>CM065897.1:62860000-64110000 GCA_033439115.1 Firmiana major | reverse complement strand
GACTTCTTGAAAATGAGGCCTCCAGCATTCAAGGGAGTTAAAAATCTAGTAGAGGCTGAAGAGTGGCTAATAGACCTTGAGAAGATCCTTGATTATCTGGGGTGTTCTGATGTAGAGAAGGTCTCTATAGCCACGTACATATTGAAAGGCCAAGTAGAGTATTGGTAGGGATCAATCAAAATCCTTATGACCGCTCAAGATTTGGTGATTATTTCGGCTGCATTCTTGACAGCCTTTAGAGAGCAGTATGTTCCACGAGCTGCCCAGCAGAAGATGCAAATGAACTTTTTGAATTTGGTACAGGGCAGTATGACCGTGGATGAATACGAGAGTAGGTTTACTATGCTGATGAGGTATGACCTTGAGACATTTCGAAATGAAGAGCGTCGTACTGAGAGGTTTCTAGCCAGGTTAAGGCCAGCCATCCGAGATCGGCTATTGGGGTTATGGATTACTGAGTTCAAGGATGCCCTCGGTAGAGCACAGATAATTGAGAGGGGTCTAAATGTACACAAACGAAGTATAGCTCTAAGGGAAATAGCAAAGATAAGGGTAGGAAGATGGAGTTTGTTAAACATGATTATCGAAGGGGCCAACCCAAGAGGGAGAGGATAGATGAGTTTCGAACTAGGGTTGATAGACCCACAATTCTTGTACCTGCTCCCCAAATTGCTAGAGGTCCACAACAGTATAGGAAGTTGTGTAAAGAGTGTGAAAAACTCAATATAGGTGTTTGTCTTTTGTCCACAATGAGCTGCTTTAGGTGTGGACAAAAGGGACACGTGGTAAGGGATTACCCACAAAACCAGATTCCACAACCCCCAAAGCAACTACGACAACCCAAGAGACAAGCTCCCTAGAAACAAATCCCACAGAGACAGGCTACCACATCAGAGAAGGACAAGAAGCTTATCACTTAGGGAGAGTCTTTACCTTGGATAGAGAGACTGTTGATGCTTCAACTGAGACCATTCAGGGTAAGCTTTTAATTTGTAATCACGAGGTACATGTACTATTTGACCCAGGTTCCACGCACTCTTTCATATCACCCTATTTTGTACGTAATCTGCCTATTAAGCCTGAACCTCTGGATTTCACGTTAAAGATTAGTACACCCATGTATAAATCCCAAAACACTGATACGGTGTGTAGAAATTGTGAAATCAAGGTAGGAGATAGGATCATGTTAGCAGATCTAATCCTGTTGAACATGTATGGCTTTGATGTACTTCTGGGTATGGATTGGCTAGACACCAATCGCGTAAGTATAAACTGCTACACTAAGACTGTAACCTTCTCCTTACCTAATAAGTTTGATGTATGCTTTACAGTTAAGGAATAAATTACATGATTTTGACTGTTGATGAAAATTTTTTATGAACGTGTTAATGTGAAGGTTATGTTGCATTCATCTCCGATACTAGTCAGGAACGTCCAAGTATTCAGGACATACCAGTGGTATACGAATTCCCTGGTGTATTTCCTGATGAACTACCGAGACTACCACTGGAGAGAGAGTTGGAATTCACTATAGATTTGGCACCAGAGACTCAGCCAATCTCAAAGTCTCCTTACCGGATCGCTGATAATTCTATATTTTTAGAATTATTTGTGCTTAATTTCCTAATTAATTATTTAAATCCCCAATTTATTTTGTTAATTATCCCCTTTATTTAATTAAAATTATCATGTTTGCAGATAAATTAAATCTAAATGAATTTTGAATATTTCGATAGAAAATGGATCAGAATTAGGCTAAAATTAAGACTGGACCACCCGGAGAACACGAGCCTAGCACATCTAATTGGACAAAAAGATCGATGACATTGAAATATTATTTTTCAAGGAGCCAATGGTGTAAAGACAAGTGGCCAAACAATGCCAACTCATCTAGGATGAGAAAATTACAATTGTACCCTTAAGTGTGTATATAAATAAGAAAAAGATGGCAATTGGAAGGGGAGCTTTAGTTTTTTTTAGGTTCAACATTTATTGTTAGGTTTTCTTTTTTTAGGTTTTCTTTTAATATTTTTTTTGGCTGGTGATAGCAGCCACCATTCATCATATTTCTTCTAGGTTTTGTTCAATTTCCATTCCATTATTATTTTACTGTTTGAGTTTTAATTAAAAGTTATTATTTTTATATAGCTGTTCTCGGTTTGCACCTTTAATTTTGATATTTTCTCACTTTTGGATGTTTCACGTTGTGGGAAAGAAGGGTGGCGAGTGACAGTAGCCATGAACCTTCTTCAAGTTTCTGCAATGGATGTTTAAGTTAGGCTGCTTTAATTTTAGCTTCTGTATTTTTGTTCTGCTCGGTTTTTGCTTTGTTTCAAGCACTTGCCCTTCTTTCCTTCAAGTTAATTCAAGTCTAAAACGTTACTTTCCTCCTGCATTATAGTGTCAGTATTACCTTGTTGTTCATAGTTTCTGCAGTTTAGGAGTCAGTTTGCCACTGCATTGGAGGAGACTTGGTGGCAGTCGACTGTTTCTTCCTTGTACATCAGTTCTACCTCTGTTGTGCTCTATTTTCGATTCTTATTACTGCTTATTATGGATTTTATTTTATGGTCTGTCTTAATTGCTGCTTATGTTTTGGGTATATGTTATTGTTCTTTTCAAGTTTGATTAGTTATTGCTGATTGATGTTAGGCAACAAAGTTCAAAGCATTTCAAGTTTTTTTTTTTCAATTCTCGGTTTTAAACAGCAAACTTTCTTCAAGTTTTCTTTAATTTCTCTACACTATTTGATATATATTTTTGCTCGCCATTTCTGTTTAATTCTTTTCTTTTCTGTTTCAAGTTTAATTTAGTTTCAAGGTTGGGTGCAGTGGGAGGAGATTTGGCTATGTTTGCAGAGCACCACTGCTTTGTGCTTGCTGCTTTGCCACAGGTTGCTGTTTATTGGTTGCTACTTGGTTTCAATCTTCTAACTTTGACTCTGCTATTGGGTTCATTGCTACTTGCTGTGTGAAGAAGCTGGAAGCAGAGGTTGAAGTGGTGTAGGATGCTCGGCTATGCGTCGCATGCCTTGAAATGAAGCCGTGGCTAAAACAGGCTGTGAAGACTGGACGCATGAGATACTGTTCGGTGCTGAAGCAGGGCAATAGTATGGTGTTTGTAGAGGCTAGATGTAGAGGACATTTCGTGGAGGATGACATTCCCTGCTAGCTGGACAGATCAGGAGCAGAACAACACTAAATCGAGAGCCAGTGCAACAACAGGACACTTGCAACAGATGACAAATCAAGCATGCCTAGACAGACCGAAGCACCTGGAAAAGAAAATACAAATTGAAGACGTGAACAGTGTTTAGAGGGATTTATTGGATGATTTAAACTTAAGACTTTGTTTAGCATTCAAATCTTATATTAATCCATTTTTCTTGCATTTTTAGTATAGTTTAATTAGTTGTTAGTTTAGGATAGTTGTTAGTTGTCAATTTAGATTAGTTCTAGTGTTTTAATTTGTTAATTTAATTTTTAGTTAGGAGTTAATTTTATATTAAATGTTTTAGAATTTTATTTTAGTTTAGATGCATTTAGTTGCAATTTAGATTAAATGTGTTTCATGCAATTTTAATTTAGTTTTCATTTTTATTAGATTTTAGGTTAGTTTAATTTGCAATTTTTATTAGTTTAATTACATGCATTTTTATTTTAAGTTTGTTTAAATTTTAGTTTAATTAATTTTATTGCTTTATTTTCATATTTACATTTTATTTTAGTTGCGTTAATTCATTTTAACTGTTTTAATTTCTTTTATAGGTATTTTCTGTAATTGCTCGGAATTCGGTAAGCAAATCTTAGTTAAGTTTTATTTTCTTTATTTTTAATGTTTATTGTTTTCAGTATGTTTAATTAGCCGTAGTAGATCACCATTTTAATTTCATAATTCGCTAGAATATACTTAGGGTAAGATTAAATGGTACTTAATTAGGCTAGTTAACTTCTCTGTGGGACGATAATTCCGGGACTCAAATCTCATTATTACTTGTACGACCCGTGCACTTGCGGACAATACCCTTAGGGCATGTCAAATTTTTGGCGTCGTTGCCAGGGAAGTTTTAATTAGTCGTTAATTAATATCGGTGAAATTATGCATAGGTGTAATTCTAGCTTGTAAATATTTAGATTGTAAATATTTAGATCCTTAGTTTAGTTTAGTTAATTTTATCCATTTAATTAAAAAAAATTTTTGAAAAATATAAAAATTCAAAAAAAAATTTCTAAGGACTTTTCGATGATTGCATGCATCGAGCCAGAAGTTTTGATTGATTTCCTCTAGATCTTGAAATTGAACGCACTCTTAGAAAATAATCGAAAGGATTCTAGGAAATTAATAGCTCCGCTGCAATTCACCATGACAGAAAATAGGGAAATTAGAATCGTTGGAGATTATCCAATGCCTACGATTGGAGGATATTATTCTGGCATTAGGCCACTAGCTGTCCCTACAAATAACTTCGAAATTAAGCCCGCAATCCTCCAGATGATCCAAACTTCTCTACAGTTTAGTGGGCTTCCACACGATGACCCACATGCTCACCTTGGGCAATTCCTGGACTTGTGAAACACCTTCAAACATAATGGATTATCTGATGATGCGCTTAGGCTTAGATTATTCCCCTTCTCACTTAGGGATAGGGCGAGACATTGGTTAACCTCCCTGTCTCCAGGATCCATTTCTACATGGGACGAGTTAGCCCACCAATTTCTATCTAAGTTTTTCCCTCCCTCTAAAATGGCCCAACTCTGTAGTAACATATCTTCCTTTGTCCAATTTGATTCGAAAACTTGTTATGAAGCATGGGAACAATATAAGGAGCTTCTTAGTAAGTGCCCTCACCATGGCCTACCGTTGTGGTTGCAAGTCCAGACATTCTACAATGGACTTACAAGCCAAAATAGGACCATTGTTGACGCTGCTGCGGGGGGAGCCCTGATGTACAAAACAGAGGAGGAAGCTTACCAGTTTTTAGAAAAGATGGCTGCTAACAACTATTTATGGTCCTCAGAGAGGCAATTTCCAAAGAAGTCGGTGGGTATTTATGAGCTCGACACGCTATCTACCTTGACCTCTCAAATCGCTAATCTTACGAAGAAGGTAGAGTCGCTCAGTACCTAACATAATCCTCCCACTAGTCCTAACCCTATGTATTCTGTCCAAAGTCCATTTCTTTCCTGCGAGCTGTGTAGTGGTACACACTCTGTAGATAGGTGTCCGCTCAACTTAGAATCGGTTCAATATGTTGCCTCTTCTCAAACGCAACAGAACAACCCTTTTTCAAACACCTATAATCTAGGGTGGAGGAACCATCCTAACTTCTCCTGGAGCCAAAACCAAAGGCAAACTTCTAGCTCTAGACCTGTAGGACTCCCTGGTTTTCAAGCTCCACCGGTTCAGGTACCACGATAGCCGCAATTTCCATACCATCCACCATATCATCCATCCTCACCTCAATTTCAATATCATCTATCACCACCACCACAACCTATGCAGCCCCAACATTACAACACACCAGTAGCTGAGAAGAAGCCTACATTAGAGGAGATGTTCTCAACGATCCTGCAAAATCAAGCTGCTTCAATTAAGAACTCAGAGGTTCAGGTGGGACAAATAGCAAATGCTCTTAGCCAATGTCCTCGAGAGACCCTTCCTAGTAACACTGAAGCTAATCCTGTTAGGCAAAAGGAGGGTAAAGAACATGTCAAATCCATCACCCTTAGGAGTGACTGAGAGCTAGATGACCACAAGTTAAGTCTGGACCTGAACAGCCCATAGTTGAAAAACACATAGTTCTAACGAAGCAGCTCAGAAAGAGCAAGAACAACGGGATCAAGCAGCAAAAGAATCCAAGTTAGGCACTTCTTCATCTATACCTTCTTCTATTTCACAGCCTTCCTCACCCTCTGATGCTATACATGTTTCCAATATATCCTCTCCGGTTAGACCACGAGTACCTTTTCATTAGAGGTTCCAAAATAAAAAACTAGAACAACAATTCGCTAAATTTCTTAATGTTTTTAAGAAACTTCACATCAACATTCCTTTTCGCAGATGCCTTAGAGCAAATGCCAAGTTATGTGAAGTTTCTAAAGGATATCCTCTCTAGGAAAAGGAGATTGGAAGATTATGAGACGGTGGCCTTAACTGAGGAATGTAGTGCCATTATCCAGAGAAGATTACCCCCCAAACTCAAGGATCCCGAGAGTTTTACCATACCATGCACTATTAAAAATTTATTCTTTGGTAGAGCCCTGTGTGATTTAGGAGCTAGTATAAATTTTATGCCATTGTCTATCTATCAGAAGTTAGGAATAGGGGATGTCAAGCCCACCACAGTGACCCTCAAGTTGGCTGATCGATCAATTAAATATCCGAAGGGGGTCATTGAGGACGTGTTAGTAAAATTGGACAAATTTGTTTTCCCTGTGAATTTTATTATTTTACACATGTCGGAAGACAGGGAAGTCCCCATTATACTAGGCAGACCTTTCCTAGCGACTGGTAGAACCTTAATTAATGTACAAAACGGGGAGTTGACTATGAGAGTGCAAGATCAGGAAGTGAAGTTTAATGTTTTCAAACCTTTGAAGCTCCCTAATGACTCTCAAGAGTGTTTTAAGATGGAGATTAATGAGGATATAAGGCTTAAGCACATGAAATCTGAAAGAATGAGGGAGTAGATAGGGCTCGGAGGATTTAATTGTCAACATTCTGTCACCACTCTAGATAACCCTCCTACTCTTCGCCCTGCTGCTGAGTGTTGTTTTCTTTAGTTGCATTTGAAGTGGCTGTATTTTTCTTTTCATTTTTTGTATATAACTCTTTTTCTTTTTCTTTTCTGTTGTTTCTTTTTTTGTTTATTTTGCAGGTTTATTTTCTAATTTTACGCTTTCAATCAAAGTTTCAGTTGTTCATCATCATCAGAAAGGGGAGTACTCTGTTCTTGAGCTTAAATTCTTATATTATCCGCACACTGAGGACACTGTGCACTTTAAGTTTGGGGGAGGGGATATTACTTAAGCATTTTTCAAAAATTTGGGCAAAATTAAAAAATTTTCAAAAATCTGAGCTTAAATTGTTTGATTTTGGGCTGATTTAGTGCTTAGCATGTAGTTTTCCCATATTTCGATGATAAGACCCCATGATTTAGTATGACATAGATTGAACGAGAAGCATGATTATAGGAAAAGCATGAAGTTGAGTTCTTGAATGGGTCTTGATTTTGATTGTGATTTCCTCATTTTATGCACATGTCATGTCATGAATCTGTATATTTATTAAGAGAAAGCTTATGTGGACATAGGATTGCATTTGTTCAGTTGATTTTGTGCATCATATTCTAGAATTTGTTTGATCTGATCTCGAGGTAAAATATTAGATCACATTTAATTTGGGAGATGATTTAGGCCATCTTTGGATCGTTTGAGTATTTCTAGCCGACCCTGTATATATTTTACCCCTAGTCACCCATCTGGGCCAAATAAGCTTTTCTTTGTAAATACCCATGCAAAATTTCCTTAGCTTAAATACTCTTTTTCTATCCCTTACCCCGAAACCATGAAAGTCATTGGGATATATTGTGAGCTTTGTACATTTGGGTATCTGGTGTTAGTGAAAATTCAAAAAAAAAAAGAAAGAAGAAAAAGAAAGAAGAAAATTTCAAAAAAAAAAGTTTAGCAAAAGAAATAAGTTTGGGGGAAATAAATTTGAGCTCTTACATTAAGATCCTAGAAGTAATGCATGTTAAGAGGTAATTAAACTTAAATTGACTTTATCATACCTTAACCCCAGCCTTACATTACAAGCTTAATGAAGTCCTATTGATCTTTGATTAAGTGTGACTACATTAGTGGAGAGAGAAGTGAAAAGCAAACTTATGGGAATGATCACATGTCATTAACTTTGCATTCACTGTGTTTACATAATCTAATCCGGATAATGTACTGTGAAATGACTTTGACATTTTTCACACACTCACGAGGAGTCCAATTTGGGTTAGGACCTATGATTGAATAATTTTGAATGTTGGACTTGTAATTGTGAATCTTTAAGATCATAGTCTGTACTTTTTCTTTGAAGATAATATACGGAAAATGAATGTGTTTAGTACTTGTCATTCCTACAATTATTTTGTTTTGCTTGAGGACAAGCAAAAGCTCAAGCTTGGGGGTGTGATAATTCTATATTTTTAGAATTATTTGTGCTTAATTTCCTAATTAATTATTTAAATCCCCAATTTATTTTGTTAATTATCCCCCTTATTTAATAAAAATTGTCATGTTTGCAGATAAATTAAATCCGGATGAATTTTGGATATTTCAATAAAAAAATGGACCGAAATTGGGCTAAAATCGGATTGGACCACGCGGAGAACACGAGCCTAGCACATCCAATTAGACAAAAAGACCGATGACATTGAAATATTATTTTTCAAGGAGCCAATGGTGTGAAGACAAGAGGCCAAACAATGCCAACTCATCTAGGATGAAAAAATTACAATTATACCCTTAAGTGTGTATATAAATAAGAAAAAGATGGCAAATGGAAGGGGAGCTTTAGTTTTTTTTAGGTTAAACATTTATTGTTAGGTTTTATTTTTTTAGGTTTTCTTTTAATATTTTTTTTTGGCTGGTGACAGCAGCCACCATTCATCATATTTCTTATAGGTTTTGTTCAATCTCCATTCCATTATTATTTTACTGTTTGAGTTTTAATTAAAAGTTATTATTTTTAAATAGTTGTTCTTGGTTTGCACCTTTAATTTTGATATTTTCTCACTTTTGGATGTTTCACGTTATGGGAAAGAAGGGTGGCTGGTGAAAGTAGCCATGAACCTTCTTCATGTTTCTGCAATGGATGTTTAAGTTAGGCTACTTTAATTTTAGCTTATGTATTTTTGTTCCTCTCGATTTTTGCTTTGTTTCAAGCACTTGTCCTTCTTTCCTTCAAGTAAATTCTAGTCTAAAACATTACTTTCCTCCAACATTATAGTGTCGGTATTACCTTGTTGTTCATAGTTTCTGCAGTTTAGGTTCGGTTTGCCACTGCATTGGAGGAGTCTTGGTGGCAGTGGGCTATTTCTTCCTTGCACATCAGTTCTACCTCTATTGTGCTCTGTTTTCGGTTCTTATTACTTCTCATTATGGATTTTATTTTATGGTCTGTCTTAATTGCTGCTTATGTTTTGGGTATATGTTATTGTTCTTTTTAAGTTTGATTAGTTATTGCTGATTGATGTTAGGCAACAAAGTTCAAAGCATTTCAAGTTTTTCTTTTCAATTCTCGGTTTTAAACAGCAAACTTTCTTCAAGTTTTCTTTAATTTCTCTACACTGTTTGATATATATTTTTGCTGGCCATTTCTATTCAATTCTTTTATTTCCTGTTTCAAGTTTAATTTAGTTTCAAGGTTGGGTGCAGTGGGAAGAGATTTGGCTATGTTTGCAGAGCACCACTGGTTTGTGCTTACTACTTTGCCACAGGTTGCTGTTTATTGGTTGCTACTTGGTCTCGGTCTTCTAACTGTGACTCTGCTATTAGGTTCATTGCTACTTGCTATGTGAAGAAGCTGGAAGCAGAGGTTGAAGTGGTGTAGGATGCTCGGCTATGCGTGGCATGCCTTGAAACGAAGCCGTGGCTAAAATAGGATGTGAAGACTGGACGCATGAGATACTATTCGGTGCTGAAGCAGGGCAATAGTATGGTGTTTGTAGAGGCTAGATGTAGAGGACCATTTCATGGAGGATGACATTCCCTGCTAGCTGGACAGATCGGGAGCAAAACAGCACTAAATCGAGAGCTAGTGCAACAGCAGGACTCTTGCAGAGAGGAGAAACCGAGCATGCCTTGACAAACCGAAGCACCTGGAAAAGAAAATGCAAATTGAAGACGTGAACAGTGTTTGGAGGGATTTATTGGATGATTTAAACTTAAGGCTTTGTTTGGCATTCAAGTCTTGCATTAATCCATTTTTCTTGCATTTTTAGTACAGTTTAATTAGTTATTAGTTTAGGATAGTTGTTAGTTGTCAATTTAGATTAGTTCTAGTGTTTTAATTTGTTAATTTAATTTTTAGTTAGGAGTTAATTTTATATTAAATGTTTTAGGATTTTATTTTAGTTTAGATGCATTTAGTTGCAATTTAGATTAAATGTGTTTCATGCAATTTTAATTTATTTTTCATTTTTATTAGATTTTAGGTTAGTTTAATTTGCAATTTTTATTAGTTTAATTACATGCATTTTTATTTTAAGTTTGTTTAAATTTTAGTTTAATTAATTTTATTGCTTTATTTTCATATTTGCATTTTGTTTTAGTTGCGTTAATTCATTTTAACTGTTTTAATTTCTTTTATAGGTATTTTTTTTAATTGCTCAGAGTTCGGTAAGCAAATCTTAGTTCAGTTTTATTTTCTTTATTTTTAATATTTATTGTTTTCAGTATGTTTAATTAGCCTTAGTAGATCACCACTTTAATTTCATAATTCGCTAGAATATACTTAGGGTAAGATTAACCGATACTTAATTAGGCTAGTCAACTTCTCTGTGGGACGATAATTCCGGGACTCAAATCCCATTATTACTTGTACGACCCGAGCACTTACGGACAATACCCTTAGGGCATGTCAAGTTTTTGGCGCCGTTGTCGGGGAAGTTTTAATTAGTCGTTAATTAATATCGGTGAAATTATGCTTAGGTGTAATTCTAGCTTGTAAATATTTAGAGCCTTAGTTTAGTTTAGTTAATTTTCTCCATTTAATTAAAAAAATTGAAATATTTAAAAATTCAAAAAAAAATTTCTAAGGACTTTTCGATGATTGCATGCGTAGAGCTAGAAGTTTTGTTTGCTTTTCTCTAGATCCTGAAATTGAACGCACTCTTAAAAAAAATCGAAAGGATTCTAGGAAATTAATAGCTCCGCTGCAATTCGTCATGACAAAAAATAGGGAAATTAGAACCGTTGGAGATTATGCAATGCCGACGATTGGAGGATATTATTCTGGCATTAGGCCACTAGCTGTCCCTACAAATAACTTCGAAATTAAGCCTGCAATCCTCCAGATAATCCAAACTTCTCTACAATTCAGTGGGCTTTCACACGATGACCCACATGCTCACCTTGGGCAATTCCTGGACTTGTGAAACACCTTTAAACATAATGGATTTTCAGATGATGCGCTTAGGCTTAGATTATTCCCCTTCTCACTTAGGGATAAGGCGAGACACTGGTTAACCTCCCTGCCACCAGGATCCATTTCTACATGGGACGAGTTAGCCCACCAATTTCTATCTATGTTTTTCCCTCCCTCTAAAATGGCCCAACTCCGTAGTAACATATCTTCCTTTGTCCAATTTGATATAAGGAGCTTCTTAGGAAGTGCCCTCACCATGGCCAACCTTTGTGGTTACAAGTCCAAACAATCTACAATGGACTTACAAGCCATAATAGGACCATTGTTGACGTTGCTGCGGGGGGAGCCCTGATGTGCAAAACAGAGGAGGAAGCTTACCAGTTGTAAGCAAAATATGGCTACTAACTACTATTTATGGTCCTCAGAGAGGCAATTTCCAAAGAAGTCGGTGGGTATTTATGAGCTCGGCACGCTATCTACCTTGACCTCTCAAATTGCTAATCTCACGAAGAAGGTAGAGTCGCTCCATACCCAACATAATCCTCCCACTAGACCTAACCCTGTGCATTCTGTCTAAGGTCCTTTTCTTTCCTGCGAGCTGTGTAGTGGTACCCACTCTGTAGATAGGTGTCCGCTCAACTTAGAATCGATTCAGTATGTTGCCCCTTCTCAAACGCAACAGAACAACCCTTTTTCAGACACCTATAATCCAGGGTGGAGGAACCATCCTAACTTCTCCTGGAGCCAAAACTAAAGGCAAACTTCTAGCTCTAGACCTGTAGGACTCCCTGGTTTTCAAGCTCCATCGGTTCAGGTACCACGATAGCCGCAATTTCCATACCATCCACCATATCATCCATCCTCACCTCAATTTCAATATCATCCATCACCACCACCACCACCACCACAACCTATGTAGCCCCAACATTACCACACACCAGTAGCTGAGAAGAAGCCTACATTAGAGGAGATGTTCTCAACGATCCTACAAAATCAAGCTGCTTCAATTAAGAACTCAGAGGTTCAGGCGAGACAAATAGCAAATGCTCTTAGCCAACATCCTCAAAGGACCCTTCCTAGTAACACTGAAGCTAATCCTGTTAGGTAAAGGGAGGGTAAAGAACATGTCAAATCCATCACCCTTAGGAGTGACTGAGAGCTAGATGAGCCACAAGTTAAGTCTGGACCTAAACAGCCCATAGTTGAAAAACACATAGGTTCTAATGAAGCAGCTCAGAAAGAGCAAGAACTTCAAGATCAAGCAGCAAAAGAATCCAAGTTAGGCACTTCTTCATCTATACCTTCTTCTATTTCACAGCCTTCCTCACCCTCTGATGCTATACATGTTTCCACTACATCCTCTCTGGTTAGACCACCAGTAACTTTTCATCAGAGGTTCCAAAATCAAAAACTAGAACAACAATTCGCTAAATTTCTTGAGATTTTTAAGAAACTTCACATCAACATTCCTTTCGCAGATGCCTTAGAGCAAATGCCAAGTTATGTGAAGTTTCTGAAAGATATCCTCTCTAGGAAAAGGAGATTGGAAGATTATGAGAGTCCACTGAGGAATGTAGTGCCATTATCCAGAGAAGATTACCCCCCAAGCTCAAGGATTATCGGGAGTTTTACCATACCATGCACTATTGGAAATTTATTCTTTGGTAGAGCCCTGTGTGATTTAGGAGCTAGTATAAATTTGATGCCATTGTCTATCTATCAGAATTTAGGAATAGGGGATGTCAAGCCCACCATAGTGACCCTCCAGTTGGTTGATCGATCAATTAAATATCCAAAGGGGGTCATTGAGGACCTGTTAGTAAAAGTGGACAAATTTGTTTTCCCTGCGGATTTTTTTATTTTAGACATGTCGGAAGACAGGGAAGTCCCTATTATACTAGGCAGACCTTTCCTAGCGACTGGTAGAACCTTAATTGATGTACAAAAGGAGGAGTTGACTATGAGAGTGCAAGATCAAGAATTGAAGTTTAATGTTTTCAAACCTTTGAAGCTCCCTGATGACTCTCAAGAGTGTTTTAAGATGGAGATTAATGAGGATATAAGGCTTAAGCACATGAAATCTGAAAGAATGAGGGAAGTAGATAGGGCTCAGGAGGATTTAATTGTCAACATTCTGTCACCACTCTGGATGACCCTCCTACTCTTCGCTCTGCTGCTGAGTGTTGTTTTCTTCAGTTGCATTTGAAGTGGCTGTATTTTTCTTTTCACTTTTGGTATATAGTTCTTTTTCTTTTTCTTTTCTGTTGTTTCTTTCTTTGTTTATTTTGCAGGTTTATTTTCTAGTTTTACGCTTTCAATCAAAGTTTCAGTTGTTCATCATCATCAGAAAGGGGAGTACTCTGTTCTTGAGCTTAAATTCTTATATTATCTGCACACTGAGGACACTGTGCACTTTAAGTTTGGGGGAGGGGATATTACTTAAGCATTTTTCAAAAATTTGGGCAAAATTGAAAAATTTTCAAAATTTTTCAAAAATCTGAGCTTAAATTGTTTGATTTTGGGATGATTTAGTGCTTAGCATGTAGTTTTCCCATATTCCGATGATATGACCCCATGATTTAGTCTGACTTAGATTGAATGAGAAGCATGATTATAGGAAAAGCATGAAGTTGAGTTCTTGAATGGGTCTTGATTTTGATTGTGATTTCCTCATTTTATGCACATGTCATGACATGAATCTGTATATTTATTTAGAGAAAGCTTATGTGGACATAGGATTGCATTTGTTCAGTTGATTTTGTGCATCATATTCTAGAATTTGTTTGATCTGATCTCGAAGCGAAATATTAGATCACATTTAATTTGAGAGATGATTTAGGCCATCTTTGGATCGTTTGAGCCTTTCTAGCCAACCCTGTATATATTTTACCCCTAGTCACCCATCTGGGCCAAATAAGCTTTTCTCTGTAAATACACATGCAAAATTTCCTTAGCTTAAATACTCTTTTCCTATCCCTTACCCCGAAAGCATAAAAGTCATTGGGATATATTGTGAGCTTTGTACATTTGGGTATCTGGTGTTAGTGAAAATTAAAAAAAAAAAAAGAAAAAAAAAGAAGAAAGAAGAAAAATTCAAAAAAAAAAATGTTTAGTAAAAGAAATAAGTTTGGGGGAAATAAATTTGAGCTCTTACATTAAGATCCTAGAAGTAATGCATGTTAAGGGGTAATTAAACCTAAATTGACTTTATCATACCTTAACCCCAGCCTTACATTACAAGCTTAATGAAGTCCTATTGATCTTTGATTAAGTGTGACTATATTAGTGGAGAGAGAAGTGAAAAGCAAACTTATGGGAATGATCACATGTCATTAACTTTGCATTCACTGTGTTTGCATAATCTAATCCAGATAATGTACTGTGAAATGACTTTGACATTTTTTACACACTCACGAGGAGTCCAATTTGGGTTAGGACCTATGATTGAATAATTTTGAATGTTGGACTTGTAATTGTGAATCTTTAAGATCATAGTCTGTACTTTTTCTTTGAGGATAATATTAGGAAAATTATTGTGTTTAGTACTTGTCATTCCTACAATTATTTTGTTTTGCTTGAGGACAAGCAAAAGCTCAAGTTTGGGGGTGTGATAATTCTATATTTTTAGAATTATTTGTGCTTAATTTCCTAATTAATTATTTAAATCCCCAATTTATTTTGTTAATTATCCCCCTTATTTAATTAAAATTCTCATGTTTGCAGAAAAATTAAATCCGGATGAATTTTGGATATTTCGGTAGAAAATGGAACGAAATTGGGCTAAAATCGAGATTGGACCACGCGGAGAACACGAGCCTAGCACATCCAATTGGACAAAAAGATCGATGACATTGAAATATTATTTTTCAGGGAGCCAATGGTGTGAAGACAAGTGGCCAAACAATGCCAACTCATCTAGGATGAAAAAATTACAATTGTACCCTTAAGTGTGTATATAAATAAGAAAAAGATGGCAATTGGAAGGGGAGCTTTAGTTTTTTTTAGGTTAAACATTTATTGTTAGTTTTTATTTTTTTAGGTTTTCTTTTAATATTTTTTTTGGCTGGTGACAGCAGCCACCATTCATCATATTTCTTTTAGGTTTTGTTCAATTTTCTTTCCATTATTATTTTACTGTTTGAGTTTTAATTAAAGGTTATTATTTTTATATAGTTGTTCTCGGTTTGCACCTTAAATTTTGATATTTTCTCACTTTTGGATGTTTCACGTTGTGGGAAATAAGGGTGGCTAGTGACCGTAGCCATGAACCTTCTTCATGTTTCTGCAATGGATATTTAAGTTAGGCTGCTTTAATTTTAGCTTATGTATTTTTGTTCCTCTCGGTTTTTGCTTTGTTTCAAGCACTTGTCCTTCTTTCCTTCAAGTAAATTCTAGACTAAAACGTTACTTTCCTCCTACATTATAGTGTCGGTATTACCTTGTTGTTCATAGTTTCTGCAGTTTAGGAGTCGGTTTGCCACTGCATTGGAGGAGTCTTGGTGGCAGTCGACTATTTCTTCCTTGCACATCAGTTCTACCTCTGTTGTGCTCTGTTTTCGGTTCTTATTACTGCTCATTATGGATTTTATTTTATGGTCTATCTTAATTGCTGCTTATGTTTTGGGTATATGTTATTGTTTTTTTAAGTTTGATTAGTTATTGCTGATTGATGTTAGGCAACAAATTTCAAAGCATTTCAAGTTTTTTTTCAATTCTCGGTTTTAAACAGCAAACTTTCTTCAAGTTTTCTTTAATTTCTCTGCACTGTTTGATATATATTTTTGCTGGCCATTTCTGTTCAACTCTTTTCTTTTCTGTTTCAAGTTTAATTTAGTTTCAAGGTTGGGTGCAGTGGGAGGAGATTTGGCTATGATTGCAGAGCACCACTGGTTTGTGCTTGCTGCTTTGCCAAGGTTGCTGTTTATTGGTTGCTACTTCGTTTCGGTCTTCTAACTGCGACTCTACTATTGGGTTCATTGCTACTTGCTGTGTAAAGAAGCTGGAAGCAGAGGTTGAAGTGGTGTAGGATGCTCGGCTATGCGTGGCATGCCTTGAAACGAAGCCGTGGCTAAAACAGGCTGTGAAGACTGGACGCATGAGATACTATTTGGTGCTGAAGCAAGGCAATAGTATGGTGTTTGTAGAGGCTAGATGTAGAGGACCATTTCGTGGAGGATGACATTCCCTGCTAGCTGGACAGATCGGGAGTAAAACAGCACTAAACCGAGAGCTAGTGCAACAGCAGGACACTTGTAGCAGAGGAGAAATCGAGCATGCCTGGACAGACCGAAGTACCTGGAAAAGAAAATGCAAATTGAAGACGTGAACAGTGTTTGGAGGGATTTATTAGATGATTTAAACTTAAGGCTTTGTTTGGTATTCAACTCTTGTATTAATCCATTTTTCTTGCATTTTTAGTATAGTTTAATTAGTTGTTAGTTTAGGATAGTTGTTAGTTGTCAATTTAGATTAGTTCTAGTGTTTTAATTTTTTAATTTAATTTTTAGTTTGGAGTTAATTTTATATTAAATGTTTTAGGATTTTATTTTAGTTTAGATGCATTTAGTTGTAATTTAGATTAAATGTGTTTCATGAAATTTTAATTTAGTTTCATTTTTATTAGATTTTACGTTAGTTTAATTTGTAATTTTTATTAGTTTAATTACATGCATTTTTATTTTAAGTTTTTTTATTAAATTTTAATTTATTTAATTTTATTGCTTTATTTTCATCTTTGCATTTTATTTTAGTTGCGTTAATTCATTTTAACTGTTTTAATTTCTTTTATAGGTATTTTCTTTAATTGCTCGGAGTTTGGTAAGCAAATCTTAGTTCAGTTTTATTTTCTTTATTTTTAATGTTTATTGTTTTCAGTATGTTTAATTAGCCTTAGTAGATCAGCACTTTAATTTCATAATTCGCTAGAATATACTTAGGGTAAGATTAACCGGTACTTAATTAGGCTAGTCAACTTCTCTATGGGACGATAATTCCAGGACTCAAATCCCATTATTACTTGCACGACCCGTGCACTTGCGGACAATACCCTTAGGGCGTGTCATTGGCCCTTGTTGAACTTGAGGGACTGAAAACACAGTTACAAGACCTATTAGATAAGAGGTTCATTAGGCTAAGTGTATCCCCGTGGGGAGCTCCGGTATTATTTGTACAGAAGAATGATGGTAGTCTCAGGTTATGTATAGACTATTGTCACGCCCCGAAAATGCGGAAAATAGGGCAAATTTAAAACTTTTTACTCGTTAATTCACAATTAAAGGTGCATTCCTGTGCAGTGTCATACATCATCATAATTATCATGCCTCAGGATCTCATCAATAGGATTTATATATCATACCATATACATTAATCCATCTCAAGTTAATTAATCCTAATACATCCCGTATAATGTTATACATCAAGTGTCTGCAATTACAATAATAGTCTGGGTACATGAAAAGATAAAAGATACCTCAAAATACAATATATGGCCTGGAGCTCAAGCCCTCCACTAGCCACTACTCCGTACGTCGCAGGGAGATCCTTTTCACTTGAAGAAATCTGGGGGGGAAAGAAAACAGGGTGAGCTTCTAAATCGCTCAGTAAAGGGGGTAAGGAACTCATTTCATAAACCAAAATGCACATCACAAAGTGTTTATTTGTATGTAAAACTCATTTGAAAACCATAGCATGAAAGTACTCAAAACGACATTCTCATGTCTCAAGTCATGTGAAAACATGAAGTAAAAGGCTCACTCTAGATCAATAACAAAGCATGTGAAAAACAATGCGATAAACGCTTTCTCAAATACGTGATAAAATCACTGAAATAGTAATGCACGTGGCACACCCACTAAACACACGTGGCATAGCCACGGATTTAAATTCTCACGTGGCATAGCCACAAAACACACGTGGCAAAGCCACTGATTTAATTTCACACGTGGTACAGCCACTGATTTAATTTCTCGCGTGGCATAGCCACAGAATAGGGTTTCTCAACGTGGCAACGGCCACCAATGGGGTATAACGTGGCACAGCCACCAATGGGGTATAACGTGGCACAGCCACCAATGGGGTTTCTCAACGTGGCAACGACCACCAATTTGGGGTTTTCACGTGGCAACGGCCACTAAGTATACGTGGCATAGCCACAGAATGGGTTATTCTCACGTTACCAGAACAGAGAAGAAATCGGGCTTACATGCTACCAGAGCAATGCCCGGTGTGTACTCAAAATTACACACCTAAGTCTTATCACACAAGATTGGTTTGCCTTCACGTAGAACTCGTAATGGTTTTTCTCTCATAAAACCCATTTGAAAATCGCTTTGTACTCAACAGAAAACGTAATAAGACCGAGTTCCAACCGGCAAAGCACACGCACACATTTCTCAAATCTCAATATTGCCTTAACGTAGAGCCCAGTTATAAACTCATAAAAACATTGGGCTCCAACCGGCTATAAAAATCGTGTGCAATTTAATCTCAACACAAAGCCCAACATGCTTGTTTTATAAACCACAATTCATGCTAAAATAGTTTATAATTCACATAGACAAATGGTTTAGATTTCCCTTACCTCTTTGCACCTCGTATAGTGCAATTGTTTCCCCCGTATCACGGACTAGCCTCGCATTCCACTCTGGAACTCCCGAGCGGTCCAAACGATGTTAAAACATCAATACTCAATTATCTCATCAATCTCAATTCTCAAAATCGAGCATAATTGCTCATAACACCTCAATTCTCTCGATTCTCATAACTCTACCCTAAACTACAACCTCATTCACAACATCTCGACGTTCCACATTTCTAATACCAATTATCTATGCTAATTCACCACATTTGTCTAAATTTCCATTTATAGCTCAAAATTCCTAAAATTACCAAAATTGCCGAATATCAACATTACTCCAACTACATTGTAATTCCATCAGTCCCTAATCATTTCTCAGCTATTACAACACAATGACAACCACCAATATCATCAAAATCATCTCAAATATCAAGATCGAGGTTTAGAAATTACCCAAAGCTTGTGAGACGCACAACCCACGCCTCGATCCGATTCGTCCTTCGATTTCCAAGTATGTTGTTCTCCCTTTGATGAGGAACAACTTTCCTTCTTACCACAACTCTTGATTCGGCCGAAAATGGGTGATTTGGATGAGTGAGAAAGTTAGGTTTTCGGTAAATGGGGGTTGGAAGAGAGAGAAAGTGAAATTGCAGGAGAAGAACACGGGTTCCTTATATAGACTGGAGGTAGGAGATCGATCTACCTCTTGATGAGATCGATCTGCGTTTGAAATTTTGGGGACGATCTGGGTAATTTTATGCCTAGGACATCGATCTGTCGAGGGGTGAGATCGATCTCTTTATGGCTTTATGAGATCGATCTGCTCCTAAGGAGATCGATCTTCTCCCAAACAGAATCATTTGGACATCGATCTCTTTCTCATGAGATCGATCCTTTCTCAAACAGAATCATTTGGAGATCGATCTCTTCCATTGGAGATCGATCTGCTCCTCAAATTCCTCCTTCCTCGTCATTTCTAACTCACCAGATCGATCTCTCCTTCTCCCAGATCGATCTGTCCTCATACTTCATGCTTATTTTACACACTTAACATATAAATCTCCAATTATAACTCCCACAATTCACTTAGCTCAATAAATTACACTACAAATTATTATTACATCATTAAAATATGTCTGAAATTCTCAGATCTCACATCCTCCCCACCTAAAAAAGAATTTGGTCCTCCAAATTCAACTCAACTAGTCAAATAGATGGGGGTATTTCTCCTTCATGAGACTCTCTAGTTCCCACGTTGCCTCTTCCATTGAGTGATGTTTCCACAAAACTTTCACTAATGGGATGCTCTTGGTTCTCTGTACCTTCTCCTTTCTATCGAGAATCCGGACGGGTTCCTCAGTGTAGCTCATGTCTTCCTGTACGTCCATCTCGTCATACTCTATGACGTGGAAAGGGTCCGGGTGGTACTTCCTCAACATAGATACATGAAAAACATTGTGTATTTCAGACATCTGTGGGGGTAATGCTAATCTGTAAGCTACCTCTCCCACTCTCTTAAGAATCTCGAATGGTCCTATGTATCGAGGACTCAATTTCCCTTTCTTCCCAAATCGCATAATACCCTTACTCGGTGATATTTTCAGAAATACTGCATCACCAACCTCAAACTCGAGTGGCCGTCTACGCACATCTGCGTAGCTTTTCTGTCTACTTTGTGCAGCTCGTAACCTCTCACATATGAGTTTCACACTCTATACGGCTTGCTCAACAAGCTCGGGAGCATTTATCTTTCTGTCACCGACTTCTTCCCAAGCTACAGGGGATCTACACCTCCTACCATATAGAGCCTCAAAAGGTACCATTCCAATACTCGCATGATAGCTGTTATTGTATGCAAACTCTGCTAGGGGTAGGTGATCATCCCATGATCCCTCAAAATCCATCGTACACGCCCTCAACATATCCTCCAGGGTCTGAATAGTCCTCTCTGACTGACCATCTGTCTGAGGATGATAGGCGATACTAAAACTCAATCGAGATCCCATGGACTCCTGAAATTGGGTCCAGAATCTGGAAGTAAATCGAGAATCTCTATCAGAAGTAATACTCACTGGAGCCCCATGTAATCTAGCTATCTCACTGACATACACCTCAGCTAAGGCATCCACAGTATCTATGCTCTTGATGGCAAGAAAGTGTGCACTCTTGGTCAATCTATCCACTATAACCCATATAGCGTCATGACCTCTTCGGGTCCTCGGTAAACCCATAATAAAGTCCATAGTGACATGCTCCCATTTCCAGGTAGGTACAGGTAAAGGCTGTAGTAGTCCTCCAGGCTTCTGATGCTCAGCTTTCACTTACTGGCATACTACACACCTGGCCATATACTCTGCCACGTCTCGCTTCATACCACTCCACCAATACACCTTTCTCAAGTCTTGGTACATCTTAGTACTCCTTGGGTGCATGGTGTATCGCGAGCAGTGGGTTTCTCTCAGTATCTGTCTCTTTAGGGTATCATCGTCCGGTACACAAATTCATCCTCTGAACCTCAATAATCCATCCTCACTGATGGTGAGATCCGATTGCGAACTCTGCTCAGCTTGGCTAACCATGTCTATCAATCTCTGATCACTGCGCTGCCCAGTTCTAATCTGATCCATGATCCTGGGCTCTATCCGCAGGCTAGCCAAAAATCTAGTCTCTACCTCTTTAACTCTGATCTGAAGTTCGGCGAACTGCTCTAACAAATCCCATTCCCTGATCATCATAGCAGATATCATACTCTTCCTGCTCAAGGCATCAGCAACTACATTCGCCTTACCCGGATGATATAGAATCTCGCAGTCATAATCCTTAAGGAGTTCCATCCATCTCTTTTGTCTCATGTTTAACTCTTTCTGATCAAAGAGATATCTCAAACTCTTGTGATCAGTGAAGATCTGGAATCTTTCCCCATATAAGTAGTGTCGCCAGATCTTCAAAGCAAATACCACAGCGGCTAACTCCAAATCATGCGTGGGGTAATTCCGCTCATGGTCTTTCAGCTGTCGCGATCCATATGCGACCACTCTTTCGTGCTGCATAAGCACACACCTCAATCCTTGATGAGATGCATCACTATACACCGAAAATCCTCCTGATCCCTCAGGAATAGTTAACACAGGTGCCGTTGTCAACCTCCTCTTTAATTCCTGAAAACTGAGCTCACATTGATCAGTCCATATAAATGGAGTCTCTTTGCGCGTGAGCTTAGTCAAAGGGTCGGCAATCCTTGAAAATCCTTCCACAAATCTTCTGTAATACCCTGCCAAACCAAGGAAGCTTTGCACCTCAGTAACTGTCCTCGGTATCTCCCAATTAAGCACAGCCTCCACCTTGCTTGGGTCCACTGATACTCCTTCCTCTGAGACTATATGACCAAGGAAAGCTATCCGGTTCAACCAAAACTCACACTTACTAAGCTTTCCGTATAATTGCTTATCTCGGAGTATCTGAAGTACTAACCACAAATGCTGTGTATGCTCCTCATACGACCGAGAGTATACCAGGATATCATCAATAAAGACTATCACAAATTTATCTAGATAGTCTCTAAACACTTCATTCATCAACCTCATAAATGCTGCAGGGGCGTTCGTCAATCCAAAGGACATCACCAGGAATTCGTAATGGCCATACCTCGTCCTGAAGGCCGTCTTTGGAATATCTTCTTCCTTGATCCTCAATTGGTGATAGCCCGATCTCAAATCAATCTTAGAAAAGACTGATGCCCCTCTTAGCTGATCCAGTAGATCATCAATCCTGGGTAGTGGGTATTTATTCTTCACCGTGGCTTTATTCAACAATCGGTAGTCTACACATAATCTGAGACTACCATCCTTCTTCTTAACAAATAGTACTGGCGCTCCCCACGACGAAACACTGGGTCTAATAAACCCTTGATCCAATAACTCCTGTAGTTGTCTCTTCAATTCCTCAAGTTCCACTAATGCCATCCTGTAAAGAGGTTTAGAGATCGGCTGAGTATCTGGTACCAAATCAATGGTAAACTCCAGCTCTCTCTCTGGTGGTAAACCTGGCAATTCATCTGGGAAAACATCCAGAAATTCGCAAACCACAGGTATATCCTCAATCCTCGGATGTTCCCGCTCATCGTCTGAGATGAGTGTCTCATAACCTTCACATGAATAATCATATTTAATATTCTCCAAAATAATATTAAAATTCTCAAATTACTTACTAGAATTCCACATAATCATTCCCTCAATATCTCAATCATACACTGTAAGGTTCAGGTAGGGAGAAAGTTACAATCTTAGTGTAGCAATCTAAACTCACTCGATTGGTTGCCAACCAATCCATCCCCAAAATTACATCAAACCCATGTATATTCAACATAATTAGATCTGCTAACATCACTCTATCTCCCACCTTTATTTCACATCCTCTACAGATTAACTCAGTTATCTGGGATTCACGCATAGGGGTATTTACATATAGTATATATTTTAGAGGTTCAAACTTCAAGTTTAATCTACATGCAAAATGCTCAGAAATAAAGGAATGCGTGGATCCTGAATCAATCAACACATGAGCCTTATGATTACAGACAGAGAGTGTACCTCTTATAGTTTCTGCCGAAGTGTCTGCGGTCTCCTTATCCAGGGCAAACACACGTCCCTGTGCCACAGGTTTCTTCCCTTTCTCTGTCGTAGTGGCCCGTCTCCGGGGATCCACTCTCTGAGGCTGTTGTCTAGTGGGCTCCAGAGCATGTGGTATCTGAGGTTGGGGACAGTCCTTCACTCTGTGACCCATGTCACCACATCTAAAACATCCACGGATCGACCCAGTACAACTTCCCTCATGCGATCGGCCACAGTCTCTACAAACCCTTATCTCCGGCCTGACATATCGAGGGGTCTCCTTGACAATAGGATAGGCTCTGGGTCTCTCCAATCTGTCCTTCTGTACCTCAATCCTTCCTCTTCTGAAGGAACTTCTCCGAGCCTCTATTTGGAAAAGTGCTGGCCTCTTGCCCTTATCTCTATTCACCGCTCTGAGCTCATTCTGGGATTGTACCATCTCAATTCCTCTTTCAATCTCTTGTGCTCGTCTCAGAGCATCTCCAAACTCCGTAATACATAGCCCTATCAACCTATCTCTGATGATGGGCTTTAACCCATACACAAATTTCTCTGTGCGGAGCTCTTCACTCTTGAAGGTCTCTGGGTCATACCTCAATAGCGCTGTGAATTGGCTCTCATAGTCATCCACAGACATGTCACCCTGTACCAAACTCAAAAACTCAGCTTGTTTCTTTCTCTGGGCGGCTCGTGGTACATATTGGGTCCTAAAGGCTGTCTGAAACTCTTCCCAACCAATCACCTCATGGTGGGACATCAAAATACCCTAGGTAGTACCCCACCAATCTCGAGCTCTCCCCTTCAGCATATAGGCACTCATACTGACCCTCTCAGCATCGGTGCACCCCAGAAAATCAAATATAACTCTCAATTCCATCAACCACTCCTCAGCCTCTGTAGGATCCTTCTTTCCCTTAAATGCGGGTGGATTCATCTTCAGAAAATCCCTTAGTCGGACCATACTTCTGTCATCAGGCTGAGTGACGGGAGGCACTGGGGTATGGGAGGTCCTTGTGGTGGTGTAGGGGTAGTATCCGAGGCATTAACTCCAAAGTGTTACGCGAATAACGCTGCCATCTGCTCGAAACCTTGCCTCACATCGGTCTAAATCTGATTAAATCGAGAGTTAGGACTCTCTGGTTGTGGGACAGGTGGCGGAGGGGACTCTGCCTGCCTCCTCGAATGACCTCGTCGTTTACTCATTCTCTATCTCAACTCGCCTCCTGCGCGTACATATCAAAATTGATTGAAATCTCAATCCTCAATTTCAGTTCATGACCAGACTATTACAGACACTTTTGATGTATTCTATTTCACTTAACCGACACTGACAGTACTAGACACCATAAGCTCTGATACCAAGAAAACTCTGTCACGCCTCGAAAATGCAGAAAATAGGGCAAATTTAAAACTTTTTACTCGTTAATTCACAATTAAAGGTGCATTCCTGTGCAGTGTCATACATCATCATAATTATCATGCCTCAGGATCTCATCAATAGGATTTATATATCATACCAAATACATTAATCCATCTCAAGTTAATTAATCCTAATACATCCCGTATAATGTTATACATCAAGTGTCTGCAATTACAATAATAGTCGGGTACATGAAAAGATAAAAGATACCTCAAAATACAATATATGGCCTGGAGCTCAAGCCCTCCACTAGCCACTACTCCGTACGTAGCAGGGAGATCTTTTTCACTTGAAGAAATCTGGGGGGGAAAGAAAACACGGTGAGCTTCTAAATCGCTCAGTAAAGGGGGTAAGGAACTCATTTCATAAACCAAAATGCACATCACAAAGTGTTTATTTGTATGTGAAACTCATTTGAAAACCATAGCATGAAAGTACTCAAAATGACATTCTCATGTCTCAAGTCATGTGAAAACATGAAGTAAAAGGCTCACTCTAGAGCAATAACAAAGCATGTGAAAAACAATGCGATAAACGCTTTCTCAAATACGTGATAAAATCACTGAAATAGTAATGCAAGTGGCACAGCCACTAAACACACGTGGCATAGCCACGGATTTAAATTCTCACGTGGCATAGCCACAAAACACACGTGGCAAAGCCACTGATTTAATTTCACACGTGGCACAGCCACTGATTTAATTTCTCGCATGGCATAGCCACAAAATAGGGTTTCTCAACGTGGCAACGGCCACCAATGGGGTATAACGTGGCACAGCCACCAATGGGGTATAACGTGGCACAGCCACCAATAGGGTTTCTCAACGTGGCAACGGCCACCAATTTGGGGTTTTCACGTGGCAACGGCCACTAAGTATACGTGGCATACACAGGATGGGTTATTCTCACGTTACCAGAACGGAGAAGAAATCGGGCTTACATGCTACCAGAGCAATGCCCGGTGTGTACTCAAAATTACACACCTAAGTCTTATCACAGAAGACTAGTTTGCCTTCACGTAGAACTCATAATGGTTTTTCTCTCATAAAACCCATTTGAAAATCGCTTTGTACTCAACACAAAACGTAATAAAACCGAGTTCCAACCGGCAAAGCACACGCACACATTTCTCAAATCTCAATATTGCCTTAACGTAGAGCCCAGTTATAAACTCATAAAAACATTGGGCTCTAACCGGCTATAAAAATCGTGTGTAATTTAATCTCAACACAAAGCCCAACATGCTTGTTTTATAAACCGCAATTCATGCTAAAATAGTTTACAATTCACATACACAAATGGTTTAGATTTCCCTTACCTCTTTGCACCTCGTATAGTGCAATCGTTTCCCCCGTATCACGGACTAGCCTCGCATTCCACTCTTGAACTCCTGAGCTGTCCAAACGATGTTAAAACATCAATACTCAATTATCTCATCAATCTCAATTCTCAAAATCGAGCATAATTGCTCATAACACCTCAATTCTCTCGATTCTCATAACTCTACCCTAAACTACAACCTCATTCACAACATCTCGACGTTCCACATTTCTAATACCAATTATCTATGCTCATTCACCACATTTGTCTAAATTTCCATTTATAGCTCAAAATTCCTAAAATTACCAAAATTGTCGAATATCAACATTACTCCAACTACATTGTAATTCCATCAATCCCTAATCATTTCTCAGCTATTACAACACAATGACAACCACCAATATCATCAAAATCATCTCAAATATCAAGATCGGGGTTTAGAAATTACCCAAAGCTTGTGAGACGCACAACCCACGTCTCGATCCGATTCGTCCTTCGATTTCCAAGTATGTTGTTCTCCCTTTGATGAGGAACAACTTTCCTTCTTACCACAACTCTTGATTCGACTGAAAATGGGTGATTTGGATGAGTGAGAAAGTTAGGTTTTCGATAAAATGGGGGTTAGAAGAGAGAGAAAGTGAAATTGCAGGAGAAGAACACGGGTTCCTTATATAGACTGGAGGTAGGAGATCAATCTGCCTCTTGAGGAGATCGATCTGCGTTTGAAATTTTGGGGACGATCTGGGTAATTTTATACCTAGGAGATCGATCTGTCGAGTGGTGAGATCGATCTCTTTATGGCTTTATGAGATCGATCTGCTCCTAAGGAGATAGATCTTCTCCCAAACAGAATCATTTGGACATCGATCTCTTCCTCATGAGATCGATCCTTTCTCAAACAGAATCATTTGGAGATCGATCTCTTCCATTGGAGATCGATCTGCTCCTCAAATTCCTCCTTCCTCGTCATTTCTAACTCACCAGATCGATCTCTCCTTCTCCCAGATCGATCTGTCCTCATACTTCATGCTTATTTTACATACTTAACATATAAATCTCCAATTATAATTCTCACAATTCACTTAGCTCAATAAATTACACTTCAAATTATTATTACATCATTAAAATATGTCTGAAATTCTCAGATCTCACAACTATAGGGTGCTGAACAAGGCTACAATCAAGAATAAGTATCCCTTTCCCAGAATAGATGATCTATTTGATCAGCTAAGAGGGGCTACGATGTTATCAAAAAGTGACCTGAGATTGGGCTATCACCAATTGAGGATTAGAAAGGAGGATGTTCAAAAAACAACCTTCAGAACGATATATGGCTACTATGAGTTCCTCGTGATGCCCTTTAGTCTAACTAATGCCCCAGCTGCATTCATGAGCCTGATGAATGAGGTGATCAGGGAGTATTTAGATCGATTTGTCATAGTTTTCATCGACGATATTCTGATCTACTCAAAGTCCCGAGAGGAGCTTGAGCAACATTTGAGAGTAGTGCTCCAAACTCTCAAAGAGAAGTAGTTGTATGGGAAGTTAGATAAATGTGAGTTTTTGTTGGAGCAAATAGCTTTTCTAGGCGATATTATTTCTAAAGATGGGGGTGTCAGTGGATCTAACTAAGGTTAAGGCAATACTCAAATGGGAGAGGCCAAAAATCATTATAGAAATCTGGAGTTTTTTGGGACTAGCTGGATACTACAGGAGGTTTGTAGAAGGTTTCTCTAAGATTGCTGCTCCGCTGACTAAGTTAGTATGAAAGGATGTTCTGTTTGAGTGGACTGATCAGTGTGAGCAAAGTCTTCAAGAACTTAAGAAGAGGTTGACCATCGTCCCAGTCTTAACCATTCCTAGTGGATCTGAAGGTTATGCAGTATACAGTGATGCATCATACCAAGGCTTGGGGTGTGTACTTATGCAGCATGAGAGAGTAGTCACGTATGGTTTGCGTCAACTTAAGAATCATGAAAGGAACTACCCTGCCAATGACTTGGAGTTAACCGCGGTTGTTTTTGCTTTTAAGATATGGTGGCACTATCTGTATGGGGAAAGATTTCAGATCTTCACTGACCATAAGAGCTTAAAGTACATCTTTGATCAGAAGGAGCTGAATATGAGACAGAGATGATGGATAGAGCTCCTTAAGGATTATAACTGCAAGGTTCTGTGTCACCCGGGCAAGGCAAACGTAGTGGCAAATGCTCTAAGTAGGAAGGGGATGATTTCTTTTATGATGAAAAAAGAATGAAAGTTGTTAGAACAGTTTTCCAAGCTCACTATTAGTGTGGAAACAACAGATGTTGGGTTCATAGCTAGTTTGCAGATTGAACCTAGTATACTAGATTAGATCAGAACTAGACAAAAGGGTGATCAGAAATTATTGGACATGGTCAGTCAGGCAAAATAGAACATGCAGTCAGACTTTGTGGTTGGTGAGGATAGGTTGTTAAGGTTTAGGGGCCGCATATGTGTCCCATATGATGATGCCTTGAGATAAAGGATCTTAAAGGAGTCCCATTGTTCTCGGTACACCATACACCCGGGAAGCAATAAGATGTACCATGATCTGTGAAAGGTGTATTAGTGGATCGGTATGAAAAGAGATATAACAGAGTTTGTGGCCAAGTGTTTGGTTTTTCAGCATATTAAGATCGAACACCAAAAGCCAACGGGGTTACTTAAGTCTCTTCCAGTGCCTACTTGGAAATGGGAGCACATTACCATGAACTTCATTATGGGCTTACCAAGGACCCGAAATGGGCTTAATACAATCTGCATGATTGTAGATAGATTAACTAAGAGTGCCCATTTCCTGGCCATTAAAAATACAAACTCCTTAAGTGCCTTAACAAAGTTGTATGTGAAGGAGATAGCTCAGTTGCATCGGGCTCCCGTGAGTATTACATCAGATAGAGATTCTCGATTCACTTCTAGATTTTGGGCTCATTTCCATGAAGTCATGGGATCTCAGCTTAACCTGAGCACTGCCTATCATCCTCAGACTGATAGTCAATTCGAGAGGACCATTCAGACCTTAGAGGATATGTCGAGGGTGTGCGTTTTGGAGTTTAAGGGCTCATAGGATGATCATCTGCCTCTTGCAGAGTTTGCTTATAACAAAAGCTATCATGCTAGCATCGGGATGGCACCATATGAGGCCTTGTATGGTAGAAGATATAAGTCTCCAATGGCTTGGGAAGAAGTGGGTGATAGAAAGATCTTGACTCTAGATGTGGTGGAATAGGCAGCAGAAGGTGTTCGGATAATCTGTGATAGACTTAAGGCCGCACAAAGTAGGCAGAACAGTTATGTGGATAAGCATAAGTGGCCACTTGAGTTTCAGATTGGGGACTCCGTGTTTCTGAAAGTATCCCCGAGCAAGGGTATTATGTGCTTTGGAAAGAAGGGGAAACTGAGTCCTTGCTTCATTGGTTCATTTGAGATTCCAGAGAGAGTGAGAGACGTAGCCTACAGACTTACCTTACCACCATAGCTTTTTGGGGTACATAATGTCTTCCACGTCTCGATATTAAGGAAGTATAATTTGGCTCCCTCACATATCATTGAGTACGAGCCTTCGAGCATTCAAGAGGACATGAGCTAAATTGAGCAACCTATCTGGATTTTGGACAAAAAGGAAAAGGTACTTCGATTGAAAACTATTCCTCTGGTAAAGGTTCTCTGCAACACCATTCGGTTAAAGAAGCTACATGGGAGCTAGAGAGCCCATGAAGGAGAAGTACCCTCATCTATTCTGAAGGACCAAGATGAATATAGAGGACCAAATTCTTTAAAGGTGGGGAGAATGTAAACACCGTAAAATTTTTTGTACTTAATTAGACAATAAAATTAAATGAAAATATGTTATAAGAATATATATATATATATATATATATTTGTTAAATTGAAAATTTATTTAAAAATAATAAAAATAAATACAATAAATATATAAGTAAAAAAAAAAAGGAAATCAAGGTCGGATCGAGTGACAGGGAAAACCCCAGGCGCGACCAGCCCCCTTCTCTTCTTTTCCTTCTGCTTTCGCCGACCCCCTCTCTCTCCCTTTCTCTTTAACCTGCCGACCACATCCCTTCACCTCGATGATCTAACCCCACCAAAACTGACCGATCGACAGCCTTCCCCTCTCCCGAACGGTTTGGAAAACCCGAGAACCCGAAACACCCCCTTTCTCTGTGTTTCCTCCTCTGCTACCGTCGGCAATAGAACCCACGTCGAAAGACCGACTCACAGCCTCTCCTCCCTTCCACCGAAACCCCCATTTCCTGTTTCCTTCTCCCTCTCCCCTCGCTTGAAACTAAAAATGAAACAGAGGAGTTTTCCTCTGTTTCGCAAACCACCGACCGTCGGCGATGAAACTGCGAGCCTAGCGACCACTGACGTCCCATCTACCCCATCAGGCCTTCCCCTTTTCCCCTTCCGAAGCAATACTGTCCAAAAAAAATACCTAATTGTTACTTCCCCATTTTTGTACCAGTGGATTCCTAGGTAAAAACCCAAGCTTTATCTAGTTTAATGTTTGTATAAATTGTATTATAGAAGCTTGATTGTTGTATGAATTAATTTAAATTTGGTTGTGAAGAAATTAGGGAACTAGGGTTAATTTGACAATTGTGGATTTTGAGAATTAGGCAAGGAATTAGATATTATGAGTTGAATTATCAAGAATTGCAATTGAAGGTTGAAGATGATAAATTAAGTATGGAGTTGGTCATTTTGTGGATTTTATAATTGTGTAAGAGTGATGAAAATAATCTCGAGAATGGCGTAAAGTTTCGACCTATAAGAGGTTTATGGGTTTCCTTACAAGTATGAATTGTACATGTGGATGATGTATTTGGGTAGCTTAAAACAGGTCTTGAATCGACAAAAAAAGAGAAGAAATGAGAAGTAGACAAAAAAATAAAAATAATAAAATATATATATATATATATATACTTATGTATATATATATATAAAATAAATGTGTGTGTTAGTATAAGTGCATATGAACAAAATATAAATATACATGTTTTAGCCTAGGTATGTACCATTGTATACACACACAAAGTAGTAGCAAGTAGGAAATGTATAAGATGATAAGAGAAAAAGGATGATTTAATTGGGAATGTAGTTATAGACTTTGTTGTAGGAATTAGACTTCCGTATGTATGATAAAACAGGAAGAAAAGAGGAAATTTGGTGAACTCAATGATGTTAAATAAGTATATTTGGATACAGTATTAAGAAGTTAGAATTAAATTTCAAGTGTATTTTCCCTAGGTAAGCAAGGTTATGATTTTGATGCATCGTAGGTAATTCGAATAAATAGGATACTAAAAATACAAATTTTGGTGTAAGAGAATCGTAGAAGAATTTAAGGGAGATACTTGGAGGCGTCACTACTCGAACTTAGAATTTTCGATAAATCAAGGTAAGGGGTATAATTTAATGTAGTTCTGATAATGAACACTCATTACATTGATAAAAAGATTTTTATGAAGCAATGTTATGTTTTTAAAAGATTTATCATTGTTTTCATAATTATGGAACGATTTACGAAACATGATTTCGTTTTATGAAATGTTCACTAAGTACATCTGTAAGACCCGATATTTTCGAGTGCATTTAAAAATGCAAAAGGACTGAAATTGTATTCCCGAACACGTGCAAGGGTAAAGCGGTCAAAAGAACGAAATTTGGTATAAATCGGGACAAAAAAAATTTAATTACAAATATGAGAATCAGAAATCTTGATCAATGATGAAGAAATAATTAAATTTCGGATTAAATTGGTCAAGATATGAATTTATTGAAATAAACCCAAATTTTCGTCTCGAAAAATAATCCCAAAAATAATCGAAAAATATACCGAAAAGGTAAAATCGGACTTAGAAATTCATTTACGGATTAAATGAATTTAATATGAATATTTTTGGGATATTTTGATATTTAATAATATTTAATTGAATAAAATAATATTACAAATAAATTATAAATAAATAAATAAAATGTAAAAAATAAAAATAAAAATAAAATAATTGAAATCTGAAAAAAAAAAGAGGCAGAAAATCGCGAAACGCGATTTCTGCAGAAAACGGAGGCAACCGAAAGTGCCTCACCATCACTGGCGATCGGTAACGGTGCACCCACCAGGCGAAGACAGCCGAGGCCGACCCAGGCGGTTATCGGAGGTGAAGAGAGAGGATCGGTGAGAGAAAGAGAGAGGAAAAGAGAACCGAGAGGGAGAAAGCCATTTCCCAGCGACCGACGTCGATTCGAGGCCGGTCAACACCAACCGAGCGTTCCCCAAGCACCGACGGTTCGATTGGTGGTAGCCTTGGCCGGTAAAACGGCGGCCAGCGTCGAAAACGACGAGGAAAGAGGAAGTCACGGACGGCGAAGGGAGAGGAGGCCGGACCGGCCACTTTTTGGCGACATCAGGCAAAATCGAGGGCAGATCTGAGGTGCGGACGACCCAGCGGAGTCACTGGCTGCGAAAATCGGCAGAGAACTGACCGGCAAGCCACTGAACCGATCGAACCGGAGTGAACCGGCGGTTTGAACCGACCGAACCGGTTCAGCCAAAAAGAGAAGGAAAAAAGGAAGAAAAGGGAAAAAGAAAAAGAGAAAAAATTGGAAAAAATTTCAGTGATGTAATCGAGCTTCGGGTAAGTCGGTAAGCGGTCGAATTGACTGATTTAATTTTCAAAATATTTAATTTGATAAATAATCGACTGAAAGTTTACCCGAAAATATATTTAATTGTGTAGCTCGACAATTGGCATCAACCAAGAGCTCGAGACAGCCTCGATTTATGTACGATCATTGAATAACGGATAAGTAACCCTTATTTACGACAATTTTACATCGTTATGCATGATTGATATTTAACGCATAAATTACGGATTTAATTTTCGTATAAATGAATTAAATTATGAAAAATTGGATAAATTGTCGTAACTACTAAATTGAGATATCTGAGAATTTAGAACGAGGCTAAATAAATTACTGATGGGCCCAATGAGCCCAATAGGCCTCGATAAAGTGTGGTAAACGGGCTTAAGGCCGATTAAGGCCCATTGTGGTGCAATCGGGCCCAATATGGGTAAACGGGCCAAATGATTTAAATTAAGCCCAGAAAATATGAAATACAATTAAATTGTATTGTATTTGACCTAATAAATGTGTATCCACAGTTTCGGAGATTGGATTCAGAGCAAATCGGACTGCACAACGAGTCATCAGTGGAAATGTCAGACTGTACAGAAAATGAGGTAAGGGAATTGTGTGAGTAGCTAGAGGTAGCTACGCGTATTTTAATAGTTTTCTGTACACTGAAATTGCATGTATACACTGATATTGTATAAAGGTCCTAAAAGTGGTTTAAATTATTTAAGGATCGAAATAGGTGAAAAGATTATTTTACCCATATTGAGGGAAGTTCACCTAAGGATGGTGAAAGCATGACATGCATGAAATGCATGATTTAAGGAAATTTATAGTTTAAGGATTTTATTGATTTTAATCAAAGCAAATCGATAGATTGGCCAGTAATTGTATGAATTTCACATGATAACACTACGTAAGTGTTACTTATATTTAAATGGACATTTCTTTGGAAAATGGCCAACTATCAAGTTTATATGGAAACAGATAGTACCGATACGTAGTTCGCATTATATCTGCGTTTGTGATTGTGCATAAATGTGCTTCAGCGCTTGCTCACACCGACTTGTGTGACATCATATGCATGAAATGTGCTAGAACATGTGCTCGCACTGATTTTTATTATTGTGAAATGAGAGCTGCTGGAGCCTAGCTCGCACTCTGTTTTGACATGTTTTGATTGGTTTTGACATGGTATGCATAAAATGGTGCTGGAGCGATTGCTCGTACTAATTTTACTGATTTGATATGCATGAGAGATGCTGGAGCTTAGCTCGCATCCAGTTTTGAAATGATAATTGCATAAAAGCCGTGCTGGAGTGTAACTCGCATGAGATTTGATTTAATTATGCATAAAGTCATGCTGGAGTGTAACTCGCACGAGATTTTATTTATTTGAGCATTCACTCGTGCTGGAGCGTTGCTCGTACGAAGTTTTATATGGATTTATAACTCATTCAATTTTAAGTCGTACTGGAGTTTTTCTCGTACGAGATTTTCATTGAGTTTTTATACATATTCGTACTTGAGCATTTCTCGTACGTGGATTTTACTTGAATTTATAATCAGTTTAAGTCGTACTGGAGCGCTGCTCGTACGCAAATTTCATTGATTTCTATGAAACCGTGCTAGAGCTTCGCTCACACGAGGTTTTCTGATATCATGAATATGCATGGAGTCGTGCTAGAGTTTCGCTCGCACAGGGATTTATATTACATGCATATAGCCGTGTTGGAGCCTCTTGTAGACTGTGTGTCACAGTGAGATGATATGCTCACACGTGCATTTTGAGACAGAGATGATTTGGGTGGATAAGACCTATTACAGGCACCCCTGATTGAGCTTGGGTTCACGGAGTATGTTGTACCGTGTATATCATGCGGAGTATGCTGTACCATGGGGATTGTTGGAGTGGAGTGGAGTGGCATTAGCCACAAGGCAGCAAGCCTTGCCCTCGCAATCCTGGTATTATGCTGTTCTGGCGGGTAGGACGACCCACCTCCCGTTTTAGGTGTGATACCCCACACACTAGGTACCGTGTTGCCAGGGATCACTAGGATATGCCCATAGTCCTCGATGTTACTGATATAATCAGTTGTTTATCTCACATGATATAACTTGTGATCTGTTAGACCAGGGTAGACCCAAAGGAGGGGTCAGGCCCCCGATTTGACGATTTTATGATTTCATGATTTTATGATTTGTGACCCTAAAAGAAGGGTGGTTTCTAATTGAGTTTTATAATGAATTTTAATGAATTGTTTCATGAGATTATTGACCTGGAAGGGTTAGTTTATACTGCAGTTTTAATGAAATGATTTGAATGCAGTAGCATGATGATGTTTTCCATGCTTTCATTTGAAATCCATGATTTATCTTACATGACATGAAAGACTGCATGATCTTGATTAAATTCATGCTTATTATGATTTAATGATGTCACATAAAATGCTTTGATGCATAAGTAGTACGATTTATATATGCACGAACAGTTTTGATAAACTAAGTCATTGATGTTTGCATGACTTTGTGCTTAATGATTTTAATGAAAAGAAATGGATTTAAGGGCATGGTATTATGAGCATGTAGATAGTGGAGCTATCTACTTACTTGCATAATTACCTTACTGAGCGTGTGGTTTGCTCACCCCCTTATTTTCCCATCCTTTCAGAGCACTCGTAATAGTTATTGAGCGGCTGAGGACTTGCATTCTGGGTATTTGCTGCTTCCCATCGAGAAACAGGTATACACATTTGTATGATTTTGTATCTAAATATGTAATGCACAGTACTGTAAATGGATATGATGTCGGGGATGTACAGTTATAAATACCATTGTGTATGTATTTAATTAAAGTCAAAGGATAGTAAACTCAGATATATGAATGTGATTATGGAAATGGAATGCTAAATAGTGTAAGGTGACTAACACCGAATCATAGCCCAATTGTGTTGTAGGATGGTCACGATGAGAGAAATGTAAGAATTAAATAATAAATGAAAAAGCGAAAAATTTACTCTGATTTTAAGTAATTCGGGTCGTGACAACATCTATGTTTATGAAATGAATTTCCTGAAGTATGAAAATGCATGGGAGTTTTATGATAGTTTGTAATCCTATATTTATGGTTTGGAAGAAACTTTTGACATTTTCAAAAGTATTTAAGAAAAGGGAAAAGAATTTTATTTGAGACTATGGGCTTTATGCATGGCTACTTCTTGTGTTGCACCGGTTCCATGTCTCACTCCTTCTGTGACTTACCAAAAACCACAATAAATTTTTCGATTTTTTCTTACCTTTCTCTCATCAACAGTTGAGCTGTGATTAGACATTAGTCTTCTCATCCACACATACCTTACCATTCTTTTTTGTATCACACATACATTTCATTATAAATATTTATTGACTGTACGTACACTTTTCTTATAAGTAAATTCATATACTTTAATATAATTACATCCCAATATTAAAACATGTACATCACTGTGTTTATACATTGTTCAGATACAAAAGAGTACGCATCGTGTATACCTTTCGCTAGATGGGGAATGGCAGCGGTCAAAAGGAATGCTATACCTCAGCCGACTCACTCTACTGACGATGATCTATAGAGAGGGGGGAAAATGAAAGGGGTGAGCTATCTGGCTCAGTAAGGAAATCAGGCAAGTAAGTAGACATCCATACTATCTACTGAAAATATTGCTTTGACTTTCCTTCTCTCAATTTGTGAGATCTGAGAATTTCAGACATATTTAATGATGTAATAATAAATTGAAGTGTAATTTATTGAGCTAAGTGAATTGTGGGAATTATAATTGGAGATTTATGTGTTAAGTGTGTAAAATAAGCTTGATCCATGAGGACAGATCGATCTGGGAGAAGGAGAGATTGATCTGGTGAATTAAAAATGACGAGGAAGGGGAAATTTGAGGAGCAGATCGATCTCTAATGGAAGAGATCGATCTCCTTATGAATCTGTTTGAGAAGGGATCGATCTCATGAGGAGGAGATCGATCTCCAAATACTTCTGTTTGGGAGAAGATCGATCTCCTCAAGGCACAGATCGATCTCATAAAGCCATAAAGAGATCGATCTCACCCCTCGACAGATCAATCTCCTAGGCATAAAATTGCCCAGATCGTCCCCAAAAATTCAAACGCAGATCGATGTCCCCAGGAGACAGATCGATCTCCTACCTCCAGTCTATATAAGGAACCCGTGTTTTCTCCTGAAATCTCACTTTCTCTCTCTTCCAAACCTCCATTTTTCCGAAAACCTAGTTTCTCACTCCTCCAAATCCCCCATTTCCGGCCGAATCAGCTATTGTGGTAAGAAGGAAAGTTGTTCCTCATCAAAGGGAGAACAACATACTTGGAAATCGAAGGACGAATCGGATCGAGGCGTGAGTTATGCGTCTCACAAGCTTTGGGTAATTTCTAAACCTCGATCTTGATATTTGAGTTGATTTTGATGTTATTGGTGGTTGAATTTGTGTTGAAATGGCTGAAAGATGACTAGGGATTGATTAAATTTCAATGTGGTAGGAGTGATATGCATATTGAGAATTTTGGTGAATTTAGGAAATTGTGAGCTATAAATGGAAAATTGGACAATGTGGAGAATTAGCGTAGATAATTGGTATTAGAGATATCGAACATTGGGATATTGTGAATAGAGTTGTAGTTTAGGGTTGAGTTACGAGAATTGAGAAAATTGAGGTGTTATGAGCAATTATGCTCGATTTTGAGAATTGAGATTTATGTGATGTTGAGTATTGATGTTTTTAACATCGTTTGGATAGCTCGGGAGTTCCAGAGTGGAATACGAGGCTAGTCCGTGATATGGGGGAACGATTGCACTATACGAGGTGCAAAGAGGTAAGGGAAATCTAAACCATTTGTGTATGTGATTTGTAAACTGTTATAGCATGATTTATGATTTATAAACAAGCATGTTGAGAGTTTTGTGTTGAGATTTGAACTGCACACGATTTTATAGCCAGTTGGAGCCCAATGTTTTATGAGTTTATAACTGGGCTCTACGTTAAGGCAATATTGTGATTTGAGAAATGTGTGCGTGTGCTTTGCCGGTTGGAACTCGGTTTTACCACGTTTTGTGTTGAGTACAAAACGATTTCAAATGAGTTTTATGAGAGAAAACCATTACGAGTTCTACGTGAAGGCAAACCTGTCTTATGTGATAAGACTTGGGTGTGTAGTTGTGAGTACACACCGGGCATTGCTCTAGTAGCATGTAAGCCCGAATTCTTCTCCGTTCTGGTAACGTTGAGAAAACCCCATTGGTGGCAGTGCCACGTTGAGAAACCCATTGGTGGCTGTGCCACGTATACCCCATTGGTGGCAGTGCCACGTTGAGAAACCCATTGGTGGCTGTGCCACGTATACCCAATCGGTGGCTGTGCCACGTATACCCCATTGGTGGCTGTGCCACGTTGAGAAACCCATTGGTGGCTGTGCCACGTATACCCCATTGGTGGCTGTGCCACGTTGAGAAACCCATTGGTGGCTGCGCCACGTATACCCCATTGGTGGCTGTGCCACGTTGAGAAACCCCATTGGTGGCAGTGCCACGTTGAGAAACCCTATTCTGTGGCTATGCCACGTGAGAAAATAATTCGATGGCTTTGCCACGTGTGTATTGTGGCTATGCCACGTTATTTGAGAAAGCGTTTAACGCGTATTTTCACATGCTTAGTTTTTGCTCTAGAGTGAGCCTTTTACTTCATGTTTTTACATGACTTGACACATGAGAGTGTCGTTTTGAGTATTTTCATGCTATGGTTTTCAAATGAGTTTCACATACAAATAAATGCTTTGTGATGTGCATTTTGGTTTATGAAATGAGTCCCCTACCCCCCTTACTGAGCGATTTAGAAGCTCACCCTGTTTTTCTTTCCCCCAGAGTTCTTCAAGTGAATAAGGACTTACCTGCGACGTACGGAGTAGTGGCTAGTGGAGGATTCGAGCTCCAGGCTATATAATTTGTACTTTGAGGTATATTTATCTTTTCATGTACCCAGACTATTAATGTATTTGCAGACACTTGATGTATGACATTATATGGGATGTATTAGGATTAATTGACTTGTAATCGAGTAATGGGTATAATACAATATTTATTATATCATGATGAGATCCTGAGGCATGATAATTATGATGATGTATGACACTGCACAAGAATGCACTCTTTATTTGTGAATTAACGAGTAAAAAGTTTTAAATTAGCCCTATTTTCCGCATTTTCGGGGCGTGACAGAGTTTTCTTGGTATCAGAGCTTAGGGTGTCTAGTACTGTCAGTGTCGGTTAAGTGAAATAGAATACATCCCAAGTGTCTGTAATAGTTTGGTCATGAACTGAAATTGAGGTTTGAGATTTCAATCGATTGTGATATGTACGTGCAGGAGACGAGTTGAGATAGAGAATGAGTAAACGACGAGGTCGTTCGAGGAGGCAGGCAGAGTCCCCTCCACCACCTGTCCCACAACCAGAGAGTCCTAACTCTCGATTTAATCGGATTGAGACCGATGTGAGGCAAGGTTTTGAGCAGATGGCGGCACTATTCGCGCAACACTTTGGAGTTAATGCCTCGGATACTACCCCTACACCACCACCAGGACCTCCCATACCCCCAGTGCCTCCCGTCACTCAGCCTGAGGACAGAAGTAAGGTCCGACTAAAGGAATTTCTGAAGATGAATCCACCCGCATTTAGGGGAAAGAAGGATCCTACAGAGGCTGAGGAGTGGTTGACGGAGTTGAGAGTTATATTTGATTTACTGGGGTGCACCGATGCTGAGAGAGTCAGTATGAGTGCCTATATGCTGAAGGGGAGAGCTCGAGATTGGTGGGGTACTACCCAGGGTATCTTGATGTCCCACCAGGATGTGATTGGTTGGGAAGAGTTCCAGACAGCTTTTAGAACCCAATATGTACCACGAGCCGCCCAGAGAAGGAAACAGGCCGAGTTTTTGAGTTTGGTACAGGGTGACATGTCGGTGGATGACTATGAGAGCCAGTTTACCGCACTATTGAGATATGACCCAGAGACCTTCAAGAGTGAAGAGCTCCGCACAGAGAAGTTTGTGTATGGGTTGAAGCCCGTTATTAGAGATAGACTGATGGGGCTATGTATTACCGAGTTTGGAGATGCTCTGAGACGAGCACAAGAGGTTGAAAGAGGGATTGAGATGGTACAATCCCAGAATGAGCTCAGAGCGGTGAATAGAGATAAGGGCAAGAGGCCAGCACTTTTCCAGTCAGAGGCTCGGAGAGGTTCCTTCAGAAGAGGAAGGATTGAGGTGCAGAGGGACAGATTGGAGCGACCCAGAGCCTATCCTATTATCAAGGAGACCCCACGATATGTTAGGCTGGAGATGAGGATTTGTAGAGACTGTGGCCGATCGCATGAGGGAAGTTGTACTGGGTCGATCCATGGATGTTTCAGATGTGGTGACATGGGCCATAGAGTGAAGGACTGTCCCCAACCTCAGATACCACATGCTCCGGAGCCCACTAGACAACAGCCTCAGAGAGTGGATCCCCGGAGACGGGCCACTGCGGCAGAGAAAGGGAAGAAACCTGTGGCACAGGGACGTGTGTTTGCCCTGGATAAGGAGACCGCAGACGCTTCGGCAGAAACTATAAGAGGTACACTCTCTGTCTGTAATTATGAGGCTCATGTGTTGATTGATTCAGGATCCACGCATTCGTTTATTTCTGAGCATTTTGCATGTAGATTAAACTTGAAGTTTGAACCTCTAGAATATATACTACATGTAAATACCCCTATGCGTGAATCCCAGAGAACTGAGTTAATCTGTAAAGGATGTGAAATTAAGGTGGGAGATAGAGTGATGTTAGCAGATCTAATCATGTTGAGTATACATGGGTTTGATGTAATTCTGGGAATGGATTGGTTGGCGACCAATCGAGTGAGTTTAGACTGCTACACTAAGATTGTAACTTTCTCCCTATCTGAGCCTTACAGTGTACAATTGAGATATTGAGGGAATAAATATGGGGATTTCTAGTAAGTAATTTGAGAATTTTAATATTATTTTGGAGAATATTAAATATGATTATTTATGTGAAGGTTATGAGACACTCATCTCAGACGATGAGCGGGAACATCCAAGGATTGAGGATATACCTGTGGTTTGCGAATTTTCGGATGCTTTCCCAGATGAATTGCTAGGTTTACCACCAGAGAGAGAGCTGGAGTTTACCATTGATTTGGTACCGGATACTCAGCCGATCTCTAAACCTCCATACAGGATGGCATTAGTGGAACTTAAGGAATTGAAGAAACAACTACAGGAGTTATTGGATCAAGGGTTTATTAGACCCAGTGTTTCGCCGTGGGGAGCACCAGTACTATTTGTTAAGAAGAAGGATGGTAGTCTCAGATTATGTGTAGACTACCGGCTGTTGAATAAAGCCACGGTGAAGAATAAATACCCACTGCCCAGGATTGACGATCTGCTTGATCAGCTAAGAGGGGCATCAGTCTTTTCTAAGATTGATTTGAGATCGGGCTATCACCAATTGAGGATCAAGGAGAAAGATATTCCAAAGACGGCCTTTAGGACAAGGTATGGCCATTACGAATTTCTGTTGATGTCCTTTGGATTGACGAACGCCCCTGCAGCATTTATGAGATTGATGAACGAGGTGTTCAGAGACTATCTGGATAAGTTTGTGATAGTCTTTATCGATGATATCCTGGTGTACTCTCGGTCGTATGAGGAGCATGCACAGCATTTGTGGTTAGTACTTCAGATACTCCGAGATAAGCAATTATACGGAAAGCTTAGTAAGTGTGAATTTTGGCTGAACCGGATAGCTTTCCTTGGGCATGTAATCTCAGAGGAAGGAGTATCAGTGGATCCGAGTAAAATAGCAGCTGTGCTTAATTGGGAAAGACCGAGGACAGTGACTGAGATACGAAGCTTCCTTGGTTTGGCAGGGTATTACAGGAGATTTGTGGAAGGATTCTCGAGGATTGCCGCTCCTTTGACTAAGCTCACGCGTAAGGAGACTCCATTCATATGGACTGATCAATGTGAGCTCAGTTTTCAAGAGTTAAAAAGGAGATTGACAGCGGCACCTGTGTTAACTATCCCTGAGGGATCAGGAGGATTCTCGGTGTATAGTGATGCATCTCATCAAGGATTGGGGCGTGTGCTTATGCAGCACGGAAGAGTGGTCGCATATGGATCGCGACAGCTGAAGGACCATGAGCGGAATTACCCCACGCATGATTTGGAGTTAGCCGCTGTGGTATTTGCTTTGAAGATCTGGCGACACTACTTATATGGGGAAAGATTCCAGATCTTCACTGATCACAAGAGTTTGAGATATCTCTTTGATCAGAAAGAGTTAAACATGAGACAAAGGAGATGGATGGAACTCCTTAAGGATTATGACTGCGAGATTCTTTATCATCCGGGTAAGGCGAATGTGGTTGCTGATGCCCTGAGCAGGAAGAGTATGATATCTGCTATGATGATCAGGGAATGGGATTTGTTAGAGCAGTTCGCCGAACTTCGGATCCGAGTTAAAGAGGTAGAGACTGGATTTTTGGCTAGCCTGCGGATAGAGCCCAGGATCATGGATCAGATTAGAACTGGGCAGTGCAGTGATCAGAGATTAATAGATATGGTTAGCCAAGCTGAGCAGAGTTCGCAGTCGGATCTCACCATCAGTGAGGATGGATTGTTGAGATTCAGAGGACGGATTTGTGTACCGGACGATGATACCCTGAAGAGACAGATACTGAGAGAATCTCATTGCTCGTGTTACACCATGCACCCAGGGAGTACTAAGATGTACCGAGACTTGAGAAAGGTGTATTGGTGGAGTGGTATGAAACGAGATGTGGCAGAGTATGTGGCCAGGTGTTTAGTATGCCAGCAAGTGAAAGCTGAGCATCGGAAGCCCGGAGGACTACTACAGCCCTTACCTGTACCTACATGGAAATGGGAGCATGTCACTATGGACTTTATTATGGGTTTACCGAGGACCCGGAGAGGTCGTGACGCGATATGGGTCATTGTGGATAGATTGACCAAGAGTGCCCACTTCCTTGCCATCAAGAGCACAGATACTGTGGATGCCTTAGCTGAACTGTATGTCAGCGAGATAGCTAGATTACATGGGGCTCTAGTGAGTATTACTTCTGATAGAGATTCCCGGTTTACTTCCAGATTTTGGACCCAGTTTCAGGAGTCCATGGGATCTCGATTGAGTTTTAGTACCGCCTATCATCCTCAGACAGATGGTCAGTCAGAGAGGACTATTCAGACCCTGGAGGATATGTTGAGGGCGTGTACGATGGATTTTAAGGGATCATGGGATGATCACCTGCCCCTAGCAGAGTTTGCGTACAATAACAGCTATCATGCGAGTATTGGAATGGCACCTTTTGAGGCTCTATATGGTAGGAGGTGTAGATCCCCTGTAGCTTGGGAAGAAGTCGGTGACAGAAAGATAAATGCTCCCGAGCTTGTTGAGCAAGCCGTACAGAGTGTGAAACTCATATGTGAGAGGTTACGGGCTGCACAGAGTAGATAGAAAAGCTACGCGGATGTGCGTAGACGGCCACTCGAGTTTGATGTTGGTGATGCAGTATTTCTGAGAGTATCACCGAGCAAGGGTATCATGCGATTTGGGAAGAAAGGGAAATTGAGTCCTCGATACATAGGACCATTTGAGATTCTTGAGAGAGTGGGAGAGGTAGCCTACAGATTGGCATTACCCCCACAGATGTTCGGAATACACAATGTTTTTCATGTGTCTATGTTGAGGAAGTACCACCCGGACCCTTCTCATGTTATAGAGTATGATGAGATGGACATACAGGAGGACATGAGCTATACTGAGGAACCCGTCCGGATTCTCGATAGAAAGGAGAAGGTACTGAGAACCAAGAGCATCCCATTAGTGAAAGTTTTGTGGAAGCATCACTCAAGGGAAGAGGCAACGTGGGAACTAGAGAGTCTCATGAAGGAGAAATACCCCCATCTATTTTGATTAGTTGAGTTGAATTTGGAGGACCAAATTCTTTTAAGGTGGGGAGGATGTGAGATCTGAGAATTTCAGACATATTTAATGATGTAATAATAAATTGAAGTGTAATTTATTGAGCTAAGTGAATTCTGGGAATTATAATTGGAGATTTATGTGTTAAGTGTGTAAAATAAGCTTGATCCATGAGGACAGATCGATCTGGGAGAAGGAGAGATCGATCTGGTGAATTAAAAATGACGAGGAAGGGGAAATTAGAGGAGCAGATCGATCTCCAATGGAAGAAATCGATCTCCTTATGAATCTGTTTGAGAAGGGATCGATCTCATGAGGAGGAGATCGATCTCCAAATGCTTCTGTTTGGGAGAAGATCGATCTCCTCAAGGCACAGATCGATCTCATAAAGCCATAAAGAGATCGATCTCACCCCTCGACAGATCGATCTCCTAGGCATAAAATTGCCCAGATCATCCCCAAAAATTCAAACGCAGATCAATCTCCCCAGGAGACAGATCGATCTCCTACCTCCAGTCTATATAAGGAACCCGTGTTTTCTCCTGAAATCTCACTTTCTCTCTCTTCCAAACCTCCATTTTTCCGAAAACCTAGTTTCTCACTCCTCCAAATCCCCCATTTCCGGCCGAATTAGCTATTGTGGTAAGAAGGAAAGTTGTTCCTCATCAAAGGGAGAACAACATACTTGGAAATCGAAGGACGAATCGGATCGAGGCGTGAGTTGTGCGTATCACAAGCTTTGGGTAATTTCTAAACCTCGATCTTGATATTTGAGTTGATTTTGATGTTATTGGTGGTTGAATTTGTGTTGAAATGGCTGAAAGATGACTAGGGATTGATTAAATTTCAATGTGGTAGGAGTGATATGCATATTGAGAATTTTGGTGAATTTAGGAAATTGTGAGCTATAAATGGAAAATTGGACAATGTGGAGAATTAGCGTAGATAATTGGTATTAGAGATATCGAACATTGGGATATTGTGAATAGAGTTGTAGTTTAGGGTTGAGTTACGAGAATTGAGAAAATTGAGGTGTTATGAGCAATTATGCTCGATTTTGAGAATTGAGATTTATGTGATGTTGAGTATTGATGTTTTTAACATCGTTTGGACAGCTCGGGAGTTCCAGAGTGGAATACGAGGCTAGTCCGTGATACGGGGGAACGATTGCACTATACGAGGTGCAAAGAGGTAAGGGAAATCTAAACCATTTGTGTATGTGATTTGTAAACTGTTATAGCATGATTTATGATTTATAAACAAGCATGTTGAGAGTTTTGTGTTGAGATTTGAACTGCACACGATTTTATAGCCGGTTGGAGCCCAATGTTTTATGAGTTTATAACTGGGCTCTACGTTAAGGCAATATTGTGATTTGAGAAATGTGTGCGTGTGCTTTGCCGGTTGGAACTCGGTTTTACAACGTTTTGTGTTGAGTACAAAACGATTTCAAATGAGTTTTATGAGAGAAAACCATTACGAGTTCTACGTGAAGGCAAACCTGTCTTATGTGATAAAACTTGGGTGTGTAGTTGTGAGTACACACCGGGCATTGCTCTGGTAGCATGTAAGCCCGAATTCTTCTCCATTCTGGTAACGTTGAGAAAACCCCATTGGTGGCAGTGCCACGTTGAGAAACCCATTGGTGGCTGTGCCACGTATACCCCATTGGTGGCAGTGCCACGTTGAGAAACCCATTGGTGGCTGTGCCACGTATACCCAATCGGTGGCTGTGCCATGTATACCCCATTGGTGGCTGTGCCACGTTGAGAAACCCATTGGTGGCTGTGCCACGTATACCCCATTGGTGGCTGTGCCACGTTGAGAAACCCATTGGTGGCTGCGCCACGTATACCCCATTGGTGGCTGTGCCACGTTGAGAAACCCCATTGGTGGCAGTGCCACGTTGAGAAACCCTATTCTGTGGCTATGCCACGTGAGAAAATAATTCGGTGGCTTTGCCACGTGTGTATTGTGGCTATGCCACGTTATTTGAGAAAGCGTTTAACGCGTATTTTCACATGCTTAGTTTTTGCTCTAGAGTGAGCCTTTTACTTCATGTTTTTACATGACTTGACACATGAGAGTGTCGTTTTGAGTATTTTCATGCTATGGTTTTCAAATGAGTTTCACATACAAATAAATGCTTTGTGATGTGCATTTTGGTTTATGAAATGAGTCCCCTACCCCCCTTACTGAGCGATTTAGAAGCTCACCCTGTTTTTCTTTCCCCCAGAGTTCTTCAAGTGAATAAGGACTTCCCTGCGACGTACGGAGTAGTGGCTAGTGGAGGATTCGAGCTCCAGGCTATATAATTTGTACTTTGAGGTATATTTATCTTTTCATGTACCCAGACTATTAATGTATTTGCAGACACTTGATGTATGACATTATATGGGATGTATTAGGATTAATTGACTTGTAATCGAGTAATGGGTATAATACAATATTTATTATATCATGATGAGATCCTGAGGCATGATAATTATGATGATGTATGACACTGCACAGGAATGCACTCTTTATTTGTGAATTAACGAGTAAAAAGTTTTAAATTAGCCCTATTTTCCGCATTTTCGGGGCGTGACACAATTCAAAAGCATGTTTCAAAATATATATAATAATAGTACAGATTTAAAATCTCATGTACTAAACACATGTTGAGTTATAAATCATAGGCATTCATGCAAAACAGTACATATTTATCATTTCGAAATGCCTTTATATAAAATATGTCATTTACATTCAAAACATAATAAATATGGCACTTCACAACACAACACAACAACTAAGTTCCGACCCATCCCTCACGTCTACCCGTATCATAAATACATGTGATATATCATGTGAGACTCAGTGGCTAAATGCAATATCTCCTGAATTATGGCCATATCCTAACGTGTGAAATCCCAGGCAACACAGTACTCGGTGTGTGGGTTATCACTACTGTAACGGGAGGGGGGTCGTCCATCACAACCGCCATCTATCAACAACTCTTCTCCATAACTCCACAACAACACACGGTACAGTGTACTCCATGCCACACTCACGGTACAACGTACACCCGTGGACCCTGCCTCATGGTCAAGGTGCCTACCATAGGTCTTAGCCCTCATACCACGGAATAATCAATGCCACGTCTCTAAATCTACATGCGAACATCTCCAGTGTGACACTCAGTCTACACGAGGAAATCATCACGGTTTTTCTAACATGTCTATATATCACGTAAAAACTACAATGCGCATCTTGAGTGTGACTCGCAGTCAACACTCCGCCTCTAAATACTGTCTATGCATGTCAAAATATCAAACACTAGTGCGAGTAAACCTCCAACACTAGGTCATGCATAGTTCTCATAGCAAATCGCTCAAGTACTATGTCATGTGTAAATCATGAAGAATCGAGTACGAGCAACGCTCCAGCACTCTGTCATGCATCTCATGTAAAACTCGAGTACGAGCTAATCGCTCCAGCACTATATCATGCACAAATCATATAAAACTGAGTACGAGTAATACTCCAGTACTCTATCATGCATGTCAGATAAATATAGTGCGAGTCTCACTCTAGCACTAATGTATGTGAAAAACATCTGAAATCAAGTGCGAGCTATGCTCCAGCACAACTGTTTTCACATAGTTCGGCAGATAGCTCTTTAAAAATAGGGATGTTTCAAAACATGAAAATCAGTACTATAAAGTGTGTTTAGTCTACACCAACCTTAAAAAATTAGCTCATCTACATACTCTTCTGCTACATAGCAGTATAAACACTCAAAAACATTATTTCATGCTTTTTACAACTTTTTCCAAAAGTTTACTTTTTGCCTAACTAGGGGTAAAATCGTAATTTACCCATAACGGGTCCCTATAAATATTATTGATTTTCTCTGACCCTAAGACAATTTCAGTGAATGTAAAAGCAGACGAAAATATGCACATATATCTCTAACTAATTGCAAAAGTTCCTTACCTTGGATCACGTCACGTGACCTCACTTCCTCTATGCTGCTCAAATCTCGCAGTCCGGTCAACGCTCAATATGACTTCGGAGTTGCATTTAACCATTCACTGGGTTAATTATACTTTTCCTACTGTATTACACATTTAATACAATCTATTTCACTTAAATGGACCCGTTTACTCTTATTGGGCCTTAAACACTTTAATTGGGCCTAACTCTGTCTTAAGCTCGTTTTCCACTTATTAATTCCCTTCATCAGGGTCTATTGGCTCATTGGGCCTATCAATACCCATTGGGCTTTGTTCCAAACCCTTTCGATACCCGTATATCATTTACGACAATTAATTCAAAAATCTGAATATAATTTATTTTATGCAGAAATTAATCCGAAATCCGAAAACTGAATTCAAATTGCGCAATAATCATACTATTATCGTAAATGAGCTTTACTTACCCGAAATTATGCGATGGTGCGTAAATCAAAGTTCGATCGGCTCATGTCCGAAATTTATCATCGAACTGCACAATTTGTATATTAAATTTCGGGTAAATTTTTGATCAAATATAATTTAAATTAACTTTCCCAGAAATAAAATCGGTCACTTTTGACCTCTTACCGACTTACCCAAAGTTCGGTGTATCCCCGAAAATCTTGTTCTTTTTTCTTTTTTTCTCTTTTTTCTTTCTTTTTTCTCCATTTTTCCTCTCTTTCTTGGCTGAACCCGTCCGGTCCGGTTCAGCGCAATACTCTTCTTACTGAACCAGTCCATACTGGTTCAGGCTTTTTTCGCCGTTCTGCCGCCGTTCGGCTCATCTCAGGCAGGGGATCGCTCAGTTGGCCTTACGTTGGACCGAAACCCCATTGGTGGCCACCGTTCCTCTCTTCTCCCTCTCAGCCTTCTCTCTCTCGATCCGCCGGATTCCGGCATCGGTGGGTCGCGTTCTAATGGCAAGAGGGTCGCGCGATCATCCTCTTCCTTCTCCGACCCTCGTCTGGTCTCGTCAGTCGTCGAATGGTCGTCGGGCTTCTCGAATCTTCTCGGACGCGCCTTCAATTTTCTCTGTTTCTTTCCTTCGCGTTTTTTTCAGATTTCATTTCTCTTTTTTTATTTATAATTTATCTTATTATTATTTTAATCATTAAAATATTATAAAAAATCTCAAAATATCTCAAAAATCATATTTAATTCATTTAATCCATTAATGAATTTATCAGTCTTATTTTGTCTTTCCGGTATATTTTTTCAATATTTTCGGGATAATTTTTCGAGGTGAAAATTCTGATTAATTTCAATAAATTCATATCTTGATCAATTGGACTTGAATTTCAATATTTTCCTCATTATTGATTAAGATTTCTCAAATCCATATTTTTAAATGAAATTTTCTTATCGAATTTATACCAGATTTTGATCTTTTAACTGTTTTACCCCTGCACTTGTTCGGAACCAATTTAACCCGACTTTCCTTCATAAACCCACTATCTTTTCTTATTTTAACTTCTTATTTTCAGTCAACTTGATTTCGATCCCTTTTTAGCTTGGCCTATGGCCATCTCGACCCTTATTTGGCTTTGATGTAGCTTACATGCAATTTTTATTCTTTAATTGTCAATTGCATGATAGTAAATACTCTTCTTATGATTCAACCATAAAAATAAAGTGTTCATACACATAGGAATCATAAGGAACAAGCTACATACATAAATCGAAAACACGGGTCTGACACTCTACCACTTGAGTGCTGGTACGTAGGGCCCCTATAGCACTTGACTCTACCTGTGTGGTAGATGTCTCGCTACTTGTGGTTAATGATGATGATGTTTTGGTAGTATCTCGTGCCTGCACAGCACGCATGATTATTTCCCGCGCGGAGAGTGTCTTTGGTGCCCGTGCCCTAACTAGGTGCTAGAGAAAGTAAGAATGATAAATACTACCCATATTTTGTGAAAGTGTTGTACGACCCTGATCCAGTCTACAGCCCCCACCATGGCCATAGGTATGATGATGACCCTCTACGGAGGATGACACGTATCGCATGACTTAGTTATAGCCTAGTCTCCACGATTATGATTATGATTATGATGATGATGCTGATGAATGACTATGTATTTATGAGATTATGACAAATGTTTACAAACAATTATGATTTATGACAGGAAGGTTAAGAACAATTATGTTTTATGAAATGTCTATGAATGATGATGATTTTATGAAATCATCCATAAATGATGAAAATTTTATGAAACAGTTAAGCATGCTATTTGATTTAAAGAAACTCATGCTTCGTATTTTTTTATGATGACCATGCACGTAACGAAAGTTTTTCACATCTTTTAAGAGTTTGGTTTATGAATGATTTTGCATGCCTTTACATATCAGAACTACTTTAAGCATATTTTCTTACTGGGCTTTTTCCCGAAAGCTCACCCCTCTACCTTTCAGACTATTTGCAGTGATCTAATGACGCTATCTACCGCGTACACGACGTAGGCTGGTGGAAAAGAGATACCCTAGGCTACTTTTTTGTATACGCAAAAAGGTATACTATTACATTACTTTACCAGACACATTTTGTATGCACAGACATATATTGAAAATATTTTGTTGGGTGTAATTTGTAAGAAAACAAAATGTAAAGAACATTCCTTTTAGGAATTTGTCTTGAAGTAATCGGTCTTGATTTGAAATGGATGTCGTGGTTAGATGATGTGGAATTGGAAAGCATGTTTGGTAGTTATGGATATCTAGGATTGTTAAAAACATTTGGTTTGCAGGTGGATAGGCTTATATATAGGTCGTTATGCTGCCAAATTTTCTATCGGCCATATAAATCCAAATGTGAAACTTAAATATAATTACGGATAAAGAAGTAAGAAAATGAATTGACACTGAACAAGAATACAGCCTAAGTGAATAAAGGAATAAGTGAAAAATTGAAGTTTCAAAAAAACAAATCCCCCAAATTTTAAAGGGTCAAGGGTCATTACAGCAGAGAGAGTGTAGGGCGCAGGCTGGGTGCAAGCTTGGGGTGCATAGTGTGCAAGTTACACGCAGGCGCCTTAATGATGCAGATAAGTCGGGCATGGAGCAGAGGCGTTGGGTGTGCAGAGTGCAGGCGCAAGGCCACGACAGGGTGCAAGTCTAGTGTCTAGGGGCTCGGCGCTAGACGCATTGGGATGTTGGGTGTGTAGGTGTAAGACCCGATTTTACGGTAAGAGCAAAAGGGAATTAATAGAAATTTTTGAGTGCATTTAAAAATGCAAAAGGATTGAAATGGCATTCCCGAACACGTGTAAGGGTAAAATGGTCAAAAGACCAAAATTCGGTATTAATCGGGACAAGAAAATTTAATTAAAAATAATGGCTTGAGAAATCTTGATCAATAACGAAGAAATAATTAAATTTCGGGCTAAATTTATCAAGATATGAATTTATTGGAATAAATTAGAATTTTCGTATCGAAAAATAATCCCAAAAATAATCAAAAAATATACCGAAAATGTAAAAAAAAATCAGACTGAGAAATTTATTACGGATTAAATGAATAAAATATAATTATTTTAGATATTTTTGGGAATTTTATTATTATTTTATTGAATGAAATAATAATAAAATTTAATTATAAATAAATAAATAAAATGAAATTGAAAAAAAACGCAAAAAAGGAAACAGAAACGAAATCTGGAAAACGAAAGGAGGAAGAAAGAACGCGAAGGCCGACTGAGGAGGAATCACTGGACGAGCCACCACCGACGAGGCAGAGGGGCCGGCGAGGGTCGGTGAAGATAGCTCGACCTCGGGCGAGCCACCAGCAGCCGTGACGCGCCGTGAAGTCGTCGAAAAATGCCGAAAAAGGAGGAGGAACCCGCGGAAGAGAAGTCTCGATCGGTGGCCATCGGCGTCGATTCGAGCAACACCAAGGGCCGATTTTGGATGCCCAGGTGCAGCCGAGCCAAACGGCACCGAAATCACATCGGGAACCGACCGGACGGCGTCGAAACGACAAAATGATGGGTGAATCGGACTGAACCGGCGGTCTGAACTGGACCGGACCGGTTCAGCCAAAAAGAGAGGGAAAAAAGGAGAAAAAGGGAAAAAGAAAAAGAAAAAAAATTTGGGGAAATTCCAGTGATGCAATCGAACTTCGGGTAAATAGGTAAGCGGTCGAATTGACCGATTTAATTTTTAAAATATTTAATTTGATAAATAATCAACTGAAAGTTTACCCGAAAATATATTTAATTGTGTAGCTCGACAATTGGCATCCATCGAGAGCTCAAGACAGCCTCGATTTGTGTACGATCATGGAATAACGGGTAAGTGATCCTTATTTACGATAATTTGCATCGTTATGCGTGATTGATATTTAACGCATAAATTACAGATTTAATTTCCGCATAAATGAATTAAATTCTGAAAAATTAGATAAATTGTCATAAATATTAAATTGAGATATCTGAGAACTTAGAACGAGGCTAAATAAATATTGATGGGCCCCATGAGCCCAATAGGCCTCGATAAAGTGTAGTAAATGGGCTTAAGGCCGATTAAGGCCCATTATGGTGCAATCGGGCCCAATATGGGTAAACGGACCCAATGATTTAAATTAAGCCCAGAAAATATGAATACAATAAATTGTATTTTAATTGACCTGATGAATATGTATCCGCAGTTCAGGAGATTGGATTGAGAGCAAATCGGACTGCGTGACGAGTCATCAGAGGAAATGTCAGACTGTACAGAAAATGAGGTAAGGGAATTGTGTGAGTAGCTAGAGGTAGCTACACGTACTTTAAATAGTTTTTCTGTACACTAAATATGTATGTATACATTGATAATGTATAATGATCCTAAAAGTGGTTTAAATGATTTTAAGGATCGAAATAGGTGAATAGTCTATTTTACCCCTATTGAGGGAAGTTCACCAAAGGATGGTGAAAGCATGACATGCATGAATTTGTATTTAAGGGATTTTCGTGGTTTTTAAGCAAAGCAAAACGATAGATTGGCCAGTAATTGCATAAATTTCACATGATAACACTACATAAGTGTTATTTGTATTTAATTGGAAATTTCTTTGGAAAATGGGCCAACTATCAAGTTTATATGGAAACGATAGTGCTGACACGTAGTTCGCACTATATCTACGTTTGTGAATGTGCATAAATGTGCTTGAGCAGTTGCTCGCACCAATTTGTGTGACATCATATGCATGAAATGTGCTGGAGCGATTGCTCGCACTGATTTTATTATTGTGAAATGCATGAGAAGTGCTGGAGCCTAGCTCGCACTCTATTTTGACATGTTTTGACATATTTTGATTTGTTTTGACGTGGTATGAATAAAATGGTGCTGGAGCCATTTCTCGCACTAGTTTTACTGATTTAATATGCATGAGAGATGATGGAGCTTAGCTCGTATCCTGTTTTGATTTAATTATGCATGAAGCCGTGTTGGAGTGTAACTCGCACGAGATTTGATTTAATTATGCATAAAGCCGTGCTGGAGTGTAACTCGCACGAGATTTGATTTATTCGAGCATTCATTTGTGCTGGAGCGTTGCTCGCACAAAGTTTTATATGGTTTTACAATTCATTTGAATGTCGTACTGGAGTTTTTCTCATACGAGATTTTCACTGAGTTTCTATACATATCCGTACTAGAGCATTGCTCGTACGTGGATTTTACTTGAAATTATAATCAGTTTAAGTCGTACTGGAGCGCTGCTCGTACATAGATTTCATTGATTCTATGAAACTGTGCTAGAGCTTCGCTCGCATGAGGTTTTCTGATATCATGAATATGAATGGAGCCGTGCTTGAGCTTCGCTCGCACAGGGATTTATATTACATGCATATAGTCGTGTTGGAGCCTCCTGTAGACTGTGTGTCACAGTGAGATGATATGCTCACACGTGCGTACTGAGATAGAGATTATATGGGTGGATAAGACCTATTACAGGCACCCCTCACTGAGCTTGGGTTCACGGAGTACTTTATACCGTGTATGTTATGCGGAGTACACTGTACTATGGGGATTGTTGGAGTGGAGTGGCATTAGCCATAAGGCAGCAAGCCTTGCCCTCGCAATCCTGGTGTTATGCTGTTCTGGCGGGTAGGACGACCCACCTCCCGTTTCAGGTGTGATACCCCGCACACTAGGTACCGTGTTGCTAGGGATCACTAGGATATGGCCATATTCCTCGATGTTACTGATAATTACCTACTTGTCTCACATGATATAACTTGTGGTCTGTTAGACCAGGGTAGACCCGAAGGAGGGGCTAGGCCCCCGATTTTTATGATTTTATACTGTGATACGAGATTTCAGATGATTTTATGATTTGTGACCCTGAAAGAAGGGTGGTTTTATAAACGAAGTTTTATAATGAACTTTATTGAATTGTTTTATGAGATGGACCCGGAAGGGTTAGTTTTTACTGCAGTTTTAAAGAAATGATTTGAATGCAGTAGCATGATGATGTTTTTCATGCTTTTATTCAAATTCATGATTTATCTTACATGACGCAAAAGGATGCATGATATTGCTTTACTTCATGCTAATGATGATTTAATGATGTCACATAAAATGCTTTGAATGCATGAATTACATGATTTGTATATGCACAAATAGTTTTGGATGAACTATGGCATTGAATATGCATGACTTTGTGCTTGATGATTTTAATGAAAAGAAATGGATTTAAGGGCATGGCATTATGAGCATGTAGATAGTGGAGCTATCTACTTACTTGCATAATTACCTTACTGAGCGTGTGGTTTGCTCACCCCCTTATTTTCCCATCTTTTCAGAGCACTTGAAATAGTTATTGAGCGGCTAAGGACTTGCATGCTTGGTATCCGCTGCTGCCCATCGAGAGACAGGTATACACATTGGTATGATTTTGTATCTAAATATGTAATGCACAGTACTGTAAACGAACATTGATGTCGGGGATGTAGATTTATAAATACCAATGGGTATGTATTTAATTAAAGTCAAAGGATAGTAAACTCTGATGTATAAACTTGATTATGGAAATGGAATTGGTAATAGTGTGAGGTGACTAACACCGAATTATAGCCCAACTGTTTGTAGGATGGTCACGATGAGGGAAAGGTGAGAATTAAATAATAAATGAAAAAGTGAAAAATTTATTCTAATTTTTAGGTAATTTGGGTCGTGACAGGTTTAAAAGTATCAGAGCTTGAGTTGGCCTGATATGAGTCGGTGTTAGTAGTTAAGGAAGTTTACATCCCCATGTACTGTGCATTGTTTAGATACAATTGTGTATATCGAGATGGAAGAGCAGTTAAGAATTTGATTTTTAAATGCAAGAATAAACTCATTAACTGATAGTCGCTATGGTTGAGAGGCAAGTACACGAGCTCGAGGCTGAAGAGGTAGGCCTGGGAGTTGTACTGAGTCGCCACATGAGACTCGTGATGAGATTGACGTGGAGGCTGGTATTGAGCATGCCCCACAGAGTCCGATAGAGAGATCGGATAGAGTCTGACAGAGAGATCAGATAGTATTGAGATACGCTTCGCAAGGTTGGAGCGGAGTGTGGAGAATATATTGAGAGCTAATTACTCAGAGTATGTTTGTGATTTGAGGGCGAGTTGGAGCATTAACGGAAGTCCGCTCGACCTATCTTAAGAGTTAGACATCCAAAATAGGCATGAGAACATAATTCTATATGTATTCCGGTGACAGAATATCCCGGACATTGTTAAAGGAAATTACAGATGATTGTATTTACTCTGACCCAGAGGAACATGTTGATTGACGAGTATGAAACTCTGTTTATATTCCTGGGTAGATGTGACTCCGACACTATGAACAATGAGAGTCGAAATGTTTGAAAGTTCATGGAAGGACTCAGATTATCAATTAGAGTCCGATTGGCCTGTTAGATATCACTACCTATGCCGAGGCAGTACGCAGACTACAGTTGTGTAAATAAGATCATGAGTTGCACGCCTCTGAGATTGGGAAAGGTAGTAAGGCCGAAATAGAGACAAAAGAGAATAGAGGATGACAGAGATGTCAGAATGGAAAAAGGTAGTTTGGTAAAAGATTAGAGCTGATAAATCACGGGGTAAGTTGATTGATAAACCCCAGTATATCTAATTTCAATATTTTTAGGGGTATTGTGATTTGAGGACCCCAACCTGCTATGTAACAGTATAACAGAGTAGCAGTGTGAACAGTGTAAGATGTGTGGTAGTTACCACAAAAAATAAGATGTTGGACGAGGGCGAGTGTATACCTTGGACCAGGACACCATTGATGATTCATATGATGTGGTGAAAGATACCACACTAGTAGAGAATAATGAAGTAATTATTTTAATTACTCCTGGTGCCACTCATTTATTCATACCGCCTTTAGGTACTTATAAGCTAGAGAAAAAAATGTGAAGCCTATACCCATAGACAAGAGGATGATAGTTAGCTGATTTTCACTAACTGAATATGGGTATAAAGATTGTAAGTTTGACAAATAATGAAAGAGTTTGTTATAAGTGATATATTAAAGGAGATATATTGGAATAAGAGACGTATGCAAGGTAAGGATATCATTGATATGCAAAGTAAGGATTAAGCAATATGTAGTGTTTATGGATTGCGACCAAGATAAGGGGTAGATATATCTACACCCAGTCGATGTGGTCAAATTGAAGGGTTAATAAAGGTAATTTAAAATATTCCCTGCCTGAAGACTTGACAGCGTCGATAAGCGCACACATAAGCTATAAATTGAAAAAATCGACAGTCATGAAATATATACATTTTAAATTTGGGTACCTTTATTGGTACGATAAAAAGATATAGAAATTCATTAATCATGAAGGTTTAAAAATTAAAATTTTATAAAAGCCGTTAATATAAGAAAAAGGATATGACGTGAGTTAGTATCCCGAACAGAAGCGATTTCGAAACGATATTGTATGTTTATGCGTACATAGGTCAAGGATAAGAGTGGTTGAAATATTGAGTGGAACTCTACTACGAAAAGGTATTTAAATCTTATCTGGACCGATTGGTTGTCATCTTGAGCGATGATATGTTGATGTTTTCGAAGTCCAGGGAAGAGCATGAGTAGCAATTAGAAACTGTTTTACAGACGAGTTGTTGAGAGTTTCTCAAAATGAGCTGCTCAGTTGACACACCCCATTTGGAAAAAGATTTCATACGAGTGGTATGATAAGTATGAAAATGACTTTCGTGAGTTTTGGTATAAGGAAGTAATAAACTGACAACCGTAAGTATTCTCACCATAACCAACAGCTGAAGAGGTTTCAGTGTGTATGGATACCTCAAAATGAGGATTGGGCTGTGTATTGATGTAAAATGGGAAGATAGTCGTTTATGGATCCAGTTAGTTAAAGGACCATGAGAGAAACTATCCGACCAATGGTTTAGAGCTGGCAGCCTTAGCGTTTACACTGAAAGTATGGCGTCACCACTTATACGGTGAAACATTTCAGGTATGCACTGATCGTAAAAGCCCCGAGTATCTATTTTCATAGAAAGAGTCGGTTATGAGATAACCAAGAGGGTAAGAGCTTCTAAAGATTATGATTGTGAACATTGTACCACTCAGGAAAAGGCTGATGTAATGGCTGATGCCTTGAACAGAAAGAGCCTTGGGATGGTATCACATATGATGGTCAGGGAGCGTGAGCTGCTAGAGCAGTTGTGAACCTCAGTAGTGATGTGATCCCTTCTAATGATGACGGTGATTTTGTGACAGCTAGCCTGAGGTTAGAACCGAATTTGTGTAACCGGATTTACCAGGCTTAGCGTGATAATCGGCATAGTGTCGATAGTGTGGGTCAGATTCAGAAGGGTATAGTGACAGAGTTCACAGTAAGTGATGATGACTTACAGAGGTTCAGAGATAGTATAAGTGCTCCCCAAGACCACAGTTGATGATATAGTATTATAGTCAGAAGCTCACTCTTCGAGATATACAGTGCATCCGAGAAATAATAAATATATCAGAATCTCTGAAAAGGGTATTGGTGGTCAGGTATGAAAAGTGATATTATAGAGTTATGGAGAAGTGTCTCGTATGCCAGCAGATTAAGGTAGAGCAAAAGAAGTTGCAGGATTATTGCAGCCTCTACCTATATTAATATGGAAATGGGAACAAGTTACCATGAATATTGTGATGGGTTATAGAGGACCCGAATGAATCACGAGGCTATCTGGGTGATGTCGATAGATTGATTTAGTTACCCACCTTCTGGTTATGAAAATCCCCAGATACTCTGAGTGTGTAGGAGGATTTTTATGTATGGAAAATTGTGAAACATTATGTAGCGTTCCAGGGAGCATGATACTAGATAGGGATTCCCGCTTCACTTCCCACTTCTGGGAATATGTTTTTGAGGAAGCTATAGGAACCCGATTGAGTGTTAGCACAGCTTCCACCCTCAGACAGATGGTCAGTCAGAGAGGACTGTACAGGTTTTGGAGGATGTGATGAGAGCGTGTGCCATTGATTTTATGAGCTCCTGGGATGATCAGTTGCTACTAATCAAATTCGTCAATGATGACAGTTGTCACTCGAGTATCGGGATGAGATTATATGAGGCATTGTATGGCCGTAGGGAGTTGTTCCCTAACTTGGATAAGAAGAAGTGGGTGACAGATAGAAAATTGTTCCCTAATTGGTAAGATTAACCTCTGAGGATGTTCAGTTGGTTTATGAGAGATTAAGAACACCTCAGAGCAGATAGAAAAGCTATGCTAACAAGAGACAGAAACCATTGGAAATTCACTGAGGGTGAATCATTATTGTTGACAGTTACTTGTCCTAAGAGCATAAGGACATGACGAGATTCAGATAGAGATATTGGACAAGTGGGAAATAGGACCTATAGGTTGGCATTACCACTTGCATTAGATAGGCATCCACAATGTGTCCCATCTTAAGCTGCTTCGAAAATAATATCCGAACCCGATATATGTGATTGGATATGAGCTCCAACAGTTTAGCTCAATGAAAGTATAACATATGATTGGAAATCGATTGGGGTATTAGACGGAAGGAGAAAGTGTTGAGGGTTAAGATGATCTCCCTAGTTAAGTATGTTGGTAGTATTACACTCCGGAGAAAGTCACTTGAGGATGACAGTATATGATACGATAGATGTACCCGGAGTTATTTATGGACTCATTTACTTGGTTCTAATTTGGAGGACCAAATTTCTTAAGTGGGGGAGATTGTTAGACCCGGTTTTACGGTAAGAGCAAAAGGGAATTAATAGAAATTTTTGAGTGCATTTAAAAATGCAAAAGGATTGAAATGGCATTCCCGAACACGTGTAAGGGTAAAATGGTCAAAAGACCAAAATTCGTTATTAATCGGGACAAGAAAATTTAATTAAAAATAATGGCTTGAGAAATCTTGATCAATAACGAAGAAATAATTAAATTTCGGGCTAAATTGATCAAGATATGAATTTATTAAAATAAATTAGAATTTTCGTATCGAAAAATAATCCTAAAAATAATCGAAAAATATACCGAAAAGGTAAAAAAAATCAGACTGAGAAATTTATTACGAATTAAATGAATAAAATAGAATTATTTTAGATATTTTTGGGAATTTTATTATTATTTTATTGAATAAAATAATAATAAAATTTAATTATAAATAAATAAATAAAATGAAATTGAAAAAAAAAAGCAAAAAAGGAAACAGAAACGAAATCTGGAAAACGAAAGAAGGAAGAAAGAACGCGAAGGCCGACTGAGGAGGAATCACCGGACGAGCCACCACCGACGAGGCAGAGGGGTCGGCGAGGGTCGGTGAAGATAGCTCGACCTCGGGCGAGCCACCAGCAGCCGTGACGCGCCGTGAAGTCGTCGAAAAACGTCGAAAACGGAGGAGGAACCCGCGGAAGAGAAGTCTCGATCGGTGGCCATCGGAGCCGATTCGAGCAACACCAAGGGCCGATTTTGGATGCCCAGGTGCAGCCGAGCCAAACAGCATCGGAATCACGTCGGGAACGGGCCGGACGGCGTCGAAACGGCAAAATGATGGGTGAACCGGACTGAACCGGCGGTCTGAACCGGACCGGACCGGTTCAGCCAAAAAGAGAGGGAAAAAAGGAAAAAAAGGGAAAAAGAAAAAGAAAAAAAATTTGGAGAAAATTCCAGTGATGCAATCGAACTTTGGGTAAATAGGTAAGCGGTCGAATTGACCGATTTAATTTTTGAAATATTTAATTTGATAAATAATCGACTGAAAGTTTACCCGGAAATATATTTAATTGTGTAGCTCGACAATTGGCATCCATCGAGAGCTCGAGACAGCCTCGATTTGTGTACGATCATGGAATAACGGGTAAGTGATCCTTATTTACGATAATTTGCATCGTTATGCGTGATTGATATTTAACGCATAAATTACGGATTTAATTTGCGCATAAATGAATTAAATTCTGGAAAATTGGATAAATTGTCGTAAATATTAAATTGAGATATCTGAGAATTTAGAACGAGGCTAAATAAATATTGATGGGCCCCATGAGCCCAATAGGCCTCGATAAAGTGTAGTAAACGGGCTTAAGGCCGATTAAGGCCCATTATGGTGCAATCGGGCCCAATATGGGTAAACGGACCCAATGATTTAAATTAAGCCCAGAAAATATGAATACAATAAATTGTATTTTAATTGACCTGATGAATATGTATCCGCAGTTCAGGAGATTGGATTGAGAGCAAATCGGACTGCGTGACGAGTCATCAGAGGAAATGTCAGACTGTACAGAAAATGAGGTAAGGGAATTGTGTGAGTAGCTAGAGGTAGCTACGCGTACTTTAAATAGTTTTTCTGTACACTGAATATGTATGTATACATTGATAATGTATAATGATCCTAAAAGTGGTTTAAATAATTTTAATGATCGAAATAGGTGAATAGTCTATTTTACCCCTATTGAGGGAAGTTCACCTAAGGATGGTGAAAGCATGACATGCATGAAATTGTATTTAAGGGATTTTCGTGGTTTTTAAGCAAAGCAAAACGATAGATTGGCCAGTAATTGCATAAATTTCACATGATAACACTACGTAAGTGTTATTTGTATTTAATTGGAAATTTCTTTGGAAAATGGGCCAACTATCAAGTTTATATGGAAACAGATAGTGCTGACACGTAGTTCGCACTATATCTACGTTTGTGAATGTGCATAAATGTGCTTGAGCGGTTGCTCGCACCAATTTGTGTGACATCATATGCATGAAATGTGCTGGAGTGGTTGCTCGCACTGATTTTATTATTGTGAAATGCATGAGAAGTGCTGGAGCCTAGCTCGCACTCTGTTTTGACATGTTTCGATTTGTTTTGACGTGTTATGCATAAAATGGTGCTGGCGCCATTGCTCGCACTAGTTTTACTGATTTAATATGCATGAGAGATGCTGGAGCTTAGCTCGCATCCTGTTTTGATTTAATTATGCATGAAGCCGTGCTGGAGTGTAACTCGCACGAGATTTGATTTAATTTTGCATAAAGCCGTACTGGAGTGTAACTCGCACGAGATTTGATTTATTCGAGCATTCTTTTGTGCAGGAGCGTTGCTCGCACAAAGTTTTATATGGTTTTATAATTCATTTGAATGTCGTACTGGAGTTTTTCTCGTACGAGATTTTCACTGAGTTTCTATACATATCCGTACTAGAGCATTGCTCGTACGTGGATTTTACTTGAAATTATAATCAGTTTAAGTCGTACTGGAGCACTGCTCGTACGTAGATTTCATTGATTTCTATGAAACCGTGCTAGAGCTTCGCTCGCACGAGGTTTTCTGATATCATGAATATGCATGGAGCCGTGCTTGAGCTTCGCTCGCACAGGGATTTATATTACATGCATATAGTCGTGTTGGAGCCTCCTGTAGACTGTGTGTCACAGTGAGATGATATGCTCACACGTGCGTACTGAGATAGAGATTATATGGGTGGATAAGACCTATTACAGGCACCCCTCACTGAGCTTGGGTTCACGGAGTACTTTGTACCATGTATGTCATGCGGAGTACACTGTACCGTGGGGATTGTTGGAGTGGAGTGGCATTAGCCACAAGGCAGCAAGCCTTGCCCTCGCAATCCTGGTGTTATGCTGTTCTGGCGGGTAGGACGACCCACCTCCCGTTTCAGGTGTGATACCCCGCACACTAGGTACCGTGTTGCCAGGGATCACTAGGATATGGCCATAGTCCTCGATGTTACTGATAATTACCTACTTGTCTCACATGATATAACTTGTGGTCTGTTAGACCAGGGTAGACCCGAAGGAGGGGCCAGGCCCCCGATTTTTATGATTTTATACTGTGATACGAGATTTCAGATGATTTTATGATTTGTGACCCTGAAAAAAGGGTGGTTTTATAACCGAAGTTTTATAATGAACTTTATTGAATTATTTTATGAGATGGACCCGGAAGGGTTAGTTTTTACTACAGTTTTAAAGAAATGATTTGAATGCAGTAGCATGATGATGTTTTCCATGCTTTTATTCAAATTCATGATTTATCTTACATGACGCAAAAGGATGCATGATATTGCTTTACTTCATGCTAATGATGATTTAATGATGTCACATAAAATGCTTTGAATGCATGAATTACATGATTTGTATATGCACAAATAGTTTTGGATGAACTATGGCATTGAATATGCATGACTTTGTGCTTGATGATTTTAATGAAAAGAAATGGATTTAAGGGCATGGCATTATGAGCATGTAGATAGTGGAGCTATCTACTTACTTGCATAATTGCCTTACTGAGCGTGTGGTTTGCTCACCCCCTTATTTTCCCATCTTTTCAGAGCACTTGAAATAGTTATTGAGCGGCTAAGGACTTGCATGCTTGGCATCCGCTGCTGCCCATCGAGAGACAGGTATACACATTGGTATGATTTTGTATCTAAATATGTAATGCACAGTACTGTAAACGGACATTGATGTCGGGGATGTAGATTTATAAATACCAATGGGTATGTATTTAATAAACTTGATTATGGAAATGGAATTGGTAATAGTGTGAGGTGACTAACACCAAATTATAGCCCAACTGTTTGTAGGATGGTCACAATGAGGGAAAGGTGAGAATTAAATAATAAATGAAAAAGTGAAAAATTTATTATAATTTTTAGGTAATTTGGGTCGTGACAGGTTTAATGGTATCAGAGCTTGAGTTGGCCTGATATGAGTCGGTGTTAGTAGTTAAGGAAGTTTACATCCCCATGTACTGTGCATTGTTTAGATACAATTGTGTATATCGAGATGGAAGAGCAGTTAAGAATTTGATTTTTAAACGCAAGAATAAACTCATTAAATGATAGTCGCTATGGTTGAGAGGCAAGTACACGAGCTCGAGGCCGAAGAGGTAGGCCCGAGAGTTGTACTGAGTCACCACATGAGACTCGTGATGAGATTGACGTGGAGGCTGGTATTGAGCATGCCCCACAGAGTCCGATAGAGAGATCGGATAGAGTCTGACAGAGAGATCAGATAGTATTGAGATACGCTTCGCAAGGTGGGAGCGGAGTGTGGAGAATATATTGAGAGCTAATTACTCAGAGTATGTTTGTGATTTGAGGGCGAGTTGGAGCATTAACGGAAGTCCGCTCGACCTGTCTTAAGAGTTAGACATCCAAAATGGACATGAGAACATAATTCTATATGTATTCCGGTGACAGAATATCCCGGACATTGTTAAAGGAAATTACAGATGATAGTATTTACTCTGACCCAGAGGAACATGTTGATTGACGAGTATGAAACTCTGTTTATTTTCCTACGTAGATGTGACTCCGACACTATGAACAATGAGAGTCGAAATGTTTGAAAGTTCATGGAAGGACTCAGATTATCAATTAGAGTCCGATTGGCCTGTTAGATATCACTACCTATGCCGAGGCAGTGCGTAGACTACAGTTGTGTAAATAAGATCATGAGTTGCACACCTCTGAGATTGGGAAAGGTAGTAGGGGCCGAAATAGAGACAAAAGAGAATAGAGGATGACAGAGATGTCAGAATGGAAAAAGGTAGTTTGGTAAAAGATTAGAGCTGATAAATCACGGGGTAAGTTGATTGATAAACCCCAGTATATCTAATTTCAATATTTTTAGGGGTATTGTGATTTGAGGACCCCGACCTGCTATGTAACAGTATAACAGAGTAGCAGTGTGAACAATGTAAGATGTGTGGTAGTTACTACAAAAAATAAGATGTTGGACGAGGGCGAGTGTATGCCTTGGACCAGGACACCATTGATGATTCATATGATGTGGTGATAGATACCACACTAGTAGAGAATAATGAAGTAATTATTTTAATTACTCCTGATGCCACACATTTATTCATACCGCCTTTAGTTACTTATAAGCTAGAGAAAAAAAATGTGAAGCCTGTACCCATAGACAAGAGGATGATAGTTAGCTGATTTTCACTAACTGAATATGGGTATAAAGATTGTAAGTTTGACAAATAATGAAAGAGTTTGTTATAAGTGATATATTAAAGGAGATATATTAGAATAAGAGACGTATGCAAGGTAAGGATATCATTGATATGCAAAGTAAGGATTAAGCAATATGTAGTGTATATGGATTGCGACCAAGATAAGGGGTAAATATATCTACACCCAGTCGATGTGGTCAAATCTAAGGGTTAATAAAGGTAATTTAAAATATTCCCTGCCTGAAGACTTGACAGAGTCGATAAGTGCACACATACGCTATAAATTGAAAAAATCGACAGTCATGAAATATATACATTTTAAATTTGGGTACCTTTATTGGTACGATAAAAAGATATAGAAATTCATTAATCATGAAGGTTTAAAAATTAAAATTTTATAAAAGCCGTTAATATAAGAAAAAGGATATGACGTGAGTTAGTATCCCGAACAGAAGCAATTTCGAAACGATATTGTACGTTTATGCGTACATAGGTCAAGGATAAGAGTGGTTGAAATATTGAGTGGAACTCTACTACGAAAAGGTATTTAAACCTTATCTAGACCGATTGGTTGTCATCTTGAGCGATGATATGTTGATGTTTTCGAAGTCCAGGGAAGAGCATGAGTAGCAATTAGAAACATTTTACAGACAAGTTGTTGAGAGTTTCTCAAAATGAGCTGCTCAGTTGACACACCCCATTTGGAAAAAGATTTCATACGAGTGGTATGATAAGTATGAAAATGACTTTCGTGAGTTTTGGTATAAGGAAGTAATAAACTGACAATCGTAAGTATTCTCACCATAACCAACAGCTCAAGAGGTTTCAGTGTGTATGGATACCTCAAAATGAGGATTGGGCTGTGTATTGATGTAAAATGGGAAGATAGTCGTTTATGGATCCAGTTAGTTAAAGGACCATGAGAGAAACTATCCGACCCATGGTTTAGAGCTAGCAGCCTTAGCGTTTACACTGAAAGTATGGCGCCACCACTTATACGGTGAAACATTTCAGGTATGCACTGATCGTAAAAGCTCCGAGTATCTATTTTCATAGAAAGAGTCGGATATGAGATAACCAAGAGGGTAAGAGCTTCTAAAGATTATGATTGTGAACATTGTACCACCCAGGAAAAGGCTGATGTAATGGCTGATGCCTTGAACAGAAAGAGCCTTGGGATGGTATCACATATGATGGTCAGGGAGCGTGAGCTGCTAGAGCAGTTGTGAACCTCAGTAGTGATGTGATCCCTTCTGATGATGATGGTGATTTTGTAACAGCTAACCTGAGGTTAGAACCGAATTTGTGTAACCAAATTTGCCAGGCTTAGCGTGATAATCGGCATAGTGTCGATAGTGTGGGTCAGATTTTGAAGGGTATAGTGACAGAGTTCACAGTAAGTGATAATGACTTACAGAGGTTCAGAGATAGTATAAGTGCTCCCCAGGACCACAGTTGATGATATAGTATTATAGTCAGAAGCTCACTCTTCGAGATATACAGTGCATCCGAGAAATAATAAATATATCAGAATCTCTGAAAAGGGTATTGGTGGTCAGGTATGAAAAGTGATATTATAGAGTTATGGAGAAGTGTCTCGTATGTCAGCAGATTAAGGTAGAGCAAAAGAAGTTACAGGATTATTGTAGCCTCTACCTATATTAATATGGAAATGGGAACAAGTTACCATGAATATTGTGATGGGTTATAGAGGACCCGAATGAATCACGAGGCTATCTGGGTGATAGTCGATAGATTGATTTAGTTACCCACCTTCTGGTTATGAAAATCCCCAGATACTCTGAGTGTGTAGGCGAATTTTTATGTATGGAAAATTGTGAAACATTATGTAGCATTCCAGGGAGCATGATACTAGATAGGGATTCCCGCTTCACTTCCCACTTCTGGGAATATGTTTTTCAGGAAGCTATAGGAACCCGATTGAGTGTTAGCACAGCTTCCACCCTCAGACAGATGGTCAGTCAGAGAGGACTGTACAGGTTCTGGAGAATGTGATGAGAGCGTGTGCCATTGATTTTATGAGCTCCTGGGATGATCAGTTGCTACTAATCAAATTCGTTAATGATGACAGTTGTCACTCGAGTATCGGGATGAGATTATATGAGGCATTGTATGGCCGTAGGGAGTTGTTCCCTAACTTGGATAAGAAGAAGTGGGTGACAGATAGAAAATTGTTCCCTAATTGGTAAGATTAACCTCTGAGGATGTTCAGTTGGTTTATGAGAGATTAAGAACACCTCAGAGCAGATAGAAAAGCTATGCTAACAAGAGACAGAAACCATTGGAAATTCACTGAGGGTGAATCATTATTGTTGACAGTTACTTGTCCTAAGAGCATAAGGACATGACGAGATTCAGATAGAGATATTGGACAAGTGGGAAATAATACCTGTAGGTTGGCATTACCACTTGCATTAGACAGGCATCCACAATGTGTCCCATCTTAAGATGCTTCGAAAATAATATCCGAACCCGATATATGTGATTGGATATGAGCTCCAATAGTTTAGCTCAATGAAAGTATAACATATGATTGGAAATCGATTAGGGTATTAGACGAAAGGAGAAAGTGTTGAGGGTTAAGATGATCTCCCTAGTTAAGTATGTTGGTAGTATTACACTCCGGAGAAAGTCACTTGAGGATGACAGTATATGGTACGATAGATGTACCCGGAGTTATTTATGGACTCATTTACTTGGTTCTAATTTGGAGGACCAAATTTCTTAAGTGGGGGAGATTGTTAGACCCGGTTTTACGGTAAGAGCAAAAGGGAATTAATAGAAATTTTTGAGTGCATTTAAAAATGCAAAAGGATTGAAATGGCATTCCCGAACACTTGTAAGGGTAAAATGGTCAAAAGACTAAAATTTGGTATTAATCGGGACAAGAAAATTTAATTAAAAATAATGGCTTGAGAAATCTTGATCAATAACGAAGAAATAATTAAATTTCGGGCTAAATTGATCAAGATATGAATTTATTGGAATAAATCAGAATTTTCGTATCGAAAAATAATCCTAAAAATAATCGAAAAATATACCGAAAAGGTAAAAAAATCGGACTAAGAAATTTATTACGGATTAAATGAATAAAATAGAATTATTTTAGATATTTTTGGGAATTTTATTATTATTTTATTGAATAAAATAATAATAAAATTTAATTACAAATAAATAAATAAAATGAAATTGAAAAAAAAACGAAAAAAAGGAAACGGAAACGAAATCTGGAAAACGAAAGAAGGAAGAAAGAACGCGAAGGCCGACCGAGGAGGAATCACCGGACGAGCCACCACCGACGAGGCAGAGGGGCCGGCGAGGGTCGGCGAAGATAGCTTGACCTCGGGCAAGCCACCAGCGGCCGTGACGCGCAGTGAAATCGTCAGAAAACGTCGGAAACGGAGGAGGAACTTACGGAAGAGAAATCTCGTATCGGCGGCCATCGGCGCCGATTCGAGCAACACTAAAGGCCGATTTTGGATGCCCATGTGCAACCGAGCCAAACTGCACCGGAATCACGTCGGGAATCGGCCGAACGGTGCCGAAACGGCAAAATGATGGGTGAACCGGACTGAACCGGCGGTCTGAACTGGACCGGACCGGTTCAGCCAAAAAGAGAGGGAAAAAAGGAAAAAAGAGGGAAAAAGAAAAAGAAAAAAAATTGGGGAAAATTCCATTGATGCAATCGAGCTTCAGGTAAGTAGGTAAGTGGTCGAATTGACCGATTTAATTTTTGAAATATTTAATTTGATAAATAATCGACTGAAAGTTTACCCGAAAATATATTTAATTGTGTAGCTCGACAATTAGCATCCACCGAGAGCTCGAGACAGCCTCGATTTGTGTACGATCATGGAATAACAGGTAAGTGACCCTTATTTATGATAATTTACATCGTTATGCGTGATTGATATTTAACGCATAAATTACGGATTTAATTTTCGCATAAATGACTTAAATTCTGGAAAATTGGATAAATTGTCGTAAATATTAAATTGAGATATCTGAGAATTTAGAATGAGGCTAAATAAATATTGATGGGCCCAATAAGCCTCGATAAAGTGTAGTAAACGGGCTTAAGGCCGATTAAGGCCCATTATGGTGCAATCGGGCCCAATATGGGTAAACGGACCCAATGATTTAAATTAAGCCCAGAAAATATGAATACAATAAATTGTATTTTAATTGACCTGATGAACATGTATCCGCAGTTCAGGAGATTGGATTGAGAGCAAATCGGACTGCGTGACGAGTCATCAGAGGAAATGTCAGACTGTACAGAAAATGAGGTAAGGGAATTGTGTGAGTAGCTAGAGGTAGCTACGCGTACTTTAAATAGTTTTTCTGTACACTGAATATGTATGTATACATTGATAATGTATAATGATCCTAAAAGTGGTTTAAATGATTTTAAGGATCGAAATAGGTGAAAAGTCTATTTTACCCCTATTGAGGGAAATTCACCTAAGGATGGTGAAAGCATGACATGCATGAAATGCATGAATTATGAATTTTCTGATTTAAGGGATTTTCGTGGTTTTTAAGCAAAGCAAAACGATAGATTGGCCAGTAATTGCATAAATTTCACATGATAACACTACGTAAGTGTTATTTGTATTTAATTGGAAATTTCTTTGGAAAATGGGCCAACTATCAAGTTTATATGGAAACAGATAGTGCTGATACGTAGTTCGCACTATATCTACGTTTATGAATGTGCATAAATGTGCTTGAGCGGTTGCTCGCACTGATTTGTGTGACATCATATGCATGAAATGTGCTGGTGTATTTGCTCACACTGATTTTATTATTGTGAAATGCATGAGAAGTGCTGGAGCCTAGCTCGCACTCTGTTTTGACATGTTTTGACATGTTTTGATTTGTTTTGACATGGTATGCATAAAATGGTGCTGGAGCCATTGCTCGCACTAGTTTTACTGATTTAATATGCATGAGAGATGCTGGAGCTTAGCTCGCATCCTGTTTTGATTTAATTATGCATGAAGCCGTGCTGGAGTGTAACTCGCACGAGATTTGATTTAATTATGCATAAAGCCGTGCTGAAGTGTAACTCGCACGAGATTTGATTTATTCGAGCATTCATTTGTGCTGGAGCGTTGCTCGCACAAAGTTTTATATGGTTTTATAATTCATTTGAATGTCGTACTGGAGTTTTTCTCGTACGAGGTTTTCACTGAGTTTCTATACATATCCGTACTAGAGCATTGCTCGTATGTGGATTTTACTTGAAATTATAATCAGTTTAAGTCGTACTGGAGCGCTGCTCGTACGCAGATTTCATTAATTTCTATGAAACCGTGCTAGAGCTTCGCTCGCACGAGGTTTTCTAATATCATGAATATGCATGGAGCCGTGCTTGAGCTTCGCTCGCACAGGGATTTATATTACATGCATATAGCCGTGTTGGAGACTGTGTGTCACAGTGAGATGATATGCTCACACGTGCGTACTGAGACAGAGATTATATGGGTGGATAAGACCTATTACAGGCACCCCTGACTGAGCTTGGGTTCACGGAGTACTTTGTACCGTGTATGTCACGTGGAGTACGCTGTACCGTGGGGATTGTTGGAGTGGAGTGGCATTAGCCACGAGGCAGCAAGCCTTACCCTCACAATCTTGGTGTTATGCTGTTCTGGCGGGTAGGACGACCCACCTCCCGTTTCAGGTGTGATTCCCTGCACACTAGGTACCGTGTTGCCAGGGATCACTAGGATATGGCCATAGTCCTCGATGTTACTGATAATTACCTACTTGTCTTACATGATATAACTTGTGGTCTGTTAGACCAGGGTAGACCCGAAGGAGGGGTCAAGCCCCCGATTTTTATGATTTTATACTGTGATACGAGATTTCAGATGATTTTATGATTTGTGACCCTGAAAGAAGGGTGGTTTATAACCGAAGTTTTATAATGAACTTTATTGAATTGTTTTATGAGATGGACCCGGAAGGGTTAGTTTTTACTGCAGTTTTAAAGAAATGATTTGAATGCAGTAGCATGATGATGTTTTCCATGCTTTTATTCAAATTCATGATTTATCTTACATGACGCAAAAGGATGCATGATATTGCTTTACTTCATGCTAATGATGATTTAATGATGTCACATAAAATGCTTTGAATGCATGAATTACATGATTTGTATATGCACAAATAGTTTTGGATGAACTATGGCATTGAATATGCATGACTTTGTGCTTGATGATTTTAATGAAAAGAAATGGATTTAAGGGCATGGCATTATGAGCATGTAGATAGTGGAGCTATCTACTTACTTGCATAATTACCTTACTGAGCGTGTGGTTTGCTCACCCCCTTATTTTCCCATCTTTGCAGAGCACTTGAAATAGTTATTGAGCGGCTAAGGACTTGCATGCTTGGTATCCGCTGCTGCCCATCGAGAGACAGGTATACACATTGGTATGATTTTGTATCTAAATATGTAATGCACAGTACTGTAAAAGGACATTGATGTCGGGGATGTAGAGTTATAAATACCAATGGGTATGTATTTAATTAAAGTCAAAGGATAGTAAACTCTGATGTATAAACTTGATTATGGAAATGGAATTGGTAATAATGTGAGGTGACTAACACCGAATCATAGCCCAACTGTTTGTAGGATGGTTACGATGAGAGAAATGTGAGAATTAAATAATAAATGAAAAAGTGAAAAATTTACTCTAATTTTTAGGTAATTTGGGTCGTGACATAGGTGGTTGGGTGTGCAGGCATTTGAGGCGCACAAAGGGGCACTGGGTGCTGGTCGGGTTACGCGCAGGGGAGTCGCAGGGAAGCCTTGACACGGGTGAGCAAGGGGGTGCAGGTGCAAGACAGAAGGCAGGGGTCTAGTGCAAGGAGACTGGCCCCTCCCAAACGCACCGTTTTGCTTTGCTTCTTTTTTTAATTTTAATTTTAATTTTAATTTATATATATTTAATTTAATAGAAAATCAAATATTTATATACATTTATATAAATACATTTATATTTATAAAATCAAAAAAGATTTGTATACCTATATCAAAATAAATTTATAAATGCATCTATATATATTTATATAATCAAAATATATCCATTATATATACATTTATATATACTTATATATATGCATCAAAATAATTGTATATTTACACATTTAGGTATACATTTATATCTCAAATAAATTTATATATACATTTATATATATATATATAAACTTTTATAAAATCAATGTATCAAAATAAAATCAAAATATCTATATATACATTTATATAATCAAAATAATTTTATATCTATATATGCTTATCTTGTCATTATTATATTTATTATTATTGGCTTAAATTTATAAACCAGATAAAAATTACTGACCTATGCTCGGACTCCTCCTCCTAGGCAAACAACCCCACCTCCAGCTCCGACTCCGTAGCCTGAAGAGGAATCGAGAGACCTTTCCCGAGGTAAATGGAGGGCTTCTTCGCATTCCAGGAGATCCTCCGGCTCCTCGGATTAACCTCAGTCAGGAGACCGGGTTGAATGTAACGTGACCTCGCCTCATCGAAAGAACCGAAGGCACTTGTATGTGGAGTCCACTATGGCGAATAGGCCTATCCTTCCTAAGATAGGTCCTGTTGATACGAGGTCATATCAAGTGGATGGGGGCTATAAGATGAAGGGAGCAAAATTTAAAGTCTACCTGGGAGTGTTGGATAATAACACTTTAGAGACGCCCGGGGTAGCATCTCGATTAGGTTAGGCCACCATCCTTCCCAGGGACGAGAATCTATTATTTCAAAATTGTCCAGCAGGAGAGGATGTTGCTGATGTGGAAGCTGTCAGGGTAATTTGCAGACTTTCTCTTATTTTATTCTCTTTATTTTATTTTCAGTCTAAATTTTTATGTTTCTTTTTAGCTTGCTCAGAGGACCATAGTTAATAATGCTCGGCATCGAGCTTACCGTGATCTGGCTGAAAAGGAAATCCAGGCATTAAGGGATAGCAACATGGAATTAAGGAATGCCAATAATCAATTGTCTGGGCTGCTAGGGGTAGTGCGAGATCTGAAGGAGCAACTTTTAAAGGCGCTTCAGGAATTGACTCTTGCGAAGGGGGATCTTATAGTTGAGACTACTAGATCTAGCAAATTTAATGACGATCTTCAGCAGAAACAAATAGAGATAGATACTATGCAGTCGAAGTTTGATTCCCTGACAGATCGTAATCAGCAACTAGAACAATACATTGCTGAATTGGAGAGTCGAGCCACTCCTTCCCTTAATCAGGTCGAGATTGATAGTATTCGGGCTGAAACTGTGAAGGAGTATAGGCTTTCCAAAGACTGTTTGAGACAGAAAGAAGATTTCTCAGTGCCCTATGTGAAGTATGGTTTTTACCTTGCCCGGTCTTGGTTGGAAAAGCATAGGGAAGGTGAGGAATTTCTTGAGCTTCTTTATACTCCTGAAGCGATGTTATTTGAAGCTCCTGATTGGACCAAGTATGAACCTGATGCCGAGCCTGCTGATGAGGTCCTGAAGAAGGCTACATTGGATGATTTGGCAAACCTGGCCAGTCCTTGGGAGGTCGTGAGCCCAGATAATGTTCCTGAACCCATTGGTGCCCTTGATGACCTGGATGGAGAAGATCTATAACTTCCTGGTAACCAGCCTCTAGATTGCGAGGGTCCAACGGTGCCTGATCTCCCGCCACCAGATCGTACAGATTGATTTATTTTTCTTTTTGAATATTTTGCCATTGAACTTATTCATATTCTTGAATTTATTCATACTTTGTATTTTGCTTGTAAAGATTTTCTTGAATTTATAAATAAAGTTTATCTGTTCAAGCTTCATATTGTTTATGAAACGTTGTTCATTTAACTTTTGCTATTATCATTTATCTGTATACTTATTTTACTCGTATATTTATTTATCCGTGTATGCTCCCCAATTCTTGATAGAAAGACATACTTTTAGAAAGAATTACATATGTAAACATACCTTTTTCCAGATGCCTGACCATCGTGACGCAAGTGCGTCTTCGGTTCTTACGAATAATACGTTTCTATTGCCTGGCCACAGTAACGCTATTGCGCCTCAAGCTCTTACGGCTTCTTTATCTCTAATGCCTGGCCACAGTGGCACTATTGCGCCTCAGGTTCTTACAACTCGGTCTTTTTACACCTGGCCTTAGTGATGCTATTGCGCCTCAGGCTCTTACGGCTCGTCTGGCTTTTTACGCCTAGCCATAGTGATGCTATTACGCCTCAGGCTCTTACAGCTCGTCTGTCTTTTAACACCTAGCTACAGTGACGCTATTGTGCCTCAGGCTCTTACCGCTCGTCTGTTTTTTTTACTCCTGGCCACAGTGACGCTATTGCGCCTCAGGCTCTTACGGCTCGTCTGTTTGTTTACGCCCGGCCACAGTGACGCTATTGCGCCTCAGGCTCTTACGACTCGTCTAGCTTTTTATGCCTGGCCACAGTGACCCTATTGCACCACAGGCTCTTACAGTTCATCTGGCTTTTTATGCCTGGCCACAGTGATGCTATTGCGCCTCAGGCTCTTACGGCTCGTCTAGCTTTTTACGCCTGGCCACAGTGACCCTATTGCACCTCAGGTTCTTATGGTTCGTCTGTTTGTTTACGGGCCACAATGACACTATTACGCCTCAGGCTCTTACGGTTCGTCTGTTTGTTTACGCCTGGCCACAGTGAGGCTATTATGCCTCAGGCTCTTATGGCTCGTCTGTCCTTTTACGCCTGGTTACAGTGACGCTGTTACGCCTTAGGCTCTTACGACTTGTCTGTTTGTTTACGCCTGGCCACAGTGACGCTATTGCTCCTCAGGCTTTTACGGCTTGTTTGTCCTTTTACGCCTGGCTAAAGTGACGCTGTTGCGCCTCAGGCTCTTACGGCTCGTCTGTTTGTTTACGTCCGGCCACGGTGACGCTGTTGAGCCTCAGGCTCTTACGGCTCTTACGTTTTCTGTCACAAGATTTACATTTGTAAAAGTTGAAGATATAATATAAAAATAGAGGAATAATTTGCATAATAATATCTTGTGACAATGCAAGCAAGTAATAATGCGAGAATATAAAAATCAGGAAAGAAGACATAATAATTAATTCCAATACAATTTTAAATGATTCAAATTTCATGTCTTTCCTATTTTCTTCCCTTGCAGAGTTTCCAGGATGCAGGTGTTGGGCCCAATCCTTCATCTGATTCGATATGGACCTTCCCAATTGGCTCTAAACTTTCCGTCTTCCCTCAAGGCATTGGTGATGTGTGACTTCCTAAGCACCAACTCTCCCTCGGACATCAGTTTATCTTTTATCCGACTGTTGTAGTAGTTAGCCACCCTCTGATGGTAGGATGCCAGCCGGATAGCTGCAATTTCTCTATGCTCATCAAGTAGATCCAAGTTTTCCCTTAGCCCTTGTGAATTCTTTTCTTCCACTAAAGGCACTACCTTGGATGACTGTGTTCCAATTTCCACGGGAATCAATGCTTCAGTGTCGTACACAAGGCTAAACGGCGTTTCTCCAGTTGATACTCAACTAATGGTACGATATGCTCATAAGACACTAGGCAACTCGTCTACCCATGCTCCTTTGGCTTTATCCAGTCTGGTCTTCAACCCATGAAGAATGGTTCAGTTGCTGACTTCAGCCTGCCCGTTAGCTTGAGGATATGATACAGAAGAAATCCTTAGCTGGATGTCAAGGTGTCTGCAGAACTCACGAAAGGCGTCACAATCAAACTGCTTTTCGTGGTCAGCATTTAAGACCTATGGGATCCCGATCCGACAGATAATATCCTTCCACACCATTGCCTCAACTTTTTTCTTTGTGATTGTGGCCAAAGGTTCTGCCTCAATCCATTTTGTAAAATAATCGGTAGCTACCAACAGAAACTTTCTTTGACCCGTAGCTAATGGGAAGGGCCCTAGAATGTCTAACCCCTATTGAGCAAAGGGAGTTGGTTGTACCGTACTTTGGAGCGGAGCCGTTGGGGTCGTAGTTATTGGTGCAAACCTTTGGCATTTGTCACACTTACGGGTTTTATCCGTCACATCTTTCTTCAACGTCGGCCAATAGAATCCCGATCGTAATATCTTATAGGCAAGAGCTCTAGCTCTTAAGTGCTCGCCACAAATCCCTTCATGTACTTCAGCTAAGACATAGTTTACTTGTTCTAGCCCCAAGCATTTCAACAAAGGCGATGAATATCCCCTTTTGTACAGTTCCCCATTTATCACTGTGAATTTTTTCCATTGTATCTTTAAACGTCGAGCCTCCTCTTTATCTTGCAAGAGCGTACCTTCAGTGAGATACTATTTGAATGGAGTTCTCCAATCGTCCCCCACTTCAATGTCACACACTTCAACTTCTTCAATGCTAGGCCGCTCGAGTCTCTCCACCTTCACCATTCTTCCTTCAGTCTCATTGGAGGAAGCTAATTTGGACAATGAATCTGCATGTGTATTTTCAGACCGATTAATTTGTATCAACTAGAAATTTTCAAAAGTCTGAGCCAGAGATTGGACTTTCTTTAGATAAGGAACCAATATTGGCTCTCAAATCTCATACTGTCCATTGAACTGGTTTACCCCCAATTGAGAATCACTATATGCCACTAGGTGGTGAACTTGCAACCTTTTTTCCAGCTTCATTCCAGCAACCAGAGCCTCATACTCTGTTATATTGTTTGACTAGGGAACCCAAACCACAAAGAGTATTCTAAGGATCTCCCTTCCGGCGACACTAAGAAAATACCTGCCCCACTACCATTTGCACTCGACGCTCCGTCAACATACAGTAGCCACGGCCGAGTCTCCTTTTCAATGTTGCCGCTCGGGCTAGTACATTCTACTATAAAATCTACTAAAGCTTAGCCCTTGATGGCTTGCCTAGGTTGAAATGTGATATCATACTCTCCAATTTCCACTGCCCATTTCACCAGTCTCCCTGAATGTTCAGGCTTCTGAAGGATTTGCCTTAATAGTTGATCTATTAAGACAGCAATGGAGTATTTCGAAAATAAGGACGTACTTTACGAGAGGCTATCATAAGGGCTAGTGCTAGCTTTTCGGCCAGTGGATACCAGGCCTCCGGGTCTAATAGTACCTTACTCACATAGTAGATGGGACGGTAAACTATTTCATCTTTCTTCAGTAGTACCGCACTGACGGCGAATTCATCGACTCCCAAGTACATATACAACTGTTCCCCTTCCAAAGGCCTTGTCAACAAAGGTAACTGCTTCAAATATTCCTTTAAGTCTTCAAAAGCTCTTTGACAATCATCTGTCCACTCAAAATTCCTTGCGCCCTGTAGAGTTTTGAAGAATGGCAAGCTCCTTTCTGTAGACTTTGATAAAAAATGGTTTAGAGCTGCCATTCTGCTTGTCAACCTTTGGACATCTCTCACTGTGTTTGGTGGCTTCATGTCTATGATCGCTTGAACCTTTTCAGGGTTTACCTCAATCCCCCTATTGGTGATCATAAATCCCAAGAATTTTCCAAACCTAACTCCAAATGACCATTTGTTAGGATTTAGCTTCATATTGAATTCTCTCAACACGTTAAACACCTTAGTCATCTGATGAGCGTGAGATGCTCCTGCTCTATTCTTGATGATCTTGTCATCCACATAAGCTTCCATAGTGTTTCCTAGGGGATCTTTGAAGACTTTGTTTACCATTCATTGATATGTGGCTCCAGCGTTCTTTAAACCGAATGACATTACCCGGTAACAGTATGTTTCATCATTAGTTATAAAAGAAGTCTTCTCTTCATCCTTTGGATGAAGCATAATTTGATGATACCCAGAGAAAGCGTCCAGGAAATTGAGGAGTTCATACCCTGATGTTTCATCCACAAGCTTATCGATTCGGGGCAGAGGATACGAATCTTTGGGACAAGCTTTGTTTAAATTTGTGAAGTCCACACACATTCGTTATTTCCCATTAGATTTTTTCACCATTACCACATTAGCCAACCACTCCGGGTAGTAAACTTCTCTAATGAACCCGACTTCTAAAAGTTTATTAACTTCGTCTGTGATTGCCTTCTATCTTTTTGGGGTAAAATTCCTCTTCTTCTGTTTGATAGGCCTATACCCGGGTGAAACATTAAGCTTATGGCAAATCACTTCTGGATTAATCCCAGGCATATCAGCGAGGGTCCAAGCAAAAACATCCGAGTTTCTCTATAGGCATTTAGCTATCTGCCTTCTGGTTTGTTCATTTAGTTGAGTCCCTATGAACGCCTTCTTTTCTTCATCCCCCTTGACCAGCACAATGGCTTCCATTTTCTCCACTGGTTGAGGTTTAGGAGGGTCATCTATACACAATGTCTCCTTTCTCTGTACTCCTTTACTGGCGGTAGAGGCAATATAACACGTGCGAGCCTTATTTTGATCTCCTCGTACTTGCCCAACTCTGTTGGGAGTAGGGAACTTCATTAATAAGTAGCAAGAAGATATCACTGCCCTCATATCATTTAATACAGGCCTCCCAAGGATCATGTTGTAAGCAGCTGAGGTTGACCTTACAACCATGAACAATACCTGTCAAGTCACATCCTTTGGGCTTTCCCCTAGAGTCACAGGCAACTCTATAGACCCAGTTACCTTCACCCTCTCACCCATAAATTCGTACAATGGTGTCATAATAGGTCTTAATCTATCTTTGGATACATTCATTTTCTCAAAGCAATTCCAATAGATTAAGTTCACTGAACTTCCATTGTCCACCAAGATTCTGCTCACAGGATGTTTTGCCACCACTGCTGATATCACCATGGGATCATCACGAGGCATGACAAAATCACCCCTGTCTGCCGGAGTGAACACAATGGGTTCTTCACCTGCCTTCTCCTCCATCACAACATGAATCTGATATGCTTATCTCGTGTAACTTTTGCGAGAAGCGGAGGAACTTCCTGCCATCGATTCGCCCCTTGTAATAACATTTATAATCGGACATGTAGGTTCATTATCCAGTCGGTTGTCTCGAGGGATTGGCCTAGCTTCTTTCTCACCTCTTGGCCTGTTTCTATTATTATTCTGTCTATTCCACGGACGGTCATCCCTTCGACCTCGCAGAGGGTAATGAGGCCTTTCACTTCTCCAAAGGAAGCGGTTAATTTTCCCTTCTCTGGCCAGCTTCTCTGACTGATCCATCAGATCTCTACATCTTTCAGTAGGATGACCATGAGCAGTATGAAATTCACAATAAGCATCAAGATTTCGACTCATATCTCCCATTTTCTTCTTAGGGAACTCCAACAGTCCAATCCATTCAATAGCGACAAGTATTGTTGTGCGAGGCTCATTTAGTCTAGTATAGTTTTCATACCTGAGTCTGGAGGCCTTGTCTGATCCGACGGGTCTCAAAGAGCTTCTTTCAGATACATCTCTCTCTCTTTTTCTTCCTTCTCTTATCTCTCGGGACTGTACCATCTTCATTATTTTCTCTTGAGCCACGTATTTATTAGCTCTGGCAAACAAATCAGAAAGTGTCGCTGGTTGATCGAGGGAGAGGGATTCTTACAATTTCTCAGATTTCGTCCCTTGCAGCATTGCAGCCATGACTACTCCTACTGGTAGATCTTTCACCTCTAAGGTTGCATCTCGAAAACGATCTACATAGCTCTTCAATGATTCTTTGTTCCCTTATTTAAGGGTGAGCAGATAAGTAGCGTTCTTCTCCCTTGTTTAAAACTACCTAGAATGCAATGGAACAAGAAAACCTAGAATAAGTCTACTGTGAGAAAATGTCGTTTGGATGAATTGGTGGTTTATGGGTATGCTAGAGTGTTTATGAGATAATGTGGATGATTTAAGATGGCTAAATGAAGTTACATTGTGGGTTTAGAGAATTTATGAAAATGAGTAAATGTGATGTTTGATAAAATGCCATAGTGAAGAAATGGATGAAATATGAACACTATGAGCATAATATCGATCTAATGTCAATATAGTATGAATCAATAGGCCTAAAAGAATCAATAGACTCGAGATATAAGTAGAATGATAAAATGAGGCCTTATAAGTGTTAATGGAGGCTATAGGTTGCATCGACTATAGCAAGCACAAGAGTTGTGTAGTATATGGACTAAATTGATGTGATATACGACTTTGTGCAATTTCGGAGAGTTCGTTGGAGATGAATCGAATTGTACAAGTATGCAGCTCTAAGGTAGTGGAATCACGCGACGCGATTCCAGGTAAGAAAATTCTGTAAGTATATAGAGATAGCTGCTCGTACTTTGAACTCTGGGTGAATATAGGGCGTTTATGAATTGCATGATTGTTTGAGAAAAGTATTTGATGATATGCGTGAATAATTACGAGTATGTATATATGCTTTGATTTTCGAAGTGAGTTTCATAAAAGGGGATAGTAAGGCTAATAATTGCATAAATCATATGTTTTCAATGGTTTCACAAAACACATTGCTTGATTTTAAGCTAAATAATGTAAAGGCTGGCTAGTGTTTAAATGACTTTGTGAAATAGCACATGTGAGGTGCTAAGCATGTTTTGAGATTGTTTTGAATGTTTATGAGCCGCCTATTCTGTTTGTGTGAATTAAATCATGCTAGAGCCTCGCTCGCACGAGATTTTGGTGTTTTTACATGTATGAAATGTGCTGGAGCTTAGCTTGCACTTTGATTTGAAACTGTGATGATGTTTTATAAACCGTACTAGAGCTTCTGCTCGTATGTGGATTTCGAGAGATTTTCTTATGCATATAACCGTACTTGAGCTATGCTCGTATGTGGTTTCTTCATGTTTTTATGCATAAATGTCGTATTAGAGTGTTGCTCGTACGAGGAGGTTATCTATGATGCATGAATCGTGCTAGAGCTTAGCTTGCACAGGTTTTCACATTGTGGTAGGTATGATGCCGTGGTGAGGGAAATATGAATTAGTGTTCAGGGAACCCAAAAGGGACGAGCAAGGCCATGAGGAGTTAAGACCTGATATGGTGTTCAATGAACCCAAAAGGGGCGAGCAAGGCCATGAAGGGCTAGGACCTGACATCAAAAGAAAGTACTCCCACGTGTACTTGAGACTATATCGGTTACACGTGGTATGGGGTAGATATGACCTACGGCTGGCACCCCTAACCATATTATGGGTCCGCGGAGTACGTTGTACCGTGTATATCACATGGAGTACGTTGTACAACGTGGTTGTGATGATGATATGAAAGTCTGGAAAGAACTAACCCACCTTCATTCCAGCATGAAACCCCGCACACCGGGATCCGTGTGGTCTGGGATGATTTATGTAAGACCCACTTTTTAAGTACTTGTTGATGCATTTCCTTATTATTGAGTTAATATATTTTGAAATGACAAAACAAGTAAATTCAATAATGCATATAAAATATAGAAACGATTTAAATATGTTTAGAGTTTATTAGTACCAGAAACTAATTATTTAAGGTTGAGAGATCGATCTCATGAGATGAGAGATCGATCTCCTGGGTTTTCTAGTATGAGAGATCGATCTCATAAGAATATGGATCGATCTGCTAAAATATTGAAAACTCAAAGAGACTGTATAAGATGTTGAGGAAGCAGAGATCGATCTGTAGGGGTACAGAGATCGATCTGTAAATTACAGAATGTCTGAGAGATCGATCTGGTCTAGGAAGAGATCAATCTCCTCTAAGACAAAGGTTAAAAGTATTAGATCGATCTGAGATCGATCTATGTTCAAACAGAGAGTTTATGAGATCGATCTAGGGTGTTTTGAGATCGATCTCCTCTCTATGAGAATACTTGCTAGATCGATCTAGAGATCGATCTTGCCTCAAACAGAGAGATTAGAAGATCGATCTACTGATTTGACTGATCGATCTCCACTAACATTTTCAAATTATAAGATCGATCTCTACATATATGAGATCGATCTCCATGCTTCAAGTTGCTTTGTAATTGTAGGAATTTAAACTAAGAGATCGATCTAGTCATAATGAGGGCACTCTACTGCAGGTTCCCAATGGCTCTTTCTGCAAAATCTTCAACGGGAAAATGACACGCCCTAAGGGTATTATCCGCAAGTGCACGGGTCATCCAAGTAATAATGGGATTTGAGGCTCGGAATTATCGTCCCACAGAGAAATTGACTAGCCTAATTAACTACCGGTTAATCTTACCCTAAGTATATCCTAGCAAATTATGAAGCTAAAGAGGGTGATCTACTAAGGCTAATTAAGAATATTGGAAAGCAATAAAATAATAAGAACTAAAGGAAATAAAATTGAGCAAAATTTACTTACTGTACTCCGAGCAATTAAAGGCAAATAACCTACAAAAGAAAATTAAAACAGTTAAAATGAATTAACGCAACTAAAATGCGAATATAAAAATAAAGGAATAAAATTAATTAAACTAAAATTTAAACAAACTTAAAATAAAAATGCATGTAATTAAACTAACTAATAAAAATGTAAATTGATTAAGAAATTAACTACAAATCTAAAAGTCTAAAATATTAAATCTAAATTAATCCTAATTATCACTAATTACTAACTTAACAATAAAAATTAACTAATGCATGAAAAATAATTTTTTTTGAATTTTCATTAAAACTTAAAATGTATAAAATGAGTTTATCTAAATTAATTTTAAGCATATCCCCTAATACTTGAATAAAAATTACTTATTAACCAAATTAAATCTAAGTTAAACTCATGCAACAAAGAAACTATGACTAACATGTAAATTAGAAATCAACTAACTAAATTAAATAATAAACTTGAACTTAATCTAGCTAAAAATGCATGCAAAATGAATTAACAACTACAATGGGCTAGCCAAACGTGGCCTTATCAAATAATAAACAAGTGGTCCCGATTTTGCTTAGCAAGTGCACTGTTGCACTGTCTTCTCCGTTAGTTTGATCTGCCTCCAGGTGCTACGGACATGCGGCCAGTCTGCTTTGTCCTGCACTCTGCTCCTGCCGTTCGGCTGCTCCCAGCTACCGGCACGTCCGACATGCTATTCTGCTTCACACGCCCTCTGCCCAGCTAATGTCTACTGCAACATGTTGCTTCTGATTTCTGCATCACTCCGCTCGTGTACAACTGTTGGGTGCCAAGGTATTACTTCAACAGCAGCAGCTACATCCTGGTCTAACATCATCTTCAGCCTCCTCGGTGCCCAACTTTATGCTCAGCAAAAACAACAACAAGCAACAAAACCAGTTAGCACAAAACTTATAAAAACTGTAAGCAATAACCGAAACAGGGCATAACAGAGTGTAAAAATGCTCGGGTCTGAACTTGTGCTCCTATGGATTACTTCTTGAGACTCTACACCGAAAAACTCATCCCAACCTTTTCACAATCCAGCAAGTAACAAACTATAATGAAAATGAAGTAGAATGCAGTAAATGAAATAATATGTAGGGAATGTAAATAAATGCAGTAAACATGGAAGTTATACTCTAACTACAAGCAAGCACCGAATAAGGAAAAACATGCAAATACAAAATGGAATAAGGAAAGAATAAAACAATGATGCAAAGCAGCATATGATCTTAAACCCGAAAGGATTTAACAACAACACCATTGCCACATCGTCCGAGAGCTTCAACAACGTAAACAGAGAACTCAACCTCCTCGGGTAGCTTCATTTTCTTCTCCAGCCATGACTTCACATAGCTCTTGATGTGGACAAATGCTTTGCATCATCCCACATCAAGGCAACAGAATCAAAGGGGAGAAGATTGAATGAAGATATCCTGAAACCCAAATGCACCAAAAAGGAACAAACCGAAAGCTTTTAAAGATGATGGCTTTTTCAAATAAAACTAAGGATACATAAACAATGTTCAAGGAAAAATCGAGAGCTATGATAAGGAGTAATCTTTGTGAATAAAAATTGGCACATAAAAGAGCTAATGGTTCCAAACCGAGAGCATGAAATGAAAGTGAGTTTCCATTGAAATGAAATTTAACAAAGATTAATGAAGAACATGAAATGAATAGTAAAACAACTTGTAAAAAAACTATGCGAAAATTTAAAGAAAACTTTTAAAATTAATCTAAAAGCTATTCTACCCTAACCTACATACATTTTCAATTGCCATCATGTTCTATTTATACACAAACATAGGGGTACAATGGTAATTTTTCATCCTAGATGAGTTGGCATTATTTGGCCACTTGTCTTCAATTGATTTGCTGCAGAATAGATATTTCTACGTCACTTGTCGGTTTGTCCAGTTGGCTGTGCGATGTGGCTTGGCGTGTGCCTTGCAGAATATTCGTTTGGTGTCTATTGATCTTTTCGTTTCGGAGCAAATAAAAGATGAACACCTGGCATCACGCGTTTCCAGACGACTGGTGACTCGGTCTGCAAAATTTGAAGTGGTCCAATCTCCTTTAGCTCGTTTTCAGCCCAATTTTGACTGAAACGACTGAGTTTCATCTGGATTTAATTTATCTGCACATTAAAAAATTTTAATTAAATAAAGGGGATTATTAATAAAATAATATAGGGATTAAATAAATAATTAAGAATTTAAGCACAAATAATTCTATTAAAAATAGAATTATCACACCCCCAAACTTGAGCTTTTGCTTGTCCTCAAGTAAAACAAAACAATTGTAGGAACGACAAGTACAAAACATAATAATTTCCCCAATATTATCCTCAAAGATAAAGTACAGACTATGATCTAAAAGAATCACAATCACAAGTCAAACACTTAGAATCATTCAATCATAAGTCCTAACCCAAATTGGACTCTTCGTGCGTGTGTGAAAAATGTCAAAGCCACTTCAAAGTACATTATTCGGATTAGATTATGCAAGCACAGTGAATGAAAAGTCAATGACATGTGATCATTCCCATAAGTTTGCTTTTCACTAATCTCTCCACTAATGTAGTCACACTTACTCAAAGATCAATAGGACTTCATTAAGCTTGTAATGTAAGGCTAGGGTTAGGGTATGATAAAGTCGATTTAGGTTTAATTACCCCTTAACATGCCTAGGATCTTTAGTGTAAGAGCTCATATTTATTTCCCCCAAACTTATTTCTTTCACTAGACATTTTATTCTATTTTTGTATTTTTCTTCTTCTTCTTTCTTCTTTTTCTTCTTCTTCACATTTTTTTTTTCAAATTTTCACTATCACCAGGTACCCATATGTACAAAGCTCAAAATATATCCAATGACTTTTCATGCTTTCGGGGTAAGGGATAGGAAAAGAATACTTTAGGCTAAGGAAAATAACGTAGGTGTATTTACAGAGAAAACTTATTTGGCCCAGATGGGTGACTAGGGATAAAGTATGTACAGGGATGGCTCGAAAGGCTCAAACGATCCAAAGATGACCTAAATCATCTCTCTAATTAAGTGTGATCTAGTATTTCACCTCGAGACAAGATCAAACAAATTCTAGAATATGATACACAAAATCTACTGAACAAATGCACCCCTATGTCCACATAAGCTTTCTCTAAATAAATATACAAATTCATGACATGACATGTGCGTAAGATGAGGAAATTACAATCAGAATCAAGACAAATTCAAGAATTCAACTTCATGCTTTTCCTATAATCATGCTTCTAAGTCAATCAAAATCATACTTAATCATGGGGTCATATCATCAGAATATGGGAAAACTACATGCTAAGCACTAAATTATCCCAAAATCAAACAGTTTAAGCTCAGATTTAGGAAAACATTTTGAAAAAATTTTCAATTTTGCTCAAATTTTCAAAAAATACTCAAGTAATATCCCTTCCCCCAAACTTGAAGTGCACAGTGTCCTTAGTGTGCAGATAATATAAGAATTGAAGTTCAGGAACAGAGTACTCCCCTTTCTGATGATGATGAACAATTGAAGCTTGATTAAAAATGTAATTCTAGAAGAGACATCTGCAAAATAAACAAAGAAAGAAACAACAAAAAAGAAAAGAACTGTACAAAAAGTAAAAAAGAAAAATGAAGCTAAGTAGCAGGATCAGAAGTAGGAGGGTCAGCTAAAGTGGTCACAGAATGCTGACGATCAAATCCTCCCCCAAAATAGTGTTTCAGTCTGCCCCCATTAACCTTAAAGGGTTGATTTAGGGTCTCATCCATAATTTCAATGGCTCTATGAGGGAATACTTGTGTAATGGTAAAGGGGCCCTGACCACTTGGACTTAAGCTTTCCTGGAAACAACTTCAAGCGTGAATTAAATAACAGAACTTGCTGGCCTCGCTCGAAGTGTCTCTCCTTAATTTTCTTATCATGCCATCGCTTAGTCTTTTCCTTGTAGAGCTTGGCATTTTCATATGCCTGCAACCTGAACTCATCTAACTGATTAAGCTGTAGCAGCCTCTTCTCCCCTACTGCCTCTAAATTGAAATTCAGGTTCTTAAGGGCCCAATAGGCCTTGTGCTCAAGCTCTACTGGTAGATGACAGGCTTTACCATACACAAGCTGATAAGGAGACATTTCTAAAGGTGTTTTGAAGGCTGTCCTATAGGTCCAAAAGGCATCCTCTAACCTAATGGACCAATCCTTCCTACTTGGATTCACTGTTTTCTCCAATATCCCCTTAATTTTCCTATTGGACAACTCTACTTAGCCACTCGTCTGTGGGTGATAAGCAGTGGCTACCTTATGTTTGACCCCATATTTCTTTAACAACCCATCAAAACTTCGATTGCAAAAGTGGGATCCTCCATCACTAATGATAGCCCTAGGTGTGCCAAATCGTGTGAAAATATTTTTCTTTAAAAATCTTACCACCACCTTGGCAGCATTAGTTGGTAAAGCCATTGCTTCAACCCATTTTGACACATAGTCCACAACCACAAGAATATAGAGGTTGCCATATGAAGGAACAAATGGTCCCATGAAATCAATGCCCCAGAAATCAAAGAGTTCTACTTCTAAAATTTTAGTCAGAGGCATCTCATTTCTTTTGGAAATATTACCTACCCTCTGACATCTATCACATTTCAGCACAAAGTAGTGGGCATCCTTAAATAACGTGGGCCAGTAATATCTAGATTGTAAAACCTTGGCTGCTGTTCTTACTCCTCCAAAATGCCCTCCATAATTAGAAGAATGGCAATGTCTAAGTATATCCTCTACTTCTTCCATGGGAACACACCTTCTCAAAATCTGATCTTTACATTGCTTGTACAGGAAGGGTTCATCCCAAACATAATACTTGACATCACTCAAAAAAATTTTCTTTTGCTAGGCAGTTAAATTAGGTGGCATCACATTGCTTACCAGATAATTCACAAAATCAGCATACCAAGGCAATCTAGAGTACCCGAAAGTAAATAGCTGCTCATCAGGAAAGGACTCATTAATAGTTGTACCATCTTCTTTAAGTCCACTCTCTAATCTAGATAGATGGTCAGCAACCTGATTCTTCGTACCTTTCCTGTCCTTAATCTCTAAGTTAAACTCCTGCAGTAGGAGAATCCATCAAATCAGCCTCGATTTTACATCCTTCTTGGAGACTAAGTACTTAATGGTAGCATGATCAGTATATACTACTATCTTAGTACCAATGAGATAGGAGCGAAACTTATCAAAGGTAAATACTACAGCTAACAGCTCCTTCTTGGTAGTAGCATAGTTCATCTAGGCCTCATTAAGTGTTTTGCTTGCGTAGTTGATAGCATAAAAGACTCTTCCTTTTCTTTGTCCTAGTACAGCCCCGATAGCATAATCACTTACATCACACATAAGCTCAAAAGGTAAACTCCAATCCGAAGCTATGATTACAAGGGCTGTAACTAATTTTTCCTTCAAAGTCTTAAATGCTTCTAAACATCTCTTATCAAAGCAAAACACAGTGCCCTTCTCAAGGAGATTACATAAAGGTTTAGATATCTAAGAAAAATCCTTAATGAACCTTCTGTAAAATCCTGCATGGCCCAGGAAACTTCGAATTCCTTTTATAGTGGTAGGGGGAGGTAACTTCTCAATAATTTCCACCTTAGCCTTATCAACTTCTATCCCCCTAGCAGAGATTTTGTGCCCTAGCACTATACCTTCTTTTACCATGAAGTGGCATTTCTCCCAATTAAGCATTAAGTTTGTTTCTTCGCACCTCTTCAGCACTAGTGCTAAATTCTGCAAACATAAATCAAAGCTATCCCCAAATACTGAGAAATCATCCATGAAAACCTTAAGAAAATCCTCCACCATATCATGGAATATGGCCATCATGCAACGCTGGAATGTAGCAGGTGCATTGCATAGGCCAAAAGGTATTCTTCTAAAAGAAAAGGTCCCATAGGGACAGGTGAAGGTAGTCTTTTCTTGGTCTTCTTGGGTTATAGCTATCTGATTATACCTAGAGTATCCATCTAGCAAATAGTAGAATTCGTGACCAGCTAATCGATCTAACATTTGGTCAATGAAGGGTAAAGGGAAGTGGTCTTTCCTGGTGGCTTTGTTGAGTTTCCTATAATTCATACATACTCGCTAACCAGTGACAGTCCTAGTGGGGATGAGCTCATTATTTTTATTTTTGAATACTGTCATCCCTCCTTTCTTAGGGACACATTGTACTGGGCTCACCCATGCACTGTTAGAAAAGGGATAGATAATCCCTGCATCTAACCACTTAATAATCTTCTTCTTGACAACTTCTTTCATTATAGGGTTCAATCGACGCTGATGCTCTATGGATGACCTATACCCCTCCTCCAATAGTATCTTATGCATAAAGATAGAGGGACTAATACCCTTAAGGTCAGAGATAGACCAGCTTATAGCCTTCTGATGCTCTCTTAACACTTGTAGTAATTTTGCTTCCTGATTACTGGAGAGAGCAGCAGATACTATTACCAATCGTGTGGAGGATTCACCTAAGTAAGCATACCTAAGGTGTGAGGGTAATGGTTTGAGTTCTAATGCTGGAGGATCACTGGTGGATGGAAAGATATTTGAAGTTGGAATAGATGAAGAGTCTAGTGTCTCAAATTAGGCAATTTCCTCAAAAGGAGTGACCTCTAATAACTGTAAAGTCTCGTAGACCTCATCATCATCTTCACTGTTTTCTCTAAGATCAATAGATTTCACTAAGGAGGCTTCTAAAGGGTTTAAAGGATGTGTCTTGGAAAACTCCTCAGTGATATCCTTATCCACTAAATCCATCCTAAAACAATCATGAGAGTCGTCAAGGAACCTTAGAGATTTGAACACATTAAACTTGACTTCCTGATCTTGAACTCTTATTGTTAACTCCCCCTTTTGTACATCTATTAAAGTTCTACCAGTTACTAGGAATGGTCTGCCTAGTATAATTGGGACTTCCTTGTCTTCCTCTATGCCCAACACAATAAAATCTGCAGGGAAAATAAACTTGTCCACTTTTACTAAGACATCCTCAATGACCCGCTTCAGATATTTAATTGATCGATCGGCCAATTGGAGGGTCACTGTGGTGGGCTTGGCATCCCCTATTCCTAACTTATGATAGATAGACAATGGCATCAAATTTATACTAGCTCTTAAATCGCATAAGGCTTTACCAAAGAATAAATTTCCAATAGTGCATGGTATGGTAAAAGTTCTGGGATCCGTGAGCTTGGGGGGTAACCTTCTCTGGATAATGGCACTACACTCCTCAGTTAAGGCCACCATTTCGTAATCTTCCAATCTTCTTTTCCTAAAGAGGATGTCCTTCATAAACTTCACATAGCTTGGCATTTGCTCTAAGGCATCTGCAAATGGAATGTTGATGTGAAGTTTCTTAAAAACCTTAAGAAATTTTACAAATTGTTGGTCCAACTTTTTATTGTGAAATCTCTGAGGAAAAGGGACTGGTGGTCTAACAAGAGGAGATGTAGTGGGAGCTTTTGTAGCATTAGAGGTTAAAGAAGGTTGTGACAAAGAAACAGGTAAAGGTGAAGAAATGTCTGGCTTTGTTTCCTTTGCAGCTTGATCTTTTGATTCTTGCTCCTTTTGAGCTGCTTCACTAGAACCTATGGGTTTTGCAATTGTGTGCTGGTCAGGTCTGGACTTAACAGGGGGAGTTACAAGCTCTCTGCCACTCCTAAGGGTGATAGCTTTCACATGTTCCTTCCCTTCCCTTTGCCTAACAGGATTGGCTTCAGTGTTACTAGGAAGGGTCCCCTGAGGACGTTGACTAAGAGTGTTTGATATTTGTCCTACCTAAACCTCTAGGTTCTTAATTGAAGTTGCTTGATTTTGCAAGATTGTTGTGAACATTTCCTCAAGAGAGGGTTTCTTATCAGCTGCGGGTGAATGCTGGGGTTGTGGTGGTGGTGGTTGATGGAAGTGGGATGGATGGGAATGATTAGGTGGATGACGTGGATATGGAGGTGGTGGGTGGTGAGGAAATTGATGTTGTGGTGGTACCTGAACCTATGGAGCTTGAAAACCTGGGGGTCCTACTGGTCTAGAATTAGAAGCTTACCCTTGGTTTTGGCTCCAAGAAAAGTTCGGATGGTTCCTCCACCCTGGATTATAGGTGTTTGAAAAAGGGTTGTTATGTTGCTTAGGGACAACGTACTGAACCGATTCTAGGTTAAGTGGACACCTATCTACAGCGTGGGTACCACTACACAGATCACAAGATAGAAAAGGACTTTGGACAAAAAACACAGGGTTAGGATTGTTGGAAGGATTAGGTTGGGTACTGAGTGACTCCACCTTCTTTGTAAGATTGGCGATTTGAGAGGTCAAGGTGGACAGAGTGTCGAGCTCATATATACTCGTCGATTGCTTTGGCAATTGCCTTTTCGAGGACCATGGATAGTTGTTAGCCGCCATCTTGTCTAGCAGCTCATAAGCCTCCTCCTCTGTTTAGCACATCAAGGCTCCACCCGAAGCAACGTCCACTATGGTCCTATTCTGGCTTGTAAGTCCATTGTAGAAGGTTTGGACTTGTAGCCATAGAGGTAGGCTGTGGTGAGGGCACTTCCTAAGAAGCTCCTTATATCGTTCCCATGCCTCGTAAAGAGATTCAGAGTCATACTGGGCAAAAGAAGATATATCGCTACGGAGTCTGGCCATTTTAAAGGGAGGAAAAAATTTGGCTAGAAATTGGTGGGCTAACTCGTCCCATGTAGAAATTGATCTGGGAGGCAGGGAGGTCGACCATTGTCTCGCCCTATCCCTAAGTGAGAAGGGGAATAATCTAAGCCTGAGTGCATCGTTAGATAATCCATTGTGTTTGAACGTGTTGCATAAGTCCAAGAATTGCCCAAGATGAGTATGTGGGTCATCGTGTGGAAGCCCACTGAACTGCAAAGAGGTCTGGATCATCTGGAGGATGGACGGCTTAATTTCAAAATTATTAGCAAGGACTGCTGGTGGCCTAATGCCAGTATAATATCTTCCAATCATATACACTGCATAATCCCCAACGGTCCTGATTTCCCTATTTTTTGCCATCGTGTGTTGCAGTGGAGCTATAAATTTCCTAAAGTCCTTTTGTATTTTCCTAAGAGTTCGTTTGATTTCAGGATCTAGAGGAAAGCAATCAAAACTCCTTGCTCTACGCATGCAAACATCAAAAAATCCTTAGAAAATTTTTTAAGTTTTTTAATTTTTCAATTTTTTTTATTTTAATTAATTATGAGAAAATTAACTAATCTAAATATTTACAACCTAAATATTTACAGGCTAGAATTACACCTAAGTATAATGTCACGACCCATTTCCATTCTCTTTAACCGAAAATCACTGAAAATTTTTCGCGTTCTACTGTTATCTTACCCGGTCGTGAACTAAACTCACCACACACTGTTGGGCTGTGAGCCAATAATAAACACCACATCCCATTCATTCTCAATAAATTAAAACGATGTCATACATGTGCATTTAATCGTGTACTTATACGAATACATGTTTTACTGACATCTACATCCCCCATAAGTACAACTCAAAAGAATACTGTGCTTTTACATTGTTTAGATACAAAAAGAATCACTGTGTATATACCTCTTAGCGATGGAGATGCAGCGGAGTCCAAAATAATACGCCTCAGTCCTCACTGGGCTACTATGCACGCTCTGTAGGGGGGAAAATAGAGTGGGATGAGCAACCACACGCTCAGTAAGGCAATAATGCAAGCATGGTAGATAACTACTCTATCTACATGCTGATAGTGTTATGTATAAATCGTTTATAGTAGGAGCATGAGGAATAAAACTATGCCATGTGAATATACATATATATCATGCATCAAATCATGTGCATTGGCATATATAACATGGTAGAGACATCATGTATAAAACATCTCATGCTCAATCTCATTTAAATTCATAAAAGGGCAATTCATTTAGAAACTTCATTTTTGAACCAACAACATAACACCACCAAATCAACTCACAAACCACAACCACATTTACATTCCACAATTCACGCATGTGTATAAATCTAGGTCACTATATCAGAAGTGCCTATGTGAATCATTACATCATAAATCATCCCAGACCACACGCATCCAGGTGTGCGGGGTATCATGCTGGCACGAAGATGAATTATCCCTCGCCAGACTTTCTCATCACATAACCATCATGCGGTACATCGTACTCCATGTGATATACACGGTACATCGTACTCCGCAACTCATATCATGATTGGGGGTGCCATTCCTAGGTCTTATCTACCCTTTACCAAGAGTTTTCCATATTCCATGAAGGAGAGCCTTCCTGCCGAACAGAGCCTCCCCGCCTAACAGAGCCTCCCTGCCTCCTCGGGCTTAAGGATGTTAGCTTAAGGATGTAGGGCTTAAGGGTCCTTTCCGTAAGAGAGCCTCCCCACCGAACAGAGCCTCCCCGCCTAACAGAGCCTCCCTGCCTCTTCGGGCTTAAGGATGTCAGCTTAAGGATGTAGGGTTTAAGGATCTTACCTTTACCATACCCATGTAGGAGAGCCTCCCTGCCTAACAGAGCCTCCCCGCCTCTTTGGGCTTAAGGATGTTGGCTTAAGGATCCCACCGTAAGAGAGTCTCCCCACCAAACAGAGCCTCCCCGCCTAACAGAGCCTCCCTGCCTCCTCGGGCTTAAGGATGTTAGCTTAAGGATGTAAGGCTTAAGGATCTTACCTTCACCATACCCATGTAGGAGAGCCTCCCTGCCTAACAGAGCCTCCCCGCCTCTTTGGGCTTAAGGATGTCGGCTTAAGGATCCCACCGTAAGAGAGCCTCCCCACCAAACAGAGCCTCCCCGCCTAATAGAGCCTCCCTGCCTCCTCGGGCTTAAGGATGTTAGCTTAAGGATGTAAGGCTTAAGGATCTTACCCACTTTCACAACCCTATACGAATCCCATTGTACAAGCTTGTGCGAGCAAAGCTCTAGCACGACTCATGCATCATGCATCTTCTCATAAAGAGGCGCGTACGAGCATAGCTCTAGTACGGTTATACTCATAAGATAACCATTCACAATCCACGTACGAGCAGAAGCTCCAGTACGGTTTATAAACATCATCACAATTCAATTTCAAAGTGCGAGCTAAGCTCAAGCACGTTTCACACAAGTGAAAACATAGAAATCTCGCGCGAGCGAGGCTCTAACGCGAATTATATCACATACACGCGATAGGCGGCTTACATGCATTCAAAACATCTCATAATATGCTTAGTGCCTAGTATGGGCTATTTCACAACATCATTCAAGTACCAGCCAGCCTATCCTTTTATTTGCTCAAATCAAAGCATTGTGTTTTGTAAAAGCATTCAAAACACATGATTTATGCAATTATTAGCCTTACTATCCCTTTTCCATAACATCCACTTCAAAACCAAAACCACGCATATACCCATCATCTTTCACAAATACCATCAACATTTATTTGAGCAATTCATGCATTTCATACAACACCCAATATTCACCCAGTTCAAAATACGAGCAGCTATCTCTATATACTCACAAAATTCCCTTACCTGGAATCGCGATGCGTGATTCCACTTTCTTAAGCTGCTTACTCGTACGATTTGGTTCGCCTTCAACGAACTCTTCGGGACTGCACAAAATCGTATCCCGCATTATATTAGAACCCATATATTGCAACCCTTGTGCTTGCTATAGTCAATTTAGTCTATAGCCTCTTTTAAAGCTTATTTGGCCTCGTTTCATTACTTTATCCATAACTCGAGTCTATGGATTTTCTTAGGCCTATTAACTTATTCAAAATCGATATCAAATCGATGTAAAGCTCATAGCGTTCATATTCCATGAATCCCCTCACTATGGCATTTATTCATCACATAAATATCCATTTTCACATTTCTTCCAACCCACCATGTAATTCCATCTAACCATTAAAAATCATAACATTATCCCAATGACAACTTTAGCATGCCATATACCATAAGTTCATTCAATCCCACATATCCTCACATTATACCCATTTTAGATTTCTAGGTCACACCAATTTCACAACATTCCTAAGTAGTTTATCCATTAATACTTCTATCAATCAACTCCAAAATCAATTAAATAGCTAATGCATTTGGATTGAAGTGTTAGAATCTTACCAATATGATTTCTCTTCTTCCTCCAATTGGTAATGCCCTCAACTCCTTCAATTCCAAAAATGGGAAAATGCCCTCTCACTATGTTGTTCTCCTCTTTGATAGGAACAACTTTGCCTCTAATGATCTCTCTCCAAATCTCACTGAAAATGGCTGATTTTAGAGAGGGAAAGTTGGGTTTTTGGGGTTGAAATTGTAGAGTTTGGTGTTTTTCCGAGATTTCTAGATTTTCAGCTCTCCTTATATAGAAATGACTTGAGGAGATCGATCTGGTCCAAGAGGAGATCGATCTGGTCCCTTAAAATCCCTCTTTTTCATGGCATTTTTAAGCCTGAGATCGATCTGTCGAAGCAATGAGATCGATCTGTTGAAGTATGAGATCGATCTGTCGAAGCATGAGATCGATCTGGTCCCAAACAGAGAGCTAAGGAGATTGATCTGGCTGCTTGAGGATCGATCTTTTCACTTACAGAATGCTTGGCAGATCGATCTGGCTCCATTGGAGATCAATCTGCTCTATTCGTTCACCCAAATAAGAGCATTCTGGCTCTTCCAGATCGATCTCTCATCCTAGGAGATCGATCTGGACCTCATGTTTTCCAGATTTCCTGCAGTTTCATTGCTGCAACTCATACCAACACACCCTCAATCTATTGCCATGGCCATTTCCTCATCCATCCACCTTTATAACTTGAAAATGGCATCCATTCATACCTTATGCACATTGAAACTTGTGTGCATTCATTGTATATTCAAAGGTATGCAACATAAAACCAAATGGAAGCATAACTCCATTCCATTTTACCACACTACTCATCTTGAGTCTCAATCACATCCATCACTTGCCATAACTCATTTCTTCGTATTCATACTAAATGAAACTTGTATGTACTTACAATTTATATTACACATACATACATTGAATCCATGGACTTACATCAATCATACTTTACATTACAAGTCCATTCATATTATTTGATCCAATGACACACATTACCCTTATACATATACGGGGTCTTACATTCTCCCCTCCTTCAAGGAATTTGGTCCTTCAAATTAGAACCAAGTCACTCTTCAAACAGTTGGGGGTACTTCTCCCGTATCAAGTTCTCCAATTCCCATGTGGCCTCTTCCGCCGTGTGGTGTTGCCAAAGCACTTTCACCAAGGGAATTGTCTTATTCCGAACACTTTCTGTTTCCTGTCCAATATCCGAACCGGCTTCTCAACATACGTCATACTCTCATGGAGCTCCAACGGCTCATATCTTATCACGTGTGCCGGGTCCGGGTGATACTTCCGAAGCATCGAGACGTGGAAGACGTTGTGGACATTTGCCAAATCCGGTGGCAATGCCAACCTATATGCCTTATCTCCCACTCTCTCCAAAATCTCGAAAGGTCCGATATATCTAGGGCTCAGCTTGCCCTTCTTACCGAATCTCATAATACCCTTCGATGGTGAAATTCTCAGAAATACCGACTCACCCTCATCAAACTCCAGTGGTCTTCGTCTCTTGTCAGCATAACTCTTTTGTCGGCTCTGAGCTGTTCGTAATCTCTCACATATCAACTGGACGTCCTCAGATGCCTGCCGCACTAAGTCCGGAGCAAAAATCTGTCTGTCACCAACCTCTTTCCATCCAATGGGGGAACGGCATCTACGCCCGTACAATGCCTCATAGGGTGCCATCCCGATACTAGCATGATAACTATTATTATAAGCGAACTCGGCTAACTGCAGGTGGTCATCCCAGGAGCCTCTATAATCCAGTACACATGCTCTCAACATATCCTCGAGGGTCTGTATAGTCCTCTCTGACTGCCCATCTGTCTGAGGATGAAAAGCGGTGCTAAAACTCAATCGGGTCCCCAGCGCTTCCTGAAAACGTTCCCAAAAATAGGAAGTGAAGCGGGCCCTATCAGAAACAACGCTCACTGGTACACCGTGTAGCCGTACTATCTCTCGGATATACAGGTTCGCCAACTGACTCAGTGTATCGGTAGCTCTCATAGCCAAGAAATGGGCGGACTTAGTCAACCGGTCCACAATAACCCATATGGCATCATGACCTCTACGGGTCCTCGGCAACCCCATCACAAAGTCCATGGTGACATGCTCCCACTTCCATGTCGGTATCGGTAGAGGCTGCAATAATCCTGCAGGCTTCTGATGCTCTACCTTCACTTGCTGACAAACGAGACATCTAGCGACATATTCCGCAATGTCTGTTTTCATTCCAGACCACCAATAAACCTTCCGAAGGTTTTGATACATCTTGGTACTTCCCGGATGTATCGTATACTTTGATGAGTGAGCCTCTGATAAAATCGTTCTCCTGATCTCAGGATCCCTGGGAACGCATACTCTGCCTCTGAACCTCAACAAGCCATCAGCACTCTGCTCAAAGTCAATACCCACACCTGTCTGTATCTGCCTCAGCCAATCGATACACCGTCGATCGCTCTGCTGGGCTTGCCGAATACGGCTAATCAACTCTGGCTCTAGTCTCAAACTAGCCATGATCTCAAGTCTCTCCGATCCAGGTGGGGTTACATCCAAACTGAGGTTCGCAAATTGTTCTAATAACTCATGTTCCCGTACCATCATATAAGACACCAACCCAAGGTTCTTTCTACTCAAAGCATCGGCAACTACATTTGCCTTACCTGGGTGGTACATGATTTCACAATCATAGTCTTTCAGGAGCTCGAGCCATCTCCTCTGTCTCATATTCAGTTCTTTCTGCGAGAACAGGTACTTAAGGCTCTTATGATCTGTGAACACCTGAAATTTCTCACCATAGAGATAGTGGCGCCATATTTTCAAAGCAAATACTACGGCCGCCAACTCCAAATCATGTGTCGGGTAGTTCCTCTCATGATCTTTCAACTGTCTAGATCCATAGGCAACTACCTTCCCATCCTGCATAAGCACACAGCCCAGTCCCTGGTGTGATGCATCCGTATACACCGAGAATCCTCCTGAGCTGGTAGGAATGGTGAGGACTGGAGCAGTCGTCAATCGACGCTTAAGCTCCTCAAAACTCCTCTCACATGCCTCATCCCATGTAAACTTAACATCTTTACGCGTGAGGCGTGTCAACGGAGCAGCTAGTCTGGAGAAACCCTCTACAAATCTCCGATAATATCCTGCCAATCCCAGGAAACTTCTGATCTCAGTTACTGTCTTGGGCTGTTCCCACTGCACAACTGCCTCTATCTTGGATGGATCCACTGATACCCCATCCTTAGACACAACATGCCCCAGAAATGAGATCTGTTCCAACCAAAAGTTACACTTGCTGAGTTTGGCATACAATTCTCTCTCTCGGAGGGTCTGCAGAACTATCCTCAAGTGCTCCTCATGATCTTCTCTGGACTTGGAATACACCAAAATGTCATCTATGAAAACAATCACAAACTTGTCCAGGTATGGCTTGAATACATCGTTCATCAATGCCATAAATGCTGCGGGAGCATTCGTCAATCCGAATGGCATCACCAAAAACTCGTAGTGGCCATAACGGGTACGAAATGCTGTCTTGGGTACATTTCCACTCCTGATCCTCAACTGATGGTACCCTGACCGCAGATCTATCTTAGAAAATACTTCGGCTCCCTGGAGCTGATCCAACAAATCATCGATTCTTGGAAGGGGGTACTTGTTCTTAATGGTGGCCTTATTCAACAACCGGTAATCTATACACAGTCGGAGGCTTCCATCCTTCTTCCTTACAAATAGAACCGGTGCTCCCCAAGGTGAGACACTCGGTCTAATAAACCCCTTCTCCAACAACTCTTGCAGTTGTTTCTTCAGCTCTTCCAACTCTATCGGAGCCATTCTATAGGGTGGCTTCGATATCGGCTCTGTACCAGGCACTAACTCAATGCAAAATTCCATTTCCCTTTCAGGTGGTAGTCCTGGTAATTCATCCGGAAAGACATCAGGGTAATCCGTAATTACGGGTATGTCCTTCAATTCCGGGTGTGCCTCATCTATATCGACCACATAGGCAATGAACCCTTCACAATATCCTCTCCATCGTTAGTAACATAAACCACCACTCCACATTCAATATTTATCATAAACAAGAAATTCATCTCTCAAGCAATATGAATTTAAAATCATACTCCTTTTATTTACAACAACCATGCTAGTTTCATATCATTTCTTTTCATCAAAGTTTACAATAAGATTGTCTAATCCTGAAAACATCAATGTTTTGGCATGACAATCCATCACAACACGATTGGTAGCCAACCAATCCATTCCCAAAATTACATCAAAATCATTCATATTTAATAAAATCCGATTGGCTATCATTTCCTTCCCCTCTATCTTTACTTTACAATCCCTACATACATGCTCAGTCAATTGACTATCATTCATGGGTGTGGAAATCATCAACATTTTATCCAACAATGTTGGTTTCACATATTTCAACAATTTATGTGCAAAGGAAGGTGATATGAAAGAATGTGTGGCACCAGGATCAAATAATACCAATGCTTCTAAGTCAAAGATTCGGATGGTACCTTTAATCACATCCGTCGAAGCATCTGCGGTGTCTTGATCCAGTGCATGTACTCTTCCTCTGCTCACACCTGCAGCCTGTTTCCCTTTTTCCTCAGCTGTAGCCCTCCTCCTTGGGGCTGCTGTCTCAACTGGAGCTCCCTCAGGCTCCTTGCCCTTCTGTGGGGCAATCTCCATTTTCTCGGGACAATACTTAGCCATATGTCCTGGTCTCTCGCATCTAAAACACACCATAGGGGTCATCGGACAGGGCTTATTCCCATGGAATCTCCCACATCTCCTACACTGATCAGTAGTAGGTCGTGGTCCCCCAATAGTCATGCCCCTCGGCGCAGTCAAGGCTGGGTATACGGGAGGTCTAGCAACTCTTTCCCGCGCCTCCTCAATCTTTGGCCTCTTCTCGAAAAATCTTTGGCCATCTCTCTTGGCTACTCTTCCAAACCCGGATCTCTTCCGATCCTTGTCCTTTTTAACACTGACTCTCCCAAGCTCGGAGGCATTTCGTTCAAAGTCTTGTTCACATAACTGAGCCTTGTGTACCGCCTCCTCATAAGTCACAATATCGAAGGGAGCTAACTTAGTCCGGATGGCCAATCTCAATCCATCCATGAACTTCTGAATCTTTCGGGTCTCACTACCCATCGTGTCCGGGTCATATCTCCCCAAGGACATAAACTTGGACTCATACTCGTCCACAGTACGGTTCCCCTGAACCAAATTCATAAATTCCATCCGCAGTCTCCTCTGTGCGGTAGCTGGGACATATTGTCTCCTGAAGGCCTCTAGAAATATCTCCCATGAGATCTCAGAGTGTCTGGCCCTCAAAATAACCTCGGTGGACCTCCACCAATGCTCGGCCTCGCCTTTCAGCATAAACACGGCAAAGGCAACCTTCTCACTTGAAGTACATCGAAAAAACCTATACAGTTTCTCCATCTCATACACCCAATCCTCCGTAATCACTGGGTCCTTCACCCCTCTAAACACTGGGGGTTTTAGCGCTTGAAACTCTCACAGCCTGCTCAAGTCGCAGTCATAACCCAAATCACTACCCCTCTGCTGTGGAGCGATAGGAGAATCTGTATCCTGGGCTGGAGGTGGTGTAACTGTAACTGTCTCAGCAGTCTGAGGTCTCTCCGCCTCTGCAGCTGTCTGTTCAGTAGTAGGCTGTGCCGCGGGACCTCGTCTGTCACCGGCACCCAAGGCCTGCGTGACTATCTCCACCAGACTCTCAATACTCCGCTCTAATCTAGCGAAGCGAGCCTCAGTATCACCTGCTCTCTCAACAGGGTTCTGTGGAGCCTGCTCAGTCTGTGGCTCCGCACGGCTCTCAGGCCTACCTCTACGGCCTCTAGCACGTACTCTCACCCCTCTACCTTGGCGTGTAACTGGCATAGTGCCTAACTCCCTGTATTATAATAATTTATTAAGCTCAATCCATCACAGTATACACAGTTATATCTAAACAAAAGCACAGTACTATGGGGATGTATTTTCCTACGTTTTATTAGTGACTCACATCAGGCCAACACAGCTCTGATACCAATCTCTGTCACGACCCATTTCCATTCTCTTTAACCGAAAATCACTGAAAATTTTTCGCGTTCTACTGTTATCTTACCCGATCGTGAACTAAACTCACCACACATTGTTGGGCTGTGAGCCAATAATAAACACCACATCTCATTCATTCTCAATAAATTAAAACGATGTCATACATGTGCATTTAATCGTGTACTTATACGAATACATGTTTTACTGACATCTACATCCCCCATAAGTACAACTCAAAAGAATACTGTGCTTTTACATTGTTTAGATACAAAAAGAATCACTGTGTATATACCTCTTAGCGATGGAGATGCAGCGGAGTCCAAAATAATACGCCTCAGTCCTCACTGGGCTACTATGCACGCTCTGTAGGGGGGAAAATAGAGTGGGATGAGCAACCACACGCTCAGTAAGGCAATAATGCAAGCATGGTAGATAACTACTCTATCTACATGCTGATAGTGTTATGCATAAATCGTTTATAGTAGGAGCATGAGGAATAAAACTATGCCATGTGAATATACATATATATCATGCATCAAATCATGTGCATTGCCATATATAACATGGTAGAGACATCATGTATAAAACATCTCATGCTCAATCTCATTTAAATTCATAAAAGGGCAATTCATTTAGAAACTTCCTTTTTGAACCAACAACATAACACCACCAAATCAACGCACAAACCACAACCACATTTACATTCCACAATTCACGCATGTGTATAAATCTAGGTCACTATATCAGAAGTGCCTATGTGAATCATTACATCATAAATCATCCCAGACCACACGCATCCAGGTGTGCGGGGTATCATGCTGGCACGAAGATGAATTATCCCTCGCCAGACTTTCTCATCACATAACCATCATGCGGTACATCGTACTGCATGTGATATACACGGTACATCGTACTCCGCAACTCATATCATGATTGGGGGTGCCATTCCTAGGTCTTATCTACCCCATACCAAGAGTTTTCCATATTCCGTGAAGGAGAGCCTTCCTGCCGAACAGAGCCTCCCCGCCTAACAGAGCCTCCCTGCCTCCTCGGGCTTAAGGATGTTAGCTTAAGGATGTAGGGCTTAAGGGTCCTTTCCGTAAGAGAGCCTCCCCACCGAACAGAGCCTCCCCGCCTAACAGAGCCTCCCTGCCTCTTCGGGCTTAAGGATGTCAGCTTAAGGATGTAGGGTTTAAGGATCTTACCTTTACCATACCCATGTAGGAGAGCCTCCCTGCCTAACAGAGCCTCCCCGCCTCTTTGGGCTTAAGGATGTTGGCTTAAGGATCCCACCGTAAGAGAGCCTCCCCACCAAACAGAGCCTCCCCGCCTAACAGAGCCTCCCTGCCTCCTCGGGCTTAAGGATGTTAGCTTAAGGATGTAAGGCTTAAGGATCTTACCTTCACCATACCCATGTAGGAGAGCCTCCCTGCCTAACAGAGCCTCCCCGCCTCTTTGGGCTTAAGGATGTCGGCTTAAGGATCCCACCGTAAGAGAGCCTCCCCACCAAACAGAGCCTCCCCGCCTAACAGAGCCTCCCTGCCTCCTCGGGCTTAAGGATGTTAGCTTAAGGATGTAAGGCGTAAGGATCTTACCCACTTTCACAACCCTATACGAATCCCATTGTACAAGCTTGTGCGAGCAAAGCTCTAGCACGACTCATACATCATGCATCTTCTCATAAAGAGGTGCGTACGAGCATAGCTCTAGTACGGTTATACTCATAAGATAACCATTCACAATCCACGTACGAGCAGAAGCTCCAGTACGGTTTATAAACATCATCACAATTCAATTTCAAAGTGCGAGCTAAGCTCAAGCACGTTTCACACAAGTGAAAACATAGAAATCTCGCGCGAGCGAGGCTCTAACGCGAATTATATCACATACACGCGATAGGCGGCTTACATGCATTCAAAACATCTCATAATATGCTTAGTGCCTAGTATGGGCTATTTCACAACATCATTCAAGTACCAGCCAGCCTATCCTTTTATTTGCTCAAATCAAAGCATTGTGTTTTGTAAAAGCATTCAAAACACATGATTTATGCAATTATTAGCCTTACTATCCCTTTTCCATAACATCCACTTCAAAACCAAAACCACGCATATACCCATCATCTTTCACAAATACCATCAACATTTATTTGAGCAATTCATGCATTTCATACAACACCCAATATTCACCCAGTTCAAAATACGAGCAGCTATCTCTATATACTCACAAAATTCCCTTACCTGGAATCGCGATGCGTGATTCCACTTCCTTAAGCTGCTTACTCGTACGATTTGGTTCGCCTTCAACGAACTCTTCGGGACTGCACAAAATCGTATCCCGCATTATATTCGACCCATATATTGCAACCCTTGTGCTTGCTATAGTCAATTTAGTCTATAGCCTCTTTTAAAGCTTATTTGGCCTCGTTTCATTACTTTATCCATAACTCGAGTCTATGGATTTTCTTAGGCCTATTAACTTATTCAAAATCGATATCAAATCGATGTAAAGCTCATAGTGTTCATATTCCATGAATCCCCTCACTATGGCATTTATTCATCACATAAATATCCATTTTCACATTTCTTCCAACCCACCATGTAATTCCATCTAACCATTAAAAATCATAACATTATCCCAATGACAACTTTAGCATGCCATATACCATAAGTTCATTCAATCCCACATATCCTCACATTATACCCATTTTAGATTTCTAGGTCACACCAATTTCACAACATTCCTAAGTAGTTTATCCATCAATACTTCTATCAATCAACTCCAAAATCAATTAAATAGCTAATGCATTTGGATTGAAGTGTTAGAATCTTACCAATATGATTTCTCTTCTTGCTCCAATTGGTAATGCCCTCAACTCCTTCAATTCCAAAAATGGGAAAATGCCCTCTCACTATGTTGTTCTCCTCTTTGATAGGAACAACTTTGCCTCTAATGATCTCTCTCCAAATCTCACTGAAAATGGCTGATTTTAGAGAGGGAAAGTTGGGTTTTTGGGGTTGAAATTGTAGAGTTTGGTGTTTTTTTGAGATTTCTAGATTTTCAGCTCTCCTTATATAGAAATGACTTGAGGAGATCGATCTGGTCCAAGAGAAGATCGATCTGGTCCCTTAAAATCCCTCTTTTTCATGGCATTTTTAAGCCTGAGATCGATCTGTCGAAGCAATGAGATCGATCTGTTGAAGCTTGAGATCGATCTGTCGAAGCATGAGATCGATCTGGTCCCAAACAGAGAGCTAAGGAGATCGATCTGGCTGCTTGAGGATCGATCTTTTCACTTACAGAATGCTTGGCAGATCGATCTGCTCTATTCGTTCACCCAAATAAGAGCATTCTGGCTCTTCCAGATCGATCTCTCATCCTAGGAGATCGATCTGGACCTCATGTTTTCCAGATTTCCTGCAGTTTCATTGCTGCAACTCATACCAACACACCCTCAATCTATTGCCATGGCCATTTCCTCATCCATCCACCTTTATAACTTGAAAATGGCATCCATTCATACCTTATGCACATTGAAACTTGTGTGCATTCATTATATATTCAAAGGTATGCAACATAAAACCAAATGGAAGCATAACTCCATTCCATTTTACCACACTACTCATCTTGAGTCTCAATCACATCCATCACTTGCCATAACTCATTTCTTCGTATTCATACTAAATGAAACTTGTATGTACTTACAATTTATATTACACATACATACATTGAATCCATGGACTTACATCAATCATACTTTACATTACAAGTCCATTCATATTATTTGATCCAATTACACACATTACCCTTATACATATACGGGGTCTTACATATAATTTCCCCAATATTAATTAACGACTAGTTAAACTTCCCCGGCAACGGCGCCAAAAACTTGACATGCCCTAAGGATATTATCCGTAAGTGCACGGGTCATCCAAGTAATAATGGGATTTGAGTCTCGAAATTATCATCCCACAGAGAAGTTGACTAGCCTAATTAACTACTGGTTAATCTTACCCTAAGTATATCCTAGCAAATTATGAAGTTAAAGAGGGTGATCTACTAAGGCTAATTAAAAATACTGGAAAGCAATAAAATAATAAAAACTAAAGGAAATAAAACCGAACAAAATTTACTTACTGTACTACGAGAAATTAAAAGCAAATAACCTACAAAAGAAAATTAAAACAGTTAAAATGAATTAACGCAATTAAAATGCGAACATAAAAATAAAGGAATAAAATCAATTAAACTAAAATTTAAACAAACTTAAAATAAAAATGCATGTAATTAAACTAACTAATAAAAATGTAAATTGATTAAGAAATTAACTACAAATCTAAAAGTCTAAAATATTAAATCTAAATTTATCCTAATTATCACTAATTACTAACTTAACAATAAGAATTAACTAATGCATGAAAAATATTTCTCTTTGAATTTTCACTAAAACTTAAAATTCATAAAATGATTTTATCTAAATTAATTTTAAGCACATCCCCTAATGCTAGAATAAAAATTACTTACTAACCAAATTAAATCTAAGTTAAACTCATGCAACAAAGAAACTATGACTAACATGTAAATTAGAAATCAACTAACTAAATTAAATAATAAACTTGAACTTAATCTAGCTAAAAATGCATGCAAAATGAATTAACAACTACAATGGGCTAGCCAAACGTGGCCTTATCAAATAATAAACAAGTGGTCCCGATTTTGCTTAGCAAGTGCACTGTTGCACTGTCTTCTCCGTTAGTTTGATCTGCCTCCAGGTGCTACGGACATGCGGCTAGTCTGCTTTGTCCTGCACTCTGCTCCTGCCGTGCGGCTGCTCCCAGCTGCTGTCCTGCCCAGCTAGCAGGCACGTCCGACATGCTGTTCTGCTTCACACGCCCTCTGCCCAGCTAATGTCTACTGCAACATGTTGCTTCTGATTTCTGCATCACTCAGCTCGTGTACAACTGCTGGGTGCCAAGGGATTACTTCAACAACAGCAGCTACATCCTGGTAACATCATCTTCAGCCTCCTCGGTGCCCAACTTTATGCTCAGCAACAATAACAACAAGCAACAAAACCAGTTGGCACATAACTTATAAAAACAGTAAGCTGTAACCAAAAATCGGGCATAACAGAGAGTAAAAATGCACGGGTCTAAACTTGTGCTCTTATGGATCACTTCTTGAGACTCTACACCGAAAAACTCATCCCAACCTTTTCACAATCAAGCAAGTAACAAACTATAATGAAAATGAAGTAGAATGCAGTAAATGAAATAATATGCAGGGAATGTAAATAAATGCAGTAAACATGGAAGTCATACTCTAAGTACAAGCAAGCACCGAATAAGGAAAACATGCAAATACAAAATGGAATAAGGAAAGAATAAAACAATGATGCAAAGTAGAATATGATTTTAAACCCGAAAGGATTTAACAACAACACCATTGCCACATTGTTCGAGAGCTTCAACAACGTAAATAGAGAACTCAACCTCCTCGGGTAGCTTCATTTTCTTCTCCAGCCATGACTCCATATAGCTCTTAATATGGACAAATGCTTTGCATCATCCCACATCAAGGCAACAGAATCAAAGGGGAGAAGATTAAATGAAGATATCCTGAAACCCAAATGCACCAAAAAGGAACAATCCGAAAGCTTTTAAAGATGATGTCTTTTTCAAATAAAACTAAGGAAACATAAATAATGTTCAAGGAAAAATCGAGAGCTATGATAAGGAGTAATCTTTTTGAATAAAAATTGGCTCATAAAAGAGCTAATGGTTCCAAACCAAGAGCATGAAATGAAAGTGAGTTTCCATTGAAATGAAATTTAACAAAGATTAATGAAGAACATGAAATGAATAGTAAAATAACTTGTAAAAAAACTATGCGGAAATTTAAAGAAAACTTTTAAAATTAATCTAAAAGCTATTCTATTCTAACCTACATACATTTTCAATTGCCATCATGTTCTATTTATTCACAAACATAGGGGTACAATGGTAATTTTTTATCCTAGATGAGTTGGCATTATTTGGCCACTTGTCTTCAATTGATTTGCTGCAAAATAGATATTTCCACGTCACTTGCCGGTTTGTCCAATTGGCTGTGCGATGTGGCCTGGCGTGTGCCTTCCAGAATATTTGCTCGGTATCTGTTGATCTTATCATTTCGGAGCAAATAAAATATGAACACCTGGCATCACGCGTGTCTAGACGACTGGTGACTCGGTCTGTAAAATTTGAAGTGGTCCAATCTCCTTTAGCTCATTTTCAACCCAATTTCGACTAAAACGACTGAGTTTCATTTGGATTTAATTTATCTGCACATTAAAGAATTTTAATTAAATAAAGGGGATTATTAATAAAATAATATGGGGATTTAATAAATAATTGGGAATTTAAGCACAAATAATTCTATTAAAAATAGAATTATCAGAAAAACAGTATTAATGCTCCAACTACCAATCCTGCTGTATAAAATCATGCATTGAAGACACTGGAACAGAAGACACAATTGCTGTAGATTCTGTGTATTCTCAAGAAATCTTTTCCAACATTCTCTTCGTCTTCAAAGATTATTTATTGACATTGTTGTAAAAACCACTGTGTAGAAGCTATTTTCTCATACCCTCAAAAGAAAGCTTCATTTTGTATTCATCCTTAATTTAAGAGAGAGGAGGAGAGTTCCTCTGTGAGTTAACTTAGTAAAGGGTGAATATTTGTCTGTGTAAAAAGGGTAGAGAGGTTATTCCTTAACCTGTAAAAGGGAGTTTGTAACAGCTATTGATAGAGTGAAAGAAAGCTCTTGACAAGGAGGTCAAGAAGAAAGGACGTAGGCATGAGATTGGCTAAACCTCTATAAACCACCGAGTTTGCTATTTCCTTCCCTTATCTCCTTTCAATTTATTGCACTATATTTTATTGATTATTCTTTGATTACTTGCAATTAGATTCAATTAAGTTTAAATTTACCATTATCTTTAGAAAATCGATTCACCCCCCTCTCGGTAGAGCCAACAATTGATATCAGAGCAAGGACTCTTTGATCATAAAGGAATAACTTCCTTAGAGTTAAAAACGATCTAATGGCTCACAACAATGTAGCAACCAATCTAGTAGGAGAGGGGCATTCTACAGTTAGGCCTCCCATGTTCAATGGTGAACATTATGCTTATTGGAAAACTAGGATAATGCTTTTCATTCAAGTCAATGATTATGAGGTATGGAGGATTATAACTAAAGGTCCTCAAATCCCAACTAAAAGAATAGAGGGAAGATACATCCCTAAAGAAGAAGATGAGTGGGATTCAAATGATGTAAAATGTGCTCAGCTAAATGCAAAGGCCATGCACACCCTATTTTGTGCTTTAGGGCCAAATGAGTATAATAGAGTCTCCGGATGTGACAATGCCAAACAAATTTGGGACAAATTGGTAATTACTCATGAAGGGACAACTCAAGTAAAGGAGACTAAGGTAGGAATGCTCACACATGATTATGAGCTATTTAAGATGAAAGAAGGAGAGTCAATTAGTGACATGTTCACTAGATTTACTGATGTAATAAATGTGCTAAAGTCCTTAGGAAAAATCTATTCAAATATAGAAATGTTTAAGAAAATATTGAATAGCCTACCAAAATCATGGGAAGCTAAAGTAACTGCAATTGAGGAGTCCAAAGATCCCCACACACTATCACTAGATGAATTAATAGGGTAACTACTCACATATGAAATGAAGTTAAGGAGAAATGAAGAGCCACCCAAGAGAGTGGGAGTAGCTCTGAAATCCACTACTCAAGAAGATTTGAAAGAGAATTAAAATGAAAGTGGTAGTGATGAAGATCTTGAAATGGCAATGTTTGCCAAGAGATTTAACAAATTTATGAGAATGAAAGCAAGTGGTAGTGGTAGCAGAAACCACAAGAAAGATTAAGAAGAGTTAGGTAGAAAAGATACTATTGTATGTTATGAATGTAAAAAACTTGGACATATTAAATTTAACTGCCTTCTTCTTAAAAGATCAAATGATAGGTATCACAAAAAGAAGGTAATGATGGCAACATGGAGCGACAGTGACAGCTTCGATGATGATTCAAATGAGGATACTGCCAATCTATGCTTCATGGAAATTGAAGATGAAAAGATAACTTCAGATCTCAATGAATATTCTTTTGATGAACTACAAGATGCATTTGATGATCTTGCATTAGAATATGAATGCATGAGTATGAAGTACAAAAAATTAATATCTAAACTAAAGAAAGAAAATGAGTTAATACTAAAGGATAAGATAGAATGTGAAAAGAGATTAGAAAATAAAAATCTTGAAATTCATGACCTAAAAGAAAAAAATAGTAACTTACATAATTCCTTTACTAGATTTTACATGGATCAACAAAAATTAGATAACATGCTAGAAACTCAAAGGGCTTTCTTTGATAAGAATGGATTAGGATATGATGGAAAAAGTGGGGAGACTCACCTCAAAAGCTTCTTAGCTAGAAAAAATATGTATAAACCCTCAACTACTTGTTCACATTGTAATAAAAAGGGGTATGCATCATATAGTTGTAATGTGAAGATGACCACATTTAAAGGAAAAATAGTGAAAAGAATTTGGGTTCCAAAAGAGGTAGTTAATTCAAAAGACATTAATGCTATAGTAAAATGGATCCCAAAGGGATCAAGAATTCTATTCATTAACTCCAAAGGACCCAAGAAAATTTGGGTACCTAAGACAAAAGTTTAAATGTTGATTATAGGTGAATGAGCATTGCCACAAAGCAAAAATAAAGGAAGCTTGGTACTTGGATAGTGGATGCTCAAGACACATGATCGGTGATAGAAGCCACTTCAACTCATTTAAATCAAAAGTTGGTGGAGAAGTCACATTTGGGGACAACTCCAAAGGCCAAGTTGAAGGAAGTGGTTCAATTGGTAATGATTATTTTTCACTAGAAAAGGTTTTACTTGTTAGGGGTCTAAAACATAATTTGCTAAGTATTAGACAACTTTGTGACAAAGGTTACAAAGTAATTTTTGATTGCATGAAATGTCATGTTATAGATCCTAAATCTAATAAAGTTCTTTTTCTAGGTCATAGACAAGGTAACATATACAGTGTTTATCTAAATGAGCTTAAAAATGAAAATGTATGCCTTATGGTAGATAAAGAAAAAGAACCTTGGTTATGGTATAGAAGACTAAGTCATGCTAGCATGCATGTATTATCTAAGCTAGCTAGAAAAGACCTTGTTATAGGATTACCTAAGTTGTCCTTTGACTATGACAAAATTTGTGAAGCTTGTGTCAAAGGAAAACATAAAAGGACAACATTTAAACCTAAACATAGTGTATCAACCACTAGGCCTCTCCAATTACTTCACCTAGATCTATTTGGACCAACTAGAACTACAAGCCTAGGTGGGAAACATTATGGGCTTGTGATTGTAGATGATTACACTAGGTTCACTTGGGTATTCTTCTTGAGAGTAAAAAATAAAGCCTTAGAAAAATTCATTGTCTATCCAAAAGTAGCCCAAAATGAAAAAGGTTACACTATAACTAGTATTAGAAGTGATCATGGCAAGGAGTTTGAAAATATTAGATTTGATGAATATTGCAATGATAAAGGAATTAGTCATAATTTTTCAGCCTCTAAGACACCACAACAAAATGGGGTAGTTGAGAGAAGAAATAGAACATTGGAAGAAATAGCTAGAACCATGTTGTGTGAAAATAACTTACCTAAATATTTTTGGGCTGAAGCTATAAATACATCTTGCTATATCATTAATAGAGCCATGATTAGACCAATCATAAAGAAAACCCCTTATGAGCTTTACAAGGGAAAGAAGCCTAATATTAGCTATTTTCACCCCTTTGGTTGTAGATGCTTTGTCTTAAATAATGAAAAAGACAATTTAGGAAAATTTGATACCAAGAGTGATGAGGGAATCGTTTTAGGCTATTCCTTAAATTCAAAGGCATATAGAGTATATAACAAAAGAACCTTGATGGTTAAAGAATCAATACATGTAATATTTGATGAATCAAATGATATATCTAAAAGTTCAACCAATGATGAGGATATTGAAATATTTGATGAGAACTTGAAAGAAACCTCAAACATAGAGAATGATCTATTAGAAAAACTTGACATTAATAAAGAGGATGAAGAAGAACTAGAAATGTTAGAAAGAGAGTCTAGAGCACCAAGAGAATTAGGATATGTCAAAGATTGTGAAATAGTAGGTGATCTAACTCTTAGAGTTAGAACAAGGTCGTCTCTAAGAAATGTGTGTCAATATATAGCCTTTGTATCTCAAATTGAACCAAGGAATGTTAATGAAGTTTTAGATGACAATAATTGGTTTTCAGCCATGTAAGAAGAACTAAATCAATTTGAAAGAAGCAAAGTATGGAATCTAGTTCCTAGACCTAGTGATCACTCTATAATTGGAACTAAATTGATCTTCAAGAACAAGATGGATGAAAATAGTGTGATCATAAGAAACAAAGCTAGGCTAGTTGCACAAGCTATAGGCAAGAAGAAGGAATAGACTATGATGAAACTTATGCACCGGTAGCTAGATTAGAAGCAATAAGAATGCTACTTGCCTTTGCATGCTATAAAAACTTCAAATTATATCAAATGGATGTAAAGAGTGCATTTTTGAATGGCTTCATCAATGAAGAAGTTTATGTTGAGTAACCTCCCGATTTTGAGAGTCATGAATTTCCTGAACATGTATTCAAACTATCTAAGGCACTTTATGGTTTGAAACAAGCTCCTAGAGCATGGTATGAAAGACTATCAAAATTCTTAATAGAAAAAGGATTTTCAAGGGGAAAAATAGATACTACTTTATTCATCAAAAATAAAAATAAAGATTTACTAGTTGTTCAAGTGTATGTAGATGACATTATTTTTAGATCAACTAATGAATCTCTTTGTCAAGAGTTTGCTAAGATCATGCAAGGTGAATTTGAAATGAACATGATGGGAGAGCTCACCTACTTCTTGGGACTTCAAGTGAAGCAAACTAAAGATGGAACCTTCATCAATCAAGCTAAATATACTAAGGATTTGCTCAAACGATTTGAAATGGATAACTGCAAACCTCAAGCAACTCCAATGGGCACCAACATCAAGCTTGATAAAGATGAAAGTGGTAAGTGTGTAGACACTAAACTATATATGTAAGACCCGATATTTTCGAGTGCATTTAAAAATGCAAAAGGACTAAAATGGTATTCCCGAAAATTTGCAAGGGCAAAATGGTCGATAGACTAATATTCGGTATTAATCGGGACAAGAAAATTTAATTAAAAATATGAGATTTAGAAATCTTGATCAATAACGAAGAAATAATTAAATTTCGGGTTAAATTGATCAAGATATGAATTTCTTGGGATAAACCGGGATTTTCGCATCGAAAAATAATCTCGAAAATAATCGAAAAATATATCGAAAAGGCAAAACCGGACTGAGAAAATTATTTACAGATTAAATGAATAAACTAAGATTATTTTAGATATTTTTGGGAATTTTATTATTATTTTATTGAATAAAATAATAATAAAATTTAATTATAAATAAATAAATAAAAAAAAAAAAGAAAAATGAAAAGTCTGAAACAGAAGAGAAAAGAAACAGAGGCGAAACGAAGCAAAAGACGCGAAGGCCGAACCCGAGGGGGAGGTTCGTCACCGGCGAACCACCGGCGACGCTGAGAGGCCAGCGAGGACCGGCGAACGTAGCCCAGCATCGGGCGAACCTCCAGCAGCCCAGACGCGCGGCGAGGTGGTCGGAAAACGTCGGAAACGGAGGAGAAGACCGCGGGGGAGAGAACCCCGATTCGCCGGCGATGGGGCTGATTCGACCCCAGCCGAGGCCCGATTTAGGGAGCCCAGACGATTGCGCGCCGATTGGCACCGGAATCATGCCGGGAACCGGCCGGACGGCGCCGGCACGACCAAAGGGAGATTGGACCGGCCGAACCGGACAGAACCGGCCGAACCGGACCAGACCGAACCGGCGGTCCGAACCGGGTTGAACCGGACCGGACCGGTTCAGCCAAAAAGAGAGGGAAAAAAAAAGGAAGAAAAAGGGAAAAAGAAAAAGAGAAAAAATTGGGGAAAATTCCAGTGATGCAATCGAGCTTCGGGTAAGTCGGTAAGCGGTCAAATTGACCGATTTAATTTTCTGAATATTTAATTTAATTAATTCCGACTGGAAATTTACCCGGAAAAATATATTTAATTGTGTAGCTCGACAATTGGCATCCACTGAGAGCTCGAGACAGCCTCGATTTGTATACGATCAGGGAATAACGGGTAAGTGACCCTTATTTACGACAATTTTATATCGTTATGCGTGATTGATATTTAACGCATAAATTACGGATTTAATTTCCGCATAAATGAATTAAATTCTGGAAAATTAGATAAATTGTCGTAAATATTAAATTGAGATATCAGAGAATTTAGAACGAGGCTAAATAAATTACTGATGGGCCCAGAGAGCCCAATAGGCCTCGATAAAGTGTGGTAAACGGGCTTAAGGCCGATTAAGGCCCATTATGGTGCAATCGGGCCCAATATGGGTAAACGGGCCCAATGATTTAAATTAAGCCCAGAAAATTGTGAAATACAATTAATTGTATTGTATTTGACCTGATGAATGTGTATCCGCAGTGCCGGAGATTTGATTTGGATTCGGAGCAAATCGGACTGCGTGACGAGACATCAGTGGGAAAGGTCAGACTGTACAGAAAATGAGGTAAGGGAATTGTGTGAGTAGCTAGAGGTAGCTACGCGTATTTTAATAGTGTTCTGTACACTGAATATGTATGTATGCCTTGATGATGTATAAAGATCCTAAAAGTGGTTTAAATAATTTTGAGGATCGAAATAGGTGAAAAGACTATTTTACCCCTATTGAGGGAAGTTCACCTAAGGATGGTGAAAGCATGACATGCATGAAATGCATGATTTAAGGAATTTTCCGAATTAAAGATTTGATTGGTTTTAATCAAAGTAAATCGATAGATTGGCCAATAATTGCATAAGTTTCCCAAATTAACACTACGTAGGTGTTATTAATATTTAAATGAAATTTCTTTGGAAAAGAGGCCAACTATCAAGTTTATATGGAAACAGGTAGTGCCGACACGTAGTTCGCACTATATCTGCGTTTGTGAATGTGCATAAATGTGCTTGAGCAGTTGCTCGCACCGACTTGTGTGACATCATATGCATGAAATGTGCTAGAGCATGGTGCTCGCACTGATTTTTATTATTGTGAAATGAGAGCTGCTGGAGCCTAGCTCGCACTCTGTTTTGACATGTCTTGATTTGTTTTAACGTGGTATGCATAAAATAGTGCTGGAGCGATTGCTCGCACTAGTTTTAATGATTTGACATGCATGAGAGATGCTGGAGCTTAGCTCGCATCCTGTTTTGATTTAATTATGCATGAAGCCGTGCTGGAGTCTAACTCGCACGAGATTTGATTTAATTATGCATAAAGTCGTGCTGGAGTGTAACTCGCACGAGATTTGATTTATTTGAGCATTCATTTGTGCTGGAGCGTTGCTCGCACAAAGTTTTACGTAGTTTTCATAATTCATTTGAATATCGTACTGGAGTTTTTCTCGTACGAGGTTTTCAGTGAGTTTTTATACATATCCGTACTAGAGCGTTGCTCGTACGTGGATTTTAATTGAAATTATAATCAGTTTAAGTCGTACTGGAGCGCTGCTCGTACGCAGATTTCACTGATTTTTATGAAACCGTGCTAGAGCTTCGCTCGCACGAGATTTTCAGATATCATGAATATGCATGGAGCCGTGCTTGAGCTTCGCTCGCACAGGGATTTATATTACATGCATATAGCCGTGTTGGAGCCTCTTGTAGACTGTGTGTCACAGTGAGATGATATGCTCACACGTGCATTCTGAGACAGAGATGATATGGGTGGATAAGACCTATTACAGGCACCCCTGACTGAGCTTGGGTTCACGGAGTACTTTGTACCGTGTATGTCACGCGGAGTACGCTGTACCGTGGGGATTGTTGGAGTGGAGTGGCATTAGCCACGAGGCAGCAAGCCTTGCCCTCGCAATCCTGGTGTTATGCTGTTCTGGCGGGTAGGATGACCCACCTCCCGTTTCAGGTGTGATACCCCGCACACTAGGTACCGTGTTGCCAGGGATCACTAGGATATGGCCATAGTCCTCGATGTTACTGTTAATTACCTGATTGTCTCACATGATATAACTTGTGGTCTGTTAGACCAGGGTAGACCCGAAGGAGGGGTCAGGCCCCCGATTTGATGATTTGATGATTTCAGATGATTTTATGATATGCGACCCTGAAAGAAGGGTGGTTTTATAACTCAAGTTTTATAATGAAATATAACAAATTGTTTTATGAGTTTTGAGATGATTGACCCAGAGGGGTTATTTTATACTGCGTTTTCAATGAATTGATTTAAATGCAGTGGCATGATGTGTTTTCCATGCTTTCATTTGAAAACCTTGAATTGTCTTACATGACATGAAAGACTGCATGATCTTGATTAAATTCATGCTTAATATGATTTAATGATGTCACATAAAATGCTTTGAATGCATGAGTTACATGATTTATATATGCACAAATAGTTTTGGATAAACTATGGCATTGAATATGCATGACTTTGTGCGTGAAATTTTAAATGAAAAGAAATGGATTTAAGGGCATGGCATTATGAGCATGTAGATAGTGGAGCTATCTACTTACTTGCATAATTGCCTTACTGAGCGTGTGGTTTGCTCACCCCCTTATTTTCCCATCTTTTCAGAGCACTTGAAATAGTTATTGAGCGGCTGAGGACTTGCATACTTGATATCCGCTGCTTGCTGCTTCCCATCGAGAGACAGGTATACACATTTGTATGGTTTTGTATCTAAATATGTGATGCACAGTACTGTAAACGGATATTGATGTCGGGGATGTAGAGTTATAAATACCATTGAGTATGTATTTAATTAAAGTCAAAGATGGTAAACTCTGATGTATAAATGTGATTATGGAAATGGGATTGGTAATAGTGTGAGGTGACTAACACCGAATCATAGCCCAACTGTGTTGTAGGATGGTCACGACGAGAGAAAGGTAAGAATTAAATAATAAATGAAAAAGTGAAAAAAATTTACTCTGATTTTTAGGTAATTTGGGTCGTGACAGGTTTAATGGTATCAGAGCTTGAGTTGGCCTGATATGAGTCGGTGTTAGTGGTTAAGGAAGTTTACATCCCCATGTACTGTGCATTATTTAGATACAATTGTGTATATCGAGATGGAAGTGCAGCTAAGAATTTGATTTTTAAATGCAAGAATAGACTCATTGACTGATAGCCGCTATGGTTGAGAGGCGAGTACACGAGCTCAAGGCCGTTGAGGTAGGCCCATGAGTTGTACTGAGTCGCCACATGAAACTCGTGATGAGAATGACGTGGAGGCTGATATAGAGCATGCTCCACAGAGTCTGATAGAGAGATCGGATAGAGTCTGACAGAGAGATCAGACAGTATTGAGATACGCTTCGTGAGGTTGGAGCGGAGTGTGGAGAATATGTTGCGAGCTAATTGCTCAGAGTATACATGAGATTTGAGGGTAAGTCGGAACATTAATTGAAGTTCGCTCGACCCATTTGAAGAATTAGACGTCCAGAATGGACATGGAAAAAAAAATTCTATGTGTATTCCGGTGACAGAATATCCCGGATATTGTTTAAAGAAAATTACAGATGATATTATTTACTCTGACCCAGAGGAACATGTTGATTAACGAGTATGATACTCAGTTTATATTCCTGGGCAGATGTGACTCGAACATGATGAACAGTGAGAGTCGAGATTTTTGAAAGTTCATAGAAGGACTCAGATTATCAATTAGAGTCCGATTGGCCTGTTAGACATCACTACCTATGCCGAGGCAGTGCGCAGACAACAGTTGTGTGAATAAGATCATGAGTTGCACGCCTCTGAGATTGAGAAAGGTAGTGAGGGCCGAAATTGAGACAAAAGAGAATAGAGGATGACAAGAATGTCAGAACGGGAAAAATGTAGTTTGGTAAAAGCTTAGAGCTGATAAATCACGGGGTAAGTTGATTGATAAACCCCAGTATATCTAATTTCAATACTTACGAGGGGTATTGTGATTTAAGGACCCCGACCTGCTACGTAATAGTATAACAGAGTAGCAGTGTGAACAGTGTAGGATATGTGGTAGTTACCACGAAAATAAGATGTTGGACGAGGGCGAGTGTATGCCTTGGACCAGGACACTACTGATGTTTCATTGGATGTGGTGGAAGATACCACACTGGTTGTGAATAATGAAATAATTATTTTAATTGATCCTGGTGCCACGCATTTATTCATACCGCCTTCAATTGCTTATAAGCGAGTGAAAGATGTGAAGCCTGTACCCTTAGGCAAGAGGATGATAGTTAGTTGAATTTCACTAACTGAATATGGGTATAAGGATTGTAAGTTTTCACAAATAATGAAAGAGTTTGTTATAAGTGATTTATTAAAGGAGATATATTGGAATAAGAGACGTATGCAAGGTAAGAATATCCTTGATATGCAAAGTAAATTGGATTAAGCGGTATGTAGTCAAGTCTGAGGGATAATAAAGGTATTTTAAAATATCTCCCTGCCTGAAGATTTGACAGCGTCTAGAAGCGCACGCATAAGCTATAAATTGAAATCGACAATTGGGATATATATGCAATTAAAATTTGGGTACCTTTATTGGTATGATAAAAAGATATAGAAATTCATTAATCATGAAAGTTTAAAAATTAAAATTTTATAAAAGCCGTTAATATAAGAGGGAGGAAACGACGTGGGTTAGTAGCTTGACCATAAACGATTTCGAAATGACATTGGGCGTTTATACGTACATAGGTCAAGGACAAGAGTGATTGAATTATTAAGTGGAACTCAACTACGTTAAGGTATTTAAACCTTACCTGGACCAATTGGTTGTCATCTTTAGTGATGATATTATGATGTATTCGAAGTCCAGGGAAGAGAATGAGTAGCAACAGAAAACTGTCTTACAGACGAGGTGTTGAGAGTTTCTCAAAATGGGCTACTCAGTTGACACGTCTCGTTTGGAAAAAAAAGATTTCATACGAGTAGTATGATAAGTATGAAAATAGCTTCAATGAGTTTTGGTATATTGGAGTAATGAACTGACCACCGTAAGTATTCATACTATAACTAACAGCTCAAGAGGTTTCAGTGTGTATGGATACCTCCAAATAAGGATTGGGCTGTGTATTGATGTAAAATGGGAAGATAGTCGTTTATAGATCCAAATAATTCAAGGATCATGAGAGAAACTATCTGACCCATGATTTAGAGTTGGCAGCCGTAGTGATTACACTGAATGTATGGCGCCACCACTTAAATGGTAAGAAATTTCAAGTATGTACTGATCGTAAAAGCCTCGAGTATCTGTTTTCACAGAAAGAGTAGAAAATGAGATAACCATGAGGGTTAGAGCTTCTAAGGATTATGATTGTGAATATTGTACTACCCAAGAAAGGCTAATGTAAAGGCTGATGCTTTAAACAGAAAGAGCCTCGGGATGGTATCACATATGATGGTCAGGGAGCGTGAGCTGCTAGAGCAGTGTGAACCTCAGTAGTGATGTGATCCCTTCTTGATGATGACGGTGATTTTATGACAGCTAGCCTGAGGTTAGAACCGGATTTGTGTGACCGGATTTGCCAGGCTTAGCGTGATGATTTCGGCATGGTGTCGATAGTGTGGGTCAGATTCAGAAGGGTATAGTGACAGAGTTCACAGTGTATGATGATGATTCACAGAGGTTCAGACACAGTATAAGTGCTCCCCAAGACCACATTGATGAGATAGTAGTATAGTCAGAAGCTCACTCTTCGGGATATACAGTGCATCTGAGAAATAATAAATATATCAGAATCTCTGAAAAGGGTATTGGTGGTCAGGTATGAAAAGTGATATTATAGAGTTATGGAGAAGTGTCTCGTATGTCAGCAGAGTAAGGTAGAGTACGAGAAGATGCAGAGTCATTGCAGTCTCTACCTATATTGACACGAAAATGGGAACAAGTTACCATGAATTGCGTGATGGGTTACAGAGGACCCTAATGAATCACGAGGCTATCTGGGTGATAGTCGATGGGTTGATTAAATCTACCCACTTTCTGGTTATGAAATCCCCAGATACTCTAAGTGTGTTGGCGGATTTATGTGTATGAAAAAAATTGTGGAACAATATGTAGCGTTCCAGGGAGCATGATATTAGATGGGGATTCTCGCTTCACTTCCCACTTCTGGGAATATTGTTTTTGAAAGTTATGGGACCCTGATTGTGTGTTAGCACAGCTTCCACCCTCAGACAGATAGTCAGTCAGAGAGGACTGTACAGGTTCTGGAGGATGTGATGAGAGCGTGTGCAATTGATTTTATGAGCTCCTGGGATGATCAGTTGCTACTAATCAAATTCGCCAGTGATGACAGTTGTCACTTGAGTATCGGGATGACATTATTTGAGGCATTTTATGGCCATAGGGATTGTTTCCCTGACTTGGATAAGAAAAGTGGGTGACAAATAGAGAATTGTTCCCGAATTGGTAAGACAAACCTCTGAGGATGTTCAGTGGATTTGTGAGAGATTAAGAACACCTCAGAGCAGACAGAAAAACTATGCTGACAAGAGACAGGAAATCATTGGAATTCACCGAGGGTGAATCATTATAGTTGACAGTTATTTGTCATAAAGACGTAACGAGATTCGGATAGAGAGATATTGGACAAGTGGGAGATAAGACCTGTAGATTGGCGTTACCACTTGAATAAACAGGCATCCACTATGTGTCCTATCTTATGATGCTTCAGAAATATATCCGGACCCAGTATATGTGCAGATATGAGCTTCAACGGGTTAGCTCAATGAAAGTATAACGTATGATTGGAGAACTGATTCGGGTATTAGACGAAAGGAAAAAGTGTTGAGGTTTGAGATGATCTCCCTAGTTAAGTATGATGATAGTATTACACTCCGGAGAAAGTCACTTGAGGATGACAGTATATGATACGATAGATGTACCCGGAGTTATTTATGAACTCATATTACTTGGTTCTAATTTGGAGGACCAAATTTCTTAAGTGGGGGAGATTGTAAGACCCGATATTTTCGAGTGCATTTAAAAATGCAAAAGGACTAAAATGGTATTCCCGAAAATTTGCAAGGGCAAAATGGTCGATAGACTAATATTCGGTATTAATCGGGACAAGAAAATTTAATTAAAAATATGAGATTTAGAAATCTTGATCAATAACGAAGAAATAATTAAATTTCGGGTTAAATTGATCAAGATATGAATTTCTTGGGATAAACCGGGATTTTCGCATCGAAAAATAATCTCGAAAATAATCGAAAAATATATCGAAAAGGCAAAACCGGACTGAGAAAATTATTTACAGATTAAATGAATAAACTAAGATTATTTTAGATATTTTTGGGAATTTTATTATTATTTTATTGAATAAAATAATAATAAAATTTAATTATAAATAAATAAATAAAAAAAAAAAAAAGAAAAATGAAAAGTCTGAAACAGAAGAGAAAAGAAACAGAGGCGAAACGAAGCAAAAGACGCGAAGGCCGAACCCGAGGGGGAGGTTCGTCACCGGCGAACCACCGGCGACGCTGAGAGGCCAGCGAGGACCGGCGAACGTAGCCCAGCATCGGGCGAACCTCCAGCAGCCCAGACGCGCGGCGAGGTGGCCGGAAAACGTCGGAAACGGAGGAGAAGACCGCGGGGGAGAGAACCCCGATTCGCCGGCGATGGGGCTGATTCGACCCCAGCCGAGGCCCGATTTAGGGAGCCCAGACGATTGCGCGCCGATTGGCACCGGAATCATGCCGGGAACCGGCCGGACGGCGCCGGCACGACCAAAGGGAGATTGGACCGGCCGAACCGGACAGAACCGGCCGAACCGGACCAGACCGAACCGGCGGTCCGAACCGGGTTGAACCGGACCGGACCGGTTCAGCCAAAAAGAGAGGGAAAAAAAAAGGAAGAAAAAGGGAAAAAGAAAAAGAGAAAAAATTGGGGAAAATTCCAGTGATGCAATCGAGCTTCGGGTAAGTCGGTAAGCGGTCAAATTGACCGATTTAATTTTCTGAATATTTAATTTAATTAATTCCGACTGGAAATTTACCCGGAAAAATATATTTAATTGTGTAGCTCGACAATTGGCATCCACTGAGAGCTCGAGACAGCCTCGATTTGTATACGATCAGGGAATAACGGGTAAGTGACCCTTATTTACGACAATTTTATATCGTTATGCGTGATTGATATTTAACGCATAAATTACGGATTTAATTTCCGCATAAATGAATTAAATTCTGGAAAATTAGATAAATTGTCGTAAATATTAAATTGAGATATCAGAGAATTTAGAACGAGGCTAAATAAATTACTGATGGGCCCAGAGAGCCCAATAGGCCTCGATAAAGTGTGGTAAACGGGCTTAAGGCCGATTAAGGCCCATTATGGTGCAATCGGGCCCAATATGGGTAAACGGGCCCAATGATTTAAATTAAGCCCAGAAAATTGTGAAATACAATTAATTGTATTGTATTTGACCTGATGAATGTGTATCCGCAGTGCCGGAGATTTGATTTGGATTCGGAGCAAATCGGACTGCGTGACGAGACATCAGTGGGAAAGGTCAGACTGTACAGAAAATGAGGTAAGGGAATTGTGTGAGTAGCTAGAGGTAGCTACGCGTATTTTAATAGTGTTCTGTACACTGAATATGTATGTATGCCTTGATGATGTATAAAGATCCTAAAAGTGGTTTAAATAATTTTGAGGATCGAAATAGGTGAAAAGACTATTTTACCCCTATTGAGGGAAGTTCACCTAAGGATGGTGAAAGCATGACATGCATGAAATGCATGATTTAAGGAATTTTCCGAATTAAAGATTTGATTGGTTTTAATCAAAGTAAATCGATAGATTGGCCAATAATTGCATAAGTTTCCCAAATTAACACTACGTAGGTGTTATTAATATTTAAATGAAATTTCTTTGGAAAAGAGGCCAACTATCAAGTTTATATGGAAACAGGTAGTGCCGACACGTAGTTCGCACTATATCTGCGTTTGTGAATGTGCATAAATGTGCTTGAGCAGTTGCTCGCACCGACTTGTGTGACATCATATGCATGAAATGTGCTAGAGCATGGTGCTCGCACTGATTTTTATTATTGTGAAATGAGAGCTGCTGGAGCCTAGCTCGCACTCTTTTTTGACATGTCTTGATTTGTTTTAACGTGGTATGCATAAAATAGTGCTGGAGCGATTGCTCGCACTAGTTTTAATGATTTGACATGCATGAGAGATGCTGGAGCTTAGCTCGCATCCTGTTTTGATTTAATTATGCATGAAGCCGTGCTGGAGTCTAACTCGCACGAGATTTGATTTAATTATGCATAAAGTCGTGCTGGAGTGTAACTCGCACGAGATTTGATTTATTTGAGCATTCATTTGTGCTGGAGCGTTGCTCGCACAAAGTTTTACGTAGTTTTCATAATTCATTTGAATATCGTACTGGAGTTTTTCTCGTACGAGGTTTTCAGTGAGTTTTTATACATATCCGTACTAGAGCGTTGCTCGTACGTGGATTTTAATTGAAATTATAATCAGTTTAAGTCGTACTGGAGCGCTGCTCGTACGCAGATTTCACTGATTTTTATGAAACCGTGCTAGAGCTTCGCTCGCACGAGATTTTCAGATATCATGAATATGCATGGAGCCGTGCTTGAGCTTCGCTCGCACAGGGATTTATATTACATGCATATAGCCGTGTTGGAGCCTCTTGTAGACTGTGTGTCACAGTGAGATGATATGCTCACACGTGCATTCTGAGACAGAGATGATATGGGTGGATAAGACCTATTACAGGCACCCCTGACTGAGCTTGGGTTCACGGAGTACTTTGTACCGTGTATGTCACGCGGAGTACGTTGTACCGTGGGGATTGTTGGAGTGGAGTGGCATTAGCCACGAGGCAGCAAGCCTTGCCCTCGCAATCCTGGTGTTATGCTGTTCTGGCGGGTAGGATGACCCACCTCCCGTTTCAGGTGTGATACCCCGCACACTAGGTACCGTGTTGCCAGGGATCACTAGGATATGGCCATAGTCCTCGATGTTACTGTTAATTACCTGATTGTCTCACATGATATAACTTGTGGTCTGTTAGACCAGGGTAGACCCGAAGGAGGGGTCAGGCCCCCGATTTGATGATTTGATGATTTCAGATGATTTTATGATATGCGACCCTGAAAGAAGGGTGGTTTTATAACTCAAGTTTTATAATGAAATATAACAAATTGTTTTATGAGTTTTGAGATGATTGACCCAGAGGGGTTATTTTATACTGCGTTTTCAATGAATTGATTTAAATGCAGTGGCATGATGTGTTTTCCATGCTTTCATTTGAAAACCTTGAATTGTCTTACATGACATGAAAGACTGCATGATCTTGATTAAATTCATGCTTAATATGATTTAATGATGTCACATAAAATGCTTTGAATGCATGAGTTACATGATTTATATATGCACAAATAGTTTTGGATAAACTATGGCATTGAATATGCATGACTTTGTGCGTGAAATTTTAAATGAAAAGAAATGGATTTAAGGGCATGGCATTATGAGCATGTAGATAGTGGAGCTATCTACTTACTTGCATAATTGCCTTACTGAGCGTGTGGTTTGCTCACCCCCTTATTTTCCCATCTTTTCAGAGCACTTGAAATAGTTATTGAGCGGCTGAGGACTTGCATACTTGATATCCGCTGCTTGCTGCTTCCCATTGAGAGACAGGTATACACATTTGTATGGTTTTGTATCTAAATATGTGATGCACAGTACTGTAAACGGATATTGATGTCGGGGATGTAGAGTTATAAATACCATTGAGTATGTATTTAATTAAAGTCAAAGATGGTAAACTCTGATGTATAAATGTGATTATGGAAATGGGATTGGTAATAGTGTGAGGTGACTAACACCGAATCATAGCCCAACTGTGTTGTAGGATGGTCACGACGAGAGAAAGGTAAGAATTAAATAATAAATGAAAAAGTGAAAAAAATTTACTCTGATTTTTAGGTAATTTGGGTCGTGACAGGTTTAAGGTCTATGATTGGTTCATTACTTTATCTTACTGCAAGTAGACCAGATATTTTGTTTAGTGTATGCCTATGTGCTAGATTTCAATCTTCTCCTAGGGAGTCACACTTACTAGCCACTAAAAGGATCTTTAGGTATCTTAAAGACACTCCTTCTCTAGGAATTTGGTAGCCTAAGGACTCCACCTTTGTTCTTCATGCTTTTTCTGATGCAGACTTTGGAGGCTGTAAAATAGATAGAAAGAGCACTTCAGGAAGATGCCAATTCTTAGAAAATAGATTAATCTCATGGTTCTCTAAGAAATAAAATAGTGTAGCATAACCAAAATAAAAGCAGAATATATAGCAGCTGGTAGTTGTAGTGCTCAAGTGTTGTGGATTAAACAACAAATGAAAGACTATGGTATTGACATGAAACAAGTCTCAATCAAATGTGATAACACCAGTGCCATTAATCTCTCTAAAAATCCAATTCAACACTCTAGAACTAAGCATATTGAGATTAGGCATCATTTTCTTAGAGATCATGTACAAAAAGGAGATATAATTCTAGAATATATTGATACTTTACATCATATAGCTGATATCTTCATTAAACCACTTGGTAGAGATAGGTTTTGTGTTCTTAGAGGTGAATTAGGACTCATGAATGTTCCTTGAGATTTATCCCCTTCAAAACCTTGATTTCAAAGTGATTTTTCAATTCATTTTCTGGGCAAATAGTATGAGAGATCGATCTCCTATAACCATAGATCGATCTTCACGCTCCAAATTGGCCTAAAGTAGTAAGGTTTAGCTAAGCAGATCGATCTTCTATCCCATAAGATCGATCTCCTTAAGCTTCTGTATTTCACAGATTGATCTTTGCATTTGGCAGATCGATCTCCTTAAGCCTCTGTAAAGTTACAGATCGATCTTTGTATTTGGCAGATCAATTTCCTTGAGCTTCTGTATTTTGAAGATCGATTCCTTGAAACATCAGATCGATCTCTTCAAGTTTCTGAAAATATTAGATCGATCTGGTACCTCGACATATCGATCTCCTTAGCCCTGGACTATAAATACTGCTTCAAAATCCCCAAATTTCAAAATCCCAAATCTTCAAATCCCTAACCCTTTGTCGCGCCTCCTCCTTCGATTCTCACTCCCAGATCGATCTCGATAAGGTTCTTGCTAAATATTTTCATCAATTTGTGTTCTAGTAACCTACATTGTTGAATTTTCTTCAAACATTTCCTTGTTTTTACTGAAATCTTCATTAAGGCAATTCTAGAACTGTTCCATTGCCTAGGTTTCTAGAGAACTGTTACCTAGGGTCTGCAAAACAATCTTAGAGTGTGTCTAGCTGAAATTTTAGTCTACAATCATGTCTCGTCTTAAAAGAGTTGGCCAAAAACCACCTAGACCAAACTCAAATGTTGATAGAGGGTCATCTTCTCAAACAGCTCCTCCCTCTTCTGTCACCACCTTTAGCTGTTGTTTTCAAACACCTGCAAAAAAGGAGACGATATGAAGAGTATTTCTCAACTATGCCAATTAAACGCTGGCGAACAATTGACTGGCTATGGTTAAAATTAACACCTTATCTGTAAAAAATGGAAGAGTTTGGCTGGCTTCCATTCTTTAAAATTAACACCTCGGCACCTCCAAACATCATTAGGGCCTTCTTTTCTAACGCTGAACTCATCTACGACCCTGATGATACCTGCAAGATTCTAGGGTTCAAAAACATTTATCATGGCTAAAACAATCCCTATAGATACAACCATACTAGCCCGAGTGTTTGATATAGAAGATGATGGGTTGACCGATGAAGAGGAGGAAGTACCTCTAGAATTTAACCTCCCTAGGGATAAGGCGAGTGACCTATTGGTGCACCTGAGGTTACTCCACCTTATCATCTCGTGGAACCTTAGACCCTTGGGTACCCGCCACTCAATGGTCAGGAGACTAGATCGTTTTTGGCTCCACCACCTTCATACTTCGTAAAATCAAAAACCAAATCTAGTCCACTTCATTTATGAAGACTGGCTAAAAATAGTACGTGGCCAAGCCTCCACGATAGTCTTCCTACAACCGCTTGCGTACTTGCTCCAACGACTCGGGGTCGATTATTCCTGTGAGACCAGTGAAGTGCCTTCTACAAAGAGCGTCTTAAACATTGGCACACTTCACCATATGGGGTACTACAAGGACTTTCAAGGGCAATTGAGGAGGAAACGAGAAAACCAGTCTGAGGCAGCCATAGAAGAAGACCTACCAGCTGAACCTACCACCCCAACTACCGAGGTTCCTTCTTCATCGACTGCTCAGCCCACTGCACCTGCATCATCATCCGACGGGCTAGAATCGATTATGACGATGGTTATGGAGCTTAACTGGAAGATGGATGAAGGATTTACAAACCTTCATGCCACACAGCAGGCTATGTTCGATGAGCTGTAGGTTACCCGCACTCGAGTCGAGGAACTTCTAGAGCGATTTCCTCCTCAGTCTTAAGGCATGCTTGCTAAGAATGTTCTAGATGATTATTAAGTTTATCTTCCATTGTTTACATTTTGAGACATTATTTGCTTGAATGTTTATCTTGTGAAATGACATGATTACTCATTTGAGGACATGTATTATGCTTAGATTTCATTTTGAAATGACATATCTTTTGAAATTAAATGATTTTATGCCTTTATTTCCATTGATATGACAAAAAGGGGGAGAAGAATATGTTATGTTAAGAAAACATGTTTAAAGGAAGCTTAAATTAAAGAGGAGTTAAGGGGAGCTTACATTAAGGGGGAGTTTTTGATAGCAATTCAAAATCTTATGCATAATGCAAAAGGGGTAACTAAACATGTTTATTGAATAAAGTTTTGTCATATCTAAAACGGGGAGATTGTTGAGTTAGTATATTTTGAAATGACAAAACAAGTAAATTCAATAATGGATATAAAATATAGAAATGATTTAAACATGTTTAGAGTTTATCAGTACCAGAAACTAAGTATTTAAGGTTGAGAGATTGATTTCATGAGATGAGAGATCGATCTCTTGGGTTTTCTAGTATGAGAGATCGATCTCATAAGAATATGAGATCGATTTGCTAAAAGATTGAAAACTCAAAGAGACTGTATAAGATGTTAAGGAAGCAGATATCGATCTGTAGGGGTTATGAGATCGATCTATAAATTACAGAATGTCTGAGAGATCGATCTGGTCTAGGAAGAGATCGATCTTCTCTAAGACAAAGTTTAAAGGTATTAGATTGATCGATCTATGTACAAACAGAGAGTTTATGAGATCGATTTCTTGTGGATAGAGATCGATCTCCTCAAAGTCAGAGAGTTAAGGAGATCGATCTAGGGGGTTTTGAGATCGATCTCCTCTCTACGAGAATACTTGCTAGATCGATCTGGAGATCGATCTTGCCTCAAACAGAGAGATTAGAAGATCGATCTGCTAGTTCGACAGATCGATCTCCACTAACATTTCCAAATTATAAGATCGATCTCTACATATGTGAGATCGATCTCCATGCTTCAAGTTGCTTTGTAATTGTAGGAATTTAAACTAAGAGATCGATCTGGTCATAATGGGAGATTGATCTGGCACTCTACTGGACGTTCCCAACGGCTCTTTCTGTAAAATCTTTAACGGAAAAAACAACATTAAATGCTCCAACTACCAATCCTGCTGTATAAAATCAAGCATTGAAGACACTGGAACAGAAGACACAATTGCTGTAAATTATGTATATTCTTAAGAAATCTTTTCCAACATTCTCTTTGTCTTCAAAGATCATTTATTGACATTGTTGTAAAAACCACTGTGTAGAAGCTATTTTCTCCTACCCTCAAAAGAAAGCTTCACTTTGTATTCATCCTTAATTCAAGAGAGAAAAGGAGAGTTCCTCTGTGAGTTAACTTAGTAAAGGGTGAATATTTGTCTGTGTAAAAAGGGTAGAGAGGTTATTCCTTAACCTGTAAAAGGGAGTTTGTAACAGCTATTGATAGAGTGAAAGAAAGCTCTTGACAAGGAGGTCAAGAAGAGAGGACGTAGGCAAGAGATTGGCCGAACCTCTATAAACTACTGAGTTTGCTATTTCCTTCCCTTATCTCCTTTCAATTTATTGCACTACATTTTATTGATTATTCTTTGATTACTTGCAATTAGATTCAATTAAGTTTAAATTTACCATTATCTTTAGAAAACCGATTCACCCCCCCTCTTGGTAGAGCCAACACTTATGATTCATGTGATGTACACTTTCACATATTAATTGAATCATAAGAAGAGCTTTGACTGAATTAAATTTGCAAATAGAATAAAATGAAATATCGGTGAATGTATGAAGTAGCCAAATAAAGGTCGAGATGGCCATAGGCCAAATGAAAGGAAAATAAGAATGTAAAATAAGAAAAGATAGTGGGTGTATGACGGAAAGTCGGGTTAAATTGATTCCGAACAAGTGTAGGGGTAAAACGATCAAAAGATTGAAATCTGGTATAAATTCGATAAGAAAATTTTAATTAAAAATAAGGATTTAGGACATCTTGATCAATAATGAGGAAATTACCAAATTTTGAGTCCAATTGATCAAGATCCGAAATTATTTAAATTTACCGAAAATTCACTCGGGATAATATCCCGAAATACAGAGAAAATATAGCGAAAAAGGGTTAAAATATAATAAATTAATCAAATAAATTAATTTAAATAAAATATAATTTTTTTGGTTGATATTTTGGGGATTTTATATTATTTTAATGAATAAAATAATAATAAAATAAATTATAAATAAATAAATTGTCATGACCCAATACTTATCAAAAATCAGTATAAATTTTTCGCTTTTGGAAAATCTTTCTTACCTCCTTGTGACATATCCCTCTGAACAGGTCGGGCTGTGAATCAATATCGATATACTTTTTTTTTACCATGAAAATATCACACGTACATATATATATATATATATATATATATATATATACTGATATGATTTATCATATAATGGAGTGGTTGGTATGTTTTCTACATCACATGATTTTATATTTACATCCTCAAATATTCCTTCATATACAATACTGTGCTGTAAGCATACTCATACAAAATTCTATACATGGTGTATACTTGACGGTCGCTGGGAAATCACAGATAATCAACTATGCCGTCTACTCTCTACACCCGCTATCTCTATGGTGGAAACTCTGAAAGTGGGTGGAAAATGAAAGGGTGAGCTCCACATGCTCAGTAAGGCAATAATACAAACGGGTAGATAGCTATACTATCTACATGCTAATAGAAAATCAGGATATATGTGAGCATGAGGTAAAAACCATGATATGCCATATATATAATATCATCTGTTCTAAAACAGTAAATCGACATATAAAACAAGGAATGATTCTCATGTGAAAACATCTCATGCTCAAATGAATCAATAAGTTTAAAAAGATCCCATCTGGGTTAAAAAGTGATAAACTCAATGAATTTAATCAAATTCAACCAATAAAATTTTATTATAAAATTTTCGTTATAAAATCACCCTTCTCACAGGGTTAAAAGTCATGAAAATTTCATAAAATTCCTCCATGGGAACAATCAAAACTCAATTGAAATCATAAGAAAATCGGGGTCTGACCCCTCCTTCGGGTCTACCCTGGTCTATCAAAACCAAAGGATTTATCATGTGAGTTTATCATGCGAGACATGTAAGTGACTATATCAGTAATATTTAGGACTTTGGCCATAACCTCGTGATCCCTGGCTACACGGATCCTAATGTGCCGGGTATCACACCTGAAATGCGAGGTTAGTCGGTCCTACCCGCGAGAACAGCATAACATCGAGATTACGAGGGCAAGACTTGCTGTCTCGTGGCTAATGCCACTCCACTCCAACAATCCCCATGGTACAACGTATTCCATGGGATATACATGGTACAATGTACTCCATGAACCTAATCTCAGTCAGGGGGCGCCTGCAATAGGTCTTATCCACCTATGTCAATTATGTCTCAGTATGCACGTGTGAGCATATCATCTCACTGTGACACACAGTCTACAAGAGAAAACTCCAACACGGCTTCATACATATACATGATAGCTAAAAACCTCGTGCGAGCGATGCTCCTGCATGGTTTTCATAGAAATCAATGAAATCTGCGTACGAGTAGCACTCTAGTACGACTTAAGATAATTATAAATTCAATCATAATCCACGTACGAGCATTGCTCTAGTACAGATATGTATAAAAATTCAATGAAAACCTCGTACGAGAAAAACTCCAGTACTGTAGTCATGCAAAATAAGTCTATAAAATAGTGCATGCAAGGCTCCAGCACTCTATGTCTGAGTTAAAATATAAAATCCAGTGCGAGTAATACTCCAGTGGGATTAAAACTCATATAACACTGATAGGTGGCTCAATTTCATCAAAACATGTTAAATAAATATCATTTGGCACCTAACCTGTGTCTTTTCACTTAAAACATGAAAAAAATAGCCAACCTATCCATAAATTGCTTGAATTAAAGCAATATCATCATAAAAATATTAAAATCATGAATTTCATGTAATTTCATAGACTTACTACCCTTTTTTGAAAATTTCCTAACTGGGGGCAAAATAGTAATGTCACTATTTCCATATTTTTTCGTAGAAATTATTATTCTGTTTTCGGGTAGCCTAATGAATTTAACGTAATGTAAATCCCCTCGAAACTACGTAAAGCTACCTCTAAGTGCTTATAAAATTCCCTTACCTGGAATTACGCGCGAGCTTATTTCGACTCGATCGTACCAGGTTTCAGTCAAATTCGCTCATCTACGGAGCTGCATATAACCACATATTAGTTCAGTTCAAATATACTCATTATTAACTCTTACTGATTGAATCTAAAGTGCTAGGCCCGTTTTACTTTATTAGGCCCGATTGCACCTTAATGGGCCTCGACCCCTTTTTTAGCTCGTTTCTACTTATTAAATCCCTTCTTTGGGTTTACTGGGCTCATTTAGCTTACCAATATGCATCGAGCATCGTTCCAAACACATTGGATAGCTCGTATACTATTTACAATAATTACTTTGAAATTCTGAATAAATTTCCTTTTATGAAGAATTAATCCGTAAAATCCGTAAAACAATCTTAACTCTGCATTTAAGGACTTAAATTGTCGTAATTAAAATGTACTTACCCAATGCTATGCGGGGTACAAAAATTGGAGCTCAATCGGCTCTTGTTCGGGCTTTATTGTAACACTGCACAATTAGGCAAATCCGAGTTATTTTCCATTAATATAATATTAAATTAAATTCTTGGGATTTATCTGCATGTCAATCTCGACCCTCGATCACTTACCCGAATCTCGAATCGTCCCCGGTACACTTTCTTTCCTTCTTCCCCTTTCTTTCTTTTGTTTTTCCTTTTCTTTTTCTTTTTCTTTTTTCTTTTTCCTTTTTCCCTTTCCGGCTACGATGCCATTTTGGTCCTTTCACCGTCGTTGCGTTCCCGATCGTTTCATCCACCGTCACTGGTCTCAAAAGAACCGCCTCGGCTGGGTCAAATCACAGCTGGGATGCCGTGGTTCATCGAAACCAACACGTTTTCTCCCTCGACTTTTCGTCCATTGATTCGTCGAAAATATGCGTCGTCAGTGAGCGTTACCGGTACCGTTGGGTTCGCTGGGCTGTCCTCTATCTTCTCTGGCTCTCGTCTAGACTCGTCTACCGCTGGTGGCTCGTCAGGGGTCTCGGGTCTTCGCGGGTCGGTTATCATGTGAGATCAGTAATTTTTATATGATATTCCTTAAGATTTCCATATTGTATGGCATTATTATATGTTAATGGATTCATAAGATGGTTGATTGGGAATTGATAAATGTGGATGAAACGAAATAATGTACGTAAAATCAAATAAGATAAATCGGGAAAATAGGAAGCAACAAGTTCGTCTAAGGAATTCAATCGAGGTGACTGAAAAAAAGGGATTTAAAATTAGGGAAAAGATTGTGGATTTATGAAGAAAGTCAATTCAATTTATTTCCGAACACGTACAAGGGTAAAATGGTCAAAAGAACAAAATTCGGTATAAATTCGATAAGTAATTTTCATTAAAATATGAAATTTACAAAATTTGGATCAATACCGAGAAAAATATTTAAATTCGAGGCGATTGATCTAGATATTAATTTATTGAAATTTACGAGAATTAATTAGAAATTTATCGAGATTTTTAATTCGAAAAATTATCTCGAAAAGAATCAAAAAATATATCGAAATAAATGAATTAAATAATATTTTTTAGGATATTTTAAGAGATATTTAGGTATTTTTAATATATTTTATTAATTAAAACAATAATAAATAGATTAATAAATAATAAATTAAAAAAATGAAAAAATTGGAAATCTGATTTTCAGGGAGAGAGAAAGTGAAAACGGAACCCGAAAACCAACCCAGCCGAACCTGTGAAGAACCCGAGGAGCCCTATGAGCCACCAACGGTCGATGAGCCCAGCTGACGGTCGAAAAAGGTAGAGGAGAGTCCGACGATTCCAACGGTACCAGTAACGCGTGTCGACGGCAGCTATTTCCGACGAATCGACGGTCGAAAGATCCGGGGAGAAATCACGTCAGTCCCGATGAACGGTGACATCCTAGCTCCGATTTGACCCAGCCGAGCACTCCCCAAGCCGAGGCGGTTTTGTTGAGCCCATTGGCAGCCGACGAGTGGCCAGAATCATCGGCGATGGCAAACGGGCCAAAACGGCACCGTAGCCAGGAAAGGGAGAAAAAAAGAAAAGGAAAAGAAAAAGAAAAAGAAAAAGAAAAGGAAAAAAAAGGGAAAAAAGGAAGAAAGTGTACTCGGGGATGACTCGAAATTCGGGTAAGTGACCGAGAGTCGGGATTGACCTGCGGATAAATCCTGGGAATTCAATTTAATATTATTTTATTGAAAAATGACTCGGATTTATAAAATTGTGCACTATTACTGCAGAGCCCGAACGAGAGCCGATTTAGCTCCGATTTTCGTACCCCGCACCATATTGGGTAAGTACATTTTAATTATGATAATATGAGTCCTTAAATGCAGAGTTAAGATTATTTTACGGAATTGACGGATTAATTCTGCATAAAAGGAATTTTATTCGAAATTTCAAATCGTAAATAGTATCCGGGCAATCCAATGAGTTTGGAACGAAGTCCGATGATTATTGATAAATCAAATGAGCCCAGTAAACCCGAAAAAGGGATTTTAAAAGTGGAAACGGGCTGAAAAAGGGGTTCGAGGCCCATTAAAGTGCAATCGGGCCCAATAGAGTAAAACGAGTCCAGAGCTTTAGATTCGATCAGTAAGAGTGAAATACTGATCGGTAATATTGAACTGAACCCATATGTGGTTATATGCAGCTCCGTAGACGAGCGAATTGGACTGAGAGACCTGGTACTATCGAGTTGGGATAAGCTCGTGCGTGATTCCAAGTAAGGGAATTTTATGAGCACTTAGAGGTAGTTGTACGTAGTTTTGAGGAGATTTACATTATGTTAAATTCAATAGGCTACCCGAAAATAGAATAATATTTTTTACGAAAAAATATGGAAATAGTACCAAATTACTATTTTGCCCCCAGTTAGGAAAGTTTCAAAAAGGGTAGTAAGGCTATGAAATTGCATGAATTTCATGATTTTAATGTTTTCATGATGATATTGCTTTAATTCAAGCAATTTTTGAATAGGTTCGCTATTATTTGCATGTTTTAAGTGAAAAGGCACAAGTTAGGTGCCAATTGATATTTATTTAAACATGTTTTGATAAAATTGAGCCACCTATCAGTGTTATATGAGTTTTAACCGTGCTTGATTACTGTTTGCACTGGATTTTATATTTTAACTCATACATAGAGTGCCGGAGCCTTGCTCGCACTATTTTACAGATTTATTCCATATGACTATCGTACTGAGTTCTTCTCGTAGGAGGTTTTCATTGAGTTTTTATACATATTCGTACTAGAGCTTTGCTCATACGTGGATTTGAATTAAATGTATAATCAGTTTAAGTCATACTGGAGCACTGCTCGTACGCAGATTTTATTAATTTCCATGAAACCATGCTAGAGCTTCGCTCGCATGAGGTTTTCAGATATCATGAATATGCATGGAGCCGTGCTAGAGCTTAGCTCACACAGGGATTTATATGACATGCATATAGCCGTGTTGGAGCCTCCTGTAGACTGTGTGTCACAGTGAGATGATATGCTCACACGTGCATATTGAGAAATACTTGACATGGGTGGATAAGACCTATTACAGGCACCCCTGTTTGAGCATGGGTTCACGGAGTACGTTGTACCATGTATGTCACGCGGAGTACGCTGTACCATGGGGATTGTTGGAGTGGAGTGGCATTAGCCACGAGATAGCAAGTTTTGCCTTCGCAATCCTGATATTATGCTGTTCTGGCGGGTAGGATGACCCACCTCCCGTTTCAGGTGTGACAGCCCTCACACTAGGATCCGTGTGCCATGGATCACGAGGTCATGGCCATAGACCTAGATATTACCGATATAGTCGCTTACATGTCTCACATGATATAACTTTTGGTCTTAATAGACTAGGGTAGACTCGATGGAGGGGTCAGGCCCTAATTTTCTTATTATTTCAATTGAGATTTGATTATTCCCTTGGAGGGATTTTATGAAACTTTCATTGATTTGTAACCATGTGAGAAGGGTGCTTTTATAACGTAGATTTGAAAATAAAGAATTTTGTTGAAATGGATTTTGATTTGTGAGTGTATCATATTTTGACCCAGATGGGGTATTTTATAACGTGTTGATTCATTGAGCATGAGATGTTTTCACATAAGAATTATTCCATGTTTTTAATATGCCGATTTCCTGTTTTAGAATAGATGATATCATATATATGGCATATCATTTTTTTTACCTCATGCTCACATATATCATGATTTCTTATCAGCATGTAGATAGTATAGCTATCTACCCATTTGTATTATTGCCTTACTGAGCATGTGGAGCTCACCCTTTCATTTTCCACCCACTTTCAGTGTTTCCACCATAGAGATAGCGAGTGTAGAGAGTAGACGGCATAGCTGATATCTTTGTTTCCCATCGACTGTCAGGTATATACCACGTACAAAATTTTGTAATAGTATGCTTACAGCACAATATTGTATATGAAAGAATATTTGGGGATGTACATATAAAATCATGTGATGTATAAAACATACCGACCACTCTATTATAATATGATTGATGTAATTATATATATAGGTACGTGTGATATTTTAATGGTTAAAACTGGTATATCGATATTGATTCACAGCCCGACCTGTTAAGAGGAATATATCATGAGGAGGTAAGAAAGATTTTCCAAAAGGAAAAAATTTGTATTGATTTTGGTAGTATTGGGTCGTGACAGTAAAAATTGTATCAGAGCAGAGGTTGGCCAGACGTGAATCAGTATCAATAAGTAAGCAATTAAGAGTTAGAGTTGGTCGGTTAAGAGTCGATAATGGTCGTTAAGGAAAATTACATCCCCCTTAGTACTGTGCTGTATGAGATGTCAAAGTGTATACTAGATGGGAACTAAATTAACAAATGAATTTGGAATACATGATTTACATTATGCTGATCACCCGCAGTGGTAGTGGGGCTAGTACACCTGCTAGAGGCTGTAGGGGCAGGCCTAGAGGTCGTGGTGATGATATACAGACTGGTCAGGTACCCGAGGGTATTGTTGTGAGACCAGATGAGACTGAGGTACGCTTCACTAGACTTGAGCGAAGTATTGAGAGCCTGACTGAGATTGTAGCGCAGCAGGCAGCGCTCGGGGCTAGAGATAGGTGAGATCCGATGGGACAGGTAGCAGTTGATCCTAAGATGTCGGCACAGGCCGCAGAGTTACCCGAGGTTCAGGCTCAGGCTGCAGAGGCAGTGAGACCCCAGCCAGCTCAGGATACTGGATATGAGTGTGACTTAGATAGATTTAGACATTTTCAAAAGTTTAGACCTCCAGTCTTCCATGGGAGGAAGGACCCAGTAGTAGCTGAGGATTGGGTGTATTAGATGGAGAAGCTATATAGGCTTTTCAGGTGCACTACTACTAAGAGGGTAGCTTTTGTCGTATTTATATTTCAGGGAGTGGCAGAGCATTGGTGGAGATCTACCAAGCCTATTTTGAGAGCTCGACATGCTGAGGTCACATGGGAGATATTTTTGGATGCCTTTAGGAGGCAGTATGTTCCCGCTACTGCACAATAAAAGTTGAGGATGGAGTTTATGAGTTTGGTTCAGGGGAACCAATTTATTGATGAGTATAAGACTCGATTCATCTCTTTGGGGAGATATTATTTAGAGACAATGGGCAATGAGGATCGAAAGGTCCAAAGTTTATAGATGGACTGAGACCAGCCATCAGATCTCAGTTGACTCCCTTTGATGTTTCAACTTATGAGGAGGTAGTACATAGAGCTCAGCTGTGTGAGAAAGATTATGAGCGAAATGTCTCCGAGTCAAGAAAGTTTAGTAAGAGTCGAGACAGAGACCGAAAGAGATCCAGGAGAGATAGAATTTTCAGTAGAGGGGTACGACTATCTGATAAGAGGTCAAAGATTGAGGAGGTTCAGGAGAGGACAGATAGACCCCCTATTCATCCGACTTTACTACCAGCTAGAGGCGTTGTCATTGGAGGACTACGCCCTACTACTGATTGATGTAGGCGATGTGGCAGATATCATGGTACCAGACTTTGTCCAGTACCTATAGCTACTACTATAGTATGTTATCGATGTGGGAGGTCGGGGCATGTGATGAGAGATTGCCCAGAGAGATAGGACACTGCCCACAAAAGGGCAAGGAGCTGGAGAGAGCTCCAATTCAGGTTCCTGCTCAGTGGAGGAGAGCTACTACTGAAAAGAAAGGGAAGCATGTGATGGGTACAGGGCGAGTTCATGCTTTGGACCAGGATACGGTAAATCAGTCGTCTGATGTGGTGAAAGTTACCATCCTGATCTTTAATTTAGAAGCATATGTTTTGATTGATCCTGGTGCCACACATTCATTCGTATCACCTTCATTTGCATGTAAATTGTCTAAGTATGTAAAGCCTATTCCTCTGAGTAGTAAATTGTTAATACTTACCGCCATAAACACTATTTAGTTAGTAGAATATGTAGTCAAGGACTGTATGTTGAAAGTTGAGGAAAAAGAAATGTCAGTCGACCTTATTATGATGTATGTGAGGGACTTTGATGTCATATTAGGAATGGATTGGTTGGCTGCCAATCGAGTTGTGTTAGATTGCTTTTCTAAGACGCTAACTTTTAATACCCCTGAACGATGTGTTGTAAAGTTTCCCTGAAAAGTAATGAAATCAGTGGTTGTACTAAAAGGAGCAATGCATTTTACTGATGTTATAAATTATGTTTTGAAGGATTCATCGCATATGTGGTTGATACGACCAGGTACGATCGGATTTGAGAGATATTCCAGTGGTTAGGGAGTTTCCTGACGTCTTTCTAGACGATTTACCAGGATTACCACCAGCCAGAGAGATGGAGCTTGGGATAGATTTAGTACCTGGTACAGAACCGATTTCTAAACCACCATATAGGATGGCTCCGATTGAGTTGGAGGAGCTGAAGAAGCAGTTACAGGATTTGCTTGAGAAGGGGTTTATGAGACCGAGCGTATCACCTTATGGAGCTTCAGTCTTATTTGTGAGAAAGAAGGATGGCAGCCTCCGATTATATATGGATTACAGATTGTTGAATAAGGCTACCATTAAGAACAAATATCCCTTTCCACGCATTGATGATCTATTGGATCAGCTTCGGGGAGCACAGGTCTTTTTTAAGATTGATATGAGGTTTGGGTATCATCAGCTGAAGATACAGAGGGAGGACGTGCCCAAGACAGCATTTAGAACCTGTTATGGTCATTATGTGTTTTTGGTTATACCATTCGGGTTGACTAATGCCCCCACAGCATTCATGGCTTTGATGAACGATGTGTTTAAGCCATACCTGGATCGGCTTGTGATTGTGTTTATCGATGATATTTTGGTATACTCCAAATCCAAGGAGGACTACGAGCAGCACTTGAGGATAGTGTTACAGACCCTCAAAGAGAGACAGTTGTATGCTAAACACAGTAAGTGTGACTTCTGGTTGGAGTAGATTTCTTTTCTGGGCTATGTAGTATTGAGGGATGGCGTGTCAGTGGACCCATCCAAGATTAAGGCAGTTGTTTAGTAGGAGCGACCCAGGACAGTCACAGAGATTCAGAGTTTTTTGGGTTTGGCAGGATACTACAGGAGATTTGTTGAGGGGTTTTCCAGATTAGCTACTCCGTTGACACGTCTCACATGGAAGGATGTTGAGTTTGTGTGGGATGATGCCTGTGAGAGGAGTTTTCAGGAGCTGAAACATCGATTGACCACTGCTCTAGTTCTCACCATACCTACTAGCTCAGGAGTTTTCTTGGTATATACAGATGCATTGCATCAGGGACTGGACTGTGTATTGATGTAGGACGAGAGGGTAGTTGCCTATAGATTTAGACAGCTGAAAGATCACGAGAGGAACTATCCGACCCATGATTTGGAGTTGATGGCCATAGTGTTTGCACTGAAGATATGGCGCCATTACTTATATGGTGAGCAGTTTTAGATTTTTACAGACCATAAGAGTCTAAAGTATTTATTCTCGCAGAAGGAGCTAAACATGAGACAAAGGAGATGGCTCGAGCTCCTGAAGGATTATGATTACGAGATATTATACCACCCAGGTAAGACTAATGTAGTTGCTGATGCTTTGAGCAGGAAGAGCCTAGGGTTGGTATCATTTATGATGGTTCAGGAACATGACTTGTTAGAGCAGTTCACGAGCCTCAGTTTGGACACAGTACCCCCTGAGATTGACAGAGTTAAGATCATTGCGAGCTTAAGATTGGAGCCGGAGTTGATTGATTGTATCCGACAGGCTCAGCAGAGTGATCAGGGATGTATTCAGTTGATGAGTCAGGTACAGGTAGGTGCAGATACAGATTTTGTATTGAGTACTGATGGGTTACTGAGGTTTCAAGGTAGGATATGAGTTCCTGAGGATCTTGAGATCAGGAGGATGATTTTATCAGAGGCTCACTCAGTGAGGTATACAGTACATCTGGGGAGTACGAAGATGTATCAGAATCTCCAGAGAGTTTATTGGTGGTCTAGGATGAAGAGAGACATAACAGAGTATGTCGCGAGATGTCTCGTCTGTCAGTAGGTAAAGGTAGAGCATCAGAAGCCTGCAAGATTATTGTAGCCTCTACCGATATCGATATGAAAGTGGGAGCATGTCACCATAGATTTTGTGATGGGATTACCGAGGACTCGTAGAGGTCACGATGCCATCTGGGTGATAGTGGATAGACTGATGAAATCCGCCCATTTCTTAGCTATGAGAGCTACAGTTGCTCTGAGTACGTTGGCGAACTTATATGTTCGGGAGATTGTCAGGCTACATTGCGTTCCAGTGAGCGTTGTTTCTGATAGGGATGCCCGCTTCACTTCCCATTTTTGAGAACACTTTCAAGAAGCGTTGGGGACCCAGTTGAGATTCAGCACCGCTTTCCATCCTTAGACAGATGGTCAGTCAAAGAGGACTATACAGACTTTGGAGGATATGTTGAGAGCGTGTGTGCTGGATTTTGGAGGCTCCTGGGATGATCATTTTCCATTAGCCGAGTTCGCCTACAATAACAGTTATCACTCGAGTATCGGGATGGCACCGTATGAGGCATTGTATGGTCGCAGATGCCGTTCCCCTATTGGATGGGAAGAGATTGGTGACAGACTGTTATTTGCTCCTGACTTGGTTCAGTAGGCTACTGAAGATGTCAAGTTGATATGTGATAGATTGCGGATAGCTCAGAGTCGACAGAAGAGTTATACTGACAGGAGACGCAGACCACTAGAGTTTACAGAGGTTGAGTTGGTGTTTTTAAGAGTTTCTCCTTCCAAGGGTATCATGAGGTTCGATAAGAAAGGTAAACTGAGCCCTCGTTTTATTGGACCCTTTGAGATTCTGGAGCGAGTGGGAGATAAGGCCTATAGATTGGCATTGCCACTAAAGTTGGCAGGTGTACACAGTGTCTTCCACGTTTCTATGCTTCGGAAGTACCATCCAGATCCGTACACATGATTCACTACGAGCCGTTAGAGCTCAGTGACAGTATGACATATGTTGAGAGACTGATTCAGATTTTGGATAGGAAGGAGAAGGTATTGCAATCCAAGACAATCTCCCTGGTGAAGGTTCAGTGGCAGTATCATACTCCGGAGGAAGTTACCTGGGAACTAGAGAGCATGATACAAGAGAAGTACCCGGAGTTGTTTACCGATTGATTTGGTTCTAATTTAGAGGACCAAATTCTTTTAGTGGGGGAGATTATGAGATCCGCAATTTTTATATGATATTCCTTATGATTTCCATATTGTATGACATTATTATATGTTAATGGATTCATAAGATGGTTGATTGGGAATTTATAAATGTGGACGAAACGAAATGATGTACGTAAAATCGAATAAGATAAATCGGGAAAACAAGGAAGCAACAAGTTCGTCTAAGGAATTAAATCGAGGTGACTGAAAATAAGGAATTTAAAATTAGGGAAAAGATTGTGGATTTATGAAAGTCGATTCAATTTAGTCTCGAACACGTACAAGGGTAAAATGGTCAAAAGATCAAAATTCGGTATAACTTTGATAAGTAATTTTAATTAAAATATGGAATTTACGAAATCTGGATCAATACCGAGGAAAATATTTAAATTCGATGTCGATTGATCTAGATATTAATTTATTGAAATTTACAGGAATTAATTAGGAATTAATCGAGATTTTTAATTCGAAAAATTATCTCGAAAAGAATCGAAAAATATACCGGAAAGGCGAAAATAGACTGATAAATTCATTTATTGAATAAATGAATTAAATAATATATTTAGGATATTTTAAGAGATATTTAGGTATTTTTAATATATTTTATTGATTAAAATAATAATAAATAAATTAATAAATAATAAATTAAAAAATATGAAAAATTTTGAAATCTGATTTTCGGGGAGAGAAAGTGAAAACGGAACCCGAAAACCAACCCAGCCAAACCTGTGAAGAACCTGAGGAGCCCGATGAGCCACTTGTGGCCGATGAGCCCAGTTGACGATCAAAAAAGGTTGAGGAGAGTCCGGCAGTTCCAACGGTACCAGTAACGCGCGTCGACGGCAGCTATTTCCGGCGAATCGACGTCGAAAAATTCGAGGAGAAATCATGTTGGTCCCGGTGAATGGTGGCATCCCAGCTCTGATTCGACCCAGCCGAGCACTCCCCAGGCTGAGGAGGTTCTGTTGAGCCCACTGGCAGTCGACGAGTGGACGGAATCATCGGCGATGACAAACGGGCCAAAACGGCACCGTAGCTAGGAAAGGGAGAAAAAAAAAGAAAAGGAAAAGAAAAAAAAAAAGAAAAGGAAAAAAAGGGAAAAAAAGGAAGAAAGTGTACCCGGGGACGACTCGAAATTTAGGTAAGTGACCGAGAGTCGGGATTGACCCTGCCGATAAATCTCGAGAATTCAATTTAATATTATTTTATTGGAAAATAACCCGGATTTATATAATTGTGCAGTGTTACTGCAGAGCCCGAACGAGAGCCGATTTAGCTCCGATTTTTGTACCCCGCACCATATTGGGTAAGTACATTTTAATTACGATAATATGAGTCCTTAAATGCAGAGTTAAGATTATTTTACGGAATTTACGGATTAATTCTGCATAAAAGGAATTTTATTCGAAATTTCAATGTAATTATCGTAAATAGTATCCGGGCTATCCAATGAGTTTGGAACGAAGTCCGATGATTATTGATAAATCAAATGAGCCCAGTAAACCCGAAAAAGGGATTTTAAAAGTGGAAACGGGCTGAAAAAGGGGTTCGAGGCCCATTAAAGTGCAATCGGGCCCAATAGAGTAAAACGAGCCCAGAGCTTTAGATTCGATCAGTAAGAGTGAAATACTGATCAGTAATATTGAACTGAACCCATATGTGGTTATATGCAGCTCCGTAGACGAGCGAATTAGACTGAGAGACCTAGTACGGTCGAGTCGTGATAAGCTCACGTGTGATTCCAGGTAAGGGAATTTTATGAACACTTAGAGATAGCTGTACATAGTTTTGAGGGGATTTACATTACGTTAAATTCAATAAGCTACCCGAAAACAAAATAATAATTTTTTTGGAAAAATATGGAAATAGTACCAAATTACTATTTTACCCCCAGTTAAGAAAATTTCAAAAAGGGTTAGGCTATGAATTTGCATGAATTTCACGATTTTAATGTTTTCATGATGATATTGCTTTAATTCAAGCAATATTTGGATAGGTTGGCTATTATTTGCATGTTTTAAGTGAAAAGGCACAGGTTAGGTGCCAATTGATATTTATTTAAACATGTTTTGATAAAATTGAGCCACCTATGAGTGTTATATGAGTTTTAACCGTGCTTGAGCACCGCTCGCATTGGATTTTATATTTTAACTCATACACAGAGTGCTAGAGCCTTGCTCGCACTATTTTACAGATTTATTCCATATGACTACCGTACTGGAGTTCTTCTCGTACGAGGTTTTCATTGAGTTTTTATACATATCCGTACTAGAGCGTTGCTCGTACGTGGATTTAAATTAAATTTATAATCAGTTTAAGTCGTACTAGAGTGCTGCTCGTACGCAGAGTTTATTGATTTCTATGAAACCATGCTAGAGCTTTGCTCGCGCGAGGTTTTTAGATATCATGAATATGCATGGAGCCGTGCTAGAGCTTAGCTCGCACAGGGATTTATATGACATGCATATAGCCGTGTTGGAGCCTCATATAGACTGTGTGTCACAGTGAGATGATATGCTCACACGTGCATAGTGAGACATACTTAACATGGGTGGATATGACCTATTACAGGCACCCCTGATTGAGCTTGGGTTTACGGAGTATGTTGTATCATATATGTCACGCGGAGTACGCTGTACCGTGGGGATTGGTGGAGTTGAGTGGCATTAACCATGAGACAGTAAGTCTTGCCCTCGCAATCTTGATATTATGCTGTTCTGGTGAGTAGGATGACCCACCTCCCGTTTCAGGTGTGACACCCCGTACACTAGGATCCGTGTGCCAGGGATCACGAGGTTATGGCCATAGACTTGGATATTACTGTTATAGTTGCTTAGATGTCTCACATGATATAACTTTTGGTCTTAATAGACCAGGGTAGACCCGAGGGATGGGTCAGGCCCCGATTTTCTTATGATTTCAATTGAGATTTGATTATTCCCATAGAGGGATTTTATGAAACTTTCTTTGATTTGTAACCCTGTGAGAAGGGTGATTTTATAACGGAGATTTGAAAATAAAGAATTTTGTTGAAATGGATTTTGATTTGTGAGTGTATCATATTTTGACCCAGATGGGGTATTGTCACAACCCAAATTTACCTAAAAATCAGAGTAAATTTTTCGCTTTTTCATTTATTATTTAATTCTTACCTTTCTCTCGTCGTGACCATCCTACAAACAGTTGGGCTATGATTCGGTGTTAGTCACCTCATAGCTATTTACCATTTCATTTCCATAATCACATTTATATATCAGAGTTTACCATCTTTGACTTTAATTAAATACATACTCAATGGTATTTATAACTCTACATCCCCGACATCAATGTCCGTTTACAGTACTGTGCATTACATATTTAGATACAAGACCATACAAATGTGTATACCTGTCTCTCGATGGGAAGCAGCGGATACCAAGCATGCAAGTCCTCAGCCGCTCAATAACTATTGCGAGTGCTCTGAAAAGATGGGAAAATAAGGAGGTGAGCAAACCACACGCTCAGTAAGGCAATTATGCAAGTAAGTAGATAGCTCCACTATCTACATGCTCATAATGCCATGCCCTTAAATCCATTTCTTTTCATTAAAATCATCAAGCACAAAAGTCATGCAAACATTAATGACTATTTTATCAAAACTGTTCGTGCGTATATAAATTGTACTACTTATGATCAAAGCATTTTATGTGACATCATTAAATCATAATAATCATGAATTTAATCAAGATCATGCAGTCTTTCATGTCATGTAAGATAAATTATGGATTTCAAATGAAAGCATGGAAAACTTCACATGCTACTGCATTTAAATCAATTCATTAAAACTGCAGTAAAAACTAAGCCTTCCGGGTCAATCAACTCATAAAACAATCTCAATAAAATTCATTATAAAACTCCGGTTATAAAACCACCCTTCTTTCAGGGTCACATATCATAAAATCATAAAATCGGGGGCCTGACCCCTCCTTCGGGTCTACCCTGGTCTAACAGACCTCAAGTTATATCATGTGAGACAATCAGGTAATTATCAGTAACATCGAGGACTATGGCCATATCCTAGTGATCCCTGGCAACACGGTACCTAGTGTGCGGGGTATCACACCTGAAACGGGAGGTGGGTCGTCCTACCCGCCAGAACAGCATAACACCAGGATTACGAGGGCAAGGCTTGTTGTCTCGTTGCTAATACCACTCCACTCCAACAATCCCCACGGTACAGCGTACTCTGCGTGGCATACACGGTACAACGTACTCTGCGGACCCAAGCTTAATCAGGGGTGCCTGTAATAGGTCTTATCCACCCATATCATCTCTGTCTCAGAATGCACGTGTGAGCATTTCATCTCACTGTGACACACAGTCTACAGGAGGCACCAACACGGCTATATGCATGTAATATAAATCCCTATGCGAGCGAAGCTCAAGCACGGCTCCATGCGTATTCATGATATCAGAAAACCTCATGCAAGCGAAGCTCTAGCACGGTTTCATAGAAATCAATGAAATCTGAGTACGAGCAGCGCTCTAGTACGACTTAAACTGATTATAATTTCAAGTAAATTCCACGTACGAGCAATGCTCTAGTACGGATATATATATAAAACTCAGTGAAAACCTCGTACGAGAAAAACTCCAGTACGGCATTCAAATGAATTATGAAAACCATGTAAAACTTTGTGCGAGCAACGCTCCAGCACAAATGAATGCTTAAGTAAATCAAATCTCGTGCGAGTTACACTCCAGCACGGCTTTTATGCAGTTATTATATCAGAAATGGATGCGAGCTAGGCTCCAGCACCTCTCATGCACGTCAATCATAAAAACTAGTGCGAGCAATTGCTCCAGCACCATTTCATGCATACCACATCAAAACAAGTCAAAACATGTCAAAACATGTCAAAACAGAGTGCGAGCTAGGCTCCAGTAGCTCTCATGCATATCAAATCATAAAATCAGTGCGAGCAACCGCTCCAGCACATTTTATGCATATGATGTCACACAAATCGGTGCGAGCAACCGCTCAAGCACATTTATGCACATTCACAAACGCAGATATAGTGCGAACTACGTGTTGGCACTATCTGTTTCCATATAAACTTGATAGTTGACCCATTTTCCAAAGAATTCCATTTAAATATAAATAACACCTACGTAGCGTTATCTTGTGAAATTTAAACAATTACTGGCCAATCTATCGATTTGCTTTGATTAAAAACCAATAAAATCCCTTAATTCAAAAAATTCCTTAAATCATGCATTTCATGCATGTCATGCTTTCACCATCCTTAGGTGAACTTCCCTCAATAGGGGTAAAATAGACATTTCACCTATTCTGATCCTTAAAATCATTTAAACCACTTTTAGGATCATTATACATAATCAAGGTATACCTACATATTCAGTGTACAGAAAAACTATTAAAATACGCGTAGCTACCTCTAGCTACTCACACAATTCCCTTACCTCATTTATCTGTACAGTCTAACCTTTCCTCTGATGACTCGTCACGCAGTCCGATTTGTTCTCAATCCAAATCAAATCTCCAGAACTGCGGATACACATTCATCAGGTCATATACAATACAATTTAATTGTATTTCATATGTTCTGGGTTTAATTTAAATCATTGGGCCCGTTTACCCATATTGGGCCCGATTGCACCTTAATGGGCCTTAATCGGCCTTAAGCCCATTTACCACACTTTATTGAGGCCTATTGGGCTCATTAGGCCCATCAGTATTTATTTAGCCTCGTTCTAAATTCTCAAACAGCTTATGAATTATTTACGACAATTTATCCAATTTTTCAGAATTTAATTCATTTCATGCGGAATTTAAATCCGTAATTTATGCGATAAATATCAATCACGCATAACGATGTAATTTATCATAAATAAGGGTCACTTACCTGTGATTCCATGATAGTACGTGAATCGAGGCTGTCTCGAGCTCTCGATGGATGCCAATTGTCGAGCTACACAATTAAATATATTTTCGAGTAAACTTTCAGTCGATTATTTAACAAATTTAATATTTCAAAAATTAAATCGGTCAATTTGACCGCTTACCGACTTACCCGAAGCTCGATTGCATCACTGAAATTTTCCCTAATTTTTTCTCTTTTTCTTTTTCCATTTTTCTTCCTTTTTTCCCTCTCTTTTTGGCTGAATCGGTCCGGTCCGGTTCAACCCGGTTTGGACCGTCGATTCGGTCTGGTTCGGTTCGATCGGTTCAGGCAACATTTGGTCATGCTTGCGCCGTCCGGCTGGTTCCCGGCTAGATTCCACCGCCGTTCGGTGCGCCATGGCCTGGGCTTCCTAAATCAGGCCTCGGCTGGGGTCGAATCGGCACCATCGCCGATGAATCGACGTTTCTTCCCCGCGGCTTCCTCCTTCGTTTTCAGCGTTTTTCGGCCACCTCGTCGGGCGTCGCGACCGCCTGTGGGTTCGCCTGGTGTAGGGCTACCTTCGCCGGCCCTCGTCGGCCCTTTAGCCCCACCGGTGGTGGCTCGCCGGTGAGAAATCCTCCTCGGTTCGCCTTTCGCCTTTTGCTTTCTGCGGGTTTCTCTCTCCCCGCGTTTTACAATTCAGATTTCCTTTTTTTATTTATTTATAATTTATTTTTAATATTATTTTATTCATAAAAATAATATTAAAATGCATAAATATCTTTAAAAAAATTATTATTTAATTCATTTAATCTATAAATGAATCTATTAGTCCGATTTTACCTTTTCGGTATATTTTTTGATTATTTTCGGGATTATTTTCCGATATGAAAATTTCGATTTATCCCCATAAATTCATATCTTGATCAATTTAATCCGAAATTTAATTATTTCTTTGTTATTGATCAAGATTTCTCATTCTCATATTTTTAATTAAATTTTCTTATCCCGATTAATATCGAATTTTGGTCTTTTGACCGTTTTACCCTTGCACGTGTTCGAGAATGCCATTTCAATCCTTTTGCATTTTTAAATGCACTCAAAAATTTCTATTTATTCCCTTTTTGCCCTTATGATAAAATCGGGTCTTACAGGTATTTTATAACGTGTTGATTCATTGAGCATGAGATGTTTTCACATGAGAATTATTCCATGTTTTTAATATGCCGATTTCCTGTTTTAGAACTGATGATATTATATATATGGCATATCATTGTTTTTATCTCATGATCACATATATCATGATTTTTTATCAGCATGTAGATAGTATAGTTATCTACACGTTTGTATTATTGCCTTACTGAGCATGTGGAGCTCACTGTTTCATTTTCCACCCACTTTCAGTGTTTCCACCATAGAGATAGCCGGTGTAGAGAGTAGACGGCATAGCTGATATCTTTGTTTCCCATCGACTGTCAGGTATACACCACATACAGAATTTTGTAATAGTATGCTTATAGCATAGTATTGTATATGAAAGAATATTTGGGGATGTACATATAGAATCATGTGATGTATAAAACATACCGACCACTCTATTATAATATGATTGATGTAATTATATATATATAGGTACGTGTGATATTTTAATGGTTAAAAATGGTATATCGATATTGATTCACAGCCCGACCTGTTAAGAGGAATATGTCATGAGTAGGTAAGAAAGATTTTCCAAAAGCAAACAATTTTGTACTGATTTTGGTAGTATTGGGTCGTGACATATCAGTTTCTGTTTTCAATTTTCTCTCTCCCTAAAAATCAGATTTCCGATTTTCATTTTTATTTATTTATTAATTGATTTTATTATATTTTAATAATTAAAATCCATTAAAATAATCAAAATATCTCCTAAAAGTATTATTTAATTCATTTAATCTATAAATAAATTTATCTGTCTATTTTTGTCTTTTCGGTATATTTTTTCCATTATTTTGGGATAATGTTTCGAATTAAAAATTTCGATTAATTCCAATAAATTCATATCTTGATCAATTGTACTCGAAATTAAATATTTTCCTCGTTATTAATCCAGATTCCTCAATTTCCATATTTTTAATGAAAATTACTTGTCGTATTTATTCTGGATTTTGGTCTTTTGACCGTTTTACCCTTGCACGTGTTCGGGACCAAATTGAACCGACTTTCCTTCATAAACCCGCAAGCTTTTTCCTATTTTAAATTCCTTATTTTCAGTCAACTCGATTAAATTCTTTCAACTAAATATTTGGGTCCCTACTTTCTCGATTTATCCTTATGCGATTTTACGTACGTTATTTTGTTTCATTCACATTTATCAGATCCGAATCAACCATCTTATGAATCCATTAACATATAATAATGTCATACAATATGGAAATCATAAGGAATGTCCTACAAAGATGCAGATCTCACATAAATAAATAAAAACAAGAGGAAATCGGGTTTTTTTCAAAAAGAGAGAAAACGAAAAGCGAAAAACGGAAAAGTCGAGGAAGGCTGAGAACCCGATAAGCCACCGGTGATCGACGAGACCAGGCGAGGATCGGAGGAGGAAGAGGACAACCTGACGAACTCAACGGCACTGACGACGCGCAGTATCGACGTCGAAATCCGACGAACGTAGGAGGAGAAGCTGACGGGAAAAGGGAGTTCGATCCTGACGATCCACGGTAGCTGGGCATGATCGGTGGGCACCAGCGTGATCGAGAGGAGGAGCTGATTCTTTTGGCTCGGATGGCAATTACCAAAATACCCTTGTAAAAGGTAAAAATTTCCAAATTCAGGAAAAGTTGGGAGGAGCAAGAACAAGAGGTTCCTGCTTGTCCTTGAGGTGTTTTGACACATGCATAGTAGGCTGGCTAGCTTTTAAATAAAAATCAGTAGCATTGCATATTTTCAACAAAGTGATTTCTTTTGGAAATTATTTTGATAAAACATAGCCGCCTACGTGATTTTATGAAAATGTGACGTGCTAGAGCTCAGCTCGCACAGATTTTAATTTGTGTGATGCATGAATTTGTGCCGGAGCAAGGGCTCGCACTAAAGTTTTTACATGCATTGGTGCTGGAGTCTAACTCACACCAGATTTTCACTTGATTTTATGAGAGTGTTGGAGCATCGCTCGCACTAGTTTTATGAGAAGATGCTATGAGCTATGCTTGGAACGTTAGGTAGACTGTGTGTCACACCAATTAAATAGGCTTGTACGTGCGTTTGAGACAGGGCACGAGTATGGATATGAGATATGGGTCCACGGAGTACGTTGTACCGTGTAAGTAGCATGGAGTACACTGTACCGTGTTGGGATTGATTATGTGGCATCTTCGGATGCGAGTGGCATCTTCGGATGTGAGTGATCGGACAAGACCGACGGGATGGACTGACCCACCTCCCAGGGCAGTTCTTGATTGTGGTGAGACCCCGCACATAGGATCCGTGTAGCAGTGGGATCACGAGGACATATGGCCATAGTCTTAGTTATTTGCATGAGATATATATACATATATATTGCCTAGTCTCGCATGTTGTTACTTGATGGTTTTGAGAAATCATATTTTATATGAGTCTGGATCACCCAAAGAAGGGGTTGGATCCGACTGAGATGTGATATTGATATGAAACTGGGTTTTAAACTAAACTTGCATGATGTTATTTCCATGCTATTTAAACCCATGCATGATGTAAACTATTTTTACATAACATTCATTTGTGTGGCATATGAGTATGCGTGAACATTTACTTATAAATTGTATGGAGAAAGGGTGGTTTATGCATGACACCACGTTCATGTAGGTTGAATGGTTATCTAGTTGTTCGTAGGATTGCCTTACTGAGCTTGATGTGCTCACCCCTTTCATTTTCACGCACAGATTTCTTTCAGTAGACCTTGAGGAGAGTAAGTACTGCATTCCATACGTCCGCTGCTGCCCATCTTTTGAGGTATATACACGTTGTATATCTATTGTATCTAAATAACATAAGCACGGTACTATATTTTGTATTAACACTGGGATGTATAGACTGGGTACATATGTTAAAGAAATGAAAGGAAATTAGTGCATAACATATGAGTTTATAATTAATTTAAATTGTTTACTATTTGTAAATGTATGGTGATGGTATAGGCACTGAAACATAGCCTAACTATTGGTTGTGGTTGGTCACGATCAGAGGTCAGGTAAGTATGAAAGAAAAATGAAAAAAATTACTCTGATTTTAGGTAGTTTTGGGTCGTGACAAATAGTGGTATCAGAGCGAAATTGGTCTGATGTGTGTCAGTTTCAGTAATTAGGAAATTACATCCCTGCGTTATTGTGCTCGGTTAGATACAATCGTGTATATTGAGATGGGTTTTAATTAAGAAATGGTTGTGAATGCAGGAATATAGGCATTATGCATGTTACCCGTAGTGGTAGAGGCGGTCGGGCACGAGGCAGAGGCCGTAGAGGTAGGCCTGCACCTGTTGGATGTGTCGAGTTACCTCATGAGACTCAGGAGAAGGCTGAGGTAGAGACCGGGGTTGAGCATGCCCCACAGGGTCCTGCAGAGAGGGATACTGCAAAGAGACTTGCTGAGACAACTATGGTGTGTTTCGCTAGGATAGAGCGGAGCCTCGAGATGATTATGGTGTTAGTCGCGCAGTCAATGCAGGGAGCTAGAGGTGGACAGGGTGATGCTGGACAGGCAGCTGCTCCTGATGCGCCTGCTCAGCCGATTCAGGATACAGATATTCCTACACCCCTACTAATCTAGGACACGGATTCTCCTGTTGCCCCACAACAGAGTACTAGAGGTTGGGGTTATAGTTGTGACATGGACAAACTGCGACAGTTTCAAAAGTTCAGATCGTCGGCATTTAGCGGGGCGAAGGACCAGTGGTAGCTGAGGATTGGTTAAGTGAGATGGAGAAGCTATACAGGTTCTTTGAGTGTACCCCTACTGAGATGGTAGCATTCGTTGCATTTATGTTTAGGGGATCGATGGAACATTGGTGGAAGTCTACTAGACAGATTCTTAGAGCTAGACATACAGAGATTAGCTGGGAGGTATTTATGGAGGCCTTTCAGAGGTAGTACATCCCGGATACAGCGCAACGGAAGCTACAGACTAAGTTTTTGAGTTTGACTCAGGGGAGTAGATCGGTAGATGAGTATAAGATGAGGTTCATCTCCCTAGGCAGATATGATTCAGACACTATAGCTAGTGAGGTTAAGAAGGTCCAAAGATTTATTGATGGATTGAGGCCAGCGATTAGATCTAGATTTGTCCCTTTGAGTGTCCCAACTTACGAGAAGGCAGTGAGCAGGGCACAGTTAATAGAGCAGAATTTTGAGAGGAATGCCTCAGAGTTTGGGAAGGCTGGTAGATTTAAAGTAGAGAGAGGAAGAGATCAGTAGGAGACCGAGGGTTTGGTTATAGAAGGGGCCGACGGTTGATTGGGTAGAGGCCGAGGATAGAGGAGATTCGAGAGAGGCCAGCTAGAGCTCCAGTTTATCCGGCCATTACTTCTGCTCCACAGAAGGGTATTGTGTTAGGGGGCCACAACCTACGACTGAGAGATGCAGTAGGTGTGGTAGATATGACGGTGATAGACCCTATTTTGGTACCACAATAGTATACTTCAGATGTGGGAAACCCAGACATGTGATTAGAGAATGTCTAGAGATAGTTGAGAATGCCCCCCAAAAGGGTAAGGGTTCAGAGAGGGCTCCCGGTGATACTTGTGCGTCGCGGAGGAAAGCGATAGCAGCAGAGAAGGGGAAGCAAGTGATTGGTACATGGCAAGTGCATGCTCTAGACCAGGATACAACAGATCAGTTATCAGATGTGGTGAAAGATACTATTCTGATCTATGATTTAGAAGCATATGTGTTAATAGATCCTGGTTTTACGCATTCATTTGTATCGCCTTTGTTTGCATGTAAATTGTTTAATTATGTAAAACCTACCCCTCTGAGTAGTAAGCTGTCGATAATTACACCCATGAACACTAGTCAATTAGTAGAGTATGTATTGAGGTATTTTGAGCTGAAATTAGGTGGAAGAGTGATGACAACCGATCTAATCTTGATGCACATGAGAGATTTTGATGTAATCCTAGGAATGGATTGGTTGGCTGCTAATTGAGCTGTTTTAGATTGTTTTACTAAGACGGTCACATTTCATACTCCAGAAAAATGTATTGTGCAATTTCCTTGAAGTTAATGAGAATGAGACTTTTTGTGAGAGTATGAATGAATGTGTACTAATTGGATGAATTATGTTTGAAGGTTATATTGTGTACGTGGTAGATATAGCTAAGGCATGTCCAGAATTGACAGACATTTCAGTAGTCAAAGAGTTTTCAGATGTCTTTTCGGATGAGTTACCAGGGTTACCGCCAATAAGGGAGACAAAATTTAGTATTGATTTAACACCTGGTACAGAGCCGATATCTAGACCACCATACATGATGGCTCCAGTTGAGTTGGAGGAGCTGAGGAAAGAGTTCCAGGAATTATTAGAGAAGGGGTTCATCAGACCGAGTGTATCGCCGTGGGGAGCACCGATTCTGTTTGTGAGGAAGAAGGATGGGAACCTTCGATTGTGTATCGACTATCGATTGTTGAATAAGGCTACTATCAAGAATAAATATCCCCTTCTGAGGATTAATGATTTACTGGATCAGCTACGGGGAGCACAACTCTTTTCTAAGATTGATTTGAGATCTGGGTACCATTAGTTGAGAGTTCGGGATGGAGACGTACCCAAGACAGCTTTTCGCACCCATTATGGTCACTTTGAGTTTATGGTTATGCCATTCGGGTTGACGAACGCTTCCGCAGCTTTTATGTCATTGATGAATGAGGTGTTTCAACCTTATTTAGATCGATTTGTGATAGTATTCATCGATGGCATCTTGGTTTATTCGAGATCTAGAGAGGAGCATGAGCAGCACCTGAGGATTGTATTGCAGACCCTCTGTGAGAAGTAGTTGTGTGCTAAACTCAGTAAGTGTGACTTTTGGTTGGAGCAGATCTCCTTTTTGGGACATATTGTGTAGAGGGATGGTGTGTCGGTGGACCCATCCAAGATTGAGACGTAGTTCAGTGGTAGAGGCCTCAGACAGTTACGGAGATCAGGAGCTTTCTGGGTTTAGTTGGATATTATAGACTGTTTGTGGAAGGGGTTTTCGAGGTTAGCTGCTCTGTTGACACATCACACTCGGAAGGATGTTGCATTTGAGTGGGACGACAGATGTGAGGAGAGTTTTCAGGAGCTGAAGCGTTGATTGACCACTGCTTCAATTCTCACCATTCCTACCAGCTCAGGAGGTTTTTCTATTTACACAGATGCTTCGTACCAAGGATTCGGCTGTGTATTGATGCAGGATGGGAAGGTAGTCGCTTATGGATCCGGGCAGCTGAAGGATCATGAGAGGAACTACCCGACCCATGACTTAGAGTTAGCGGCCATAGTGTTTGCATTGAAGATATGGCGCCACTATCTGTATGGTGAGAAATTCTAGGTATTTACCGATCACAAAAGCCTCAATTATCTGTTCTCGCAAAAGGAATTAAACATGAGACAAAGAAGGTGGCTTGAGCTTCTGAAAGATTACGATTGTGAGATCCTATACCACCCGGGTAAGGTGATTGTAGTGGCTGATGCGTTGAGCAGGAAGCATCTCGGGTTGGTTTCTTATATGATAGTATGGGAACACGAGTTGTTAGAGCAGTTTGCGAGCCTCAGTTTGGATGTGACCTTGCCTGATGCTGATAGTGGTTATCTGATTGCTAGCCTGCGGTTAGAGCCAAATTTGATGGATCGAATCCGACAGGCTCAGCGTGATGATCAGCATTGTATTGAGATAGTCAGGCAGATGCAGAGGGGTATTAAGACTGAGTCTGAGTTGAGTTCGAATGGATTACTGAGGTTTCGAGACAGAATATGTGTTCCTGAGGATCCTGAGATCAGGAGGTTGATCTTGACAGAGGCTCATTTGTTGAGGTATATCTTGCATCTGGGTAGTATCAAGATGTATCAGAATCTCCGAAAGGTATACTGGTGGTCGAGGATGAAAAGAGACATAGCAGAGTTTGTTGTGAGATGTCTCGTCTGTCAGCAGTGAAGGTAGAGCATCAGAAGCCTGTAGGGTTATTGGAGCCTCTACCTATACCGACTTGGAAATGGGAGCATGTCACCATGGTCTTTGTGATGGGATTACCGAGGACTCGTAGAGGGAATGATGCCATATGGGTGATAGTTGACAGATTGACGAAGTCAACACATTTCCTAGCTATGAGAGCCACCAATACTCTGAGTAGATTGGCGGAACTATATGTGTACGAGATTGTGAGATTGCATGGTGTCCCAGTGAGGATTGTGTCGGACAGGGATTCTCGCTTCACTTCCCACTTCTGGAAACATTTTCAGGAAGGTATGGGGACCCAGTTGAGATTTACTATAGCTTTCCATCCTCAGACAAATAGGCAGTCAGAGAGGACTATACAAACCCTCGAGGATATGTTGAGAGCTTGTGTACTTGGTTTTAGGGGCTCCTGGGATGATTACCTAGCACGCGGAGTTCGCCTACAATAACAATTATCATTCGAGTATCGAGATGGCACCGTATAAGGCCTTGTATGGTCGTAGATGTCGTTCTCCTGTAGCATGGGAGGAGGTTAGTGACAGGCATATATTCGCTCCTAATTTGATACGCCAGGCCTCTAAGGATGTCCAGTTGATTTGTGAGAGGTTGAAGACAGCTCAGAGTAGACAGAAGAGTTATGCTGACAAAAGACGTAGACCGTTGGAGTTTACAGTAGGGGAGCCAATATTTTTGAAAGTTTCTCCTTCCAAGGGTATTATGAGATTCAAAAAGAGAGGGAAGCTAAGCCCTCGCTTCATAGGACTTTTTGAGATACTCTAGAGAGTGGGAGATCGAGCTTATAGGTTAGCGTTGCCACCAGAGATAGCAAATATCCATAATGTCTTCCATGTCTCCATGCTTCGGAAGTATCAACCGGATTCGTTGCATGTGATCAGATACGAGCCGCTAGAGCTCGGTGAGAGTATGTCCTATGTTAAGAGACCGATCCAGATTGTGGATAGGAAGGAGAAGATATTGAGATCGAAGATAATTCACCTGGTGAAAGTACTGTGGTAGCATCACACTCCGGAGGAAGCGACTTGGGAGTTAGTGAGTTTAATGAAAGAGAAGTACCCGGAGTTGTTCAGAGACTGATTTGGTTCCAATTTAGAGGACCAAATTTTTTTTAGTGGGGGAGATTATATAAGACCCACTTTTTAAGTACTTGTTAATGCATTTCCTTATGATTCATGTGATGTACACTTTCACATATTGATTGAATCATAAGAAGAGCTTTGACTGAATTAAATTTACAAATAGAATAAAATGAAATATCAGTGAATGTATGAAGTAGCCAAATAAAGGCCGAGATGGCCATAGGCCAAATGAAAGGAAAATAGGAATGTAAAATAAGAAAAGATAGTGGATGTATGAAGGAAAGTCGGGTTAAATTGATTCCGAACAAGTGCAAGGGTAAAACGGTCAAAAGATCGAAATCTGGTATAAATTCGATAAGAAAATTTTAATTAAAAATAAGGATTTAGGACATCTTGATCAGTAATGAGGAAATTACCAAATTTTGAGTCCAATTGATCAAGATCCAGAATTATTTAAATTTACCAAAAATTCACTCGGGACAATATCCCGAAAAAATGGAGAAAATATACCGAAAAATGGTTAAAATATAATAAATTAATTAAATAAATTAATTTAAATAAAATATAATTTTTTTAGTTGATATTTTGGGGATTTTATATTATTTTAATTAATATAATAATAATAAAATAAATTATAAATAAATAAATAATAAAAAGAGGAAATCGGGTTTTTTTTCGAAGAGAGAGAAAATGGAAAGCGAAAAGCAAGAAAGCCAAGGAAGATCGAGAACCCGATGAGCCACCGGTGACCGACGAGACCTGGCGAGGATCGGAGGAGGGAGGTCAACTCGACAAACTCAACGGCACCGGCGACGCGCAGTATCAACGCCGAAATTCGGTGAACGGAGGAGGAGAAGCCGATGGGAAAACAGTGTTCGATCCCGACGATCCACGACAGCTGGGCGTGATCTGTGGCACCGACATGATCGGGAGGAGCAGCTGGTTCTTTTGGCACAAGTAGCGACGGGTGAAATGACCGAAAACGCCGGTGACAGCAAGGAACCCGAAACTGCACTGTTTGGCCGAGAGGAAAAGGAAGGAAAATGAAGGAAAAAGAGAAGGAAAGGAAAAGAAAAGAAAAGAAAGAAAAGGGAAAAAAGGAAAGAAAAATTATCGGGGATGACTTAAGATTCGGGTAAGTTGACCGAGGGTCGAGATTAACCTACAGGTAAATTTTGAAAATTAATTTAATATTATATTTAATGAAAAATAACCCAGATTAATCCAATTGTGCAGTTTTACAACAGAACCCAAACGAGAGCCGATTGAGCTCCAATTTTCGTACCGCACATAGTATTGGGTAAGTACACTTTAATTATGACAATTTGAGTCATTAATGCAGAGTTAAGATTGATTTATGGGTTTTACGGATTAAATTATGCATAAAAAAATTATATTCAGAGTTTTGGATAAATTGTCGTAAATGATATATGGGCTATCCAATGAGTTTGGAACGAAGCTCGATGAGTATTGGTAAGCCAAATGAGCCCAATAAACCCAAAGAAGGATTTAATAAGTGGAAACGGGCTGGAAATGGGTCAAGGCCCATTAAGGTGCAATCGGACCCAGTACTTTAGATTCGAGCAGTAAGAGTGAAATACTGATAAACATATTCAAATTGACCTAAATATGTGGTTATATGCAACTCCGTAGACTTGGTTGGAGCGAATTTGGATTGAGAGACCTGGTATTAGCGAGACGGGATAAGCTTGCGTGTGATTCCAGGTAAGGGAATTTTACGGACTGCTAGAGGTAACTTTACACAATTTCGACATCATTTACATTCCCTAAAATTGTCTGAAGGGTCTAGATTTATGATAAAAATTTTAGTGCCCTAGATAGGCAAATTACCAAAATACCCTTGTAAAGGGTAAAATTTTCAAATTTAGGAAAAGTTTGGACGAGCAAGAACAAGAGGTTCCTGCTTGTTCTTGAGGTGTTTTGACATATGCATAGTAGGCTAGCTAGCTTTTAAATAAAAATGCATAGCATTGCATATTTTCAACAAAGTGATTTCTTTTGGATATTATTTTGATAAAACAGAGCCGCCTACGTGATTTTATGAAAATGTGATATGCTAGAGCTTAGCTCGCACGAATTTTGATTTGTGTGATGGATGCATTTGTGCTAGAGCAAGGGCTCGTACTAAAGTTTTTACATGCATTGGTGCTGGAGTCTAACTCACACCAGATTTTCAGTTGATTTTATGAGAGTGCTAGAGCATCGCTTGCACTAGTTTTATGAGAACATGCTATGAGCCATGCTTAGAGCGTCGGGTAGACTGTGTGTCACACCGATTAAATAGGCTCGCACGTGCGTTTTGAGACAGGGCACGAGTATAGATATGAGATATGGGTCCACGGAGTACGTTGTACCATGCAAGTAGTATGGAGTACGTTGTACCGTGTTAGGATTGATTATGTGGCATCTTCGGATATGAGTGGCATCTTCGAATGTGAGTGGCATCTTTGGATGCGAGTGATCGGACAAGACCGATGGGATGGACTGACCCATCTCCCCGGGCCGTTCCCAATCGTGGTGAGACCCCGCACACAAGATCCGTGTAGCAGTAGGATCACGAGGACATATAGCCATAGTCCTAGTTATTTGCTTGAGATATATATATATATATATTGCCTAGTCTCGCATGTTGTTACTTGATGGTTTTGAGAAATCATATTTTGTGTGAGTCTAGATCACCCGAAGGAGGGGTTGGATCCGGACTGAGATGTGATATTGGTATGAAACTGGGTTTTAAATTGAACTTGCATGATGTTATTTCCATGCTATTTAAACCCATGCGTGATGTAAACTGACTTTACATAACATTCATTTGTGTGGCATATGGGTATGTGTGAACATTTACTTATAAATTATGTGGAGAAAGGGTCGTTTATGCATGGCACCATGTTCATGTAGGTTGTATGGCTATCTACTTGTTCGTAGGATTGCCTTACTGAGCTTGATGTGCTCACCCTTTTCATTTTCACACACAGATTTCTTTTAGTATACCTTGAGGAGACTGAGTACTGCATTCCAGACATCCGCTGCTACCCATCTTTTGTGGTATATACATGTTGTATATCTATTGTATCTAAAAAACATAAGCACGGTACTATATTTTGTATTGACACTGGGATGTATAGACTGGGTACATATGGTAAAGAAATGAAAGGAATTAGCGCATAACATATGAGTTTATAATTAATTTAAATTGTGCACTATCTGTAAATGTATGGTGATGGTATAGGCACTGACACACAGCCCAATTATTGGTTGTGGTTGGTCACGGTCAGAGTTCAGGTAAGTAGAAAAGAAAAACGAAAAACATTTACTCTGATTTTTGGGTAGTTTTGGGTCGTGACAATTTATGACATAGTTGGCCAACATAGTCTATTGAGATATAGTGACCCGTCTCATTTGATATTACATAATACCACATGATTTTTGTACATGAGTATAATTGTGATTTGTCCATGGTAGACCTGAGGGAGGGGTTGAACCTTGTGGAATTTGTTATTTAAAGAAATGATAATTTGATTTATGATGGGATGTGATGGGATTTGAAAAGAAATTTGTGATGAGATGTGAATGATTTGAAAAAGGATGTTTCCTCAATGAATTTCCCTTTTCGTGATGAGATTTAATGAGAATGAGCATGGGATGATTTTACATGTTGAGTTCTTCCATGTTTTATGCCTATTTACATGATTTTCAATACATGATATATGTATATTCATATTGCATAGTTTTATTTCCTGATACTCCTATTATAAATGATTTATGCATAACATTATCAGCATGTAGATAGAGTAGATATCTGCCATGCTTGTATTATTGCCTTACTTAGAGTGCGGTTGCTCATCCCTCTCTACTTTCCCCTCTACAGAGCGTACATAGCAGCCCAGTGAGGACTGAGGCGTTTTATTTTGGACATCCACTGCTTCCATTTCCAAAAGGTATACACACAGAGATTCTTTTTATATCTAAACATGTAAAGGCACAGTAGTCAATTTGTATTGTAATATGGGGGATGTAAAAGATCAAAAACGTGTCATGTATAACTTAACTTGCAATGAATGATACATCTTTTGATTTATTTGAGAATGAATGTTGAGTGATGTTTATTATTGACTCACAACCCAACTGTGTAGTGGTGAGTTTGTTCACAACCGGGTATGGAAAGGGAAATGCGAAATATTTTTAGTTTTTTTCGATAATAAAAGGATAAAATGGGTCGTGATAACCATGCTCTACCTCTTATCAAGTAAGTTGGCTCAAGAGCATATACTAACAATCTCTCACTTGCAGTAATGCCAATTACTAATATATCCAATACCTGAACTCTTTCTCTTAATGATTATATCTCTACTAGGACTACACTAAGCTTCACAAAGAGAGTATGCTTTATTTGATAATCACCATTATCAATGATCATATCATAGACTTAGATCACAATGAGATCGAATTCTTTCTTTGGCTCAGTTGTTTTTCTTAATAACACAAAGAATCCTTTATAACTTTATAAGTGAAAAATCTAAATCATCTCTTTTTATTACCCCAAATAGAAAAAGAATTGCATTTAATCATATAGATATAGGTACGTAATTCTCTCTCACTTGGAACTCATTCCAAATAGTTGCTCCCACTAATTCAATGATTTCTATCCACCTTTTGCAATCATTAGTGTGTCTCTCCTTTGTTTTTTTAGTTAAACTCCTTTATTCCATCTATTGTAACAACCCGAATTTATGGACATTTAGTTGGGTTATAAGTCGATATCAGGTCAGAACAATAACTTAGTCTGATTAATTTTTTTACTTAAATTAGTAACAAATTTTAAACAAAATATATTCACATTCTCCAGGCACATCTTGTATGCATTACTGTACTTATAAAAATTTTAAATACAAAAGAATTGTTTAAACCTGGGTATACCTTCGATGCAGAGATATACTCCACGAAATCATAACTGTGTGGAATGCCTTACTAACAGAAGCGATCCAAACTACAGTGGAGCTTTGTGGAGGAAAGTAAGGGGGTGAGCTCAACATGCTCAGTAAGAAAAACCTCATAACAGATAGATAAATACACTACCTAAAAATATATATATTTATATATATATGTGTGTGTGTGTGTGTGTATCTGCCAAATCCAAAAAATTTCACAAAGTATACACGTAGTTCAGCAAATTCACAGATACCAAAAACAGATTTCAAAAACCAGAACATATATCGATAGTAAAATTAGCTACTGTGGCAAATACAGAAAATTTCAGAGCTTCTAGTATCAAAATAATAATTTTACCAGAATATCCCAATCCACGCAAACAGTTTAGAAAATATTTCAACCAAACACAGAGGCACTGCCAGTTCCGAAAAATCAAAGTTGAAAAAATCCATGGTAATTTCAGTAGGACAATGGAATTGAAATCAGTACCGTTTTCTAAAACTTTAAACAGCTTTTAAAAGCGATGACGGTGTGACACTTTGGTCCCGCAAGATTCAAAAGGTGGCCTCCACGATTTTTTATGCATTAAAATAATCAATTTGATACGAAAATAAATTTACACAGCCAATTCAGAGGTTCAAATAGACGAGACAAGGCAGACATGCTATATCAGATATCAAAAATGACAATTGACCAATGTCGGTGACTCCAGGCAATCATGAGCCAGGTGTGCCAGGATCTCAAACGTCGTGGGAGTGGTCAGCTTACCCAAACGGCATACAGATCAGAATGTCCGAGGACTAGAAATAGAATCAGAAACACGGTACATCGTACTCGCGTGCGTGCTGCACAGTACATCGTACTCTGTGGACGACAAAAAACATATACAAAATAGATAGAAATACAGCATGATCTAACCAACGCCTTTATCTCAAAATCAGTGTAAGTCAGACCGTACGACACATAGTTAGTACACGCTCAAGCACATATCATCATAATAACTTTATAAGTAAATCATTTCCTTTAAATTGCTTATAAATTTAGTTCGTTTTATAAAACAATTCAGAAGAGGCTGACTAGCCTTTTTCTCTTGGTAAAAAATATCCATAAATAGGCTATGGTGAGTAAAACCATGAAATTTCAATTTAAAATCAATAATTATAATTACTGAGATTTTTGTCTAAATAAACCAAGTAAATCTATATCGGTAGTTGGGCTGATCTACGGAGTTTAAAATTCCCTTAAATTCCAAAACATAAATTCGTCTCGAGTTCTCTATATTCCAGTAACTAGGAAATTTAGCCTAACAATTTTATATCTACAAATACATAAAAATTACGTATATTTATCTCTAGCAGCAACAAGAATTTTCCTTACCTCGGTGTCTGCTTGCAGTCCTCAATGCCTTAGCGTTTGGAGTTCGTGGGTCCGGTTTGCTCGGTTAATTTCCCCGAAGCTCCTTCCCTCGGGTCTCCTAATTCTCAAAACCTCTGCAGCTTCTTTTTTATTCTCAAATATTTATATATAAAAATATATTTTTCCTTTTTTTCTTTTTTTTTCTTTCTTCTTCTTTGAATTTGGCCTTTCGCGCCAAATTCTTGTCTTCTTTCTTTTCTTTTCTTTCTTCTTCTTCTCCCCTCTTCTCCTTCACGGTTTCACTCTTTGGCTCCATCCACCATCACGTCCCAACTCTAGGGGCTGTCATCTTCCTCTCTTACCGTCGGTGCTGCTTTCCCACGGTCATCGCCACCAACAAGCTCTTCAATAGGGGAAGCCCCCGTTTTCAGCTGGCTTACCTCTGGCCTCTACTCTCGACCCGCTCTCCCTCATCTCCCTTTCTGCTCACCTTCTGTTCCTGTGTCCTTCGTAGATTTTTTTTCCTCCCTTCCTCCCCTGGCCACTGCTTTCCCGAGAGCTTCCTCACCGTTTCCACTCTTCTCCTCTTCCAACTCAGTTTCACCGACTACCTTCCGTTGTTTACCTTTGTTTCGCATCTCCAGTTAACCCCTACACTTGGCAATGCACTTTCTAGTATCCTTCACGCCTGCTCCATTGGAAATGCACCACCAGTAGTAGCCTCGCATGATTTCAACCTTCCCCGCGTTCACTGGCTTTCACTACCGCTTGTGGATCACCAGACCTGCTCCGCCACTGGTACGTTTTCCAGCAGCAAGTCCTCACGCACCACTGCAAACCTTGGCCACCTTCAGCACCCTTTCTTCCTCCCTCTCTTTTGCTGTAGTTTATAGAGGTTAGAGTCCTCTGTTCTAGCCTCCTAAACTTCTCGGTTTCTCGGCACATAGATCCCTGCACTGCTGGTCTTGATTCCAGCCACTGTTGCATGCCTCTCACGACTTCATCATTCTTCCTACACTGGCTACACGCAAGCTCGAGTTGCCAACACTCAATTTCCAGTTGCACCATCCTTTCTTTCCCATTCCCATCACCAACTATCTAGCCTTCCTTATTGCTTCATTTCTGTAGCAGCTTAATCTCTCTTCAGCTGCAACGCCCTGCTCCACATAGCAACAAGCAGCCCCCCGATATGTAGCAAATAGCAGCTTCAGTTTTCTCCTTTTTTCTAGCAACCGTCAAACGGTCCTTCAGCCCTTTATATTTTATTCTCTTGCCATCTTATATATGTTTTTGCTCCACCCCCAACTACTGTTGTTGTTTTTAGCAGTTAACGTGAGAAAGAATTTGGAGTTTCTAGTACACCTTCATTATCCCCTGCATTCGGTCAGATATTAGTTTTACTTGCCTCTTCTGTTTTGTTTTTCTTTTACTCAATCATCCCTCTATAGTCGGCAACTTCATGTCCTCTCGTGTTTCAGTTGCCATGGCTAGTTGCTTCACGTTTCCCTTTTTCCCACCTAACACTGAAATTTCCAACTCCCACAATTCTGCTTAAATTCTTTCCTACTTGCCATTCCTGATTGGAGGCCTTACATGTACGAATATATATTTGTACCATACATATATCTATGTATGTGTTCATCTATTTATGTGTGGACATAGTGCATACATATGTGTATATATGTATATGCTTTGCCACCTATATATATATATATATATATATATATTTATTCATGCATCTATTACTTAAATACATGATAAATATGATATTATTTACCCACGTATGTACATATATATAGATATATGTATCTCTGTATTATTATTATTATTATTATTATTATTATTATTATTATTATTATTATTATTATCTCCATCGATATTCCTCTGTGGGACTAATATATATATATATATATATGTATATTTAAATTAATTCTCCCCAAGTCTCACTACAGAGTAAAATAAATTTTAATTTAAATCCTTGACTAATGGATCAAAATCTTTAATCTTGAAGATTAATTTTGTTAATCATGGATAAAACCAAGGATCTAAAAATTTATGGTATTTACATATCCCATGAATGTCTGTTTTTAATTAAACTCTCTTAACATAGCATCTACTGAATTGATGTTCAATTGCTAAACTCTTTTACCATTTAGCATTTAATCTATACTATCGATTTAAGATGTTTAAACTAAATCTAAAGCATCATAATTGCACTCAATAACCCTTTGGTTTCGTCAAGATTGATATGAGCTATGCCCACTATAAGTGACCTAGACGTTCTATCCGTAAGTGCACGGGTTGTACAAGTAATAATGGGATTTGAGTCCCGAATTATCGTCCCACAGAGAAGTTGATCAGCCTAATTAACTACCGGTTAATCTTACCCTAAGTATATCCTAGCAAATTATGAAGTCTTAGTAGGTGATCTACAAAGCTAGAATTAAAAATACTGAAAACAATAAAAATTATAAAATGATGAAAATAAAACAGAGCAAAAATTACTTACAAAACTCCGAGCAATTAAAAACAACAACCTACAAAAGATAATTAAACAGTTAAAAATTCATTAACACAATTAAAATAAAGTGCAAATATGAAAATAATGAAATAAAATTAATTAAACTAAAATTAAACAATCCTAGAAAAAAAATATGCATGTAATTAAACTATTTAACAAAAATTACAAATTAAACTAACCTAAAATCTAATAAAATAAAAATCTACTAACCTAAAGAAATTCTTAAACCTAACTCTAACGAAATACTAACAATAAAACAAAATCTAAATAATGCATGAAAATATTTTTGGATTAAATTTAAAATGAAGACTAAATTAAAAATGAATGAAATAATTCAACTCTATATGCTATATATGAATACTACCTAATTAAAGCTTTAAACCGCATTGTGCAACGTTAACTATTAACAAACTAAGAAAATATACTAACATGCAAACTAATTAAAGACTTCTACTTTAACCTAAGCTAACTAATAATATCAAAAGGAATAATAACAACCATAAAAAATAAATAAAATAAATGCCTGAAAAATTAAATTGGGATTTTTCCAAATTTGCCAAACATGGCCTTAATCAAATAATCCAACCAAGTGGTCCCGACCTCGCACTGCTCATTGTTCTTTTTCAAAATTCATTTCCAGTGCTCATGGTTTGTCCAGGTATTATGCTGGTTTTGCTCCCGGTCTGTCCAACTGCTGGTTTGTACAGTCTCCAGTTTGTCTGTCGACCTCTGCACCAGCTGCTGTCGGTCCTGTCTAGGTTTGCTGTCTTACGTTGCTGGCACAGTGCAACATCCTGCTTTTACCGTGCTTTTGCTCCAGGCGCTAACCGCATTCTTCTCCAGTTGATGCCCGATTTTCTGCTGCTCTGGTCCTTGGCATACTTTGATTAGGTGTTGTCCGCTTTTGCCTCTTGGTACCATCCATTACTGTAGTTGTGCATGCTGCACATTCTCTTGGCCAGACTACCCAACTCCCGATTCAATCCTGCACCGCTGCACACTTCTCGTTATCAACTGCTGCAGCCTATCATGCTTTGCATAACAACACCATTTCTCCTGGTCTGTATCTCCACAACTGATGCCATCAAACAAGCAATATTCTGCCATCACACCAGCTCCTACTTCAGCTAATACCTGCTTTGCCCATCAACTTAATGCTCTACAAAATCAGGCCCGATAACAGCATACTATCGAGAGCAACAAGATGTTCACTTCACCTTGCACCTTCTTGCAACCAAGAGCAACCTGGAAGCAACTTTGGTATCAATGATTGAACAACAGAGGAATAAACCAACACCAACAGCATCAACTATAGAAAATTACAGAAAAGAAAACAACTAAACTATAATAAATAGTAATAGGACACAAAAATAGAGATAAATAGAGGATAAGAACTGATCTTGAAGAAACATATGGGTTGAATATCAACTATATAAAAAAATGACAATATGAAACTACTATAAACTAAGAAGTAAATATAAGCAGAATATGGAAATTAAACATGATCAGGGAACCAAAGTCGCGGTTCTTGGCACAGCAATCACTCAAACCCGAAGAAGCCATAAGCAGAAGAAAACAATGAAAGCTACTATTAAAATCCAGTAAAGAGCTGAATTCATGTAGTGCAGACAAAGGAAGATGAAAAAAAAAAAGAAAAAAAAAGGCATTGCAGGACATAAGCTTAAAACCGAAAAGAAATAAGTAAAAATCAACAACTGAAAATCAAAACAAAACTATCAACACCCGTAAAGCACATAAACATGAATAGGGAACCCATCATCCTCGGGTTGCTTCATTCCCTTCTCCAACTGTGGTTCCACATTGCTCTTGATGTGGAACAATGCTCAACATCAACCCATAGCAAGGCACCAAAACCGAAAGGCAGAAGAATGAATGAGGAGATCTTGTCACCCGAATGCACAAAAGATGAGCAAAACTGAGAGCTAGTAAAAGTGAAACAAATACTTTTCATTAAACTTCATTGAATCAAATTCAAAAGAAATAAAACCTTGCTAATGTGAACTACAAATGAACTAGCAAAGGAATAAAGCTCTTCATAAAGAAAGTTGCCATGAACAGTAAAGTAAAATGCTTGCTAAAAGAAAGTATTCAAAAATTTTCTAAGAACAAGGAAAACTTAAAGTTACCCTAAAAGCTATTCTACCCTAACTACTTTCTACCCTACCTACTCTAATTACCCTACTTCTAAATTCTACTCTACTCCTACCCTAGGCTACTTTCTTTTTTCAATTGCCATCATGTTCTATTTATACACACACTTAGGGGTACAATGATAATTTTTTCATCCTAGATGAGTTGGCATTGTTTGGCCACTTGTCTTCATTTTATTTGCTATAGAGTAGATATTTCCACTTCACTCATCTTTTTGTCCAATTGGCTATGTGATGTGGCCCGACGTGTGTTTTTCAGAAGGTTGGCACGGTGTCCATCTATCTTATTGTTTTGGAGCGAATAAAATACGGACATCTGGCATCACACGTGTCCAGACGACTTGGTGACTCAGTCTGTAAATTGGAAGTGGTCCAGTCTCCTTTAGCCGATTTTCAGCTCAATTTCGACTGAGTTTCATCCGGATTTAATTTACTTGCACATTAAAGAATTTTAATTAAATAAAGGGTATAATTAATAAAATAAATTGGGGATTTAAATAATTAATTAGGAAATTAAGCACAAATAATTCTATTAAAAATGGAATTATCACACCCCCAAACTTGAGCTTTTGCTTGTCCTCAAGCAAAACAAAATTCATGTAGGAATAACAAGTACTCGACATAATAATCTCGTTAATATTATCCTCAAAGAGAAAGTACAAATTATGATCTTAAAGACTCACAATTACAAGTCCAACATTCAGAATCATTCAATCATAAGTCGTAACTCAAATTGGATTCCTCGTGTGTGTGTGAAAATGTCAAAGTCACTTCACAGTACATTACCCAGATCAGATTATGTAAACATAGTGAATGCAAAGTCAATGACATGTGATCATTCCCATAAGTTTACTTTTCACTTCTCTTTCCACTAATGTAGTCACACTTAATCAAAGATCAATAGGACTTCATTAAGCTTGTAATGTAAGGCTGAGGCTAAGGTATGATAAAGTCGATTTAGGTTTAATTACCCCTTAACATGCATTACTTCTAGGATCTTAATGTAAGAGCTCAAATTATTTTCCCCAAACTTATTTCTTTTGCTAAATATTTTATTCTATTTTTGTAATTTTTCTTCTTTTTTCTTTTTTTCCTTTCATTTTATTTTCACTTTTTTTAAAACTTCACTATCACCTGTACCCATATGTACAAAGCTCACAATATATCCTAATAATTTTTCATGCTTTCGGGATAAGGGATAGGAAAAGAGTGATTAAGCTAAGGAAAATTTTGCAGGTGTATTTATAGAGAAAAACTTATTTGGCCCAGATGGGTGACTAGGGGTAAAATATGTACAAGGATGGCTAGAAAGGCTCAAACGATCCAAAGATAGCCTAAATCATTTCTCTAATTAAGTGTGATCTAATATTTCACCTCGAGATTAGATCAAACAAATTCTAAAATATGATGCATAAAATCAATTGAACAAATGCAATCCTATGTCCACGTAAGCTTTCTCTTAATAAATATACAAATTCATGACATGACATGTGCATAAAATGAGGAAATCACAATCAGAATCAAGACAAATTCAAGAATTCAACTTCTTGCTTTTCCTATAATCATGCTTCTCATTCAATCAAAGTCAGACTAAATCATGGGGTTATATCATCGAAATATGGGAAAACTACATGCTAAGCACTAAATCATCCCAAAATTAAACAATTTAAGCTTATATTTTTGAAAAAAAATTTAATTTTGCTAAAAAATGCTCAAGTGATATCCCCTTCCCCAAACGTAAAGTGCATAGTGTCCTCAGTGTGCAGATAATGTAAGAATTGAAGCTCAAGAACAGAGTACTCCCCTATCTGATGATGATGATGAACAATCGAAACTTGATTGAAAATGTAATGCTGTAAAAGAAATCTGCAAAATAAAGAAAGAAGCAACAGAAAAGAAAAGAATTGTACAAAAAGTGAAAAAGAAAAATAAATCCACTTCAAATGCAGCAAAAGAACACAACACTTAGCAGCAGGGCGAAGAGTAGGAGGGTCAGCCAAAGTGGTGACAGAATGTTAACAGTTAAATCATCCTAAGCTCTATCTACTTCCCTCTCCACCTTTACTAACACATCCTCAATGACCCCCTTCGGATATTTAATGGATCGATCAGCTAGCTAAAGAGTCACTGTGGTAGGCTTGACATCCCCTATTCATAACTTTTGGTAGATAGACAAAGACATTAGATTGATACTGGCTCCTAAATCACACAGGGCTCTACTAAAGAATAGATTTTTAATAGTGCAGGGTATGGTAAAACTCTTGGGATCCTTGAGCTTGGGGGGTAGTTTCCTCTGAATAATTGCACTACATTCCTCAGTTAAGGCCACCGTCTCATAATCTTCCAATCTTCTCTTCCTCGAGAGGATATCCTTCCAGAATTTCACATAACTCGACATTTTCTCTAAAACATCTGTGAAAGGAATGTTGATGTGAAGTTTCTTAAAAACCTCAAGAAATTTGGCAAATTGTTGATCTAGTTTTTGATTTTAGAACCTTTGAGGAAAAGGTACTGGTGGTTTAATTGGAGGGGATGTAGTGGAAAGATTTGTAGCGTCAGAGGACGAGGAAGACTGTGAAGTAGAAGAAGAAGGTAAAGATGAAGAAGCGCCTAGCTTTGTTTCCTTTATAGCCCGATCCTGATGTTCTTGCTCTTTCTGAGCTGCTTCGTTAGAACTTAAAGATTCTTCAACTATGTGCTATTCAGGGCTGGAATTAACTTGTGGATCATCTAGCTCTCTACCACTCCTAAGGGTGATGGATTTCACATGTTCTTTACCCTCCCTTTGCCTAATAGGATTAGCTTAAGTGTTACTAGGAATGGTCCCTTGAGGACGTTGGCTAAGAGCATTTGCTATTTGTCCAACCTAAACTTCTAAGTTCTTAATTGAGGTAGCTTGATTTTGAAGGATAGTTGTGAACATTTCCTCAAGCGAGGGCTTCTTCTCAGCTACTGGTGCATGGTAAAGTTGGGGCTGCATAAGTGGTGGTGGTGGTGGTGGTGGTGATGGATGATGTTGAAATTGTTGTGGGGATGGTTGATGAGGTGGATGATATGGAAATTGCAACTGTGGTGGTACATGAATCGGTGGAGCTTGAAAACTAAGGGGTCCTACGTGTCTAGAATTAGAAGATTGACCTTAGTTTTGGCTACAGGAAAAGTTAGGATGGTTCCTCCACCCTGGGTTGTAGGTGTTTGAAAAGGGGCTGTTCTGTTGCTTCTGAGATGGGGCAACGTACTGAACCGATTCTAAGTTAAGCGAACACCTATCTACAAAGTGTGTACCACTACACAGCTCGCAGGAAAGAAAAGGACTTTAGACAGAATACACAGGGTTAGGACTGGTGAAAGGATTATGCTGGGTACTGAGTGACTCTACCTTCTTCTTAGGTAATTGCCTCTCTGAGGACCATTGATAGTTGTTAGCAACCCTCTTGTCTAAGAGCTTGTAAGCTTCCTCCTCTGTTTTGCACATTAGAGCTCCACCCGCAGCAGCATCAACAATGGTCTTATTTTGGCTTGTAAGTCCGTTGTAGAAGGTCTAGACTTGCAACCACAAAGGTAGGCCATGATGAGGGCACTTCCTAAGAAGCTCCTTATATCATTCCCATGTTTCATAAAGAGATTCAGAATCGAATTGGGCAAAGGAAGATATGTCACTATGGAGTTTGGCCATTTTAGAGGGAGGGAAAAACTTAGCTAAAAATTGATGGGCTAACTCTTCCCAAGTAGAAATGGATCCTGGAGGCAAGGAGGTTAACCAGTGTTGCGCCCTATCCCTAAGTGAGAATGGGAATAATCTAAGCCTAAGCGCATCATTAGATAATCCATTGTACTTGAAGGTGTTGCACAGGTCCACGAATTGCCTGAGGTGAGCTTGTGGGTTGTCATGAGGAAGCCTACTGAACTGTAGTGACGTTTAGATCATCTGAAGGATTGAAGGCTTAATTTCAAAATTGTTTACAAGGACAGCTGGTGGCCTAATCCCGAAATAATATCCTCCAATCGTCGGCACTGCATAATCTCCAACGGTCCTAATTTCTCTATTTTCTGCCATAATGTTTTGCACCGGAGCTAATAATTTCATAGAATCCTTTTGAATTTTTCTAAGAGTTCGTTCAATTCCAGGATCTAAAGGAAAGCAATCATAACTCCTGGCTCTATGCATACAAACATTACAAAGTACTTAAATTTTTTTTATTTTTTTAAAGTTTTTAAATTTTTAAATTTTTTTTTGGATAAAATTAACTAATCTAGATTAAGTTCTAAATATTTACAACCTAAGTATTTACAAGCTAGAATTACACCTAAGCATAATTTCACCGATATTAATTACGGCTAATTGACTTCCTCGGCAACGGTGCCAAAAACTTGATACGAGCTATGCCCACTATGAGTAACCTAGACTTTCTATCCGCAAGTGCACAGGTCGTACAAGTAATAATGGGATTTGAGTCTTGAATTATCGTCCCACAGAGAAGTTGATCAGCCTATTTAACTACTGATTAATCTTACCCTAAGTATATCCTAGCAAATTATGAAGTCTTAGTGGGTGATCTACAAAGCTAGAATTAAAAATACTGAAAACAATAAAAATTATAAACTGATGAAAATAAAACAGAGCAAAAATTACTTACAAAACTACGAGCAATTAAAAACAACCTACAAAAGATAATTAAACAGTTAAAAATTCATTAACACAATTAAAATAAACTGCAAATATGAAAATTAAGAAATAAAATTAATTAAACTAAAATTAAACAATCCTAGAAATAAAATATGCATCTAATTAAACTATTGAACAAAAATTGCAAATTAAACTAACCTAAAATCTAATAAAATAAAAATCTACTAACCTAAAGAAATTCTTAAACCTAACTCTAACTAAATACTAACAATAAAAAAAAATCTAAATAATGCATGAAAATATTTTTGGATTAAATTTAAAATGAAGACTAAATTAAAAATGCATGAAATAATTCTACTCTATATGCTATATAAGAATACTACCTAATTAAAGCCTTAAACCCTATTGTGCAACGTTAACTATTAACAAACTAAGAAAATATACCAACATGAAAACTAATTAAAGACTTCTACTTTAACCTAAGCTAACTAATAATATTAAAAGGAATAATAACAACCATAAAAATAAATAAAATAAATGCTTGAAAAATTAAATTGGGACTTTTCCAAATTTGCCAAATATGGCCTTAATCAAATAATCCAACCAAGTGGTCCCGACCTCGCACTGCTCATTGTTCTTTTTCAAAATTCATTTCCAAGTGCTCACGGTTTGTGCAGGTACTATGCTGGTTCTGCTCTTGGTCTGTCCAACTGCTGGTTCGTGTTGTCTCCAGTCTGTCCGTGACCTCTGCACCAGCTACTGTCGGTCCTATCCAGGTTTGCTATCCTGTGTTGCTGGCACCAGTGCAATATCCTGCTTCTGTCGTGCTTTTGCTCCAGGTGCTAACTGTATTCTGCTCCAGCTGATGCCCGATTTTCTGTTGTATTGATCCTCGGCATACTCTGCTCAAGTGCTGTCCTCTTCTACCTCCTGGTACCATCCTTTACTGTAGTTGTTCATGTTGCACATTCTCTTGGCCAAACTGCCTAGCTCTCGACTCAATCCTGCACCGCTGCACACTTCTCGTTATCAACTGCTGCAGCCTATCATGCTTTGCATAGCAGCATCGGTTCTCATGGTTTGTATCTCTATAATTGATGCCGTCAAACCAGCAATATTCTGCCTTCACACCAGCTCCTGCTTCAGCTGATACCTACTTTTCCTATCAACTTAATGCTCTACAAAATCAGGCCCGATAACAGCATACTACCGAGAGCAACATGATGTTCACTTCACCTTGCACCTTCTTGTAATCGAGAGCAACCTAGAAGCAACTTTGGTATCAATGATTGAACAGTAGAGGAATAAACCAACACCAACAGCATCAACTATAGAAAATTGCAGAAAAGAAAACAACTAAACTATAGTGAACAGTAACAGGACACAAAAACAAAGATAAACAGAGGATAAGAATTGATGTTGAAGAAACATACAGGTTGAATATCAACTATATAAAAAAATGACAATACGAAACTACTAGAAACTAAGAAGTAAATATAAGCAGAATATGGAAATTAAACATGATCAGGGAACCAAAGTCACGGTTCTTGGCACAGCAATCACTCAAACCCGAAGAAGCCATGAACAGAAGAAAGCAATGAAAGCTACTATTAAAATCTAGTAAAGAGCTAAATTCATGTAGTGTAGACAAAGGAAGATGAAAAAAAGAAAAAAACAAGGCATTATAGGACATAAGCTTAAAACCAAAAAGAAATAAGTAAAAATCAACAACTGAAAATCAAAACAAAACTGTCAACACCCGTAAAGCACATAACCGTGAATAGGGAACCCATCATCCTCAGGTTGCTTCATTCCCTTCTCCAACCTTAGTTCCACATTGCTCTTGATGTGGATCAATGCTCAGCATCAACCCACATCAAAGCACTAGAACTAAAAGGCAGAAGAATGAATGAGGAAATCTTATCACCCGAATGCACAAAAGATGAGCAAAACCGAGAGCTAGTAAAAGTGAAACAAATACTTTTCACTAAACTTCATTGAATCAAATTCAAAGGAAATAAACCTTGCTAATGTGAACTACAAATGAACTGGAAAAGGAATGAAGCTCTTCATAAAGAAAGTTGCCATGAATAGTAAAGTAAAATGCTTGCTAAAAGAAACTATTCAGAAATTTTCTAAGAACAAGGAAAACTTAAAGTTACCCTAAAAGCTATTCTACCCTAACTACTTTCTACCCTACCTACTCTAATTACCCTACTTCTAAATTCTACTCTACTGCTACCCTAGGCTATTTTCTTTTTTCAATTGCCATCATGTTCTATTTATACACACACTTAGGGGTACAATGGTAATTTTTCCATCCTAGATGAGTTGGCATTGTTTGGCCACTTGTCTTCATTTCATTTGTTATAGAATAGATATTTCCACGTCACTCATCTTTTTATCTAATTGGCTATGCGATGTGGCCCGACGTGTGTTTTTCAGAAGGTTGGCACGGTGTCCGTTGATCTTATCATTTCAAAGCGAATAAAATACGGACACTTGGCATCACGTGTGTCCAGACGACTTAGTGACACGATCTGTAAATTGGAAGTGGTCTCGTCTCCTTTAGCCCGTTTTCAGCCCAATTTTGACTGAAACGACTAAGTTTTATTCGGATTTAATTTACCTGCACATTAAAAAATTTTAATTAAATAAAGGGGATAATTAATAAAATAAATTAGGGATTTAAATAATTAATTAGGAAATTAAGCACAAATAATTCTATTAAAAATAGAATTATCAAAGATATCTCACTCTTTTGATAACATTCAAGTATTTAAACCTTTTATCAAACTTGATATCTTAACATAATATCCAATATTGCTTTGATTAGTAGACTCATTATGTAAGACCCGAAATTAAATCGTAAATTTTATGAGGTAGAAAAATGTTCACAAATAAAATGAAACGGGATTTGGACAGGAGATAAGGATTTAAAATACGAAATGAATGAGTATTCATGAAGGGAAGTCGGGTTAAATTAATCCCGAACACGTGTAAGGGTAAAATGGTCAAAAGATCGAAAGTCGGTATAATTTCGATAAGAAAATTTAATTAAAAATATGGATTTGAGAAATTTTGGTCAATAAGGATGAAATAAATTTATTTTGGGTTAAATTAATCAAGATATTAATTTATGGGAATTAATCGGGATTTTTAGTTCGAAAAAATAAACCCAAAAAATAATCAAAAATTATACCGGGAAGCCGAAATAATACCGAGAAATTAATTTATAGACTAAATGAATAAAATATAATTTCTTTAAGAAATTTTGAATATTTTAGACTAATTTAATCAATTAAATAATATTAATAAAAATAAATAAATATATAAAACTAAATTAAAAAAAAAAAAGAGGGAAATCTGAAAAACTATCGGGGAGAGAGAAAATAACAGAGAAACCGAGGAGACCTGCGCGTGGCCGACCGACGAGCCACCACCGACGACCATCACCCTCCGACGAAGGACCGAATAGGAAAAGGAGCAGCCAGCGAAGCTATTGGCACCGGTGACGCGCTCCGACAATGGCCGTGTCCGACGAACGGAGGAAGAGAAGACCGCGGGGAAAACATCGTCGATCCCGGCGATCCACGGCAGCTGGGCTCGAACGGCGGGCACCGACGAGATCGGGAAGAGGAGCCAGTTCTTTTGAGACCGGTATTGGCCGGCGAAATCGTCGAAATCCGTCGGATCGGGAGGTGGCAGCCGCGGGGGAGAAGGAATCAATTCACCGGCGATGGCTGCATTTCGACTCCAGCCGAGGCCCGATCTTGGATGCCCAGGTGCAGACGCGTCGAACGGCGGTGGTGAGGCTCCGGGAACCGGCCGGACGGTGTCGAAATGAGCAAATGGGGATTGAACCAGCCGAACCAGACTGAACCGGCCAAACTGAATCGAACCGGACTGAGCTGAACCGACGGTCTGAACCGGTCTGAACCGGACCGAACCGGTTCAGCCAAAAAGAGAGGAAAAAAGGGAGAAAAAGAAAAAGAAAAAGAGAAAAAAATTGAGGAAAATTTCAGTGATGCAATCGAGTTTCGGGTAAGTCGATAAGCGGTCAAAATTGACCGATTTGAATTTTAGAATATTTTATTTAATTATTATTCGACTGAAAATTTACCCAAAAATTATGAAATTGTGTAGCTCGACAATTGGCATCCAACGAGAGCTTGAGACAGCCTCGATTTACGGACTAGCATGGAATCTCGGGTAAGTGACCCTTATTTACGATAATTTACATCGTTATGCGTGCTTCGGATTTAATTATCGCATAAAATTAAATTAAATTTTGGAAAGTCGAATAAATTGTCGTAAATAATAAATTGAGCTAATTGAGAGTTAGAACGAGGCCCAATAAATTGTTGGTGGGCTCAATGAGCCCAATAGGCCTCGATAATGTGAAAATTAAGTGGAAAACGGGCTTAAGGCCGATTAAGGCCCATTAAGGTGCAATCGGGCCCAATAGGGGTAATCGGGCCCAATGATTTAAATTAAGCCCAAAAAATATTAAATACAATTAAATTGTATAATATCTGACCAGAGGAATATTATTACTCAGTTCCGGGCATTTGATTGGGAGCATATCGGACTGCGCGACGAGACAACAGTGAAAAAGGAAAGGTCAGACTCTACAGAAAAATAAGGTAAGGGAATTTTGTAAGTGCATAGAGATGCCTATACGTATTTTGAGGGTATTTACAGGGTTCAGAATTCCTTAAAGCATCTAGTAATGAAATAATAATAATTTTACGAAAATCGGGGCATAGGTGAGTAAAGGAAAAAGATGATTTTGCCCCTAGGAGTAAAATTTACAAAAAGGGTAGTAAGGCAGATAAATTGCATGATTTCGTGTTTTTAATGTGTTATATGAATATATTGCTTTGATTTAAGCAAATATGCACATAGGTTGGCTGTTGATTTCATGAATTTTACGAAAGGGTACCAGCTTGTACCGGTTATGATTTTAAAAGATATTTTATCAAGATTGAGCCACCTATCATATTTGCATGAATAAAAAGAGTGCTAGAGTCTTTCTTGCACTCAAGTTTACTGATTTATTCTCATGAAAAGTCGTACTGGAGCATTGCTCATACGAGAAATTTGTGTGTGCATAAAACCATGTTGGAGCTTCGCTCGCACGAGATTTTAGATATCATGATATGCATAGCGTGGTGCTGGAGCTTCGCTCGCACTAGACGCGAGTTGACATGCATATAGTCGTACGGAAGCCTCCTGTAGACTGTGTGTCACAGAGAGTTGAGATGCTCGCACGCATACTTTGAGACATGGGTTGGTTATCGACAAAGTATTGGGGTGGATAAGACCTACGGCAGGCACCTCCAGACTATGATACGGGTCCACGGAGTACGATGTACCGTGTATGTCACACGGAGTACACTGTACCGTGCAGTCATGATGACTCTATGATGTTACTTGATATTCAGGCGGGTAGGACTTGACCCCACCTCCCGTTGCAGTTGTGATGCCCCGCACACCGGGATCCGTGTAGCCTGGGATCACAGGGACATAGCATGGCCATAGTCCTCGATTTTTCATACAGTAACCTACATGCCTCACATGATATCATACGGTCTGGATAGACCAGGATAAACCCGATGGAGGGGTAGTCCCGATTTGTGTTTTTAAAAGAGATATGATTTGATGAATCAAGGTATTCCCGAGAGATGGGTTTGACCTTGATGAAGTTGTTTTATAATGAAACAAATGAGTTTTAAATGTGATGAATTTATGATGAAACAAATAAGTTTTCAAAGTGATGAGTTTTGTGATTAAACAAATGAGTTTTAAAGTGAAGAGTTTATGATGAAATAAATGAGTTTTAATGTGACGAGCATGAGATGTCATACATGATGATTTTCCATGTGTGCTTGATATGTCGATTTCATGATTTCTTGTATATGATATATACATACATGTGGCATTGTTTTAATCTTACCTCATGCTCCGAAAGTAAACGATTTTTACATCATGACATTATCAGCACGTAGATAGTATAGTTATCTACCTGCTTACATTATTGCCTTACTGAGCACGTTTCGCTCACCCTTTCATTTTCCACCCCACAGGGTATATTCAGTAGAAGAGAGCGACAATAGTCTCGCATCTCGATTATCCGCTGCTTCTTAGCAAGACCAGGTATACACATTTGTATAATTTCGTATCTGAACATATAGATGCACAGTACTGTATATGGATGTAATATTGGGGATGTATTTAGTTTTAAATAAATTGATATGCAAATGAAATATGGAAATTGAATGGTAAATAGGGGAGAGGTGACTAACACCGAATCATAGCCCAACTGTTTAGTAGTATATCTGTTCACGACGGGTAAGGAAATGAAAAGTGAAAAATTTGTAGGTATTTTTAGGAAATTTCGGTCGTGACAAATTTAATGGTATCAGAGCAGAGTTGGCCTGATATGAGTCGGTGTTAGTGGTTAAGTAAATTTACATCCCCATGTACTGTGCATTGTTTAGATACAATTGTGTATATCAAGATGGAAGTGCAGCTAAGAACTTAGTTTCAAATGCAAGAATATAGTTGTTATAACTGATAGCCGCTATGGTAGAAAGGCGAGTACACATGCTCGAGGCCGTAGAGATCGGCTTGAGAATCGAATGAGTCATGATATGAGACTCAAGATGAGACAGTGCACGAGGCAGAGGTCGTAGAGGTAGACCTGAGTCTGGTAAGTCGTGCTGAGTTGACCTGTGAGAATCAGGATGAGATTGAAATAGAGGTTAATGTTGAGCATGCCTCTCAGAGTCCGACAGAGTGATCGGATAGTATTGAGAAACGCTTCGCGAGATTAGAGCGGAGTGTGGAGATTATTATGAGGAGCTAATTGCTCAGATTATGTATGAGATATGAGGGCGCAGCGGAGCTTTGGAGGAAACCCGCTCGACCCATCTTAAGAGTTGATATGAGAAATATTCTGGATGTATTCTGGTGACTGAATATTTTGGGCACTACTTAAAGGGAAATTACAGGTAAAATTTCTTACACTGCCCATAGTCATTGGTTGATTGATGAGTATGAATCTCAGATTACATCCCTGGGCAAGCATGAACCCGATATTGTGGACAGTGAGAGTCAAAAAGCCCAAAAGTTCATGAAAGGGCTCAAATTGTCGATTAGAGTCTGATTGGCTCACTACTTATGTCGAGGCAGTGGCAAAATACAGTTACATGAATAATATCATGTGTTGCACGCCTCTGAGATTGAAAAAGGTAGTAAGGGCCGAAATAGAGACAGAAGAGAAATGACAAAGATGTTAAAATGGGAAAAAGGTAATTGGTAAAAGATTTAATTTGATGAGTCCTGGAGTAAGATAATTGGTAAGGCCCCCGTGCAACCAATTTTGGCACTCTTGAAAGGCATTGTGATTGGAGGACCTCGACCTGCTACGAAGCAGTGTAGCAGTGTAGGATGTGTGGTAGATACTACGCAAGGAGGGTCTATACCTACACTGTATTGATGAAAATGGCCGTTAAGTGTGGTAAGACGGACCATTGATTTTGATTGCACAGAGTTAGGCGAGATCGCCTTACAGAAAAGTAAAGAGACAGAGAAAAACTTCGTTGGTATAGCTGCAACGAAAAGGGAGGCCATAGCCGAAAAGAAAAAGGAAAATAGGCTGTTGGACGAAGGCGAGAGGATGTCTGGGACCAGGACACTATTGATGTTTCATGGATGTGGTGTAAGATACCACGCTTGTTATGAACAATGAAGTACATATGTTCATTGATCCTAGTGCCACACGTTTATTCATACCGCCTTCATTCGCATATAAGTGAGTAAAAGGCATGAATGCCTACATCATTGGGCACAGTACTGATAAATGAGTACCCCAATAGAGGAGGATTAATAAACGAAATATGGATATAGAGATTTTAAGTTGAAAACAGGGGTGAAAACATCACTGAAAAATATATTGTAAGTGTTGACAAGTGATAAAAAGGGATGCAACAGTTGAAATTAAAGGATTGTACTCATGGAACGAATAATGACAAGAGTTTCGTTATAATTGATACACTAAGGAGATAATCTCTGAGAGATGCTTGATCCTAAATACAAGATGTATCGGAGTAAGAGGCGTATGCTAGGTAAGAACATCTTTACGATATGAAGTAATTAGGATTAAAGCAATTTGTAGCGAATATAAATTGTGACTACATGGACTGGTATATAAAGTAAATGTGGTTAAGTCTAAGGGTTAATAAAGATATTTCAAAATACCTCCCCGCCTGAAGACTTGACAGCGTCTAAAAGTATATATTTATAACCTATAACGTGAAATCGATCGTCGTAATAAATACCTTCAGCATTAGGATACCTTTACTAAGACGATAAGAATATTAAAATTTGACAAATCATAAAGGTTAACATAGTAAAATTTAATAAGAGCCGTTAAGATAAGAAAAGGAAATGACGCAGGTTAGTACCTAAAAACGTAAGCGATTTTGTAGGATCTTATACGCTTATGCGTAAAGAAGTCAAGGATTGAACCTATTTGTAATCATCAATATCGATGATAGGTTGAGTGTAGTTAAAGTCCAGGGCAACTTATAAACAACAATTGGAAAATTGCCCTTACAGATGGTTGCTGCGAGTTCTAAAAAGGGTGTACTTTGTTGGCACGTTTAACTAAGAAAACGTGGTCTTTGAATGAGATGATAAATAAGATGATAGATGTGACATGAATTTCGGTGTAGTGAAGTATGAACTGACCACCGTGATTATTTTCACCATACCCAACAGCTCAAGAGGTTCTCAGTGAGTATGGATACCTCAAAATTATGAAGGAGCTGTGTATTGATGTATAATGGAAAGATAGTCAATTTTGGAGTCAGACAACTCCTTGATCATAAAATAAACTATCTGACTCATGATTTTAAGTTGGCAACAGTATTTGTACCGAGGATATGGTACTATTATGTACACGATGAAGAATTTTGGATATGCACTGATCATAAAGTCTCAAGTATCTGTTTTCACAGAAAGAGGCGAATATGAAAATACATAGTGGGTTAGAGCTTCTGAGAGGTTTTGATTTGTGAAAATTATGCCACCCAGGAAAGGCTAATGTGATGGCTGATGCCTCGAGTATAAAGAGTCTCGGGATGGTATTACATATGATGGTCAGGGAGCGTGAGCTGCTAGAGCAGTTGTGGACCTCAGTAATGATGTGATCCCTTCTGATGATAACAGTGATTGTGTGACAGCTAGCCTGAGATTACAACCGGATGAGAGTGCCCGGATTTGCCAAGCTTAGCGTGATGATCGGCATGATGTCGATAGTTTGGGTCAGATTCAGAAGGGTACAGTGACAGAGTTCACAGCGAGTGTTGATGATTTACAGAGAGGTTCAGAGACAATATGAGTGCTCCCCAGGACCACAGTTGATGGGATAGTGATATTGTCAGAAGCTCACTCTTCGGGATATACAGTGTATACGAAAGTAAAGAATATATTGAAATCTCTGAAAAGGGTATTGGTGGTCAGATGTGAAAAGAGATATGGTAGAGATTGTGGAAAAGTGCCTAGTATGTCAGCAGAATATGGTAGAGTATTAAAAGTCTGCAGAATTATTGCAGCACCTACCTATATCGACACGGCACGGAAATGGGAGTAAGTCTCCATGAATTTCGTGATGGGTTATAGAGGACTCAGATGAATCACGAGACTTTTATTTAGATGATAGTCGCTAAGTTGACTAAGTCTACCAACCTTCTGGTTATGAAATCCCCAGATACTTAGAGTGTATATGAGGATTTATGTGTAAGGAAGATTGTGGAACATTAAGTAGCGTTCCAGTGAGTATGGTATCATATAGGGATTCCCGCTTCACTTCTTACTTCAGAGAATATTTTTCAGGAAGTTATGGGAATCCGACTGAGCATTAGCACAGCTTTTCGTCCTCAGACAGATGGTCAGTCAGAGAGAACTGTACAAGTTCTGGAGAATCCGATGAAAGCGTGTGCCCTTGATTTTATAAGCTCTTGGAATGATCAGTTGTCACAAATCGAATTCGTCAATAGTGACAGTTGTCACTTGAGTATCGGGATAACAAGAAATGAGGCAATGTATGGTTGCAGGGGTTGTTCCCCAAATTGGATAAAAAAAGTGGGTGACAGATAGAATTATTTTTGACTTTGGATAATAAGTCTCTGAGGATGTTTAGTTAAGGATGAGAGATTAAGAACACCTCGGAGCAGATAGAAAAGTATTGGAATTCACCCTTGGTGAATTAGTATGGTGGAAATGTTTCTTGTTCTAAGAGAATAAGGACATAGCGAACTTTTGGAAGAAGGTAAGTTGAGTTTCGCTGGATTGAATATTTTGAGAGATTGGACAAGTGGAAGATAAGACCTGCAGGTTGGCGTTATCACTTGAATAAGCAGGCACCCACAATGTGTCTCAACTTTTGATGCTTCGGCAATACTATCCAGATCCAGCATAAGTGATTGAATATGAATTCCAAAAGTTCAGTTTAATGAAAATATAAGTATATTGATAAGTTGATTCGGGCATTAAACAGGAAAGAGAAAATATTGAGGTTTAAGATGATCTCCCTAATTAAAGTCCTTTGGTAGTAATACACTCCGGAGAAGGTCATATAAGAATTTAAGAGTATGATACGATCGATGTACCCGGAGTTGTATATGGACTCATATGACTTGGTTCTAATTTGGAGGACCAAATTCCTTAAGTGGGGGAGATTTGTAAGACCCGAAATTAAATCGTAAATTTTATGAGGTAGAAAAATGTTCACAAATAAAATGAAACGAGATTTGGACAGGAGATAAGGATTTAAAATACGAAATGAATGAGTATTCGTGAAGGGAAGTCGGGTTAAATTAATCCCGAACACGTGTAAGGGCAAAATGGTCAAAAGATCGAAAGTCGGTATAATTTCTATAAGAAAATTTAATTAAAAATATGGATTTGAGAAATTTTGGTCAATAAGGATGAAATAAATTTATTTTTGGTTAAATTGATCAAGATATTAATTTATGGGAATTAATCGGGATTTTTAGTTCAGAAAAATAATCCCGAAAAATAATCGAAAATTATACCGGGAAGCCGAAATAATACCGAGAAATTAATTTATAGACTAAATAAATAAAATATAATTTTTCTAAGATATTTTGAATATTTTAGACTAATTTAATCAATTAAATAATATTAATAAAAATAAATAAATATATAAAACTAAATTAAAAAAAAGAGGGAAATATGAAAAACTATCGGGGAGAGAGAAAATAACAGAGAAACCGAGGAGACCTGCGCGTGGCCGACCGACGAGCCACCACAGGCGACCATCACCCTCCGACGAAGGACCGAACAGGAAGAGGAGCGGCCGGCGAAGCCATTGGCACCGGTGACGCGCTCCTACAATGGCCGTGTCCGGCGAACGGAGGAAGAGAAGATCGCGGGGAAAACATCGTCGGTCCCGGCGATCCACGGCAGCTGGGCTCGAACGGCGGGCACCGGCAAGATCGGGAAGAGGAGCCGGTTCTTTTGAGATCAGTATTGGCCGACGAAACCGTCGGAATCCGTCGGATCGGGAGGTGGCAGCCGCGGGGGAGAAGGAAACAATTCGCCGGCGATGGCTGCGTTTCGACTCCAGCCGAGGCCCGATCTTGGATGCCCAGGTGCAGACGCGTCGAACGGCGGTGGTGAGGCTCCGGGAACCGGTCGGAGGGCGCCGGAATGAGCAAATGGGGATTGAACCGGCCGAACTGGACTGAACCGACCAAACTGAACCGAACCGGACCGAGCTGAATCGGCGGTCTGAACCGGACTGAACCAGACTGAACCGGTTTAGCCAAAAAGAGAGGAAAAAAGGGAGAAAAAGGGAAAAAGAAAAAGAGAAAAAAATTAGGGAAAATTTCAGTGATGCAATCGAGCTTCGGGTAAGTCGATAAGCGGTCAAAATTGACCGATTTGAATTTTGAAATATTTTATTCAATTATTATTCGACTAAAAATTTACCCGAAAATTATGAAATTGTGTAGCTCGACAATTGGCATCCAAGGAGAGCTCGAGATAGCCTCGATTTACAGACAAGCATGAAATCTCGGGTAAGTGACCCTTATTTACGACAATTTACATCGTTATGCGTGCTTCGGATTTAATTATCGCATAAAATTAAATTAAATTTTAGAAAGTCGAATAAATTGTCGTAAATAATAAATTGAGCTAATTGAGAGTTAGAACGAGGCCCAATAAATTGTTGGTGGGCTCAATGAGCCCAATAGGCCTCGATAATGTGAAAATTAAGTGGAAAACGGGGTTAAGGCCGATTAAGGCCCATTAAGGTACAATCGGGCCCAATAGAGGTAACCGGGCCCAATGATTTAAATTAAGCCCAAAAAATATTAAATACAATTAAATTGTATAATATCTGACCTGAGGAATATTATTACGCAGTTCCAGGCATTTGATTGGGAGCATATCGGACTGCGCGACGAGACAACAGTGAAAAAAGAAAGGTCAGACTCTACAGAAAAATAAGGTAAGGGAATTTTGTAAGTGCATAGAGATGCCTATACGTATTTTGAGGGTATTTACAGGGTTCAGAATTCCTTAAAGCATCTAGTAATGAAATAATAATAATTTTACGAAAATCGGGGCATAGGTGAGTAAAGAAAAAAGATGATTTTGCCCCTAGGAGTAAAATTTACAAAAAGGGTAGTAAGGCAGGTAAATTGCATGATTTCGTGTTTTTAATGTGTTATATGAATATATTGCTTTGATTTAAGCAAATATGCACATAGGTTGGTTGTTGATTTCATGAATTTTACGAAAGGGTACCGGCTTGTACCAGTTATGATTTTAAAAGATATTTTATCAAGATTGAGCCACCTATCGTATTTACATGAATAAAAAGAGTGCTAGAGTCTTTCTCGCACTCAAGTTTACTGATTTATTCTCATGAAAAGTCGTACTGGAGCATTGCTCGTACGAGAAATTTGTGTGTGCACAAAACCGTGTTGGAGCTTCGCTCGCACGAGATTTTAGATATCATGATATGCATAGCATGGTGCTGGAGCTTCGCTCGCACTAGACGCGAGTTGACATGCATATAGTCGTGTGAAAGCCTCCTGTAGACTGTGTGTCACAGAGAGTTGAGATGCTCGCACGCATACTTTGAGACATGGGTTAGTTATCGACATAGTATTGGGGTGGATAAGACCTACGGCAGGCACCCCCAGACTATGATATGGGTCCACGGAGTACGATGTACCGTGTATGTCACACGGAGTACGCTGTACCATGCAGTCATGATGACTCTATGATGTTACTTGATATTCTAGCGGGTAGGACTTGACCCCACCTCCCGTTACAGTTGTGATGCCCCGCACACCGGGATCCGTGTAGCTTGGGATCACAAGGACATAGAATGGCCATAGTCCTCGATTTGTCATACAGTAACCTACATGCCTCACATGATATCATACGGTCTGGATAGACCAGGATAAACCCGATGGAGGGGTAGTCCCGATTTGTGTTTTTAAAAGAGATGTGATTTGATGAATCAAGGTATTCCCGAGAGATGGGTTTGACCTTGATGAAGTTGTTTTATAATGAAACAAATGAGTTTTAAATGTGATGAATTTATGATGAAACAAATAAGTTTCAAAGTGATGAGTTTTGTGATTAAACAAATGAGTTTTAAAGTGAAGAGTTTATGATGAAATAAATGAGTTTTAATGTGACGAGCATGAGATGTCATACATGATGATTTTCCATGTGTGCTTGATATGTCGATTTCATGATTTCTTGTATATGATATATATATATACATGTGGCATTGTTTTAATCTTACCTCATGCTCTGAAAGTAAACGATTTTTACATCATGACATTATCAGCACGTAGATAGTATAGTTATCTACCTGCTTACATTATTGCCTTACTGAGCATGTTTCGCTCACCCTTTCATTTTCCACCCCACAGGGTATATTCAGTAGAAGAGAGTGACAATAATCTCGCATCTCGGTTATCCGCTGCTTCTTAGTAAGACCAGGTATACACATTTGTATAATTTTGTATCTGAACATATAGATGCACAGTACTGTATATGGATGTAATATTGGGGATGTATTTAGTTTTAAATAAATTGATATGTAAATGAAATATGGAAATTGAATGGTAAATAGGGGAGAGGTGACTAACACCGAATGATAGCCCAACTGTTTAGTAGTATATATGTTCACGACGGGTAAGGAAATGAAAAGCGAAAAATTTGTAGGGATTTTTAGGAAATTTGGGTCGTGACACATTAAGTATGAGTAATGTATCCTTATACATCATACTAAGTATTGATGCATTCTATGCATCAATATAATCACCATGCATTCTACGTATCACTACACATCCAATGTTTTACTATGCATTTTGACCTTTTAATCCTTTAAAAATCATTGTTCTCCCATTAATTTCTAGCAAGTACAGAAATAAAATTTTGGTGAAATCAACATCCTATGCCGTATAGGGTTAATGTTTGATTAACTTTAATTGGTGGTGGTAGCTTTTCTTTTGTATTACAATACACAATTAATCACATCAATCATTTTTATTCTAAGTATTCTTCGATTTAGATCTCATATCTAAATAAGAGTACTTTGCAACAAAGGATGCATTATTATGCATAAATACTTATACTTTCATAATCTCATTATGCCAAGCATCAATCATCAAGTCACAAGATTGCTATTGATTCCGAATTAAAAGTACCTTTAGTATCTCTATACTAACTTTTGATTATGACTAATGTGATTAGTACTTGTTTGTGAGTATTTACTATTCTAAATAATGTTTATCATAACGTATAGATTTGTGAATCTAATAGTTAGAAAAAAACTCTAGAAGTCGTCACTAATTATTTTACTTAGGTTTAATTGGTCATGTGAGACCCCGTATAGGTTTAACCTTGAACATATGTAAATGAATTCATAAGTATGATGATGTACTAGTAATGTAAAGCATATGTACTATAAAGTCCATAAGTTAAATGTACACACTTGTAATGAGAGTTGATAATTGTATGTACAAGTTACGTTATGAATGAACATGAAGAAATGGACTTAAACATGTGGTGAATGTTAGTGGAATAGAAAATGAGTAGTGTAGTAAATGGAATGAACAATTGCATGAGCTATGCACTCCCATTTAGTTTATATTATGTACCTTTGGCTATACAAAGACTCTACACAAGTTTTAAAATGTATGAAGTATGAAAGGATACCTTTTTCAAGTCTCAAAGATGATTGAATGAGAAAATGACTATGGCAACAAATTTAAGATGTTTTGAGTGAAGTTACTGCAAAAAAACTAGAGGAAAACTGAAAAATAAGAAGGTCAGATCGATCTCATAGGATGAGAGATCGATCTCATAGGATGAGAGATCGATCTGGAAGAGCCAAAATGATCTAATTATGAGCTATGGAGCAGGACAGATCGATCTCCAATGGAGCCATATCGATATGCTAAGCATTCTGTAACGAGAAGATCGATTCTTAAGGCAAGTAGATCGATCTCCTTAACTCTCTGTTTGAGATAGATCGATCTCAAGACTAGACAGATCGATCTCTTTGAGAGTTCTGTAAAGGGCAGATCGATCTCCTACAAGAGGCAGATCGATCTCCAAGAGGAAAATTGGCCTTCGATAGATCGATCACATAATTGAAGAAGATTGATCTTGTAGTACTTGTGTTTGGTAAAAAGGACTACCAAACCTTGCAGAGATTGATCTGTACAAGGACCAGATCGATATCATAAGCCTGCATCTATAAAAAGGGGCTCGAGATTTGACTGAAACCTCATAATTTCCCTCCCACCAAACCTTACCTACCATTTTCTCTCAAGACCCAAGCTTTCTCACTCTAAAGATCACTACATTCTAGCCAGTTTTGGAAGAAGCTCAAGAAGGGAAAGTTGTTCCTTGAAGTAAGGAGAACAACATACCCAAAAATCTCACATTGTTGTGACCAAGAGAAGGAGTTGTGGCTACCACAAGTTTGCCTAAGTAAAGGGGTAAGCTCTTCAACCTTCAAGCTTCTAAATATGATTTTTAGATATTTGTGGGTTGAATGATATGTGAAATGTTGATAGGAATGATGAATTTAGTGATGGGTGAGTGATATTAAGGGAGATTTATAAAGAGGAAATACATGGAAAAGTGATAGAAAGCTTAAGAGATGGTAAAATGATATTTGTGGAAGAGTGAAATGTGATTAAGGGTTGAGTAGTATGAATAGATAAATAGAAGACAATGTGTATGTTTAGTAGAGGGAAAAGAAAATAACTTGATGATTTATACGTGTAGCTCGGAATACGTGAGACACAACTAACCCGGATCATGAACGGAGCAAGCGTGATAGAGGAAATACGAGCGCGATTCGAGGTAAGGGACTGTGTGTTAGCGATAGAGGTATTTGTATGTATTTTACTGCGATTTGAGTAGTTACAACGCTAGAAATAGCATGTTTAGCTATTGAGCTATGGAAATCTATATGAAAGTATGAAAGGTATTAGATATACATATATATTGTGAAAATTGGATGTAGGAAGGAAAAATATCCTGACATGCATGTTTTTAATGATTTTACATCTATGTACGATATATTGATGTTTTCTCATCCATATACTGATTTTAAGATTAAGAAATGATAATAAGTGGGCTGGCTAATTTTACGTGTTTAGCATGGGACAACATGCTACGTAAATATACATCTTTTGAGTTTTTAAAAGAGAAAATAGCCACCTATCAGATTTGAGATGAGATTTGGTGTTGGAGCTCTAGCACACACCATTTTAATGACTTTGACTATGCTAGATTTTACTCGCATATGTCTACATGTTTTAATGTGTCGTGCCGGAGTTTAACTCGCATAATGGTTTTGAGAAAAGTGCTGGAGCATTGTTTGCACCAATTTTTACTGAATTGAGGTAAGCCTGGGGTATGGGACCCAATGGGATGCCAACCGACGGCCTTGGAACGGGCTGGGCCTTAACAATGAATCGTACCACGTTGGAGCCTTGCGATGACTGTGTGTCACGCTGATTGCTCGCCTGGTATATGAGACATGGTTCAAGATGAAAAGTCTATTGGAGTTGGTAGATAGACTTGGGTCCACGGTTGTACGTAGAACTGTGTCGTTGTCCGTTGGTATACTATGTACCGTGCTGGGTGCACGTGGGTACAAGAATCACGTAGATGACACATGGCGTACCTTATACCGTGAGTATATGAGGAGATGAGGTTGATTGAGATGAGTCGGAGGGTAGGAATGACTCATCCCCCTTCAGGCGAAGTGATGCCCTATGCACACCTGATCAGTGATGACACATTGTAATGACTGTGTGTCACGCTGATTGCTCACCTGGTATATGAGACATGGTTTAGGATGAAAAGTCCATTGGAGTTGGTAGATGGACTTGGGTCCATGGTCGAACATAGAACTTTGTAGTTGTCCGTTGGTATACTATGTACCATGTTGGGTGCAAGTGGGAATGAGTATCGCGTAGATGACACATGGCGTACCTTATACCGTGAGTATATAAGGAGATGAGGTTGATTGAGATGAGCCGGAGGGTAGGACTGACCCATCCCCCTTCAGGTGAAGTGATGTCTTGTGCACACCTAATCAGTGAGGCATGGGATCACTGACTATGGCCATATGTCGTGGATATTAGATTGCCAAAAATTCCATTCCTGTCTTAGAGATACGAGAAATTAAGAAACTTAGAAAAGAAAGAGATTTGGTGAAAAGAAATGATTTGAGAAAAGCAAAGAGAGTTTGTGATTTGATAAATCTCTCGATTTGAATGCTCGTGCTATGATAGCACTGTTTATGACATGTTTTTAAATGGGAATATCGTATACATGTTTTCATGAAAATGCTTATATGAGAAATGAATGTACGAATGTTCTAGTAATATTTCTATTTACTTTGAAACATGGTTTTGGTTATGCATGCATGGGCTATGTAGATAGTACAATATCTACCTGTTAGCATCTATTTCCTTACTGAGTTGTGGTTTGCTCATCCCACTACTTTTCCCCCTCCAGATACTGAGAAGTAGGACAGTGCAGTGGTCTCTGGATCTTTTTGTGTTGGACAGCTCCCACCAGTGGCAAAGGTATAAGATTTGTATACACATAAGTCTTTTGTATCTATTATAATGTATCACATAGTTACAAATCGAGAATGTAAACAGTGGTATGGGGGATGTTATGTAAGGATATTATTTTACAATTAATTTTGTATATGTACACACACACCTGGGAGTGTGAATTAAAGATTAAATATTTCGCTATAAAATTTATGAAATTTTAGTAATTGCATCATCTCACAGCCTAACCGTAGTAGTATATGTATGGATAAAGGGCACCCGGGAGTGGGGTGTGACAGATTTGGTATCAGAGCAAGGTTGGTCTGATATGAGTCGATGTTTAGGACTAAGGAAACATACATCCCTAAGTTACTGTGTGATATTTAGATACAAATGTGTATACGGAGCTGGTAGTCAATTAAAAGTTTGTTATAAATGTAGGAAGTTATCAGGCTAATGAGTTATCCCTGAGAGACACCGCAAGAGGGGAGAGAGCTCGAGAGCTCAAGGGCGAAATGACAGGGCTGAAAGGCACAATAGATCGTCCTCTAGTCATGAGCCCCAGGAACAGATGGAGGCTTCTGATCCTCAGATAGCCCGATTAGAGGAAGACATACGCACGATGATGACCATGATGGGTCAGATCATGACTAGGTTTGAGGGTACATCTGGTATAGCGGGACAGGTTGCACCAAATCCCCTAGCAGTTGCACCTGAACCTGAGGATGTTGCACCTGTACAACCTGAACCGGTTAGGCTACGAGATCCACATATTCGACTAGTACCTCCTTCAGTAGCCCCACAGTAGTGTGATGATGATGATTTGGGGTATGGATATGACTGCGATATGGAGAGGTTGAGGCATTTCATGGATTTCAAGCCTCCTTCTTTTAGCGAGGTAAAGGTTCCGACAGTGGCTGAGCACTGGATCAATTAGATAGAGAAGTTGTTTGACTTCTGTAGATGTTCAGCTACGGAGAGAGTAGCGCTTGCAACTTTTGTATTGAGAGGCAAAGCAAAGCACTGGTGGAAGTCCACCAGGCCTATGTTGAGAGCTTAGGGTATGGATATCACGTGGGATATGTTTTTGGGTGCTTTCAAAGAGCAACACATCCTAGATACCGCTTGACATAGGTTACATATGGAATTTTTGAATCTGACTCAAGGGAATCGAACCATTGATGAGTATGAGTCACGATTCACTTCATTAGGCCGGTATGATCCAGACTTTATAAGGAGTGAAACTATCAGTGTCTGTAGATTTCTAGATGGACTGAGGCCTTCGATTCGAGCTAAGTTGGCCTCGTGTGATGTCGCTACGTATAGAGAGGCTATGCGACGAGCCCAGTTGTGTGAGTAGGACTATGACCTACAGATTTCAGAGTTTAGTTGGGGTAAGGACAAGGGTCCGAGGAAACTGGGAGGTGGCAAAGGTGCAAAATTTGGTCGGAGATTTTTAAGTAAGCGTCGGAGAGAGGTAGATGAGTCACAAAAAAAGGCTGCTAGATCTTTTATGCCTCCAAATCAGACACCAGCCAGGGGTATAGTGATTGGAGGACCCCGACCGACCATGAATCAATGCAGAATATGCAGCCGATACACGGTGGTAGGCCCTGTCATCTTCAGGGTACACAATGCTTCAGATGTGGTAAGTTCGAATATTATGCAAAGGAATGTCCAGAGGCAGTTGAGGTAGTTCCACAAAGGTGTAAGGAGCCAGAGAGAGTTCCTATAGTTACACCTCTTGCAAAGAAGAGAGCCACGACTGAAGAGAAAGGAAAGCAAGTTATGGGTCAAGCAGTGTGTATACGATAGACCAGGCATCAGCTGATACCTCATCTGAGGTGATAAAAGGTACAATTTTAATCTTCAATTTGGAAGCTATAGCTTTGTTTGATTCTAGTGCTACGCATTCTTTCATATCGCCTGCATGTGCATTAAAGTTGACAGGACTTGTAGAACCCACACACCTAAATGGTACTTTGCTAATAAGTACTCTAATGAGAGTTAGTCAATTAGCTGAACAAGTGTATAAGGATTATAAGGTGAGGGTAGGAGATAAGTGTGCGACAACCAACTTGATCTTGTTAAATATGTATAACATTGATGTAATCTTGGGAATGGATTGGTTAGCTACCAATCATGCTGTCTTAGATTGCCACACTAAGTTTATTACATTTTCTCTACCCGAGGAATGTGTTGTAAGATTTTAGAGAAGAAATAAAATCTTGAATTTTATGGCAAATAAAGTACAATGGTATAAATGACATGAATGTTGTTTTGAAGGTTTTATTGTTTATATGGTGGATTTGGACAAAATACATTTGGATATGGAGGACATTCCAGTGGTTAGAGAATTCCCTGATATCTTTCTAGACGACCTACCAGGATTGCCAACGGATAGAGAAATGGAATTTGATATCGAATTAACACCTAGAACAGAGCCGATATCCAAGTCACCATATAGGATGGCTCCAGTTCAGCTAGAGGAATTAAGGAAGCAGTTATAAGATATGCTAGATAAAGGGTTCATAAAATTGAGCGTCTCACCATGGGGAGCTCTGGTATTATTTGTGAAGAAGAAAGATGGGAGACTCAAGTTGTGTATTGACTATAGGATGTTGAACAAGGCTACCATCCAGAATAAGTACCCTTACAGCGCATCAACGATTATTTGGATTAGCTTCGAGGAGCGCAGATTTTTTCTAAGATAGATCTGAGGTCTGGGTACCATCAATTGAAGATTCGGAAGGAGGATGTGCCTAAGACAGCTTTTCGCACCCGCTATGGTCATTACGAATTCCTAGTGATGCCTTTCGAGTTGACGAATGCGCCAGCAGCTTTTATAGCTCTAATGAATGAGATATTCAAGCCATACCTGGACTAGTTCGTGATCGTTTTCATCGATGATATATTAGAGTATTCAAGGTCCAAGGAAGATCACGAACAACACTTAAGGATTGTTTTGCAAACTCTCTGAGAGAGAAAATTGTATGCCAAACTTGGTAAATGTGATTTTTGGCTAGAGCAAATTTCCTTTCGGGGCCACGTTGTATCGAAGGATAGGGTGTCAGTAGATCCATCCAAGATTGAGGTTATTATTCAATGGGAACAGCCCAGGACAATCATAGAGATCAGAAGCTTTCTGGGTTTGGCAGGTTACTATAGGAGATTTGTGGAGGGTCTTTCTAGACTGGCTGCTCCGTTGACACGTCTTATGAGAAAAGATGTGGAGTTTATATGGGATGAAGCATGTGAGAGGAGCTTTCAGGAACTCAAGCGTAGATTAACCACCGCGCCAGTTTTTATCATCCCAACAGTTCAGGAAACTACTCTGTGTATACAGATGCTTCACATCAAGGATTAGGATGTGTTTTGATGCAGGTGGAAGGGTAGTAGCTTATGGATCTAGACAGCGAAAAGATCATGAGAAGAACTAACCCACACACGATTTAGAGTTGGCGGCCATAGTATTTGCATTGAAGATATGACGCCACTACTTGTATGGTGAGAGATTTCAGATATTTAAGGATCATAAGAGTCAAAAGTATCTATTCTCACAGAAGGAGTTAAATATGAGACAAAGAAGGTGGTTAGAACTCCTCAAGGACTACGATTGTGAGATTTTGTACTACCTAGGGAAGACGAATGTGGTTGCCGATGAATTGAGTAGAAAGAGTCTCGGGTTGGTATCACATATGATGGTTAGAGAGCATGAGTTGTTAGAACAATTCACGAACCTTAGTCTAGATATGACCCTACCTGAGATTGGCAGCTATGGGATTATTACTAGCTTGAGATTAGAACCAGAGTTGATTGAGAGAATCCGACAAGCTCAACAAATTGATCAATGGTGTGTTAATGTGATTAGCCAAATCCAGAAGGGTAAGGGTATGAAATTTGTATTGAGTTTAGATGGAGTACTAAGGTTCAGAAATAGAATATGTGTTCCTAAGGATTCGGAGGTGAGAAAGTTGATATTATAAGAGGCTCACTCATCGAGATATACAGTACACTCAGAGAGTAGTAAGATGTATCAAAATCTCCGAAAGGTGTATCGATGGTCTGGAATGAAGAGAGACATAGCTGAGTATGTCGCTAGATGTCTCATTTGTTAGCAAGTAAAGGTTGAACATCAGAAACCAAGAGGATTATTGGAACCTCTACCGATACCGACATGGAAGTGGGAGCACGTCACCATGGACTTTATGATGGGGTTACCTAGAACCTGTAAGAACCATAATGCTATTTGGGTGATAGTAGATCGGTTAACGAAATCGGCACACTTCTTAGCCATGGGATCTACAGATACCTTGAGTGCATTGGTGAACTTGTATGTACAGGAGATATTGAGATTGCATGGAGTCCCAGTGAGTGTTGTTTCTAACCAGGATGCTCACTTCACTTCCCACTTTTGGGGACTTTTTCAAGAATTGATGGGGACCTAACTGCGTTTTAGCATCGCTTTCCATCCTTAGACAGATGGTCAGTCAGAGAGGACTATACAGACCCTGAAGGATATATTGAGAGCGTGCGTGTTAGATTTTAGAGGCTTATGGGATGATCACTTGCCATTGATTGAGTTCGCCTACAATAACAGTTATCACTCAAGTATTAGTATGGCCCCTTATGAGGCACTATATGGTCGTAGATGCCAATCACCCATTGGTTGGGAAGAAGTTGGTGACAGACAGTTGCTTGCTCCCGATTTGGTTAGACAAGCCTCCGGCGATGTTTGGATAATATGTGATAGGCCGCGAACAGCTTAAAGTTGAGAAAATAGCTATGTTGACAAGAGAAGGAGGCCACTTGAGTTTGATGTGGGTGAGTCCATATTTTTTAGAGTATCTCCTTCTAAAGGAATAACGAGGTTCAGGAAGAAAGGAAAACTAAGTCCTCGTTACATTAGTCCCTTTGAGATTTTGGATAGAGTGGGAGATGGAGCATATAGGCTAGCCTTACCACTTGAGCTAGTAGGAGTCCACAATGTCTTCCATGTTTCTATGCTTCGGAAGTACTATCCGGATCCAACACATGTAATTAGCTATGAGCCATTAGAGCTCAAGGAGGATATGTCGTATGAGGAGGAACCGATCCTGATATTGGACAAAAAAGAGAAGGTGTTGCGGAACAAAACGATTTCATTGGTTAAGGTTTTGTGGCAACATCATACATCAAAAGAAGCAATATGGGAGTTAGAGGATCTAGTGAAAGAGAAATATCCCTAACTTTTCGAGGAAAAGACTTGGTTCAATCTAGAGGACCAAATTTTCTAAGTGGGGGAGAATGTGAGACCCCGTGTAGGTTTAACCTTAAACATAAGTAAATGATTTATAGGTATGATGATGTACTAGTAATGTGAAGCATATGTGCTATAAAGTCCATAAGTTAAATGTACACACTTGTAATGAGAGTTGGTGATTGTACGTACAAGTTATGTTATGAATGAATATGAAGAAATGGACTTAAACATGTGGTGAATGTGAGTGGAATAGAAAATGAGTAGTGTAGTAAATGGAATGAACAATTGCATGAGCTATGCACTCCCATTTAGTTTATATTATGTACCTTTGGCTATACAAAGACTCTACACAAGTTTTAAAATGTATGACGTATGAAAGGATACCATTTTCAAGTCTCAAAGATGATTGAATGAGAAAATGACTCTGGCAAAAAAATTAAGATGTTTTGAGTGAAGTCACTGCAGAAAAACTGTAGAAAAATTGGAAAATATGAAGGTCAGATCGATCTCATAGGATGAGAGATCGATCTGGAAGAGCCAAAATGATCTCATTTTGAGCTATGGAGCAGGACAGATCGATCTCCAATGAAGCCATATCGATCTGCTAAGCATTCTATAACGAGAAGATCGATTCTTAAGGCAAGTAGATCGATCTCCTTAACTCTCTGCTTGAGATAGATAGAGCTCAAGACTAGACAGATCGATCTCCTTAAGGGTTCTGTAAAGGGCAGATCGATCTCCTACAAGAGGCAGATTGATCTCCAAGAGGAAAATTGGCTTTCAACAGATCGATCTCATAATGGAAGAAGATCGATCTTGTAATAGTTGTGTTTAGTAAAAAGGACTATCAAACCTTGCAGAGATCGATCTTTACAAGTCACAACCCTCAACTTAACAAAATATGTACAAATTTTTTGCATTTTCGTGCATCGTTTATCATTCGTCCTTACCTCAATTATGAACAGCAACTCTCCTCAATAGTTGGGCTGTGTGTCGACGTCTAACTCATTCCACCATACCAATTCAATTTGTATATTATTTATGAGTAAACACTTGTATAAATGTATATATCAGAGTTGTTACATGTGTTTACATTGTTTTACATCCCCAATAGTTACATACAAAATGCTACTGTGCTATCGTAAGTTTAGATATAAAATTTTAACAGTGTGTATACCTTACGCGATGGGATGCAGCGGATTACCCAAAGGGAAATGCCTCCAGTCATGCTCAATCTATATTCAACACTCTGTAGAGAGGGGGAAAATAAGGGGGGTGAGCAAACCACATGCTCAGTAAGGCAATCATGCGAACAGGTAGATACTGCACTATCTACGTGATCGTGATGCCAAGCTCAAAAGCATTTAATTCATCATTTATCTCAAAACATGAGTGTATGATTGTGTTAATAGTATGTAAAGCATTCATGCTATTAAAATCCAGTGCACATTTCAACTCAAAGAATGGTATAAATCATCATGCATAATTCATAATAAAGCATGGCATTAACCATCATACGTTTTCTCAAATAAGCATTGCATTAACCATCATGCATTTTCTCAAATAAGCATGGCATTAAACATCATGCATCTGTGCACTTTAAAAACCATTAACAATCAATATCTCAAAACAATTTAACACTTGTCAGGTCTCAACCCATCCATCGGACTGTCCTGACCCACAAATCATTTCAAACATGGATTTATTTTCAAAACAATAGACATGTGAGATAGGCAATTCAATAATAGGTAATAACCTTAAGGTCTATGGCCATATCCTGTCATACAGGCTTCACTGATCAGGTGTGCAGGATATCACCACTCTCTGCTTCCACACGGGAGGTGGGTCAAATCCTACATGCCGGTCCATAGCAGATCTCGTCCGAAGACAACACATCACAATCTCAACATGGTACAACGTACTCCGTGCTACATGCACAGTACAACGTACTCCGTGGACCCAATCAACACATCATATCAAGCCACATCTCAAAATGCACGTGTGAGCCTATTTAATCGGTACAACCTCTTGTCTACCCGAAGCTTCTAACATGGCTAATAAATCATGTCAAAACAATGCACGTGCGAGCCTATTTAATCGATGTGACACCCAGTCTACTCGAAGCTCCAAGCACGACAACAAGCAAGGTGCGCACCTAGTGCGAGCTAAGCTCTAAGCACAATGCCAAAACCAATATGAAATCTGTGAGATCCGCAATTGTTGTATGATATTCCTTATGATTTCCATATTGTATGACATTAGTATATGTTAATGGATTCATAAGATGGTTGATTCGGATTTGAAAAAATGTGGATGAAACGAAATAATGTATGTAAAATCGAATATGGATAAATTGGGAAAATAAAGAAGCAACAAGTTGTCTAAGGAATTAAATCGAGTTAACTGAAAATAGGGAAAAGATTGTGGATTGATGAAAGAAAGTCGATTCAATTTGGTCCCGAACCTGTGCAAGGGTAAAATGGTCAAAAGATCAAAATTCGGTAAAAATTTGATAAGTAATTTTCGATAAATTATGGAATTTGCAAAATCTAGATCAATATCGAGGAAAATAATTAAATTCGAGTCCGATTGATCTAGATATTAATTTATTGAAAATTACGGGAATTAATTTGGAATTAATCGGAATTTTTAATTCGAAAAAAAATTATCTCGAAAAGAATCGAAAAATATACCGAGAAAGACGAAAATACACTGATAAATTCATTTATTGATTAAATGAATTTAATAATATTTTTTCAAGATTTTTTGGGATATTTGGATTATTTTAATATATTTTAATGTATTAAAATAATAATAAATCAATTAAAAAAAAGAAAGAAAACGAAAAATCTAAAAATTCGTCGAGGAGAGAGAAAGACCCACGAAACCCAAACGGAACCCGTGAAACCCGACACCCCAGACCAGTCACCGATGTCCGACGAGCTCAGCTACCGATCGAAAAAGGTAGTCCGAAGCCCGACGGTTCCAACGGTACCAGCAACGCGAGCCGACGACCCCTATTCCCGGTAAATCGATCGACGGAAGTCCAACGGAGAAATTGCCTCGGTCCCGACGAACGACGGCATTCTAGCGTCGATTCAGCCCAGCCGAGCCTTCCCCTAGCCGAGACGGTTCTGTTGAACCCAGTAGCTGCCGGCGAGATGGCCGGAATCTCCGGCGACGGCAAACGGGCCAAAACGGCACCGTAGCCGAGAAGGAAGGAAAGGGAGAAAAGAAAAAGAAAAAGAAAAAGAGGAAAAAAAAGGAAGAAAGTGTACCCGGGGATGACTCGAAAATTAGGGTAAGTGACTGAGGGTCGAGATTGACCTGCGGATAAATCTCGGGAATTTAATTTAATATTTTATTGATGAAAAATGACCCGGATTTAAATAATTATGCAGTGTCACTACAGAGCCCGAACGAGAGCCGATTTAGCTCCGATTTTCATACCCCGCACCATATTGGGTAAGTACATTTTAATTACGATAATATGAGTCCTTTAATGCAGAGTTTTGATTATTTTACGGATTTACGGATTAATTCTGCATAAAAAGGAAATTTATTTGAAATTTCAAAGTAATTATCGTAAATAGTATCTGGGCTATCCACTGAGTTTGGAACGAAGCCCGATGATTATTGATAAATCAAATGAGCCCAGTAAACTCGAAGAAGGGATTTAAAAGTGGAAACGGGCTGAAAAAGGGGTTCGAGGCCCATTAAAGTGCAATCGGGCCCAATAGAGTAAAACGAGCCCAGAGCTTTAGATTTGATCAGTAAGAGTGAAATACTGATCTGTATATTGAACTGAACCCACATGTGGTTATATGCAGCTCCGTAGACGAGCGAATTGGACTGAGAAACCAGGTACGATCGAGTCGGGATAAGCTCGCGCGTGATTCCAGGTAAGGGAATTTTATGAACACTTAGAGGTAGCTGTACGTAATTTTGAGGGGATTTACATTACGTTAAATTCAATAGGCTACCCGAAAACAGAATAATAATTTTTACGAAAAAATATGGAAATAGTAAAAAATAACTATTTTGCCCCCAGTTAGGAAAATTTCAAAAAGGGTAGTAAGGCTATGAAATTGCATGAATTTCATGATTTTAATGTTTTCACGATGATATTGCTTTAATTCAAGCAATTTATGGATAGGTTGGCTATTATTTACATGTTTTAAGTGAAAAGGCACAGGTTAGGTGCCAGTTGATAATTTTTAACATGTTTTGATAATATTGAGCCACCTATCAGTGTTATATGAGTTGTAACCGTGCTTGAGCACTGCCGCACTGGATTTTATATTTTAACTCATACTCAGAGTGCTGGAGCCTTGCTCGCACTATTTTACAGATTTGTTTTATATGACTACCGTACTGGAGTTTTTCTCGTACGAGGTTTTCACTGAGTTTTAATACTTATCCGTACTGGAGCAATGCTCGTACGTGGATTTGAATTGAATTTATAATCAGTTTAAGTCGTACTGGAGCGCTGCTCGTATGCAGATTTTTATTGATTTCTATGAAACCGTGCTAGAGCTTCGTGTAAGACCCCGTATATGTAAAAGGGTAATATGTGTAATTGGATCAAATAATATGAATGGACTTGTAATGTAAAGTATGATTGATGTAAGTCCATAGATTCAATATATGTATGTGTAATATAAATTGTAACGTACATACAAGTTGCATGGAGTACGAATACGAAGAAATGAGTTCTAGCAAGTGATGGATGTGATTGAGACTCAAGATGAGTAGTGTGGTAAAATGGAATGGAGTTATGCTTTCATTCGGTTTTATGTAGCATACCTTTGAACATACAATGAATGCACACAAGCTTCAATGTGCATAAGGTATGAATGGATGCCATTTTCAAGCTATAGAGGTGAATGGATGAGGAAATGGCCATGGCAATAGATTGAAGGTGTGTTGGTATGAGTTGCAGCAATGAAACTGCAGGAAATCTGGAAAACATGATGTCCAGATCGATCTCCTAGGATGAGAGATCGATCTGGAAGAGCCAGAATGCTCTTATTTGGGTGAACGAATAGAGCAGATCGATCTCCAATGGAGCCAGATCGATCTGCCAAGCATTCTGTAAGTGAAAAGATCGATCCTCAAGCAGCCAGATCGATCTCCTTAGCTCTCTGTTTGGGACCAAATCGATCTCATGCTTCGACAGATCGATCTCATGCCTCAACAGATCGATCTCATTGCTTCGACAGATCGATCTCAGGCTTAAAAATGCCGTGAAAAAGAGGGATTTTAAAAGGACCAGATCGATCTCCTCTTGGACCAGATCGATCTCCTCAAGTCATTTCTATATAAGGAGAGCTGAAAAATCTGGAAATCTCGGAAAACACTTAACCTAACAATTTCAACCCCAAAAACCTAACTTTCCCTCTCTAAAAATCAACCATTTTCAGTGAGATTTGAAGAGAGATCATTAGAGGCAAAGTTGTTCCTATCAAAGAGGAGAACAACATAGTGAGAGGGCATTTTTCCATTCTTGGAGTTGAAGGAGTTAAGGGCATTACCAATTGTAGCAAGGAGAGAAATCACGTTGGTAAGATTCTAATCCTCCAATCCAAATGTATTAGCTATTTAATTGATTTTGGAGTTGATTGATAGGAGTATTGATGGATAAACTACTTAGGAATGTTGTGGAAGTGGTGTGACCTAGAAATCTAAAATGGGTATAATGTGAGGATATGTGGGATTGAATGAGCCTATCATTTATGGCATGCTAAAGTTGTTATTGGGGTAATGTTTATGATTTTAAATGGTTAAATGAGATTACATTGTGAGTTTGGAGGAATTGTGGAAATGGGTATGAATATACTTGATAAATGCCATAGTGAGGGAATTAATGAAGTATGAACACTATGAGCTTAATATCGATTTGATATCGATTTTGAATAAGTTAATAGGCCTCAAAAGATCCATAGACTCGAGTTATGGGTAAAGTAATGAAACGAGGCCGTATAAGCGTTAATAGAGGCTAGAGGTTAAATTGACTATAGCAAGCGCAAGGGTTGCAATATATGGGTCGAATATAATGCGGGATACGATTTTGTGCAGTCCCGAAGAGTTCGTTGAAGGCGAACCGAATCGTACGAGTAAGCAGCTTAAGGAAGTGGACTCACGCATCGCAATTCCAGGTAAGGGAATTTTGTGAGTATATAGAGATAGCTGCTCGTATTTTGAACTGGGTGAATATTGGGTGTTGTATGAAATGCATGAATTGCTCAAATAAATGTTGATGGTATTTGTGAAAGATGATGGGTATATGCGTGGTTTTGGTTTTGAAGTGGATGCTATGAAAAAGGGATAGTAAGGCTAATAATTGCATAAATCATGTGTTTTGAATGCTTTTACAAAACACAATGCTTTGATTTGAGCAAATAAAAGGATAGGCTGGCTGGTACTTGAATGATGTTGTGAAATAGCCCATATGAGGCACTAAGCATATTATGTGATGTTTTGAATGCACATAAGCCGCCTATCGCGTGTATGGGATATAATTCGCGTTAGAGTCTCGCTCGCGCGAGATTTCTATGTTTTCACTTGTGTGAAACGTGCTTGAGCTTAGCTCGCACTTTGAAATTGAATTGTGATGATGTTTATAAACCGTACTGGAGCTTCTGATCGTACGTGGATTGTGAATGGTTATCTTATGAGTATAACCGTACTAGAGCTATGCTAGTACGCGCCTCTTTATGAGAAGATGCATGATGCATGAGTCGTGCTAGAGTTTTACTCGCACAAGCTTGTACAATGGGATTCGTATAGGGTTGTGAAAGTAGGTAAGATCCTTAAGCCTTACATCCTTAAGCTAACATCCTTAAGCCCGAAGAGGCAGGGAGGCTCTATTAGGCGGGGAGGCTCTGTTTGGTGGGGAGGCTCTCTTACGGTGGGATCCTTAAGCCAACATCCTTAAGCCCAAAGAGGCGGGGAGGCTCTGTTAGGCAGGGAGGCTCTCCTACATGGGTATGGTGAAGGTAAGAACCTTAAGCCCTACATCCTTAAGCTAACATCCTTAAGCCGAAGAGGCAGGGAGGCTCTGTTAGGCGGGGAGGCTCTGTTCGGTGGGGAGGCTCTCTTACGGAAAGGACCCTTAAGCCCTACATCCTTAAGCTAACATCCTTAAGCCCGAGGAGGCAGGGAGGCTCTGTTAGGCGGGGAGGCTCTGTTCGGCAGGAAGGCTCTCCTTCACGAAATATGGAAAACTCTTGGTATGGGGTAGATAAGACCTAGGAATGGCACCCCCAATCATGATATGAGTTGCGGAGTACGATGTACCGTGTATATCACATGGAGTACGATGTACCGCATGATGGTTATGTGATAAGAAAGTCTGGCGAGGGATAATTCATCTTCGTGCCAGCATGATACCCCGCACACCCGGATGCGTGTGGTCTGGGATGATTTATGATGTAATGATTCACATAGGCACTTCTGATATAGTGACCTAGATTTATACACATGCGTGAATTGTGGAATGTAAATGTGGTTGTGGTTTGTGAGTTGATTTGGTGGTGTTATGTTGTTGGTTTAAAAAGGAAGTTTCTAAATGAATTGCCCTTTTATGAATTTAAATGAGATTGAGCATGAGAGGTTTTATACATGATGTCTCTACCATGTTTTATATGCCAATGCACATGATTTGATACATGATATATATGTATATTCACATGGCATAGTTTTATTCCTCATGCTCCTACTATAAACGATTTATGCATAACACTATCAGCATGTAGATAGAGTAGTTATCTACCATGCTTGCATTATTGCCTTACTGAGCATGTGGTTGCTCATCCCACTCTATTTTCCCCCCTACAGAGCGTGCATAGTAGCCCAGTGAGGACTGAGGCGTATTATTTTGGACTCCGCTGCATCTCCATCGCTAAGAGGTATATACACAGTGATTCTTTTTGTATCTAAACAATGTAAAAGCACAGTATTCTTTGAGTTGTACTTATGGGGGATGTAGATGTCAGAAATCATGTATTCGTATAAGTACACGATTAAATGCACATGTATGACATCGTTTTAATTAATTGAGAATGAATGAGATGTGGTGTTTATTATTGACTCACAGCCCAACAGTGTGTGGTGAGCTTAGTTCACGACTGGGTAAGGTAACAGTAAAACGCGAAAAATTTTCAGTGATTTCGGTTAAAGAGAATGGAATTGGGTCGTGACAGAGATTGGTATCAGAGCTGTGTTGGCCTGATGTGAGTCATTAATAAAATGTAGGAAAGTACATCCCCATAGTACTGTGCTTTTGTTTAGATATAACTGTGTATACTGTGATGGATCGAGCTTAATAAATTATTATAATACAGGGAGTTAGGCACTATGCTAGTTACACGCAAAGGTAGAGGGGCGAGAGCACGTGCTAGAGGCCGTAGAGGTAGGCCTGAAAGCCGTGCGGAGCCACAGACTGAGCAGGCTCCACAGAATCCTGCTGAGAGAGCGGGTGATACTGAGGCTCGCTTCGCTAGATTAGAGCGGAGTATTGAGAGTCTGGTGGAGATAGTCACGCAGGCCTTGGGCGCCGGTGACAGACGAGGTCCCGCGGCACAGCCTACTACTGAACAGGCAGCTGCAGAGATGGAGAGACCTCAGACTGCTGAGACAGTTACAGTTACACCACCTCCAGCCCAGGATACAGATTCTCCTATCGCTCCACAGCAGAGCGATAGTGATGTGGGTTATGACTGCGACTTGAACAGGTTGCGAGAGTTTCAAGCGCTGAAACCCCCAGTGTTCAGAGGGGTGAAGGACCCAGTGATTACGGAGGATTGGGTGTATGAGATGGAGAAACTGTATAGGTTTTTCCGATGCACTTCAAGTGAGAAGGTTGCCTTTGCCGTGTTTATGCTGAAAGGCGAGGCCGAGCATTGGTGGAGGTCCACCGAGGTTATTTTGAGGGCCAGACACTCTGAGATCTCATGGGAGATATTTCTAGAGGCCTTCAGGAGACAATATGTCCCAGCTACCGCACAGAGGAGACTGCGGATGGAATTTATGAATTTGGTTCAGGGGAACCGTACTGTGGACGAGTATGAGTCCAAGTTTATGTCCTTGGGGAGATATGACCCGGACACTATGGGTAGTGAGACCCGAAAGATTCAGAAGTTCATGGATGGATTGAGATTGGCCATCCGGACTAAGCTAGCTCCCTTCGATATTGTGACTTATGAGGAGGCGGTACACAAGGCTCAGTTATGTGAACAAGACTTTGAGCGAAATGCCTCCGAGCTTGGGAGAGTCAGTGTTAAAAAGGACAAGGATCGGAAGAGATCCGGGTTTGGAAGAGTGGCCAAGAGAGATGGCCAAAGATTTTTCGAGAAGAGGCCAAAGATTGAGGAGGTGCGGGAGAGAGCTGCTAGACCTCCCGTATACCCAGCCTTGACTGCGCCGAGGGGCATGACTATTGGGGGACCACGACCTACTACTGATCAGTGTAGGAGATGTGGGAGATTCCATGGGAATAGGCCCTGTCCGATGACCCCTATGGTGTGTTTTAGATGCGAGAGACCAGGACATATGGCTAAGTATTGTCCCGAGAAGATGGAGATTGCCCCACAGAAGGGCAAGGAGCCTGAGGGAGCTCCAGTTGAGACAGCAGCCCCGAGGAGGAGGGCTACAGCTGAGGAAAAGGGGAAACAGATTGCGGGTGTGAGCAGAGGAAGAGTTCATGCACTGGATCAGGACACCGCAGATGCTTCGACGGATGTGATAAAAGGTACCATCCGAATCTTTGATTTAGAAGCATTGGTATTATTTGATCCTGGTGCCACACATTCTTTCATATCACCTTCCTTTGCACATAAATTGTTGAAATATGTGAAACCAACATTGTTGGATAAAATGTTGATGATTTCCACACCCATGAATGATAGCCAATTGACTGAGCATGTATGTAGGGATTGTAAATTAAAGATAGAGGGGAAGGAAATGATAGCCAATCTGATTTTATTAAATATGAATGATTTTGATGTAATTTTGGGAATGGATTGGTTGGCTACCAATCGTGTTGTGATGGATTGTCATGCCAAAACATTAATGTTTTCAGGACTAGACAATCTTATTGTAAATTTTGATGAAAAGAAATGATATGAAAACTTGTATACTTGTGGTAAATAAAGGAGTATGATTTTAAATGCATAATGCTTGAGAAATAAATCATTTATTGTGATAAATATTGAATGTGGAGTGGTGGTTTATTTTTACTAATGATGGAGAGGATATTGTGAAGGGTTCATTGCCTATGTGGTCGATATAGATGAGGCACCCCCGGAATTGAAGGACATACCCGTAATTACGGATTACCCTGATGTCTTTCCGGATGAATTACCAGGACTACCACCTGAAAGGGAAATGGAATTTTGCATTGAGTTAGTGCCTGGTACAGAGCCGATATCGAAGCCACCCTATAGAATGGCTCCGATAGAGTTGGAAGAGCTGAAGAAACAACTGCAAGAGTTGTTGGAGAAGGGGTTTGTTAGACAGAGTGTCTCACCTTGGGGAGCACCGGTTCTATTTGTAAGGAAGAAGGATGGAAGCCTCCGACTGTGTATAGATTACCGGTTGTTGAATAAGGCCACCATTAAGAACAAGTACCCCCTTCCAAGAATCGATGATTTGTTGGATCAGCTCCAGGGAGCCGAAGTATTTTCTAAGATAGATCTGCGGTCAGGGTATCATCAATTGAGGATCAGGAGTGGAGATATACCCAAGACAGCATTTCGTACCCGTTATGGCCACTACGAGTTTTTGGTGATGCCATTCGGATTGACGAATGCTCCCGCAGCATTTATGGTATTGATGAATGATATATTCAAGCCATACCTGGACAAGTTTGTGATTGTTTTCATAGATGATATTTTGGTGTATTCCAAGTCCAGGGAAGATCATGAGGAGCACTTGAGGATAGTTCTGCAGACCCTCCGAGAGAGAGAATTGTATGCCAAACTCAGCAAGTGTAACTTCTGGTTGGAACAGATCTCATTTCTGGGGCATGTTGTGTCTAAGGATGGGGTATCAGTGGATCCATCCAAGATAGAGGCAGTTGTGCAGTGGGAACAGCCCAAGACAGTAACTGAGATCAGAAGTTTTCTGGGATTGGCAGGATATTATCGGAGATTTGTAGAGAGTTTCTCCAGACTAGCTGCTCCGTTGACACGCCTCACGCGTAAAGATGTTAAGTTTACATGGGATGAGGCATGTGAGAGGAGTTTTGAGGAGCTTAAGCGTCGATTGACGACTGCTCCAGTTCTCACCATTCCTACCAGCTCAGGAGGATTCTCGGTGTATACGGATGCATCACACCAGGGACTGGGCTGTGTACTTATGCAGGATGGGAAGGACATCTACGGCCATACAATGCCTCATATGATGCCATCCCGATACTCGTATGAAAACTGTTATTATAGGCGAACTCTGCGAGTGGCAAATGGTCATCCCAGAAGCCTTCAAAATCCAATGCACACATTCTCAACATATCCTCCAAGGTCTATATAGTCCTCTCTGACTGACCATCTGTCTGAGGATGAAACGCGGTGTTAAAACATAACTGGGTCCCCATCGCTTCCTGAAAACGTTCCCAGAAATGGGAAATGAAGCGGGCATCCCTATCAGAAACAATGCTCACTGGAATTCCATGTAGCCTCACTATCTCGCGCACATATAGGTTCACTAACTGGCTCAGAGTATCAGAAGCTCTCATAGTTAGAAAATGGGCTGATTTCGTCAACCGATCCATAATCACCCATATGGCATCATGACCTCTCCGGGTCCTCGACAATCCCATCACAAAATCCATGGTGATGTGCTCCCACCACATCGGTATCAGTAGAGGCTGCAATAACCCTGCAGGCTTCTGATGCTCTACCTTCACCTGCTGATAAACGAGACACTTAGCAACATATTCAACAATGTGCTTTTTTATTCCAGACCACCAATAAACCTTTCGAAGGTTTTCATACATCTTAGTACCCCTGGATGTATCGTATACCTTATTGAGTGAGCCTCTGTCAAGATCATCCTTCTGATCTCTGCATCATCAAGAACACATATCCTACCTCTGAACCTCAACAATCCATCCGGACTCAATCCATAGTCCGTGTCTGTACCCCTTTGTATCTGCCCGATAATATCACTGCACTGCTGATTAACTCGCTGAGCCTATCGAATTCGATAAACCAGATCCGGTTCCAACTGTAGGCTAGCTATCATAAATCCACTATCAGCGTCAGGCGGGGTCATATCAAAACAGAGGTTCATGAAGTGTTCCAACAGCTCGTGTTCCCTGACCATCATGAATGACACCATCCCGAGATGCTTCCTACTCAATGCATCAGTAACCACATTTGCTTTACCCGGGTGGTACAGGATCTCACAATCATAATCCTTTAACAGCTCGAGCCATCTCTTCTGTCTCATGTTCAACTCTTTCTGTGAGAACAGGTAATTAAGGCTCTTATGATCTGTGTAAACTTGAAATCTCTCACCATAGAGGTAGTGGCGCCATATCTTCAGCGCAAACACCACCTTTGCCAACTCCAGGTCATGGGTCGGGTAGTTCCTCTTATGATCCTTTAACTGCCTTGATCCATAGGCTACTACCTTCCCATCCTGCATCAGTACACAGCCCAGTCCTTAGTGTGAAGCATCTGTATACACCGAGAAACCTCCTAAGCTGGTAGGAATGGTGAGTATCGGAGTTGTGGTTAATCTTCTTTTCAACTCCTCAAAGCTTTCCTCACACTTATCGTCCCACACATACTCCACATTCTTTCTCGTGAGACGTGTCAAAGGAGCAGTTAACCTCGAAAATCCCTCTACAAACCTTCGATAATACCCAGCTAAACCCAGGAAACTTCTGATCTCTGTCACTATTTGGGGTCTTTGCCACTGTATCACTGCCTCAATCTTCGATGGATCCACTGACACTCCATCCTTTGATACTATATGACCCAGAAAAGAGATCTGTTCCAATCAAAAGTCGCACTTACTGAGTTTAGCGTACAACTTCTTCTCTCGAAGGGTCTGTGGCACTATCCATAAATGCCTTTCATGTTCCTCACTCGATCTTGAGTACACCAGTATATCATCAATAAACACAATAACAAATCGATCCAAATACTGGTGGAATACCTCATTCATCAATGACATAAAAGCTACAGGAGCATTCGTCAACCCGAATGGCATTACCATAAACTCATAATGTCCATACTGGGTGCGAAAAGCTGTCTTGGGTACATCTCCACTCTGTATCTTTAACTGATGGCACCCTGATCTCAGATCTATCTTGGAAAAGACCTGCGCTCCCTTAAGCTAATCCAACAAGTCATTGATGCGTGGAAGGGGATACTTATTCTTGATGGTGGCCTTATTCAACAACCGGTAATCTATACACAATCGGAGGATTCCATCCTTCTTCCCTACAAACAGAACTGGTGCTCCCCAAGGTGAGACGCTCGGTCTGATGAACCCCTTCTCTAGCAACTCTTGCAGTTGTTTCCTTAGTTCTTCCAACTCAACTTGAGCTATTCTGTACGGTGGCTTGGATATCGGCTCTGTACTAGGTGCCAAGTCTATACCAAATTCCATCTCCCTATCTGGAGGTAACCCTGGTAACTCATCCGAAAAGATATCTGGAAACTCCTTAACCACTTGTATCCCAATTCCGGATGTGCCTTATCTGTCTCAATCACATAAGTGATAAACCCTTCACATTATTCTTTCCACCATTAGAAATCATAATTCATCACATCAACAAGATATATAAATTGTAGATTGAATTCATCTCTACATTATCATGTAACTAGATTATACTCTTTTCAATTGTAATAACATATCATTTCTTTTCATTTCACCAAATTTACAACAAGGTTGTCTATCTTTGGAAACATCAAAGTTTTTGCATGATAATCCATAATAACATGATTGGCAGCCAACCAATCCATACCTAAGATCACATCAAAATCACTCATATTTAATAAAATTAAATCGGCTGCCATCTCTTTACCTCATATCTTCATCTTACATCCCTATATACATGTTCAGTCAACTGACTATCATTCATAGAGGTAGATATCAACAACATCTTATCAAGCAGTGTGGGTTTTACACGCTTTAACAATTTACATGCAAAGGATGGTGATACAAAAGAATGCGTGGCACCAGGATCAAACAGTACATAAGCTTCTACATCAAAGATTTGGATGGTACCTTTTACCACATCCGATGACCGATCCGCAGTGTCCTGGTCCAGTGCGTGCACTCATCCTCTACTTACACCCACTACTTGTTTCCCTTTTTCCTCAGCTGTAGCCCTCCTTCTTAGAGCAGCTGTACCAACTGGAGCTCTCTCTGGCTCCTTGCCCTTTTGTGGGGCTCTCTCTGTCATCTCTGGACAATCTCTGATTATGTGCCTTGGCTTCCCACATCTGAAGTAAACTACCTGAGGTCCATAACATGGTCGAGTACCATGGTACCTGCCACACTTGCCACACTGTTCTGTCGTAGGCCGTGGCCTTCCAATCACAATTCCCTTAGCTGGAGCAATAGCCGGATACATAAGAGTATTAACTATCTTCTCCCTAATCTCATTAATCCTCGGCCTCTTTCTAGAGAATCTTTTGCTTCCCTTATAACTGAAGCCTCTATCCATCATTGGTCTCTTTTTCTCTCTGTCCCTCATCTTACCAACCTTTCCAAACTCTGAGGCGATTCTATCAACATCTTATTCACATAATTGCGCCCTGCGCACTACCTCCTCACAGGTCGGTATATCCAGAGGAACCAATCTAGACTTGATGGTCGATCTCAATTCATCCACAAACTTCTGGATCTTCTCGACTTCATTACTCATAGTATTGGGATCATACCTGTCTAGGGAGATAAAAGTCATCTCATACTCATCCACAGTCCTACTCCCTTGGGTCAGTCCCAAAAATGTCATTCTCATCTTTCTCTGTGCTGTATCCAAAATGTACTGTCTTCAGAAGGCTTCCAAAAATATATCCCAGCTGATCTCAGTATACCGGGCTCTCAAAATAGGCCTGCTGGACTTCCACCAATGTTCTGCTGATCCCTTCAGCATAAAAGCAGCAAACGCTACCATCTTGGTGGTAGTGCACTCAAAGAACCCATACAACTTCGTGATTTCACTTATCTAATCCCTAGCAGCTACTGGGTCCTTAACTCCGCTAAAAGACGATGATCTAAACTTTGGGAATCGTCGCAGTCTATCCAAATCAAACCATATCCCCAACCTCTACTGCCTGGTGTAACAACCGACGTAGTAACATCCTGTGTGGGTGGGGTATCTGTCGTCTGAGGTCTCTGGGCTTCCTTTGCTCGTGCCTCAGGAGCTGTTGCCTGCTCGGCATCACTTTGTGTAGCGGGACTCTGTCTACCGCCAACTTCAGGTAAAGATTGGGTGACCAACTCCAATATCATCTCAATGCTCTGCTCAATCCTCGCGAAGTGAGCCTCAGTACTCTCGGGCCTCTCCTCTTGACCTTGTGGAGCGTGCTCAACTTCCGCCTCCACTTCAATATCATCCTGAACCTCGTGGGTTTCTAGCTCAACATTACCCCCAAGCCTACCTCTACAGCCTCGAGCCTGTGCTCTCATCCCTCTACCGCGACTGGTATTAGGCATATTTACTCAATTCCCTACATTCACAACCAATTACTCTATCAACCCATCGACACACACACAATTGTATCTAAACAAGCACAGTAACATGAGGATGTAATTTTTCCAACTTATTAAGTATTTTAGACACGACACACGTCAGACCAACTCGAGCTTTGATACCAACTTCTGTCACGACCCTCAACTTAACAAAATACATACAAATTTTTCACATTTTTGTGCATTGTTTATCATTCGTCCTTACCTTAATCGTGAACAGCAACTCTCCTCAATAGTTGGGCTGTGTGTCGACGTCTAACTCATTCCACCATACCAATTTAATTTGTATATTATTTATGAGTAAACACTTGTAAAAATGTATATATCAGAGTTGTTACATGTGTTTACATTGTTTTGCATCCCCAATAGTTACATACAAAATGCTACTGTGCTATCGTAAGTTTAGATAAAAAATTTCAACCGTGTGTATACCTTACGCGATGGGATGCAACGGATTATCAAAAGGGAAATGCCTCCAGTCACGCTCAATCTATACTCAACACTCTGTAGAGAGGGGGAAAATAATTGTGGTTAGCAACACGCTCAGTAAGGCAATCATGCGAATAGGTAGATATTGCACTATCTACATGATCGTGATGCCATGCTCAAAAGCATTTAATTCATCATTTATCTCAAAACATGAGTGTATGATTGTGTTAATGGTATGTAAAGCATTCATGCTATTAAAATCCAGTGCACATTTCAACTCAAAGCATGGTATAGATCATCATGCATAATTCATAATAAAGCATGGCATTAACCATCATGCGTTTTCTCAAATAAGCATGGCATAACCATCATGCATTTTCTCAAATAAGCATGGCATTAAACATCATGCATTCGTGCACTTTAAAACACATTAACAATCAATATCTCAAAACAATTCAACACTTGTCAGGTCTCAGCCCATCCCTTGGACTGTCCTGACCCACAAATCATTTCAAACATGGATTTATTCTCAAAACAATAGACATGTGAGATAGGCAATTCAATAATAGGTAATAACCTTAAGGTCTATGGCCATAACCTGTGATACCGGCTACACGGATCAGGTGTGTGGGATATCACCACTATCTGCTTCCACATGAGAGGTGGGTCAAATCCTACCCACCGGTCTATAACAGATCTCGTCTGAAAATGGCACATCATAATCTCAACACGGTACAACGTACTCCATGCTACATGCACGGTACAACGTACTCCGTGGACCCAATCAACACATCATATCAAGCCACATCTTAAAACGCATGTCTGAGCTATTTAATCAGTACGACCTCTTGTCTACCCGAAGCTCCTAACACGACTAATAAATCATGTCAAAACAATGCACGTACGAGCCTATTTAATCGATGTGACACCTAGTCTACTTGAAGCTCCAAGCATGGCAACAAGCAAGGTGGGCACCTAGTGCGAGCTAAGCTCCAAGCACAATGCCAAAACCAATATGAAATCCATGTGAAAACTAGTGCCTCTAGCACTTATGTGTATAAAACACGTCAAATCTCGTGCGAGTCATACTCTAGCACGCTTTCATTCTCACGAAATCATGTATGTGGCTCAATTCTTTGCAAAGTATGGTTAACAAACCAAAACAATTCAACTCTTTTGTAAATCATTTCAAATATTAGCCAACCTACCAAATCATTTGCTAAAAAGCAATAAAACATGATTTTCAAAGCAATATGCTCTTATTTTCATGCACATTTCTCAAACTCCAAACTCTTTGCCCTTCAATCACCCAATTTCATTTCCTAATTTCTCATGCATTCTAATAAAGCATTTAAGCGCCCAAATTATGCATAAATATCTCTAAGAGTCCACACAATTCCCTTACCTCGATTTACTTGGTATGACTCTTTTCCTCCTAGCTTCTTACGCTCTTGGCTCAACTCGCTCCGACGTATCCTCGGAAGCTACAATTCAATCATCCAAACCACTTGAGTTAAAGTTGTTAACTCACATTTGACCTCATTAGTCAATATAACTCATCTTTGCATTTACCAATGCCTTAATCCACATTTTACCCCTTTTAGGTAAATCTCACAATTTATCCACCATCTTAAAATCATACCACAACACTATTATTAACTTCTACAAATCCCATTTCTCATTAATCTCCATACATTCCACTTTCTCACACTATACCATTTCTAGGTCATAATCATTCCAATGCATTTTAGATAGCTTCTAACCATCCATACTCATGCCAAACAACTCCAAAATCAATTAAATAGACAATGTACCATAGTTGGAGTGTTAGAATCTTACCAAATCTAATTTCTCTTCTTGCTCCAAATGACAATGCCCTTATCTCCTTTAATACCAATAATGGGATTTTGGGTTCCAACTATGTTGTTCTCTTCCTTAAGATGAACAACTTAGTGTCTAATGGCCTGCCCTCAAATCTTACTGAAAATTGTTGATTTTAGAGAGAGAAAGTTAGGTTTTTGGGTTAAAAATGGAAGGAAATGGTTTTTCCCAAAATTTTCAGATTTTTAACACTCCTTTTATAGAAATAGCTTGAGGAGATCGATCTGCACTAGGAGAAGATCGATCTAGTCCCCTTAAATCCCTCTTTTTCATGGCATTTTAAGCATGAGATCGATCTGCTCTAAACAAAGAGCTAAGGATATCGATCTGTAGGCTTAAGGATCGATCTTTTCATTACAGAATGTTTAGGAGATCGATCTAGCCCCATTGGAGATTGATCTGCCCTATTCCTTTGCTCAAATAAGAGTTTCCTGGCTCTTTCAGATCGATTTCTCATCCTATGAGATCGATCTGCCTTACAAAATTTCTAGATTTTCTACAGTTTTTCTGCAGTAAACTTATACCAAAACATCCTTAATTTGGTGCCATAGTCATTTTCTCATCCAATCATCTTTGAGACTTGAAGATGGCATCCATTAATACTTCATACACATTAACACTTATGTAGAATCTTTGTATAGACAATGGTCCATGATATAAACCAAATGGCAGTGCACACTTATGTAAATCTTCATTCCATTTACCACACTACTCATAATCCATTCTACTCACATTCTCCACATGTTTAAGTCCATTTCCTCTTATTCATACATAATGTAACTTGTATGTATAATCATAGCTCTTTTAAACTGATGGACTTACATTACATACACTTCACTTATGAATTCATAGTGTAACTCCATTTACATTTCTATGTACATATTACAATTATACATATACGGGATCTTACATTACAGTGACTACCCAACCTTGCAGAGATCGATCTCTACAAGGACTACCAAACCTTACATTACAGGGACTACCAAACCTTGCTGGGACTACTAAACATTACAGGGACTACCAAACATTACAGGGTTCTGTAAAGGGCAGATTGATCTCCTACAAGAGGCAGATCGATCTCCAAGAGGAAAATTGGCCTTCGATAGATCGATATCATAATTGAAGAAGATCGATCTTGTAGTAGTTGTGTTTGGTAAAAAAGACTACCAAACCTTACAGAGATCGATCTCTACAGGGACCAGATCGATATCATAAGCCTGCATCTATAAAAAAGGGCTCGAGATTTGACTGAAACCTCATAATTTCCCTCCCACCAAACCTCACCTACCATTTTCTCTCAAGACCCAAGCTTTCTCACTCTAAAGATCACTACATTCCATCCAATTTTGGAAGAAGCTCAAGAAGGGAAAGTTGTTCCTTGAAGCAAGGAGAACAACATACCCAAAAATCTCACATTGGTGTGACCAAGAGAAGGAGTTGTGGCTACCACAAGTTTTCCTAAGTAAAGGGGTAAGCTCTTCACCTTCAAGCTTCTAAATATGGTTTCTAGATAATTGTGGGTTTAATGATATGTGAAATGTTGATAGGAATAATGAATGTAGTGATGGGTGAGTGATATTAAGGGAGATTTATAAAGAGGAAATACATGGAAAAGTGATAGAAAGCTTAAGAGATGGTAAAATGATATTGAGGGAAAAGAAAATAACTTGATGATTTATACGTGTAGCTCAGAATACGTGAGACACGACTAACCCGAATCGCGAACGGAGCAAGCGTGACAGAGGAAATACGAGCGCGATTCGAGGTAAGGGACTGTGTGTTAGCGATGAGGTATTTGTACGTTTTTTTACAGATTTGAGTAGTTACGATGCTAGAAATAGCATGTTTAGCTATTGAGCTAAGGAAATCTATATAAAGTATGAAAAGTATTAGATATACATATATATTGTGAAAATTGGATGTGGGAAGGAAAAATAGTTTGACATTTTCTCATCCATATACTGATTTTGAGATTGAGAAAGGATAATAGGTGGGCTGGCTAATTTTACATGTTTAGCATGGTGTAAATATACATGTTTTGAGTTTTTAAAAGAGAAAATAGCCACCTATCGAATTTGAGATGACATTTGGTGTTGCAGCTCTAGCTCACACTGTTTTAATGAATTTGACTATGCTAGAGTTTTGCTCGCATACATCTTCATGTTTTGATGTGTCATGCCGGAGTTTAACTCGCACGATGGTTTTGAGAAAAGTGATCGAGCATTGCTCACACCAGTTTCTTTAGAGTTGAGGTAAACCTGGGCGTCTGGGACCCAATGGGATGCCAGCTGACAGCCTTGGAACAGGCTGGGCCTTAATGATAGGATCTAAATGTATTGTCCGCAAGTGCACGGGTCGTACAAGTAATAATGGGATTTGAGTCCCGACTTATCATCCCACAGAGAAGTTGACTAGCCTAATTAACTACCGGTTAATCTTACCCTAAGTATATCCTAGCAAATTATGAAATTAAGGTGGGTGATCTACTAAGTCTAGAATTAAAAATACTGGAAAGCAATAAAATAATAAGAACTAAAGAAAATCGAGCAAAATTACTTACGGTGCTCCACGCAATTAAAATAAAAACCTACAAAAATAATTAAAACAGTTAAAACTAATTAACGTAATTAAAATAAAATGCAATTATGAAAATAACAAAGTAAGATTAATTAAACTAAAATTAAACTAACCTAAAATGCAATTAAACTACTTAATCAAAATGATATTTAACCTAAGTTGAGAATTAATGAAATAAATCTACCCCTAATCTAATTCTAAATAAACACCTAATTAACTATCATCCTAATTAACACTAAGTTTTATACTACTATGCAAGAATACTAACATGCAATTTAATTAAAGACTCTAAACTAAGCTTAACAAATTAAATCAAAATTAAACTATACTAAAAATGCATGAAAATGAATTAATTGCTACAATGCACTAGCCAAATAAGCCTTAATCAATTTTAAATCATCCAAATCCCTCCATTCACTGTTCATGCTTCATTTCATTTTTCATTTCCAGGTGTGGTCTCGGTTTGTCCTCTGGTCCAGGCTGTTGCCTTCTGTTCAGCTTCCATTCTCGGTCTTTCATGCACTAATGAGTCAGATGCACACTGTAACTTGTTCCAGGCTTTCTCGATCCCAGCTACTCTCGGTCTGCTGCATCCAGTCCTACAATCGACTGCTGTTTCATGCTGTAATTTCTGGCCATGCCACTGCCTGCCTAGATCAACTCTACACATCCGCAGCTTCTGCTCCTGCTTCTACCAACTCCAACTGCTATCCAGACTTGCTCTCAGTTCTGCCATATGTTGCTTATGCATCTAGCCACCACGTTCTGCTTCGGCTCTAGGCAGTGTTCTTTCTCTCCAGCACGGTCCTGCTTTTCCTGTAATGTTCAGGTATGTATCAGGTGCACTGGTTTTGCTCCTGCTTCAGCTGAAACCTGCCGTGTCCAGACCCCATTCTCAGTTCTGTCCTGCTCCTATATTGCTCATCCAAGTCTGCTTCAAGCTTCATTTTCTTGCCAGTCCTGCCAGCGTTGCATGTCCACCCTTGTCTAACATCTTCTTCCTCTGCTGTCCTGCACTGCCTCTTGTAACCGAGCTTGAACACAAAATGATAGCTGCAGCCTACGACATTCACAGCAATTCAGTAATGATGCCTGCACATATCTATGAACTTGCAACTACCAATTACTAGATTAATACAAAATGAAAGCATGCAAGGGGAATGAACAGTGTAAAACTTCTAAAACAGAGTGTAACAGAGAACAAAAACATGAAGCCAAGGGTGAACTATGCTCCACGGACTGCTTCTTGAGATTCTACACCGAAAAGCTTACCCCATCTTTTTCACTAACCATTAACAAGCAGAAAATAAACAAACAACTATAATGTTGAAATGAAATGCTATAAACGAAATGGATTAAAGAAACATAATGAAAATGCAGTAAAAATGGAAGCTATATTATCAAGAACCGAGACCTAAAAATCATGCAACTAAGAAAGAAATACAAAAAAGAGAGAGCAAAAAAGAACATAGTAAAACAGGAGATTACAACCTAGAGGTAATTTATAAAACAAACAAAATAACAATTGAAGTCACAATCTCAATCCCGTAGCTTCATCAACGTGAAAGATCAATATCATCGGCTTGCTTTAATTCCAACTCTTAAAGCCATGGTTCCACAATGCTTAAATGTGGAACAATGCCTAGCATTTGCCCACATTAAAGCACCAAAACCAAATAGCATAGATGAAGGAAAAATAAGAAACCGAATGCACAAAGGAAACAACTCGAGAGCAAATAAAGATGCTAGTTTTTTTTCAACTAAAATAAAGGAAATGAAGTAACCGAGACATACACTTGGGAAAATAAGCTATGGAAATAAAACTAAAAAGTAAAGGAAATGAAGTAACAAAATCGAAAGCTTAATAAACCATGGTGGCTGCCAAGAGAATGAAAAACTACATTGAAAAGCTTGTAAAAATAACAATGGAAATTGTTTAAACAGTAAATGGTAGCTAAACGGGAAAGAGAATCTTGAAAACAAGGAAAAAATTAAAACTATTCTAACACTACTCCTAACTTACCCCTACTCCTAAATTACCTCTACTTCTACTCCTAAAATTACATTCTTTTTCAATTGCCATCCATGTCTTATTTATACACACAAAAGGGGTAAAATTGTAATTTTCCATCCTAGATGAGTTAGCATTGTTTGGCCACTTGTCTTCACACCATTGGCTCCTTGAAAAGATATTTTCATGTCATCGGTTTTCTTGTCCCATTGGATGTGGTAGGTGGCATGGGTCGTGTTGTCCGCGTGGCTAAATCTCGATTTTAGCCCAATTTCGATCCATTTTCTACCGAAATATTCAAAATTCATCCGGATTTAATTTATCTACAAACATGAGAATTTTAATTAAATAAAGGGGATAATTAACAAAATAAATTAGGGATTTAAATAATTAATTAGGAAATTAAGCACAAATAATTCTAAAAATATAGAATTATCACACCCCCAAACTTGAGCTTTTGCTTGTCCTCAAGCAAAACAAAATGATTGTAGGAATGACAAGTACAAACACAATAATTTCCCCAATATCATCCTAAAAAAAAAAGTACAGACTATGATCTCAAAGTTTCACAATTACAAGTCCAGCACTTAAAATTATTCAATCATAAGTCCTAACACAAATTGGACTCCTTGTGAGTGTGTGAAAAATGTCTAAGTCACTTCACAGTACATTATCCGGATCAGATTATGCAAACACAGCGAATGCAAAGTCAATGACATGTGATCATTCCCATAAGTTTGCTTTTCACTTCTCTCTCCACTAATGTAGTTACACTTAACCAAATATCAATAGGATTTCATTAACCTTGTAATGTAAGGCTGGGGTTAAGGTATGATAAAGTCGATTAGGTTTAATTACCCCTTAACATGCATTACTTCTAGGATCTTTATATAAGAGCTCCAATTTATTTCCCCCAAATTTATTTGTTTTATTCTATTTTTGTATTTTTCTTCTTTATTCTTTTCTTCTTTCTTTTTTTTTTTCGTTTTTCATTTTTTTTACATACTCTTTCACTATCACCTAATACCCATATAGCTCACAATATATCCAAATGACTTTTCATGCTTTCGGGGTAAGGGATAGGAAAAAAGTATTTAAGCTAAGAAAAATTTTGCAGGAATATTTATAGAGAAAAGCTTATTTGGCCCAAATGGGTGACTAGGGGTAGCATATGTACAAGGAAGGCTAAAAAGGCTCAAACAATCCAAAGATGGCCTAAATCATCTCCCTAATTAAGTGTGATTTAATATTTCACCTCGAGATTAGATCAAACAAATTCTGGAATATGATACACCAAATCAACTGAACAAATGCAATCCTATGTACACATAAGCTTTCTCTAAATAAATATACCGATTCACGACATGGCATGTGCATAAGATGAGGCAATCACAATCAGAATTAAGATAAATTCAAGAATTCAACTTCATGCTTTTCCTATAATCATGCTTCTTAGTCAATCAAAGTCAAACTAAATCATGGGGTCATATCATCGAAATATGGGAAAACTACATGCTAAGCACTAAATCATCCCAAAATCAAACAATTTAAGCTCATATTATCGAAAAAATTTTGAAAATTCTTTCTCATATTTTCAAAAAATTTTTGAAATTTTTTCCAATTTTTCACAAAATTGCTCAAGTGATATCCCCTCCCCCAAACTTAAAGTGCACAGTGTCCTCAGTGTGCAGATAATATAAGAATTTAAGGTCAAGAATATAGTACACCACTTTCTGATGATGATGAACAACTGAAGCTTGATTGAAAGCATAATACTAGAAAAGAAACCTGAAACACAAACAAAGAAAGAAACAACAGAAAAGAAAAAGAAAAAGGAACTATATACAAAGTGAAAAGGAAAACACAGCCACTTCAAATGCAGCTGAAGAAGACAACACTCAGCAGCAGGGCGAAGAGTTGGAGGATTACCCAGAATGGTGATAGAATAATAACAATTAAATCCTCCTGAGCTCTATCTATTTCCTTTTTTCTCTCAGATTTCCTATGCTTAAACCTTATATTCTCCTCAATCTCCATCTTAAAACATTCTTGAGAGTCATCAGAGAGCTTCAAAGGTTTGAAAATATTAAACTTCACTTCCTGATCTAGGACTCTCATAGTTAACTCCCCCTTTTGTACATCAATTAAAGTTCTACCCATCACTAGGAAAGGTCTGCCTAGTATAATGGGGACTTCTTTGTCTTCCTCCATGTCTAAAATAATAAAATCCACAGGGAAAACAAATTTGTCCACCTTTACTAACACATCCTCAATGAGCCCCTTGGATATTTAATTGATCGATCTACTAGCTGAAGGGTCACTGTAGTGGGCTTGACATCGCCTATTCCTAACTTATGATAGATAGACTATGGCATTAAATTTATACTAGCTCTTAAATCACACAGGGCTCTAACGAAGAATAAATTTCCAATAGTGCAAGGTATGGTAAAACTCTTAGGATCTTTGAGCTTGGGGGGTAATCTCCTCTGGATAATAGCACTACATTCCTCAGTTAAGGTCACCGTCTCATAATCATCTAGTCTTCTCTTCCTCGAGAGGATATCCTTTAGAAACTTCACATAACTTGGCATCTGCGAAAGGAATGTTGATGTAAAGTTTCTTAAAAACCTCAAGAAATTTGGCAAATTATTGATCCGATTTTTGATTTTGGAACCTCTGAGGAAAAGGTACTAGTGGTCTAACCGGTGAGGATGTAGTGGAAACATGAATAGTATCAGAGGGCGAGGAAGGCTGTGAAATAGAAGAAGGTATAGATGAAGAAGTGCCTAGCTTGGATTCTTTTGCAGCCTGATCCTGATGTTCCTGCTCTTTCTGAGCTGCTTCGTTAGAACTTACGAATTCTTCAACTATATGCTGTTCAGGTTGGGACTTAACTTGTGGCTCCACTAGCTCTTTGCCGCTCCTAAGGATGATGGATTTTATATGTTCTTTACCCTCCCTTTGCCTAACTGGACTAGCTTCAGTGTTATTGGGAAGGGTCCCTTGAGGACGTTGACTAAGAGCATTTGCTATTTGTCCTACCAGAACCTCTAAGTTCTTAATTGAAGCAGCTTGATTTTGTAGGATCGTTGAGAACATTTCCTCAGGCGAGGGCTTCTTCTCAGCTGCTAGTGCATAGTAATGTTGTGGTAGTGGTGGTGGTTGATGGAAGTGAGGTGGATGATGCCGAAATTGAGGTGGGGGTGGTTGATGGTATGGAAATGGAAGGTGTGGAAATTACGACTGTGATGGTACATGAACCGGTGGAGCTTGTAAACTAGGGGGTTTTACAGGTCTAGAGTTAGAAGGTTGCCCTTGGTTTTGGCTCCATGAAGAGTTAAGATGGTTCCTCCACCCTGGATTATAGGTGTTTGACAAGGGGTTGTTCCGTTGCTTAGGAGGGGCAACATACTGAACCGATTCTAAGTTAAGTGGACACCTATCTACAGAGTGGATACCACAACACAGCTCGTAAGAAAGGAAAGGACTTTGGACAGAATAAATTGGATTAGGAATGGTAGTAGGATTATGCTAGGTACTGAGCGACTCTACCTTCTTCGTAAGATTAGCGATTTGAGAGGTCAAGGTAGACAGTGTGTCAAGCTCATAAATACCTACTGACTTCTTTGGCAATTGCCTCTCCGAGGACCATAAATAGTTGTTAGTCGCCATCTTATCTAAAAGCTCGTAAGCTTCCTCCTCTATTTTGCACATCAGGGCTCCACCCGCAGCAGCGTCAACAATAGTCATATTTTGGCTTGTAAGTCCGTTGTAGAAGGTTTGGACTTACAACCATAAAGGTAGGCCATGGTGAGGGCACTTCCTAAGAAGCTCCTTATATCGTTCCCATGCTTCGTAAAGAGATTCAGAGTCGTACTGGGCAAAGGAAGATATATTACTATGGAGTTGGGCCATTTTAGAGGGAGGGAAAAACTTAGATAGAAATTGATGGGCTAACTTGTCCCATGTAGAAATGGATCCTAGAGGCAGGGAGGTTAACCAGTGTCGCCCCCTATCCCTAAGCAAGAAGGGGAATAATCTAAGCCTAAGCACATCATCAGATAATCCATTATGTTTGAATGTGTTGCATAAGTCCATGAATTGCCCAAGGTGAGCATGTGGGTCATCCTGCGGAAGCCCACTGAACTACAATGAAGCCTGGATCATCTGGAGGATGGAAGGCTTAATTTCAAAATTATTAGCAGGGACAGTTGGTGGCCTAATACCAGTATAATATCCTCCAATAGTCGGCACTACATAATCTCCAACAGTCTTAATTTCCCTATTTTCTGCCATGGTGAATTGCAGCGGAGCTATTAATTTCTTAGAATCCTTTCAAATTTTTATAAGTGTTCGTTCAATTTTAGGATCTAAAGGGAAGCAATCAAAACTCCTGGCTCTACGCATGCAAACATCAGAAAGTCCTTAGAAATTTTTTTTAAGTTTTTAATTTTTCAATATTTTTGATTTTAATTAATTATGAGAAAATTAAATAAACTAAACTAAGGATCTAAATATTTACAACCTAAATATTTACAAGCTAGAATTACACCTAAGCATAATTTCACCGATATTAATTAAGGACTAATTAAAACTTCCCCGGCAACGGTGCCAAAAACTTGATACGATCTAAACGTATTGTCCGCAAGTGTACAGGTCGTACAAGTAATAATGAGATTTGAGTCTCGAGTTATTGTCCCACGGAGAAGTTGACTAGCCTAATTAACTACTGGTTAATCTTACCCTAAGTATATCCTAGCAAATTATGAAATTAGGGTGGGTGATCTACTAAGTCTAGAATTAAAAATACTGAAAAGCAATAAAATAATAAGAACTAAAGAAAATCCAGCAAAATTATTTACAGTGCTCCACGTAATTAAAATAAAAACCTACAAAAATAATTAAAACAGTTAAAACTAATTAACGCAATTAAAATAAAATGCAATTATGAAAATAACAAAGCAAGATTAATTAAACTAAAATTAAACTAACCTAAAATGCAATTAAACTACTTAATCAAAATGCTATTTAAACTAAGTTAAGAATTAATGAAATAAATTTACCCCTAATCTAATTCTAAATGAACACTTAATTAACTATCATCCTAATTAAAACTAAGTTTTATACTACTATGCAAGAATACTAACATGCAATTTAATTAAAGACTCTAAACTAAGCTTAACAAATTAAATTGAAATTAAACTATACTAAAAATGCATGAAAATGAATTAATTGCTACAATGCACTAGCCAAACAAGCCTTAATCAATTTTAAATCATCCAAATCCCACCATTCACTGTTCATGCTTCATTTCATTTTTCATTTCCAGGTGTGGTCTCGGTTTGTCCTCAGGTCCAGGCTGTTGCCTTCTGTTCAGCTTCCATTCTCGGTCTGTCATGCACTAATGAGTCAGATGCACACTGCAACTTGTTCCAGGCTTTCTCGGTCCCAGCTACTCTCGGTCTGCTACATCCAGTCCTGCAATCGACTGCTGTTTCATGCTGCAATTTCTGGCCACGCCGGTGCCTGCCCAAATCTACTCTACACATCCTCGGCTTTTGCTCCTACTTCTACCAACTCCAGCTGCTGTCCAAACTTGATCTCGGTTTTGCCCTATGTTGCTCTTGCATCCAGCCACCACGTTTTGCTTCGGCTCTAGGCAGTGTTCTTTCTCTCTAGCACGGTCCTTCTTTTCCTGTAATGTCCAGGTCTGTATCAGGTGCACTAGTTTTGCTCCTGCTTTAGCTGAAACCTCCCGTGTCCAGACCCCATTCTCGATTTTGTCCTGCTCCTATATTGCTCGTCCAAGTCTGCTTCAAGCTTCATTTTCTGGCTAGTCCTGCCAGCGTTGCACGTCCACCCCTGTCTAACGTCTTCTTCCTCTGTTATCCTGCACTGCCTCTTGTAACCGAGCTTGAACACAAAATGTTAGCTGCAGCCTACTACATTCACAGTAGTTTGGTAATGATGCCTGCACATATCTATGAACTTGCAACTACCAATTACTAGATTAATACAAAATGAAACATGCAAGGGGAATGAACAGTGTAAAACTTCTAAAATAAAGAGTAACAGAGAGAAAAAACATGAAGCCAAGGGTGAACTCTGCTCCACGGAGTGCTTCTTGAGATTCTACACCGAAAAGCTTACCCCATCTTTTTCACTAACCATTAACAAGCAGAAAATAAACAAACAACTATAATGTTGAAATGAAATGCTGTAAACGAAATGGATTAAAGAAACATAATGAAAATGCAGTAAAAATGGAAGCTATATTATCAAGAACCGAGATCTGAAAATCATGCAACTAAAAAAGAAATACTAAAAAGAGAGAGCAAAAAAGAACATAGTAAAACAGGAGATGACAACCTAGAGGTAATTTATAAAACAAACAAAATAACAATTGAAGTCACAATCTCAATCCCATAGCTTCATCAATGTGAAAGATCAATATCATCGGCTTACTTTAATTCCAACTCTTAAAGCCATGGTTCCACATTGCTTAAATGTGGAACAATGCCTAGCATTTGCCCACATTAAAGCACCAAAACCAAATAGCATAGATGAAGGAAAAATAAGAAACCGAATGCACAAAGGAAATAACCCGAGAGCAACTAAAGGTGCTAGTTTTTTTTTTCAACTAAAATAAAGGAAATGAAGTAACCGAGACATACACTTGGGAAAATAAGCTATGGAAATAAAACTGAAAAGTAAAGGAAATGAAGTAACAAAATCGAGAGCTCAATGAACCATGGTGGCTACCAAGAGAATGAAAAACTACATTGAAAAGCTTGTAAAAATAACAATGGAAATTGTTCAAACAGTAAATGGTAGCTAAACGGGAAATAGAAGCTTGAAAACAAGGAAAAAATTAAAACTATTCTAGCACTACTCCTAACTTACTCCTACTCCTAAATTACCTCTTCTTCTACTCCTAAAATTACATTCTTTTTCAATTGCCATCCATGTCTTATTTATACACACAAAAGGGTAAAATTGTAATTTTCCATCCTAGATGAGTTGGCATTGTTTGGCCACTTATCTTCACACCATTAGCTCATTGAAAAGATATTTCCATGTCATCGATTTTCTTATCCCATTGGATGTGGTAGGTGGCATAGCTCGTGTTGTCCGCATGGCTCAATCTCGATTTTAGCCCAATTTCGATTCATTTTCTACCGAAATATTCAAAATTCATTCGGATTTAATTTATCTGCAAACATGAGAATTTTAATTAAATAAAGTGGATAATTAACAAAATAAATCGGGGATTTAAATAATTAATTAGGAAATTAAGCACAGATAATTCTAAAAAATAGAATTATCACTTAACAATAAATCGTAACGCACTGGAGCCTTGCGATGACTGTGTGTCACTCTAATTGCTCGCCTGGTATATGAGACATGGTTTAGGATGAAAAGTCCATTGGAGTTGGTAGATGGACTTGGGTCCACGGTCGTATGTAGAACTGTGTAGTTGTCCGTTGGTATACTATATACCGTGCTGGGTGCACGTGGGTGCGAGTATCATGTAGATGACACATGGCATACCTTATACCGTGAGTATATGAGGAGATGAGGTTGATTGGGATGAGCCAGAGGGTAGGACTGACCCATCCCCCTTCAGGGGAACTGATGCCATATGCACACCTGATCAGTGAGGCCTGGGATCACTAACTATGGCCATATGTCCTGGATATTAAATTGCCGAAAATTCCATGCCTATCTCAGAGATACGAGAAATTGAGAAACTCATAAAAGAAAGAGATTTGGTGAAAAGAAATGATTTGAGAAAAGCAAAGAGAGTTTGTAATTTTATAAATCTCTCGATTTGAATGCTCGTGCTATGATAGCACTATTTATGACATGTTTTCAAATGGGAATATCGTATACATGTTTTCATGAAAATGCTTATATGAGAAATGAATGTATGAATGCATTTTCTTGTATTATTTCCATTTACTTTAAAACATGGTTTTGTTTATGCATGCATGGGCTGTGTTGATAGTACAGTATCTACCTGTTAGCATCCATTTCCTTACTGAGCTATGGTTTGCTCATCCCACTACTTTTCCCCCTCCAGATACTGAGAAGTAGGACGTGCGGTGGTCTCTGGATCCTTTTATGTTGGACAGCTCCCACCAGTGGCAAAGGTATAAGATTTGTATACACATAAGTCTTTTGTATCTATTATAATGTATCGCACAGTTACAAATCAAGAATGTAAACAGTGGTATAGGGGATGTTATGTAAGGATATTATTTTATAATTAATTTTGTATTTTTACACACACACCTGGGAGTGTGAATTAAAGATTAAATATTTCGCTGTAAAATTTATGAAATTTTAGTAATTGCATCGTCTCACAGCCTAATCGTAGTAGTGTATGTATGAATAAAAGGCACCCGGGAGTGGGATGTGACAGGTCATCTATTCAAAACTATGAATATGGGATGGATCTACATTCAAATATTCTAGGTTCGTAAGTACAATTACGTGTGGCGAATGTGTTAGGTACCCCACAATGCTCATCTTATATGGTACCAACCTAACCTTATATCATTCTAAGTTTACCTATAAAATTTTTATTTCTACCCCTTTTACCCTTTTTATTTCTTATTATTATTATTATTATTATTATTATTATTATTATTATTATTGAGTTTAATTTATTATGAAAATAAATATTGATCGTTTTTACTGAAATTACCCTATAGATCTTCCATCACTTTGGAAAATTTTTGAAAGGATTTCTTACCTTGAAAATTTTTAGGTGCTACTCTGTCACGACCCTCAACATACCAAAAATCGTCACAAATTTTTCGCTTTTCATACATTATTTATTATTCGTTCTTACCTTACCTCGATCATGATCAGCTACACTCTCAAACAGTTGGGCTATGTGTTAATATCTACCTTATCCAACCATAATAATTTAATTAGCAATATAATTTATAAGTAAACACTTGTATAAATAAATCAGAGTATTGTTTACATGTGTTTACATTACTTTACATCCCCGATAGTTACATACAAAATGCTACTGTGCTATCAAAAGTTTAGATGCAAAATTTCATTAGTGTGTATACCTTACGCGATGGGATGCAACGGATACCAAAGCCTCCAGTTGCTCTCAATCTATACTCAAAGCTCTGTAGAGAGGGGAAAATAAGGGGGTGAGCAAGCCACACGCTCAGTAAGGCAATCGTGCGAACAGGTAGATACTGCACTATCTACGTGATCATGATGCCATGCTTAAAACCACACAATTCTCATTCACATCTCAAAGCATTGTTCCGTGTTGGTGTTAATGGCATGTAAAGCAAGTCATGCTATTTAAAACTCAGTGCACTAATCGAATTCAAAGCATGGCACAAATCATCATGCATATTTCATAATCAAGGCATGGAAAACCATCATGCATAAGTGCACTTGAAAGCCATTTTCATCATTTCTTAAGCAAATCATGCTTTCTCATCTTAATTAAATCAACACTCATCAGGTCTCAGCCCCTCCCTTGGACTTTCCTGACTCATAAAACATTTCAAACATGGATTTATTTCATAAATAATAGACATGTAAGATAGGCAGTATAATAATGGAAATCTCCTCTAGGACTATGGCCATATCTTGTGATCTCAGGTTACACTGATCAAATGTGCGGGGTATCACCATTATCTGCTTTCACACGGGAGGTGGGTCATGTCCAGTCCACCGGTCCATAGCAGATCTAAACATCGTCCGAAGATGACATATCACAATCTCAACACCGTGCAATGTACTCCATTTTATCTATACGGTACAACGTACTCCATGGACCCATATCAACACATCATATCATGCCACATCTAAAAAATGCACGTGCAAGCCTATTTAATCGATACGACATCCTATCTACCCGAAGCTCCTAGCATGGCTATCAACATGTCAATTTTAAAAAATGCACGTGCGAACCTATTTAATCGGTGCGACACCCAGTCTACCTGAAACTCCTAGCATGACAACAAGTATGGTGGGCATCTAATGCGAGCTATGCTCCAGCACCATGCCAAAACCAGTGTAAAGTCTGTGCGCTCTCAACTCTAGCACAACATCATAAAAATCCATGTGAAAACTAGTACGAGCTACGCTCTAACACTCATGCGTATGAACACATATCAAATCTCATGCGAGTAATACTCTAGCATGCTTTTATTCTCACGAAATCCATGTAGGTGGCTCAATTCTTTGCAAAACATGGTTATCAAGCAAATCAAATAATTTCTTTTGCAAATCATTTCAAATGTTAGCCAACCTACCAATCACTTGCTAAAAAGAAACAAAACAAGGTTTTCAAATCATCATGCTTTTGTTTTCATGCACATTTCTCAAAACCCAACTTTTACCCTTCAACCACCCAATATCATTTCCTAGTATCACATGCACTCTAGCTAAACATTTAAACACCTAAATTGCGCACAGATATCTCTAAGAGTCCACATAATTCCCTTACCTCGATTTACTCGGGGTGCGACTCTCTTCCTCTTAGCTTCTCATGTTTTTAGCTCAACTTGCTCCGGTGCATCCTCGGGAGCTGCAATTCATTCATCAAACACTTGAGTTAATGTTGCTAACTCTCATTCAATTATGCATTTTACCCAATGCCTTAAATATTCATTTTACCCTTTTTTGGATAAGTCTCAAAATTCATTCCATAACACCATCTTAAATCCGTACCCACAACACCATTATCACCTTAAAATATCCTATTTATCATTTATTCCACCACATTTCACTTCTCACACTAACCCATTTCTAGGTTATAATCATTTCATTGCATCCTAGGTAGTTCTACCATTAATATGACACCAAATCAACTTTAACATCAATAACTAAACAAATGTACTTGAGTTGGTGTATTGGAAACTCACCTCTTTGGATTTCCTTCTTGCTCCAAATGAAAATGCTCTTAACTCCTTCAAGACAATAAATGGGGTAATGCCTCCAAGCTATGTTGTTCTTCTCTTTGATGAGAACAACTTTGTGTCTAATAGCCTTCCCTCAAATCTTCTTGAAAATGGGTGGATTTAGAGAGAGAGAAAACTAGGTTTTTGGATTGAAATGGAAAGGAAATGGTTACTCCCGAAATTCGCAGATCCAACTGCTTCTATTTATAGATTTAGCTTGATGAGATCGATCTGCCTTGGGTGGAGATCGATCTGGTCCTCTTAAAATCCCTATTTTTTACGATATTTGAAGGCAGGAGATCGATCTGTCGAGACCTTAAGATCGATCTGTCTCAGGAAGAAAGTTAAGGAGATCGATCTGGCTAGGGAAGAGATCGATATGCTCTAACCCGAGAGCTAAGGAAATCAATATGCTTGCCTCAAAATCGATCCTCTCATTACAGAATGTTTAGTAGATCGATCTGGCTCCATTGGAGATCGATTTGCACTATTCCTATTACTCGAATAAGAGCATTTTGGCTCTTCCAGATCAATCTCTCATCCTATGAGATCGATCTGGCCTTCATATTTCTAGATTTTCTACAGTTTTTTGCAGCAACTCATACCAACTTCCTACATTTTGCTACGATAGTCATTTTCTCATCCCTCCACTTTTAAGACCTGAAAATGACATTCATTCATACCTTATACTCATTAAAACTTGTGTATAATCCTTATATAACCGAAGATGTTTAATGTAAACTAAATGAAAGTGCACAACTCGTGAAATCTTCATCCCATTTTACCACACCACTCATATTCCATTTCACTCACATTCATCACATACAAAAGTTCATTTTTTCATATTCATACTTAATGAAACTTGTATGTACATCAAAATCCCTTATTACAAGTGTGTACATTTAATTTATGGACTTTACATCACTTATACTTCACGTTACAAGTACATCACCATACTTAAGAATTCATAATTACTTGATCCAAAATGTCACGACCCTCAACTTACCAAAATTAGTGCGAATTTTTCGCTTTTTAAATAAAATTGTTTATTAATCATCCTTACCTCGATCGTGATCAGCTACACAGTCAACAGTTGGGTTGTGTGTCAATGTCTACCTCATCCATCCATAACAATTTAATTTCAAAAGTAAACACTTTTATAAATACATCAGAGTTACAATTTACAAGTGTTTACATTGCTTTACATCCTTAATGTTTACATACAAAATGCTACTGTGCTATGTCTAGTTTAGATACAAAATAATTCAAGTGTGTATACCTTAAGCGATGAGATGCGGTGGATACCAAAAGGGATAAGCATCCAGTCACGCTCACTCTATACTCAAATCTCTGTAGAGAGGGGGAAAATAAGGGGGTGAGCAAACCACATGCTCAGTAAGGCAATCATGCGAACAGGTAGATGCTGCATTATCTACATGATCGTGATGCCATGCTGAAAACATACATTTCCTCGTTTCTCAAAATAAGAGTTCATGCTTGTGTTAATGGTATGTAAAGCATTCATGCTATTAAAATCTAGTGCACAATTCAATTCAAAGCATGGCATTAACCATCATGCATAATTTATAAGTAAAGCATGGCATTAACCATCATGCATAATTTATAAGTAAAGCATGGCATTAATCATCATGCATATTTCACAAGTAAGCACGACATTAAACATCATGTGTCGGTGCACTTTGAAAACCATTAAAATCTTTCATCTCAAAACACTTCAACTCTAGTCGGGATTCGGTCCCTCCCTCGGACTATCCTAACCCACAAAACATTTCAAACATGGATTTATTCTCAAAGTAATAGACATGTGAGATAGGCAATTCAATAAGGGAAATAACCTTTAGGTCTATGGCCATAACCTGTGATACTGGCTACACAGATCAGGTGTGTGGGATATCACCACTATCTGCTTCCACATGGGAGGTAGGTCAAATCCTGCCCGTTGATCCATAACAGATCTCATCCGAAGACGGCATATCACATCTCAACACGGTACAACATACTCCATGCTACCTGCACGGTACAACGTATTCTGTGGACCCATATCAACATATCATATCATCCACATCTCAAACGCACGTGTGAGCCTATTTAATCGGTATGACCTCTTGTCTACCCGAAGCTCCTAACACGGCTAACAACATGTCAAAATATCACAAATGCATGTGTGAGCCTATTTAATCGGTGCGACACCCAGTTTGCCCGAAACTCCAAGCACGGTAAAAAATAAGGTGGGCATCTAGTGCGAGCTAAGCTCTAAGCACCATGCCAAAACCAGTATGAAATCAATGTGAAAACCAGTGCGAGCTAAGCTCTAGCACTCATGTGTGTAAAACACGTCAAATCTCATGTGAGTCATACTCTAGTACGCTTTCATTCTCACGAAAACAATGTAGGTGGCTCAATTCTTTACAAAGTGTGGTTAACAAACCAAAACAACTCATTTCTTTTGCAATTCATTTCAAATGCTAGCCAACCTAGGAATCACTTGCAAAAAAGCAATAAAACATGATTTTCCAAAGCATTATGCTTTTATTTTCAAGCACAATTCTTAAACACCTAACTTTTACCCTTCAATCACCCAACATCATTTCCTAATATCTCATGCATTCTAGCAAATCATTTAATGCATCCAAATTGCGCACAGATATCTCTAAGGGTCCAGAGAATTCCCTTACCTTAATTACTTGTGTGCGACTCTCTCTTCCTCTTAGCTTCTTGCGCTTATGGCTTGCCTTGTTCCGGTGTATCCTCGAAAGCTGCGATTCAATCATCCGAACCACTTGAGTTAAAGTTGTTAACTCACATTTGACCTCATTAGTCAATATAACCCATCTTTGCATTTACTAATGCCTTAATCCACATTTTACCCCTTTTTGGTAAATCCCACAATTTATTCACTAATCTCAACACATTTCACTTTCTTACACTAAATTGTTCCTAGGTCATGGTGGATTCATTACTTCCTAAGTAGTTTTTACCCTTTTTATGCATACCAAACAACTCCAAAGATCAATATCTACATAATGTACTTGAGTTATTTCATTTAGAAACTCACCTAGTTTGATTTCCTCTTTGCACCAATGGAAATGCACATTTGATCCTTCAATCCAACAAGTGGGGAAATGCCTCCAAACTATGTTGTTCTTCTCTTTGATGCGAACAACTTTGTCTCTAATAGCTTTCCCTCAAATCCCATTGAAAATGTGTGGATTTAGGAGTGAGAAAGCTAGGTTTTAGGTTGAAAATGAGAAAGATTGGTTTTTGTCTCAGAAATGCAGATCCAACTGCTCCATATTTATAGATTCAGCTTGATGAGATCGATCTGCCTTGGGTGGAGATCGATCTGGTCCTCTTAAAATCCCTCTTTTCCAAGACATTTTGAAAGCAGGGGATCGATCTGTCGAGTAGGGGAGATCGATCTTGCTTCAAACAAAGAGTCAAGGAGATCGATCTGGTCTTAGGCGAGATCGATCTGCTTCCAACCCGAGAGCTAAGGAGATCGATCTGTTCCATTAAAGATCGATATGCATTTTACAGAATGTGTTAGGAGATCGATCTGACTCCCTTGGAGATTGATATGCTCTATTTCATTGCTCAAATAAGAGCTTTCTGGGTCTTCCAGATCGATCTCTCATCCTATGAGATCAATCTGGCATTCATATTTCTAGATTTTCTGCAGTTTTTCTGCAGCAACTCATACCAAACTTCATCCCTTTTGTTACCATGGTCATTTCCTCATCCAATCATCTTTAAGACTTGAAAATGACATCCCATAATACTTCATACATATTAAAACTTGTGTAGAATCTTTGTATATCCAAAGGTACATGATATAAACCAAATGGAAGTTCACAACTTATGTAAATCTTCCTTCCATTTTACCATACTACTCATATTCCATTCTACTCATATTCATCACATATCAAAGTCCATTCCTTCACATTCATACATAATGTAACTTGTATGTACAATTACAACTCTTATTACATGTGTGTACATTTAATTTATGGACTTTACATCATTTATACTTCACATTACAAGCACATCACTATTTATATATATATACACAAAGTCGTGCTTATACATATATGGGGTCTCACACAAAATTATCCATATCATATTTCTATTTACACATATATACAAAGTTATACATATATGGGGTCTCACATACTCACTCTCAGTCACTCTAACACTGCCATCTTGGAACAATCTTTATTCATCTTTATTATTTATTTTTATAAATTTATTTATTATTGCTTTAATTATTTTATTAGGTTATATAAAATGAATGTTAATTATTTTTTAAATTTTTTATTCAAACATTCATCATTATGGAAAATATTAAAAAATGAAATTTCTACCTAGGAAATTCTTAGGTGCTTCCCACTTGCATTCACCCTAAGATTTCCATCCTCGGATAATCACCTCTCGTTTTATTTATTAATTTTTATATTTATTATAATAAGAGATAAGTACTCATTATTTTCCAAAATTGCTCATTTGAATCATTCATCACTTTGGAAAAAATTTAAATAACAAATTTATACCTAAGAAATTCTTAGGTGCTACTCACCCTAACATTTCCGTCTTGAAAATCTTCACTTATCTTTATAATTTATCAAAATTTATTTTACAAATAGTTTTAATTTAGTACTTTATTTATTTTATACATAATAATTTTTTAATTTATTTTAATTTACAATATGAATCCTAGTTTAATTTAATTAATATTCTAATTTGATTTTCTAATATAATTTAACTATTCCTAATGTTATTTAATACTAACTCTAATAAAATAATTCAATTTTAAATAAAAATAAAACTAAGAATAAAACTAATTAATAAGAAATACATTACCTTTATTTATTCTCTTTTCCTGTTCTTTCTTTCTTTCTTTCTTTCTTTCTTTCTTTCTTTCTTTCTTTCTTTCTTTCTTTCTTTCTTTCTTTACCACGTAGCTCTCTGCTCATTCTTTACTTGGTTGTCTTACTTTCTTTGCATGGAGATATGCAAGTAGGAAACGTTGAGCAAGGTGATGGTGCAGGCAAAACAGGAATCGATGAACACTAGGAAGCTTGGACCAAAAAAAAAAAAACAACAAGACTTGGTGATGACGCAGTGAACTACAGTAAGCAATAGACGCAACAGAATAGGTGATGGAGCAGCTTGAAGCATGATCAAGGATGCTACAGTCTAGTACGATGCAGGGATGTGAACTTGTCATGCCCCGAAAATGCGGAAAATATGGCTAATTTAAAACTTTTTACTAATTAATTCACAATTAAGAGTGCATTCCTGTGCAGTGTCATACATCATCATAATTATCATGCCTCAGGATCTCATCATGATACAATAAATACGGTATTATACACCTTACTCAATTCCAAGTAAATTAATCCTAATACATCCCATATACTGTTATACATCAAGTGTCTGCAATTACAATAATAGTCTGGGTACATGAAAAGATAAATATACCTCAAAGTACAAAATATATAGCCTGGAGCTCGAATCCTCCACTAGCCACTACTCCGTACGTCGCAGGGAAGTCCTTATTCACTTGAAGAACTCTGGGGGGAAAGGAAAACAAGGTGAGCTTCTAAATCGCTCAGTAAAGGGGGTAAGGAACTCATTTCATAAACCAAAATACACATCACAAAAGGTTTATTTGTATGTGAAACTCATTTGAAAACCATAGCATAAAAATACTCAAAACGACATTCTCATATCTCAAATCATGTGAAAACATGAAGTAAAAGGCTCACTCTAGAGCAATAACAAAGCATGTGAAAACAACGCGATAAACGCTTTCTCAAATACGTGATAAAATCACAGTAAAAATAATGCACGTGGCACAGCCACTAAACACGCGTGGCATAGTCACTGATTTAATTTCTCACGTGGCATAGCCACAAAACACACGTGGCAAAGCCACTGATTTAATTTCTCGCGTGGCATAGCCACAGAATAGGGTTTCTCAACGTGGCACAACCACCAATGGGGTATAACGTGGCACAGCCACCAATGGGGTTTCTCAACGTGGCACAGCCACCAATGGGGTTTCTTAACGTGGCACAGCCACCAATGGGGTTTCTCAACGTGGCACAGCCACCAAGGGGGTATAACGTGGCACAGCCACCAATGGGGTATAACGTGGCACAGCCACCAATGGGGTTTCTCAACGTGGCACAGCCACCAATGGGGTATAACGTGGCATAGCCACCAATGGGGTTTTCTCAACGTGGCACAGCCACCAATGGGGTATAACGTGGCACAGCCACCAATGGGGTATAACGTGGCACAGCCACCAATTGGGTTTCTCAACGTGGCACAGCCACCAATGGGGTATAACGTGGCACAGCCACCAATGGGGTTTTCTCAACGTGGCACAGCCACAGAATAGGTTATTCTCACGTTACCAGAACGTAGAAGAATTCGGGCTTACATGCTACCAGAGCAATGCCCGGTGTGTACTCACAACTACACACCCAAGTCTTATCACATAAGACAGGTTTGCCTTCACGTAGAACTCGTAATGGTTTTTCTCTCATAAAACTCATTCAAAAATCGTTTTGTACTCAACACAAAACGTAATAAAACCGAGTTCCAACCGGCAAAGCACATGCACACATTTCTCAAATCTCAATATTGCCTTAACGTAGAGCCCAGTTATAAACTCATAAAAAAACATTGGGCTCCAACCGGCTATAAAATCGTGTGCAATTTAATCTCAACACAAAACTCAACATGCTTGTTTTATAAATCACAATTCATGCTAAAATAGTTCACAATTCACATACACAAATGGTTTAGATTTCCCTTACCTCCTTGCACCTCGTATGGTGCAATCGTTTCCCTCGTATCACGGACTAGCCTCGTATTCCACTCTGGAACTCCCGAGCTGTCCAAACGATGTTAAAACATCAATACTCAATTATCTCATAACCCTCAATTCTCAAAATCGAGCATAATTGCTCATAACACCTCAAATCTCTTGATTTCTCGTAACTCAACCCTAAACTACAACCTCATTCACAATATCTCAATGTCCTACATTCCTCATGCCAATTATCTAGGCTAATTCTCCACATTGTCTATATTTCCATTTACAGCACAAATCCTCAAAATTACCAAAATTATCAAATATCTACATCACTCCGACTACATTGCAATTTCATTAATCCCTAATCCTTCCTCAACTATTTCAACGCAATGACAACCACCAATAGCATCAAAATCAGCTCAAATATCAAGATCGAGGTTTAAAAATTACCCAAAGCTTATGAGACGCACAACTCACTCCTCGATCCGATTCGTCCTTCGATTTCCAAGTATGTTGTTCTCCCTTTGATGAGGAACAACTTTCCTTCTTGCCACAACAGCTGATTCGGTCGGAAATGGGGGATTTGGATGAGTGAGAAAGTTAGGTTTTCGAAAAAATGGGGGTTGAAAGAGAGAGAAAGTGAAATTTCAGGAGAAAACACGGGTTCCTTATATAGACTGGAGGTAGGAGATCGATCTGCCTCTTGATGAGATCGATCTGCGTTTGAAATTTGGGGACGATCTGGGCAATTTTATGCCTAGGAGATCGATCTGTCGAGGGGTGAGATCGATCTCTTTATGGCTTTATGAGATCGATCTGCTCCTAAGGAGATCGATCTTCTCCCCAAACAGAATCATTTGGAGATCGATCTCTTCCTCATGAGATCGATCCTTTCTCAAACAGAATCATTTGGAGATCGATCTCTTCCTCATGAGATCGATCTTCTCTCAAACAGATTCATAAGGAGATCGATCCTCTTCCATTGGAGATCGATCTGCTCCTTAAATTTCTCCTTCCTTGTCATTTATAACTCACCAGATCGATCTCTCCTTCTCCCAGATCGATCTGTCCTCATAGTTCATGCTTATTTTGCACACTTAACATATAAATCTCCATTTATAATTCCCACAATTCATCTAGTTCAATAATTTACACTTTAAATTATTATTACATCAACAAAATATGTCTAAAATTCTCAGATCTCACATCCTCCCCACCTTAAAAAGAATTTGGTCCTCCAAATTCAACTCAACTAGTCAAATAGATGGGGGTATTTCTCCTTCATGAGACTCTCTAGTTCCCACGTTGCCTCTTCCATTGAGTGATGTTTCCACAAAACTTTCACTAATGGGATGCTCTTGGTTCTCAGTACCTTCTCCTTTCTATCGAGAATCCGGACGGGTTCCTCAGTATAGCTCATATCCTCTTGAATGTCCATCTCGTCATACTCTATGACATGAGAAGGGTCCGGGTGGTACTTCCTCAACATAGACACATGAAAAACATTGTGTATTCCGGACATCTGCGTGGGTAATGCTAATCTGTAAGCTACCTCTCCCACTCTCTCAAGAATCTCGAATGGTCCTATGTATCGAGGACTCAATTTCCCTTTCTTCCCAAATCGCATGATACCCTTACTCGGTGATATTTTCAGAAATACTACATCACCAACCTCAAACTCGAGTGGCCGTCTACGCACATCCGCGTAGCTTTTCTGTCTACTTTGTGCAACCCGTAATCTCTCACATATGAGTTTCACACTCTGTACGGCTTGCTCAACAAGCTCGGGAGCATTTATCTTTCTGTCACCGACTTCTTCCCAAGCTACAGGGGATCTACACCTCCTACCATATAGAGCCTCAAAAGGTACCATTCCAATACTCGCATGATAGCTGTTATTGTACGCAAACTCTGCTAGGGGCAGGTAATTATCCCATGATCCCTTAAAAAATCCATCGTACACGCCCTCAACATATCCTCCAGGGTCTGAATAGTCCTCTCTGACTGACCATCTGTCTGAGGATGATAGGCGGTACTAAAACTCAATCGAGATCCCATGGACTCCTGAAACTGGGTCCAAAATCTGGAAGTAAACCGGGAATCTCTATCAGAAGTAATACTCACTGGAGCCCGATGTAATCTAGCTATCTCGCTGACATACAGTTCAGCTAAGGCATCCACAGTATCTGTGCTCTTGATGGCAAGGAAGTGGGCACTCTTGGTCAATCTATCCACAATGACCCATATCGCGTCATGACCTCTCCGGGTCCTCGGTAAAATAAAGTCCATAGTGACATGCTCCCATTTCCATGTAGGTACAGGTAAGGGCTGTAGTAGTCCTCCGGGCTTCCGATGCTCAGCTTTCACTTACTGGCATACTAAACACCTGGCCACATACTCTGCCACGTCTCGCTTCATACCACTCCACCAATACACCTTTCTCAAGTCTCGGTACATCTTAGTACTTCCAGGGTGCATGGTGTATCGCGAGTAGTGGGATTCTCTCAGTATCTGTCTCTTCAGGGTATCATCGTCCGGTACACAAATCCGTCCTCTGAATCTCAACAATCCATCCTCACTGATGGTGAGATCCGACTACGAACTCTGCTCAGCTTGGCTAACCATATCTATTAATCTCTGATCACTGCGCTGCCCAGTTCTAATCTGATCCATGACCCTGGGCTCTATCCGCAAGCTAGCCAAAAATCCAGTCTCTACCTCTTTAACTCTGATCCGAAGTTCGGTGAACTGCTCTAACAAATCCCATTCCCTGATCATCATAGCAGATATCATACTCTTCCTGCTCAGGGCATCAGCAACCACATTCGCCTTACCCGGATGATAAAGAATCTCACAGTCGTAATCCTTAAGGAGTTCCATCCATCTCCTTTGTCTCATGTTTAACTCTTTCTGATCAAAGAGATATCTCAAACTCTTGTGATCGGTGAAAATCTGGAATCTTTCCCCATATAAGTAATGTCGCCAGATCTTCAAAGCAAATACCAAAGTGGCTAACTCCAAATCATGCGTGGGGTAATTCCGCTCATGGTCCTTCAACTGTCGCGATCCGTATGCGACCACTCTTCCGTGCTGCATAAGCACACACCCCAATCCTTGGTGAGATGCATCACTATACACCGAGAATCCTCCTGATCCCTCAGGAATAGTTAACACAGGTGTCGCTGTCAATCTCATTTTTAATTCCTGAAAACTGAGCTCACATTGATCAGTCCATACAAATGGAGTCTCTTTGCGCGTGAGCTTAGTCAAAGGGGCGGCAATCCTGGAAAATCCTTCCACAAATCTCCTGTAATACCCTGCCAAACCAAGGAAGCTTCGTACCTCAGTCACTGTCCTCGATCTGTCCCAATTAAGCACAGCCTCCACCTTGCTTGGGTCCACTGATACTCCTTCCTCTGAGACTATATGCCCAAGGAAAGCTATCCGGTTCAGCCAAAACTCACACTTACTAAGCTTTCCGTACAATTGCTTATCTCGGAGTATCTGAAGTACTAACCACAAATGCTGTGCATGCTCCTCATACGACCGAGAGTACACCAGGATATCATCAATAAAGACTATCACAAACTTATCCAGATAGTCTCTAAACACCTCGTTCATCAATCTCATAAATGCTGCAGGGGCGTTCGTCAATCCAAAGGACATCACCAGAAATTCGTAATGGCCATACCTTGTCCTGAAGGCCGTCTTTGGAATATCTTCTTCCTTGATCCTCAATTGGTGATAGCCCGATCTCAAACCAATCTTAGAAAAGACTGATGCCCCTCTCAGCTGATCAAGTAGATCATCAATCCTGGGTAGTGGGTATTTATTCTTCACCGTGGCTTTATTCAACAGCCGGTAGTCTACGCATAATCTGAGACTACCATCCTTCTTCTTAACAAATAGTACTGGCGCTCCCCACGGCGAAACACTGGGTCTAATAAACCCTTGATCCAATAACTCCTATAGTTGTCTCTTCAATTCCTCAAGTTCCACTAATGCCATCCTGTAAGGAGGTTTAGAGATCGGCTGAGTATCCGGTACCAAATCAATGGTAAACTCCAGCTCTCTCTTTGGTGGTAAACCTGGCAATTCATCTGGGAAAACATCCAGAAATTCACAAACCACAGGTATATCCTCAATCCTCAGATGTTCCCGCTCATCGTCTGAGATGAGTGTCTCATAACCTTCACATGAATAATCATATTTAATATTCTCCAAAATAATATCAAAATTCTCAAATTACTACTAGAATTCCACATATTCATTTTCTCAATATCTCAATCGTACACTATAAGGTTCAGGTAGGGAGAAAGTTACAATCTTAGTGTAGCAGTCTAAACTCACTCGATTGGTTGCCAACCAATCCATCCCCAGAATTACATCAAACCCATGTATATTCAACATGATTAGATCTGCTAACATCACTCTATCTCCCACCTTTATTTCACATCCTCTACAGATTAACTCAGTTCTCTGGGATTCATGCATAGGGGTATTTACATGTAGTATGTATTCTAGAGGTTCAAACTTCAAGTTTAATCTACATGCAAAATGCTCAGAAATAAAGGAATGCGTGGATCCTGAATCAATCAACACATGAGCCTCATAATTATAGACAGAGAGTGTACCTCTTATAGTTTCTGCCGAAGTGTCTGCGGTCTCCTTATCCTGGGCAAACACACGTCCCTGTGCCACAGGTTTCTTCCCTTTCTCTGCTGCAGTGGCCCGTCTCCAGGGATCCACTCTCTGAGGCTGTTGTCTAGTGGGCTCCGGAGCATGTGGTATCTGAGGTTGGGGACAGTCCTTCACTCTGTGACCCATTTCACCACATCTAAAACATCCACGGATCGACCCAGTACAACTTCCCTCATGCGATCGGCCATAGTCTCCACAAACCCTTATCTCCGGCCTGACATATCGAGGGGTCTCCTTGATAATAGGATAGGCTCTGGGTCTCTCCAATCTGTCCTTCTGTACCTCAATCCTTCCTCTTCTGAAGGAACCTCTCCGAGCCTCTGTTTGGAAAAGTGCTGGCCTCTTGCCCTTATCTCTATTCACCGCTCTGAGCTCATTCTGGGATTGTACCATCTCAATCCCTCTTTCAATCTCTTGTGATCGTCTCAAAGCATCTCCAAACTCAGTAATGCATAGCCCTATCAATCTATCTCTGATGACGGGCTTCAACCCATACACAAACTTCTCTGTGCGGAGCTCTTCACTCTTGAAGGTCTCTGGGTCATATCTCAATAGCGCTGTGAATTGGCTCTCATAGTCATCCACAGACATGTCACCCTGTACCAAACTCAAAAACTCGGCCTGTTTCTTTCTCTGAGCGGCCCGTGGTACATATTGGGTCCTAAAAGCTGTCTGAAACTCTTCCCAACCAGTCACACCATGGTGGGACATCAAAATACCCTGGGTAGTACCCCACCAATCTCGAGCTCTCCCCTTCAGCATATAGGCACTCATACTGACCCTCTCAGCGTCGTGCACCCCAGGATATCAAATATAATTCTTAATTCCGTCAACCACTCCTCAGCCTCCGTAGGATCCTTCTTTCCCTTAAATACGGGTGGATTCATCTTCAGAAAATCCCTTAGTCGGACCATGCTTCTATCCTCAGGCTGAGTGACGGGAGGCACTGGGGGTATGGGAGGTCCTTGTGGTGGTGTAGGGGTAGTATCCGAGGCATTAACTCCAAAGTGTTGCGCGAATAACGCTGCCATCTGCTCAAAACCTTGCCTCACATCGGTCTCAATCCGATTAAATCGAGAGTTAGGACTCTCTGGTTATGGGACAGGTGGCGGAGGGGACTCTGCCTGCCTCCTCGAACGACCTCGTCGTTTACTCATTCTCTATCTCAACTCGTCTCCTGCGCGTACATATCCCAATCGATTGAAATCTCAATCCTCAATTTCAGTTCATGACCAGACTATTACAGACACTTGGGATGTATTCTATTTCACTTAACCGACACTGACAGTACTAGACACCCTAAGCTCTGATACCAAGAAAACTCTGTCACGCCCCGAAAATGCGGAAAATAGGGCTAATTTAAAACTTTTTACTAGTTAATTCACAATTAAGAGTGCATTCCTGTGCAGTGTCATACATCATCATAATTATCATTCCTCAGGATCTCATCATGATACAATAAATACGGTATTATACACCTTACTCAATTCCAAGTAAATTAATCCTAATACATCCCATATACTGTTATACATCAAGTGTCTGCAATTACAATAATAGTCTGGGTACATGAAAAGATAAATATACCTCAAAGTACAAAATATATAGCCTGGAGCTCGAATCCTCCACTAGCCACTACTCCGTACGTCGCAGGGAAGTCCTTATTCACTTGAAGAACTCTGGGGGGAAAGGAAAACAGGGTGAGCTTCTAAATCGCTCAGTAAAGGGGGTAAGGAACTCATTTCATAAACCAAAATACACATCATAAAAGGTTTATTTGTATGTGAAACTCATTTGAAAACCATAGCATGAAAATACTCAAAACGACATTCTCATTTCTCAAATCATGTGAAAACATGAAGTAAAAGGCTCACTCTAGAGCAATAACAAAGCATGTGAAAACAACGCGATAAATGCTTTCTGAAATACGTGATAAAATCACAGTAAAAACAATGCACGTGGCACAGCCACTAAACACGCGTGGCATAGCCACTGATTTAATTTCTCACGTGGCATAGCCACAAAACACACGTGGCAAAGCCACTGATTTAATTTCTCACGTGGCATAGCCATAGAATAGGGTTTCTCAACGTGGCACAGCCACCAATGGGGTATAACGTGGCACAGCCACCAATGGGGTTTCTCAACGTGGCACAGCCACTAATGGGGTTTCTCAACGTGGCACAGCCACCAAGGGGGTATAACGTGGCACAGCCACCAATGGGGTATAACGTGGCACAGCCACCAATGGGGTTTCTCAACGTGGCACAGCCACCAATGGGGTTTTCTCAACGTGGCACAGCCACCAATGGGGTATAACGTGGCACAGCCACCAATGGGGTTTCTCAACGTGGCACAGCCACCAATGGGGTATAACGTGGCACAGCCACCAATGGGGTTTTCTCAACGTGGCACAGCCACAGAATAGGTTATTCTCACGTTACCAGAACGGAGAAGAATTCGGGCTTACATGCTACCAGAGCAATGCCCGGTGTGTACTCACAACTACACACCCAAGTCTTATCACATAAGACAGGTTTGCCTTCACGTAGAACTTGTAATGGTTTTTCTCTCATAAAACTCATTCAAAAATCGTTTTGTACTCAACACAAAACGTAATAAAACAAAGTTCCAACCGGCAAAGCACACGCACACATTTCTCAAATCTCAATATTGCCTTAACGTAGAGCCCAGTTATAAACTCATAAAAAAACATTGGGCTCCAACCGGCTATAAAATCGTGTGCAATTTAATCTCAACACAAAACTCAACATGCTTGTTTTATAAATCACAATTCATGCTAAAATAGTTCACAATTCACATACACAAATGGTTTAGATTTCCCTTACCTCTTTGCACCTCGTATGGTGCAATCGTTTCCCTCGTATCACGGACTAGCCTCGCATTCCACTCTGGAACTCCCGAGCTGTCCAAACGATGTTAAAACATCAATACTCAATTATCTCATAACCCTCAATTCTCAAAATCGAGCATAATTGCTCATAACACCTCAAATCTCTTGATTTCTCGTAACTCAACCCTAAACTACAACCTCATTCACAATATCTCATTGTCCTACATTCCTTATGCCAATTATCTAGGCTAATTCTCCACATTGTCTATATTTCCATTTACAGCACAAATCCTCAAAATTACCAAAATTATCAAATATCTACATCACTCCGACTACATTGCAATTTCATTAATCCATAATCCTTCCTCAACTATTTCAACGCAATGACAACCACCAATAGCATCAAAATCAGCTCAAATATCAAGATCGAGGTTTAGAAATTACCCAAAGCTTGTGAGACGCACAACTCATGCCTCGATCTGATTCGTCCTTCGATTTCCAAGTATGTTGTTCTCCCTTTGATGAGGAACAACTTTCCTTCTTGCCACAACAGCTGATTCGGCCGAAAATGGGGGATTTGGATGAGTGAGAAAGTTAGGTTTTCGGAAAAATGGGGGTTGGAAGAGAGAGAAAATGAAATTTCAGGAGAAAACATGGGTTCCTTATATAGACTGGAGGTAGGAGATCGATCTGCCTCTTGATGAGATCGATCTGCGTTTGAAATTTGGGGACGATCTGGGCAATTTTATGCCTAGGAGATCGATCTGTCGAGGGGTGAGATCGATCTCTTTATGGCTTTATGAGATCGATCTGCTCCTATGGAGATCGATCTTCTCCCCAAACAGAATCATTTGGACATCGATCTCTTCCTCATGAGATCGATCCTTTCTCAAACAGAATCATTTGGAGATCGATCTCTTCCTCATGAGATCGATCTTCTCTCAAACAGATTCATAAGGAGATCAATCCTCTTCCATTGGAGATCGATCTGCTCCTTAAATTTCTCCTTCCTTGTCGTTTATAACTCACCAGATCGATCTCTCCTTCTCTCAGGTCGATCTGTCCTCATAGTTCATGCTTATTTTGCACACTTAACATATAAATCTCCATTTATAATTCCCACAATTCATCTAGTTCAATAATTTACACTTTAAATTATTATTACATCAACAAAATATGTCTAAAATTCTCAGATCTCACAGAACTGGAGACCGAGGACAACAAGGATGAAGCCGCAAGAGGATCAACGATGCAGGAAACTCTGTAAGCGGTTCGGACATCTTGGGCAATGGCAATGCAGGGCGCAGCTTGGTGCAGGTTCGGTTTGCAGGGGATGACAGGCTCGATGAAGTCTAGGAAACCCAGCAAGGGCACTTGGAGATACGGGTTACAGCGAGCCAAGGCAGTAGGCGAGGTAGTAGGAACGGTGGAGAAGTGGAGTAAGAAGAAACGATCCGGAGTTGCAGAATGGTTCCCAAGCAGTAGCAGGGAAAGCAAGCAGGCTAGGACATACACACAGTGTCATGACCCAAATTACCTAAAAATCTCTACAAATTTTTCGTTTGTTATTTAATTCTTACCTTTCTCTTATCATGACCATCCTACCAACAGTTGGGCTATGATTCGGTGTTAATGGTATTTACATAACCTTACATCCCAAACATCATATCTGTTTACAGTACTGTGCATTTACATGTTCAGATACAAAACTATACAAATGTGTATACTTATCTCTCGATGGGACGTAATAGATACCAAAGATGCAAGTACTCAACCGCGCTCAAGCTACTGAAAGTACTCTGTAGAGGAGGAAAATAAGGGGGTGAGCAACCACATGCTCAGTAAGGCAATTATGCAAGTAAGTAGATAGCTCCACTATTTACATGCTCATAATGCCATGCCCTTAAATCCATTTCTTTTCATTTAAATCTCACACACGAAATCATGCATACATCAATGCCATAGTTTATAAAAACTATTTGTGCATATAGAAATCATGCAACTCATGCATCAATGACATTTTATGTAAAATCATAATTTGCATAAAGTAAATTAAGATCATGCATTATTTCATGCCATGTAAAACAAATCATGAGAGAAAATTCTTTTCATGAATTTGTAATTAAAGCATGGAAAACTCCTCATGCTACTGCATTTAAATCACTCCATTAAAGCTCGATATAAAATAACCCCTCCGGGTCAATCATCTTATAAATCAATCTCAAACTCATTAAACATTCATTATAAAAAATTATGTTATAAAATCACCCTTCTTTTAGGGTCACATGTCATAAAATCCTCTAAAAAATCTATCATCATAGCATAAAATCAGATCTCAGTGAAAATCACAAAATTAGGGATCTGACCCCTCCCTCGGGTCTACCTTGGTCTATCGAGACCAAAAGTTATATCCTGTGAGACATATAGGTGACTATATCAGTAACATCGAGAATTATAGCCATATCCTAGTGATCCCTGGCTACACGGTACCTAGTGTGCAGGGTATCACACTTGAAACGAGAGGTGGGTCAGTCCTGCCGCTAGAACAACATAAATACCAAGATTGTGAGGGCAAGGCTTATAGCCTCGTGGCTAATGCCACTCCACTCCAAAAATCCCCACGGTACAACGTACTCCGTATAAAATACACAGTACAACGTACTCCTTAAATCCAAATGATAGTCAGGGGGTGCCTGCCGCAGGTCTTATCCACCCAACCTATGTCTCAGTTTGCACGTGTGGGCATATCATCTCACTGTGACACATAGTCTATAAGAGGCTCCAACACGACTATATGCATGTCATATAAATCTCTATGCGAGCAAAGCTCCAGCATGGCTCCATGCATATTCATGATATCTGAAAACCTCGTGCGAGCGAAGCTCCAACACGTTTTCATAAACATCAATAAAATCTGCATACGAGCAGCACTCCAGTACGACTTTAAAAGAGTTATAAATCCATATAAAATCACGTGCGAGCAAGCTCCAGCATGGTTTATGTATAAAATCCATCAAAGCCTCATGCGAGCAATGCTCCAGCATGGTATCATGCATAAATCATTCAAAACTTAATGTGAGAAATGCTCCAGCATGAATGAATGCTCAAGTAAATCAAAAATTCGTGTGAACAACGCTCCAGTATGGTTTCATGCATAAGAAATCAAATCTCGTGTGAGTTACACTCCAGCATGATTTTTATGCAATTAAATTGATTAAATCACGTACGAGCAAGGATCTAGTACGACTTTTATGCAATTATCATATCAAAACAGGATGCGAGCTAAGCTCCAGCACCTCTCATCCATGTCAAATCATTAAAACTAGTGTGAACAATCGCTCTAGCACCTTTTTATGCATATCCAGTCAAAACAGGGTGCGACTAGGCTCTAGCACCTCTCACGCACACTCACAAACTCAGATATAGTGCGAGCAAGGCTCCAGCACCATCTGTTTCCATATAAACTTGATAATTGGCCCATTTTCCAAAGAAATTTCATTTAAATCTAAATAACACTTACGTAGTGTTATCTTGTGAAATTTATGCAATTACTGGCCAATCTACCAATTTGCTTTGCTAAAATTTCACAAAAATCTTCCAAATCCTTAGGTGAATTTTCCCTCACTAGGGGTAAAATAATCTTTTACCCATCCCGGGTCCTTAAAATTTTTAATCCATTTCTAGGATCTTTATACAGTTTCAGTGTATGTAAAAGCTGTTAAAAATACGCATAGCTACCTTTAGCTACTTATAAAATTCCCTTACCTCATTTTTCTGTACAGTTTGAACTTTCCACTGATGTCTCGTCACGCAGTCTGATTTGCTCCCAATCCAATCTTCGAAACTGCGTATGAATATTCATCAGGTCAAATATAATATAATTAATTATATTTCATATTTTCTAGGCTTAATTTAAATCATTGAGCCCATTTACTCATATTGGGCCCGATTGTACCATAATGGGCTTTAACCGGCCTTAAGCCCATTTTTCACTTACTATTCACATCATCGATGCCTATTGGGCTCATTGGGCCCATTAGTATTTTTTGGGCCTCATTCTAAACTCTTGGATAACTCAATTAATTATTTATGATAATTTATCTTAAATTCCAGAATTTAATTTATTTTATACGAAATTAATTCGTCATTTATGCGGTAAATTTCTAACACGCATACTATGCAAATTGTCGTAAATAAGGGTTACTTACCCGAGATTCCATGATAGTACACAAATCAAGGTTGACTCGAGCTCTCGTTTGGCGCTAATTGTCGAGCTACACAATTACGTATTTTTCTGGGTAAATTTCCAGTCGAAATTAATCAAATTAAATATTCTAAAATTTAAATCGTTCAATTTCAACCGCTTACCAGCTTACCCGTAGCTCGATTGCACCACCAAAATATTTCTCCAATTTTTCCTCTTTTTCTTTTTCCCTTTTTTCATTTCTTTCTTCCTTGGCTAAACCGACCCAGTCTAATTCAACCCGGTTCAGTCAGGTTCGACTCATTTCAGTCTGTTTTGGAGCTTCACCAGCCGATTCTTTGTCGGCTTCCGTCTCCAATAGATCCGTGGGGTCGTTTGGTGCACGGATTTGGTGTTGGTTTTGCCAGGACTGGCCGGAAAGTGGTCAGTTTGGCCTCTTCTCTCCTCGGTCTAGCTACCATTTCTCCTCTTCCGTCGTTGATGGTGCTGCCGACCGTTTCACTGGTCGATTCAACCACCGATCAGTCGGTCTTCATCTAGGGAACGTTCGACTTGCAGTGGTCAGGGCTAAATCGACACTGTCGTCGATGAATCCTCTTTTCTCAATCGGTTTCTCTCTTTCTCTCTCTCGATCGTCGATCGCCGTCTCTTTCGCCCTCTACCAGCGCCGACAATGGCTCAGTTGCCTCCTCCATCAGCCATCTTGCTTGGGTCCATCGCCGGTGGCCTCCGTTCGGTGAGGCAGAGGGGAGGCTCAGCTTGCCTCTTCTGTTTCCTTCTGTTTGCAGAATCGCGATTTCACGATTATGTTTCTCTTTTTTTTAATTAATTATTTTAGTTTATAATTGATTAAATTATATTTTAATCAATAAAAAAAATTAAATAACCCAAAATATCTTCCAAAATTTATATTTTATTCATTTAATCCATTAAATGAATTTATCTGTCTTATTTTATCTTTTCGGTGTATTTTTCCAATATTTTCGAGATGATTTCTCGAAGTGAAAATTTCGGTTTATTCCAATAAATTCATATCTTGATCAATTTAACCTGAAAGTTAATTATTGCTCCTTTATTGATTAAGATTCCCTGAATCCATGTTTTCAGTGTCAATTTCTTACCGAATTAACACCAAATTTTAGGTCTTTTGACTGTTTTACCCTTCAACATGTTTAGGACCAAACCAATCCAACTTCCCTTCACGAACCCTTTCTCATTTCATGTTTTAAATCCTTATCTCCAGTTCGAATGATATGAATCTCATTCGTTTCGTCTGTGGCCATTTCAACCTTCATTTAACCTTTAAATGCATTTCAGGAATTTTTATTCATTCCATTTGCATTTTTTTATTCATGTAAAACTCTTCTTATGATTCAATTTATATAAAACCATGTTTATATAATTTGAATCATAAGAAATTACGATAAGAATCGGGTCTTACACACAGCGATGATGAGTAGGTGCAAGCAGTATCACTGTGAGCAACGCAGTTGTAGGAATGACAAGAGAGAAAGACGCAGCTTGGGTGTTGGAGGCTTGAATAGGAGCAACGTAGTGCAGGGATGATGATACAACAACTAAAAGGAGGATGGTGTACAACAGGGGTGCAAGGTAACGTCGGTTTGATGATGGTGCAGGCTTGATGAAGTAGAGCATGAACCAGTATGCAGGCAGTGGAGAAAGCTCCGGCAGCTTGTAGGGTTCACTAGGTTTCTTGAGTGCTTTTAAGCACAACCTACCAATTGCTCGGCACACCATATTTTAATGAATTTTTTAATTACAAAAATGTCCTTACTAGAAATTATCATTTTACCTATCTTCATAAAACCAAAACAATTTATTCTTTCTTTTCTCACTCTAATAGCCAACCAACCTCAAAATTTTAATTTCACTTTGTTTCCAAACTCAAACTTGTTTTAAATATTTTTTTAAACATTTTTCGGATAAAAAAACCTCAAAAAATTTGGGTTTCAAAACTCCAGGTAGTAAATTGTTGGGAGTTTCACTTCGAGAGTTTTAAGGTGCTCTTAAGAATTCACTTTTGGGAGTTACACGTTAGTCTTGGAAGTCAACTTTCGAGACCAACCAATGGCTATCGGAAGTGGACTTTCGGGAGCAAGTAATTTCTCCCTTTAGTGGCTCACGACAATTCTATGTTGTGAGCCATTCAATTCTCACAATAATTTCATGGCGTGAGCATTGAGAACACAGAAAAAATTGGATTTTCAATTTAAAATGCTAAAATTCTTAAAACAATAATTACTCAATATTTCAATGCAATAAAATTAAAAAAAATAAATGAAGATATTCGAAAGATTTACCTTAAATTGTTGAAAAAATGAAGATTGTTAAGAGTTTGAAGAGAGATTTGGAGATTTATTCGAAAAATTTGAAGAGAGAAGTGAGAGACAAGCTGTGAAAATGTTTAGAATGTGAGAGGGTATTTTGGATATAAAATTATTAAATTTAGGTTGTGAGGAGTGAAAATTGAAATAAGGATTTAGGGATTAGGTTTTTTAAGTAAATAAAGTGTGTCTAGCAATATGTAGGTTGTGCTTAGAAGCACTCAGTTTTTTTATTTCTTGCTCGTTTGTTGTCCCATTATTCTGAAAATAATCCTTTTTTTAATTCTCACTTTCCCCCTTATAATTGCAGAAATTTCCATTCATTTGTTTCTAGTTTTATGCTTTTATGTATAATTAATTTTTTTATTTTCATTCCGAAGATTTCTCCATTGGTCCCAAAACATATGAGATACTCATTTTATTTCTCTTATTCTTTCCAAAATATTATCAAGACAACTTTTACTTTTTTTAATTAAATTTTCAATTTCCTATTTGTCATTTTCCTTTTCTAATTTTTATTTTTATTTTTATTTTTTTGATTTTTTAAAATATAAAATAAATTAAAATCAATAACGAAAATTGTATTAGCCTTTTAATTATAGGGTCTAAACCCAAATGTAATCCTAAGTCCAAAATTGTAATTTCATATACGAAATCGTATTAAAATCTGAATCAAAAGTAAATCTGAATCAAAAGTAATTCCAAATCGAAAATCTACTTTGATAATTAGGGCAAATTTTGAAGCAAATCTCACGATTCCATTACCAAGAACATTAGAGTTACATGAAAATTAGTTTCGATTTGGAATAAAAATGACCCAATTGGCCAAATAATATTAAATACCTCGAACAAAATGGGGTGTCTACAATGTTAATTGCAATTTCCATCGAGAGTTCTTAAGGTTAAAATATGAAACCAATTCCTTCGAGATTTTGATTTAAATAAGATGTTTTCTTTAGCTAAGCACCCTATGCTATCAAAGTATACTATATTTAAAACTTATATAGGTGTTCAACCATGTGATCAATCACAATAAAACATCCCATTTCGCCAAACTTTTCCAAAACTTAAACATCTTATGTTTAGTAATTAAATTAAAACATCAATTTTGTCTTAAAAATAAAGCTTAAACTTGCAATCTTTATCTCTATCAATCAATTGCTTTTGTTTACTTTGAATGATGTATTTTGAAATAACAAAACATTAATCTCAATGAACTTACTTTAAAATCATTTGTAAGAAACTATTTCTAAGTAATTATCTTGAAATCATTGCATCAATGTTCACTTAGAAATATTGTCTACCTACAAATCTTTCTAAAAACTAAACTTTGGCGGGAAACTAAAAATCAAGCTAAAGAAATCGGTCTAAAAGTTTGTCAGAATCTATCTCCTTTAAGAAAAAACCTTGGAGGATCGATCTCAAGGAATGGTGAGATCGATCTCCTCAAGGCAGAGGCTTTGCAAGATCGATCTTAAGGAATTATGAGATCGATCTCCTCAAGGCCGAGACATTGTAAGATTGATCTCATGGGGTTATGAGATCGATCTCCTATAAGCGATAGTAATATTTCAAAGCAGAGATCGATCTCCTCTTTAAGAGTAGATCGATCTCCCTTATTTTTACTGAGTATAATAACTAACAAGAAGATTGATCCCTCGATAAATAAGATCGATCTTCCCTTCGTAGAGTTCCTTTGTGTTGCAGGTTCTGCAACTAAGAGATCGATCTCTTCAGGTAAATGAGATCGATCTGGAACTCATCTGTAGAACTCCAATGGTTACTTTTGCAGGTTTTCAATGGGACAAAATGCATTAAATGCTTCACCAACGAATTAGGTGTATAAATACAAGCCATAAAGACATTGGAGACAAGAAGAAAGAAAGCAGAAAAACTCTGAACATTCTTGGGAAACATTCTTTATGTCCAAAGTGATTAAGTTGTATTTAATTCATTTCAATTCATCAACCACCTTGTGAGGAAGCATTTGTTTGTATTCATTCTCTATTATAAAGAAGAGGGGAAGTGTTCCTCTGAGTGAAAACTATTGTGAAAGAGTTTGTATAGCTTCATTGGCTAAGGGGTAGAGAGGTTATTCCTTAACCTTGAAAAGAAAGCTGTAAAGATCACCTTGATTTGTGAAAGAGACACATTGACAAGAAGGTCAAAAAGAGAGGACGTAGGCAAGAGATTTGGCCGAACCTCTATAAATTACTGTGTTTGCTACTTTTCCTCTTTATTTTCTTTTTACTGCATATTTACTCTATTGCTTATTGCTGTCATTTATTTGGTTAAGTGCAATTTGATTTAAGATAGTTTAAATTTGGTAAATTGCTAGAAAAACTGATTCACCCCCTCTCGGTTGAGCCAACAATTAGTATCTGAGCTTAGACTCTTTGATTAAAAAGGAGTAAATTCTTAAGAGTTTAGAACGATCCTATGGTTCATAATAGTGTAGCAACTAGCTTGGTAGGAGTAGGGCACTCCACTGTTAGACCTCTCATGTTTAATGATGAAAACTATGCTTATTAGAAGACTAGAATGATGCTATTTATTCAAGTTAATGATTATGAAGTGTGGATGATTATTGTCAAAGGCCCACAAATTCCTACTAAGAGAGTTCAAGAAAAAGATATTCTAAAAGAGGAAGATGAGTGAGATTTCAATGACATGAAATCTCCCCAATTGAATGCAAAGGCTATGCACTCCTTATTTTGTGCATTAGGACCTAATGAATATAATAGAGTCTCCATTTGTGAAAATACCAAACAAGTTTGGGATAAGTTGGCAATCACACATGAAGGCACAACTCAAGTTAAGGAGACTAAAGTAGGTATGCTTACTCATGATTATGAATTATTTAGAATGAAACAAGATGAGTCAATTAGTGACATGTTTACAAGATTTACTAACATAATTAATGGACTCAAATCATTAGGCAAAACATATTCCAATATAGAGATGGTGAAGAAAATCTAAATAGCTTACCAAAATCTTGGGAAGCCAAGGTAACCGCTATTGAGGAGTCTAAGGAGCCTCACTCACTATCATTAGATGAATTGATAGGGTCATTACTCACTTATGAAATGAAGATGAAAAGAAATGAAGAGCCTCTTAAAAAAGTAGGAGTAGCTCTAAAATCTACCACTCATGAGGAATTAAAAGAGGATAAAAATGAGAGTGGTGATGACGATGATTTTGAAATGGCAATGTTTGCCAAAAGATTCAATAAATTTATGAGAATGAGAGGAAATGGTGGTATTAAGAGAACCCATAAGAGAGAACAAACTAGAGGAGAGCCAAGTAGGAAAGACACTATTGCATGTTATGAATTTAAAAAACAGGCCATAATAAATTTGATTATCCTTTGCTAAAGAAATCGAATGATAAGAAACCAAAAAAGAAGGCAATGATGGCAACATGGTGTGATAGTGACAGCTCCGATGATGATAGAGGAGAAGAAGTACCTAATATTTGCTTCATGGCTCTAGAAGATGATAAGGTATTATCTATATCTAATGAATACTCTTTTGATGAGTTACAAGATGCCTTTGATGATCTTGCTATGGAATTTGAGTGCATGAGCTTGAAATATAAAAAGACGATATCTAAACTAAAGAGGGAAAATGAAAAGTTAATAAAGGACAAAATAGAATGGGAAAAGAAATTGGAAAGTGAAAATCTAGAAATCAATGATTTAAAAGAAAAGAATAATAACCTGCATAATTCTTTCTCTAGATTCTACATGGGATAACAAAAGTTAGATCATATGTGAGAAACACAAAGAGCTTTCTTTGATAGAAATGGTTTAGGATATAATGGCAAGATTAAAGAAACTCATTTGAAGAACTTCTTAGTGAGTAAACATAATAAACATAATCTATCTCATACTTGCTCACTATGTAACAAAATAGGACATCTATCAAAAGAATGCAAGGTTAGAAAAACTACGCTTAGAGGAAAAATAATTAGAAATGTTTGGGTGCTAAAGAATGTTGTAAATTCACAAGACATTGCTTTAATAATGAAATGGATCCCAAAAGGATCAAAACTTTTGCCTACTAACTCCAAAGGACCCAAGAAAATTTGAGTACCTAAAACAAAAGTTTAATGATGATTGTAGGAACTTGAGCATTGTTACGAGGAAAAGACAAAGGAAGCTTGGTACTTGGATAGTGGATGCTCAAGGCTCATGACCAATGATAGAAGCCATTTCAATTTCTTAAAATCAAAGGCTGGTGGAGAAGTCACTTTTGGGGATAACTCTAAAGGCCAAATTGAGGGTAGTGGCTCTATTGTTAATAATTCTTTCTCTATAAAAAATGTGTTACTTGTTAGAGGACTAAAACATAATTTGCTTAGTATTAGTCAACTTTGTGACAAGGGTTACAAAGTAGTTTTTGATTGCTTAAATTGTCATGTGATTGATGCTACATCAAATAAAGTTCTTTTCTTAGGACATAGACAAGGTAACATATATATTGTATATCTAAATGAACTTAGGAATGAAAATGTATGTTTTATGGTTGCTAAAGAAAATGAACCTTGGTTGTGGCATAGGAGACTAGGTCATGCTAGCATGCATGTATTATCTAAGCTAGCTAAAAGAGATCTTGTTGTAGGATTACCTAAGTTGTCTTATGAAAATGACAAAATTTGTGAAGCTTTTGTCAAGGGAAAACATAAAAGAATATTGTTTAAACCTAAGAATTGTGTGTCAACCTGTCACGACCCTCAACTTACCAAAATTAGCACAAATTTTTTGCATTTTCATGCGTTGTTTATTAATCATCCTTACCTCGATCGTGATCAGCTACACACTCAACAGTTGGGCTGTGTGTCAATGTCTACCTCATCCATCCATAACAATTTAATTTGCAATATAATTTTAGAAGTAAACACTTTTATAAATACATCAGAGTTACTATTTACATTACTTTACATCCCCAATGTTTACATACAAAATGCTGCTGTGCTATATCTAGTTTAGATACAAAATAATTCAAGTGTGTATATCTTATGCGATGGGATGCAGTGGATACCAAAAGGGATAGCCTCCAGTCGCTCTCAATCAATACTCAAAGCTCTGTAGAGAGGGGGAAAATAAGGGGGGTGAGCAAACCACATGCTCAGTAAGGCAATCATGCGAACATGTAGATACTGCACTATCTACGTGATCGTGATGCCATGCTCAAAGCATACATTTCATCATTTTCTCAAAATATGAGTTCATGCTAGTGTTAATGGTATGTAAAGCATTCATGCTATTAAAATCTAGTGCACAATTCAATTCAAAGCATGACATTAACCATCATGCATATTTTATAAGTAAGGTATGGCATTAATCATCATGCATATTTCATAAGTAAAGAATGGCATTAAACATCATGCGTACATGCACTTTAAAACCATTAACAAACCGTTATCACAAAACAGTCTAACACTTGTTAGGACTCAGCCCCTCCCTCAGACTGTTCTGACCCACAAATCATTTTAAACATGGATTTATTCACAAAGCACTAGACAAGTGAGATAGGTAATTCAATGAGGGAAATAACCTTTAGGACTATGGCCATATCCTGTGATACCGGTTACACGAATCAGGTGTGCGGGTTATCACCACTATTTTTTTTCACACAGGAGGTGGGTCAAATCTAACCTGTCGGTCCATAGCAGATCTCGTCCAAAGATGACATATCACAATCTCAACACGGTACAATATACTCCATGCTACCTACACGGTAGAACGTACTCCGTGGACCCACATCAACACATCATATCACGCCACATCTCAAAAATGTACGTGTGAGCCTATTTAATCGGTACGACCTCTTGGCTACCCGAAGCTCCTAACACGGCTAATCAATCATGTCAAATCTCAAAATGCACATGCTAGCCTATTTAATCGATATGACACCAAGTCTACTCAAATCTCTAAGCACGACGACAAATAAGGTGGGCATCTAATGCGAGCTATGCTCCAAGCATCATGCCAAAATCGGTATGAAATCCATGTGAAAACTAGTGCGAGTTAAGTTTCAGCACTCATGCATATAAAACACATCAAATCTCATGCGAGTCATACTCTAGCACGCTTTCATTCTCACGAAAACTATGTAGGTGGCTCAATTCTTTGCAAGGTATGGTTAAAAAACCAAAACAACTCATTTCTTTTGCAATTCATTTCAAATGTTAGCCAACCTACCAATCACTTGCTAAAAAGTAATAAAACATGATTTTCCCAAGCATTATGCTTTTATTTTCATGCACATTTCTCAATCACCCAACTTTTTACCCTTCAATCATCCAATATCATTTCTTAATATCTCATGCATTCTAGCTAAGCATTTAAGCACCCAAATTGCGCACAGATATCTCTAAGAGTCCACAGAATTCCCTTACCTCAATTTACTTGAGTGCGACTCTCTCTTCCTCTTAGCTTCTTGCGCTCTTAGATCGCCTTGCTCTAGTGTATCCTCTAGAGCTGTGATTCATTCATCCAAGTCACTCGAGTTAATGTTGTTAACTCGTATTTTGACTTCACTAGTCAATATAATTCATCTATGCATTTACCAATGCCTTAATCCACATTTTACCACTTCTTAGTAAATCACACAATTTATTCACTAACAACATCATAAAATCATACTCATAACACTATTATCACTTCAAGATACCCCATTCATTACTAATCTCAATACATTTCACTTTCTCACACTAGACCATTTCTAGATCATGGTGGATTCATTCTACTCTAGGTAGTTTCTACCATTTCTATGCATACCAAATCATTCTCGACATCAATATCCAAACAATGTACTTGAATATTTGCATTAGAAACTCACCTAGCTTGTTTTCCTCATTACTCCAATGGAAATGCACCTTGATCCTTCAATCCAACGAGTGGGGAAATGCCTCCAAACTATGTTGTTCCTCTTTTATGTGAACAACTTTGCCTCTAATAGCTTTCCCTCAAATCTTACTGAAAAATGTGTGGATTTGGGAGTGAGAAGCTAGGTTTTAGGGTGGAAATGGAAAAGATTGGTTTTGTCTCAGCAAATTTCAGATCCAACTGCTCCATATTTATAGAATTGCTTGATGAGATCTGTAAGACCCGAGTTTAATTAAAATACAAAAATTAAATAAGAAAAGATGGGGGATGTATGAAGGAAGGTCAGGTAAAATTGATTTTCGAAACAAGAGCAGGGGTAAAATGGTAAAAATACCAAAACCCGGTATTAAGGCGATAAGAAAATTTTAATTTAAAATAAGGATGTAAGATATCTTGATCGATAATGAGGAAATTATACAATTTGGGTCAATTGATCAAGATTCGAAAATTTTAAAAATACCGAAAAATTATCGGAACGATATCTCAAAAAGCGCGAAGGAATAATATCAAAAATTTGGAGAAAAATATATTTAATAAATTAAATTTAAATTAAATAAATTAAATTGGAATAAAAGTAATATAAGTGTAGATATTTTGGATTTTTATAGAGTATTTTAATAAATAGTAAAATAATTAAATAAATTATAATAATAATAATAATAAAGAAATTAAATTAAAGAATCTGAAAAAAAAAAGAAAAAAAAGAGAGGAAACGAAAATATCAGGGAGAGAGAAAGAGAAGCAGAAAAACGAAAAGGGAGCCCAAACCGAGACCACCGACGGACCACCACCGGCGATCCTTGATCGCCGACGACCACCGAAAAATGGAGAGGAGAGGCCGGCGACCTCCCTGGTACCGGCAGCACGACCAACCGACACCGGAGGAAGCCGAAATCGGCAGGAGAAAATCGCGGAAGAGAAAAGGAAACGGCGGTCGATCAGCGTCGATTCAGGCCCGACCGACGGCCACCGAACGTCCCCGAGGCGCAGCTGAGCCGAATGACACCGAAAACAGCCACCGAAACCGACGGACGACACCGAAAACTACGAGGAAAGAAATGGGTCCCGATGGTCGGAGGAGAAGAGGCCGAACCGGCGGCATTCCGACGAGCCCGACCGAAACCGAGGGCAGATCTGAGATGCGGACAACCTTGAGGAGCCACTGGTGGTGGAAGCCGGCGGAGAACCGACTGGCAAGGCGGTGAACCGGTCGAACCAGAGTGAACCGGGGTGAACCGACGGGTCTAAACCGGTCCGAACCGGACTGAACCGGTTCAGCCAAAAAGAGAGGAAAAAAGGAAGAAAAAAGGGAAAAAGAAAAAGAGAAAAAATTGGGGAAAATTCCAGTGATGCAATCGAGCTTCGGGTAAGTCAGTAGTGGTCGAAATTGACCCGATTTAAATTTTAGAGTATTTAATTTAATTAATTTTCGACTAGAAACTTACTGAAAAATTGTGAAATTGTGTAGCTCGATAATTGGCATCCAACGAGAGCTCGAGACAACCTCGAATTTTGTACTAGCATGGAATCTCGGGTAAGTGACCCTTATTTACGACAATTTACATCGTTATGCGTGATATGAATTTAAATTCTGCATAAATTGAATTAAATTATGGAAATTTAGATAAATTGTCGTAAATAATAAATTTAGCTATTCGAGAGTTAGAACGAGGCCCAATAAATTGTTGGTGGGTCCAGTGAGCTCAATAGGGCTCGATAATGTGAAAATTAAGTGGAAAACGGGCTTAAGGCCGATTAAGGCCCATTAAGGTGCAATCGGGCCCAATAAGGGTAAACGGGCCCAATGATTTAAATTATGCCCAGAAAATATTAAATACAATTAAATTGTATAATATCTGACCTGAGGAATGTTTATACGCAGTTCTGGAGGTTTGATTGGGAGCATATCGGACTGCGCGACGAGACAACAGTGGAAAAGAAAAGGTCAGACTCAACAGGAAAATAAGGTAAGGGAATTCTACGGACTGCTAGAGGTAACTTTACGCAATTTTAAGTTCATTTGCAGTCTTTAAAAATTACCTGAAGGGTCTAGAGGTCAATTAATAATTTTAGTGCCTCGAATGGGCAAATTACCAAAATACCCTTGTTAAGGGTAAAATTTATAAATTTAGAAAAAGTTGGGAGGAGCAAGAACAAGAGGTTCTGGCTCATTCTGGAGGTGTTTTGATGCATGCATTAGTAGGCTGGCTAACCTTGAAAGAAAATGCACAGCATTGCATACTTTCAACGTGAAATTGTTTTGAACACTGTTTTGAGGAAACAGAGCCACCTACGTGTTTTATTGACATGTGACGTGCTAGAGCTTAGCTCGCACGATATTTTCAATTTGTGTAATGCACGCATTAGTGCTGGAGCGAGATCTCGCACTAGAGTTTTGCATGCATAGGTGCTGGAGTCCAACTCGCACCAGATTCTTATATATATATGATTTTCGTGACAGGGTGCTAGAGTCTAACTCGCACCATATTTTTATATGATTTTGAGACAGGGTGTTAGAGCTTCGCTCGCACTAGATTTTTATACGGTTTGCATACAGAGTGCTAGAGCTTAGCTCGCACTAGTTTTACTTGATTTGATGAGAGTGCTGAGCATTGCTTGCACCGATTTTATGAGAACATGTGATGAGCCGTGCTTGGAGCATCGAGTAGACTGTGTGTCACCGATTAAATAGGCCCACACGTGCGTTTTGAGACATGGCATGTTAAAAATAACCTGATGAGCCCGAACGAGGGATAAGGGTTAGAGAAACAACCTGATGAGCCCGAACAAGGGATAAGGGTTAGAGAAACAACCTGATGAGCCCGAACGAGGGATAAGGGTTAGAGAAACAACCTGATGAGCCCGAACGAGAGATAAGGGTTGGAGATCCACCTGATGAGCCCGAACGAGGGATAAGGGTTGGAGGACCAGCTGATGAGCCCAAACGAGGGATAAGGCTGGGGGTCCACGGAGTACGATGTACCGTGCAAGTAGCATGGAGTACGATGTACCGTGTGTTATCTTTGCATACGTTGGTATCTTTGTGATACTCGGTATCTTTGTGATACGTTAGCATTTTCGGATGCATGGGATTGGATAAGATTGACGGGTTGGATTGACCCACCTCCCGGGCGATTCCCGATCAGGGTGAGACCTCGCACACTAGGATCCGTGTAGTTAGAGGGACTCACGAGGACACATATGGCCATAGTCCTGGTTATTTGCCGATATACAGACGTTGCCTAGTCTCGCATGTCGATTTTGATGAAATCAAATTGGGTTTTAATCTAAATTTGTATGATGGTATTTACATGCTTTTCAAACCTATGTGTGAATGTAAACCGATTTTCACGGTTTCGTGTGAGTCAGGATCACCTGCAGGAGCGATCGAGTTCTGACTTTATTGTGAAAATTTTAATTGAGAAATAAATTATTTGTAATATTTGCGTGTTGAATTTTCCGTGCAAACTTGATTTACATAACATCATAACTCATATCATCTGTTTTAAAATGTGTGGAGAAAGGGTGGTTTATGCATGGCACTACGTTCATGTAGGTAGTATGGTTACCTACTTGTTCGTAGGATTACCTTACTGAGCTGGATGTGCTCACCCCTTTCATTTTCTCCCACAGATAATCTCCAGTTGAAGTTGAGGTGACTCAGTACTGCATTCTGGATATCCGCTGCTGCCCATCAACATAAGGTATAAACACTTGTACATATTGTATCTACACAAGCATAGCACAGTAATATGTTTGTAAGTAACTTTAGGGGGATGTATAAATATTGTAAACAATTATAAATGACTGGAGAAGAAATAAGTAATATGGTAAATGTATGGTGGGACTGGCATTGACGCACAACCCAATTATTAGTGGAGTGTGGTCACGATCAGAAGACATGTAAGAATTTAAGTAATAAAAATAACAAAACGCGAAAAATTAACTCTGATTTTTGGGTAGTTTGGGTCATGACATATTTGGTATCAGAGCAACAATTTGTCTGATGTGTGTCAGTGTCAGTAATTAGAAAATTACATCCCCGTGTTACTGTGCTTGGTTAGATACAATAGTGTATATCGAGATGGGTTTTGACTAAGAAATGGTCGAGAATGCAGGAATGCCTAATATGAGTGGCGTTAGATGAGATAGTTCACGAGCAGAGGTCGTAGAGGTAGACCTGAGCCTGCTACTCGTGCTGAGTTGACCCGTGAGAACCAGGATGAAATTGAAATGGAGGCTAATGTTGAGCATGCCTCACTGAATCCGATAGAGAGATCGGACAGTATTGAGACACTCTTCGCGAGATTGAAGCGGAGCATGGGAATTATTGTGAGGAGCTAATTGCTCAGATTATGTATGAGATCAGAGGGCGCAGCGGAGCATTGGTAGAAACCCGCTTGACCCATCTTAAGTGTTAAACATCCATAGCTAAGATGAGAAATCTTATTGGATGTATTCCGGTGACAGGATATCCCGGATATGATTTAAAGGAAAAATTTCTTACACTGCCCAGGAATACTAAATTGATTATGAGTATGAAACTCAGTTATATTCTTTGGCAGATATTACCTCGACATTATGAACAGTGACAGTCGAGATGTCTAAAAGTTTATGGAATGGCTCAGATTGTCGATTAGAGTCCGATTGGCCCGTGAGATATTACTTATACCGAGGCAGTGCGCAGATTTACAGTTGGGTAAATAAGAACATGAATTGCACGCCTCTGAGATTGGGAAAGGTAGTGAGGGCCGAAATAGAGACAGAAAGAGAATTGAAAATGACAAAGATGTTAAAATGGGAAAATAGTAATTGGTAAAAGATTTAATTTGACGAGTCATGGAGTAAGATAATTGGTAAGGCCCCAGTGCATACAATTTTGGCACTCTTGAGGGGTATTGTGATTGGAGGACCCCGACCTGCTACGAAGCAGTGTAGCAGTGTAAGCACTGTAAGCATTGTGAATGAGTGGTGGATACCACGGAAGGAGGATCTATACTTACACTGTATTGATGAAAATGGCCATTAAGTGTGATAAGACGGACCATTGATTTTGATTGTACAGAGTTGGGCGAGATTGCCCCATAGAAAAGTAAAGAGACAGAGAAAAACTTTGTTGGTATAGCTGCAACGAAAAGGGAGGCAATAGCCGAAAAGAAAAGAAAAAGGAAAGTAGGCTGTTGGATGAAGGCGAGAGGATGTCTTGGACCAGGACACTATTGATGTTTCATGGATGTGGTGTAAGATACCACACTTGTTATGAATAATGAAGTACATATGTTCATTGATCCTGGCGCCACACATTTATTCATACTGCCTTCATTCGCACATAAGTGAGTAAAAGGCATGAATGCCTACACCATTGGGCACAATACTGATAAATGAGTACCCCAATAGAGGAGGATTAATTAACGGAATATGGATATAGTGATTTAAAGTTGAAAACAGGAGTGAAAACATCAGTGAAAAGTATACTGTAAGTGTTGACAAGTGATAAAAAGGGGTGCAACAATTGAAATTAAAGGAGTAAAGGATTGTACTCACGGAATGAATAATGAAAGAGTTTTTTCATGATCGATATACGAAAGGAGATAATCTTTAAGGTGAGATATGCTTAATTCTGAATACAAGATGTATTGGAGTAAGAGGCGTATGCAAGGTGAGAACATCCTTACGATATGAAGTCATTAGGATTAAAGCAATTAGTAGAGAATACAAATTGTAACCACATGGACTGGTATATAAAGTATATGTGGTTAAGTCTGAAGGTTAATAAAGGTATTTCAAAATACCTCCCCGCCTGAAGACTTGACAGCGTCTAAAAGTATATATATAACCTATAACGTGAAATCGATCGTCGTAATAAATACCTTTAGCATTAGGATACCTTTACTAAGACGATAAGAATATTAAAATGCGACAAATCATAAAGACTAAAATAGTAAAATTTAATAAGAGCCGTTAAGATAAGAAAACGAAATGACGTAGGTTAGTACCTGGAAACGTAAGCGATTTTGAAGGATCTTATACGCTTATGATTGGATAAGTCAAGGATTGGACCGAATTGTAATCATCATTATCGATGATATATTGGGTGTAGTTAAAGTCTGGGGTAAATTGTAAGCAATAATTGGAAATTGCTTTTACAGATGGTTGTTGCAAGTTCTAATATGGTCTACTTGGTTGGCACGTTTAACTATGGAAAACGTGGTCTTTGAATAAGATGATAAATAAGATGATAGATGTGACATGAATTTCGGTGTAGTGAAGTATGAACTGACCACCGTGATTATTTTCACCGTACCCAATAGCTCAAGAGGTTCTCAGTGAGTATGGATACCTCCAAATTATGAAGGAGCTGTGTATTGATGTATAATGGGGAGATAGTCAAGTATGGAGTCAGACAACTCCTTGATCATAAAATAAACTATCTGACCCATGATTTAAAGTTGGCAACAGTATTTGTACTGAGGATATGGTACTATTATGTACACTGTGAGAAATTTTGGGTATGCACTGATCACAAAGCCCGAGTATCTGTTTTCATAGAAAGAGGCGAATATGAGAATACATAATGGGTTAGAGCTTCTGAGAGATTTTGATTGTGAAAAATTGTACCACCTAGGAAAGGCTAATGTGATGGCTGATGCCTCGAGCAGAAAGAGCTTCGGGATGGTACCGCATATGATGGTCAGGGAGCATGAGCTGCTAGAGCAATTATGAGCCTCAATATTGATGTGATCCCTTCTGATGATGACAGTGATTGTGTGACAGCTAGCCTGAGACTAGAACCGGATGAGAGTGCCCGGATTTGATAGGCTTAGCGTGATGATCGACATGATGTCGATAGTTTGGGGTCAGATTCAGAAGGGTACAGTGATAGAGTTCACAGCGAGTGTTGATGATTTACAAAGAGGTTCAGAGACAATATGAGTGCTCCCCAGGACCATAGTTGATGGGATAATAATATTGACAGAAGCTCACTCTTCGGGATATACAGTGCATACAGAAGGTAATAAAAATATATTGAAATCTCAAAAAGGGTATTGGTGGTCAGATGTGAAAAGAGATATGGTAGAGATTGTGGAAAAAGTGCCTAGTATGTCAACAGAATAAGGTAGAGTATTAAAAGTCTGCAGAGTTATTGCAGTCTCTACCTATATCGACAGGGCACGAAAAATGAGAGCAAGTCTCCATGAATTTTGTGATGGGTTACAGAGAACCCAGTGAATTACGAGGCTATTTGAATGATAGTCGATAGAGTGACTAAGTCTACCCACCTTTTGGTTATGAAATCCCCAAATACTCAGAGTGTGTATGAGGATTTATGTGTAAGAAAGATTGTGGAACATTAGGTAGCGTTCCAGTGAGCATGGTATCATATAGGGATTCCCGCTTCACTTCTTACATCAGGGAATATTTTTCAGGAAGCTATGGGAACCCGACTGAGTATTAGCACAGCTTTTCATCCTCAGACAGATGGTCAGTCAGAGAGGACTGTACAAGTTCTGGAGGATCCGATGAAAGCGTGTGCCCTTGATTTTTTATGCTCCTGGGATGATCAGTTATTACAAATCGAATTCGTCAATAGTGACAGTTGCCACTTGAGTATCCGGATAAAAGATATGAGGCAGTGTATGGCTGTTGGGGTTGTTCCCCAAATTGGATAAGAAAAAGTGGGTGACAGATAGAATTATTTTCGACTTGGATAATAAGTCTCTGAGGATGTTTAGTTAAGAGTGAGAGATTAAGAACGCCTCAGAGCAGATAGACAAGTATTGGAATTCACCCTTGGTGAATTAGTATGATTGAAATGTTTCTTGTCCTAAGGGAATAAGGACATAGCGAGCTTTTGGAAGAAGGTAAGTTGAGTTTCGCTGGATTGAATATTTTGAGAGATTAGACAAGTGGGAGATAAGACCTGTAGGTTGGTGTTATCACTTGAATTAACAGGCACCCACAATGTGTCCCAGCTTTTGATGCTTCGGCAATACTATCCAGATCCAGTATAGATGATAGGATATGAGATCCAACAGTTCAGCTTAATGCAAATACAAGTATATTGAAGAAGTTGATTCGGGCATTAAACAGGGAAGAGAAAGTATTGAGGTTTAAGATGATCTCCTTAATTAAAGTTCTTTGGTAGTAATACACTCCGGAAAAAGGTCACGTGAGAATTAAAGAAGTATGATATGATTAATGTAACCAGAGTAGTTTATGGACTCATATGAATTGGTTCTAATTTGGAGGACCAAATTCCTTAAGTAGGGGAGAGTTGTAAGACCCGAGTTTAATTAAAATACAAAAATTAAATAAGAAAAGATGGGGGATGTATGAAGGAAGGTCAGGTAAAATTGATTTCCGAAACAAGAGCAGGGGTAAAATGGTAAAAATACCAAAACCCGATATTAAGGCGATAAGAAAATTTTAATTTAAAATAAGGATGTAAGATATCTTGATCGATAATGAGGAAATTATACAATTTGGGTCAATTGATCAAGATTCGAAAATTTTAAAAATATCGAAAAATTACCGAAACGATATCTCAAAAAGCGCGAAGGAATAATATCAAAAATTTGGAGAAAAATATATTTAATAAATTAAATTTAAATTAAATAAATTAAATTGGAATAAAAATAATATAAGTGTAGATATTTTGGATTTTTATAGAGTATTTTAATGAATAGTAAAATAATTAAATAAATTATAATAATAATAATAAATAAATTAAATTAAAGAATCTGAAAAAAAAAGAAAAAAAAAGAGGAAACGGAAATATCGGGGAGAGAGAAAGAGAAGCAGAAAAATGGAAAGGGAGCCCAAACCGAGACCACCGACGGACCACCACCGGCGATCCTTGATCGTCGACGACCACCGAAAAATGGAGAGGAGAGGCCGGCGACCTCCCTGGTACTGGCAGCACGACCAACCGACGTCGGAGGAAGCCGAAATCGGCAGGAGAAAATCGCGAAAGAGAAAAGGAAACGGCGGCCGATCGGCGTCTATTCAGGCCCGACCGACGGCCACCGAAGTCCCCGAGGCGCAGCTGAGCCGAATGACACCGAAAACAGCCACCGAAACCGACGGACGGAGCCAAAAACTGCGAGGAAAGAAATGGGTCCCGACGGTCGGAGGAGAAGAGGCCGAACCGGCGGCATTCTGACGAGCCCGATCGAAACCGAGGGCAGATCTGAGATGCGGACAACCTTGCAGAGCCGCTGGCGGTGGAAGCCGGTGGAGAACCGGCCGGCAAGGCGGTGAACCGGTCGAACCGGAGTGAACCGGGGTGAACTAGGGTGAACAGGTGGGTCTGAACCGGTCCGAACTGGACTGTACCGGTTCAGCCAAAAAGAGAGGAAAAAAGGAAGAAAAAAGGGAAAAAGAAAAAGAGAAAAAATTAGGGAAAATTCCAGTGATGCAATCGAGCTTCGGGTAAGTCAGTGGTGGTCGAAATTGACCCGATTTAATTTTGGAGTATTTAATTTAATTAATTTTCGACTGGAAACTTACCCGAAAAATTATGAAATTGTGTAGCTCGATAATTGGCATCCAACGAGAGCTCGAGACAGCCTCGAATTTCGTACTAGCATGGAATCTCGGGTAAGTGACCCTTATTTACGACAATTTACATCGTTATGCGTGATATGAATTTAAATTCCGCATAAATTGAATTAAATTATGGAAATATAGATAAATTGTCGTAAATAATAAATTTAGCTATTCGAGAGTTAGAACGAGGCCCAATAAATTGTTGGTGGGCCCAGTGAGCCCAATAGGCCTCGATAATGTGAAAATTAAGTGGAAAACGAGCTTAAGGCCGATTAAAGCCCATTAAGGTGCAATCGGGCCCAATAGGGGTAAATGGGCCCAATGATTTAAATTAAGCCCAAAAAATATTAAATACAGTTAAATTGTATAATATCTGACCTGAGGAATATTTATACGCAGTTTCGGAGGTTTGATTGGGAGCATATCGAACTGCGCGACGAGACAACAGTGGAAAAGAAAAGGTCAGACTCGACAGAAAAATAAGGTAAGGGAATTCTACGGACTGCTAGAGGTAACTTTACGCAATTTTAAGTTCATTTGCAGTCTTTAAAAATTACCTGAAGGGTCTAGAGGTCAATTAATAATTTTAGTGCCTCGAATGGGCAAATTACCAAAATACCCTTGTTAAGGGTAAAATTTATAAATTTAGGAAAAGTTGGGAGGAGCAAGAACAAGAGGTTCTTGCTCATTCTGGAGGTGTTTTGATGCATGCATTAGTAGGCTGGCTAACCTTGAAAGAAAATGCACAGCATTGCATACTTTCAACGTGAAATTGTTTTAAACACTGTTTTGAGGAAACAGAGCCACCTACGTGTTTTATTGACATGTGACGTGCTATAGCTCAGCTCGCACGATATTTTCGATTTGTGTGATGTATGCATTAGTGCTGGAGCGAGAGCTCGCACTAGAGTTTTACATGCATAGGTGCTGGAGTCCAACTCCCACCAGATTCTTATATATATATGATTTTCGTGACAGGGTGCTAGAGTCTAACTCGCACCATATTTTTATATGATTTTGAGACAGGGTGTTAGAGCTTCGCTCGCACCAGATTTTTATACGGTTTGCATACAGAGTGTTAGAGCTTAGCTCGCACTAGTTTTACTTGATTTGATGAGAGTGCTGAGCATTGCTCGCACCGATTTTATGAGAACATGTGATGAGCCGTGCTTGGAGCATCGGGAAGACTGTGTGTCACCGATTAAATAGGCCAGCATGTGCGTTTTGAGACATGGCATGTTAAAAACAACCTGATGAGCCCGAACGAGGGATAAGGGTTAGAGAAACAACCTGATGAGCCCGAACGAGGGATAAGGGTTAGAGAAACAACCTGATGAGCCCGAACGAGGGATAAGGGTTGGAGATCCACCTGATGAGCCCGAGCAAGGGATAAGGGTTGGAGGACCAGCTGATGAGCCCGAACGAGGGATAAGGCTGGGGGTCCACGGAGTACGATGTACCATGTAAGTAGCATGGAGTACGATGTACCGTGTGTTATCTTTGCATACGTTGGTATCTTTGTGATACTTGGTATCTTTGTGATACGTTAGCATCTTCGGATGCATGGGATCGGATAAGAATGACGGGTTGGATTGACCCACCTCCCGGGCGGTTCCCGATTATGGTGAGACCTCGCACACTAGGATCCGTGTAGCTAGAGGGACTCACGAGGACACATATGGCCATAGTCCTGGTTATTTGCCGATATACAGACGTTGCCTAGTCTCGCATGTCGATTTTGATGAAATCAAATTGGGTTTTAAACTAAATTTGCATGATGGTATTTCCATGCTTTTCAAACCCATGTGTGAATGTAAACCGATTTTCATGGTTTCGTGTGAGTCAGGATCACCCGCAGGAGGGGTCGAGTTCTGACTTTATTGTGAAAATTTTAATTAAGAAATAAATTATTTGTAATATTTACGTGTTGAATTTTTCGTGCAAACTTGATTTACATAACATCATAACTCATATCATCTGTTTTAAAATGTGTGGAGAAAGGGTGGTTTATGCATGGCACTACGTTCATGTAGGTAGTATGGTTACCTACTTATTCGTAGGATTGCCTTACTGAGATTGATGTGCTCACCCCTTTCATTTTCTCCCACAGATAATCTCCAGTTGAAGTTGAGGTGACTCAGTACTGCATTCTGGATATCCGCTGCTGCCCATCAACATAAGGTATATACACTTGTACATATTGTATCTACACAAGCATAGCACAGTAACATGTTTGTAAGTAACTTTAGGGGGATGTATAAATATTGTAAACAATTATAAATGATTGGAGAAGAAATAATTAATATGGTAAATGTATGGTGGGACTGGCATTGACGCACAGCCCAATTATTAGTGGAGTGTGGTCACGATCAGAAGATGATAATTCTATTTTTTATAGAATTATTTGTGCTTAAATTCCTAATTATTTACTTAAATCCCCTTATTAATTCATTAATAATCCCCTTATTTAATTAAAATTCCTTATTGTGCAGATAAATTAAATCCAGATGAAATTTAGTCGTTTTAGACGAAATTGGGCTGAAAACGGGCTAAAAGAGACTGGATCACTTCTAATTTGCAGACCGAGTCACCAGTCGTTTGGACACGCGTGATGCCAGGTGTCGATATTTTATTTGCTCTGAAATGATAAGATCAACAGATACCGAGCGAATATTCTGGAAGGCACACGCTGGGCCACATCGCACAGCTAATTGGACAAAAAGACTGATGACGTGGAAATATCTACTCTGTAGCAAATCAAAGGAAGACAAGTGGCCAAACAATGCCAACTCATCTAGGATGAAAATTTACCATTGTACCCCTATGATTTGTGTATAAATAGAGCATGGTGGCAATTGAAAAATCAAATAGTTTTTAGAGTAGAATAGAAGTAGGAGTAGTGTAGGTTAAGGTAGAATAGCTTTAGATTTATTTTCCTTGTTATTTTCTTTTCCCGTTAGTAAGTTCTTCAATTGTTTTACTGTTCATTTCTTTTCATGAAGCTTTGTTCATTTTAATGAAAAGCATCTTTCAGTTTCCTTTCAAGCCCGGTTTTTAATCACCAAATCTTTCATTTGCTAATGTTGGTTCACAATGATTGTTCCTTATTTAAGCTCTCGGTTTCTTCATTATTGTTTTCAACAGTTTTTCATCATTTAATTTTCAAGCTCTCGGTTCTCCATTGTTTTCTAAGCTCTCAGTGTTCTTTGCTATTACTTGCTGTCTAAGAGCTGCTGAGTACGGGATGAGGATGGTTGCGTAAGGAGTGTTCAGAATTAGGAAAAAGCACAAGCTGTCAACATGGGTGCAGTAGCATGGTGATTTGCTGTTCCAAACGGAAAACTATGACTGGGCAGATTTCATACTCTGTTGTGCTCTGCGTTGAGAGCTTGATACTGTTCATTTTCTTTTCATGATTTTATTAATCTAAGTTGTGGTAGCTACAGGTTTTCATGGATATGTGCTGACCAAACTGTTGTGTGGATGTAGATGTGTAGGTGGTAGCTGAAGTTGTGAAGGATGTAGAGCTTTGTGTTTAAGTTTGGTTCCAGCTTTGTTTCATTTTCTGTTTTGTGCTTATTATTTCTATGTTTTGTTTTGTTGCCTTATTTCTAGTTACTTATTCAAGTTCGGTTTTTCATTTCATTTTATAGTTATATTACAGTTGCATTAAATTTGTTTAGCTTTTCCAGTTTTTACATTGCTGATTGTATTTGCTAATTCTATTCTTCAATTCAGTCTGTCGGGTTTCATTTATAAGAGGTAGTGCAGTGATGGATACAGCAATCAGAATTTGCACAAGTCTAGCACGAGTTGCAGAGCAGGGAAGCAAGACTCATGCTGAGTTGATCATGGCAGCACAGTACGGTGTATACGGGATAAGTTGCTCTGCCGAGAATAGACGAGGACATGAAGCTGAGGCAGAAGCAGACAGAATTACAGGACGCAGCGGCCAGCACCTGGAAACAGAACTGCAGGAGCAGAGGCAGAAGCAGCAGCACACCCGAGCAGGCCAGCTGGAACGTGCAGCAACAACGGCAGTACACACCGGGAGACAGCACAGCAGGAGCAGAGGCGAGAATGGCAGAAGCATTTCCATGCGGGAAGCTGCTGGAGAAGACAGCACAACAGTGCCTATTCGGGACCACTTACTGTTTTATGGCCTAAGGCCATGTTTGGCACATCCTTCCCTTTCACTTAATTAGTTAATGCATTTACATTGTTTGCTTTTATTAGTTGTTAATTAGGTTAGTTAATTCTAGTGTTTTAGTTTGTAAATTTCATTTTTAGTCTTAGTTTTTATTAAATAGTTAATTTTATATTTATGTGTTAGGACTTTAATTTAGTTGCAATCTAGATTAATTGTGTTCACGCATTGTTAGTTAATTTGCTTTCAATTTAATTTGTTAGGATTAGTTGCTTTGTTTACATAGTTTAACTTAGATTTAATTTAGTTGCATTTTATTTTAAGCTTATTTAATTTTAGTTTAATTAGTTTTATTGTTTAAATTGCGTTTTATTTTAATTACGTTGATTAGTTTTAACTGTTTTAATTTTCTTTGTAGGTTGTTTTTAATAGCTTGGAGTATTGTAAGTACTTTGAGCTCAGTTTTATTTTATTTAGTTTTTATTATTTTACTTTAATTTTAGCCTTGTAGACCACCAATTAATACTTCATAATTTGCTAGGATATACTTAGGGTAAAAGTAACCGGTAGTTAATTAGGCTAACAACTTCTCTATGGGACGATATCTCGGGACTCAAATCCCATTATTACTTGGACGACCCGTGCACTTGCGGATAAGATACCCTTAAGGCTCGATCAAGTTTTTGGCGCCGTTGCCGGGGAAGTTTAATTAGTCTTTAGTTAATATCGGTGAAATTATGCTTAGGTGTAATTCTAACTTGTAAATATTTATGGTGTAAATATTTAGAGCCTTAGCTTAGGTTAGTTAAATTTTCTCTTAATTAAAATTTAAAAAAAAAGTTAAAAAAATAATAAAAAAATAAAAATTTTAAGGACTTTTCGATGATTGCAAGCGTAGAGCCAGAAATTTTGATTGCTTTCTTCTAGATCCTAAAATCGAACGAAAAATTAAAAAGGACTCTAGGAAATTTATAGCTCCGCTGCAAAACATCATGACAGAAAATAGGAAAATTAGGACAGTCGGAGATTATGCAATGCCGACAATGGGGGGTATCATTCCGGCATTAGGCCACCAGCTGTCCATGCAAACAATTTTGAAATTAAGCCCGCAATCATCCAGATGATCCAAACATCTTTGCAGTTCAATGGGCTTCCTCACGATGACCCACATGCTCACCTTGTGTAATTCTTGGACTTGTGCAACACATTTAAATATAATGGATTATCTGACGATGCTGTTAGGCTTAGATTATTCCCCTTCTCACTAAGGGATAGGGCGAGACACTGGTTAACCTCTCTGCCTCCAGGATCAATTTCTACATGGGATGAGTTAGCCCATCAATTTCTATCTAAGTTTTTCCCTCCCTCTAGAATGGCCCAACTCCGTAGTAATATATCTTCCTTTGCTCAGTACGACTCTGAATCTCTTTACGAAGCATGGGAACGATATAAGGAGCTTCTTAGGAAGTGCCATCACCATGGCCTACCTTTGTGGTTGCAAGTCCATACCTTCTACCACGGACTTACAAGCCCAAATAGGACCATTGTTGACACTGCGACAGGTGGAGCCCTGATGTACAAAACAGAGGAGGAAGCTTACGAGCTTTTAGACAAGATGGCGGCTAACAACTATTTGTGGTCCTCGGAGAGGCAAATGCTAAAGAAGCCAGCGGGTATTTATGAGCTCGACACACTGTTTACCTTAACCTCTCGAATCGTTAATCTTACGAAGAAGGTAGAGTCGCTCAGTACCCAGCATAATCCTCCCACCAGTCCTAATCCAATTTATTCTGTTCAAAGTCCTTTTCCTTCCTGCGAGCTGTGTAGTGGTACCCACTCTGTAGATAGGTGTCCGCTCAACTTAGAATCGGTTCAGTATGTTGCTCCCCCTACGCAACAGAACAACCCTTTTTCAAACACCTATAATTCAGGGTGGAGGAACCATCCTAACTTCTCCTGGAGCCAAAACCAAGGGCAAACTTCTAATCCCATATCTGTAGGACCCCCTAGTTTTCAAGCTCCACCGGTTCAGGTACCACCACAGCCGCAATTTCAATTTCCACACCATCCACATCATCCATCCCCACCTCAATTTCAATATCATCCATCACCACCACCACCACCACCACCACCACTCATGCAGCCCCAATTCTACCACACACCAGTAGCTGAGAAGAAGCCTACATTAGAGGAGATGTTCACGACTATCCTGCAAGATCAAGCTGCTTCAATTAAGAACTTAGAGGTTCAGGTGGGACAAATAGCTAGTGCTCTTAGCCAACATCCTCAAGGGACCCTTCCTAGTAATACCGAAGTTAATCTTGATAAGCAAGGGGAGGGTAAGGAACATGTTAGATCTATCACCCTTAGGAGTGGCGGAGAGTTAGATGGACCACAAGTCAAGTCCCAACCTGAATATCACATAGTTAAAGAATTCGTAAGTTCTAACGAAGCAGCTCAGAAAGAGCAGGAACATCAGGATCGGGCTGCCAAGGAAATAAAGCTAAGCGCTTCTTCATCTATACCTTCTTCTTATTCATTGCCTTCCTCGCCCTCTGATACTACAAAGTTGATGATGAGAGTCCAAGATCAGGAAATGAAGTTTAATGTTTTCTAACCTTTGAAACTCCCTGATGACTCTCAAGAGTGTTTTAAGATAGGGATTGAGGAGAATGTAAGGCTTGAGCACAGGAATTCTCAAAGAAGGAGGGAAGTAATGAGAGCTCAGGAGGATTTAACTGTTAACATTCTGTCACCATTTTGGCTAATCCTCCTGCTCTTTGCCCTGCTGCTGAGTGTAGTGTTTTTCAGCTGCATTTGAAGTGGTTGTGTTTTCACTTTCACTTTGTATATAGTTCTTTTTCTTTTTCTTTTCTGTTGTTTCTTTCTTTGTTTGTGTTGCAGGTTTATTTTCTAGTTTTATGCTTTCAATCAAGCTTCGATTGTCATCATCATCATCAGAAAGGGGAGTACTCTGTCCTGAACTTCAATTCTTATATTATCTGCACACTGAGGACACTGTGCACTTCAAGTTTTGGGGAGGGGATATTACTTGAGCAGTTTTCAAAAATTTGAGCAAAAATTGAAAATTTTTTCAAAATTTTTTCGAAAATTTGAGCTTAAACTGTTTGATTTTAGGATGATTTAGTACTTCACATGTAGTTTTTCCATATTCCGATGATATGACCCCATGATTTAGTATGACTTTGATTGACTTAGAAGCATGATTATAGGAAAAGCATGAAGTTGAATTCTTGAATTTGTCTTGATTCGGATTGTGATTTCTTCATCATATGCACATGTCATGTCATGAATTTGTATATTTATTTAGAGAAAGCTTATGTGACTTAGGATTGCATTTGTTCAATTGATTTTGTGCATCATATTCTAGAATTTGTTTGATCTGATCTCGAGGTGAAATATTAGATCACACTTAATTAGGGAGATGATTTAGGCCATCTTTGGATCGTTTGAGCCTTTCTTGCTATCCTTGTACATATTTTATCCCTAGTCACCCATCTGGGTCAAATAAGCTTTTTTCTGTAAATACACTTGCGTTATTTTCCTTAGCTTAAAATATTCTTTTCCTATCCCTTACCCCGAAAGCATAGAAATTTATTGTGATATATTGTGAGCTTTGTACATATGGGTACTAAGCGATAGGGAAGGAGTATTTATTCCAAAAAAAAAAGGGAAGAAAAAGAAAAAAAAGAAAAAAAAAGAAGAAAGAAGAAAATACAAAAATAGAATAAAATGTTTAGGGAAATAAAATAAGTTTGGGGGAAATAAATAGAGCTCTTACATTACAGATCCTAGAAAGTAATGCATGATAAGGGGTAATTAAACCTAAATAGATTTTATCATACCTTAACCCCAGCCTGACATTACAAGCTTAATGAAGTCCTATTGATCTTTGATTGAGTGTGACTATATTAGTGGAGAGATTAGTGAAAAGCAAACTTATGGGAATGTTCACATGTCATTGATTTTGCATTCACTATGCTTGCATAATCTGATCTGAATAATGTACTTTGAAGTGGCTTTGACATTTCTCACACACACACGAGGAGTCCAATTTGGGTTAGGACTTATGATTGGATGATTCTGAATGTTTGACTTGTAATTGTGATTCTTTTAGATCATAGTCTGTACTTTATCTTTGAGGATAATATTGGGGAAACTGTTATGTTTTGTATTTGTCGTTCCTACTATTGTTTTGTTTTGCTTGAGGACAAGCAAAAACTCAAGTTTGGGGGTGTGATAATTCTATTTTTTATAGAATTATTTGTGCTTAAATTCCTAATTATTTACTTAAATCCCCTTATTAATTCATTAATAATCCCTTTATTTAATTAAAATTCCTTATTGTGCAGATAAATTAAATCCAGATGAAATTTAGTCGTTTTAGACGAAATTGGGCTGAAAACGGGCTAAAAGAGACTGGACCACTTCTAATTTGCAGACCGAGTTACCAGTCGTTTGGACACGCGTGATGCCAGGTGTCGATATTTTATTTGCTCTGAAATGATAAGATCAACAGACACCGAGCGAATATTCTGGAAGGCACACGCTGGGCCACATCGCACAGCTAATTGGACAAAAAGACTGATGACGTGGAAATATCTACTCTGCAGCAAATCAAAGGAAGACAAGTGGCCAAACAATGCCAACTCATCTAGGATGACAATTTACCATTGTGCCCCTATGATTTGTGTATAAATAGAGCATGGTGGCAATTGAAAAATCAAGTAGTTTTTAGAGTAGAATAGGAGTAGGAGTAGTGTAGGTTAAGGTAGAATAGCTTTAGATTTATTTTCCTTGTTATTTTCTTTTCCCGTTAGTAAGTTCTTCAATTGTTTTACTGTTCATTTCTTTTCATGAAGCTTTGTTCATTTTAATGAAAAGAATCTTTCAGTTTCCTTTCAAGCCCGGTTTTTAATCACCAAATCTTTCATTTGCTAATGTTGGTTCACAATGATTGTTCCTTATTTAAGCTCTCGGTTTCTTCATTATTGTTTTCAACAGTTTTTCATCATTTAATTTTCAAGCTCTCGGTTCTCCATTGTTTTCTAAGCTCTCAGTATTCTTTGCTATTACTTGCTGTCTAAGAGCTGCTGAGTACGGGATGAGGATGGTCGCGTAAGGAGTGTTCACAAGCTGTCAACATGGGTGCAGTAGCATGGTGATTTGCTGTTCCAAACGGAAATCTATGACTGGGCAGATTTCATACTCTGTTGTGCTCAGTGTTGAGAGCTTGATACTGTTTATTTTCTTTTCATGATTTTATTTGATAGTGGTCCTATCACCAAAGTCCACGTGCACAAGGATCAACCAATCGGAGACTGCCACGTGTCAAACACAAGATAAGCCACGTGGCTGTTACAGCGTCAGAGTCGCCACGCGACACAGTTGCCTGTTAAACAACAGAGTGTTCGGGGCGATAGGCACTCTGTCGCCCGGTATGTGTGCCGCATAGTAGGCGCGACAGACCTCCATTGCCTCTATTGCGACATAGGTCTCCCGCATTGCCCCCGTGGCAGAGGTCTCTAGCACAGCCGCGGTAGAGGTCTCCCGCACAGCCTGTGGCCGAGGTCTTCCGCATAGTCTGTGGCAGAGGTCCATGGGTACTCTGCCGCCTACCGACTCCCCCGTAAGCTGCTTGACCCGAAGCGCGACAGAGTGCTCTATGACTCTGTCGCAGCCCAAACACGCGCCTGGGCCTCAGCTCGAACCGACTTGGAGAAACCTATAAATATCCAGGTGAGCTCTCAGAAAGAGAGGACCAAAAAACAAAAGGAAGGGAAAAAACTTAAACTCTCTGAATTAAGTAATACATTCTCTTCTTCATTCCTTCATACACAACTCCCGATTTCTGACTTAATCATCGGAGTGCGCGTGCAGGGACAAATCCCTGCCCCCTCTGACTCTTGTTGTTTTTGCAGACTATACGAGGAACAAGTTGCATCAACGTCATCTCCTTGTCGTCAGTGCAATCCGAATACGTTGAAGGTATATTCCTGTTGCTGCTTAGCCAGGTTAACATCAATTGGCGTCGTCTGTGGGAATCGAAACAAAAAGCCAGATTCCCTATTAAAATGGTGAGGACACGCTCTACAGCAGAATTGACAGGGGAGCAAAATTCTGTGAGTCCCCCCGTCAGATCAGAACAAAGACGAAGACATAGTGAAAGGGGTGACAGAGAAGCCTTGGTTTCTCTAGAAGAATTTGAGACCCTGAAACGTAAAAATGAAGAGACTACGACAGCATTGAAAGCTATGGTGAGCTTCTTCAGAGACGCTCTCCCCTAATTCAGCTTACCCCATGAAGTGCAGCAGTTGGTGGGGGAAAACATCTCGAGGCAGACCTATGAAAGAGGTCAACCCTCCACCCTGGTGAGTGTTGGACAAGGAGCAGGAGCACTAAATGACGCCACTGGATTGACCCCAAACTCTATCGCATTTCAAAGGAATCGTCCTGGGACGGAGTTACGGGAAGTGAATGTTACTACAAACCCTGCAAGACAGAGCTCACCCGCGAATTGCATGCGACAAAGGTCTCCCACAGGTGGCAGACCGCAGAGTTCACCCGTAGCACCCATACCGCAAAGCTTACTCGTAGCACACAGGCTGCAGAGTACTCCCGCTGTACATAAGCGGCAGAGCTCATCCGCAGTACATAGGCGGCAGAGCTCAGCCGTAGATCGCAGATGGCAGAGCTCACCCGCAGGTCATAGGCGGCAGAGTTCTCTTGCGCATTTAGGCGACAGAACTCTCCCACATGGCCCAATATTTCTCCAGAGGAGTTGGAGCATGAATTCGAATATCATGGGTCTGGGGATCAACGAAGACGGAAGGGTCCTGACCCCCGAGACTATTTCGAGGGCATAAGATCAAATCCCAGAACGAGAGTTGCTAGAAGGAGTGCTTACCATTCGGACTCTTCTGGTCTCGAAGGAAGGGGAGCATACTCGACTCGAGGGTAAAAAAGTGTGGAGAAAGTCGTCCAAAGGATCTTGGAAAAAAGAAGGCTGGTGTCTCCAGACGATAGCCAAAAAAGGAGGAATCCGTTTAGTCCGGAGATTATGAACAAACCTTTGCCGAAGAAGTTCAAGATGCCTTCCATGGCCACTTATACCGGTAAATCAGACCCGTATGACCACGTACAAAGTTACGAGTCCCTCATGCTGCTGCATGGGTGGGAGGACGAAATTATGTGCAGAGCTTTCTCTCTTACACTGTCCGGGCACGCTCTGAAGTGGTTCAACCGGTTGAGTGAAGGTTCAATCTCCTCATTCGACCAATTACGAAACGAATTTTTTGAAGTCTTCATGATCCACAGCCACAGAAAGAAGGACGCTACTTACCTACTCACTCTTAAACAAGGAAATAAAGAATCCTTGAAGAGCTACGTAGATCGGTTCAGAAATGCAACCTTGGAGGTGGATGATCCACCAGCAGGGGTAGCCGCGGTTGCAATGTTGCAAGGGACGAGGTCTGAAAAGTTGTAAGAATCCCTCTCCCTCGACCAGCCGGCGACACTTTCTGACCTGTTTGCTAGAGCCAATAAATATGTGGCTCAAGAAGAAGTAATGAAGAGGGTACAGCCCCGAGAGGCAAGGGTGGTGCATTGATTCCCATGGAAATTAGAGCACTGTCACCCAAGATGGTGCCCTTAGTAGAAGAAAAGGATTCACAAGCACTAAGGAAAAGCTTAGATCTATCAGAAGAGCCGTAAGAGCCTGAGGCGCTATGCGTCGCTGTGGCCAGGCGTGAAAATCAGACAAGCCGTAAGAGCCTGAGGCGCTATGCGTCACTGTGGCCAGGCGTATATTCAGAAGAGCCGTAAGAGCCTGAGGCGCTATGCGTCACTGTGGCCAAGCGTATATTCAGAAGAGCCATAAGAGCCTGAGGCGCTATGCGTCACTGTAGCCAGGCGTATATTCAGAAGAGCCGTAAGAGCCTGAGGCGCTATGCGTCACTGTGGCCAAGCGTATATTCCGACGAGTCGTAAGAGCCAGAGGCGCTATGCGTCACTGTGGCCAGGCGTATATTCAGAAGAGCCGTAAGAGCCTGAGGCGCTATGCGTCACTGTGGCCAGGTGTATATTCAGAAGAGCCGTAAGAGCCTGAGGTGCTATGCGTCACTGTGGCCAGGCGTATATTCAGAAGAGCCGTAAGAGCCTGAGGCACTATGCGTCACTGTGGCCAGGCGTGAAAAATCAGACGAGCCGTAAGAGACTGAGGCGCTATGCGTCACTGTGGCCAGGCGTGAAAGATTCGACTAGCCATAAGAGCCTGAGGTGCTATGTGTCACTGTGGCCAGGCAATGGAAACATAAAGACCGTAAGAACTAAAGACGCGCTCGCGTCGTGATAGTCAGGCCTCAGAAAGGTATGTAAAATTCTTTCCGAAAATATATCTTTCTATTAAGAATCCTCTTTCGCAGGAAATATTCCTACCAAAGAGTGGGGAGCAATCGATAGTGGTCTTATCACCAAAGTCCACGTGCACAAGGATCGACCAATCGGAGATCGCCACGTGTCAAACACAAGATAAGCCACGTGGCTGTTACAGCGTCAGAGTCGCCACGCGACACAGTTGCCTGTTAAACGACAGAGTGTTCGGGGCGATAGGCACTCTGTCACCCGGTATGTGTGCCGCACAGTAGGCGCGACAGACCTCCATCGCCTCTATTGCGACATAGGTCTCCCGCATTGCCCCCGTGGCAGAGGTCTCCAGCACAGCCGCGGTAGAGGTCTCCCGCACAGCCTGCGGCAGAGATCTTTCGCATAGTCTGCAGCAGAGGTCTATGGGTACTCTGCCGTCTGCCGACTCCCCCACAAGCTGCTTGACCCGAAGTGTGACAGAGTGCTCTATGACTCTGTCGCGGCCCAGACACGTGCCTGGGCCTCAGCTCGAACCGATTTAGAGAAACCTATAAATATCCAGGTGAGCTCTCAGAAAGAGAGGACCAAAAAACAAAAGGAAGGGAAAAAACTTAAACTCTCTGAATTAAGTAATACATTCTCTTCTTCATTCCTTCATACACAACTCCCGATTTCTGACTTAATCATCGGAGTGCGCGTGCAGGGACAAATCCCTGCCCCCTCTGACTCCTGTTGTTTTTGCAGACTATACGAGGAACAGGTTGCATCGACGTCATCTCCTTGTCGTCAGTACAATCCGAATACGTGGAAGGTATATTCCTGTTGCTGCTTAGCCAGGTTAACATCATTATTAATCTAAGTTGTGGTAGCTACAGGTTTTCATGGATATGTGCTGACCAAACTGTTGTGTGGATGTAGATGTGTAGGTGGTAGCTGAAGTTGTGAAGGATGTAGAGCTTTTTGTTTAAGTTTGGTTCCAGCTTTGTTTCATTTTCTGTTTTGTGCTTATTATTTCTATGTTTTGTTTTGTTGCCTTATTTCTAGTTACTTATTCAAGTTCGGTTTTTCATTTCATTTTATAGTTATATTACAGTTGCATTAAATTTGTTTAGCTTTTCCAGTTTTTACATTGCTGATTGTATTTGCTAATTCTATTCTTCAATTTAGTCTGTCGGGTTTCATTTATAAGAGGTAGTGCAGTGATGGATACAGCAATCAGAATTTGCACAAGTCTAGCACGAGTTGCAGAGCAGGGAAGCAAGACTCATGCTGAGTTGATCATGGCAGCACAGTACGGTGTATACGGGATAAGTTGCTCTGCCGAGAATAGACGAGGACAAGAAGCTGAGGCAGAAGCAGACAGAATTGTAGGACGCAGTGGCCAGCACCTGGAAACAGAACTGCAGGAGCAGAGGCAGAAGCAGCATGTCACGACCCAAATTTCCTAAAAATCCCTACAAATTTTTCGCTTTTCATTTCCTTACCCGTCGTGAACAGATATACTACTAAACAGTTGGGCTATGATTCGGTGTTAGACACCTCTCCCCTATTTACCATTCAATTTCCATATTTCATTTACATATTAATTTATTTAAAACTAAATACATCCCCAATATTACATCCATATACAGTACTGTGCATCTATATGTTCAGATACGAAATTATACAAATGTGTATACCTGGTCTTGCTACGAAGCAGCGGATAACCGAGATGCGAGACTATTGTCGCTCTCTTCTACTGAATATACCCTGTGGGGTGGAAAATGAAAGGGTGAGCGAAACGTGCTCAGTAAGGCAATAATGTAAGCAGGTAGATAACTATACTATCTACGTGCTGATAATGTCATGATGTAAAAATCGTTTACTTTCGGAGCATGAGGTAAGATTAAAACAATGCCACATGTATGTATATATCATATACAAGAAATCATGAAATCGACATATAAAGCACACATGGAAAATCATCATGTATGACATCTCATGCTCGTCACATTAAAACTTATTTGTTTAATCACAAAACTCATCACTTTGAAACTTATATGTTTCATCATAAATTCATCACATTTAAAACTCATTTGTTTCATCATAAACTCTCACTTTAAAACTCATTTGTTTCATCACAAACTCATCACGTTAAAACTCATTGTTTCATCATAAAACAACTTCATCAAGGTCAAACCCATCTCTCGGGAATACCTTGATTCATTAAATCACATCTCTTTTAAAAACATAAATCGGGACTACCCCTCCATCGGGTTTATCCTGGTCTATCCAGACCGTATGATATCATGTGAGGCATGTAGGCTACCGTAAGAAAATTCGAGGACTATGGCCATACTTTGTCCCTGTGATCCTAGGCTATACGGATCCCGGTGTGCGGGGCATCACAACTGCAACGGGAGGTGGGGTCAAGTCCTACCCGCCAGAATATCAAGTAACATCATAGAGTCATCATGACTGCACAGTACAGCGTACTCCGTGTGACATACACGGTACATCGTACTCCGTGGACCCATATCATAGTCTGGGGGTGCCTGCCGTAGGTCTTATCCACCCCAATACTATGTCGATAACCAACCCATGTCTCAAAGTATGCGTACGAGCATCTCAACTCTCTGTGACACACAGTCTACAGGAGGCTTCCGCACGACTATATGCATGTCAACTCACGTCTAGTGCGAGCGAAGCTCCAGCACCACGCTATGCATATCATGATATCTAAAATCTTGTGCGAGCGAAGCTCCAGCACGATTTTGTGCACACACAAATTTTTCATACGAGCAATGCTCCAGTACGACTTTTCATGAGAAATAAATCAGTAAACTTGAGTGCGAGTAAGACTCTAGCACTCTTTTTACTCGTGTAAATATGATAGGTGGCTCAATTTTTATAAAACATCTTTGAAAATAGTAACCGGTACAAACCGGTACCCTTTCATATATTTCACGAAATCAATAGCCAACCTATGTGCATATTTACTTAAATCAAAGCAATATAATCATATAACACATTAAAAACACGAAATCATGCAATTTACCTGCCTTACTACCCTTTTTGTAAATTTTACTCCTAGGGGCAAAATCGTCTTTTTTCTTTACTCACCTATGCCCTGATTTTTGTAAAATTATTATTATTTCATTACTAGATGCTTTAAGGAATTCTGAACCCTGTAAATACCCTCAAAATACGTATAGGCATCTCTATGCACTTACAAAATTCCCTTACCTTATTTTTCTGTAGAGTCTGACCTTTCCTTTTTTCACTGTTGTCTCGTCGCGCAGTCTGATATGCTCCCAATCAAATGCCCGGAACTGCATAATAATATTGCTCAGGTCAAATATTATACAATTTAATTGTATTTAATATTTTCTGGGCTTAATTTAAATCATTGGGCCCGGTTACCCCTATTGGGCCCGATTGCACCTTAATGGGCCTTAATCGGCCTTAAGCCCGTTTTCCACTTAATTTTCACATTATCGAGGCCTATTGGGCTCATTGAACCCACCAACAATTTATTGGGCCTCGTTCTAACTCTCAATTAGCTCAATTTATTATTTACGACAATTTATTCGACTTTCCAAAATTTAATTTAATTTTATGCGCTAATTAAATTCGAAGCACGCATAACGATGTAAATTATCGTAAATAAGGGTCACTTACCCGAGATTCCATGCTAGTCCGCAAATCGAGGCTATCTCGAGCTCTCGTTGGATGCCAATTATCGAGCTACACAATTTCATAATTTTCGGGTAAATTTTCAGTCGAATAATAATTAAATAAAATATTCTAAAATTCAAATCGATCAATTTTGACTGCTTATCGACTTACCCGAAGCTTGATTGCATCACTGGAATTTTCTCCAATTTTTTTCTCTTTTTCTTTTTCCCTTTTTCTCCCTTTTTTCCTCTTTTTTTGGCTGAACCGGTTCAGTCCGGTTCAAACCGGTTCAGACCGCCGGTTCAGCTCGGTCCGGTTCGGTTCAGTTTGGCCGGTTCAGTCCGATTCGGTAGGTTCAATCCCCATTTGCTCATTTCGGCGCCGTCCGGCCGGTTCCCGGTGCCTCACCACCGCCGTTCGACGCGTTTGCACCTGGGCATCCAAGATCGGGCCTCGGCTAGGGTCGAAACGCAGCCATCGCCGGCGAATCTTTCCTTCTCCCCCTCGGCTGTCACCTCCCGATCCGGCGAATTTCGGTGGTTTCGTCGACCAATACCCGTCTCAAAAGAACCGGCTCCTCTTCCCGATCTCGTCGGTGTCCGCCGTTCGAGCCCAGCTGCCATGGATCGTCGGGACCGACGACGTTTTCCCCGCGGGCTTCTCTTCCTCCGTTCGGCGATTTTCGGCCTCCTTAGCACGCGTCGTCGACGCCAATAGCTTCGTCGGCCGCTCTTCTTCTTGTCCGGCTGTTCGTCGAGGCCGTCGGTGCCTGGTGGCCGTCGGTCGGACGAGCCACGCACGGCAGCTTCCTTGGTTTCTCGGTTTCTTCTCTCTCCCCGATAACATTTCCAGATTTTGCTTTTTTTTTTCTCTTTTTTTTTAACAATTTATTTTAATATTATTTAATTGATTAAATTCGTCTAGAATATTCAAAATATCTTAAAAAAATTATATTTTTATTCATTTAGTGTATAAATTAATTTCTCGGTATTATTTCAGCTTCCCGGTATAATTTTTGATTATTTTTCGGGATTATTTTTCGAATTAAAAATTTTGATTAATCCCGATTAAATCTCATAAATTAATATTTTGATCAATTTAATCTGAAATAAATTTATTTCACCTTTATTGACCAAGATTTCTCAAATCCATATTTTTAATTAAATTTCCTTATCAAAATATACCAGCCTTCGGTCTTTTGACCATTTTACCCTGACACATGTTCGGGATTAATTTAACCCGACTTCCCTTCATGAATACTCATTCATTTCATATTTTAATTAAATTCGGGTCTTACAACTCTCCCCCACTTAAGGAATTTGGTCCTCCAAATTAGAACCAATTCATATGAGTCCATAAACTACTCCTGGTACATCAATCGTATCATACTTCTTTAATTCTTATGTGACCTTCTCCGGAGTGTATTACTACCAAAGAACTTTAATTAGGGAGATCGTCTTAAACCTCAATATTTTCTCTTTCCTGTTTAATGCCCGAATCAACTTATCAATATACTTATATTTGCATTAAGCTGGACTGTTGGATCTCATATCCTACCACCTGTGCTGGATCTGGATAGTATTGCCAAAGCATCAAAAGCTGAGACACATTGTGGGTGCCTGTTAATTCAAGTGATAACACCAACTTACAGGTCTTATCTCCCATTTGTCCAATCTCTCAAAATATTCTATCCAGCGCAACTCAATTTACCTTCTTCCAAAAGTTCGCTATGTCCTTATTCTCTTAGGACAAGAAACATTTTAACCAGAGAAATTCACCGTCGGTGAATTCCAATACTTGTCTATCTGCTCTGAGGTGTTCTTAATCTCTCACTCTTAACTAAAACATCCTCAGAGACTTATCATCCAAGGTCGAAAATAATTCTATCTGTCACCCACTTTTCTTATCCAATTTGGGGAACAACCCCTACAGCCATACACTGCCTCATATCTTGTTATCCCGATACTCAACTGCCAACTGTCGTTATTGGCGACTTCAACTTGTGACAATTGATCATTCCAGGAGCTTATAAAATCAATGGCACACGCTTTCATCGGATCCTCCAGAACCTGTACAGTCCTCTCTGACTGACCATCTGTCTGAGGATGAAAAGCTGTGCTAATACTCAGTCGGGTTCCCATAGCTTCCTAAAAATATTCTCCGAAATGTGAAGCGAAGCGGGAATCCCTATATAATACCATGCTCACTGGAACGCTACTTAATGTTCCACAATCTTCCTTACACATAAATCCTGATACACACTCCAAGTATCTGGGGATTTCATAACCAGAAGGTGGGTAGACTTAGTCAATTTGGCGACTATCATCCAAATAGCCTCGTAATTCACCTGGGTCCTCTATAACCCATCACGACATTCATGGAGACTTGCTCTCATTTTTCGTGCCGTGTCGACATAGGTAGAGACTGCAATAACTCTGCAGACTTTTAATACTCTACCGTATTTCTTTTCACATCTGACCAGCAATACCCTTTTCCTGAGATTTCAATATATTTATTTTTATTACCTTCCGTATGCACTGTATATCCGGAAGAGTGAGCTTCTGACAATATTACTATCTCATCAACTGTGGTCCTGGGGAGCACTCATATTGTCTCTGAACCTCTCTGTAAATCATCAACACTCGCTGTGAACTCTGTCACTATACCCTTCTGAATCTGACCCAAACTATCGATGTTGTGTCGATCATCACGCTAAGCCTGTCAAATCCGGGCACTCTCATCCGGTTCTAATCTCAGGCTAGCTGTCATACAATCACTATCATCATCAGAAGGGGTTACATCAATACTGAGGCTCATAACTGCTCTAGCAGCTCACGCTCCCTGACCATCATACGTAATACCATCCCGAGGCTCTTTCTGCTCAAGGCATCAGTCATCACATTAGCCTTTCCTGGGTGGTACAATTTTTCATAATCAAAATCTCTCAGAAGCTCTAACCCATTATGTATTCTCATATTCGCCTCTTTCTGTGAAAACAGATACTCGGGCTTTATGATCAGTGCATATCCACAATTTCTCATCGTGTACCTAATAGTACCATATCCTCGGTACAAATACTATTGCCAACTTTAAATCATGGGTCAGATAGTTTATTTTATGATCAAGGAGTTGTCTGACTCCATACTTGACTATCTCCCCATTATACATCAATACACAGCTCCTTCATAATTTTGAGGTATCCATACTCACTGAGAACCTCTTGAGCTGTTGGGTATGGTGAAAGTAATCATGGTGGTCAGTTCATACTTCATTGTACCGAAATTCACATCACATCTATCATCTCATTTATCATCTTATTCAAAGACCACATTTTCCATAGTTAAACGTGCCAACCAAGTAGACCATATTAGAACTTGCAACAACCATCTGTAAAAGCAATTTCCAATTATTGCTTACAATTTGCCCTAGACTTTAACTACACCCAATATATCATCGATAATGATGATTACAAATCGGTCCAATCCTTGATTTATTTACGCATAAGCGCATAAGATCCTTCAAAATCACTTACGTTTTCAGGTACTAACCTGCATCATTTCCTTTTCTTATCTTAACGGCTCTTATTAAATTTTACTATATTAACCTTTATGATTTTGTCGAATTTTAATATTCTTATCGTCTTAGTAAAGGTATCCTAACGCTAAAGGTATTTATTACAACGATCGATTTCACGTTATAGGTTATATATATATATACTTTTAGACGCTGTCAAGTCTTCAGGTGGGAAGGTATTTTGAAATACTTTTATTAACCTTCAGACTTAACCACAATTACTTTATATACCAGTCCATGTGATTACAATTTATATGCGCTACTAATTGCTTTAATCCTAATGACTTCATATCGTAAGGATGTTCTTACCTTGCATACGCCTCTTACTCCAATACATCTTGTATTCAGAATTAAGCATATCTCATCTTAAAGATTATCTCCTTAGTGTATCTATTATAACGAAACTCTTGTTCATTATTCATTTCGTGAGTACAATCCTTTACTCCTTTAATTTCAACTGTTACACCCCTTTTTATCACTTGTTAACACTTACAGTATACTTTTCAGTACTATTTTCACCCCTCTTTTCAACTTAAAATCTCCATATCCATATTCCGTTAATTAATCCTCCTCTATTGGGGTTCTCATTTATCAGTATTGTGTCCAATGATGTAGGCATTCATGCCTTTTTTCTTACTTATATGCGAATGAAGGCGGTATGAATAAATGTGTGGCACCAGGATCAATGAACATATGTACTTCATTATTCATAACAAGTGTGGTATCTTACACCACATCCATGAAACATCAATAGTGTCCTGGTCCAAGACATCCTCTCGCCTTCGTCCAACAGCCTACTTTCCTTTTTCTTTTCGGCTATGGCCTCCTTTTTCGTTGCAGCTATATCAACAGGGTTTTCTCTGTCTCTTTACTTCTCTGTGGGGCGATCTCGCCCAACTCTATGCAATCAAAATCAATGGTCTGTCTTACCACACTTAACAGCCATTTTTATCAATACAGTGTAGGTATAGACCCTCCTTTCGTGGTATCCACCACACATTCCACACTGCTTACAGTGCTTACACTGCTACACTGCTTCGTAGCAGGTCGGGGTCCTCCAATCACAATGCCCCCCAAGAGTGTCAAAATTGGATGCACTGGGGCCTTACCAATTATCTTACTCCATGACTCGTCAAATTAAATCTTTTACCAATTGCCATTTTTCCATTTTAACATCTTTGTCATTTCTCGATTCTCTTTTCTGTCTCTATTTCAGCCCTCACTACCTTTCCCAATCTCAGAGGCGTGCAATTCATGTTCTTATTTACCCAACTGCAAATCTGCGCACTGCCTCGGTATAGGTAATATCTCACGGGCCAATCAGACTCTAATTGAAATGTTGAGCCATTTCATAAACTCTTAGACATCTCGACTGTCACTTGTTCATAGTATCGAGGTAATATTTGCCAAAGAATATAACTGAGTTTCATACTTATAATCAATTTAGTATTCCTAGGCAGTGTAAGAAATTTTTCCTTTAAATCATGTCCGGGATATCCTGTCACCGGAATACATCCAATAAGATTTCTCATCTTAGCTATGGATGTTTAACACTTAAGATAGGTTGAGCAGGTTTCCACCAATGTTCCGCTGCGCCCTCTGATCTTATGTCTACTCTGAGCAATTTGCTCCTCAAAATAATCTCCACACTCCGCTCCAACCTCACGAAGCGTGTCTCAATACTATCCGATCACTCTATCGGACTCTGAGAGGTATGCTCAACATTAACCTCTATTTCAATCTCATCCCGATTCTCATGCGTTAACTCAGCACAACTTAGTAGACTCAGGTCTACCTCTACGACCTCTGCCTCATGCACTATCTCATCTTGAGTCTCATATCATGACTCATTTGATTCTCAGACCGATCTCTACGGTCTCGAGCATGTGTACTCGCCACTCTACCATAGCGGCTATCAGTTATAAAAACTATATTCTTGCATTCGAAACAAAATTCTTAGCTGCAATTCCATCTTGATATACACAATTGTATCTAAATAATGCACAGTACATGGGGATGTAAATTTACTTAACCACTAACACCGACTCATATCAGGCCAACTCTGCTCTGATACTATTAAATTTGTCACGACCCAAATTTCCTAAAAATCCCTACAAATTTTTCGCTTTTCATTTCCTTACCCGTCGTGAACAGATATACTACTAAACAGTTAGGCTATGATTCGGTGTTAGTCACCTCTCCCCTATTTACCATTCAATTTCCATATTTCATTTACATATCAATTTATTTAAAACTAAATACATCCCCAATATTACATCCATATACAGTACTGTGCATCTATATGTTCAGATACGAAATTATACAAATGTGTATACTTGGTCTTGCTAAGAAGCAGTGGATAACTGAGATGCGAGACTATTGTCGCTCTCTTCTACTGAATATACCCTGTGGGGTGAAAAATGAAAGGGTGAGCGAAACGTGCTCAGTAAGGCAATAATGTAAGCAGGTAGATAACTATACTATCTACGTGCTGATAATGTCATGATGTAAAAATCGTTTACTTTCGGAGCATGAGGTAAGATTAAAACAATGCCACATGTATGTATATATCATATACAAGAAATCATGAAATCGACATATAAAGCACATATGGAAAATCATCATGTATGACATCTCATGCTCGTCACATTAAAACTTATTTGTTTAATCACAAAACTCATCACTTTGAAACTTATATGTTTCATCATAAATTCATCACATTTAAAACTCATTTATTTCATCATAAACTCTCACTTTAAAACTCATTTGTTTCATCACAAACTCATCACGTTAAAACTCATTGTTTCATCATAAAACAACTTCATCAAGGTCAAACCCATCTCTCAGGAATACCTTGATTCATTAAATCACATCTCTTTTAAAAACATAAATCGGGACTACCCCTCCATCGGGTTTGTCTTGGTCTATCCAGACCGTATGATATCATGTGAGGCATATAGGTTACTGTATGAAAAATCAAGGACTATGGCCATACTTTGTCCCTGTGATCCCAGGCTACACGGATCCCGGTGTGCAGGGCATCACAACTACAACGGGAGGTGGGGTCAAGTCCTACCCGCCAGAATATCAAGTAACATCATAGAGTCATCATGACTGCATGGTACAGCGTACTCCGTGTGATATTCACGGTACATCGTACTCCGTGGACCCATATCATAGTCTGGGGGTGCCTGCCGTAGGTCTTATCCACCCCAATACTATGTCGATAACCAACCCATGTCTCAAAGTATGCGTGCGAGCATCTCAACTCTCTGTGACACACAGTCTACAGGAGGCTTCCGCACGACTATATGCATGTCAACTCACGTCTAGTGCGAGCGAAGCTCCAGCACCACGCTATGCATATCATGATATCTAAAATCTCGTGCGAGCGAAGCTCCAGCACGATTTTGTGCGCACACAAATTTCTCGTACGAGCAATGCTCCAGTACGACTTCTCATGAGAAATAAATTAGTAAACTTGAGTGCGAGTAAGACTCTAGCACTCTTTTTACTCATGTAAATATGATAGGTGGCTCAATTTTTATAAAACATCTTTGAAAATAGTAACCGGTACAAACCGGTACCCTTTCGTATATTTCATGAAATCAATAGCCAACCTATGTGCATATTTGCTTAAATCAAAGCAATATAATCATATAACACATTAAAAACATGAAATCATGCAATTTACCTGCCTTACTACCCTTTTTGTAAATTTTACTCCTATGGGTAAAATCGTCTTTTTCTTTTACTCACCTATGCCCCGATTTTTGTAAAATTATTATTATTTCATTACTAGATGCTTTAAGGAATTCTGAACCCTGTAAATACCCTCAAAATACGTATAGGCATCTCTATGCACTTACAAAATTCCCTTACCTTATTTTTCTGTAGAGTTTGACCTTTCCTTTTTTCACTGTTGTCTCGTCGCGCAGTCCGATATGCTCCCAATCAAATACCCGGAACTGCATAATAATATTCCTCAGGTCAGATATTATACAATTTAATTGTATTTAATATTTTCTGGGCTTAATTTAAATCATTGGGCCCGGTTACCCCTATTGGGCCCGATTGCACCTTAATGGGCCTTAATCGGCCTTAAGCCCATTTTCCACTTAATTTTCACATTATCGAGGCCTATTGGGCTCATTGAGCCCACCAACAATTTATTGGGCCTCGTTCTAACTCTCAATTAGCTCAATTTATTATTTACGACAATTTATTCGACTTTCCAAAATTTAATTTAATTTTATGCGATAATTAAATCCGAAGCACGCATAACGATGTAAATTGTCGTAAATAAGGGTCACTTACCCGAGATTCCATGCTAGTCCGTAAATCGAGGCTGTCTCGAGCTCTCGTTGGATGCCAATTATCGAGCTACACAATTTCATAATTTTCGGGTAAATTTTCAGTCGAATAATAATTAAATAAAATATTTTAAAATTCAAATCGATCAATTTTGACCGCTTATCGACTTACCCAAAGCTCGATTGCATCACTGGAATTTTCCCCAATTTTTTTCTCTTTTTCTTTTTCCCTTTTTCTCCCTTTTTTCCTCTCTTTTTGGCTGAACCGGTTCAGTCCGATTCAGATCAGTTTAGACCATCGGTTCAGCTCAGTCCGATTCGATTCAGTTTGGCCGGTTTAGTCCGGTTCGGCTGATTCAATCCCCATTTGCTCATTCCGACGCCATCCGGTCGGTTCCCGGTGCCTCACCACCGCCGTTCGATGCGTTTGCACCTGGGCATCTAAGATCGGGCCTCAGCTAGGGTCAAAACGCAGCCATCGCCGGTGAATCTTTCCTTCTCCACCGCGGCTGTCACCTCCCGATCCGGCGGATTCCGGCGGTTTCGCCGACCAATACCCATCTCAAAAGAACTGGCTCCTCTTCCCGATCTCGCCGGTGCCCGCCGTTCGAGCCCAGCTGCCATGGATCGCCGGGACCGACGACGTTTTCCCCACGGGCTTCTCTTCCTCCGTTCGGCGATTTTCGACCTCCTTAGCACGCGTCGTCGGCGCCAATAGCTTCGTCGGCCGCTCTTCTTCCTGTCCGGCTGTTCGTCGAGGCCGTCGGTGCCTGGTGGCCGTCGGTCGGACGAGCCACGCACGGCAGCTTCCTCGGTTTCTCTGTTTCTTCTCTCTCCCCGATAACATTTCTAGATTTTACTCTTTTTTTTCTCTTTTTTTTTAACAATTTATTTTAATATTATTTAATTGATTAAATTAGTCTAGAATATTCAAAATATCTTAAAAAATTATATTTTATTCATTTAGTCTATAAATTAATTTTTTGGTATTATTTCGGCTTCTCGGTATAATTTTTGATTATTTTTCGGGATTATTTTTTGAATTAAAAATTTTGATTAATCCCGATTAAATCTCATAAACTAATATATTGATCAATTTAATCCGAAATAAATTTATTTCACCTTTATTGACCAAGATTTCTCAAATCCATATTTTTAATTAAATTTCCTTATCAAAATATACCAGCCTTCGGTCTTTTGACCATTTTGCCCTTACACATGTTCGGGATTAATTTAACCCGACTTCCCTTCATGAATACTCATTCATTTCATATTTTAATTAAATTCGGGTCTTACACAACAGCACACCCGAGCAGGCCAGCTGGAACGTGCAGCAACAACGGCAGTACACACCGGGAGACAGCACAGCAGGAGCAGAGGCGAGAATGGCAGAAGCATTTCCACTTGGGAAGCTGCTGGAGAAGACAGCACAACAGTGCCTATTCGGGACCACTTACTGTTTTATGGCCTAAGGCCATGTTTGGCACATCCTTCCCTTTCACTTAATTAGTTAATGCATTTACATTGTTTGCTTTTATTAGTTGTTAATTAGGTTAGCTAATTCTAGTGTTTTAGTTTGTAAATTTCATTTTTAGTCTTAGTTTTTATTAAATAGTTAATTTTATATTTATGTGTTAGGACTTTAATTTAGTTGCAATCTAGATTAATTGTGTTCATGCATTGTTAGTTAATTTGCTTTCAATTTAATTTGTTAGGATTAGTTGCTTTGTTTACATAGTTTAACTTAGATTTAATTTAGTTGCATTTTATTTTAAGCTTATTTAATTTTAGTTTAATTAGTTTTATTATTTAAATTGCGTTTTATTTTAATTACGTTGATTAGTTTTAACTGTTTTAATTTTCTTTTGTAGGTTGTTTTTAATAGCTTGGAGTATTGTAAGTACTTTGAGCTCAGTTTTATTTTATTTAGTGTTTATTATTTTACTTTAATTTTATCCTTGTAGACCACCAATTAATACTTCATAATTTGCTAGGATATACTTAGGGTAAAAGTAACCGGTAGTTAATTAGGCTAATAACTTCTCTGTGGGACGATATCTCGGGACTCAAATCCCATTATTACTTGGACGACCCGTGCACTTGCGGATAAGATACCCTTAGGGCTCGATCAGAAGACAGGTAAGAATTTAAGTAATAAAAATAACAAAACGCGAAAAATTAACTCTGATTTTTGGGTAGTTTGGGTCGTGACAAGATCGATCTACATTGGGTAGAGATCGATCTGGTCCTCTTAAAATCCCTCTTTTTCACGACATTTGAAGGCAGGAGATCAATTTGTTGAGGCTTGAGATCGATCTGCTTCAAACAGAAGGTTAAGGAGATCGATCTGGTCTTGGGGAAGATCGATCTACAATTTACAGAAGGTTCAGAAGATGGATATGGTCTTAGGGGAGATCGATCTGTATTTTACAGAATGCTTAGGAGATCGATTTGGCTCCGTTAGAGTTCGATTTGTCCAATTCCATAGCTTAAAATAAGAGCATTTTGGCTCTTCCAGATTGATCTCTCATCCTATGAGATCGATCTGGCCTTCATATTTCTAGATTTTACAGTAGTTTTCTGCAGGTACTTCCACCAAAATAACTTCAATTTGCTGTCATAGTCATTTTCTTATCCAATTATCTTTGAAACTTGAAAATGGCATCCATTCCTACTTTATACCTATCAAAACTTGTGTGAAATCCTTGTATAACCAAAGGTATACGATATAAACCAAATAGAAGTTCATAACTTATGTAATCTTCCTTCCATTTTACCAAACTACTCACATTCTTCTCATGTTTAAGTCCATTTTCTTCATATTCATATATAATGTAACTTGTACTTACAATCACAACTCTTATTACATGTGTGTACATTAAACTTATGGACTTACATTACATATACTTCACATTAAAAGTATATCACCATACTTATGAATTCATTTACATAAATATACAAGGTTAAACTTATACGGGGTCTCACACAACCTCAAGACCACTTCACTACTTCACTTAGATCTTTTTGGTCCAACTAGAACCACAAGTCTTGGGCGTAAGCACTATGGATTTGTAATTGTAGATGATTACACTAGATTTACATAGGTATTTTTCTTAAATATGAAAAATGAAGCTTTAGAAAAATTTGTTACTTATTAAAAAAATAGCTCAAAATGAAAATGGGTATACCATAACTAGTATTAGAAGTGATAATGGCAAAGAATTTGAAAATCTTGGTTTTGATGAATATTTCAATTATCAAGGGATTAGCCATAATTTTTCAGCTCCTTAAACACCACAACAAAATAGGGTTGTTGAGAGGAGAAATAGAACTTTAGAGGAAATAGCTAGAACAATGCTTTGTGAAAATAATTTACCTAAGTATTTTTGGGCTGAAGCTATTAATACCTCATGTTATATTATAAATAGAGCAATGGTTAGACCAATTTTAAAGAAAGCTCCATATGAACTTTACAAGGGAAAGAAACCAAATATTAGTTATTTTCATCCTTTTGGTTGCAAATGTTTTATCTTAAATAATGGAAAAGATTATTTAGAAAATTTTGATGCTAAAAGTGATGAAGGAATTTTCTTAGGATATTCATTAAATTCTAAAGCCTATAGAGTTTACAACAAAAGGACATTAATGGTGGAAGAGTTAATTCATGTAATATTTGATGAACCAAATGCCACAACTAGAAAACTTAGTAATGGTGAGGATGTAGAAATATTTAATGAAGTCTTAGAAGAATCATCTAGCATGAAAGATAATATCAATAGTTTACTGGATCATGATATTGACAAAAGAGAAGAGATAATTGAACAAGAAAATGTAGAGACAGAACCTAGATGTTCAAGATAACTTAAATATGTTAAGGATTTTGAAATAGTTAGTGATCCAAATCTAGGAGTTAAAACAAGATCCTCACTTAGAAATATATGTCAATATATAGCTTTTGTATCACAAATTGAACCAAAAAATGTCAATGAAGCTTTAGATGATGACAATTGGTTTTTAGCTATGCAAGAAGAATTAAATCAATTTGAGATGAGCAAAGTATGGAATTTAGTTCCTAGACCCAGTGATTACCTTATCATTGGAACTAAATGGATATTTAAAAATAAGATGGATGAAAATAGTGTTATTATAAGAAACAAACCTAGATTGGTTGCTCAAGGTTATAGACAAAAGGAAGGTATAGATTATGATGAAACCTATGCTCCGGTAGCTAGACAAGAAGCCATTAGAATGTTGCTTGCTTTTACATGATATAAGAACTTCAAACTATATCAAATAGATGTAAAAAGTGCATTCTTGAATGGTTTTATAAGTGAAGAAGTTTATGTGGAACAACCTCCTGGTTTTGAGGATCCTAATTATCCCAATCATGTTTACAAACTCTCAAAGGCGCTACATGGTTTGAAACAAGCTCCTAGAGCTTGGTATGAGAGACTTTCAAAGTTTGTAATTGAAAAAGGATTTTCAAGAGGGAAAGTTGATACAACTTTGTTTATCAAAACCAAGGATAAAGATTTATTAGTAGTTCAAATTTATATAGATGATATTATATTTGGATCAACTAATGAATCCTTATGTGAAGAGTATGCTAAAATTATGCAAGGTGAATTTGAAATGAGCATGATGGGAGAACTCACTTACTTGTTGGGGCTTCAATTAAAGCAAACTAAAGATGGGATCTTCATCAATCAAGCTAAGTACACCAATGACTTGCTCAAAAGATTTGGAATGGATAATTGCAAACCTCAAGCAACCCCAATTGGCACTTGTATAAAGCTTGATAAGGATGAAAGTGGTAAGTGTGTAGACACTAAACTTGTAAGACCCGATTTTAGTTAAAATACGAAATTAAAAAAATTCAAAAGGATTGAAATGGAATTCCCAAGCACGTTGAAGGGCAAAACGATCAAAAGACCGAAAGTCGGTGTAAATTCGATAAGGAAATTTAATTAAAAATATGGGATTGAGAAATCTTGATCAATAACGAAGAAATAAATTTATTTCGGGTTAAATTGATCAAGATATAAATTTATTGGAAATAATCGAGATTTTTAGTTTGAAAAATAATCCCGAAAATAATCAAAAAATATACCGAAAAGGGTTAAAATAAAATAAAATAAATTAAATTAATTAATTTGGAATAAAATAATAATTTTTGGATAGATATTTTAGACATTTTAATATATTTTATTGATTAAAATATTAACAAAATTAAATAATAAATTAAATTAAATAAATTAAGTTAAAAAAAGATGAAACTAGAAAAAAAATGAAAATCGTGAAAACGGAAAACGAAACAGAGGCCGAGCCTCTTGCCGGTGATCGACGGCCGACGGTGTCAGACCTGAGTTTTCGATTTACGTATGTAGCTTGTACCTTATGATTCCTATGTGTACGAACGTTATATTTCATAGTTGAATCATAAGAAGAGTATTTACTACCATGCAATCGATTAATTTAAGAAATTAAAAATGAATGTAAGCTACATAACAGCGAGATAAGGGTTCAATTAAATTTTTGAGCAAGTGCAGGGGTAAAACGGTCAATTGATCGAAATTCGGTATAAATACGATGAGACAATTTCATTAAAAATATGAAATCGAGAAATCTTGATCAATAACGAGGAAAATATTGAATTTCAAGTCCAATTGATCGAGATATGAATTTAATTAATATTTTTAGAATTTTTATCTCGAAAAATGAGCCCGAAAATAGTGAAAAAATATACCGAAAAGGTAAAATCGAACTGATAAATTCATTTACGGACTAAATGAATTTAATTGGAATTTTTGAGAATTTTTGGGATATTTTTGGGATTTTTATTATTATTTTAATGAATAAAATAATAATAAAAATTATTTATAAATAAAAGAAAAAAATGAATTGAAAAAAAAATCTAAAAACAGAAAACTGAAGAAACAAAACCCGCGTGAAGACGAAACGAAGTTGACCCGAGGAGATTCTTCACCGGCTACGAACCAGCGACAGACGACGCGAGGAGTGCTGGGCAACGGAACGACCGGCACCGGGGCAATGATCGACAGCCACCACGCACTTAGAATCGTCGCCGATGAGGAGATCGGAGATGTGGGAGGCCGCGGGAGAGAAGGGTAAATCGGGCAGAATCCGGCGTCGATTTACCCCAGCCCAGGCCAAAAGAAGCCTCTAGAGGCAATGTCGAACCATTTGGCGGTGGAATCGATCGGAGAACCGGTCGACCGGCGCCGAAACGGCGAAAGGAGCCTGAACCGGTCGGTCGATTCAGTGGAAAGTGACTGTGCTGAACCTGACCGGACCGGTTCAGCCAAGGAGAAAAGGGGAAAAAGAGGAAAAAGAAAGAAAAAGAAAAAGAAAAATTTTTCGGATTTCACCAGACTTCGGGTAAGTCGATACGAGGTCAAAAGTGACTAATTTAATTTCTGATAAATTTATTTAAATTATATTTAATCAAAAATTGACCCGGAGTTAAATATACGAAATTGTGCAGTTCGACAACTAATTCCGAACGAAAGCCCGATCGAACTTCGATTCACGCACCATCGCACAATCTCAGGTAATTAAAGTTCATTTACGACAATTTAAGTGATTTATGCGTATTTAAGATTTAATTTACGCATTTCAGATTAAATTTCAGATTTAGTGAATTATATTCAAAAAATTGAAATAAATGTCGTAAATGATATACGGGCTATCCAAAGAGCTTGGAATAAAGCCCAATGGGTATTATAAGCCCAATGAGTCGATAGACCCTGATGAACGGGCTTAATACGGATTAAGGCCCAATTAAAGTGTTTAAGGCCCATTAAGAGTAAACGGGCCCATTTAAATAAAATGAACTGTATTAAATGTGTAATACAGTAGGAAAAGTGTAATTAACTCAGTGAATGGTTAAATGCAGCTCCAAAGTCATATTGAGAGTTGACCGGACTGCGAGATTAGACAGCACAGAGGAAAAGAGGTCACACGACGTGATCCGAGGTAGGGGACTCTTGCAAGTAGCTAGAGATATCTGTGCATGTTTTCGTTGGATTTTACATTCACTGAAATTGTTTGAGGGTCAGAGAAAATCTATAATAATTATAGGGACCCGATATGGGTAAATTATGATTTTACCCCTAGTTAGGCAAAAAGTAAAACTTTGGGAAAAGTTGTACAAAGCATGAAAATGATGTTTTGAATGATTTTTACTGCTGTGTAGCAGAAGAGTAGGTCGATGGGCTAATGTTTCGAGGTCGATGTAAACTAAGCATACATTATAGTGCTGATTTTAATGATTTTAAACATCCCTATTTTTAAAGAGCCATCTACCGAATTATGTGGAAACAATCGTGCTAGAGCACAACTCGCATTTGATTTCAGATGTTTTTCACATACATTAGTGCTAGAGGTTTACTCGCACTACATTTATTTGACATGCATGATAGAATACTAGAGCATTGCTTGTACTCAGTTTTTATGTGATTTGTGCATGGTAGAGTGCTGGAGCGATTAGCTCGTGCTCGATTTTTCATGATTTGTACATGACATTGTACTTGAGCGATTTGCTCGTACTTGATTTGTAATGAGAACTATGCATGACCTGGTGCTAGAGGTTTACTCGCACTAGTGTTAATATTTGACATACATATACAGTGTTTTGAGGTGGAGTGTTGACTGTGTGTCACACTCAAGACGCGCACTGTAGTTTTTCGTGATATATACACATGTTAGAAAAACCGTGACGATTTCCTCCGTGTAGACTGAGTGTCACACTGTTGAGATGTTCTCACGTAGATTTAGAGACGTGGCATTGATTCCATAGTATGAGGGCTAAGACCTATGGCAGGCACCCCGACTATGATGTATTTCCATGGTATGAGAGGCTAAGACCTATGGCAGGCACCCCGACCATGATGTATGGGTCCACGAGTGTACGTTGTACCGTGCATGAGGCATGGAGTACATTGTACCATGTTTTGTGTTGTGGAGTTGTGGAGGAGAGTGTTGATAGCTGGCGGTTGTGATGGACTGACCCCCCTCCCGTTACAGCAGTGATAACCCGCACACCGAGTACTGTGTTGCCTGGAATTTCACCACATGTTAGGATATGTACATAGTCCGGAGATGCTCTCTTACGGTAAAATCCTTAAGCCTAACATCCTTAAGCCAGAGTGGGCGGGGAAGCTCTGCTCGGCGGGGAGGCTCTCTTACATAGTCTAGAGAGATTGCATTTAGCCACTGAGTCTCGCATGATATATCACATGTGTTTTATGATACGGGTAGACCTAAGGGATGGGTCGAAACCCAGATTACTTGTGTTGTGATGAGAAATGCCATATTTACTGTGTTTTGAATGTAAATGGCATATTTTATATAAAGGCATTTTTAAATGATTAAATATGCACTGTTTTGCATGAATGCCTCTGATTGATAAACCAGCATGTGTTTAGTACATGGGATTTTAAATCTGTACTATATTATATATATTTTAAACATGCTTTTGAAATGAGAGAAGGAAAGGCAAAGCACTATTTTCAGTAGATAGTATGGATGTCTACTTGCTTGCCTGATTTCTTTACTGAGCGCGTTGATAGCTCATCCCATTCATTTTCCCCCCATCTCTACAAATTCTCGTCAGTAGATCGAGTCGACCAGGGTATTGCATTCCTTTGATCCGCTGCCACTCCCCATCTAGCGAAAGGTATACACATGCGTACTCTTTTGTATCTGAACAATGCATAAACACAGTGATGTACACGTTTTAATATGGGGGATGTAATGATGTAATTATATTTAAGTATATAAATTTACTTATGATATGAATGTCATGTATGTATGATACGAAAAAGAATGGTAAGCTATGTATGGATGAGGAGACTAATGCCTATTCACAGCCCAACTGTTGAGGAGATAAAGGTAAGTAAAAAGTGAAAAATTTGTTGTGGTTTTTGGTAAAGTCGCGTGTGAGAGGAGGGCGTGACAGACGGTGACCGAGGAAGGAAGCCCGATGAGGCCCGGACCACCACCGGCATAAAGGAGCCACGAACGGTGGCCACCGGTGAGAGGAATGGCGAAACGGAGAAATCGAGGGAGGAAAAGGAAACGGCAGCGAACGGCACCGATTTGGCCGACCCCGACCACCGTCGAACGTCCTCGAGGCGCAGACGAGCCGATTGGTGGTGACCACGACCGGCGAAACTGCCGGCAAACGTCAGAAAATGGTGGAAAGAGAAATGGGTTCCGATGGAAGAGGAGAAAGGTCGGACCGGTGACTTTTCGGCGACCTCGACCGAAGCTGACCCCAGATCTGAGATGCGGACGACCCAACGGAGCCACTGGCTGTGGAAGTCGAAGGAGAATCGGTCGGTAAGGCCCTGAACAGGAGCGAACCGGGGTGAACTGACGGTTCGAACCGGGTCTGAACCGGAACGAACCGGTTTAGCCAAGAAAGAGAGGAAAAAAGGAGAAAAAGGGAAAAAGAAAAAGAGAAAAAATTGGGGAAAAATCTCGACGATGTAATCGAGCTACGAGTAAGTCGATAAGTGGTCGAAATTGACCGATTTAAATTTTGAAATATTTTATTTAGTTAATTTTCGACTAGAAAATTTACCCGAAAATTATGAAATTGTGTAGCTCGATAATCGACGTCCAACGAGAGCTTGAGACAGCATCGATTTACGTACTAGCATGGAATCTCGGATAAGTAAATCTTATTTACGATAATTTACATCGTTATGCATGCTTCGGATTTAATTATCTCATAAAATAAATTAAATTATGAAAATTTAGATAAATTGTCGTAAATAATGAATTGAGCTATTCGAGAGTTAGAACGAGGCCCAAAAAATTGTTGGTGGGCCCAATGAGCCCAATAGGCCTCGATAATGTGAAAATTAAGAGGAAAAAACGGGCTTAAGGCCGATTAAGGCCCATTAAGGTGCAATCGGGCCCAATAGGGGTAAATGAGCACAATGATTTAAATTAAGCCCAGAAGATAGGAAATACAATTAAATTGTATAATATCTGACCTGAGGATTAATTATACACAGTTTCGGACATTGGGTTGAGAGCAGATCGGACTACGTGACGAGACAACAATGGAAAAAGAAAGGTTAGACTCCACAGAAAAATAAAGTAAGGGAATTCTACGGACTGCTAGAGGTAACTTTAGAAAATTTCAAAGTCATATGCAGTCTTTTAAATTAACTGAAGGGTCTAGAAGTAAATAAATAATTTTTGTGCCCTAAATGGGTAAATTTACCAAAATACCCTTGTTAAGGGTAAAAGTTATAACTTTAGAAAAAATTGGGAGGAGCAAGAACAAGAGGTTCCTGCTCGTTCTGGAGGTGTTTTGATGCATGCATGAGTAGGTTGGTTAACCTTGAAAGAAAAATGCACAGCATTGCATACTTTCAATGATTAAATTGTTTTGAAAACTGTTTTAAGGAAACAGAGCCGCCTACGTGTTTTTATTGACATGTGACGTGCTAGAGCTCATCTCGCACGATATTTTGAGTTGTGTGATGCATGCATTAGTGCTGGAGCAAGAGCTCGCACTAGAGTTTTACATGCATTGGTGCTGGAGTCCGACTCGCGCCAGATTTTATATATATATATGATTTTCGTGACACGGTGCTAGAGTCTAACTCGCACCAGATTTTACATGATTTTCGTGACAGAGTGCTAGAGTGTAACTCACACCAGATTTTTCACATGATTTGATGAGAGTGCTATCCCGACGATGTATTCGAGCTACGAGTAAGTCGATAAGTGGTCGAAATTGACCGATTTAAATTTTGAAATATTTTATTTAGTTAATTTTCGACTAGAAAATTTACCCGAAAATTATGAAATTGTGTAGCTCGATAATCGACGTCCAACGAGAGCTTGAGACAGCATCGATTTATGTACTAGCATGGAATCTCGGATAAGTAAATCTTATTTACGATAATTTACATCGTTATGCATGCTTCGGATTTAATTATCGCATAAAATAAATTAAATTATGGAAATTTAGATAAATTATCGTAAATAATGAATTGAGCTATTCGAGAGTTAGAACGAGGCCCAAAAAATTGTTGGTGGGCCCAATGAGCCCAATAGGCCTCGATAATGTGAAAATTAAGTGGAAAAAACGGGCTTAAGGCCGATTAAGGCCCATTAAGGTGCAATCGGGCCCAATAGGGGTAAATGAGCACAATGATTTAAATTAAGCCCAGAAGATAGGAAATACAATTAAATTGTATAATATCTGACCTGAGGATTAATTATACACAGTTTCGGACATTGGGTTGAGAGCAGATCGGACTACGTGACGAGACAACAATGGAAAAAGAAAGGTCAGACTCCACAGAAAAATAAAGTAAGGGAATTCTACGGACTGCTAGAGGTAACTTTAGAAAATTTCAAAGTCATATGCAGTCTTTTAAATTAACTGAAGGGTCTAGAAGTAAATAAATAATTTTAGTGCCCTAAATGGGTAAATTTACCAAAATACCCTTGTTAAGGGTAAAAGTTATAACTTTAGAAAAAATTAGGAGGAGCAAGAACAAGAGGTTCCTGCTCGTTCTGGAGGTGTTTTGATGCATGCATGAGTAGGCTGGTTAACCTTGAAAGAAAAATGCACAGCATTGCATACTTTCAATGATGAAATTGTTTTGAAAACTGTTTTAAGGAAACAGAGCCGCCTACGTATTTTTATTGACATGTGACGTGCTAGAGCTCATCTCGCACGATATTTTGAGTTGTGTGATGCATGCATTAGTGCTGGAGCAAGAGCTCGCACTAGAGTTTTACATGCATTGGTGCTGGAGTCCGACTCGCGCCAGATTTTATATATATATATGATTTTCGTGACACGGTGCTAGAGTCTAACTCGCACCAGATTTTACATGATTTTCGTGACGGAGTGCTAGAGTGTAACTCACACCAGATTTTTCACATGATTTGATGAGAGTGCTATCCCGACGATGTAATCGAGCTACGAGTAAGTCGATAAGTGGTCGAAATTGACCGATTAAAATTTTGAAATATTTTATTTAGTTAATTTTCGACTAGAAAATTTACCCGAAAATTATGAAATTGTGTAGCTCGATAATCGACGTCCAACGAGAGCTTGAGACAGCATCGATTTACGTACTAGCATGGAATCTCGGATAAGTAAATCTTATTTACGATAATTTACATCGTTATGCATGCTTCGGATTTAATTATCGCATAAAATAAATTAAATTATGGAAATTTAGATAAATTGTCGTAAATAATGAATTGAGCTATTCGAGAGTTAGAACGAGGCCCAAAAAATTGTTGGTGGGCCCAATGAGCCCAATAGGCCTCGATAATGTGAAAATTAAGTGGAAAAAACGGGCTTAAGGCGATTAAGGCCCATTAAGGTGCAATCGGGCCCAATAGGGGTAAATGAGCACAATGATTTAAATTAAGCCCAGAAGATAGGAAATACAATTAAATTGTATAATATCTGACCTGAGGATTAATTATACGCAGTTTCGGACATTGGGTTGAGAGCAGATCGGACTACGTGACGAGACAACAATGGAAAAAGAAAGGTCAGACTCCACAGAAAAATAAAGTAAGGGAATTCTACGGACTGCTAGAGGTAACTTTAGAAAATTTCAAAGTCACATGCAGTCTTTTAAATTAACTGAAGGGTCTAGAAGTAAATAAATAATTCTAGTGCCCTAAATGGGTAAATTTACCAAAATACCCTTGTTAAGGGTAAAGGTTATAACTTTAGAAAAAATTGGGAGGAGCAAGAACAAGAGGTTCCTGCTCGTTCTGGAGGTGTTTTGATGCATGCGTGAGTAGGCTGGTTAACCTTGAAAGAAAAATGCACAGCATTGCATACTTTCAATGATGAAATTGTTTTGAAAACTGTTTTAAGGAAACAGAGCCGCCTACGTGTTTTTACTGACATGTGACGTGCTAGAGCTCATCTCGCACGATATTTTGAGTTGTGTGATGCATGCATTAGTGCTGGAGCAAGAGCTCGCACTAGAGTTTTACATGCATTGGTGCTGGAGTCCGACTCGCGCCAGATTTTATATATATATATGATTTTCATGACACGGTGCTAGAGTCTAACTCGCACCAGATTTTACATGATTTTCGTGACAGAGTGCTAGAGTGTAACTCACACCAGATTTTTCACATGATTTGATGAGAGTGCTATCCCGACGATGTAATCGAGCTACGAGTAAGTCGATAAGTGGTCGAAATTGACCGATTAAAATTTTGAAATATTTTATTTAGTTAATTTTCGACTAGAAAATTTACCCGAAAATTATGAAATTGTGTAGCTCGATAATCGACGTCCAACGAGAGCTTGAGACAGCATCGATTTACGTACTAGCATGGAATCTCGGATAAGTAAATCTTATTTACGATAATTTACATCGTTATGCATGCTTCGGATTTAATTATCGCATAAAATAAATTAAATTATGGAAATTTAGATAAATTGTCGTAAATAATGAATTGAGCTATTCGAGAGTTAGAACGAGGCCCAAAAAATTGTTGGTGGGCCCAATGAGCCCAATAGGCCTCGATAATGTGAAAATTAAGTGGAAAAAACGGGCTTAAGGCCGATTAAGGCCCATTAAGGTGCAATCGGGCCCAATAGGAGTAAATGAGCACAATGATTTAAATTAAGCCCAGAAGATAGGAAATACAATTAAATTGTATAATATCTGACCTGAGGATTAATTATACACAGTTTCGGACATTGGGTTGAGAGCAGATCGGACTACGTGACGAGACAACAATGGAAAAAGAAAGGTCAAACTCCACAGAAAAATAAAGTAAGGGAATTCTACGGACTGCTAGAGGTAACTTTAGAAAATTTCAAAGTCATATGCAGTCTTTTAAATTAACTGAAGGGTCTAGAAGTAAATAAATAATTTTAGTGCCCTAAATGGGTAAATTTACCAAAATACCCTTGTTAAGGGTAAAAGTTATAACTTTAGAAAAAAATGGGAGGAGCAAGAACAAGAGGTTCCTGCTCGTTCTGGAGGTGTTTTGATGCATGCATGAGTAGGCTGGTTAACCTTGAAAGAAAAATGCACAGCATTGCATACTTTCAATGATGAAATTGTTTTGAAAACTGTTTTAAGGAAACAGAGCCGCCTACGTGTTTTTATTGACATGTGACGTGCTAGAGCTCATCTCGCACGATATTTTGAGTTGTGTGATGCATGCATTAGTGCTGGAGCAAGAGCTCCCACTAGAGTTTTACATGCATTGGTGCTGGAGTCCGACTCGCGCCAGATTTTATATATATATATGATTTTCGTGACACGGTGCTAGAGTCTAACTCGCACCAGATTTTACATGATTTTCGTGACAGAGTGCTAGAGTGTAACTCACACCAGATTTTTCACATGATTTGATGAGAGTGCTAGAGCTTAGCTCGCACTAGTTTTACTTGAATTGACGAGAGTGCTGGAGCATTGCTTGCACCCCCCACTGATTTTTATGAGAACATGCGATGAGCCGTGCTGGGAGCTTCGGGTAGACTGTGTGTCACCGATTAAATAGGTTCGCACGTGCGTTTTGAGACATGGCATGAGTATAAAGATATGATATGGGTCCATAGAGTACGATGTACCGTACAAGTAGCATGGAGTATGATGTACCGTGTGGTATCTTCGGATACGGGGTATCTTCAGATACGACATCTTCGGATGCGTGGGATCGGATAAGACTGACGGGCCTCCCGGGCGATTCCCGATCAGGGTGAGACTCCGCACACTAGGATCCGTGTAGTAGAGGGGCTCACGAGGCCACACGGCCATAGTCCTGGTTATTACCGATATATAGACGTTGCCTAGTCTCGCATGTTGATGATCTTGACGATGATTGAAACTGGGTTTTAAATTAAATGTGCATGATGATTATTTCCATGCTTTTTGAACCCATGTTTGATGTAAACTGATTTTCATGTTTTTGTGTGAGTTAGGACCACCCGAGGGATGGGTCGAGTTTTGAGTTTATTGTGAAATTTTTAAATGAGAAAGAAATAATTTAAAAAGAGTTGCATGTTAAATTTTTCGTGCGATCGTGTTTTACATGACGTCATGAATCATTGCATCAGTTTTAAAATGTGTGGAGAAATGGTGGTTTATGCATGGCACCACGTTCATGTAGGTAGTATGGTTACCAACTTGTTCGTAGGATTACCTTACTGAGCTTGATGTGCTTACCCCTTTCATTTTCTCACACAGATTGGATAATCTCCAGTAGATGTTGAGGCGACTGAGTACTGCATTCCGGATATCCGCTGTTGCCCATCATTTAAGGTATATACACTTGTACATATTGTATCTAAATAAGCATAGCACAGTAACATGTTTGTAAGTAACTTTAGGGGATGTATAAATATTGTGAACGCTTATAAATGACTGAGAAAGAATTAAGTTATATGGTAAATGAATGGTGGGACTGGCATTGACGCACAGTCCAATTTGTTGGTGGAGTGTGGTCACGATCAGAGGACAGGTAAGCATGAAAGAAAATAATAAAACGCAAAAAATTTACTCTGATTTTTGGGTAGTTTTGGGTCGTGACATATACAGGTGGCATCAGAGTAGAAATTGGTCTGATGTGTGTCAGTGTCAGTAATTAGGAAATTACATCCCCGTGTTACTGTGCTTGGTTAGATATAATAGTGTATATCGAGATGGGTTTTAACTAAGAAATGGTTGAGAATGCAGGAATACCTAATATTAGTCGCGATAGAGAAGGTAGAGCACGAGGCAGAGGTCGTAGAGGTAGACCTGAGCCTGTTAATCGTGCTGAGTTGACCTATGAGAATCAGGATGAGATTGAAATAGAGGCTAATATTGAGCATGCCTCACAGAGTCTGACAGAGAGATCGGTCAGTATTGAGACACGCTACGCGAGGTTGGAGCTGAGTGTGGAGAATATTTTGGGAGCAACTTGCTCAGAGTATGCATAAGATTTGAGGGTGTGTCAGAGCATTGATGGAAGTCTGCTCGAACCAACTTAAGAGTTAGATATCCAGAGTTGACAAGAGAAATATTTTGGATGTATTCCGGTGACAGAATATCCCGGACACTTCTTAAAGGAAATTATAAATAAAATTCCTTACTCTGACCCAGAGGAATTGAGTTATTGATGAGTAGAATTATGAGTATGAAACTCAGTTTATATCCCTGGGCAGATATTACCTCGACACTATAAACAGTGATAGTCGAGATGTCTAAAAGTTTATGGAAGGGCTCAGATTGTTGATTTGAGTCCGATTGGCCTATGAGATATTACCTATGTTGAGGCAATGCGTAAACTACAGTGGTGTGAATAAGATCGAGTGTTGCACGCCCCTGAGATTGGGAAAGGTAGAAAGGGCCGAAAGAGAGACAGAAAGAGAATCGAGAATGATAGAGATGGCAGAACGAGAAAAGGGGTGGTTTGGTAAAAGATTTGATTTGATGAGTTATGGGCTAAGATGATTGGTAAGGCCACAGTTACCCGATTGTCGCACTTTTGAGGGGTATTGTGATTGGAGAACCTCGATCTGCTACGGATCACTGTAGAATGCGTGGTAAATACCACGAAAGTAGGACCTACACCTATATATTATTGATGAAAATGGTCGTTAAGTGTGGTAAGGCAGACCATTTATTATGATTGCTCAGAGTTGGGCGAGATTGCCCCACAGAAAGGTGAAGAGATAGAGAAAACCCTGTTGAGATAGCTGCATCGAAAAGGGAGGCCACAACCGAAGAGAAAAGGAAAGTAGGCTGTTGGACGAAGGCGAGTGTATGTCTTGGACCAGGACACTACTGATGTTTCACAGGATATGGTGAAAAGATACCACACTGCTTATGAATAAAGAAGTAATTGTGTTAATTGATCCTTGTACCACGTATTTCTTCATACCGCCTTCATTAACATGTAAGTGAGTAAAAGACCTGAATGCCTACACTCTTGGGCATAATGTTGATAAATGAGTACCCCAATAGAGGAAGGTTAACTAACAGAATAATTATGAAGAGATTTTAAGTTGAGAATGGGGGAAGAAGTATAAGTTAGCCGATTTTACTCAATGGACTATGAATAATTTAAAGTAATATTTGAGAATAAAGTAGTCGGCTGCATATTATGATGTTCGGATTTCTATCCTAAGATAGTGATATGGTTACCCCTGAAAAGTATACTGTAGGTTTTGATAAGTAATAAAAAGGGGTGCAACGGTTGAAATTAAAGGAGCAAATGATGCTACTCACGAAACGAATAATGACAGAGTTTCATTATAATTGATATACGAAAGAGGTACTCTTTAAGATATGCTTGATTCTGAATACAAGATGTATTGGAATAAGAGGAGTATGTAAGGTAAAAATATCTATGATACGTGAAGTAATTAGGATTAAAGCAAATAGTAGCGAATATGAATTGTGACCACAGGGACTGATATGTAAAGTAATTGTGGTTAAGTCTAAGGGTTAATAAAGGTATTTCAAAATACCTCCCCGCCTGAGGACTTGACAGCGTCTAGAAATATATATATATATAATCTATAACTTGAAATCGACCGTAGTAAGATATAAATTTAAAATTTGGATACTTTTACTAGTACGATAAAGAACTATAAAATTCGATTAATTATGAAGGTTAAAATATTAAAATTTAATAAAAGCCGTTAATATAAGAAAAAGGAAATGACGCGGGTTAGTACCTTAAACGGGTGCAATTTTCAAGTGATATTATACGCTTATGCGTACATAGGTTAAGGATATGGGCGATTGAAATATGTAGTGGAGCTCAACTACAATGAGTTATTTAAACTTTACCTGGACCGATTGGTCATCATCCTTATTGATGATATACTGGGTGTATTTAAAGTCCAGGGAAAATTATAAGCAACAATTGGAAAATTGCTTTTACAGATGGCTGTTACGAATTCTGAAAAAGGGTATACTTTGTTGACACGTTTAACTAAGAAGCGTGGTATTTGAATGAGATGATAATTGGGATGATAGATGTGACATGAATTTCGGTGTACTGAAGTATGAACTGACCACCGTGATTATTTTCACCATACCCAACAGCTCAAGAGGTTCTCCGTGTGTATGAATGACTCAAAATAATGAATGAGCTAGGTATTGATGCAAAAAAAAGGGAGATAGTCGATTGTGGATCCAGACAACTCAAGGATCATAAAATAAACTATCTGACCCATGATTTAAAGTTGACAGCGGTAGTACTTGTACTGAGGATATGGTACTATTATATACATTGTGAGAAATTTTGGGTATGCACTGATCATAAAGCCCTAAGTATCTGTTTTCACAAAAAGAGTCGAATATGAAATAATAAAGTGGGTTAGAGCTTCTGAGAGATTTGGATTGTAGAAAATTGTACCACCCAGGAAAGGTACCACATATGATGGCTGATGCCTTGAGTAGAAAGCGCCTCGGGATGGTACCACATATGATAGTCAGGGAGCGTGAGCTGCTAGAGCAGTTGTGAGCCTCAGTAGTGATGTGATCCCTTCTGATGATGACAGTGATTGTGTGACAGCTAGCCTGAGACTAGAACCGGATGAGAGAGCCCGAATTTGACAGGCTTAGTATGTTGATCGGCATGGTGTCGATAGTTTGGGTCAGATTCAGAAAGGTACAGTGACAGAGATCACAGAGAGTGTCGATGATTTACAGAGAGGTTCAGAGACAGTAAAAGTGCTCCCCAGGACTACAGTTGATGAGATAGTAATATTGTCAGAAGCTCACTCTTTGGGATATATAGTGCATACGAAATGTAATGAATATATATATGAAATCTCTAAAAAGGGTATTGGTGGTCAAATGTGAAAAGAGATATGATAGAGATTGTGGAAAAAGTGCCTAGTATGTCAGCAGAATAAGGTAGAGTATTAAAGGTCTACAGAGTTATTATAGCCTCTACCTATATCGACACGGCACGAAAATGGGAGCAAGTCTCCATGAATTTTGTGATGGGTTATAGAGGACTCAGATGAATCACGAGGCTATTTAGATGATAGTCGCTATGTTGACTAAGTCTACCCACCTTTTGGTTATGAAATCCCTAAATACTCAAAGTGTGTATGAGGATTCAGGTATAAGGAAGATTGTGGAACATTATGTAGCATTCCAGTGAGCATGGTATCATATAGGGATTCCCGCTTTACTTCCCACCTTTGAGAATATTTTTCAGGAAGCTACGAGAACCCGATTTAGTATTGCACAGCTTTCCGTCCTCAGACAAATGGTCAGCTAGAGAGGACTGTATAGGTTCTGGAGGATATGATGGAAGCGTGTGCCGTTAATTTTATAAGCTCCTGGGATGATCAGTTGTTACAAATTGAAGTCGTCAATAACGACAGTTGTCACTTGAGTATCGGGATAACAAGATATGAGGCACAGTATGGCCGTAGGGGTTGTTTCCCCGACTTGGATAAGAAAAAGTGGGTGACAGATAGAAATTTCTTCTGAATTAGTATAATAAGTCTCTGAGGATGTTCAGTTGAGTGAGAGATTAAGAACACCTCAGAGCAGACAAAAAGCATTGAATTCACCGAGTGTGAATCAGTATGGTTGAAGTTATTTGTCCTAAGGGAATAAGGACATAACGAGACTCGGAAAGAAGGCAAACTGAGTTTTGCTGAATGGAATTTTTGAGAGATTGGACAAGTGGGAGATAAGACCTGTAGGTTGGCGTTATCACCTGAATAAACAGGCATCCACGATGTGTCCCATCTTTTGATACTTCGGCAATACTATCCAGATCCAGCATAGGTGATCGGATATGAACTCCAACAGTTCAGCTCAGTGCAATATAAGTATATTGAAAAAGTTGATTCGGGCATTAAACATGAAAGAGAAAGTGTTGGGGTTTAAGACGATCTCCCTAATTAAAGTCCTTTGGTAGTATTATACTCCGGAAAAAGGTCACATGAGAATTAAAAAGTATGATATGATTGATGTACCCGGAGTAGTCTATGGACTCATATGACTTGGTTCTAATTTGGAGGACCAAATTCCTTAAGTGGGGGAGATTATGTAAGACCCGATTTTAGTTAAAATTAAAAATTAAAAAAATGCAAAAGGATTGAAATGGAATTCTCGAGCACGTTGAAGGGCAAAATGGTCAAAAGATCGAAAGTCGGTGTAAATTCGATAAGGAAATTTAATTAAAAATATGGGATTGAGAAATCTTGATCAATAACGAAGAAATAAATTTATTTCGGGTTAAATTGATCAAGATATAAATTTATTGGAAATAATCAAGATTTTTAGTTTGAAAAATAATCCCAAAAATAATCGAAAAATATATCGAAAAGGATTAAAATAAATTAAATAAAATTAAATTAATTAATTTGAAATAAAATAATAATTTTTGGGTAGATATTTTAGACATTTTAATATATTTTATTGATTAAAATATTAATAAAATTAAATAATAAATTAAGTTAAAAAAAAGAGGAAACTGGAAAAAAAACAAAAATCGCGAAAACGGAAAACGAAATAGAGGCCGAGCCTCTTGCCGGCGATCGAAGGCCGACGGTGACCAAGGAAGGAAGCCCGACGAGGCCCGGACCACCACCGGCCTAAAGGAGCCACGAACGGCGGCCACCTGCGAGAGGAACGGCGAAACGGAGAAACCGAGGGAGAAAAAGGAAACGGCGACGGACGGCGCCGATCTGGCCGACCCCGACCACCGCCGAACGTCCCCAAGGCGCAGGCGAGCCGATTGGTGGTGGACACGACCAGCGAAACTGCCAGCAAACGGCGGAAAAATAAATGGGTTCCGACGGAAGAGGAGAAAGGCCGGACCGGCGACTTTTCGGCGACCTCGACCGAAGCCGACCCCAGATCTGAGATGCGGACGACCTAACGGAGCCACTGGCGGTGGAAGCCGATGGAGAACCGGCCAGCAAGGCCCTGAACCAGAGCGAACCGGAGTGAACTGGGGTGAACCGACGGTCCGAACCGGGTCTGAACCGGACCGAACTGGTTCAGCCAAGAAAGAGAGGAAAAAAAGAGAAAAAGGGAAAAAGAAAAAGAGAAAAAATTGGGAAAAAATCTCGACAATGTAATCGAGCTACGGGTAAGTCGATAAGCATCGAAATTGACCGATTTAAATTTTGGAATATTTTATTTAGTTAATTTTCGACTGGAAAATTTACCCAAAAATTATGAAATTGTGTAGCTCGACAATCGACGTCTAACGAGAGCTCGAGATAGCCTCGATTTACATACTAACATGGAATGTCGGGTAAGTAAATCTTATTTACGATAATTTACATCGTTATGCGTGCTTCAGATTTAATTATCGCATAAAATAAATTAAATTATAAAAATTTAGATAAATTATCGTAAATAATGAATTGAGCTATTCGAGAGTTAGAACGAGGCACAAGAAATTGTTGGTGGGCCCAATGAGCCCAATAGGCCTCGATAATGTGAAAATTAAGTGAAAAACAGGCTTAAGGTTGATTAAAGCCCATTAAGGTGTAATCGGGCCCAATAGGGGTAAATGAGCCCAATGATTTAAATTAAGCCCAGAAGATAGGAAATACAATTAAATTGTATAATATCTGACCTGAGGAATAATTATACGCAGTTCCGGACATTGGGTTGAGAGCAGATCGGACTGCGTGACGAGACAGCAATGGAAAAAGAAAGGTCAGACTCCACAGAAAAATAAGGTAAGGGAATTCTATGGACTGCTAGAGGTAACTTTACAAAATTTCAAAGTCATATGCAGTCTTTTAAATTATCTGAAGCGTCTAGAAGTAAATAAATAATTTTAGTGCCCCGAATGGGTAAATTTACCAAAATACCCTTGTTAAGGGTAAAAGTTACAACTTTAGAAAAAATTGGGAGGAGCAAGAACAAGAGGTTCCTGCTCGTTCTGGAGGTGTTTTAATGCATGCATGAGTAGGCTGGCTAACCTTGAAAGAAAAATGCACAGCATTGCATACTTTCAATGATGAAATTGTTTTGAAAACTGTTTTAAGGAAACAGAGCCGCCTACATGTTTTTATTGACATGTGACGTGCTAGAGCTCATCTCGCACAATATTTTGAGTTGTATGATGCATGCATTAGTGCTCGAGCGAGAGCTCGCACTAGAGTTTTACATGCATTGGTGCTGGAGTCTAACTCGCACCAGATTTTATATATATATATGATTTTCATGACACGGTGCTAGAGTCTAACTCGCACCAGATTTTACATGATTTTTATGACAGGGTGCTAGAGTGTAAGTCGCACCAGATTTTTCACATGATTTGATGAGAGTGCTAGAGCTTAGCTCGCACTAGTTTTACTTGAATTGACGAGAGTGCTGGAGCATCGCTCGCACCCCCCACTGATTTTTATGAGAACATGCGATAAGCCATGCTTGGAGCTTCGGGTAGACTGTGTGTCACCGATTAAATAGGCTTGCACGTGTGTTTTGAGATATGGCATGAGTATAGAGATATGATATGGGTCCACGGAGTACGATGTACCGTGCAAGTAGCATGGAGTACGATGTACCGTGTGGTATCGTTGGATACGGGGTATCTTTGGATACGGTATCTTCAGATACGGGGTATCTTCGGATACGGGGTATCTTCGAATACGGCATCTTCGGATGCGTGGGATCGGATAAGACTTACGGGTTGGATTGACCAACCTCTCGGGCGATCCCGATCCGGGTGAGACCCCGAACACTAGGATCCGTGTAGCAGAGGGGCTCACGAGGACACACGACCATAGTCCTGGTTATTACCGATATACAGATGTTACCTAGTCTCGCATGTTGATGATCTTGACGATGATTAAAACTGGGTTTTGAATTAAATGTGCATGATGATTATTTCCATGCTTTTTAAACCCATGTGCGATGTAAACTGATTTTCATGTTTTTGTGTGAGTCAGGACCACCCGAGGGATGGGTCGAGTCCTGACTTTATTGTGAAATTTTTAAATGAGAAAGAAATAATTTAAAAAGAGTTGCATGTTGAATTTTTCGTGCGATTGTGTTTTACATGACGTCATGAATCATTGCATCAGTTTTAAAATGTGTGGTGAAAGGGTGGTTTATGCATGGCACCACGTTCATGTAGGTAGTATGGTTACCTACTTGTTCGTAGGATTGCCTTACTGAGCTTGATGTGCTCACCCCTTTCATTTTCTCACACAGATTGGATAATCTCCAGTAGATGTTGAGGCGACTGAGTACTGCATTCTGGATATCCGCTGCTGCCCATCATTTAAGGTATATACACTTGTACATATTGTATCTAAATAAACATAGCACAGTAACATGTTTGTAAGTAACTTTAGGGGATGTATAAATATTGTAAACACTTATAAATGACTGAGAAAGAATTAAGTTATATGGTAAATGAATGATGGGACTGGCATTGACGCACAGCCCAATTTGTTAGTGGAGTGTGGTCACGATTAGAGGACAAGTAAGCATGAAAGAAAATAATAAAACGCAAAAAATTTACTCTGATTTTTGGGTAGTTTTGGGTCGTGACAAAACTATTTAGGTCTATGATTAGCTCATTACTTTATCTTACTGCAAGTAGACCTGATATTATGTTTAGTGTGTGTTTGTGTGTGAGATTTCAATCCTCACCTAGAGAATCTCATTTACTAGCTACAAACAGAATTTTTAGGCATCTCAAAGACACACATTTACTAGGATTATGGTACCCTAGAGATTCTACCTTTGCTCTTCATGCTTATTTTGATGCAGACTTTAGAGGATGCAAAGTAGATAGGAAAAGCACTTCAGGTACCTATCAATTTTTAGGGAATAGATTAATCTCATGGTTCTCAAAGAAATAAAATAGTGTAGCACAATCCACAACTGAGGTAGAATACATAGCAACTGGAAGTTGTAGTGCTCAAGTATTGTGGATTAGGCAACAAATAAGAGACTATGGCATAGACATGAAACAAATTCCCATAAAATACGATAATACCAGTGCAATTAATCTCTCCAAAAATCCAATTCAATATTCTAGAACTAAACATATTGAAATTAGACACCACTTCCTTAGAGATCATGTGCATAAAGGGGATATAGTTCTAGAATATATTGATACAATGCATCAAGTAGCTGATATTTTCAGTAAACCCCTTGGAAAAGAAATATTTTATGTTCATAGAGGTGAATTAGGACTAATGACTACTCCTTGATGTGCTTGATTTAAGTTTGTTTTTACAAATTCTTTTCAACCATGTTTTCAAACATTTTCTAGGCAAATTGGTACAAAAGATCGATCTCTATTCATTATAGATTGATCTTGTTTACTCAGAATAGCCTACAAAATTTGGGTCAAGACTAGGAGATCAATCTTCTATTCATTGAAATCGATCTTCCTGCCTTTATCATGTTTTTCAAATACAATCTGGATAATTAAGATCATTCTTCACAATCTGACAGATTGATCTCCTTAAGATTTTATATAACTAAGATCGATCTTCACAATCTAACAAATCGATCTCTTTAAGTCTCTAGGAAATAGAGATCGATCTCTACCTCTAGCAGATCGATCCCCTTAAGACGCTAGATAACTGAGATCGATCTCTTACCTCAACAGATCGATCTCCTTAGCCCTTGGCTATTTAAAGCGTCACCTAATTCCCAAATTTTTTAGAAACTCAAAACTCCAAAACCCTAACTCTCATGAAAAACACCTCTCTTCCTCTCTGTCTCTCACCCCCGAGATTACTCTCTCGGTAAGATTTCCTCGTTTGATTTCATTTTCGTTCTGTTTAGTTTTGTCGACCCGACATTTGTTTTTCAAAAATTTTACTGTTCCTCCATAGATCGATCTGTTCGCCTCTATTCATTCTTGTCACTTTACTATTAAAGTTCTTCGTGAACCCATCTTGAATCTTGTTAGGTGTTAGTGAATCCATATTCTATGTGTTTTGTAGGCTAGTTTGATTTGTGTAATTATCTATCTAGCTTAGATTTCTTTGTGTAGGATTAGAAATCCTTATATCCAACACACCCCATTTCCATATTCCCTAACAACCTTAAAACACAATGCCTCGAACTAAAACAGGAGCATCTAGAACACCATGACCATCTCTTGTAAACCCATCACCCACTACGTTTAGTCGATGCTTTCAAACCCCGGCCAAACGTAAACGGTTTGATGAAAATTTCTCCACATTACCAATTAAACATTGGCGCACCATTGATTTCTCTTTTTTGAATCGCATTGATTTTCCCTATCTCGTAAAATTCCAAGAATACAAGTGGCTTTCATTTCTCAAAATCAATACTCCTGTTCCACTCAATATTATCTGCGCCTTCTTTTCAAATGCTGAACTTGTCACCTCTCCTAATGATACTTGTCGCACCATAGGATTTAACACTTTTGTCATAGCCAAATCTCTCTATATTGACAAACAACTGCTAGCGCGAGTTTTTGGTATACCCGATTTGGTCTTACCAATGAAGATAATGAGGTAACACTAGATTTTCCCTTCACCGATGACCGTGCTAGTGAGTTACCCATGCATCCTCGCCTCTTTCATCTTATTATCTCTTGGAACCTTCGTCCTTTTGGCACTCGTCACTCGACCATTAAGAAACTTGATCGATTTTGGCTCTATAACATTCATTCTCCTTCGGGTCAAAAGATAAACCTGATCCATTTCATTTTTTAAAATTGGCTTAAGGTCATTAGGGGCAAGCCAACACCATTGTCTTTCCGCAACCACTTGCCTTTCTTCTTCGGCACCTTGGTGTTGACTGCACGTGTGAAGCTAGTGAACTACCATCACAAAAGAGTGTTATCAACATCAGCACGCTTCACTATGACAGATATTATACAGATGACGATGGAACTTGGCGCAAGAGGATTGGACTTCCCACTCACGATGCAGAGATGGAGACAGATGCTCCAACTGAGCCTTTCGGACCACCTGCTGAGGAACCCACACCTGCTGCTTCATTATCGGTCACCTTGGACTCCATTGTGACCATGATCATGGACCTTCGTCTGACCATGGATCAGTGCTTTACAAATATTGAGTCTCAAGTTGGAATCCTTCAAGTGACTCAATAGGCAATGTTTGATGAAGTGCAGACCACATGTACCAATGTTGACGCGATCTTTTATCATTTTCCTCTGCCTTCTTAAGACCACCCGGTTGATAGTATTACTTGGATATCTAGTTGTGATATACGTTGATATACTTACCTCTATTTTGAAATGACATTTGCTATATTGTGTTTACTTAAATATGTTACTTACTTCTCATTTAATGTATGTTCTTCATTGCTTGATTTGAAAGGATCATGCTTACCTTCTTCATATGACAAAAAGGGGGAGAAAAAGAGCATATCTTAAGGGGTAGCATATATTAAGGGGGAGCAAATTTTATATACAAATTATTTGACATATTTTAGGAACCAAAATCTTAAATGATTGAATTAAGTTTTGTCATATCAAAAAGTGGGAGATTGTTAACTTTGAATGATGTATTTTGAAATGACAAAACATTAATCTCAATGAACTTATTTTCAAATCATTTGTAAGAAACTATTTCTAAGTAATTATCTTAAAATCATATTGCATCAATGTTCACTTAGAAATATTGTCAACCTACAAATCTTTCTAAACTAAACTTTGGCTGGAAACTAAAAATCAAGCTAAAGAAATTGGTCTAAGAGTTTGTCAGGATTGATCTCCATTAAGCAAAAGCCTTGCAGGATCGATCTCAAGGAATGGTGAGATCTTAATCTTAAGGAATTGTGAGATTGATCTCCTCAAGGCAGAGGCTTTGCAAGATCTATCTCAAGGAATTGTGAGATCGATCTCCTCAAGGCCAAGACATTATAAGATCGATCTCATGGGGTTATGAGATCGATCTCCTATAAACGATAGCAATATTTCCAAGCAGAGATTGATCTCCTCATTAATAATAGATAGATCTCCATTGTTTTTACTGAGTATAATAACTAACAAGAAGATATATCCCTTTCTAAATAAGATCGATCTTCCCTTCATAGAGTTCCTTTGCGATGCAGGTTCTGGAACTAAGAGATCGATCTCTTCAGATAAATGAGATTGATCTGGAACTCATCTGCAGAACTCCAACGACTACTTTTATAGGTTTTCAATGGGAGAAAATGCATTAAATGCTTCACCAACCAATTGGGTGTATAAATACAAGCCATAAAGACATTGGAGACAAGAAGAAAGAAAGCAAAAAAACTCTGAACATTCTTGAGAAACATTATTTGTGTCCAAAGTGATTAAGTTGTATTTAATTCATTTCAATTTATCAACTACCTTGTGAGGAAGCATTTGTTTGTATTCATTCTCTATTATAAGGAAGAGAGGAAGTGTTCCTTTGAGTGAAAGCTATTGTGAAAGAGTTTGGGTAGCTTCATTGGCTACAGGGGTAGAGAAGTTATTCCTTAACCTTGAAAAGGAACCTATAAAGATCACTTTGATTAGTGAAAATGACTCCTTGATAAGAAGGTCAAGAAAAGATGATGTAGGCAAGAGATTTGGTCGAACATCTATAAATTACTATGTTTGCTAGTCTTCATCTTTATCTTCTTTTTACTGTATATTTACTCTATTGCTTATTGCTGTCATTTATTTGGTTAAGTGCAATTTGAGTTAAGATAGTTTAAATTTAATAAATTGCTAGAAAAATCGATTCACCCCTCCTCTCAGTTGAGCCAACAGCTTTTATGTCTCTTGCTTAAGTTGTGCCTCCAGTGATTATCTTTATGATAATGATAAAAACTCTTTAGTCGTTGGCCTTGTCTTAATCTTTATTCTTAGAACCTTTTGCACTAGAGCTCTCTTCCTTCTTTCATTTTGAGGGTTTCTTACCTTTCTCATAATAAAAAATTGGATGGATAGGGATTTCATAAGTGCCCTTAGTCCTTGAGGTTTGCTTAAGCATATTTAATAAATTAGAAATAGTGGTATCTAATCAGTTCATGTTGACATTCAACATAAGTTTTGAAATATCTTATGACAAAAGAAGTAAGAATTGTCTATACTTAACTTGCGATCAATATCATATCCAAGTTGATTAAGCCTCGTAATGAAGCCTATCATCATATACACATGAGGCCTTATGAAACTTACTTTGACCATCTTTGTTTAAAACGAATCCTTAAAGATGTCAAACCTTTTAATGTGTCTTCTTTATGAATGATTCGTAAGGTATAATATGATGTTATGAGCACTTCACATTGTCATGTTTCCTTTTTAAACGTTGAGAGCCATGTTAGCCCACATCACTATGTCGCTCTCGTTAGGTCATCTATATGAACATATAGGATTCCCTTATCCTAGCATCATAATTGAACTTATTAATGATAGGTTGATTAAGGACATAATACTTCTTCTTAAGGACAAGTTTCATTTTGTGAAATCAATAAATGAAATTTGGTCTAATAATTTTATTAGCATCTTGTATACTATTGAGAGATTGATTTCTTATTACCTAAATATTCCATATCTAATTATATAAACAATATATAGCATATTTAGTGTCTACATTTCAATCATTAGAAATAAGGTTTCAACTTTAAAATGATTGTTTTCACTATTTTGTTGAAATAATAGCCCTCCTCTACTATTTCGAGAGTTTAATTCTTGAATCTCTTAGTGAGTCGAGATCCCTTTCAATCTTGTTGAAATCCTTGCTTTTACAAGTCAATACAATAATACCTAATTTGGTAGATAACATAACTTATCAAATACATCACAATGCAACTCCCAGATCAGTTAGGTGACAACTCTTTGCTTAAACATTTCATATATGTTTCGCCTAACTATTACTTCTAAAGTCATATAGTCAAGTTTTTCGCATCCGAAATATACAACTCTAGTTAAGTAAGACCTACTATGAAACCCAGATTTTTCCCACTATGTTTATTAATTGGAATCATAAGATGGATGATTTAGAACATATGAATGTGAATATTGTAGTGGAGGTATGAAAATACGAAACAGGATAAATGAGAAGCAGTAATTTAGATTAAAAGGATTTAAATCATTGGACGAAAGATACGGAATTTAAATGAGAAAAGATAGTGAGTTTGAGAAAGAAAATCGGTCTAAATTAATCTCGAACGTGTAGAAGGGTAAAATGGTCAAAAGATCCTAATTTCGGTGTAAATTCGATAAGAAAATTTCATTAAAAATATGGATTTAGGAAATCTTGATCGATAAAGAAGAAATTATGGAATTTCGAGTCCAATTGGTCAAGATACAAAGATATTACGAATTTTCGTAATTTTCGCCCAGAACATTATCCCGAAAATATGCAAAAAATACACCGAAAAAGTTAAAATAAAATAAATAAATAAAATTAATTAATTAATAAAATAAAATATGATTTTTGATATATTTTGGGTATTTTATTATGTTTTATTTGATTAAAATAAAATATAATATAATAAAATAATAATAAAGTATATTATAAAAAAAAGATTGAAATTGAAAAACTGAAAACGTGAATTGGAAACAGAAAGCAAAACGTGAGAAAAAAAATGTAGTACAGGGACTGAGGGACCGACTGCCGGTGAGCCACTACCGGCGCCAGACAAGGCCAGCCGACCACCGACAACGAAGCCCCACAGCCACCCGACTCTCCTGCCACTGGCGGCGTGCACCGAAAATGCTGAAATCCGACGGATAGAGGGAGAGAAGGCCGAAAGAGGAGAAGACGATTTTGGCGGCTCCACCGGCGATTGACCCCAATCGACCCCAGCCGAACGTTGCCCTGCTCCAGGTGCATCGAACCATGCCAACAACGGCCCGAGAACCGATCGAAAAAGTGGTGAACGGCGATGGGAAAGCCTGAACCAGTACGGACCGGTTGAGCAAGAAGTGAACCGGACTGAACCGGACTGATCTGAACCGGTCTGGGCCGGATCGAATCGGTTCATCCAAGAAAGAAGGGAAAAAAGGAGAAAAAGAGAAAGAAGAAAAAGGAAAAAAAATTTGGGGATACACCGGACTTCAGGTAAGTCGGTAAGAGGTCAAAAGTGATCGATTTAATTTTTAGAAAATTTATTTAAATTATATTTGATCAAAAATTTACCCGAAATTAAATATATATAATTGTGCAGTTCAACGATAAATCGCGTACGTGAGCCCGATCGAACTTCGATTTGCGCACTATCGTAAAATCTCGGGTACGTAAAGCTCATTTACGACAATCTATGTAATTATCGCGCATTAAAAGTTTATTTTACGAGTTACGGATTAAATTACGCATTTAGTGGATTAAAGTGAGATTTTTAATTAAATTATCGTAAATGATATATGGGCTATTCAAAGAGTCTAGAAAAAGCCCAATAAGTACTGATGGGCCTAGTGAGCCCAATAGGCCTCGATGAAAGAATTAATAAGTGGAAATGGGTTTAAAACGGATTAAGGCCCATTAAGGTGCAATCTAGCCCAATAAGAGAGAAATTGGCCAAATTAGCTAAATTGACAGTAGTAAATATGAGAAAAATATTTATTGAGTTAAATACGATTAAAACGAGGATTATATCGATAAAACCGAGTAAAAAGGAGTAAAATCGATTAAAAGTCAGCTTTTGGTCAAAACTTCGATATAATCACATATTTGGATATGTTGAAATGAATTTAAGCCATATGTGATAAGTTGAACTTGTTTTGCAACAGCTCGATCTATCGACATGTTTTACGAGGTAAACTCGAGCATCGAGGAAAGCGCTCTACATCAGTCGCTAAGAGGTAAGGGATATAATTTAGAGTAGCGTTAGTACTCCTTCATCCTTACCAACTGTTTATGTATGAAATTGAATGTGATTTTACAAAATGGATTTCCAACTGTATTCAAACCGAAGCCAAAACCATTTCTCGAGTTTTCAACATGATTTATATATATGAGATATATTTTTACAGCATACATGTTTATAAAAGTGATTTTTCACTTCTGAAATGAAAGCATAGTATTTTCACGTGAGATTACGGGTTAAAGTCTTGATATGTTGTATGAAACCATGTTTTCATGATACGGGTTAAAGTCCCGAAATAGCTTTTAAGCTATATTTTCACGATACGGGTATTAGTCCTAAGAAATAGCTATTATAACTATACTTTCCATATTTACACGGGCTAGAGTCCCGCAATGATTTATGAAAATCATGTTTTCTATGAAAAACAGGTTAGAGTCCCATAACGATTTTGAGAATCGGGTTAAAGTCCCGTAATGATTTTTAATACACGGGTATGAGGCCCGAAATGATTTTTGATAAAATGGGTAAGAGGCCCAAAATGATTTTGTGGGGTGAAAAGGCATGATATGACGATAGTCAGAGGATCTAGGGTCAATCTCGTATGGAGACGATCGAGGATCTACCTGGCCGACAGCCAGAGAACGGGCAGGCTCTGACTTGATATGAGAAACGTGTGCATAGTCCACTCTTGGGATGCACGTGAGTTCATGCGTATAGTCCCCATGTAGTGGTGCACGAGAGATAGGGCAGCGTACGACCCTAATCCAGTCCTATGGCTCCCCTGTAAAATGGCCATATGTACCTATGATGAATGTCCTACGGGAACAGATGTATGATGTCCTTCGGGACTAGTATATGAGACGATTGCTTGACTCTACACGATGAATTGATGGAATGATATATATATATATATGTTTTCGCACATTTAATGCTACCTGATTTATGATTTTATTGAGCACATGTTTTCTTTGAAGAGATTTTAAAGGTAGCCATGAGTATGTTTTACGAAATGTGCATATGTCAATAAGATTTCATTTTCAAAGTGATAAGCATGTTATGATATGCATGATTAAGTTTTGAGATGCTTTTACTTGTTTACACGACGTGATATGCATACTATATATGAGTTTTACTAAAAAGATGCATGATGTGTAAACGTATGATTTAAGCATGTTTTTACTGCTTTTATAAAATGTAAGCATCTATACTCCAGTACATGTTTATGCTGATTTGTAAAACCATGAGTTTTACCATGTTTTGAGTATTTAAAGCTATTTTAAATGTATCTCTTATTGAGTCTAAAAAACTCACCCCCTCCTCTCCATCTCCCAGATTATCTATAGCGAGTCTACTGCACATACGAGACTGTGGTCGTTAACAAGGTAGTTCGACCTTTCATCAGATACTTTCGTAACTTTGAGGTGCAGTCTTACTTATATTCCAGACATGTGATACAGAATAGACACTATTGTATATCATAGTCGGGATGTAATAGTTGTAAATGATTATATATATACAGAATGTATGTGATGTAATGAGATCCTGGAAAATGAAAAGATTTTAAATCTAGACATGGACAGGAAAACAACATAGTTAATGGTTAAAAAGTTTAAATTAGCCTCATTTTTCCGCGCTTCCGGGGCGTGACAGTTTTCTTAGTATGAAAGCAAATGTTGTGTAGTACTGTCGTGTCTATTAATAAGAGTGTATTACATCCTAATGTGTCTATGCATGTCTAGTAATAAAATAAGCTTACTTGTCAAAGTATGACTTAATTTATGAATTATGTGCAAATAGTAGATCGCTAATCATGTGTGGCAGATGGAGCCGTTCACAGAGACGAGTTGAACCCGCTCCACCATCTCCCCCTCAACCCGAGAGCCCTACTGATAGAATAAGGAGGCTCGAAGAGACAGTACACGGTATGAGGGAAAGACTTACAGCCTTTACCACTATGTTTACCCAGCAGTTTGGGGTACGTACACCTGATACGGAGACAGCTACTCTTACGCCTAATCCTCTTCCCCCACCAGTTCCTCCAGTAGCCCCAGCCCTCAGCCAACAGTTCCCCAGCATAGGGATGACAGAGAGACTCAGAGGGTACGAGATTTCTTGAGTATGCATCCTTCGGAGTTCACAAGGCTTAAGGACCCGGTTAAGGCTGAGGAGTGAATCGTTGATATTGAGGCGATATTTCAGTTTTGGGGTGTACTGATAGGGAGAGAGTGACTATGACGGGTTAAATGATAAAGGGACAGGCTAAGTTCTGGAGGAGATCCACACAGATGATATTAGCCGAGGATCTCTTAGAGATCACATGAAATGCTTTCTTAGTCGCATTCCAAGAGCAGTATGTACCGCTTGTAGCTCGAAAGAAGATGCATGTAGAGTTTTTGGATTTGTAACAGGGAAGTTCTATAGTAGACGAGTATGAAAACAAATTTACAACCCTGATGAGATATGATCTAGAGACAGTTAGAGATCTCAAGCATCGAACAAAGAGATTTTGGCAGGATTGAGATCCGGGATCAGATATAAGCTGTTGGGTCAGAATATCATAGATTTCATAGATGCTCTGAGGTGAGCCCAAGAGATAGAGAGGGGCTTAGACGTTACTCAAGTAGAGTATGGTTTTAGGAGATCAATTAGAGTTAAGGGGAAGAGAGCAGTTGCTTTTCGACATGATTTGAGAAGGGGTTAGCCTAAGAGACAGAGGGTGGAAGGACCTCAGATAAGGGCTGGTAAGCCCAAGACTCTGGTTGGTGTCGTAGGTATGATCAGAGGCCTTGAGATAAGAGTGCCATGGTACAGGACATGTGGCAATATTTACACCAAACTTGTCGCGCAGGTACATTTACTTGCTACAGGTGCAGTGAAGCAGGACACATAATGAGAGAGTGTCCACTTATGAGATCTCAGGAACCTCGTGAGGCACCTAGACAGATAGAGAGATCGGCTCAGGCTCCATAGAGGAGAACTACAAACGCAGACAAGGGCAAGAAGCCTTTCTCTCAATGCCGAGTGTACGCCCATGACCAGGAGACAGCAGATATATCCTCCGATGCTATCTGAGGTACTGTCCTTGTCTGTAATCATGAAGTTCATGTATTATTTAACCCAGGTTCCATACACTCGTTTGTGTCACAACGATTTGCATGTGAGTTTCATAGGAAACCTGGAGTCATTAGATAACATGTTGCACCTATGCACGTGATACATAAAACATATATGATATGTAAAGCTTGTGATATGATGGTAGGAGATAAGAAGTTGTTAGCAGATCTAATATGGTTGAATATGTAAGACTTTGATGTAATATTAGGCATGGATTGGTTAGCTACCAATCGTGTAAGTCTAGACTGCTACACTAAGACCTTAACTTTCTCCTTACCAGAAAAGTTCAGTGTATGTTTGGTTAGAAAGTAATAAAAGTGCTTAGTGTTAAAGTTATGAAATGATATAATGTTTATGTATGAGATTGACGTATGATGTTTTATTGTGTGAAGGATACATTGCCTTTATTTTTGATGAGAGTTGGAACCACAAAGTATATAGGATGTTTCGGTGGTATGTAAGTTTCCCGAAGTATTCTCAAAGGATTTACCGGGGTTACCACCAGAGAGAGAAGTTGAGTTTACCATTGAGCTAGTACCAGATACTCAGCCCATCTCCAAGCCACCTTACCAAATGGCATTGGTAGAGTTGAAAGAATTAAAGAAGCAGTTGCAAGGATTACTCGATAAGGGGTATATATCTAGTGTGTCACCATGTGGTGCACCAGTACTATTTGTCAGAAAGAAGGATGGTAGTTTCTGTCTATGTATAGACTATAGGCTTTTGAATAAAGCAACAGTTGAGAATAAGTATTCCCTGCCCAAGGATAGACTACTTATTTGATCAGCTGAGAGGGGTTTCAGTGTTTCAAAGATAGATTTGAGATCGGGTTATCATCAGCTAAGGATTAAGGAGGCTGATGTACAAAAGACAGCAATTCAGACCTGATATAGGCACTACGAATTCCTAGTTATGCCCTTTTAGATTGACTAATACCCCAGATACATTCATGAGTCTTATGAAAGATGTCTTTCGAGAATACTTAGATAGATTGATGATAGTATTCATCGATGACATCTTGATTTTTTCTGGATCACAGGAAGAGCACGAATAACATTTGAGGACTGTGCTCCAAACTCTCCGTGAGAAGAAGTTATATGGTAAATTTTGTAAGTGTGTTTTCTGGCTAGACCATATTGCATTCCTCAAACATATGGTATCTAAGGATGGGGTGTTAGTAGATCCATCCAAGGTAGATGCAGCATTGAGATGGGAAAAGACTGAGGACAATCACGGAGGTCAAAAACTTATTGGGATTAACATGGTATTACCGACGGATTGTCGAAGGGTTTTCATGGATAACAGCTCCATTAACCAGACTGACCCATAAAGAGGTTCAGTTTATATGGTCTGAGTAGTGTGAGCAAAGCTTTTAAGAGCTTAAACGTCGGTTGAATACGACACTAGTCTTGACCATTTAGAGTGGTTCTGGGGGGATATGTGGTATTCAGTGATGCTTCCCACCAGGGTCTCGATTGTGTGCTTATACAACATGGTAGAGTGGTAGCTTATGGATCCTGTCAACTAAAGGATCACGAGCATAATTACCCCACTCATGACTTGGAGTTAGCTGCAGTAGCTTTTGCACTCAAGATATGGCGACATGAATTGTATGGAGAGAGATTTCAGATCTTGACTGACCACTAGAGTCTTAAATACTTGTTTGATTAGAAGGAGTTGAATATGAGATAGTGGAGATGGATAGAGCTCCTCAAGGTTTATGACTACAAGATTTTATATCATCTTGGTAAGGCGAACGTGGTAGCCGACGCCCTGAGCAGAAAGGGTATAGTGTCCTACATGATTAAAGAATGGGACTTATTGGAACAATTCGTCGAACTCAGGATCAGTATGGATGAGATTAAGCATTGATACATGGCTAGCCTACGGATTGAAACCAGTATACTAGATCAAATTAGAGCTGGACAGCGAAACGATCAGAGGTTACTGGATATGGTTAGCCAGGTAGAGGAGAGATCGCAGTCTGAGTTTACGGTCAGTGATGATAGATTACTGAGGTCCCAAGGCTGTATCTGTGTGCCACATGATAACACCTTGAGACAGAGCATTCTGAAAGAGTCTCATTATCCTAGATGCACCTTGCTCTCGATTTAATGAACAGGTAACTAAGGGTGTTCAACTCATATATGACAGATTGAGGACCGCACAGAAACATTATGCCAATGTGCGCAGACATCCTCTTGAATTTCAGGTTGGAGACTCTGTATTTGTTAAGGTGTCACCGATGAAAGGTATAGTACGCTTCGAAAAAAGAGGAAGTGTTACGATTTCAGACTATTCCACTAGTAAAGGTTCTTTGGTAACACCACAAGACAGAAAAAGTCACTTGGAAACTAGAGAGCCAAATGAAGGAGAAGTACTCTCACATGGTTGATGAACCAGCTTGAATTCAGAGGACTGAATTCTTAAAAGGTTGGGAGAAATGTGAAACCCAGATTTTTCCCACTATGTTCATTAATTGGAATCATAAGACGGATGATTTAGAACATATGAATGTGAATATTGTAGTGGAGGTATGAAAATACGAAACAGGATAAATGAGGAGCACTAATTTAGATTAAAAGGACTTAAATCATTGGACGAAAGATACGAAATTTAAATGGAAAAGATAGTGAGTCTGAGAAGGAAAATCGGTCTAAATTAATTCCGAACGTGTAGAAGGGTAAAATGGTCAAAAGATCCTAATTTCGGTGTAAATTCGATAAGAAAATTTCATTACAAATATGGATTTAGGAAATCTTGATCGATAAAGAAGAAATTATGGAATTCCGAGTCCAATTGGTCAAGATACGAGGATATTATGAATTTTCGTAATTTTCGCCCGGGACATTATCCCGAAAATATGCGAAAAATACACCCAAAAAGTTAAAATAAAATAAATTAATTAATAAATAAAATAAAATATGATTTTTGAGATATTTTGGGTATTTTATTATTTTTTATTTGATTAAAATAAAGTATAATAAAATATAATATAATAAAATAATAATAAAGTTTATTATAAAAAAGAAAGAAAGAAAGAAAAGATTGAAATTGAAAAACTGAAAACGTGAATTGGAAACAGAAAGCAAAACGTGAGAAAAAAATGCAGCAGAGGGACCAAGGGATCGACTGTCAATGAGCCACCACCGGCGCCAGACAAGGCCAGCCGACCACTGGAAATGAAGCCCCACAGCCACCCGACTCTTCTGCCACCGGCGGCGTGCACCGAAAACGTTGGAATCCGACAGATCGAGGGAGAGAAGGCCAAAAGAGGAGAAGACGATTTCGGCGGCTCCACCGACGATTGACCCCAACCGACTCCAGCCGAACGTTGCCCTGCTCTAGGCGAACCGAACCACGCCAGAAACGGCCGGAGAACCGGCCTGAAAAGTGGTGAACGGCGATGGGAAAGCCTGAACCGGTACCGACCGGTTCAGCAAGAAGTGAACCGGACTGAACCGGACAGGTCTGAACCGGTTTAGACCGGACCGAATCGGTTCATGCAATAAAGAAGGGAAAAAAAGAGAAAAAGAGAAAAAGGAAAAAAATTTCGGGGATACACCGGACTTCGGGTAAGTTGGTAAGAGGTCAAAAGTGATTGATTTAATTTTCAAAAAATTTATTTAAATTATATTTGATCAAAAATTTACCCGAAATTAAATATATATAATTGTGCAGTTCAATGATAAATCGCGTACGTGAGCCCGATCGAACTTCGATTTGCGCATTATCATAAAATCTCGGGTAAGTAAAGCTCATTTACGACAATCTATGTAATTATCGCGCATTAAAAGTTTATTTTACGAGTTACGGATTAAATTACGCATTTAGTGGATTAACGTGAGATTTTTAATTAAATTGTCGTAAATGATATACGGGCTATTCAAAGAGTCTAGAAAAAAGCCCAATAAGTACTGATGAGCCTAGTGAGCCCAATAGGCCTCGATGAAAGAATTAATAAGTGGAAACGGGTTTAAAACGGATTAAGGCCCATTAAGGTGCAATCTAGCCCAATAAGAGAGAAATTGGCCAAATTAGCTAAATCGACAGTAGTAAATATGAGAAAAATATTTATTGAGTTAAATACGATTAAAACGAGGATTATACCGATAAAACTGAGCAAAAAGGAGTAAAATCGATTAATAGTCAACTTTTGGTCAAAGGTTCGATATAATCACATATTTGGATATGTTGAAATGAATTTAAGCCATATGTGATAAGTTGAACTTATTTTGCAACAGCTCGATCTATCGACACATTTTACGAGCTAAACCTGAGCATCGAGGAAAGTGCTCTACATCAGTCGCTAAGAGGTAAGGGATATAATTTAGAGTAGCGTTAGTACTCCTTCATCCTTACCAACTGTTTATGTATGAAATTGAATGTGATTTTACAAAATGGATTTCCAACTGTATTCAAACCGAAGCCAAAACCATTTCTCGAGTTTTCAACATGATTTATATATATGAGATATATTTTTACAGCATACATGTTTATAAAAGTGATTTTTCACTTCTGAAATGAAAGCATAGTATTTTCACGTGAGATTACGGGTTAAAGTCTTGATATGTTGTATGAAACCATGTTTTCATGATACGGGTTAAAGTCCCGAAATAGCTTTTAAGCTATATTTTCACGGTACGGGTATGAGTCCTAAGAAATAGCTATTATAACTATGCTTTCCATATTTACACGGGCTAGAGTCCCGCAATGATTTATGAAAATCATGTTTTCTATGAAAAACGGGTTAGAGTCCCATAACGATTTTGAGAATCAGGTTAAAGTCCTGTAATGATTTTTAATACACGAGTATGAGGCCCGAAATGATTTTTGATAAAATGGGTAAGAGGCCCAAAATGATTTTGTGGGGTGAAAAGGCATGATATGACGATAGACAGAGGACCTGGGGTCGATCTCGTATGGAGACGATTGAGGATCTACCTAGCCGACGACCAGAGAACAGGCAAGCTCTGACTTGATATGAGAAACGTGCACATAGTCCACACTTAGGATGCATGTGAGTTCGTGCATATAGTCCCCATTTAGTGGTGCACGAGAGATAGGACAGCGTACGACCCTGATCTAGTCCTATGACTCCCCTGTACAATGGCCATATGTACCTATGATGAATGTCCTACGGGACTCGATGTATGATGTCCTTCGGGACTAGAATATGAGACTATTGCCTGACCCTACATGATGAATTGACGGAATGATATATATATATATATGTTTTCGCACATTTCATGCTACTTGTTTTATGATTTTATTGAGCACATATTTTCTATGATGAGATTTTAAAGGTAGCCAGGAGTATGTTTTACGAAATGTGCATATGTCAATAAGATTTCATTTTCAAAGTGATAAGCATGTTATGATATGCATGATTAAGTTTTGAGATGCTTTTACTTGTTTACACGACGTGATATGCATACTATATATGAGTTTTACTAAAAAGATGCATGATGTGTAAACTTATGATTTAAGCATGTTTTTACTGCTTTTATAAAATGTAAGCATCTATACTCCAGTACATGTTTATGCTGATTTGTAAAACCATGAGTTTTACCATGTTTTGAGTATTTAAAGCTATTTTAAATGTATCTTTTACTGAGTTTGAAAAACTCACCCCCTCCTCCCTATCTCCCAGATTATCTATAGCGAGTCTACTGCACATACAAGACTATGGTCGTTGACAAGGTAGTTCGACCTGTCATCAGATACTTTCGTAACCTTGAGGTACAGTGTCACGCCCCGGAAGTGCGAAAAATAGGGCTAATTTAAAACTTTTTACTCATTAATTCACAATTAAGGTGCATTCCTGTGCAGTGTCATACATCATCATAATTATCATGCCTCAGGATCTCATCATGATATAATATATATTGTATTATATACATTACTCAATTCTAAGTTAATTAATCCTAATACATCCCATACAATGTTATACATCAAGTGTCTGCAATTACAGTAATTGTCTGGGTACATGAAAAGATAAAAGATACCTCAAAATACAATATATGGCCTGGAGCTCAAGTCCTCCACTAGCCACTACTCCGTACGTCGCAGGGAAACCTTTTTCACTTGAAGAAATCTCGGGGGGAAAGAAAACAGGGTGAGCTTCTAAATCGCTCAGTAAAGGGGGTAAGGGACTCATTTCATAAACCAAAATGCACATCACAAAATATTTATTTATATGTGAAACTCATTAATCTCATTTGAAAACCATAGCATGAAAGTACTGAAACGACATTCTCATGTCTCAAATCATGTGAAAACACGAAGTAAAAGGCTCAGTCTAGAGCAATAACAAAGCATGTGAAAATAATGCGATAAACGCTTTCTCAATTAACGTGATAAAATCACTGTAATAATAATGCACGTGGCACAGCCACTAAACACACAGGGCATAGCCACTTATTTAAATTCACACGTGGCATAGCCACTAAACACACGTGGCATAGCCACTGATTTAAATTCACACGTGGCATAGCCACTAAACACACGTGGCATAGCCACTGATTTAAATTCACACGTGGCATAGCCACTAAACACACGTGGCATAGCCACTGATTTAAATTCACACGTGGCATAGCCACTAAACACACGTGGCATAGCCACTGAGTTAAATTTACATGTGGCACAGCCACAGGATAGGGTTTCACGTGGCAACGGCCACCAATTAGGGTTCTCACGTGGCAACGGCCACCAAATAGGGTTTTCACATAGCAGCGGCCACCAAATAGGGTTTTCACGTGGCAACGGCCACCAAATGGGGTTTCTCACGTGGCAACGGCCACCAAATGGGGTTTCTCACGTGGCAACGGCTACCAAGTATACATGGCATAGCCACAGAATGGGTTATTCTCATGTTACCAGAACGGAGAAGAATCGGGCTTACATGCCACCAGAGCAATGCCCGATGTGTACTCGAATTACACACCTAAGTCTTAATCACATAAGACTAGTTTGCCTTCACGTAGAACTCATAGCTGTTTTTCTTTCATAAAACTCATTTGAAAACCGTTTTGTACTCAACACAAAACATATTGAAACTGAGTCCCAACCAGTAAAACACGCACACATTTCTCAAATCTCAATATTGCCTTAACGTAGAGCTCAATTCATTACTCACACAAATTCGACGGTTTATAAAGCAATTTCACAGTCAACTTATAAACGTGTGAAATTACTTAATAGTTTACAAATCACATACACAAATGGTTTAGTTTCGCTTACCTCTTTGCACCTCGTATAGTGCAATCGTTTCCCCCGTATCACGGACTAGCCTCGTATTCCACTCTGGAACTCCCGAGCTGTCCAAACGATGTTAAAACATCAATACTCAATTATCTCATCAACCTCAATTCTCAAAATCGAGCATAATTGCTCATAACATCTCAAATCTCTTGATCCTCGTAACTCTACCCCAAACTAGACTCTCATTCACAACATCTCAACGTTCTACATTTCTCATGCCAATTATCTATGCTAATTCACCACATTGTCTAAATTTCTATTTATAGCTCAAATTCCCAAAATTGCTAAATATCATTATCACTCCAACCACATTGCAATTTCATCAATCCCTAATCATTTCTCAGCTATTTCAACATAATGACAACCACCATTATCATCAAAATCATCTCAAATATCAAGATCAAGGTTTAGAAATTACCCAAAGCTTGTGAGACGCACAACCCACGCCTCGATTCGATTCGTCCTTCGATTTCCAAGTATGTTGTTCTCCCTTTGATGAGGAACAACTTTCCTTCTTGCCACAACTTCTGATTTGGCCAGAAATGGGTTTTTGGATGAGTGAGAAAGCTAGGTTTCGGTAAAAATAGGGGTTGGAAGAGAGAGAAAGTGAGATTGCAGGAGAAAAACAGGGGTTCCTTATATAGGCTGAGGGTAGGAGATCGATCTGGCTCTTGATGAGATCGATCTGCATTTGAATTTTGGGATGATTTGGGGCAATTTATGCCTAGGAGATCGATCTGTCGAGGGGTGAGATCGATCTCTTTATGGCTTTATGAGATCGATTTGCTCCTTGAGGAGATCGATCTTCTCCCAAACAGAATCATTTGGAGATCGATCTCTTCCTCATGAGATCGATCTTCTCTCAAACGGAATCATAAGGAGATCGATCCTCTTCCATTGGAGATCGATCTGCTCCTCAAATTCCTCCTTCCTTGTCATTTTTAACTCACCAGATCGATCTCTCCTTCTCCCAGATCGATCTGTCCTCATAACTTCACACTTATTTTAAACACTTAACATATAAATCTCCAATTATCATTCCCCAATTCACTTAGCTCAATAAATTACACTCCAAGTTCATATTACATCATTCAAATATATCTAAAATTCTCAGATCTCACATCCTCCCCACCTTAAAAAGAATTTAGTCCTCCAAATTCAACTCAACTAGTCAAATAGATGGGGGTATTTCTCCTTCATGAGACTCTCTAGTTCCCATGTTGCCTCTTCCATTGAATGATGTTTCCACAAAACTTTCACTAATGGGATGCTCTTAGTTCTCAGTACCTTCTCTCTTCTATCAAGAATCTGGACGGGTTCCTCAGTGTAGCTCATATCCTCTTGAATGTCCATCTCGTCATACTCTATCACATGAGAAGGGTCCGGGTGGTACTTCCTTAACATAGACACATGAAAAACATTGTGTATTCCGAACATCTGTGGAGGTAATGCTAATTTGTAAGCTACCTCTCCCACTCTCTCAAGAATCTCGAATGGTCCTATGTATTGAGGACTCAATTTCCCTTTCTTCCCAAATCGCATGATACCCTTACTCGGTGATATTTTCAGAAATACTGCATCACCAACCTCAAACTCGAGTGGCCATCTATGCATATCTGCATAGCTTTTTTGTCTACTTTGTGCAGCCCGTAACCTCTCACATATGAGTTTCACACTATGTACGGCTTGATCAACAAGCTCGGGAGCATTTATCTTTCTGTCACCGACTTCTTCCTAAGCTACAGGGGATCTACACCTCCTACCATATAGAGCCACAAAAGGTGCCATTCCAATACTCGCATGATAGCTGTTATTGTATGCAAACTCTACTAGGGGCAGGTGATCATCCCATGATCCCTTAAAATCCATCGTACACACCCTCAACATATCCTCCAGGGTCTGAATAGTCCTCTCTGACTGACCATCTGTCTGAGGATGATAGGCGGTACTGAAACTCAATCGAGATCCCATGGACTCCTGAAACTGGGTCCAAAATCTGGAAGTAAACCGGGAATCTCTATCAGAAGTAATACTCACTGGAGCCCCATGTAATCTAGCTATCTCGCTGACATACAGCTCAGCTAAGGCATCCACAGTATCTGTGCTCTTGATGGCAAGGAAGTGGGCACTCTTGGTCAATCTATCCACAATGACCTATATCGCGTCACGACCTCTTCGGGTCCTCGGTAAACCCATAATAAAATCCATGGTGACATGCTCCCATTTCATGTAGGTACAGGTAAGGGCTGTAGTAGTCCTCCGGGCTTCCGATGCTCAGCTTTCACTTGCTGGCATACTAAACACCTGGCCACATACTCTGCCACGTCTCGCTTCATACCACTCCACCAACACACCTTTCTCAAGTCTCGATACATCTTAGTACTCCCTGGGTGCATGGTGTATCACGAACAGTGGGATTCTCTCAGTATCTATCTCTTCAAGGTATCATCGTCTGGTACACAAATCCGTCCTCTGAATCTCAACAATCTATCCTCACTGACTGTGAGATCCGACTGCGAACTCTGTTCAGCTTGGCTAACCATGTCTATCAATCTCTGATAACTGCGCTGCCTAGTTCTAATCTGATCCATGATCCTGGGCTCTATTCGCAAGCTAGCCATAAATCCAGTCTCTATCTCTTTAACTCTGATCCGAAGTTCGGTAATCTGCTCCAGTAAATCCCATTCCCTGATCATCGTAGCAGATATCACACTCTTCCTGCTCAGGGCATCAGCAACCACATTCGCCTTGCCCGGATGATATAGAATCTCGCAGTCATAATCCTTAAGGAGTTCTATCCATCTCCTTTGTCTCATGTTTAACTCTTTCTGATCAAAGAGATATCTCAAACTCTTGTGATCAGTGAAGATCTGGAATCTTTCTCGATATAAGTAATGTCGCTAGATCTTCAAAGCAAATACCACAGCGGCTAACTCCAAATCATGCGTGGGGTAATTTCGCTCGTGGTCTTTCAGCGTCGCGATCCATATGCGACCACTCTTCCATGCTGCATAAGCACGCACCCCAATCCTTGATAAGATGCATCACTATACACCGAGAATCCTCCTGATCCCTCAGGAATAGTTAACACAGGTGCCGCTGTCAACCTCCTCTTTAATTCCTGAAAACTGAGCTCACATTGATCAGTCCATATAAATGGAGTCTCTTTGCGCGTGAGCTTAGTCAAAGGGGCGGCAATCCAGGAAAATCCTTCCACAAATCTTCTGTAATACCCTGCCAAACCAAGGAAGCTTCGTACCTCAGTAACTGTCCTCGGTCTCTCCCAACTAAGCACAGCTGCTACTTTACTTGGATCCACTGATACTCCTTCCTCTGAGACTATATGACCAAGGAAAGCTATCCGGTTCAGCCAAAACTCACATTTACTAAGCTTTCTGTATAATTGCTTATCTCGGAGTATCTGAAGTACTAACCACAAATGCTGTGCATGCTCCTCATACGATCGAGAGTATACCAGGATATCATCAATAAAGACTATCACAAATTTATCCAGATAGTCTCTGAACACTTCGTTCATCAATCTCATAAATGCTGCAGGGGCGTTCGTCAATCCAAAGGACATCACCAGAAATTCGTAATGGCCATACCTCGTCCTGAAGGCCGTCTTTGGAATATCTTCTTCCTTGATCCTCAATTGGTGATAGCTTGATCTCAAATCAATCTTAGAAAAGACCGATGCCCCTCTCAGCTGATCAAGTAGATCATCAATCCTGGGCAATGGGTATTTATTGTTCATCGTGGCTTTATTCAACAGCCGATAGTCTACGCATAATCTGAGACTACCATCCTTCTTCTTGACAAATAAAACCGGTGCTCCCCACGGTGAAACGCTGGGCCTAATGAACCCTTGATCCAATAACTCCTGTAGTTGTTTCTTCAATTCCTCAAGTTCCACTAATGCCATCCTGTAGGGAGGTTTAGAGATCGGCTGAGTATCTGGTACCAAATCAATGGTAAACTCCAGCTCTCTCTCTGGTGGTAAACCTGGTAACTCATCTGGGAAAACATCCAGAAATTCACACACCACAGGTATATCCTCAATCCTCGGATGTTCCCGCTCATCATCTGAGATGAGTGTCTCATAACCTTCACATGAACAATCATATTTAATATTCTCCAAAATAATATTAAAACTCTCAAATTACTTACTAGAATTCCACATATTCATTTCCTCAATATCTCAATCGTACACTGTAAGGTTCAAGTAGGGAGAAAGTTATAACCTTAGTGTCGCAATCTAAGCTCACTCGATTGGTTGCCAACCAATCCATCCCCAAAATTACATCAAACTCATGTATATTCAACATGATTAGATCTGCTAACATCACTCTATCTCCCACCTTTATCTCACATCCTCTACAGATTAACTCAGTTCTCTGGGATTCACGCATAGGGGTATTTACATGTAGTATATATTCTAGAGGTTCAAACTTCAAGTTTAATCTACATGTAAAATGCTTAGAAATAAACGAATGCGTGGATCCTAAATCAATCAACACATGAGCCTTATGATTATAGACAGAGAGTGTACCTCTTATAGTTTCTGCAGAAGTGTCAGCAGTCTCCTTATCTAGGGTAAACACACGTCCCTGGGTAATAGGTCTCTTTCCTTTCTCTGCAGCAGTGGCCTGTCTCGGGGGATTCACTCTCTGAGGCTGTTGTCTAGTGGGCTCCAAGACATGTGGTTTCTGAGGTTGAGGACAATCCTTCACCATGTGGCCCATGTCTCCACATCTAAAACATCCATGGATCGACCCAGTACAACTTCCCTCATGCATTCGGCCACAATTTCTGCAAAACCTTGTCTCTGGCCTGACATCTCGAGGGGTCTCTCTAATGTTAGGGTACCCTCTGGGTCTCTCTAATCTGTCCTTCTGTACCTCAATCCTTCCTCTCCTGAAGGAACCTCTCCGAGCCTCTGTTTGGAAAATCGCTGGCCTCTTGCCCTTATCTCTATTCACCACTCTGAGCTCATTCTGGGATTGTACCATTTCAATTCCTCTTTCAATCTCTTGTGCTCGTCTCAGAGCATCTCCAAACTCAGTAATACATAGCCCTATCAATCTATCTCTGATGATGGGCTTCAATCTATACACAAATTTCTCTGTGCGAAGCTCTTCATTCTTAAAGGTCTCTGGGTCATATCTCAATAGCGCGGTGAATTGGCTCTCATAGTCATCCACAGACATGTCACCCTGTACCAAACTCAAAAACTCGGCCTGTTTCTTTCTCTGGGCGGTTCGTGGTACATATTGGGTCCTAAAGGCTGTCTGAAACTCTTCCCAACCAATCACATCCTGGCGGGACATCAGAATACCCTGGGTAGTACCTCACCAATCTTGAGCTCTCCCTTTCAACATATAGATACTCATACTGACCCTCTCAGCATCGGTGCACCCCAGATAATCAAATATAATTCTCAACTCTGTCAGCCACTCCTCAGCCTCTGTAGGATCCTTCTTTCCCCTAAACACTGGTGGATTCATCTTCAAAAAATCCTTCAGTCGGACCATACTTCTATCATCAGGCTGAGTGACGGGAGGTATTGGGGGTATGGGAGGTCCTTGTGGTGGTTTAGGAGTAGTACCCGAGGCATTAACTCCAAAGTGTTGCGCGAATAATGCTGCCACCTGCTCAAAACCTTGCCTCACATCGGTCTCAATCCGATTAAATCGAGAGTTAGGACTCTCTGGTTGTGGGACAGGTGGCGGAGGGGACTCTGCCTGCCTCCTCGAACGACCTCGTCGTCCACTCATTCTCTATCTCCTGCGCGTACATATCAAAATTGATTGAAATCTCAATCCTCAATTTCAGTTCATGACCAGACTATTACAGACACTTGGGATGTATTCTATTTCACTTAACCGACACTGACAGTACTAGACACCCTAAGCTTTGATACCAAGAAAACTCTGTCACGCCCCGAAAGTGCGGAAAATAGGGCTAATTTAAAACTTTTTACTCATTAATTCACAATTAAGGGTGCATTCCTGTGCAGTGTCATACATCATCATAATTATCATGCCTCAGGATCTCATCATGATATAATATATATTGTATTATATACATTACTCAATTCCAAGTTAATTAATCCTAATACATCCCATATAATGTTATACATCAAGTGTCTGCAATTACAGTAATTGTCTGGGTACATGAAAAGATAAAAGATATCTCAAAATACAATATATGGCCTGGACCTCAAGTCCTCCACTAGCCACTACTCCGTATGTCGCAGGGAAACCCTTTTCACTTGAAGAAATCTCGGGGGGAAAGAAAACAGGGTGAGCTTCTAAATCACTCAGTAAAGGGGGTAAGGGACTCATTTCATAAACCAAAATGCACATCACAAAATATTTATTTGTATGTGAAACTCATTAATCTCATTTGAAAACCATAGCATGAAAGTACTCAAACGACATTCTCATGTCTCAAATCATGTGAAAACAGGAAGTAAAAGGCTCAGTCTAGAGCAATAACAAAGCATGTGAAAATAATGCGATAAACGCTTTCTCAATTAATGTGATAAAATCACTGTAATAATAATGCATGTGGCACAGCCACTAAACACACGTGGCATAGCCACTGATTTAAATTCACACGTGGCGTAGCCACTAAACACACGTGGCATAGCCATTGATTTAAATTCACACGTGGCATAGCCACTAAACACACGTGGCATAGCCACTGATTTAAATTCACACGTGGCATAGCCACTAAACACACGTGGCATAGCCACTGAGTTAAATTTACACGTGGCACAGCCACAGGATAGGGTTCTCACGTGGCAACGGCCACCAATTAGGGTTCTCACGTGGCAACGGCCACCAAATAGGGTTTTCACGTGGCAACGGCCACCAAATGGGGTTTCTCACGTGGCAACGGCCACCAAATGGGGTTTCTCACGTGGCAACGGCCAACAAATGGGGTTTCTCACGTGGCAACGGCCACCAAGTATACATGGCATACCCACAGAATGAGTTATTCTCACGTTACCAGAACGGAGAAGAATCGGGCTTACATGCCACCAGAGCAATGCCCGGTGTGTACTCAAAATTACACACCTAAGTCTTAATCACATAATACTAGTTTGCCTTCACGTAGAACTCATAGCGGTTTTTCTTTCATAAAACTCATTTGAAAATTGTTTTGTACTCAACACAAAACATATTGAAACCGAGTCCCAACCGGTAAAACACGCACACATAGTCTTACTTATATTCCAGACATGTGATACAGAATAGACACTATTGTATATCATATTCAGGATGTAATAGTTGTAAGTGATTATATATATATATATATATATATATATATATATATATATACAGAATGTATGTGATGTAATAAGATCTTGGAAAATGAAAAGATTTTAAATCTAGACATGGACAGGAAAACAACATAGTTAATAGATAAAAAGTTTAAATTAACCTCATTTTTCCGCGCTTCCAGGGCGTGACACCTACTATTGATCAGCTCAAACATATTCATATAAAAGTTTGACCTTGACTTTCATTAACAAGCCTCCGATTAAAAGAGCTCTAGTTATATTGTCGAGATAAGTGGATGGCATCTTAATCATGCTTAGCATGTGACTCAGTATTTTATGAGGGATTTTGTATTGCATAATTATAGCTTCATTGATTCATATATACATCCATAGCATTAATCATATTCATATATCTCATATATACTGCAAATATATAAATCTATCACATGCTAACTACCAAGGATGAAATGAATGAATAGAATCTTTAAGCTTTTAAAGATCCATTACCTCCATGGTGCCTTCGTATCTTCAATTCTTGAATTGACAACTTAATTTCTATCTCAGATCTAGCCTATGTATGTAAGACCCAAATTTAGTTAAAACACGAAATGAGTATGTTCGTGAAAGGAAGGATTGAAATGGTCCCAAATTAAACGAACGGGATTCGGACTGGAAATAAGGATCCAAAACACGAAATTAAAAAATGCAAAAAGACTGAAATGGAATTCCCGAACACCTTGAAGGGAAAAACGATCAAAAGATCGAAAGTCAAAATAAATTCGATAAGAAACTTTTAATTAAAAATAATGGATTTGAGAAACTTGATCAATATCGAAGAAATAATTAAATTTTGGGTTAAATTGATCAAGATATGAAATTATTGGAATTAACCAAAAATTTCACATCGGGAAATAATCCCGAAAATAATCAAAAAATATACCGAAAAGCTGAAATAATTTCGAGAAAATTATTTATTCATTAAATAAATTAAATAATAATTTATCTTAGATATTTTGGTAAAATAATAATATAATATTGAATAAAATAATAATAAAATTAAATAATAAATAAAATTAAATTAATTCAAAAAAAAAGAGAAGAGAATTCAAAAAAAATCGGGGAGAGAGAAAGAGGAGAGAAACGAAAAACAGAAGAAGGAACCGAGAAGACCACCGGCGAGCCACCGGCGGCTAGAGACCCAGGCGAGGGCCAGCGAAGGCTGCCCGACCCCGGGCGGCTGTACAGCGCCTGCGACGCGCCGTGGAACTCGTCGGAGATCAACGAATCGGGGAGAGAAGCTGTGGGAGAAAGAGTTCCGATTGGCGGCTACTGGTTCTGATTTAACCCCAACCACCGATCGTCGAAGGCTCCCCATGTGATGCCGAGCAGATTAGTGGTGGCAACGGCCGACGAAATTGGCGGACAGCGCCGAAAATGGTGGAAAGAGGAAATGGGTACCGACGGTGGAGAGAACAGGCCGGACCGGCGACTTTTCGGTGGCCTTGGACGAAACCGAGGGCAGATTCGTGCTGCGGACGGCCCAGCGGAGCCACTGGCGGTGGAAGCCGATGGAGAATCGGTCGGCAAGGCACTGAACAGGCCGAACCGGAGTGAACCGGATCGGTATGAACCGAGTTGAACTGGACTGAACCGATTCAGCCAAGAAAGAAGGAAAAAAAGAGAAAAAGAGAAAAAGGAAAAAGGGAAAAAATTTTCGAGGATACACTGGACTTCGGGTAAGTCGATACAAGGTCAAAGTGACCAATTTGAATTTCAAAAAATTTATTTAAATTATATTTAATCGAAAAGTAACCCGAAATTAAATATTAATTGTGCAGTTGTACGACAAAGCCCGAACGAGAGCCGATTGAGCTTCGATTTTTGTATCCCGCATCATATTGGGTAAGTATATTTTAATTTCGATAATATGAGTCCTTTAATATAGAGTTTCGATTATTTTTCAGAATTTATGGATTTATTCTGTATAAAAAGGAATATTTATCGGAATTGCAACGTAATTATCGTAAATAGTATACGGGCTATCCAATGAGTTTGGAATGAAGCCCGATGATTATTGATAAGCTGAATGAGCCCAGTAAACCCGAAGAAGGAATTTAATTAGTAGAAACGGGCTGAAAATGGACCCGAGGCCCATTAAAGTGCAATCAGGCCCAATAAAGTAAAATGGGCTCAGTACGTTAGATTCGATCAGTAAATATGATATACTGATAAAAATAAGTGAATTAACCCAAAATATGTGGTTATATGCAGTTTCGTAGATTTGGTTGACGCACAGTCGGACTGAGAGATCGGATATTATCGAGACGAGATAAGTTTGTGCATAAATCGAGGTAAAGGAATTTTGTAGGTGCATAGAGATTTCTATACGTATTTATTGAGGGGATTTAAAGGGCTTAGGATTCCTTAAAGTATCTAGAAAACAAAATACTAATTTTTACGAAAACCGAGGCATAGGTGAACAAAGAAAAAGATGATTTTATCCCTGAGAGTAAAATTTACAAAAAAGGTAGTAAGGCAGATAAATTGCATGATTTCATGTTTTTAATGCTTTATATGAATGTATTGCTTTGATTTAAGCAAATATGCACATAGGTTGGCTATTGATTTCGTAAATTATATGAAAGGGTACCGGTTTGGATTGGTTACTATTTTAAAAGATGTTTTATCAAGATTGAGCCACCTATCGTATTTACATGAATAAAAAGAGTGCTAGAGTCTTTCTCGCACTCAAGTTTACTGATTTATTACTCATGAAAAGCCGTACTCGAGCATTGCTCGTACGAGAAATTTATGTGTGCACAAAACCATGCTGGAGCTTCGCTCGCACCAGATTTTAGATATCATGATATGCATAGCGTGGTGCTGGAGCTTCGCTCACACTAGACGTGAGTTGACATGCATATAGTCATGCAGAAGCCTCCTGTAGACTGTGTCACAGAGAGTTGAGATGCTCGCACGTATACTTTGAGACATGGGTTGGTTATCGACATAGTATTGGGGTGGATAGGACCTACGACAGGCACCCCCAGACTATGATATGGGTCCACAGAGTACGATGTACCGTGTATGTCACACGAAGTACGATGTACCGTGCAGTCATGATGACTCGATGATGTTACTTGATATTTGGCGGGTAGGACTTGACCCCACCTCCCATTGCAGTTGTGATGCCCCGCACACCGGGATCCGTGTAGCCTGGGATCACAGGGACAAAGTATGGCCATAGTCCTCGATTTTCATACAGTAACCTACATGCCTCACATGATATCATACGGTCTGAATAGACCAGGATGAACCCGAGGGAGGGGTAATATCCCGATTAATGTTTTCAAAAGAGATGTGAATTAATGAATCAAGGTATTCCAGAGAGATGGGTTTGACCTTGATGAAGTTGTTTTATGATGAAACAAATGAGTTTTTAACGAAATGAGTTTATGATGAAACAAATAAGTTTTAAATGTGACGAGCATGAGATGTCATACATGATGATTTTTTCATGTTTAATTTATATGTCGACTTCATGATTTCTCTTATATGATATATACATACATGTGACATCGTTTTAGCCATACCTTATGCTCCAAATATAAACGATTTTATATCATGACATTATCAGCACGTAGATAGTATAGTTATCTACCTGCTTACATTATTGCCTTACTGAGCTGTTTATGCTTACCCTTTCATTTTCCACCCCACAGGGTACATTCAGTAGAAGAGAACGACAGTAGTCTTGCATTTCGATTATCTGCTGCTTCTTATCAAGACCAGGTATACACATTTGTATAATTTTTGTATCTGAACATATAGAGGCATAGTACTGTATATGGATGTAATATTGGGGATGTATTTAGTTTAAATAAATTAATATGTAAATGAAATATGAAAATGGAATGGTAAATAGGTGAGAGGTGACTAACACCGAATCATAGCCCAACTGTTTAGTAGTGTAACTGTTCATGACGGGTAAGGAAATTAAAAAGTAAAAAATTTACTCTGATTTTTAGGTAATTTGGGCAGTAACAGAAGAGATGGTATCAGAGCAAAGTTGGCCTGATATGAGTCGGTGTTAGTGGTTAAGTAAATTTACATCCCCATGTACTGTGCATTGTTTAGATACAATTGTGTATATCAAGGTGGAAGTGCAGCTAAGAATTTAGTTTCAAATGCAAGAATATAGTTTCGAATGCAAGAATATAGTTTTTATAAATGATAATCGCTATGGTAAAGGGGCGAGTACACATGCTCGAGGTCGTAGAGATCGGTCTGAGAGTTGAATGAGTCGTCCATGAGACTCAAGATGAGAGTGAAGTGGAGGCTGACGTTGAGCATACTCCACATGGTCCTATAAAGAGACCAAACAGTATTGAGACACGCCCCAAGAGGATGGAGTGGAGTGTAGAAAATATTTCGGAGTTGTTTACTCAGTCTATACAGGTAGTTGAGGATAGGCAGGGTAAAGCCTAAACAGATGCCTCAGACTATAGAGATTCTCACACCCCTCCGGTATTTTACGAAGTAAAGAAACTAATAGTTGCTGAGGACTGGGTGAATGACATAACGAAGTAGTATGGATTCTTTCGGTGTATGTTGACTGAGAAAGTGACTTTTAAATACGTTTATGTTGGAGGCGAGGCGGAGCATTGGTGGAAGTCCGCTCGACCCATCTGAAGAGTTAGACGTCCAGAGTCGACATGAGAAATATTTCTGGATGTAGTCTAGTGACAGAATATTTCAGACACTATTTAAGGGAAATTATAGTAAAATTTCATACACTGACCTATAAACACTAGTTGATTGATGAGCATGAAACTCAATTTATATCTCTAGGTAGGTGTGAGCCTGACACTATGGGCAGTGAGAGTCGAAAACCCAAAAGTTCATGGAAGGACTCAAATTATCGATTAGAGTCCGATTAGCTCATTACCTATGTCGAGGCAATGCGCAGAATACAGTTGTGTGAATAATATCATGTATTGCATGCCTCTGAGATTGGGAAATGTAGTAAGGGTCGAAATAGAGACGGAAGAGAATAGAGAATGACAGAGATGTCGAGTGGGAAAGAGACCAGTTGGTAAGAGATTAGAGCTGATGAGTCACGGGGTAAGATGAGTGGTAAGACCCCAATGTATCCAATTTCAACACTTATGAAGGGTATTGTGATTTGAGAACCCTGACCTGCTACGAAGCAGTGTAACAGTGTAAGTAGTGTAGCAATGTAAGCAGTGTAGGATGTATGGTAGATACCACAGAAGTAGGGCCTACACCTACACTTTATCGACTAAAATAGGCGTTAAGTGTGATAAAACAGATAATTTATTTAGCGATTGCTCAGAGTTGGGTGAGACTACCACACAGAAGGACAAAGAGACAGAGAAAACCACGTTGATATCTCTACACCAAAAAAGGGAGGCCACAGCTAAAGAGAAAAGGGAAAGTAGGCTATTGGATGAGGGTGAGTGTGTGTGCCTTGGACCAGGACACTACTGATGTTTCATATGATGTGGTGAAAGATACCACACTAGTTATGAATAGTGAAGTAATTATTTTAATTGATCCTGGTGCCACATATTTAGTCATACTGTCTTTAGTTGCTTATAAGTTAGTAAAAGATGTGAATGCCTACACCTATGGGCACAATGCTGATAGTTAGTACCCTAACGAATGAGGGTTAACTAATGAAATAATTATGAAGAAATTATATGTTGAAAACGGGGGAAGAAGTATAAGTCAGCTGATTTTATTCAATAGACTATGAATAATTTGAAGTAATATTGAGAATAAATCTCAATTGGTCGGCTGCAAATTTTGATGTTTAAAGTTCTATTCTAAGATAGTGATATAGTTACACCTGAAATGTATATGGTAAGTTTTGATAAGTAATAAAAGGGGAGTAGCGATTGAAATTAAAGGAGTAAATGATTGTACTCATGGAATGAGTAATGACAGAGTTGTTATATGTGATATACAAAAAGAGATAAGTTTTGTGATAAATCCTGAATACAAAATCTATTGGAATAAGAGGCGTATGCAAGGTACGAATATCTCTGATATGTGAAATAATTTGTTAAAGTAATTAGTAGCGAATATGAATTGTGACCACATGGACCGATATGTAAAGTAATTGTGGTCAAGTCCGAGGGTTAATAAAGGTATTTCAAAATACCTCCCTGCCTGAAGACTTGACAGCGTCTAAAAGTATACACAACCTATATATTAAAATCGACAGTCGTAATATATAAATTTAAAATTAAGGTACCTTTACGGGTACGATAAGAAATATAGAATTTGATTAATCAAGAAAGTTTAAAAATTTAAATTTTATAAAAGCTATTAATATAAGAAAAGAAGGAAAGGAAATGACGCGGGTTAGTAGCTTCAACAGAAGCGATTTCGAAATGGCATTATACGTTATGCGTACATAGGTCAAAGATATGAGTGATTGAAATATTTAATGGAATTCAACTACGATGAGGTATTTAAACTTTACCGGGACCGATTTGTTATCATCCATATTGATGATATTTTGGGTGTATTTAAGTCCAGAGAAAATTATAAGCAACAATTGAAAAATTGTTTTTATTGATGATTTGTTGAGAATTCTCGAAATGGACTACTTTGTTGACACGTTTAACTTAGGAAAAGTTGTATTTGAATGGGATGATAGACGTGACAGGAGTTTTGGTGTACTGAAGTAATAAACTGACCACCACATTTATTCTCACCATATCCAACAGATTAAGAGGTTTCTCATGAGTCTGTGGATACCTCAAAATAATGAATGGGTTGTGTATTGATGCAAAAGGGGACGATAGTCAATTATGAATCCAGACAACTCAAGGATCATGAAAGGACTATCCGACCTTGATTTATAGTTGACAGTGATAGTGGTTGTATCGAGTATATGACTATACTATGTACATGGTGAGAAATTTTAGGTATGCACTGATCATAAAAGCCCCAAGTATCTGTTTTCACAGAAAGAGTCGGATATAAGAATACATAGTGGATTAGAGCTTTTGAGAGATTTTGATTGTGGAAATTGTACCACCCAGGAAAGGCTAATGTAATGGCTAATGCCTTGAGCAGAAAGAGTCTCGGGATGGTATTACATATGATGGTCAGGGAGTGTGAGCTGCTAGAACAGTTGTGAGCCTCAGTCGTGTTGTGATCCCTTCTGATGATGACATTGATTATGTGATAGCTAGCCTGAGATTAGAACTGAATTTGAGTGATCGAATTTGACAGGCTTAGCATGATGATCGGCAGGGTGTCGATAGTGTGAGTCAGATTCAAAGGGGTACAGTGACAGAGTTCACAGAGAGTGATGATGACTTACTGAGGTTCAGAGACAGTATAAGTGCTCCCCAGGACCATAGTTGATGAGGTAGTGATATTGTCAGAAGCTCACTCTTCGGGAGATACAGTGCATCCGAGAAGTAATAAATATATCAAAATCTTAGAAAAGAGTATTGGTGGTCAGATATGAAAAGAGACATGGTAAAGATTGTGGAAAAAGTGTCTCGTATGTCAGCAGAGTAAGGTAGAATAATAGAAGTTTGCAAGGTTATTACAATTTCTACCTATATTGACACGAAAATGGGAATAAGTTATCATGCATTTTATGAGGGGTTACAGAGGAACTGGATGAATCATGAGGCTATCTGGGTGATAGGCGATAAATTGACTAAGTTTACCCACCTTCTGGTTATGAAATCCCCAAATACTTCGAGTGTATAGGCGGATTTATGTTTATGGAAAATTATGGAACACCAAGTATTTTTCCAATGAGCATTGTATCATATAGGGATTCCCGCTTCACTTCTTACTTCTGAGAATATTTTTCAGGAAGCAATGGGAACCCGACTGAGTGTTAGCACAACTTTCCATCCTCAGACAGATGGTCAGTCAGAGAGGACTGTATAGGTTCAGGAGGATATGATGAGAGCGTGTGCCATTTATATGATAAGCTCCTGGGATGATCAGTTGTTATCAGTCGAATTTGCCAATAATATCAGTTGTCACTTGAGTATCGGGATGACTTCAGATAAGGCATTGTATAGTCGTAAGGATTGTTTCCTCGATTTGGATAAGAAAAAGTGGGTGACAGATAGAGAATTGTTCTCGAATTGGTAAGACAAACCTCTAAGCATGTTCAGTTAATTGTGAAGGATTAAGAACACCTCAGATCATATAGAAAAGCTATGCTGACAAGAGACAGAAACCATTGGAATTCACCAAGGGTGAATTAGTATTGTTAGAAGTTACATGCCCTTAGAAGATAGCATAAGGACATAACAAGATTCGGAAAGAGATTGGACAAAGTGGGAGATAAAACCTGTAGGTTGGCATTACTACCTAAATAAACAGGCATCCATAATGTGTCCTATCTTATGATGCTTCGAAAATACTATCCGGACCCAGCGTATGTAACAGATACGAGCTCTAACAATTTAGCTCAATGAAAGTGTAATGTATGATTAAAAAAAATTGATTCGGGTATGAAAACAGGAAGGAGAAAGTATTCAGGTTTATGATGATCTCCCTAATTAAAGTCCTTTGGTAGTAGCATACTCCAAAAAAGTCACAAGGGAGTTAAAGAGTATGATATGTGTGAAATATCCGGAGTGATTTACAGACTAACTTGGTTCTAATTTGGAGGACCAAATTTCTTAAGTGGGGGAGATTTTGTAAGACCCGAATTTAGTTAAAACACGAAATGAGTATTTCGTGAAAGGAAGGATTGAAATGGTCCCAAATTAAACGAATGGGATTCGGACTGGAAATAAGGATCCAAAACATGAAATTAAAAAAATGCAAAAAGACTGAAATGGAATTCCCGAACACCTTGAAGGGCAAAACAATCAAAAGATCGAAAGTCGGAATAAATTCGATAAGAAAATTTTAATTAAAAATAATGGATTTGAGAATCTTGATCAGTATCGAAGAAATAATTAAATTTCGGGTTAAATTGATCAAGATATGAAATTATTGGAATTAACCGAAAATTTCACATCGAAAAATAATCCCAAAAATAATCGAAAAATATACCAAAAAGCTGAAATAATACCGAGAAAATTATTTATTCATTAAATAAATTAAATAATAGTTTATCTTAGATATTTTGGCAAAATAATAATATAATATTGAATAAAATAATAATAAAATTAAATAATAAATAAAATTAAATTAATTCAAAAAAAGAGAAGAGAATTCAAAAAAATAATTAGGGAGAGAGAAAAAGGAGAGAAACAGAAAACAGAAGAAGGAACCGAGAAGACCACCGGTGAGCCACCGGCGGCTAGAGACCCAGGTGAGGGCCGACGAAGGCGGCCCAACCCTGGGCGACTGCACGGCGCCGGCGCCGGCGACGCGTCGTGGAACTCGTCGGAGATCTACGAATCGGGGAGAGAAGCCACGGGAGAAAGAGTTCCGATTGGCAGCTACCGGCACCGATTTAACCCCAACCATCGACCGTCGAAGGCTCCCCACGTGATGCGGAGCAGATTGGTGGTGGCCACGACCGGCGAAACCGGCGGACGGTGCCGAAAACGGAGAAAAGAGGAAATGGGTACCGACGGTGGAGAGAATAGGTCGGACCGGCGACTTTTCGGCGGCCTTGGACGAAACCGAGGGCAGATTTGTGGTGCGGACGGCCCAGTGGTGCCACTGGTGGCGGAAGCCAGTGGAGAACTGGCCGACAAGGCACTGAACCGGCTGAACCAAAGTGAACAGGACCGGTCTAAACCGGGTTGAACCGGACTGAACCGGTTCAGCCAAGAAAGAAGGAAAAAAAGAGAAAAAGAGAAAAAGGAAAAAGGGGAAAAAAATTTCGGGGATACACCGGACTTCGGGTAAGTCGATATGAGGTCAAAAGTGACCGATTTGAATTTCAAAAAATTTATTTAAATTATATTTAATTGAAAAGTAACCCGAAATTAAATATTAATTGTGCAGTTTTACGACAAAGCCCGAACGAGAGCTGATTGAGCTCCGATTTTTGTATCCCGCATCATATTGGCTAAGTATATTTTAATTTCGATAATATGAGTCCTTTAATACAGAGTTTCGATTTTTTTACAAAATTTATGGATTTATTCTGTATAAAAAGGAATATTTATCGAAATTGTAACTTAATTACCGTAAATAGTATACGGGTTATCCAATGAGTTTGAAACGAAGCCCGATGATTATTGATAAGCTGAATGAGCCCAGTAAACCCGAAGAAGGAATTTAATTAGTAGAAACGGGCTGAGAATGGGTCTGAGGCCCATTAAAGTGCAATCAGGCCCAATAAATTAAAATGGGCCCAGTACGTTAGATTCGATCAGTAAATATGATATACTGATAAAAATAAGTGAATTAACCCAAAATATGTGGTTATATGCAGTTTCGTAGATTTGGTTGACGTGCAGTTGGACTGAGAGATCGGATATTATCGAGACGAGATAAGTTTGCGCGTAAATCAAGGTAAAGGAATTTTATAGGTGCATAGAGATTTCTATACGTATTTATTAAGGGGATTTAAAGGGCTTAGAATTCCTTAAAGTATCTAGAAAACAAAATACTAATTTTTACGAAAACCAGGGCATAGGTGAACAAAGAAAAAGACGATTTTGCCTCTGAGAGTAAAATTTACAAAAAGGGTAGTAAGGCAGATAAATTGCATGATTTCATGAATGTATTGCTTTGATTTAAGCAAATATGCACATAGGTTGGCTGTTGATTTCGTAAATTATACGAAACGGTACCAGTTTGGACCGGTTACTATTTTAAAAGATGTTTTATCAAGATTGAGCCACCTATCGTATTTACATGAATAAAAAGAGTGCTAGAGTCTTTCTCGCACTCAAGTTTACTGATTTATTACTTATGAAAAGCCGTACTGGAGCATTGCTCATACGAGAAATTTGTGTGTGCACAAAACCGTGCTGGAGCTTCGCTCGCACGAGATTTTAGATATCATGATATGCATAGCGTGGTGCTGGAGCTTCGCTCGCACTAGACGTGAGTTGACATGCATATAGTTGTGCGAAAGCCTCCTGTAGACTGTGTGTCACAGAGAGTTGAGATGTTCGCACGTATACTTTGAGACATGGGTTGGTTATCGACATAGTATTGGGGTGGATAAGACCTACGGCAGGCACCCCCAGACTATGATATGGGTCCACGGAGTACTATGTACCGTGTATGTCACACGGAGTACGATGTACTGTGCAATCATGATGACTCGATGATGTTACTTGATATTCTGGTGGATAGGACTTGACCCCACCTCCTGTTGTAGTTGTGATGCCCCGCACACCGGGATCCGTGTAGCCTGGGATCACAGAGACAAAGTATGGCCATAGTCCTCGATTTTCATACAGTAACCTACATGCCTCACATGATATCATACAGTCTGAATAGACCAGGACGAACCCGAGGGAGGGGTAATGTCCCGATTAATGTTTTCAAAAGAGATGTGATTTAATGAATCAAGGTATTCCCGAGAGATGGGTTTGACCTTGATGAAGTTGTTTTATGATGAAACAAATGAGTTTTTAACGAAATGAGTTTATGATGAAACAAATAAGTTTTAAATGTGACGAGCATAAGACGTCATACATGATGATTTTTTCATGTTTGATTTATATGTTGACTTCATGATTTCTTTTATATGATATATACATACATGTGACATCGTTTTAGCCATACCTCATGCTCCAAATATAAACGATTTTATATCATGACATTATTAGCACGTAGATAGTATAGTTATCTACCTGCTTACATTATTGCCTTACTGAGCTGTTTATGCTCACCCTTTCATTTTCCACCCCACAGGGTACATTCAGTAGAAGAGAACGACAGTAGTCTTGCATTTCGGTTATCCGCTGCTTCTTATCAAGACCAGGTATACACATTTGTATAATTTTTGTATCTGAACATATAGAGGCACAGTACTGTATATGGATGTAATATTGGGGATGTATTTAGTTTAAATAAATTAATATGTAAATGAAATATGAAAATTGAATGGTAAATAGGTGAGAGGTGACTAACACCGAATCATAACCCAACTGTTTAGTAGTGTAACTGTTCACGACAGGTAAGGAAATTAAAAAGCGAAAAATTTACTTTGATTTTTAGGTAATTTGGGCCGTGACAATGTAACTATTACATACCATAGAGAAACCTTGAGTTACATTTAAGGGGAGTAAGATGAGAAACAAAGTAGACAACCACTGAAAATTAAAGAGATAAGCAAAGCACGCAGACCTTATTTCAAAAATTGAAATACCAAAATGTAAAATATTATTCATCCATTCAAGCATGATGAATCCTAAAGTCCATATCATCCTTCATGCTTTCATCATATCACATATGTGAAAAACAATCACAACATGGTTGCTTTAAATTCTTGATCTTACATGTCCATTTTGAATTTAATATTGATATCAAATATTAACCATTAGTAGAAAAATGAGACGTGATAAAAATAAGATGTGATGCTATGATCAAAATCAATAAAATCATGCTTGCTCCAAAATCAAGACTATCTAGGACACTATGACTAAAGGTTGTCTTACATTGTAAGATCACTAGCTTGTAATTTCGATAATTAGCTACATACTAGTTTACTTAGACGTATATGCATGAATAAGTCCATGAAATAAATTAACAAGTTAATAAATAGATTCATGCAATTAGATTAAGTTTTGAAGGTTATTAAAATGTAATATAGGAATTCAACTCAATTGGTAAACTAAAAACTAAAATAATTTAATCATGGTGATTATAAGATAAAATATAATTAAAAGATGCAATATAAATTAAAGAGGAAAAGTATATTATATTATTTAGTAATAAAATTTATACAAGAAATAAAGTATATGGAAACTTTATAATTTAGTAATAAAATTTGAATTATATGTAAGACCACAAATTTCTTATATCGAATGTCTCATATGTGTATGTGTATTGGAATTTGAAAAGTTTGGAGTTCTTTGTTTTAGGAATGTACGGAGTGAGAATACGCTAGATTTTAGCTTTTATAGTTAAGTCGGAATTAGAAGTTCGAATTAATAACGTTAAGCTTTAACCAAAGCTAGTCGAATTTTAGGATAGCATTATTAATAAGGTCCGAATCAACATAATTAGAACAAACTAATATAACATTAAGATACCTAAAATAATAGAACAAAGGAATATAAAAATTTAGATGCAAGAGTAAATTTAAATTCATATAGTGTGAACACATTTTAAATGCATAATGTATGTGCATGAATGTGTTCATGAACTCAATTTATTAAGTAGTAAATAGATTCATGTGACCAGATTAGGATAGATTAAGTTAATCTACCCTTAGTTATTATGTTAAATGTACATGAACATAGAATTAAATCAAATTCATGCAAGTAAACTTAGGTAAGTGTACCAAAATTAAATAGAGACATATACTAATTCGGTTAAATAGAATTTATCAAGGATAAATTAATTAGGATGATTAAAATTTAGGTAATCTAACCTAGTTAATTAAGTGATAAAATAAATTTAATAAGGTAACATAATAAAACAAAAATTTTAAAGTTAATGACAACATTTGGGAGGAATTAAGCCTATGTACGCATTATAAAATGGAAATATAATTATGCAAAACCATATATTTAGTAATTTCCTGAATATATATATATATATATTATATTTTATAGATATAAATCTGAATATACAAAAAAGTGCAAAAAACATTAAAACCAAAGAATGAAAACTAGTTCCCCTTTGTTCTTTTCCACCTCTCACGAACCAGCCCCCTTCCTCACTACCAGATTATCAAACAACCAACAAACCCACCATTTTTAGTTTGCATGTTAGAATTAAGTGATTTTCTGATTGTCTTAGAGTTAGATTACTAGTTTTTACACCTACAATCCATGTTTTCCCAAGAAAATCTGTTCAGCCAAAAAACCAAAGCTTACTTTCCCCAAACCGTGAGCTTCCAAGAGAAAGAGGAGAGATTAGCCAAACCTGCAAAGGGAGATTTCACCCAACGAAATTAAATTGGTGTATAGGCTTAGGATTACATAAAATTTTTTGGAAATTCAAGAAGAGAAAATGTGGATTTTTACTTAGGGTAGTCGACTATTGGCAATTAAGGCGAGTAGTGTTCAATTCTAGTATTTCTTGCTTAATTATTGTTATATAAGTGTAATCTTTGTCATATTTTGATTCAATTTCAAAATTAGGTGCATGCATGAGAATTAGGGTTCTTAGTTGAGACAAATTGAGGATTCTAAAATTAGGAATTAGAGATTAGTAGGTCTAAGATCCACAATTTTGTATATGTAACCTTATGACTTTATGATGTGTATATAAGTCACAGATAATGTAGATGTGTATGGAATGAATACATGTAAGTTTTAAAGTGTATAGCAAGTGTAAGAGGTATATTTCCATGAGTGGAATGTGACTATATTGAGTTTTGAGTGGTTAAGTAAAATGGAATGAGTTTATACTTCCATTTGAGTTTATATTGTATACCTATGGCTATACAAAGAATGCACACAAGTTTCAATGTGTATAAAGTATTAATGAATGTCATTTTCAAGCCTTAAATGTGGTTGGATGAGAAAATGACCATAGCAGCAGAATTAAGAGTGTTTGAGATAAGTTACTGCAGAAAACTACAGTGAAATTTGGAAAATTTGAATGAGAGATCGATCTCATGGGATGAGAGATTTGTCACGACCTAAATTACCTAAAAATCAGAGTAAATTTTTTGCTTTTTCATTTATTATTTAATTTTTACCTTTCTCTCATCGTGACCATCCTACAACACAGTTGGGCTATGATTCGGTGTTAGTCACCTTACACTATTTACCATTTCTTTTCAATAATCACATTCATATATCAGAGTTTACTATCTTTTGACTTTAAATAAATACATACACATTGGTATTTATAACTCTACATCCCCGATATCATATCCGTATACAGTATTGTGCATTGCATATTTAGATACAAAACCATACAAATGTGTATACCTGTCTCTCGATGGAAAGCAGCGGATACCAAGCATGCAAGTCCTCAGCCGCTAAATAACTATTACGAGTGCTCTGAAAAGATGGGAAAATAAGGGGGTGAGCAAACCAAATGCTCAGTAAAGCAATTATGCAAGTAAGTAGATAGCTCCACTATCTACATGCTCATAATGCCATGCCCTTAAATCCATTTCTTTTCATTAAAATCATCAAGCACAAAGTCATGCAACCATCAATGACTTAGTTTATAAAACTGTTCGTGCATATATAAATCATACTACTTATGCATCATAGCCTTTTATGTGACATCATTAAATCATAATAAGCATGAATTTAATCAAGATCATGCAGTCTTTCATGTCATGTAAGACAAATCATGGATTTCAAATGAAAGCATGGAAAACATCATCATGCTACTGCATTTAAATCAATTCATTAAAACTGCAGTAAAACTAACCCTTCCGAGTCAATCATCTCATAAAACAACTCATTAAAAATTCATTATAAAACTTCAGTTATAAAACCACTATTCTTTCAGGGTCACAAATCATAAAATCATAAAATCGTCAAATCGGGGGCCTGACCCCTCCTTCGGGTCTACCCTAGTCTAACAGACCACAAGTTATGTCATGTGAGACAAACAACTGATTATATCAGTAACATCGAGGACTATGGCTATATCCTAGTGATCCCTGGTAACACGGTACCTAGTGTGCGGTGTATCACACCTGAAATGGGAGATGGGTCGTCCTACCCGCCAGAACAGCATAACACTAGGATTGCGAGGGCAAGGCTTACTGCCTCGTGGCTAATGCCATTCCACTCCAACAATCCCCACACGGTACAACGTACTCCGTGAACCTAAGCTCAATTAGGGGTGCCTGCAATAGGTCTTATCCACCCAAATCATCTCTGTCTCAGTATGCATGTGTGAGCATATCATCTTACTGTGACACTGCAAGACCCGAATTTAATTAAAATATGAAATGAATGAGTATTCGTGAAGGGAAGTCTGGATAAATTAATCTCGAACATGTGTAAGGGTAAAATGGTCAAAAGACCGAAAGTCGGTGTAAATTTGATAAGGAAATTTAATTAAAAATATGGATTTGAGAAATCTTGATCAATAAAGGTGAAATAAATTTATTTTGGGTTAAATTGATCAAGATATTAATTTATGCGAATTAATCGGGATTTTTAGTTCGGAAAAATAATCTCGAAAATAATCAAAAAATATACTGAAAAGTCATTTGGGACAATATCCCAAAAATACGAAGAAATTATACCCGAAACAGGACTAAAATATAATAAATAAATTAAATTAAATTAAATTAATTAATTTGGAATAAAATAATAATTTTAAGGGATATTTGGGTATTTTTAAGGTATTTGAATGATTAAGAAAAAAAAAGAGAAATCTGAAAGTGTTATCGGGGAGAGAGAAGAAGAATGGAAAACGGAGAAGGAGACCCGCGCGTGACGGACCGATCCACGGCCACCGACGACCGAGCGACTCCGACGAAGGGCCGAGCAGGAAGAGGAGAGACCGGCGAAGCTTTGGGCACCGATGACGCGCGTCGACGATGGCCGTGTTCGACGAACAGAGAAAGAGAAGATCACGGGGAAAACGGGGTTGATCCCGACCATCCACGGTAGCTGGGCACGAACGGTGGGTACCGACGAGTTCAGGAGGAGGAGCCGATTCTTTTGAGACCAGTATTGGCCGGCGAAACTGCCGAAATCTGGCGGATCAAGGGAGAGAAACCGACGGGGAGAGGAGAGATTTTTTCAGCGATCGGCGTCGAGTTGAGCCCCACCAAGGCTCAATTTTGGAAGCCCAGGCGATGGTGAGCCGATTGGTACCGAAAACAGCCACTGAAACTGTCGGTAAACGTCGAAAACGACGGAAAAAGGGAACGGTACCGACGGCGAAGAGGAGAACAGCCGGACCGGCGACTTTTCGACGACCTCGTGTGAAACCGAGACCATATTCGAGCTGCGGACAACACCACGGAGTTACTGGTGGTGGAAGCCGGCGGAGAACCGGCCGACAAGGCCTTGAACCGATGGTGAACCGATCGAACCGGAGTGAACCGATGGTCTGAACCGGTCCAAACCGGACTGAACCGGTCCAACCAAAAAGAGAGAAAAAAAGGGAGAAAAAGGGAAAAAAAAGAGGAAAAATTAGGGAGAAATCCCGACGATGCAATCGAGCTACGGGTAAGTCAATAGTGGTCGAAATTGACCCGATTTAAATTTTGAAGTATTTAATTTAATTAATTTTGGGCTGAAAAATTACCCGAAAAATTGTGGAATTGTGTAGCTCGACAATTGGCATCCAACGAGAGCTCGAGATATCCTCGATTTGCGTACTAGCATGGAATCTCTGGTAAGTAACCCTTATTTACGATAATTACCTCGTTATGCGTGATATGAATTTAATTTCCGCATAAATTGAATTAAATTATGGAAATTTAGATAAATTGTCGTAAATAATAAATTTAGCTATTTAAAAGTTAGAACGAGGCTCAATAAATTGATGGTGGGCCCAGTGAGCCCAATAGGCCTCGATAAAGTGAAAATTAAGTGGAAAACGGGCTTAAGGCCGATTAAGGCCCATTAAGGTGCAATAGGGCCCAATAGGGGTAAACGGGCCCAATGATTTAAATTAAGCCCAGAAAATAGGAAATACAATTAAATTGTATGTTATCTGACATGAGGAATATTGATACGCAGTTTCGGGCATTGGATTGAGAGCAGATCGGACTGCGCGACGTGACATCAGTGGAAAGGTCAGACTCGACAGGAAAATAAGGTAAGGGAATTCTACGGACTGCTAGAGGTAAACCTTACGAAATTTTAAGTTCATTGCAGTTTTTAAAAATTATCTGAAGGGTCTAGAGGTCAAATAATAATTTTACTGCCCCGAATGGGTAAATTACCAAAATACCCTTGTTAAGGGTAAAATTTACAAATTTAGGAAAAATTGGGAGGAGTAAGAACAAGAGGTTCCTGCTCATTCTGGAGGTGTTTTGACGCATGCATGAGTAGGCTGGCTAACCTTGAAAGAAAATGCACAGCATTGCATACTTTCAACGATGAAATTATTTTGAAAACTGTTTTGAGGAAATAGAGCCGCCTACGTGTTTTTATTGATATGTGACGTGCTAGAGCTCAGCTCGCACGATGTTTGATTTGTGTGATGCATGCATTAGTGTTAGAGTGAGAGCTCGCACTAGAGTTTTACATGCATAGGTGCTAGAGTATAACTCGCACCAGATTTCACATGCTTGTTCGTGACACGGTGCTAGAGTCTAACTCGCACCTGAATTTACATAATTTTCATGATAGGGTACTGGAGTTTAACTCGCACCAGATTTTATAAGATTTTCATGTGATTTATATATAGAGTGATAGAGCCTAGCTCGCACTAGTTTTACTGGATTTGTGGAGTAGTGCTGTCTGCCCTTGGAGTTAGCCAAAAGGCCCAACAGGCTCAAAAGACCTCTTAAGTGGGTTGAGAGTGAGGGATGAGGTTGGCGGCCTTGTGGGGATGTAAAGCGGGCTCTACCGATTTTACTTGATTTGATGAGAGTGCTGAGCATCGCTCACACTGATTTTATGAGAACATGCGATAAGTCGTGCTTGGAGCATCGGGTAGACTGTGTGTCACCGATTCAATAGGCTCGCACGTGCGTTTTGAGACATGGCATGAGTATTGAGAAACAAACCTCTCTGTGGGAAGCAGGCCATTTGGGCTAGAGTACCTAGAGTGATATGGGTCTATGGAGTACGATGTACCGTGTAAGTAGCATGGAGTACGATGTACCGTGGGGTATCTTCGGATAAGGTATCTTTGTGATACGGGTATCTTTGGATACGGTATCTTTGTGATACGGGTATCTTCGGATATGGTATCTTTGTGATACGGGGTATCTTCGGATACGGTATCTTTGTGATACGGGGTATCTTCAGATACGGCATCTTCTGATGCGTGGGATCGGATAAGACTGACGGGTTGGATTGACCCACCTCCCGAGCAGTTCCCGATCAGGGTGAGACCTCGCACACTAGGATCCGTGTAGCTAGAGGGACTCACGAGGACACATATGGCCATAGTCCTAGTTATTGCCGATATATGGATGTTGCCTAGTCTCGCATGTCGATGATTTTGATGAGATCAAATTGGGTTTTAAATTAAATGTGCGTGATGGTTATTTCCATGCTTTTTAAACCCATATGTGATGTAAACGGATTTTCATGATTTTGTGTGAGTCAGGATCACCCGAAGGAGGGGTTGAGTCCTGACTTTACTGTGAAATTTTAAACGAGAAAGATATGATTTTGAATATAATTACATGTTGAATTTTCCGTGCAAATGTGTTTTACATAACATCATAACTCATATCATCTGTTTTAAAATGTGTGGAGAAAGGATGGTTTATGCATGGCACTACGTTCATGTAGGTAGTATGGTTACCTACTTGTTCGTAGGATTGCCTTACTGAGCTTGATGTGCTCACCCCTTTCATTTTCTCCCACAGATAATCTCCAGTAGACGTTGAGACGACTCAGTACTGCATTCCGGATATCCGCTGCTACCCATCAACATAAGGTATATACACTTGTACATATTGTATCTACATAAGCATAGCATAGTAACATGTTTGTAAGTAACTTTAGGGGATGTATAAATAATGTAAACAATTATAAATGACTGGAAAAAAAATAAGTTAGATGGTAATTGAATGGTGGGACTGGCATTGACGCACAGCCCAATTATTAGTGGAGTGTGGTCATGATTCGAGGACAGGTAAGAATTTAAGTAAATAAACAAAACGTGAAAAATTAACTCTGATTTTTGGGTAGTTTGGGTCGTGACGTATAAAGGTGGTATCAGAGCCGAAATTTGTCTGATGTGTGTCAGTATCAGTAATTAGGAATTACATCCCCGTGTTACTGTGATTGGTTAGATACAATAGTGCATATCGAGATGGGTTTTGACTAAGAAATGGTTGAGAATGCAGGAATGCCTAATATGAGTCACGTTAGATGAGATAGTGCACGATGCAGAGGTCGTAGAGGTAGACCTGAGTCTGCTAAGTCGTGCTGAGTTGACCTATGAGAACCAAGATGAAATTGAAAGGGAGGCTAATGTTAAGCATGCCCCACTGAGTCTGATAGAGAGATCGGATAGTATCGAGACACGCTTCGCGAGATTGAAGCAGAGTGTAGAGATTATTTTGAGGAGCTAATTGCTCAGATTATGAATGAGATTCAAGGGCGCAGTGGAGCATTGATTGAAACCCGCTCGACCCATCTTAAGTGTTAAACATCCAGAGCTAAGATGAGAAATGTTTATGGATGTATTCCGGTGATAGGATATCCCGGACATGATTTAAAGGAAATTATGGATAAAAGTCCTTACTCTGACCCAGAGGATTTGATTTATTGATGAGTATGCTTATGAGTATGAAACTCAATTATATTCCTGGACAGATATTACCTCGACACTATGAACAAGTGACAGTCGAGATGTCTAAAAGTTCATGAAATGGCTTAACTTTTCAATTAGAGTCCGATTGGCCCATGAGATATTACCTATACTGAGGCAGTGCGCAGATTTACAGTTGGGTAAATAAGAACATGAATTGCACGCCTCTGAGATTAGGAAAGGTAGTGAGGGCTGAAATAGAGACAGAAAAGAGAATCGAGAAATGACAGAGATGTTAAAATAGAAAAATGGTAATTGGTAAAAGATTTAATTTGATGAGTCATGGAGTAAGATAATTGGTAAGGCCCCAGTGCATCCAATTTTGACACTCTTGAGGGGAATTGTAATTGGAGGACCTCGACCTGCTACGAAGCAGTGTAGCAGTGTAAGCACTGTAAGCAGTGTGAGATGTGTGGTGGATACCACGGAAGGAGGGTCTATACCTACACTGTATTTATGAAAATGGCCGTTAAGTATGATAAGACAGACCATTGATATTGATTGCACAGAGTTGGGTGAGATCGCCCCACAGAAAAGTAAAGAGACAGAGAAAAACTTTGTTGGTAGAGCTGCAACAAAAAGGGAGGCCATAGCCGAAAAGAAAAAGGAAAGTAGGCTGTTGGACGAAGGCGAGAGGATGTCTTGGACCAAGACACTATTGATGTTTCATGGGTGTGGTGTAAGATACCACACTGTTATGAATAATGAAGTACATATGTTCATTGATCCTAGTGCCACACATTTATTCATACCGCCTTCATTCGCATATAAGTGAGTAAAAGGCATGAATGCCTACATCATTGGGCACAATACTAATAAATGAGTACCCCAATAGAGGAGGATTAATTAACGGAATATAGATATAGAGATTTTAAGTGACAAAAGGGGTGTAACAGTTGAAATTAAAGGAGTAAAGGATTGTACTCACGAAACGAATAATGACAAGAGTTTCGTTATAATTGATACACTAAGGAGATAATCTCTGAGAGATGCTAGATCCTAAATACAAGATGTATTGGAGTAAGAGGCGTATGCAAGGTAAGAACATCCTTACGATATGAAGTCATTAGGATTAAAGCAATTAGTAGCGAATACAAATTGTAACCACATGGACTGGTATATAAAGTATATGTGGTTAAGTCTGAAGGTTAATAAAGGTATTTCAAAATACTTCCCCGCCTGAAGACTTGACAGCGTCTAAAAGTATATATATATAACCTATAACGTGAAATCGATCGTCGTAATAAATACCCTTAGCATTAGGATACTTTACTAAGACGATAAAAATATTAAAATTCGACAAATCATAAAGGTTAACATAGTAAAATTTAATAAAAGCCGTTAAGATAAGAAAAGAAAATGACACAGGTTAGTACCTGAAAATGTAAGCGATTTTGAAGGATCTTATACACTTATGCGTAAATAAGTCAAGGATTGGACCGATTTGTAATCATCATTATTGATGATATATTGGGTTTAGTTAAAGTCCAGGGCAAATTGTAAGCAATAATTGGAAATTGCTCTTACAATTGGATTGTTATGAATTCTCAAAAATGGTATACCTTGTTGACACGTTGAACTAAGAAAACGTGGTCTTTGAATGAGATGATAGATGTGACATAAATTTCGATGTAATGAAGTATGAACTGACCACCGTGATTATTTCACCATACCCAATAGCTCAAGAGGTTCTTAGTGAGTATGGATACCTCGAAATTATGAAGGAGCTGTGTATTGATGTATAATGGGAAGATAGTCAATTTTTTGAGTTAGACAACTCAAGGATCATGAAATAAACTATCTGACCCATGATTTAAAGTTGGCAGCGATAGTACTTGTACTGAGGATATGGTACTATTATGTACACGATGAGGAATTATGGATATGCACTAATCATAAAAGTCCCAAGTATCTGTTTTCATAGAAAGAGGCGAATATGAGAATACATAGTGGGTTAGAGCTTCTGAGAGATTTTAATTGTAAAAATTGTACCACCCAGGAAAGGCTAATGTGATGATTGATGCCTTGAGCAGAAAGAGTCTCGGGATGGTACTACATATGATGGTCAGGGAGCGTGAGCTGCTAGAGTAGTTATGAGCCTCAGTATTGATGTGATCCCTTCTGATGATGACAATGTTTGTGTGACAGCTAGCCTGAGATTAGAACCGGATGAGAGTGCCCGAATTTGAGAGGCTTAGCGTGATGATCGGTAGGATGTCGATAGTTTGGGTCGGATTCAGAAGGAGACAGTGACAGAGTTCACAGTGAGCGATGATGAGTTCTGAGGATTCAGAGACAGTATAAGTGCTCCCCAGGACCACAGTTGATGAAATAGTAATATTATCAGAAGCTCACTCTTCAGGATATACAGTGCATATGAAAAGTAAAGAATATATATCAAAATCTCGAAAAGGGTATTGGTGGTCAGATGTGAAAAGAGACATGGTAGAGATTGTGGAAAAGTGCCTAGTATGTCAACAGAGTAAGGTAGAGTATTAAAAGTCTGCAGAGTTATTGCAGCACCTACCTATATCGACATGACACGGAAATGAGAGCAAGTCTCCATGAATTTTATGATGGGTTATAGAGAACCCAGGTGAATTACGAGGCTATTTGGATGATAGTCGATAGAGTAATTAAGTCTACCCACCTTCTGGTTATGAACTCCCCAGATACTCAGAGTATGTATGAGAATTTATGTATAAGAAAGGTTGTGAAACATTATGTAGCGTTCCAGTGAGCATGGTATCATATAGGGAACCCGACTGAGTATTAGCACAGCTTTCCATCCTCAGACAGATGGTCAGTCAGAGAGGACTGTACAGGTTCTGGAGGATCCGATGAAAGCGTGTGCCATTGATTTTATAAGCTCCTGGGATGATCAGTTATTACAAATTGAATTCGTCAATAGTGACAGTTGCCACTTGAGTATCGGGATAACAAGATATGAGGCAGTGTATGGCTGTAGGGGTTGTTCCCCAAATTGGATAAGAAAAAGTGGGTGACAGATAGAATCATTTTTGACTTCGGATAATAAGTCTCTGAGGATGTTTATTTAAGAGTGAGAGATTAAGAACACCTCAGAGTAGATAGAAAAGTATTGGAATTCACCCTTGGTGAATTAGGATGGTTGAAAATGTTTCTTGTCCTAAGAGAATAAGGACATAGCGAACTTTTGGAAGAAGGTAAATTGAGTTGCGCTGGATGGAATATTTTGAGAGATTGGACAAGTGAGAGATAAGACCTGTAGGTTGGTGTTATCACCTGAATTAACAGGCACCCGCAATGTGTCCTATCTTTTGATGATTCGGAAATACTATCCAGATCCAGCATAGGTGATAGGATATGAGATCCAACAGTCTAGCTTAATGCAAATATAAGTATATTGAAGAAGTTGATTCGGGCATTAAACAGGAAAGAAAAAGTATTGAGGTTTAAGACGATCTCTCCAATTTAAGTCCTTGGTAGTAATACACTCTGGAAAAAGGTCACATAAGAATTAAAGAAGTATGATACAATTGATGTACCCGGAGTAGTTTATGGACTCATATGAATTGGTTCTAGTTTGGAGGACCAAATTCTTTAAGTGGGGGAGAGTTGTAAGACCCGAATTTAATTAAAATATGAAATGAATGAGTATTCGTGAAGGGAAGTCGGGTTAAATTAATCCCGAACATGTGTAAGGGCAAAATGGTTAAAAGACCGAAAGCCGGTGTAAATTCGATAAGGAAATTTAATTAAAAATATGGATTTGAGAAATCTTGGTCAATAAAGGTGAAATAAATTTATTTTGGGTTAAATTGATCAAGATATTAATTTATGGAAATTAATCGGGATTTTTAGTTCGAAAAAATAATCCCGAAAATAATCGAAAAATATACTGAAAAGTCATTCGGGACAATATCCCGAAAATACGAAGAAATTATACCCGAAAAAGGACTAAAATATAATAAATAAATTAAATTAAATTAAATTAATTAATTTGGAATAAAATAATAATTTTAAGGGATATTTGGGTATTTTTAAGGTATTTGAATGATTAAAAAAAAAAAGAGAAATCTGAAAGTGTTATCGGGGAGAGAGAAGAAGAATGGAAAATGGAGAAGGAGACCCGCGCGTGGCCGACCGATCCACGGCCACCGGCGACCGAGCGACTCCGACGAAGGGCCGAGCAGGAAGAGGAGAGACCGACGAAGCTTTGGGCACCGGTGACGCTCGCCGACGATGGCCGTGTCCGGCGAATGGAGAAAGAGAAGATCGCGGGGAAAACGGGGTTGATCCTGACGATCCACGGCAGCTGGGCACTAACGGTGGGTACCGACGAGTTCAGGAGGAGGAGCCGGTTCTTTTGAGACTGGTATTGGTCGGCGAAACCGCCGGAATCCGACGGATCAAGGGAGAGAAACCGACAGGGAGAGGAGATATTTTTCCGACGATCGGTGTCGATTTGAGCCCCACCAAGGCTCGATTTTGGAAGCCCAGGTGACGGTGAGCCGATTGGTACCGAAAACAGCCACTGAAACTGTCGGTAAACATCGAAAACGGTGAAAAAAGGGAATCGGTACCGACGGCCAAGAGGAGAACAGCTGGACCGGTGACTTTTCGGCGACCTCGTGTGAAACTGAGACCATATTCGAGCTGCGGACGACACCACGGAGTTACTGGCTGTGGAAGCCGGTGGAGAACCAGCCGACAAGGCCTTGAACTGGCGGTGAACCGACTGAACTGGAGTGAACCGATGGTCTGAACCGGTCCGAATCGGACTGAACCGGTCCAGCCAAAAAAGAGAGAAAAAAAAGGGAGAAAAAGGAAAAAGAAAAAGAGGAAACATTGGGGAGAAATCCCGACGATGCAATCGAGCTACGGGTAAGTCAATAGTGGTCGAAATTGACCCGATTTAAATTTTGAAGTATTTAATTTAATTAATTTTGGGCCGAAAACTTACTCGAAAAATTGTGGAATTGTGTAGCTCGACAATTGGCATCCAACGAGAGCTCGAGATAGCCTCGATTTACGTACTAGCATGGAATCTCGGGTAAGTAACCCTTATTTACGACAATTACCTCGTTATGCGTGATATGAATTTAATTTCCGCATAAATTGAATTAAATTCTGGAAATTTAGATAAATTGTTGTAAATAATAAATTTAGCTATTTGAAAGTTAGAACAAGGCTCAATAAATTGATGGTGGGCCCAGTGAGCCCAATAGGCCTCGATAAAGTGAAAACTAAGTGGAAAACGGGCATAAGGTCGATTAAGGCCCATTAAGGTGAAATCGGGCCCAATAGGGGTAAACGGGCCCAATGATTTAAATTAAGCCCAAAAAATAGGAAATACAATTAAATTGTATGTTATCTGACCTGAGGAATATTGATACGCAGTTTCGGGCATTGGATTGAGAGCAGATCGGACTGCGCGACGTGACATCAGTGGAAAGGTCAGACTCGACAGGAAAATAAGGTAAGGGAATTCTACAGACTGCTAGAGGTAAACCTTACGAAATTTTAAGTTCATTGCAGTTTTTAAAAATTATCTGAAGGGTCTAGAGGTCAAATAATAATTTTACTGCCCCGAATGGGTAAATTACCAAAATACCCTTGTTAAGGGTAAAATTTACAAATTTAGGAAAAATTGGGAGGAGCAAGAACAAGAGGTTCCTTCTCATTCTGGAGGTGTTTTGACGCATGCATGAGTAGGCTGGCTAACCTTGAAAGAAAATGCACAGCATTGCATACTTTCAACGATGAAATTATTTTGAAAACTGTTTTGAGGAAACAGAGCCGCCTACGTGTTTTTATTGATATGTGACGTGCTAGAGCTAAGCTCGCATGATGTTTGATTTGTGTGATGCATGCATTAGTGCTGGAGCGAGAGCTCGCACTAGAGTTTTACATGCATAGGTGCTAGAGTATAACTCGCACCAGATTTCACATGCTTGTTCGTGACACGGTGCTAGAGTCTAACTCGCACCAGAATTTACATAATTTTCATGACAGGGTGCTGGAGTTTAACTCGCACCAGATTTTATAAGATTTTCATGTGATTTATATATAGAGTGCTAGAGCCTAGCTCGCATTAGTTTTACTAGATTTGTGGAGTAGCGCTGTCTGCCCTTGGAGTCAGCCAAAAGGCCCAACAGGCTCAAAAGACCTCTTAAGTGGGTTGAGAGTGAGGGATGAGGTTGGCGGCCTTGTGGGGATGTAAAGCGGGCTCTGCCGATTTTACTTGATTTGATGAGAGTGCTGAGCATCGCTCGCACTGATTTTATGAGAACATGCGATAAGCCGTGCTTGGAGCATCGGGTAGACCGATTTAATAGGCTCGCACATGCGTTTTGAGACATGGCATGAGTATTGAGAAACAAACCTCTCTGTGGGAAGCAGGCCATTTGGGCTAGAGTACCTAGAGTGATATGGGTCCATGGAGTACGATGTACCGTGCAAGTAGCATGGAGTACAATATACCGTAGGGTATCTTCGGATATGGTATCTTTGTGATACGGTATCTTCGGATACGGTATCTTTGTGATACGGGTATCTTCGGATACGGTATCTTTGTGATACGGGGTATCTTCGGATACGATATCTTTGTGATACGGGGTATCTTCGGATACGGCATCTTCGGATGCGTGGGATCGGATAAGACTGACGGGTTGGATTGACGCACCTCCCGGGCGGTTCTCGATCAGGGTGAGACCTCGCACACTAGGATCCGTGTAGCTAGAGGGACTCACGAGGACACATATGGCCATAGTCCTGGTTATTGCCGATATATGTATGTTGCCTAGTCTCGCATGTCGACGATTTTGATGAGATCAAATCGGGTTTTAAATTAAATGTGCATGATGGTTATTTCCATGCTTTTTAAACCCATATGTGATGTAAACGGATTTTCATGATTTTGTGTGAGTCAGGATCACCCGAAGGAGGGGTCGAGTCCTGACTTTACTGTGAAATTTTAAATGAGAAAAATATGATTTTGAATATAATTGCATGTTGAATTTTTCGTGCAAATGTGTTTTACATAACATCATAACTCATATCATCTGTTTTAAAATGTGTGGAGAAAGGGTGGTTTATGCATGGCACTACGTTCATGTAGGTAGTATGGTTACCTACTTGTTCGTAGGATTGCCTTACTGAGCTTGATGTGCTCACCCCTTTCATTTTCTCCCACAGATAATCTCCAGTAGATGTTGAGACGACTCAGTACTGCATTCCGGATATCCGCTGCTACCCATCAACATAAGGTATATACACTTATACATATTGTATCTACATAAGCATAGCACAGTAACATGTTTGTAAGTAATTTTAGGGGATGTATAAATAATATAAACAATTATAAATGACTGGAGAAGAAATAAGTTAGATGGTAATTGAATGGTGGGACTGGCATTGACGCACAACCCAATTATTAGTGGAGTGTGGTCACGATTCGAGGACAGGTAAGAATTTATGTAAATAAACAAAACGCGAAAAATTAACTCTGATTTTTGGGTAGTTTAGGTCGTGACAGACACATAGTCTACAGGAGGCTCCAACACGGCTATATGCATGTCATATAAATCCCTGTGCGAGCGAAGCTCAAGCACGGCTCCATGCATATTCATGATATCAGAAAACCTCGTGCGAGCGAAGCTCTAGCACGTTGTCATAAAAATCAGTAAAATCTGCGTATGAGCAGCGCTCCAGTATGACTTAAACTGATTATAAATTCAAGTAAAATCCACGTACGAGCAATGCTCCAGTACGGATATGCATAAAAACTCAGTGAAAACCTCATACGAGAAAAACTCCAGTACGACTTTAAAATGAATTAAAAACCATATAAAACTTCGTGCGAGTAACGCTCCAGCATAAATGAATGCTCAAGTAAATCAAATCTCGTGCGAGTTACACTCCAGCATGGTTTTATGCATAAATAAATCAAATCTCGTGCGAGTTACACTCCAGCACGGCTTTTATGCAATATAATAAAAAAAAGATGTGAACTAAGCTCCAGCATCGCTCATGCATATCAAATCAGTAAAACTAGTGCGAGCAATCGCTCCAGCACCGTTTTATGCATATCACGTCAAAACAGTCAAAACCTGTCAAAACATGTCAAAACAGAGTGTGAGCTAGGCTCCAGCACTTCTCATGCATTTCACAATAGAAAAATCAGTGCGAGTAACCGCTCTAACACATTTCATGCATATGATGTCACACAAATCGGTGCGAGCTATGCACATTCACAAATGCAGATATAGTGCGAACTACGTGTCGGCACTATCTGTTTCCATATAAACTTGATAGTTGACCCATTTTCCAAGGAAATTTTCATTTAAATACGAATAACACTTACGTAGTGTTATCATGTGAAATTCATGCAATTACTGGCCAATCTATCGATTTGCTTTAATTAAAACCAATAAAATTCCTTAATCATAAAATTCCTTAAATCATGCATGCCATGCTTTCACCATCCTTAGGTGAACTTCCCTCAATAGGGGTAAAATAGTCTTTTCACCTATTTCAATCCTTAAAATCATTGAAACCACTTTTAGTATCTTTTGTACAATATCAATTTATACATACATATTCAGTGTATAAAAAAACTATTAAAATACGTGTAGCTACCTTTAGCTACTCATACAGTTCCCTTACCTCATTTTTCTGTACAGTCTGACCTTTCCACTGATGACTAGTCACGCAGTCCGATTTGCTTCAAATCCAATCTCCGAAACTGCGGATAAATATTCATCAAGTCAAATACAATACAATTTTAATTGTATTTCATATTTTATGGGCTTCATTTAAATCATTGGGCCCATTTACCCATATTGGGCCCGATTGCACCTTAATGGGCCTTAATCGGCCTTAAGCCCATTTACCATACTTTATCGAGGCCCATTGGGCTCACTGGGCCCATCAGTAATTATTGAGCCTCGTTCTAAATTCTCAAATATCTCAATTTAGTATTTACGACAATTTATCCAATTTTCCAGAATTTAATTCATAAATGCGAAATTTAAATCCGTAATTTATGCGATAAATATCAATAACGAATAACGATGCAAAAATGTCATAAATAAGGGTTACTTACCCGTGATTCAATGATAGTACGCGAATCGAGGCTGTCTAGAGCTCTCGGTAGATGCAAATTGTTGAGCTACACAATTAAATATATTTTCTGGTAAACTTTCAGTCGATTATTTATCAAATTAAATATTTCGAAAATTAAATTGGTCAACTCGACCGCGTATCGACTTACCCGAAACTCGATTGCATCACTTGAATTTTTCCTAATTTTTTCTCTTTTTCTTTTTCCCTTTCTCTTCCTTTTTCCTTTTCTTTTTGGCTGAACCGATTCAGTCCGGTTCAACCCGGTTCAGACCGCCGGTTCAGTCCGGTTCGGCCGGTTCAGTGGCTTACCGGTCGATTCTCCACTGGTTTCCACTGCCAGTGGCTCCGCTGGGCCATCTGATGCACGGATCTGGGGTTGGTTTCGTTCAAGGCCATCGGAAAGTGGCCAGTTCGGCCCTTCTCCTTTTCGTCGTCGGCAACTTCTCTTTTCTCCCTCTGTTTCCGACGCAGGCCGTCGTCTTACCCGTTGGTGTTACCACCAATCGCGTCGCCCACGCCTGGGGGATGCTCGGCTGGTGGTGGCCGGCCCCAGATCGGCGTCAATGCCGGCGAAATCGTCTTTTCTTCCTCTCTATTTTCATCCGCTGATTTTGGGTATTCCGGTGGCTAAGGGCGCGCGTCGAGGCTGCCGGTGGTCACGCGGGTGACGGGCTTCCATGGCCGACCCTCGCCGACCCCTCAGTCCAGCTGACGGAGCGCCAATGAGCCTCCTCGGTTCGACTGCTTTGTTTTCGTTTCTGTTTCGCGATTTTCGCGAATTCAGATTTCTTTTTTATTTTATTTTATTTTATTTATTTATTTATTTAATTAAAATTTATTTTTAATATTATTTTAATCATTAAAATAATATTAAAATCTCAAAATATCTAAAAATATCATATTAAATTCATTTAATCTGTAAATGAATTTATCAGTCCAATTTTACCTTTTTGGTATATTTTTTGATTATTTTCGGGATTATTTTTCGATACGAAAATTTCGGTTTATTCCAATAAATTCATATATTGATCAATTTAACCCGAAATTTAATTATTTCTTTGTTATTGATCAAGATTTCTCAATCCCATATTTTTAATTAAATTTTCTTATCGAAATTATACCGGGTTTCGATCTTTTGACCGTTTTATCCTTATACGTTTTCGAGAATTCATTTTCAATCCTTTTGCATTTTTAAATGCACTCAAAAATTTCTATTCATTCCCTTTTGCTCTTACGATAAGACTGGGTCTTACAAGATCGATTTGGAAGAGCGAAAAAAATGCTCTTATTTGGGTGATGGAACAGGTCAGATCGATCTCCAAAGGGGCCAGATCGATCTGCTAAACATTATGTGTTGAAGGAATCGATCTCTGCAAGGTCAGATCAATTTCCTTAAGGTACTGACTTGCAACAGATCGATCTCATGCAAGAGCAGATCAATCTCCTTACAGTTCTGTGTTGCAGCAGATCGATCTCATGTAAGAGCAGATCGATCTCATGTGGTTTGGAAGGTCGGTTTCAAGAGGAAAAATCTAGAGCAGATCGATCTCCTAAGGTAGCAGATCGATCTCATCAAGACAGTTCTATAAATACTGGACTTCTGCACTTCATTCTCCCGAGAGTTACTATTCCATTCCAGAACTAAACCTAAACCTAGCCAAGCAACACTAGAAAACCTCAGTTTGTGATCAGTTTTGAGTGAGATATAAGTGAGCAAAGTTGTTCTTAGCAAAGAGAAGAACAACATACGTGGAAACAAAGGATTGAAATCAAGAGTTCAAGGAGCAAGGAGGATTTTACCATTTTGGTGAAAAAGGAAAGAAAGTTCAACTAGGTAAGATTTAATACACCAAGTTGATATATGTTAAACTAGGTGTATTGATGAGTTGATTGGTATATATATAAAATGTTGGAAATGAAAGGAGAATAAAAAATCACCATAACCTAGATATTGGTGAGAAAATGAGAAAGTGATGAGGAAATGATATTAACATTGATTTAGTGATGGAATATGTATGTATAGAAGATTATAAGATAATCTTATGAAATGCATATATTGGAAATAAGGAGAAATAAAGATAGTTATGTGAAAATTGGATTTTTCACTATATTGGGAGAAAATAGTGAGATTGATGTTTTTAATTGAGATTTGGCAAATGAAACAAGTATAGAGTGATATACTAACGCCAATATTTATAACAGCTTCGAAAATCACAGTGGAAGCTGATTGGACTGCAAGAGTGAGCAGAACCGAGGAAGTGAGGTCACTTGACGTGATCTGAGGTAAGGGAATTTCGTGAGTAACTAGAGATGGCTACATGTATTTTGAATAGAGTTTCGATATTATACTCTATATGAATTCCCTAAAATAAGCATGTTGTGTGTGCTAAGGATTAATGAGATAAAGTATAGATTTATGCAAAAATATGATAAAAAGGCTGAGAAGCATGTTGTGACCCAAAATTCATGAGTTGCATGGTAAAATGGCTAATGTTTTCATGTGCATGTGAAAATCGTACATTTAAGTGCTAATTTGATTTAAAATGAGTGAAATGTGATTTGAATAGCCATCTATCTGGTTTTGTGAGAAAACCATAAGTGCTGGAGAATACTCGCACTATATTTTGAGATATGCATCACATAGTATTAGAGGATATACTCGTATTATACTTTAATGCTATTTTATGCATATTAGAGTACTGAGAGTATTGCTTATACTCAATTTGTGATTGATGTATATAGAGTATTGGGAGCTTTACTCATACTCAGTCTTACATGATAGAGTATTAGGAGAATTACTCGTACTCGAATTTTCATGAGTTATACATGATATCGTACTAGAGCAATAGCTCGTACTTGATTTGAAAAGAGAATTATGCATTTACCTAGTGCTAGAGGTTACTCGCACTAATGTTTGATATTTTGAGATGCATATACAGTGTTTAAGAGGCGGAGTGTTGATTGTGAGTCACACTCAAGACGCGTATTGTTGTTTTTACATGATATATAAGACATGTTAGCAAAACCGTAATGATTTTCTCCGTGTAGACTGAGTGTCACACTGTTGAGATGGTAGCACATGGATTTAGAGACGTGGCATTTATTCCACAGTATGAGGGCTAAGACTTATGGCAAGCACCCCGAATATGATGTATTTCCATGGTGTGAGGACTAAGACCTATGGCAAGCATCCTGACCCTGAGGAGAGGGTCCACGGGTGTACGTTGTATCGTGCGAGTGGCATGGAGTACACTGTATTGTGTGGTGGAGTTGAGGAGTTTATTGTCACGCCCTCCTCCCACACGCGACTTACCCAAAAACCACAATAAATTTTTCATATTTTTCTTACATTTCTCTCCTCAACAGTTGGGCTGTGATCAGGCATTAGTGTCCTCATCGACACTTACCTTACCATTCTTTTAACATATCATACATGCATATCATTCTTAATATTCATAGACTGTACGTACACTTTTCTCATAAGTAAATCCATATACTTAAATATAATTACATCCCTAATATTAAAAACGTGTACATCACTGTGTTTATACATTGTTCAGATAAAAATAGTACGCGTCGTGTATACCTTTCGTTAGATGGGGAATGGCAGCGGTAAAAAAGAATACTATACCTCAGCCGACTCAATTTACTGATGATGATCTGTAGAGAGGGGGAAAAATGAAAGGTTGAGCTATCAACGAGCTCAGTAAAGAAATCAGGCAAGCAAGTAGACATCCATACTATCTACTGAAAATAGTGTTTTGCTTTTCCTTCTCTCAATTCAAAAGCATGTTTAAAATATATATAATATAGTATAGATTTAAAATCCCATGTACTAAACACATGCTGAGTTATAAATCATAGGCATTCATGCAAAACAATGCATATTTAATCATTTAAGAATGCCTTTATATAAAATATGTCATTTACATTCAAAACAGAGTAAATATGGCATTTCTCATCACAACATAAACAAATCGGGTTCCGACCCATCCCTCAGGTCTACCCATATCATAAAACACATGTGATATATCATGCGAGACTCAGTGGCTAAATGCAATCTCTTTGGACTATGGCCATATCCTAACATGGTGAAATCTCAGGCAACACAGTACTCGGTGTGTAGGTTATCACTGCTGTAACGGGAGGGGGGTCAGTCCATCACAACCGCCAGCTATCAACAACTCTCCTCCACAACTCCACAACAACACATGATACAGTGTATTCCATGCCACACGCATGGTACAACGTACACTCGTGGACCCTCCATCATGGTCGGGATGCCTGCCATAGGTCTTAGTCCTCACACCATGGAAATACATCATAGTTGGGGTGCCTGCCATAGGTCTTAGCCCTCATACTATGCAATAAATGCCACGTCTCTAAATATACGTGCGAACATCTCAACAGTGTGACACTCATTCTACATGGAGAAAATCATCACGATTTTTCTAACATGTCTCATATATCACGTAAAACTACAGTGCGCATCTTGAGTGTGACTCACAGTCAATGCTCCGCCTCAAAATACTGTATATGCATGTCAAAATATCAACACTAGTGCAAGTAAACCTCCAGCACTAGGTCATGCATAGTTCTCATTACAAATCAAGTACGAGAAAATCGCTCAAGTACTATGTCATGTATAAATCATGAAGAATCGAGTACGAGCAACACTCCAGCACTTTGTCATGCATTTCATGTAAAACTCGAGTAAGAGCTAATCGCTCCAGCACTCTATCATGCACAAATCACATAAAATTGAGTACGAGCAATGCTCCAATACTCTATCATGCATGTCAAGTAAATGTAGTGCGAGTAAACCTCCAACACTAATGTATGTGAAAAACATCTGAAATCAAGTGTGAGCTATGCTCCAGCATGATTGTTTCCACATAATTCGGTAGATGGCTCTTTAAAATTAGGGATGTTTCAAATCATGAAAATCAGCACTATAAAGTATGCTTAGTCTACATCAACCTTAAAACATTAGCCCATCTACATACTCATCTGCTACACAGCAGTAAAAACACTTAAAAACATCATTTCCATGTTTTTTACAACTTTTTCCAAATTTTATCTTTTTGCCTAAACCAGGGCAAAATTGTAATTTGCCCATATCAGGTCCCTATAATTATTATTGATTTTCTTTGACCCTAAGACAATTTCAGTGAATGCAAAAGCAGACGAAAATACGCACAGATATCTCTAACTACTTGCAAGAGTCCCTTACCTCGGATCACGTCAAGTGACCTCTCTTCCTCTATGCTGCTCTAATCTAGCAGTCCGATCAACTCTCAATATGACTCTGGAGCTGCATTTAATCATTCATTGGGTTAATTATAATTTTCCTATTGTATTACACATTTAATACAGTTCATTTCACTTAAATGAGCCCGTTTACAATTATCAGGCCTTAAACACCTTAATTGAGCCTAACTCTGTCTTAAGCCCATTTTTCATGTATTATTCCCCTTCATCAGGGTCTATTAGCTCATTAGGCCTATTAATACCCATTGGGCTTTGTTCTAAACTCTTTGGATAGCCCGTAAATCATTTACGACAGTTTACTCAAAATTCCCAATATTATCCACTAAATGCGAAATTAAATCCGCAATGCGTAAAATAAATCTCTAACACGTGATAATCACATAAATTATCGTAAATGAGCTTTACTTACTCGAGTTTATGCGATGGTGTGAAATTCGAAGTTCGATTAGGCTCACGTTCGAAATTTATCGTCGAACTGGACAATTTGTATATTTAATTTTCGGGTCAATTTTCGATCAAATATAATTTTAATAAATTTATCGAAAATAAAATCGATCACTTTTGACCTCGTATTGACTTACTAGAAGTTCGGTGTATCCATGAAAATTTTCCCATTTTTCTTTTTCTCTTTTCTTTTTTTCTCCTTTTTCTCTTTCCTCCTTGATTGAACCGGTCTTGTCCGGTTCAGCACAGAAGCTTCCCCACTGAACCACCGACCGATTTAGGGCTCCTTTGGTCATTACAGCATCGTCCCGTCGGTTCCTGGGGTGCCACTGCCGCCGTTCGGTGCGTCTTTGGCAAGGCAACCTTCGGTTGGCCTCGGATCAAATCGAATCCTCGCTAGTGGCTGCCGTTTCTCTTCTCCTCTTTTCAGCTTCAACTTCATCGATCTGCTGTTTTCGATGCCAGTGGGGCTCGTCGTCGGTGGCTGGATGATTGCGGGGTGTTCCTCTTCCTTTTTCGACCCTTTGCTGGCCGCTGGGTCGCCGGTGGTGGCTCGTCCAGTGATGGGATCCTCCTCGGGTTCGACTAGCTTCGCTTCTTTTCTTTCCTTTTCTGTTTCAATTTCAGATTTCACGATTTTTGTTTTTTTTCTCTATTTATAATATATTTTATTATTTTATTATCATTAAAATAATAATAAAAATCTCAAAATATCTCAAAAAATTATATTAAATTCATTTAATCCGTAAATAAATTTATCAGCTCGATTTTGCCTTTTCGGTATATTTTTCCACTATTTTTGTGATTGTTTTTTAGGTGAAAATTCTGAAAATATCAAGTAAATTCATATCTTGATCAATTGAACTCGAAATTCAATATTTTCTTTGTTATTGATCAAGATTTCTCAATTTCATATTTTTAATGAAATTTTCTCATCAAATTTATACTGGATTTTGGTCTTTTGACCGTTTTACCCCTGCACTCATTCGAAAATCACTTTAACCCTTATCTCGCTGTTATGTAGCTTACATGCATTTTTAATTTCTTAAATAGTCAATTGCATGATAGTAAATACTCTTCTTATGATTCAACTATGAAATAAAGTGTTCGTACACATAGAAATCATAAGGAACAAGCTACATCGTAAATTGAAAACACGGGTCTGACATTTATAGCTAGCGATTGTAATGGACTGACCTCCATTCCCGTTACAGCAGTGATACCCGCAGACCGAGATCTGTGTTGCCTGAGATTTCACATGATAGGATATGGTCATAATCTAGGAAAGTATTGCCTTTAGCCACTGAGTCTCGCATGATATATCACTTGTTTTCATGATACAGTTAGACCTGAGAGAGTAGGGTCGGAAACCAGTTTGTGTTGTGTTGTGAAATGCCATATTTATTGTGATTTCAATGTAAATAGCGTGATTGAGGTAAAGTGATTCCAAATTTTATAAAGATGCACTGTTTTGCTTGAATGCCTACATTTGTTAACTCGGCATGATTTCAAGTACATTGAATATATTTTGTACTATTATTATACCTTTTGAAACATGCTTTAAGATGAGAGAAGGAAAGGCAAAGCCTTATTTTCAGTAGATAGTGCGGTTGTCTACTTGCTTGCTTAATTTCCTTACTGAGTGAGCTGTTTGCTCATCCCTTTTTATTTTCCACTCTCTACAGATCATTCGCAGTAGATTGAGTCCGGCTGAGGTATAGCATTCATTGTATCCGCTGTCTATCCATCTTACGAGAGGTATACAAACTCGAACATTTTGTACTGAACAATGTATAAACACAGTTATGTAAACTATTGTACAATCAAGATGTATATGTACAAATACTGTTTAACAGTTTATGTTATCGAAAAGAATACTAAATTCTATGTATAATGTGAATGAATGTGAGTAGGTGACTAATATCGAATCACAGCCCAAATTTTGATGAGAGAAAGGTAAGTAAAATAAAAAGTGAAAAATTAGTAGTGGTTTTAGGTAAGTCACGGATTAAGGCCGTGACGGAATGGTATCAGAGCAGTGTTGGTCTGATGTGAATCGATATTAGTAATTTGGAAAAATGTACATCCCCTTAGTACTGTGTTTTGTTTAGTTACAATTGTGTATACAAGATAGGAATTAGACTAATTAATGATTATGAATGCAGGAATTTAGTCTATATGGCTAATACCAGCCATGGTAGAGGGGCGAGAGGTAGGGCTCGAGGCCGTAGAGGTAGGCTGGAGACTTGATATGAGAATGTGGGTACTAATGAGGTACCAGAGATTACAGAGGCATGCTTCACGAGGATTAAACATAGCCTAGAGATGATAGTGGAGATGTTAACACAGACTATGCCAGGTAGACAGTGACAGGATGCAAAAACTACGACAGGAGAGGTAGTTGTACCTGACACACCTGTATAGCTTGCACCTGAGATGCCACAGGCTGCAGATACTCCTACACCCCCACCAGTTCAGGATCATAGTGGATTGGAATATGGGTGCGATTTAGATAGATTGTGATAATTTTAGAAGCTTGGACCACCATCTTTTCGTGGGGTCAAGGACCCAGTTGTTATTAAGGAGTGGATTGGAGAGATGGAGAAGTTGTACGAATTCTTTGAGTGTACGACTTCAGAGAGGGTAGCATTTGCTGCGTTCTTACTGAAGGGAATGACAAAGCATTGGTGGAAGTCCACCAAGCCGATATTGAGAGCCCGACATGCTGAGATTAGTTTGGAGCTATTTTTGGATGCCTTCAGGAGGTAGTTTGTTCTAGATACGGCACAGCGGAGGCTGCAGGCTGAATTCTTAGGGTTGAGCTAGGGAAGTATTTTAGTGGATGAGTATGAAATGGGATTTTTAGCCCTGGGAAGGTATGACCTCGATACCATGTACAGTGAGACTAGGAAGGTCTGCAGGTTTATCGATGGATTGAGGCCAGTGCTGCGGTCTAAACTGGTTCCATTCGATATCTCTACGTATGATGAGGCAATACGCATGGCACAATTATGTGAACAAGATTATGAGAGAAATGCCTCAGAGTTCAGAGCAGTGGGAAAAGATAGAGATAGAGATAGAAAGAGGTCGATGAGTTATAGTGCTCAAGGTTTCGATTATTGAGGAGGGAGGAGACTCTTCGATAAGAGATCAAAGATCGAGGAAGTACAGGAAAAGATTATGAGATTTCCTGCATAGCCGGCTATAGCTCCGACCAAGGGCATTATGATTAGAGGATCGAGGTCTACTACTGATCAGTGTAGTAGTGTGGTAGATACCATGGTAGTAAACCTTATCCGATGAGTCCTATTGTGTGTTTTCGATGTGAGAAAGTCTGGCACATTGCTAGAGTTTACCTAGAAAGGGTTGAGACTGCACCACAGAAGGGCAAGGAGCCAGAGAGAGCTCCAGGTGATACGTCTGCTCAGATAAGGAGATCGACGACCGAGGAGAAGGGGAAGCAAGTGATGGGATGATGGCGAGTGTATACTTTAGACCAGGGGAGAGCTGATGCTTCACTGGATGTGATTAGAGGTAACATCCTGATTTATGATTTAGAAGCATATGTATTGATTGATTCTGGTGCCACTCATTCATTTGTATTGCCTTCATTTGTGTGTAAGTTAGCAAAGTATGTAGAGCGTACTCCTTTAAATAAGATGATGTTGATTAGTACGCCTATGGATAATAGTCAACTAGTGGAGTATGTGTTGAATAATTGTAAGTTAAAAGTAGGGGAAAAGGATATGACAGTCAATCTAATATTGTTAAGTATGAGTGACTTTGATGTCATATTAGGAATGGATTGGTTGTCGTCAAACCATGCTGTTTTAGATTGTTATGCTAAGACAATTATGTTTCCTAACCTTGAAAAAATATGTTGTAAAGCTTGATGCAAAGAAATAAAAGTAATAGTTATGATTTATGATTGATAATGTACTATGCTAACTAAGAAATGAATATGTTGAAGGTTTCATTACGTATGTGGTTGATACAAATAATGTACATCCAGAGTTGAAAGATATTCCTATGATTAGTGAATTCCCAGATGTCTTTCCGGATGAATTGCTAGGGTTGCCACCAGACAGAGAGAAGGAATTCTATATAGATTTGGTGCCTAGTACTGAACCTATACCGAAACCACTGTATCGTATGGTCTTAGTTGAGCTAGAGGAGCTTAAGAGACAGTTACAGGAGATGTTGGACAGGGGTTTTATTAGACCAAGTGTTTCACCTTGGGGAGCATCGATTTTATTCGTAAGGAAGAAGGATAGAAGCCTCCGATTGTGTATAGATTACAAATTGTTGAATAAGGTAACCATCAAGAATAGATATCCCCTTCCACGCATTGATCATTTGTTAGATCAGCTTCGGGGAGTGCAGGTCTTTTCTAAGATTGATTTGAGGTCTGGGTATCATCAGCTAAGAGTTAGGAGAGAGGATGTACCCAAGACGACATTTAGGACCTGATATGGCCACTATGAGTTCTTGGTTATGCCATTCGGATTGATGAATGCTCCCGCAGCTTTCATGACTTTGATGAATGATGTGTTCAAGCTATGTTTAGATCAATTTGTTATTGCCTTCATCGATGACATTTTGGTATACTCTAAGTCTGAGGAAGAGCATGAGAGACTCCTCAGGATTGTACTGCAGACTTTACGAGAGCAGAAGCTATATGCTAAACTCAATACGTGTGATTTTTGGTTGTCACAGATCTAGTTTTTGGGACATGTAGTGTCAAAGGATGGTGTATCAGTGGATCCATCCAAGATTGAGGCTGTAGTTCAGTGGGAACAGCCGAGGACAGCCATCGAGATCAAGAGTTTCTTGGGTTTAGCAGGGTATTATCGGAGATTCATAGAAGGATTTTTGAAGTTAGCTGCTCCGTTGACATGTCTCACTAGGAAGGGTGTAGTATTTGTGTGGAATGAGGATTGTGAGAAGAGTTTTCAGGAGTTGAAGAGTCGATTGACCACCGCTCTAATTCTCACTATCCCTACCAGCTCAAGAGGATTTTCAGTGTATACCGATGCTGCGCATCAGGGACTGGGCTGTGTGTTGATACAAGATAGGAGGGTAGTTACTTATGGATCCCGACAGCTAAAGGACCATGAGAAGAACTATCCGACCTATGATTTGGAGTTGGCAGTAGTAGTGTTTGCGTTGAAGGTATGGCGCCACTACTTGTATGGCGAGAAGTTTCAGATATTTACCGACCACAAGAGCCTCAAGTATCTGTTCTCACATAAGGAGCTGAACATGAGACAAAGAAGATGGCCAGAGCTTCTAAAGGACTATGATTGTGAGATACTTTATCATCCGGGTAAGGCTAACGTTGTAGCGGATGTTTTGAGTAGGAAGAGCCTTGGGATGGTATCGTATATGATGGTCAGGGAGCACAAGTTGCTAGAGTAGTTTGCTAGCCTCAGTTTGGGAGTTGTGCCTTCGGACATGGATGCAGATTATATGATTGCGAGTCTATGCTTGGAGCCAAATCTGTTAGACAAGATCAGATAGGCTCAGCAGACTAATTCGTATTGCATCGATGTGATTGGTCAGATGAAGAGGGGTATAGTGACTGATTTTGAGTTGAGTTCTTATGGACTATTGAGGTTCAGATGTAGACTGTGTGTTCCCGAGGGCCCAGAGCTCAGGAGATTGATATTGTCGGAAGCTCATTCATCGAGCTACACGTTGCATCCGGGAAGTGGCAAGATGTATCAAAACCTCCGGAAAGTGTACTGGTGGTCGGGTATAAAGAGAGATGTAGCAAATTTTGTGGCAAAATGTCTTATGTGTTAGCAAGTGAAGGTAGATCATCATAGACCTGCAGGGTTATTACAGCCTCTACCTATACTGACATGGAAATGGAAGCATATCACCATGGATTTCGTGATGGGTTTACCGAGGACCCGGAGGAATCATGATGCTATATGGGTGATAGTTGATAGACCGATGAAGTCAGCCCACTTTTTAGCTATAAGAGCTATCAATAGTCTGAGTACATTCGCAGAACTGTATGTACGTGAGGTAGTGAGGTTACATGGTATTCCAGTGAGTATTGTCTCTGATAGGGATTCCCGCTTTACTTCCCATTTTTGGGAACATTTTTAGGAAGCCATGGGAACCCATTGAGTTTGAGCACCGCTTATCATCCTCAGACAGATGGGTAGTCTGAGAGGACTATACAGACCCTGGAGGATATGTTGAGAGCACGTGTGCTAGATTTAGAGGCTCCTAGGATGATTATTTGCCACTAGTCAAGTTCACCTACAACAATAGTTATCATGCGATTATCGGGATGGCACCGTATGAGGCTTTGTATGGCCGTAGATGTCGTTCCCCTATTGGATGGGAAGAAGTGGGTGATAGAAAGATTTTTGCTCTTGATTTAGTTACACAAGCCTCTGAGGATGTCCTGTTTATTGTTGGGAGATTGAGGACAGCTCAGAGTAGATAAAAGAGTTATGATGACAGGAGACGTAAGCCACTTGAGTTTACAGTTGGTGAGTCAGTATTTCTGAAGGTTTCTCCTTCTAAGGGTATAACGAGATTTGGGAAGAGAGGTAAGCGGAGTCCCCGTTACATTGGACCCTTTGAGATACTAGACAGAGTGGGAGATAAGGCATACAGATTAGCTTTGCCACCGGATTTATCAGGAGTGCAAAATGTCTTCCACATTTTGATGTTGAGGAAGTACTATCCAGATCCAAATCATGTGATTCAGTATGAGCCATTAGAGCTCACAGATGATTTGACTTATGTAGAGAAACCTATCCGGATACTAGATAGAAAAGATAAAGTCTTAAGGAATAAGACCATTGGATTAGAGAAGATTCTCTGGCAGCATCATACTTCAAAGGAAACTACTTGGGAGCTAGAGAGTCTTGTCACGACCCAATTCCATTCTCTATAACCGAAAATCACTGAAAATTTTTTGCATTTTACTGTGACCTTACCCGGTCGTGAACTAAACTCACCACACACTGTTGGGCTGTGAGTCAATAATAAACACCACATCTCATTCGTTCTCAATTAGTTAAAACAATGTCATACATTTGCATTTAATCGTGTACTTATACGAATACATGTTTTACTGACATCTACATCCCCCATAATTACAACTCAAAAGAATACTGTGCTTTTACATTGTTTAGATACAAAAAGAATCACTGTGTATGTACCTCTTAGCGATGGAGATGCAGCGGAATCCAAAATAACACGCCTCAGTCCTCACTGGGCGACTATGCACGCTCTGTAGGGGGAAAATAGAGTGGGATGAGCAACCACATGCTCAGTAAGGCAATAATGCAAGCATGGTAGATAACTATTCTATCTACATGCTGATAATGTTATGCATAAATCATTTATAGTAGGAGCATGAGGAATAAAACTATGCCATATGAGTATACATATATATCATGTATTAAAATCATGTACATTGGCATATAAAACATAGTAAAAACATCATGTATAAATCATCTCATGCTCAATCTCATTTAAATTCATAAAAAAGGCAATTCATTAAGAAACCTCCTTTTTAAACCAACATCATAAACACCACCAAATCAACTCACAATCACAACCACATTTTCATTCCACAATTCACGCATGTGTATAAATCTAGGTCACTATATCAAAGTGCCTAGTGAACCATTACATCATAAATCATCCCAGGCCACACTCATCCAGGTGTGCGGGGTATCATGCTGGCACGAAGATGGATTATCCCTCGCCAGGCTTTCTCATCACATAACCATCATGCGGTACATCGTACTCCATGTGATATACACGGTACAGCGTACTTCGCAACTCATATCGTGATTGGGGGTGCCATTCCTAGGTCTTATCTACCCCATACCAAGAGTTTTCCATATTCTATGAAGGAGAGCCTCTCCGCCGAACAGAGCCTCCCCGCTTAACAGAGCCTCCCCGCCTAACAGAGCCTCCCCGCCTCTTTGGGCTTAAGGATGTTGGCTTAAGGATGTTAGCTTAAGGATGTAGGGCTTAAGGATCCTTTCCATAAGAGAGCCTCCCCACCGAACAGAGCCTCCCCGCCTAACAGAGCCTCCCCGCCTCTTTGGGCTTAAGGATGTTGGCTTAAGGATGTAGGGCTTAAGGATCTTACTGTACCCATGTAGGAGAGCCTCCCTGCCTAACAGAGCCTCCCCGCCTCTTTGGGCTTAAGGATGTTGGCTTAAGGATCCCACCGTAAGAGAGCCTCCCCACTAAACAGAGCCTCCCCGCCTAACAGAGCCTCCCCACCTCTCTGGGCTTAAGGATGTTAGCTTAAGGATGTAAGGCTTAAGGATCTTACCAACTTTCACAGCCTTATACTTATCACAATGTGCAAACTTGTGCGAGCAAATCTCTAGCACGACTCATGCATCCTCTCGTAAAGAGACGCGTACGAGCATAGCTCTAGTACGGTTATACTCATAAGACAACCACTCAAAAGCCACGTACGAGCAAAAGCTCCAGTACGGTTTATAAAACATCATCATAGTTTCCAAATCAAGGTGCGAGCTAAGCTCTAGCACATTTCATACAAATGAAAACATAGAAATCCAGTGCGAGCGAGGCTCTAGCGCGATTTATGTCATACAGATACGATAGGCGGCTCATACACAATAAAACAATCCCGAAAATCGGGTTTAGCACTCACAAATGCTTTTCCACAACAACCATACAATACTAGCCGGCCCATCTACTAGCTTGCTTAAAACCAAGCAGTTTCGTTTTGAAAAGCATCAAAACATTAGATTTATGCAATTATTAGCCTTACTATCCCATTTCATAGAATCCACTTCAAATCCAAAACCACGCATATACTCATCATCATTCCCGAATACCATCAACATTTATTTGAGCAACCATGCATTTCATAAACACCCAATATTCACCCACAAGTTCAAAGTACGAGCAGCTACCTCTATATACTCACAAAATTCTCTTACTTGGAATCGCGATGCGTGATTCCACTTCCTTAAGCTGCTTACTCGTACGGTTCAATTCTTCTTCAACGAACTCTTCGGGACTGCACAAAATCGTATCCGCATTATATTCGATCCATATAATGCAACCCTTGTGCTTGCTATAGTCAATTTAATCTATAGCCTCTATTAACGCTTATATGGCCTTGTTTCATTACTTTACCCATAGCTCGAGTCTATGGATCTTCTTAGGCCTATTATCTTATTCAAAATCGATATCAAATCGACATAAAGCTCATAGTGTTCATATTTCATGAATCCCCTCACTATGGCATTTATCAATCATATACATACCCATTTTCACAATTCCTCCAACTCACCACGTAATTCCATCTAACCATCTAAAATCATAAACATTACCCCAATAATAACTTTAGCATGCCATAGATCATAAACTCATTCAATCCCACATGTTCTCACATTATACCCGTTTTAGATTTATAGGTCACACCAATTCCACTACATTCCTAGGTAGTTTATCCATCAATACTCATACCAAACAACTCCAAAATCAATTAAATAGCTAATGCATTTGGATTGGAGTGTTAGAATCTTACCAATATGATTTTTCTTCTTGCTCCAAATGGTAATGCCCTTAACTCCTTCAATTTCAAAAGTGGGAAAATGCCCTCTCACTATGTTGTTCTTCTCTTTGATAGGAACCACTTTGCCTCTAATGATCTCTCTTCAAATCTCACTGAAAATGGCTGATTTTAGAGAGGAAAAATTAGGTTTTTGGGTTGAGAATGTAAAGTTAAGTGTTTTTCCGAGATTTCCAGATTTTCAGCTCTCCTTATATAGAAATAGCTTGAGGAGATCGATCTGGTCCAAGAGGAGATCGATCTGGTCCCTTAAAATCCCTCTTTTTCATGGCATTTTTAAGCTTGAGATCGATCTGTCGAAGCATGAGATCGATCTGTCTAGGCATGAGATCGATCTGTCGAAGCATGAGATCGATCTGTCTAGGCATGAGATCGATCTGTCGAAGCATGAGATCGATCTGGTCCCAAACAGAGAGCTAAAGAGATCGATCTGGCTCCATTGGAGATCGATCTGCTTTATTCTTTTGCCCAAATAAGAGCATCCTGGCTCTTCCAGATCGATCTCTCATCCTATGAGATCGATCTGGCCCTCATGTTTTCCAGATTTCCTGAGTTTCCTTGCTGCAACTCATACCAACACATCCTTAATCTATTGCCATGGCCATTTTCTCATCCATCCACCTTTATAACTTGAAAATGGCATCCATTCATACCTTATGCACATTGAAACTTGTGTGCATTCATTGTATGTTCAAAGGTATGCTACATAAAACCAAATAGAAGCATAACTCCATTCCATTTTTACCACACTACTCATCTTGAGTTTCAATCACATCCATCTCTTGCCAGAACTCATTTCTTCATATTCGTACTCAATGAAACTTGTATGTACGTTACAATTCATATAAACATACATACATTGAATCCATGGACTTACATCAATCATACTTTACATTACAAGTCCATTCATATTATTTGATCCAATTATACATATTACCACCATATATATACGGGGTCTTACAAGTCTGATGCGAGAGAAATACCCCCAATTATTTAGAGACTAACTTGGTTCTAATTTGGAGGACCAAATTCTTTTAAGGAGCGGAGGATTATAAGATCCACAATTTTGTATATGTAACCTTATGACTTTGTGATGTGTATATAAGTCACAGATAATGTAACTATGTATGGAATGAATACATGCAAGTTTTAACGTGTATAGCAAGTGTAAGAGGTATATTTCCATGAGTGGAATGTGACTATATTGAGTTTTGAGTGGTTAAGTAAAATATAATGAGTTTATACTTCTATTTGGGTTTATATTGTATACCTATGGCTATACAAAGAATGCACACAAGTTTCAATGTGTATAAAGTATGAATGGATGTCATTTTCAAGCCTTAAATGTGGTTAGATGAGAAAATGACCATAGCAGCAAAATTAAGAGTGTTTGAGATAAGTTATTGCAGAAAACTGCAGTAAAATATGGAAAATTTGAATGAGAATTTGATCTCATGGGATGAGAGATCGATCTGGAATAGCCAAAAAATGCTCTTATTTGGGCGATGAGGTCAGATCGATCTCCAAATGGGCTAGATCGATATGCTAAACATTCTGTGTTGCAGGAATCGATCTCTGAAGGGTCAGATCGATTTCCTTAAGCTACTGACTTGCAACAAATTGATCTCATGCAAGAGCAGATCGATCTCCTTAAGGTTCTGTGTTGCAACAGATCGATCTCATGTGGTTTAGAAAGTTAGTTTCAAGAGGAAAAATGTAAAGCAGATTGATCTCATCAAGACAGTTCTATAAATACTGGACTTTTGCACTTCATTCTCCCGAGAGTTACTATTCCATTCAAGAACTAAACCTAAAATTAACCAAGAAACACAAGAAGACCACAGTTTGTGATCAGTTTTGAGTGAGATATAAGTGAGCAAAGTTGTTCTTAGCAAAGAGAAGAACAACATACTTGGAAAAAAAAGATTGAAATAAAGAGTTCAAGGAGCAAGGAGGATTTTACCATTTTGGTGAAAAAGGAAAGAAAGTTCAACTAGGTAAGATTTAATGCACTAATTGATATATGTTAAACTAGGTGTATTGATGAGTTGATTGGTATATATATAAAATGTTGGAAATGAAAGGAGAATGAAAAATCACCATAACCTAGATATTGGTGAGAAAATGAGAAAGTGATGAGGAAATGGTATTAACATTGATTTAATGATGGAATATGTATGTATGGAAGATTATAAGATAATCTTATGAAATGCATAAATTGGAAATAAGGAGAAATAAAGATAGTTATGTGAAGATGGGATTTTTTACTATATTAGTAGAAAATAGTGAGATTGATGTTTTTAATTGAGATTTGGAAAATGAAATGAGTATAGAGTGATATACTAACGCCAATATTTATAACAGCTTTAAAAATCATAGTGGAAGCTGATTGGACTGCAAGAGTAAGCAAAACCGAGGAAGTGAGGTCACTTGACGTGATCCGAGGTAAGGGAATTTCATGAGTAGCTAGAGATGGCTACACGTATCTATATGAATTCTCTAAAATAAGCATGTTGTGTGTGCTAAGGATTAATGAGATAAAGTGTAGATTTATCCAAAAATATGATAAAAAGCCTGAGAAGCATGTGTGACCCAAAATTCATAAGTTGCGTGGTAGAATGGCTAATGTTTTCATGTGTATGCGAAAACAGTACATTTAAGTGCTAATTGGATTTGAAATGAGTGAAATGTGATTTGAATAACCATCTATCTGGTTTTGTGTGGAAACCATAAGTGCTAGAGAATACTCGCACTATATTTTGAGATATGCATCACATAGTACTAGAGGATATACTCGTACTATACTTTAATGCTATTTTTTGCATATTAGAGTACTGGGAGCATTGCTCGTACTCAGTTTGTGATTGATGCATATAGAGTATTGGGAGCTTTGCTCATACTCAGTTTTACATGATAGAATACTGGGAGCATTGCTCGTACTCGAATTTTCATGAGTTATACATGATATCGTACTAGAGTGATAGCTCGTACTTGATTTGAAAAGAGAATTATGCATTTACCTAGTGCTAGAGGTTACTCGCACTATTGTTTGATATTTTGAGATGAATATATAGTGTTTAAGAGGCAGAGTGTTGATTGTTAGTCACACTCAAGACACGCACTGTTGTTTTTACGTGATATATAAGACATGTTAGCAAAACCGTGACGATTTCCTCCGTGTAGACTGAGTGTCACACTATTGAGATGTTCACACATGGATTTAGAGACGTGGCATTTATTCCATAGTATGAGGGCTAAGACTTATGGCAATGTAAACCCCACAAATTTTCTACATTTAGTTAGGCTATATATAAAAATGGGAATAATAAATTTTAATGGAAGTGTGAATATTCGTTGTAGGGCTCGAGGACTATAGGAACCGAGAAGCCGTGAACGACAGGGAACTCGAAATACAGGGAGTGACAAAGCAAATGCAAGCACGGAGGGATTAGAAAATTTTAATTTATTAGTTGAAAATTGTTGATGTAAAAACTTGTATCCAGAATTTATGAGGAATGATGAAATCCCAAGGATATTTTATTCTGGAAGTAATGAAAATTTCATGGAAGGCATGGATATTATGTCTTTGGATAAATTATACTAGAAAATGTATATATATATATATATAGATATATACATAGGTGTATATGTATATATATATATATACATATATACTAGGCATTTAAATAAATGAATAATAATATATATAGCATATATATATTATGTAGTGTATAGTATTTAATATATAAGTATTAATAAATAATAAATAAAGCATGAGACAAAAAAATGAAATGGAACAAAAACAAACTAAAAAAACAAAAATAAAAACAAACAAAAACAAATAATATAAATATATATATTAATATAATATTTATATATATATATATATATATTAATAAAATATATATATATATAGCATTGTACGGAATTGGCTTTGAAAGCCAATTCCATCTGCCATATTTTCGAATTGGAAAACAGGGGTTCCCTGTTGCTGGAGCGGGAAAAGAGAAGAAAGAAAGAGGGGGCTAGCCGGGAGAAGAAAAGGAAAGAAGAGGGAGAAAAGAAGAGAAGAAAAGAAAAGAAAGGAAAGGAAGGAGGGCTGATCGAGAAAGGAAGAAAGGAGGAAAGAAAAGAGGAAAAGAAAGAAGAAAGAGCTGCTGGCCAAGGAAGATGGAGAAGAAAAGAAAGAAAAGAAACAACAGAAAAAGAAAGGGAATATAAGGGAAGCTGGTTCTGCCGAGGGGGAAAGAAAGCAAAGGAAGAAGAGAGTGAAGAGAAGTAGAACCGAGGGCCACAAAACTGGAGCAAACCGAGGCTGGCCGATCTGAAGGAAGAAGCCGATTGAAAATAGAACTAAAAACTGGAATACAGCAGCAAACCGAGAGGAAGGAATGTAAGAAGAATCGAGAAGCTGAAAACCAAACTGAGGAAGAAGACTGAGGCTTAGTGGAGACCGAACCAGGAAAACTGAAGCTGGAACCAAGAGCCACGGGCTGAGGAAAAGAAACAGAACCGAGGAAGAGAGCTGGAAGTGAAACTGAGGAGGGAAAGAAGAAGAAAGCCGAGGAATTGCTGTTGGATGTGAAATCGAGAGGCAGGGGAGATTGAGGGAGAAGCTGACCGAGAGGGAAGAAAGGAAAAGGAGAAAAGAAAAGAAAAAAGAAAAGAAAGAAGAGAGAAATAAAAGAAAAGGTAAAATATATATGTATATATGTATATTTAATATACATGTATATATATGTGATTGTGTTTATAAGCATGATAATGTAAGTTAGATTAGATATGGAAAATAAATGGGAAAAATGAGAAATAGACAATATATATATAAATTTATGTGATGATGAATAAGGAAATTAAATGATAAAATGAATGTGTGTATATACTTAGGTGTATATACAAATAGGTGTATAAGATAACTGTGTGTGCTAGTGTATGTACATACAATGAATATATACATGTGATAAGGAAAAATGAAAACAAATAATAATATATATAGGAGTATATATATATATATTTATGTGTATATACATGTAGATGTATATAATAAAGGTGTATGTTAATATTTTTATGTACAAAATATATATATAATAATGAAAATATATAAACGTGCGTGTTGGCCTAGGTATGTACAATAATATGTACACACGAAGTAGTAACGAATAGGTTACAATTTTAACGCAAATCGGAGAATTCGCATGAATAGAGTGCTAAGTATATAATTTCGGTGTAGGTGATTGTAGAAGGAATTAAAGGAGGTACTAACAGGAGTCACCACTCGAATTCGAGATTTTCGATAGATCGAGGTAAGGGGGTGTAATTTAAAACGGTAATAGTTTACTTTCTGAACCATGATTAAGGAAAGTTTACAAAGATTTGAACTTGATTTCGAACATGTTTTCTGCTTTTATTTTTCGAGAAAGAATGTGATTTCCTGAAGTTGGTCTTTCTAAATAAAAGCATGTTTCTGAATTTGTGTTCTGAACAAAAGTATACTCTCTGAAACTATCTTTTGAATAAGTTGATTTTATTTCGATAGTTTTATATATGAAAACTATAATATGTTTTGAGACTAAGGGCCATTTATGTTGTATGTTGAAGCATGTCATGCTCGCCTGTGTGGCATCTGAACTTCACCCTGTGTGGCATCTGAACTTCACCCTGTGTGGCGTCTGAACTTCGCCCTTGTGGCGTCTGAACTTCACCTTCGAGTGTCTAAACACTAAATGACCTTGATCCCATCTATAACCTTAACATGGCCATAGGTTCTGAATTCCCTCTCCGAAGGATGATTTGGTTATTGCCGCATGATAATTATATTGGCCAATGTAGTCTCTATTTGAATTAAACTCTGTTTTTAGAATTTGAGTTGTGATATGTGATTTTGCATGTAATCATGTTTTTTAATTCTGAAAATACGAAAAGGTTATGTGATATTGTTAAATACAAGCGCGTAAAGAATTACGTTTTGAATCATGATGTTTATGACTTTCTTCTTTCGAAAGTCTTTCATACCAGTTTTCAGAGAGTAGTTATTATACGTATATTTGTCTTTCTACATATTTGAATCACTAAGACCATTTTAAATGCATTCTTCTTTTTGGGCTTTTTCCCGAAAGCTCACCCCTCTACCTCTCAGACTATTTGTAGTGATCTGTAGACGTTACCTGCCGCATACACGACATAGGTTGTGGGAAAGAGGTACCTTAGGCTACTTTTTGTACACGCAGCAAAGGTATACAATTACATTCCTTGACCAGACATATTTGTATGTACAAACATATATTGGAAACTTTTTGTTGGGATGTAATTTGTGAGGAAAAACATTGTAAAGAATATTATTGTTGGGATTAGGTTTTAATATGATTGGTATTGCATCGAAATGGATGTATTGAGTTTTAAATATGGATTGGGAAAGTATGCTTGGTAGTTGTGGATATCTAGGATTGTTGGAAAGCATGCTTGGTAGTTGTGGATATCTAGGATTGTCAAAACAACTGAATTGTAGGTGGGTAGGCTCATAGTTAAGCCGTTATGCTGCAGAAATTTCTATCGGCTATATAAGTCAAGTATGAAGTTTAAATATAAATTCGAATATAGAATTAGGAAAGGTGATTTGACACTGAATAGGAATACAACCTAAGTGAAAGGGAATAAGTGGGTAAATTAAGTTCAAAAAACAATTTCCCCCAATTTTCATGGGTCAAGGGTCGTTACAAGCAAGCACCCCGACTAATATGTATTTCCTTCGTGTGAGGACTAAGACCTTTGGCAAGCATCCCAACCATGAGGAGAGGGTCCATGGGTGTACGTTGTACCATGCGACTGGCATGGAGTACAATGTACCGTGTGGTGGAGTTGTGGAGTTGAGGAGTTTATAGCTGGCGGTTGTGATGGACTGACCCCCCTCCCGTTACAGCAGTGATACGCTCACACCGAGATCTATGTTGCCCGAGATTTCACATGATAGGATATGGCCATAATCCAGGAGAGTATTGCATTTAGCCACTGAGTCTCGCATGATATATCACTTGTTTTCATGATACAGTTAGACCTGAGAGAGAGGGGTCAAAAATCGGTTTGTGTTGTGTTGTGAAATGTCATATTTACTGTGATTTGAATGTAAATGGAATGATTGAGGTAAAGGCATTCCAATTTTTATAAAGATGCACTGTTTTGCATGAATGCCTACATTTGTTAACTTAGCATGATTTCAAGTACATTGAATATATTCTGTACTATTATTATACCGTTTGAAACATGCTTTGAGATGAGAGAAGGAAAGGCAAAGCCTTATTTTCAGTAGATAGTGCGGTTGTCTACTTGCTTGCCTGATTTCCTTATTGAGCGTGTTGTTTGCTCATCCCCCTTTATTATCCACTCTCTACAGATCATCCGCAGTAGATTGAGTCCAGTTGAGGTATAGCATTCATGGTATCTGCTGCCTATCCATCTTACGAGAGGTATACACACTCGAACATTTTGTACTGAACAATATGTAAACTATTGTACTGTCGGGATGTATATGTACAAATACTGTATAACAGTTTATGTTATCGAAAAGAATACTAAATTCTATGTATAATGTGAATGAATGTGAGTAGATGACTAATATCGAATCACAACCCAACTGTTAAGGAGAGAAAGGTAAGTAAAATAAAAAGCAAAAAATTAGTAGTGGTTTTGGGTAAGTCACGGATTGAAGTCGTGATAGTAGGTCTAACTAAATTATAAAGATGCATGTGAAAATTAAATGTATGAATTGATAGTTTTAACAAATTGGAGAAAATTTTAATAAGCATGAGGAATAGGGCATTAGACCATTTAGGAATGTTAAGAAGATTTGTTGTATTGTGAATGTAAGGTTTAACTATTAAATTTGTAATGTGTTTAAAGAAAATGTAGGTTTGCATGATTTAAAATTTAGCATGAAGGTATGAATGATGGAGTATAGATTCGGCTACAATCAAGCACAAGGGTAAACTGATTTTTATATATGTAAACTTATATTCAATTTAAGATTCTGAAAATACATAATGTGATAATTTAATTTAAAATGCAGAATTTAAATGTTGGAAGGTCTAGGATTCACGAAATTGGGGGAAATCTAAATTGAGGGCAAGATTTTGATAACTTAGGTAAATTATAATGCTAGGTGATGAATTGACTATTTCAATGAGTAATTATAAACGAGTGTTGGAAATTGTTCATGAATGGTGAAGATGAAGTGCTCGGCTAAAGGAGAAAATTTGTGGATTTTAAGTTAAATTGAGTTTCGAGAGTTAGATTATACAATTAACAAGAAATCAGTACACACATAGTTAGGCATGTGGTGAACAAGGATAAAAACATTGTTTTGCATGTAGTAAATGAGAATGAAATTCAGAATTTAAACTCTCCTTGGCTGAAATTATAAGAATTCTAGTAAAGAATTCACTAGTTGACATAGCAAAGTTAATAAATTGTTGGAATGTTAAATGAACACAGAAGAGTAAATTCGGTCAAATTGAGATGTGTAGAAACAATTTGCTTGTTGGAAATTTAAGGATTGAGTCAACTAATTGAAGTATAAATAACAAAGTTCCATAATTGTTAAACCAGAATTTAAGCCAATGAATAGGAATGGTTTATGGGAAATTTCGGCCATTAAGAAAAGTTGGAATATTCATTGCTGGAAATTTCAGAATTTAAAATAGGACTTAGATGTGAAAAATATGTGATTATAGGGTTGCATGGCTTTAATGTAAAGTTGGGAATATGACTTAAAGCATTCGGCTATTTTGAAAATACATAGGAATGGATAGCTAGTTGGATTTTAAATGTTAGACTAGAAATGTGTGGTGCGAATGAGGTTATTCCACGAATTTACAAGAAATAAGCTTATGCTATACAAGTAGGAACACCTAGGGTGAAGTGCCGGCCATGACAAAATGATTGGGGATTTTTAGTTTGAGTAGTTGTTGAGCTTGGAACTAGTAAATCACATTAGTGTTAGCTTAGCTTTTAAAATTTTCATAGCTAAATTTGTAGTGAAACAAGGTAATTTGGTTTAACGAACTTATAATAAACCAAAATAGATCAGTAGATGGCATAAACTGAACCTTTTAGTTTAATCCAAAATTTCATAAACAAACTTTGAAATATGTGACGTGATATGTTCAAGGGATGATAATGATAATCGGAGAGGTGAAAACCAATTTAGGCAACTATGGACTCAAGTGAGAAGGATAAGCTATAATATTGAAAATTGATCATGTGAGTGTTGAATATGCTGGAATTTATTTGTTCATGTATGAATGTTAAATGACACTCTGCCCTTAAATGTTAATTCACAGCGACTACTTCATCAGGCACCAAGGAAGTTTAGGCGCATATATGTGCTCCCAAGGTAAAAGGGGTAAAGTTGTCCACGTCGCTGTTGTGTGGTATGGTGTTTATGTGGTTGTTGTTAGTGGAATGCCTTAGGATTGATTAGATCCTTTTTTGAAAGATAGGCTATAGTTTGTTTGATTTGCTAGGATAGTCTAGAATAGAAATTTCCTTACCTTATACTACCGATTTCTGCAACACGTTCATTTTGAAATCGCCATGGTCTAAAACTTTGCCATAGCATGTGAGCTCATTGTTTTATATAATATGTTTTGAAATGTTAATATCATGTGCGTGTGAGCATTACATAATGATTTTGTAACTCCATTCAGCTTGTTTGACATTCGAAGCTAGTTTGCATGGGCTATTTTAACCACGTTTTTTTAGAAAGCTTGAACTGATTTCCTGAATGGTGGATATGACAATACAAGTTGTTTTTAAATTGATGGGTTATTTTCCCATACTAGTAAATTGAGAAATTGGGATGATTTATGATTTATTTGAGTATACCCATTGTAATGATATTTTTGAGATTGTTGGCGACCCTGTTTATGCCTGTGTGGTAGTCATGTCCTGCGAGAGCCATCTCTAGCACCTGGTAGGATGTGTGTGATTGCCCTACGTTGCCAAGTACTTCACAGGGATGCCTTTTTGGCATTGAGATGTTATTGCTATCTAATACTATTAGACCGTGATCCCGTCTTCAGTACCCTAGTCCGAACTTGATCAGTTAGGATAGGGCGATAGTCACTATGGCCATAGGTGTTTTCATTGATATTGGTGATATTGTTTAAGTACTTAGTTCATGACGGGTTGCAGAAATTGCCACATTCTCATCTAGTTGTATTGAATTATTTAAGCTTTCTCATGCATGTATTTTGACAGAATTGCATATTTTGACAAGTGTATCGGATTTTGGGAATTTCTAAGTATTTCTCTTGGAACTTAAATTTGTTCAATGATGCATAAATTTTAGTTATGCAAGCATGTCTCAATTGAAGCATAAGCAATATTTTCTTTAATGAAACGTGCATGATGTCTTTACATAAATATCATAATTTACCAGTGCATGGTGTGTTTGCATGGTATTTTACTAGCTTCGGTTATGTAAACTTCTTACTGAGCGTGTGGTTGCTCACCCCTCTTTTCCAAACACATTTCAGATTAGATTCGCGGAGCCAGCTTCACATTCTTTCTGACACCATTAGCCTAGTGAGCAGCATTTTGGTCTATCAGGTATATGCGACGGTGACATATATATATATATATATGCATGTTATTTCAGATCATATACGCACGATTGTATTTTATGGGATGTGTCAGTTGGATAATGCCTTGTAAAGTCATTAATGTAATGGATTGTTTTCTTAGGCTACTCCTTTTTAGTTTTCAAGAAATTAGCTGACTTATGTGATCTATATGTTTGGGAATGTATATAAGTTGTGGTTATGGGTTGCTTAATGAGTTGAGTTTTGACAATACTATGCTACAGTGTTTATTAAATTGTGGTTGTGTGGTGAGTAACTTGTATTTGGCAAGAGAGTTTGGTTTCTGAATTTATAGTGTTATGCTACAGGATATTTGGTAGAAATCTATTTTTCCCAAACATGATAGTTCATAATTGTCCTTACATTCTTTAAAGAGGGGCATGAATTCCTATATTGGACATAAAACAACAAGTAAAACGATCCATAGAGACATTTATGTTATCTTATAGCACGATTCCGCATAACATTACGCATTTACGTTTAAGGTTAGGTCACGAGGTGTGACAACTTGTTTTGGTATCAGAGCGACTTGTTGTTAGGCCATGTTAGTGTAGTTTAGCTAGTCTAGAGGTATATCTCACAACCATGCATGTCTGAAATATATATATATATGTGTGTGTGTGTGTGTGTTTGCATATACTTTCCATTGTTATTAACTTTGTTTGGGTCTTTGGTATAGGAATTGAGAGTCAGTATGATTGGGAGATGAACAAAGGCCAAAGGTAGGCAAGCTCAGCTACCTCTGTTACCTCCCCCACAGTCAGAGAGTCCGAACTCCAGGATGGAGAGACTCGAGCGGTCGATGGCAGAGATGTCTACGACATTCACTCAGTTCATGGCAAACTTCACTAATACTGCGAATGTGTCGCAAGCCCGCCCACCTCCAAAACCTCAACCACCACCACCACCAATCCCACAGGAGCCCGTACCTCCACCACAGCCATCGGTAGTGCAGCCACCAGTTCAAGACTTGGTGGAATGGAATGTGGAGCGGGTAAGACAGTTTTAGAAGATGAATCTGCCAGTGTTTAAGGGAGATAAGGAACCCAATGCAGCTGAGGAGTGGGTTCTAAAGTTAGAGAAGATATTCAAGATCATGAACAACAGTAGGACAGAGTGAAGTTGCAAGGGGTGATCTACTAGGCTAATTAAAATTACTAGAAAGCAATTTAGCTTGATATAAGAAAAACATATTCTTTTCACAATCCAAGTCAACCACATCAACATTCCCTTCACAATCCAAGAATGTGGTTGACTGTCCGGTGTAGAGTCTCAAGAAGAATGTGGTTTCCTTTCGCATTCTTTTCATAATCCAACAGCAAGTAACAAACAACAATGAAGCTGAAATAAAATGAAATAAATGAACTAGATGCAAGAAGCGTAAAGAAATGTAGTAAACATGGAAGCTATACTCTAAATGCAATCAATAACCGAGACATGAAATGCATGAAAATACGTATGTAATTAGGAAAGGAAAGAAGAATGATGCATAGAAAAATATTAGATTCAAACCGAAAGGAATCATGTGAAAACTACAACTAAAAACATCAACGTGCTTCATCAATGTGAATCCAACAGCTTGGGATGCTTCCTTCCTTTCTCCAACTGAGGTTCCACTTTGCCATTGATGTGGATAAATGGTAAGCATCAACCCACATCAAAGCATCAAAACCAAAAGGCATAAACAAAGGAGGAAGTTGTTACCCGAATGCATCAAGAGGGTAAACCGAGAATAAGAACAAAAAAATAAAGATTGATCAAAACAAAAACATAAACTGTTAAGGAAAACCAAGAGCAAATCAATTAGGAAATAAGCTATGTAAATAGAACTTAACAATACAAGAACTGATTTTTATCAAACCGAGAGCATGAAATGAAATTGATTTTCATTGAAATAAGATTATCTAAGGCAAATGAAGAACATAAAAAATGAATGAACAGTAGAAAAACTTGCTAAAAACTATGCAGAAATTTTAAGGAAAGCTTTAAAAATTAACCTAAAAGCTATTCTACCCTAAATTACACTACTCCTAAATTACTCTGCATTACTCCTAACCTTGGCTACATCCATTTTCAATTGCCATCCTTTTCTATTTACATACACACTTAGGGGTACAATGGTAATTTTTTCATCCTAGATGAGTTGGCATTATTTGGCCACTTGTCTTCATTTAATTTGCTGTAGAGTAGATATTTCCACGTCATCAGTCTTTTTGTCCAATTGGATGTGCAATGTGGCACGATTGTGTCTTCCAGAAGGTTCGCACGGTGTCTGTCGATCTTATCGTTTCGAAGCAAATAAAAATCAGACACTTGCCATCACGCGTGTCCAGACGACTGGTGACTTGGACTGCAAATTGGAAGTGGTCCAGTCTCCTTTAGCCCGTTTTCAGCCCAATTTCGACTGAAACGACTGAGTTTCATCCGGATATATTTTATCTGCACATTAAAGAATTTTAATTAAATAAAGAGGATAATTAATAAAATAAATTGGGGATTTAAATAAATAATTAGGAAATTAAGCACAAATAGTTCTATTAAAAATAGAATTATCACTTTTATGCAATTATCATATCAAAACAAGATACGAGCTAAGCTCCAGCACCTCTCATGCATGTCAAATCATTAAAACTAGTGCGAGCAATCGCTCTAGCACCTTTTTATGCATATCAAGTCAAAACAGAGTGCGAGCTAAGCTCTAGCACCTCTCATGCATTTCACATTCGTAAAATTAGTGCGAGCAACCGCTCTAGCACATTTCATGCATATGATGTCACACAAGTCGATGTGAGCAACCGCTCAAGCACATTTCATGCACACTCACAAACGCAGATATAGCGCGAGCTATGCGCCAGCACTATCTGTTTTCAAATAAACTTGATAGCTGGCTCATTTTCCAAATAATTTTCATTTAAATCTTAATAACACTTACACAGTGTTATATTCTGAAATTTATGCAAATACTGGTCAATCTATCGATTTGCTTTGCTTAAAAACTAAGAAAATTCCTTAAATCAGAAATGACTTAAATCATGCATTTCATGCATGTCATGCTTTCACCATCCTTAGGTGAATTTCCCTCAATAGAGGTAAAATACTCTTTTCCTATTTCGAGTACTTAAAATCATTAATTTATTTCTAGGACATTTATACATATTCTGTGTATACATACATATTCAGTGTATACAAAAGCTATTAAAATACGCGTAGCTACCTCTAGCTACTCACACAATTCCCTTACCTTATTTTTTGTACAATTTGTCTTTTCCAATGATGACTCGTCACACAGTCTGATTTGCTCCCAATCCAATCTCTGGAACTGCGGATAAATGTTCATCAGGTCAAATACAATACAATTAATTGTATTTCATATTTTTCTGGTCTTAATTTAAATCATTGGGCCCGTTTATCGATATGGGGCTCGATTGTACCATAATGGACCTTAATCGGCCTTAAGCCCGTTTTCCACTTACTATTCACATTATCGAGGCCTATTGGGCTCATTAGGCGCACTAGTATTTATTGAGCCTCATTCTAAATTCCCGGATAGCTTAATGAATTATTTACGACAATATATCTCTAATTCCAGAATTTAATTCATTTGATGCGGAAAATTAAATCCGTAATTTATGCGGTAAATTTTTAACAAGTATAACGATGTAAATTATCGTAAATAAAGGTTATTTACCTGAGATTCCATGATAGTATGTAAATCGAGACTATCTTGAGATTTCGGTTGACGCCAATTGTCGAGCTACACAATTAAATATTTTTTTGGGTAAACTTCTAGTCGAATATTAATCGAATTAAATATTTCAAAATTGAAATCGGTCAATTTTGACTGTTTACCGACTTACTCATAGCTCGATTGCATCACTAAAATTTTTTTCAATTTTTTCTCTTTTTCTTTCCTTTTTTTTCTTCTTTTTCCTTTTCTTTTTGGCTGAACTGGTACGGTCCGGTTCAACCCGGTTCGGTCAAGCCAGTTCAGTCTTGTTCGATTGGTTCAGGGCTTTGCTGGTCAGTTCTCCACCGGCTTCCACTGCCAGTAGCTCCGCGGGGTCATTCGATGCATGGATCTGGGGTCTGTTTCGTCTGAAGTGGCCGAAAAGTGATCGATCCGGGTTTTGTCCTATCCAGCGTGGGTACCGTTTATTTTCCTTCACCATTTATGAGTTTTTCGGTGGTTGGGGGCGTGTGTTCCCGTAGTTGCGGATTCTCATGGGGTCTAGCTTCCCTCGGCTGTCGGTGGTCGGGCCTGAATCGGCGTCGGTCGTCGGGAAATTCTCTTCCCCTCTCGGTTCTCTCTTCCCCTCTCTTGGTCGTCGTTCGTCGGCTTGTTAGTGTCGGTGGTGGTTCGGCTCTCGTCGAGCTTTACTCGGCACCTCTTCCCGGTGGTCATCAGGCGGTGAGGTAGAAAAGGGCTCGGTCTGTCATGACCCAATTCCATTCTCTTAAACCGAAAATCACTAAAAATGTTTTGCGTTTTACTGTTACCTTACCCGGTCGTGAACTAACTCACCACACACTGTTGGGCTGTGAGTCAATAATAAAAACCACATCTCATTCATTCTCAGTTAACTAAAACGATGTCATACATTTGCATTTAATCGTGTACTTATACGTAAACATATTTTACTGACATCTACATCCCCCATAATTACAACTCAAAAGAATATTGTGATTTTACATTGTTTAGATACAAAAAGAATCACTGTGTATATACCTCTAAGCAATGGAGATGCAGCGGAGTCCAAAATACCACGCCTCAGTCCTCACTGGGCTACTATGCACGCTCTGTAGGGGAAATAGAGAGGGATGAGCAACCACACGCTCAGTAAGGCAATAATGCAAGCATGGTAGATAACTACTCTATCTACATGCTGATAGTGTTATGCATAAATCATTTATGGTAGGAGCATGAGGAATAAAACTATGCCATACGAGTATACATATATATCATGTATCAAAATCATATACATTGGCATATAAAACATGGTAAAAACCATCATGTATAAATCATCTCATGCTCAATCTCATTTAAACTCATAAAAAGGGTAATTCATTAAGAAACCTCCTTTTTAAACTCACATCAATAAAACTCTTTCTCAAACACATACAATCCCATGAAATCAATTCACAATCACCACCACATTTTCATTTCACAATTCACACATGTGTATAAAAACCAGGTCACTATATCAAAAGTGCCTATGTGGACCAACTACATCATAAATCATCACAGACCACACACATCCAGGTGTGCGGGGTATCATTCTGGCACAAAGATGGATTATCCCTCGCCAGACTTTCTCATCACATAACCATCACACGGTACATCGTACTCCATGTGATATACACGGTACAGCGTACTCCGCAGACTCATATCGTGATTAGGGGTGCCATTCCTAGGTCTTACCTACCCCATACCAAGAGTTTTCCATATCCGTGAAGGAGAGCCTCCCTGCCGAACTGAGCCTCCCCGCCTAACAGAGCCTCCCTGCCTCTTCGGGTTTAAGGATGTTAGCTTAAGGATGTAGGGCTTAAGGATCCTTCTGTAAGAGAGCCTCCCCACCGAACAGAGCCTCCCCGCCTAATAGAGCCTCCCCGCCTCCTCGGGCTTAAGGATGTAGGGCTTAAGGATCTTACCGTACCCATGTAGGAGAGCCTCCCTGCCTAACAGAGCCTCCCCGACCCTCTAGGGCTTAAGGATGTTGGCTTAAGGATCCCACCATAAGAGAGCCTCCCCATCGAACAGAGCCTCCCCACCTAACAGAGCCTCCCCGCCTCTTTGGGCTTAAGGATGTTAGCTTAAGGATGTAAGGCTTAAGGATCTTACCAACTTTCACAACCTTATACGTATCACAATGTGCAAACTTGTGCGAGCAAAGCTCTAGCACGACTCATGCATCCTATCATAAAGAGACGAGTATGAGCATAGCTCTAGTACGGTTATACTCATAAGAAAAACCACTCAAAAGCCACGTACGAGCAGAAGCTCTAGTACGATTTATAAACATCATCATAGTTTCCAAATCAAGGTGCGAGCTAAGCTCCAGCATGTTTCATACAAATGAAAACATCAATACCCGGTGCGAGCTAGGCTCTAGCACGGTTTAATTCACATAAACATGATAGGTGGCTCATAAGCTTTTAAAGCTATCTCAAAACATATTTGGCACTTCACATGTGCTATCACAAACATCAAACCACAATAGCCATCCTATCTATCAATTCGTTTAAAACCAAATACATTTTTTGTGAAAGCATTCAAAACACTTGATTTATGCAATTATTAGCCTTACTATCCCTTTTTACACATCCATGTAAAACCAAATCATCCAATATTCACAACTATTTTCACATACCAAGCAACCAATTTCTCAAACGTTCATGCATTTCATAAACACCCTATAATCCCACAAATTACGAGCAGCTATCTCTATATACTTACAGAATTCCCTTACCTGGAATCGCGATGCGTGATTCCACTTCCTTACGCTGCTTACTCGTACGGTTTGATTCGTCTTCAACAACTCTTCGAGACTGCACACAATCATATTTCACATTATATTCGATCCATATAATGCAACCCTTGTGCTTGCTATAGTCAACTTAATCTATAGCCTCTGTTAACGCTTATATGGCCTCGTTTCATTACTTTACCCATAACTCGAGTCTATGGATCTTCTTAGGCCTATTAACTTATTCCAAATCGATATTAAATCGACATTAAGCTCATAGTGTTCATATTTCATGAATTCCCTCACTATGGCATTTTATCAAGCATATGCATGCTCATTTTCATAATTTCACTTAAACCCATATTATAACTCCACATAACCATTCCAAATCACCCACATTACTCATTTAACAACTTATCATAACCTATAAACCACTAACTCCCCAAATCATACTTTCTCACATTAGAGGCATTCCATTTTTTTGGTTACATTAGTTTCTAACACAACCTAGGTGTTTCCATCCATACATACTCATGCCAAACAACTCCAAAATCAATTAAATAGACAATGTACTTGGATTGGAGTGTTAGAATCTTACCAAATATGATTTTTCTTCTTGCTCCAAATGTCAATGCCCTTATCTCCTTCAATACCCACAATGGGATTTTGGGTTCCAACTATGTTGTTCTCTTCCTCAAGATGAACAACTTAATGTCTAATGGTCTCCCCTCAATTCTTGCTGGAAATGGCTGATTTTAGAGAGACAAAGTTAGGTTTTTGGGTTAGAAATGGAAGATTGGTGTTTTTCCCGAAATTTTTAGATTTTCAGTCCTCATTTTATAGAAATAGCTTGAAGAGATCGATCTGGTCCAAGAGGAGATCGATCTGGTCCCCTTAAATCTCTCATTTTCATGAAATTTTAAGCATGAGATCGATCTGTCGAAGCATGAGATCGATCTGGTCCCAAACAGAGAGCTAAGGAGATCGATCTGGGTGCTTGAGGATCTATCTTTTCATTACAAAATGCTTAGGAGATCGATCTGGCCCCATTGGAGATCGATCTGCTCTATTACATTACCTAAATAAGAGCATTCTGGCTCTTCCAGATCGATCTCTCATCTTTTGAGATCGATCTGACCTTCATACTTTCCAGATTTTCTGCAATTTTCTTGCTGCAACTCTCACCAACACATCCTTAATCTGCTGCCATGGCCATTTTCTCATCTATCCACCTTTATAACTTGGAAATGGATCCATTCATACCTTATGCACATTGAAACTTGTGTGCATTCATTGTATGTCCAAAGGTATACTATATATAACCAAATGGAAGCATTTATATTCACGCAGCTTCCATCCATTTACCACACTACCCATTTTGAGTTTCAATCACATCCATCACTTATAAGAACTCATTTCTTCATATTCAAACTCAATGGAACTTGTATGTACGTTACAAATTGTATTACACATACATACATTGAATCCATAGACTTACATCAATCATACTTTACATTACAAGTCTATTCACATTCATTACACATTAGAACTTTACATATACGGGGTCTCACACGGTCCCTCGCAGTCTTCATTTTTCCCAAATCGCGATTTCAAGTTTCATTTTTTATTTATTATTTATTTTTAATATTATTCTAATCAATATTATATTCAATAATAATCCAAAATATCTAAAAAATTTATTATTTTATTCATTTATTCAATAAATGAATTTATCGATCTTCTTTCATCTTTCTGATATATTTTTTGATTATTTTCTGGATAATTTTTCGATGTGAAAATTTTGGTTTATTCCAATAAATTCATATCTTGATCAATTTAAACCGAAATTTAATTATTTCTTTGTTATTGATCAAGATTTCCCAATCCCTTATTTTTAATTAAATTTTCTTATCGAATTTATACCGACTTTCGATCTTTTGACTTTTTTACACTTGCACGTGTTTGAGACTGCCATTTCAATCCTTCATTTGATCTTTTCTCATTTTGTGTTTTAAATAAAATCGGGTCTTAAATTTACTTAGCTCATTCCTTATGATTTCTATGTGTACGAACACTTTATTTCGTTAGTGGAATCATAAGAAGAGTATTTACTTGATTTAAGTATTAGTGAAATGATTTAACACTTATAAGTTACATATAAGTTGAAAAAGGGCTATAAGATTCACATGGCTAAACCGAGTGGATCTAAATCATTATGACTGAAAAGAAGAACTTAAAATGAGAAAATATAGGGCGCTCATGAAGGAAAGTCAGTTTGATTTGGTCCCGAACACAGAGAACAACAGTAAAAGCCAAAAAGGGCTAAATGAGTCTGAAACGGTTCGTTTAAGGTATTTTAGGTATATTCACCTCCCGAAAATGGACAAAACGTAAAGATGAGAGTATAAACCATATGATACGACACTTTCAAATTTTTGAGAAAAAGTCAAACATGGTTAATAGTCAAGAAAAGTCAAAGGTAGTTAAGAAAAGTGAACTTTGACCATAGTTGACTAACCATGATAAAAAAAATTAACCTAAGTATGGAGAAAAAAATTGGAGAAAAATATTTTTCGTCAAAATACAAGATAATTATCCCCGAAAGTAGGGAAAAGTTATTTAATCAAAATTCGGATTAAATTTAATGGGTAAAAATGTAATGGGCCAAAGTGAAAATTTTAAAGCCCATTAAGGTATAACAAGTGTAGGCCGAATTTCTTAAGTCCATTAGACCAAATTTTTGGACCGATTAGTGGGCCCAATATTCAAAAAATTGAAGGCCCGATGTGTAGTAAAAAATTTAGTCCGAAAAGCCCATTAGGAAGGCCCAAACCGAGAGGCCTAAATTGGTAAAATTCAAGCCCATTAGTAAAAGGTAACCATAGCCAAATTGGTAACTATTACCAAAACCAATTCAATTCAAACTTGTTAGCTGAAATTCAAGGCTTAATGACTAAGTAATTGACTTATAAAATCAGCCAATGTATCATCTTCTTCAACCCATCATTCTCGGCTACACAAAGAAACCATTAACAAACATATAGTCAAGCTTTCTCACACTAGAAATCACTAGGAAAAAGGCATATTTGGAACTTGCAATCTTCATGAAAGTTGTTCCAAATTGAGAGAGGATGGAAGTGGCTATCAAGGAGCCAAAGTGAGCAACCCGAGAAGCTTCAAAGTTTCAGCCAAGTGTGAAAGTGCAAGTTAGGTATAATTTCAAGCTTTCAAATTCATATATGTTAGTAAATGAATTATTCTAAGTTGATTGGTATATATTTTAAGCATTGAAACACATGAAATCACTATGAACATGGATTGGCCGAGAGTGGGTAATGATAAATTGATGAATACCCATATGATTTTAAGGCATGAATGAGTTGGTATACATGTGTTTATGATTATGGTATAGTTAGAATTAATCAATTTGATCAATTGGTGAATGAATCAAATTGGCAACAAAGGTGTTTGATGAAATGCCTAAATGAACTAAGTTAAGCTTAAGAACATTTCCAACCAAGTGTTTCTAAAAATACCTAAGTGAATGGCTAGTGAAATGGTCGATGGTGGCGTGGTACTCGGCATGGCTAGGCATACGTGGTTCTCGGCCATGGCATGTGGCTGAGAGATCCAATGGGCCAAGCCTAATTGGTTTCGGCCCAATGTGATGTAATGGGTCTCGGACAAGCCCAATAAGAGTTAGTGGGCCCCATAAGCCCAATGAAAATGAATAGTAAAATGGAAATGGGCTTAAGGTAGAGTTAGGCCCATTAAGGTTTATTAAGGCCCATTAAGTGAAATAGATAGCATTAAATGTGAAATACAGTAGGAAAGTAAAATTAACCTGATGAATGGTTTTATACAGCTCCAGAGATTGTTGGAGGAGCTAATCGGACTGCTGGATCGAGCAGCGTTGAGAAAGTAAAATTTCTCGAGTGATTTCAGGTAAGAGACTTTTGTGAGTTGTTAGAGATATCTGCATGTATTTTGCCTGCTTTCGCATTCACTTAAAAACTCTGAGGGTCACAGAAAGTGAATAATAATTATAGTGACTCGATAGTGGCAAATTACGATTTTACCCCTAGTTAGGAAAAAAGTCAACTTTTGGAAAAAGTTGTAAAAAGGATGGAAACCACAATTATGAGTGTTTTTACTATTGTTTAGCATAAGAGTAGGTAGATGGGCTAATATTTACATGGTTGATGAGAAATAGCATAATTTATAGTGGCGATTTTTATGTTTTGAAAAGCATCTCTTTTAAAAGTCATCTATCGAATTATGTGAGAATAAATCATGCTAGAGCACAACTCACACTTGATTTCATATGTTTTCCACATATATTAGTGTTGAAGTATGGTTCGCATTAGATTTCCATGTCATGCATGACAGAGTGCTGGAGCATTGCTCGTACTCAGTTTTATACGATTTATGCATGATAGAGTGCTGGAGTTATTGCTCGTACTCAGTTTTATATGTTTTGTGCATAGCATGGTACTTGAACGATTGCTCGTACTTGATTTGAAACATTAACTATGCATGACCTAGTGCTGGAGTGTTACTAGCACTAGAGTTCGAGTTTGTGACATGTGAAACAGTGTTTGAGTGAAGTGTCGACTGTGAGTCGCACTCAAAGGCGCACACTATAGTTTTATTGTGATATGTAAGACATGTTAAAAACCTTGACGATTTCCTCGTGTAGACTGAGTATCACACTATTGAGATGTTTGCACGTGGATTTAGAGATGTGGTATTGAGTATCCATTGAGATAGGGTCCACGGGTGTACATTTTATTGTGTAGATGTCATGGAGTATGTTGTACCGTGTGTTGTTGTGATGTGTATGAGGAGTTGAGGAGTTGATAGCTGATAGTTGTGATAGACTGACCCCCCTCCTGTTGCAACAGTGATTGGCCCGCACATTAGGATCTATGTAGCCTAAGATCATATTATAGGATATAGCCATAGTCCAGGATATTATTACATTTAGCCACAGAGTCTCACATGATATATCCCTTGATTTTATGATACGGATAGACCTGAGGGATGGGTCAAAATCCGATTGTTGTGTTGTGAATGATTTAAATGCCATATTTATTGTGATTTGAATATAAATGGTATGATTTATCTAAAGGCATTATGAAATTATAAAGATGCATTGTTTTGCACGAAATGCCTACATTTGAGAACTAAGCATGATTTCTGTACGTGGGATTTAATCTGTACAAGTATATATATTTCAAATACATGTTTTTAACGTGAGATAAGGAAATAATATTTTCGAGCATAGCATTATTGAGTAGATATTGTAGATGTCTACTTGCTTGCTTGATTTCCTTACTGAGCTGTGAGCTCACCCCTTTTTTATGCCTCTCTACAGAGCATCCGCAGTAGAGCGAGTACAATTGAGGGATAGTATTCCTATTGTCCGCTGCCATTTCCGATCGATCGATAGGTAGACACATTTTGTACGGCTTTGTATCTAAACATATAAATAACACAGTGATGTAAACGATGTAAATTATAGGGGATATATTTGTATTAGATTTTATATGAGCTCACTTATGTTATGAAAGAATTTACAGTCAGTGGATAGTATATTGACATGTATGTATGATAATGAATGAATAGTATGGTAAGCAAGGATACTACCATCAAATCACAACCCAATTGTTGATAAGGAGAAAGGTAAGTAAAAAGTGAAAAAATTGTAGTGTTTTTGGTTAAGTCACGAATGGTCGTGACATAGGCTCACCAAGTCAGCACACTTCTTGGCCATTAGCTCCACTACTCTTTTGAATACATTAGCAGAATTGTTTGTCAAAGAGATAGTGAGACTACATGGAATCCTAGTAAGTATCACTTTAGATAGGGACTCTATGTTCACATCTCAGTTTTGGAAACAAATTCAAGAATCCTTGGGTTCTCGGATACAGTTTAGCACTGCATACCATCCTCAGACTAATGGACAATTCGAACAGACGATACAAACTTTGGAGGACATGTTGCGTGATTGTGTTTTTTATTTTGGAGGTTCATGGGACTAGCACTTGCCATTGGCGAAATTTACTTACAACAATAGCTACCATGCCAGTATAAGGATAGCCCCGTACGAAGCCCTTTATGGGTGGAGATGGAGATCACTAATTGGTTGGGAAGACGTTAGTGATAGGAAGGTCTATGCTCAGAATTTGGTCAAACAAGCATCAGAGAAGGTTCACATGATTTGTAGTAGACTCAAAGCGGCACAAAACTGGTAGAAAAGTTATGAAGACCATCGGAGAAGGGATTTGGAGTTTGTAGTGGGAGATCATGTGTTCTTAAAGGTTTCTTTGACAAAAGGCGTTATGAAGTTTGGAAAAAGGGGCAAGTTGAGTCCTCGATACATAAGACCATTCAAGATATTTGAGCGTGTCGGCGAGGTAGCATACTGACTAGCCTTACCCCCAAAGCTAGCCGAGGTACATAACATATTTCATGTGTCTATGCTTCCCAAGTATCAGCCCGATCCATCTCACATTTTAGCCTATGAGCCATTGGAGTTTAGAAGGGATTTGAGTTACAAGGAGAAACCAGTCCAAATTCTTGACATGAAGGACAAAGTTTTGAGATCCAAAACCATTCCTCTGTCAAAGTTCTCTGGCAACACCACTCTATTGAGGAAGCGACGTGGGAGTTGGAGAGCTTGATACGAGAGAGATACCCGTATCTTTTTAACTTGGCTCAAAATTCAGAGGTCCGAATTCTATAAGGAGGGAAGAAATGTAAGACCATAAATTTCTTATACCGAATGCCTCATCTGTGTATGTATATTGGAATTTGAAAATTTTGGAGTTCTTTGTTTTAGGAATGTATGGAGTGAGAATACGCTAGATTTTAGCTTTTATAGTTAAGTCGGAATTAGAAGTCTGAATTAATAATGTTAAGCTTTAACCCAAGCTAGCCGAATTTTAGGATAGCATTATTAGTAAGGTCCAAATCAACATAATTAGAATGAACTAATATAACATTAAGATACTTGAAATAATAGAACAAAGGAATATAAAAATTTAGGTGCAAGAGTAAATTTAAATTCATATAGTGTGAACACATTTTAAATGCATAATGTATGTGCATGAATGTGTTTATGAACTCAATTTATTAAGTAGTAAATAGATTCATGTGACCAGATTAGGATAGATTAAGTTAATCTACCATTAGTTATTATGTTAAACGCACATGAATGTAGATTTAAATCAAATTCATGCAAGTAAACTTAGGTAAGTGTACCAAAATTTAATAAAAACATATACTAATTCGGTTAGATAGAATTTATCAAGGATAAATTAATTAGGATGATTAAAATTTAGGTAATCTAACCAAGTTAATTAAGTGATAAAATAAATTTAATAAGGTAACATAATAAAACATAAATTTTAAAGTTAATGACAACATTTGGGAGGAGTTAAGCCTACGTACACATTATAAATTGGAAATATATTTATGTAAAACCATATATTTAGTAATTTTCAGAATATATAAATATATATATTATATTTTATAGATATAAATTTGAATATACATAAAAAACTGCAAAAAACATTAACCAAAGAAAGAAAATTGGTTCCCCTTTGTTCTTTTCTACCTCTCATCTCACGAACCAACCCCCATCCTCACCACCAGATTATCAAATAGCTAACGAACCCACCATTTTTAGTTTGCATGTTAGAATTAAGTGATTTTCTGATTATCTTAGAGTTAGATTACTAGTTTTTACACCTATAATCCATGTTTTGTAAGACCCGAATTTAATTAAAATACGGAAATTAAATAAGAAAAGATGGGGAAAGTATGAAGGAAGTCGGGTTAAATTAATCCTGAATATGTGTAAGGGCAAAATGGTCAAAAGACCAAAGGTCGGTATAATTTCGATAAGAAAAATTTAATTAAAATATGGATTTAAGAAATCTTGGTCAATAAAAGTGAAATAAATTTATTTTGGATTAAATTGATCAAGATATTAATTTATGAGAATTAATCGGGATTAATCGGGATTTTTAGTTCGGAAAAATAATCCCGAAAATAATCGAAAAATATACCGAGAAGTCACCCGGGACAATATCCCGAAAAATACGAGAAAATTATATCCGAAAAAGGGATTAAAATAAATTAAATAAAATTAAATTAAAGAATTTAGAATTAAATAATAATTTTTGTAGATATTTGGGTATTTTAATATATTTTATTGAATAGTAAAATAATTAAAATAAATAAAAAATAAAAATAATAAAAATAATAAAAATGAAAAAAAAAAGAAGAAGACAGAAACGAAAACGCGAAGGAAACGAAGCCGAACAGAAGCAGAGGCCGAGCCCCTGCCGGCGAAACGACGGCCGACGAAGGCCGAGGAGGGGGAGCCAGACGAGGGCCGACCCACTACCGGCCCCTTGGAGACCGGAACGGCGGCCACCAGCTAGCAAAAACGGCGAAAATCGAAATCGAGGGGGGGAGAGAGATTCCTGGCGAACGGCGGCGCCTTGGCTCCGATTGACCCCAGCCGAAGCTTCCCCAGGCGATGGTGAGCAGATTGGTGGTGGTGGCAGCCACCGAAACCGGCGGACGGCGCCGGAAACAGAAAGAGAGGAAAGTGGGTACCGACGGAGGAGGAGAACGGCCGGACCGGCGACTTTCCGACGGCCTTGGGCGAAGCCGAGCCCAGATCTGAGATGCGGACGACCCAGCGGAGCGACTGGCGGTGAGAGCCGGCGGAGAACCGGCCGGTAAGGCAGTGAACCGTCGGTGAACCGGCCGAACCGGAGAAAATCGGCGGTCTGAACCGGTCCGAACCGGACTGAACCGATTCAGCCCAAAAAGAGGAGGAAAAAAGGAGAAAAATTCCTATGATGCAATCGAGCTTCGGGTAAGTCGATAAGCGGTCAAATTGACCCGATTTAAATTTGGAATATTTTATTTAATTAATTTCCGACTAGAAATTTACCCGAAAATTTATGTAATTGTGTAGCTCGACAAATTGGCATCCAACGACAGCTCGGGATAGCCTCGATTTACGGACTAGCATGGAATCTCGGGTAAGTGACCCATATTTACGACAATTACCTCGTTATGCGTGTTATTGATTTAATTTCCGCATAAATTGAATTAAATTATGGAAATTTAGATAATTGTCGTAAATAGTGAATTTTGCTATTCGAGAATTAGAACGAGGCCCGATAAATTATTGGTGGGCCCAATGAGCCCAATAGGCCTCGATAAAGTGGAAATTAAGTGGAAAACGGGCTTAAGGCCGATTAAGGCCCATTAAGGTGCAATCGGGCCCAATAGGGGTAAATGGGCCCAGCGATTTAAATTAAGCCCAGAAAAGATTAAGTACAATTAAATTATATGTTATCTGACCTGAGGAATGTTAATACGCAGTTTCGGGCATTGGATTGGAAGCATATCGGACTGCGCGACGGGATTACATTGGAAAAGAAAAAGGTCAGACTCGACGAGAATCGAGGTAAGGGAATTCTGCGGACTGCTAGAGGTAACAGTACGCAATTTTAAATTCATTGGCAGTCATTTTAAATATTCTGAAGGGTCTAGAGGTCAAATAATAATTTTAGTGCCCCGAATGGGCAAATTACTAAAATACCCTTGTTAAGGGTAAAATCTAAAAGTTTAGGAAAAATTGGGAGGAGCAAGGACAAGAGGTTCCTGCTCGTTCTGGAGGTATTTCAACGCATGCATGAGTAGGCTGGCTCACCTTGAAAGAAAATGCACCGCATTGCATACTTTCAACGTGAAATTGATTTGAAAACTGTTTTGAGTAAATAGAGCCGCCTACGTGTTTTATTGACATATGACGTGCTAGAGCTCAGCTCGCACGGTATTTTCGATTTGTGTGATGCATGCATTAGTGCTGGAGCGAGAGCTCGCACTAGAGTTTTACATGCATAGGTGCTAGAGTATAACTCGCACCAGATTTCATTTGTTTTTCATGACACGGTGCTAGAGTCTAACTCGCACCAGATTTTACATGATCTTCGTGACAGGGTGCTAGAGTCTAACTCGCACCCGATTTTCACATGATTTATATACAGAGTGCTGAGCTTAGCTCGCACTAGTTTTACCGGATTTGTGGAGTACCGCTGTCTGCCCTTGGAGTCAGCCAAAAGGCCCAACAAGCTCAAGAGACCTCTTAGGTGGGGTGAGAGTGAGGGATGAGGTTGGCGGCCTTGTGGGGATGTAAGCGGGCTCTGCCAGTTTACTTGTTTTGATGAGAGTGCTGAGCATCGCTCGCACTGATTTATGAGAACATGCGATGAGCCGTGCTTGGAGCATCGGGTAGACTGTGTGTCACCGATTTAATAGGCTCGCACGTGCATTTTGAGACATGGCATGAGTATTGAGAAACAAACCTCTGTGGGAAGCAGGCCATTTGGGCTGGAGTACCTAGAGATATTATATGGGTTCACGGAGTACGATGTACCGTGCAAGTAGCATGGAGTACGATGTACCGTGTGGTATCTTCGGATACGACATCTTCGGATGCAGCATCTTCGGATGCCGGGGATCGGATAAGACTGACGGGATGGACTGACCCACCTCCCGGGCGGTTCCCGATCATGGTGAGAACCCGCACACTAGGATCCGTGTAGCTGAGGAACTCACGAGGACAAATGTGGCCATAGTCCTAGTTATTTACCTATATACAGACGTTGCCTAGTCTCGCATGTTGATGACTTTTATGATGATTTAAACTGGGTTTTAAAACTAAATTGCATGATGGTATTTCCATGCTTTTCAAAACCCACGTGTGATGTAAACGTTTTCATGATTTTGTGTGAGTCAGGATCACCCGCAGGAGGGGTCGAATCCTGACTTTATTGTGAAAATCTTTATTGAGAAAGAAATGATTTATAATAATCGCATGTTGATTTTCCGTGCAAATGTGTTTTACATTTCATCATAATGCATAGCATTGTTTTAAAATGTGTGGAGAAAGGGTGGTTTATGCATGGCACTACGTTCATGTAGGTAGTATGGTTACCTACTTGTTCGTAGGATTGCCTTACTGAGCTTGATGTGCTCACCCCTTTCATTTTCTCCCACAGATAACTCCGGTTGAAGTTGCGACGACTCAGTACTGCATTCCGGGTATCCGCTGCTGCCCATCAACATAAGGTATATATACACTTGTACATATTGTATCTACATAAGCATAGCACAGTAACATGTTTGTAAGTAACTTCAGGGGATGTATAAATAATATAACAATTATAAATGACTGGAGAAGAAATAAGTACTAGGGTAGATGTATGGTGGGACTGGCATTGACGCACAGCCCAATTATTAGTGGAGTGTTGGTCACGATTCAAGGACAGGTGAGAATTTAAGTAAGAAAATAATAAAAACGCGAAAAAATTAACTCTGATTTTTGGGTAGTTTGGGTCGTGACATGTTTTCCCATGAAAATCTGTTCAGCCAAGAAACCAAAGCTTACTTTCCCCAAACCGTGAGCTTCCAAGAGAAAGAGGAGAGATTAGCCAAACCTGCAAAGGGAGATTTCACCCAACGAAATTGAATTGGTGGATTACACAAAAGTTTTTGGAAATTCAAGAAGAGAAATTGGGGATTTTTAAATAGGGTAGTCGTCTATTGGCAATTAAGGCGTGTAGTGTTCAATTCTGGTATTTCTTACTTAATTATTGTTATATAAGTGTAATCTTTGTGATATTTTGATTCAATTTCAGATATTGGTGCATGCATGAGAATAAGGGTTCTTAGTTAATACAAATTGGGGATTTTGTCACGCCCCGTGACCTAACCTCGAACTAGTCGCGCAATGTTAAGCAGAATCGTATTTAATTGTAACTTAGATATTTCTATGCGGATCGTTTAACTTGTCGTTTGTGCCCGATGTAGGTATCATTATACTCTTTATTATATTTTTATGCGTGATAAATTTCTAATCTTAACTTATAATATTAAAGATTTTGATTTATTTTTCTATTTAGACAGCATGACTACAATATATAATTTAGTCCTTCATACTCAGTACAACATATTTATTCCAAGTTCTCAACATCAAATATATTAACCCTGGGTTTCAATCATACATCATATAATCCCCTAATCCGACATAATAGTTAATGTCATATAGCATGCCATGTCGTTCATCCATTTTATACCGAAAAGAAGAAACCTAAAGTAATACTTAATAATCATGCTTAAACGTCTTTCAACTAGTACATCTCATAAATACAACCGTGCGTACATATCTGAAATAAAATGCATATATATAAATATATATCGTCCGTCGCATAATACCTCGAAAATACCTAAATCAGCTCACTAGGCTAAAGGAGACAGCTAGAGCGTGACGCTCGCCCCGAAATACTAATCTGAAAAATGTTGGAAAAAGAGGGGTGAGCAACCACACGCTCAGTAAGAAGCCTACATAACCGAAGCTAGCAAAACACCATGCAACACACCATGCAATGGTAAACCGAGATAATTACATAAAACATCATGCATATTTCGAATAAACAATACTGAACATGCTTCGGTTTAAACAAGTTTATATATTTGAAAATCAATGTATCATTAGTCAAAAATCAGATTTTTTAAAGAGAAGTTATAAGTCCACAAAACCGAGACCATAGTCAAAGAGCAATTTATTTAAATACATGCATGGGCATATTAAAGCATTCGATAGAGTAATACGAGTAAGTGGCAATAACCCAAACCAGTCATGGATCCAATATTCAATAACCTCACCAATATCAATGCAAAATAAATACACATATGGCCATAGTGACTACCGCCCTATCCTAACTGAGCAGGTTCCGGACTAGGGTACTGTAGACGGGCTCAGGGTCTCATAGTATTAGGTAGCAAAAAAATACACGATGCCACGAAGGCATCTCCGTGAAGCACTTGGCACCGTAGGGCAATCACACAGAACCTCCTACCGGGTGCTAGAGATGGCTCTCACGATAACAACTCGATGCCACAAAGGCATCCCCGTGAAGCACTTGACACCATAGGGCAATCACACAGAACCTCCTACTGGGTGCTAGAGATGGCTCTCACGGACATGACTGCCACACAGGCGTAAACCGGGTTGCCAACAGACTCAAAAATCCCTCGATGGGTACACTTTAAAAATCCAACAATTCATCTCAAATCATTATATCAAAAATTGGGGAAACCACCCATCGAAAATAAAACATTTATCAATTGTATAAAAATCAGCATGTATATAAATCGTGCAAACTCATGCTTACTTCAAAAATACAATTACAAATAGTGCCCATGCAACATCTTCAAAATTAGTAATCATCATGGAGTTACAAAAAAAATATTGTAATGCATCACACGCACATGCTACTATCATGTAAAAATATTAGTTCATAAATCAATAACTCCATGCTATGACAGAATTTAAATCAAGACATTTTAATAAAAAAAAATAGATAAGGGGATTTTAATCTAGGCTACTCAATTAAATCGGCTACCCTATAATCCTACTTTAAAATGATGAAATCTAGCCTATCCTAAGTATTTTACTAACGTCAGCTATATAAAACCCCTTACCGCACAAGCTACGCGCCCGATTTAGCCTTTTCGCCTACCGCCTTAGACGCGCATATATGAGTCTAAGCTTCCTTTGCGCTTTCTGACGTGCTTGCTGCGAAATATCATTTAAGGTATATGTCATTTACCATTCGCACATTAACGAATTAAATTTCAGCACACGCGCACATTCGCAAAAACAATTCTAGGCTAACTACCATTAGAAACTATCACGAAGTTATTAGTTTAATAAAATACAATCTTCGATAAACTATCCTAAGACATGTAGGTGATATGATAATCATCCGAATAACTTGAACTTATTAGAATTTGTTTTTCATATTAAAATAAATGTTCTTTTAATATAAGAAAATACTTAATATTAAGTAAAAATTGAAATTAAACCTAAAACATGAAAGTCAATAGAATTAATACTGTTTTATGACAATATTTAATGAATCTATATATTTTTTACAAGTTTATATAATTTTAGTGAGTATTTATTAACATCCAAAATCTTGTAAATAAATTTTTATAATTATATTTATATATGTAAAATTACTAAAAAAACATATATTTGACTTTCATACAATCTATAACATGATTGAATCAATATTGACCCAAAACAAATTTTAAATTAATTAAAACGAAATTTTCTAATATTCTGAAATTTCTTATTTTTGTGTTCATTTGACCTACTTTGAGCATTTATATCTAACACACTGTATAGTATCTAAAGCTGACACTAGAACCAATTAAAATTACACATGTAATATTACAATTTAGGATTTTTTTTCGTTCAAAAAGCTTACTGGAACCATAATTTTCGAAAGCCAAAATTTTGAGTTTTATCACAGAGAACCCAGAATTTCTGGGTTTCTGTTTCAACGAACCAAGTTTGGGGTAACGGTTCTATTAGCACAAAACGTTTCTGACTGAGGTATTAAGACTAAAACAAAGTTCATGTTTCATACAGCAAAAGCCATCAAATAATTGACCAAAACAGTTATCGAAAAGTGAAGTTCCAGTAACCCAAAGTTGGATGTTCAACACTGTCAAAACCCATTTTATTCAAATTTCAAAATTTCATAACTTTTAAAATACACAACCAAATTAAGTGATTCAAAGACCATTAGAAAGATCTTGAAGAGAACTTTCTATTAGTACCAATTTTTTCATCAGAACATCACCAGAATATTATCGAAAAATTTCAAAAGATAAAACTAATTTGTAGGTTTAGGTAAATACAATATAAAAAACAAAAACTTATAAATGTAAAGAATAATTACATTGGAAAAATCAAACGGAGAAGACAAAGAAGTATTTTATTTATTTATTTTTTTTAGAGCCGTCAAGTTTTCTTCAGAGCATTCGTTCGATAGATTTTTTTTGTTTTTGACAGCAGCCCTATGGTTTGTATATATATATATATATATATAATTTTTTTAAAACCATAATATACTAAGTCAGTCTTTTATAAAAAAAAAATGGGTATTGGGCTTTTCATTTTTTTATTGGACTTTTTAAAGGTTAGCCTGGTTTTTACATTCTTCCCACCTTTAAAGAATTTGGTCCCCAAATTCAAATATTCATGGGTTTAAAATTTTGAAGTTCTCTAAAAATTGTCTTATGGTTTCTTTTCTAAAAGATTTGTTTATGTAGCATGGGACTATAATAGATCGATTCTAGATTACTGTATAGTAATTAGTTGAATCATATTGAATTTCGATCCTAAACTATTTAAATCAACACTTAAATCCCTAATGCAAACTTTAAAGTGCAAACACCTAAGTTAAACTATCAACTATACTCTATAATAAACTACATGATATTTTTGGGAGGGATACTACATCCTCCCCCACCTTAAAAGGAATTTAGTTATCTAAATTCTTACCTTGATTCTCGAAAAGGTAAGGATATTTCTCCTTCATGCTTTCTTCTAGCTCCCAAGTAGCTTCTCGTTCAGAGTGATTACTCCACTGAACCTTAACATATGAAATAGTACGCCTTCTTAAAACTTGTTCCTTCCTGTCCACAATACGTATAGGATGTTCTTCGTAAGACAAATCTTCTCTGAGTCTTAAAGGAGCTAAGTCCATCACATGACTCGGATCTGACACATACTTCCGCAACATTGAGACATGAAATACATTATGCACTCCAGATAATGCAGGTGGAAGTGCCAATCTATAAGCCACGTCTCCTACCTTATCAAGAATTTCAAAAGGACCCACATAGCGAGGACTAAGTTTCCCACGGATTCCAAATCTCATAACTCCTCTAGTTGGGGAAACTCGTAAAAATACATGATCTCCGACCTCAAACTCCAAGTCTCGTCTTCTATTGTCGGCATAACTTTTTTGTCTGTCCTGGGCTATTTGGAGCCTTTTACAAATCATACGAACCTTCTCTGATGCTTGTTCAACTAAATCAGGTGCATATATCATCCTATCACCAACCTCTTCCCAACCGATTGGTGATCTGCATCTTCGTCCATAAAGAACTTCGTATGGAGCCATTCCTATACTGGCATGATAACTATTATTGTAAGCAAATTCCGCTAATGGTAAATGCTCGTCCCATGAACTTTCGAAATCAATAACACAAGCACGCAAGATGTCTTCCAAGGTTTGTATCGTCCGTTCTGACTGTCCATTAGTCTGCGGATGATATGCCGTGCTAAACTGTATCCGAGAACCCAAGGACTCCTGAATCTGTTTCCAAAACCGAGATGTGAACCTAGAGTCTCTATCCGAAGTAATACTTACTGGGGTTCCATGAAGTCTTACTATCTCCTTAACAAACATTTCTGACAATGCATTCAAAGGAGTAGTCGAGCTAATGGCTAAGAAATGCGCTGACTTGGTGAGTCTATCCACGATTACCCAAATCGCGTCATGCTTCCTCCGAGCTCTAGGTAAACCCGTAACAAAGTCCATAGTTACGTGTTCCCACTTCCAAGTTGGTATGGGTAAGGGTTGGAGTAAACCTACCGGTTTCTGGTGTTCCACCTTCACTTGCTGACACACCAAACACCTTGCTACAAACTCGGCAACCTCACGTTTCATTCCAGGCCACCAATACATCTTGCGTACGTTATGGTACATTTTGGTGCTCCCGGGATGTAAGGTGTATCTGCTAGAGTGAGCTTCCGATAAAATCAGCTTCTTAAGGTCCTCGTCCCTTGGCACACATATCCGGCCTCTGAATTTAAGCAATCCATCTGAACCAATATCAAACTCAGAATCTCTACCCTCCTGAATCTGCCTGGACACTTCAAGTAACTTCTGATCTAGCTTCTGTGCCCGCCTAATCTGATCAATCAGTGTCGGCTCAATCCTAAGACTAGCAAATAAGGGACTTTGATCCGAGGGTGCTACATCAATAGACAAGCTTGCAAACTGTCCCAACAATTCCCACTCCTTAACCATCATACAGGACACCATACTCATGTTCTTCCTACTCAATGCGTCCGCTACTACATTTGCTTTCCCCGGGTGATATAAAATTTCACAATCATAGTCTTTCAACAATTCCATCCATCTACGTTGCCTCATGTTCAGTTCTTTTTGAGAAAATAGGTATTTGAGGCTCTTGTGATCGGTATAGATCTGAAACTTTTCTCTGTAAAGGTAATGCCTACATATTTTCAAAGCAAAGACTACTGCTGCAAGTTCGAGATCATGCGTGGGGTAATTCCTTTCATGCTCCTTCAGTTGACGTGATCCATATGCTACCACTTGGCCATTTTGCATAAGCACACATCCCAATCCATTCAGAGAAGCATCACTATACACCGTGAATCCTCCGGGTCCATCTGGTATGGTGAGGATCGGTGCAGAAGTTAATCGATGCTTGAGGTTTTGAAAACTGCACTCACAGGCATCGCTCCACTCAAACTTGACATCCTTACGGTTGAGTCGAGTTAGAGGAGCTGCAATTTTCGAAAATCCCTCTACAAACCTTCTGTAGTACCCGGCTAATCCAAGAAAACTTCGTATCTCCGTCACTGTCTTTGGCCTCTCCTAGTTCACTATAGCTTCCACTTTGGACGGGTCAACAGATACTCCATCCTTGTCCACTACATGGCCCAGAAAACCAATTTGCTTCATCCAGAATTCACATTTGTCCAACTTAGCATACAATCTCCTTTCTCTAAGTGTTTGAAGGACTATGTATAGGTGTCGTTCATGTTCTTCCGGAGAACGAGAATATATCAAGATGTCGTCTATGAATACAATCACGAACTTATCCAGAGACTCCCTGGAAACTTCGTTCATCAAGTTCATGAATGCTGCTGGGGCATTCGTCAAGCCAAATGGCATGACCAGGAATTCGTAATGCCCATAGCGAGTTCGAAATGCTGTCTTGGGAATGTCCTCACCTCTAACTTTCAGCTGGTGATATCTCGACCTTAAGTCTATCTTCGAGAACACTTTGGCACCCTTCAACTGATCGAACAAGTCATCGATCCTCGGCAGCGGGTATCGGTTCTTGATCGTAGCCTTATTGAGCATTCTGTAATTAATGCACAGTCTCAAGCTACCATCCTTCTTCTTCACAAAGAGCACAGGTGCGCCCCAAGGTGACACACTCGGGCGTATGAATCTTTTATCCAGTAGTTATTGGAGTTGTTTCTTCAATTCTTCCAACTCCATAGGTGCCAACCTATACGGGGGTTTGGACAAAGGTTCGGTTCCAGGCACCAAGTCAATAGCAAACTCCAACTCTCTATCGGGAGGTAATCCTGGCAACTCTTCGGGAAATACATCAGGGAATTCCTTTACTATCGAGATATCCTGAATGTTGGGCTTCAGCTTCTCATTACATTCCACGAAAGCTATAAAACCTTTATAATTTAAAATCAACTATCAAGACCACAAATAAATCAACCAAAAATTTACCTGTTATTCATTTATCTCCAAAAGTTACTACACACTTTTCGGGTAAGTACAAAGTCATCACCTTTCTAAAACAGTCTAAATTAACTCTATGGGTTGCTAACCAATCCATTCCTAGTATCATATCAAAGTCCGACATATCTAGCAGAATCAAGTTAGCTAGAACTACCTTATCGCCTATCTTTAACTCACAGTTCCTATATACTACCTCAGTCATTTGCGATTCTTTCATAGGTGTTTTTACACGAAGTAAATAATCTAAAGGCTCAGGCTCTATCGGTAACTTCCTAGCAAATGTAGGTGATACAAAAGAGTAAGTTGATCCAGAATCTATTAACACAAAAGCTTTAACATTTGAGATAAAAAGATTACCCTTCACCACGGATGTTGAGGCATCTGCAGCTTCCTTATCCAACGTGAATACTCGCCCCTGACTAATGACTTTCTTGCCCTTGTCCACAGGAGCTGGTGGTGGTGGAGGAATCGCTTGTACTGGCTGGGCTGGTAGGGTTCTCAGCTTAGGACAATCTCTCTTCATATGTCCTACTTCTCCACACTGGAAGCATGTACCATAAATCTGACGACAAGGTTGGTTGGCATAATGTCTCTTCCCACATCGGTTACACGTGGGGATCTGATAAGGTACTGGAGCATTCTGAGTAGGGTAAGGCCTCGGCCTAGTCACCATGGCCTGATAAGCTCCGACCCTCTGCTTCTTGTTTCGCCATCTGTTCTGGAAAGGTCTCCGATCATCAATCCTCTTACCATGGCTCCTCAATCGTGACTGAAACTCAGTCTGAGATAAGTTCATATCATGCTCAACAAACTGTGCCCTCTGGATAGCCTCAGCATATGTCTTTATATTCAGAGGGGCTAGCTTGCTTCTGATTGCCGGCCTCAGTCCATGAATAAACTTGGCAGTCTTCTTCAGCTCATTCCTTGCAATATCGGGCTCATATCAAAGCAGTGCAGTGAACCTCGACTCGTACTAGTCCACTGTCATATTTTCCCTGTACCAAGCTCAGAAACTCTGCCTCATTCTTCATTCTTGCACACTCCGGAATATACTGATTATTAAAAGCTTCAAGGAAAGTCTCCCATGAGATCTCAGTGTGCCTAGCCAATAGAACTGTCTCGGCAGAAGTCCACCATCTCTCTACCTCTCCATCTAGCATATAGGTAGCCAATGCCACCTTATCCGAGCTACTGTAGTTCATAATCCTGAAAATCTTCTCTAACTTTTGAACCCACTTCTCAGCTGCGTTTGGATCCTTTTCCCCCTTAAATACAGGCGGGTTCATCTTCTGAAACTGTCTGACCTGCTCCAAGTTACTTTCCACTGAATCCTGTACTGGCGGCTGTACTACCGGTGGCTGGGGTGGAGGTACAGGTTCCTGGGGTACTGAGGGTGGTTGTGGCTCTGGAGGTGGAGGAGCTTGCGGTGCATTCGTGGCATTAGCGAAATTCATCATAAACTGAGTTATGGTGGCAGACATCTCTGCCATAGACCGCTCGAGTCTCTCTATCCTGGAGTTCGGACTCTCTGGCTGTGGGGAAGGTATCGGAGGCGGTTGGGCTCGCCTACCACGGCCCCTTGCTCGTCTCTCACTCATACTAACTTGCAAATCCTATACCAATGACCCAAACAAGGTTAATAACATCGAAAGTATATGCGAACATATATATATACATTTCAGATATGCACGGTTGTGAGATGTACTTCTAGACTAGCAATCCTACATCGACACGACCTACAACAAGTCCGCTCTGATACAAAAAAGATTTGTCACGCCCCGTGACCTAACCTCGAACTAGTCGCGCAATGTTAAGCGGAATCGTATTTAATTGTAACTTAGATATTTCTATGCGGATCGTTTTACTTGTCATTTGTGCCCGATGTAGATATCATTATACTCTTTTTTATATTTTTATGCGTGATAAATTTCTGATCTTAACTTATAATATTAAAGATTTTGATTTATTTTTCTATTTAGACAGCATGACTACAATATATAATTTAGTCCTTCATACTCAGTACAACATATTTATTCCAAGTTCTCAACATCAAATATATTAACCCTGGGTTTCAATCATACATCATATAATCCCCTAATCCAACATAATAGTTAATGTCATATAGCATGCCCTGTCGTTCATCCATTTTATACCGAAAAGAAGAAACCTAAAGTAATACTTAATAATCATGGTTAAACGTCTTTCAAGTAGTACATCTCATAAATACAACCGTGCGTACATATCTGAAATAAAATGCATATATATAAATATATATCGTCCGTCGCATAATACCTCGAAAATACCTAAATCAGCTCACTAGGCTAAAGGAGACAGCTAGAGCGTGACGCTCGCCCCGAAATACTAATCTGAAAAATGTTGAAAAAAGAGGGGTGAGCAACCACACGCTCAGTAAGAAGCCTACATAACCGAAGCTAGCAAAACACCATGCAACACACCATGCAATGGTAAACCGAGATAATTACGTAAAACATCATGCATATTTCGAATAAACAATACTGAACATGCTTCGGTTTAAACAAGTTTATATATTTGAAAATCAATGTATCATTAGTCAAAATCAGATTTTTCAAAGAGAAGTTATAAGTCCACAAAACCGAGACCATAGTCAAAGAGCAATTTATTTAAATACATGCATGGGCATACTTAAAGCATTCGATAGAGTAATACGAGTAAGTGGCAATAACCCAAACCAGTCATGGATCCAATATTCAATAACCTCACCAATATCAATGCAAAATAAATACACATATGGCCATAGTGACTACCGCCCTATCCTAACTGAGCAGGTTCCGGACTAGGGTACTGTAGACGGGCTCAGGGTCTCACAGTATTAGGTAGCAAAAAAATACACGATGCCACAAAGGCATCCCCGTGAAGCACTTGGCACCGTAGGGCAATCACACAGAACCTCCTACCGGGTGCTAGAGATGGCTCTCATGATAACAACTCGATGCCACAAAGGCATTCCCGTGAAGCACTTGACACCGTAGGGCAATCACACAGAACCTCCTACTGGGTGCTAGAGATGGCTCTCACGGACATGACTGCCACACAGGCGTAAACCGGGTTGCCAACAGACTCAAAAATCCCTCGATGGTACATTTTAAAAATCCAACAATTCATCCCAAATCATTATATCAAAAATTGGGGAAAACCACCCATCGAAAATAAAACATTTATCAATTGTATAAAAATCAGCATGTATATAAATCGTGCAAACTCATGCTTACTTCAAAAATACAATTACAAATAGTGCCCATGCAACATCTTCAAAATTAGTAATCATCATGGAGTTACAAAAAAAAATATTGTAATGCATCACACGCACATGCTACTATCATGTAAAAATATTAGTTCATAAATCAATAACTCCATGCTATGACAGAATTTAAATCAAGACATTTTAATAAAAAAAAAAAACAATAGATAAGGGGATTTTAATCTAGGCTACTCAATTAAATCGGCTACCCTATAATCCTACTTTAAAATGATGAAATCTAGCCTATCCTAAGTATTTTACTAACGTCAACTATATAAAACCCCTTACCGCACAAGCTACGCGCCCGATTTAGCCTTTTCGCCTACCGCCTTAGACGCGCATATATGCGTCTAAGCTTCCATTACGCTTTCTGACGTGGTTGCTGCGAAATATCATTTAAGGTATACGTCATTTACCATTCGCACATTAACGAATTAAATTTCAGCACACGCGCACATTCGCAAAAACAATTCTAGGCTAACTACCATTAGAAAATATCACGAAGTTATTAGTTTAATAAAATACAATCTTCGATAAACTATCCTAAGACATGTAGGTGATGTGATAATCATCCGAATAACTTGAACTTATTAGAATTTATTTTTCATATTAAAATAAATGTTCTTTTAATATAAGAAAATACTTAATATTAAGTAAAAATTGAAATTAAACCTAAAACATGAAAGTCAATAGAATTAATACTGTTTTATGACAATATTTAATGAATCTATATATTTTTTACAAGTTTATATAATTTTAATGAGTATTTATTAACATCCAAAATCTTGTAAATAAATTTTTATAATTATATTTATATATGTAAAATTACTAAAAAAACATATATTTGACTTTCATACAATCTATAACATGATTGAATCAATATTGACCCAAAACAAATTTTAAATTAATTAAAACGAAATTTTCTAATATTCTGAAATTTCTTATTTTTGTGTTCATTTGACCTACTTTGAGCATTTATATCTAACACACTGTATAGTATCTAAAGCTGAGACTAGAACCAATTAAAATTACACATGTAATATTACAATTTAGGATTTTGTTTCGTTCAAAAAGCTTACTGGAACCATAATTTTTGAAAGCCAAAAGTTTGAGTTTTATCACAGAGAACCCAGAATTTCTGGGTTTCTGTTTCAACAAACCAAGTTTGGGGCAACGGTTCTACTAGCACAAAACGTTTCTGACTAAGGTATTAAGTCCAAAACAAAGTTCATGTTTCATACAGAAAAAGCCATCAAATAATTGACCAAAACAGCTATCGAAAAGTGAAGTTCCAGTAACCCAAAGTTGGATGTTCAACACTGTCAAAACCCATTTTATTCAAATTTCAAAAATTCATAACTTTTAAAATACACAACCAAATTAAGTGATTCAAAGACCATTAGAAAGATCTTGAAGAGAACTTTCTATTAGTACCAATTTTTTCATCAGAACATCACCAGAATATTATCGAAAAATTTCAAAAGATAAAACTAATTTGTAGGTTTAGGTAAATACAATATAAAAGACAAAAACTTATAAATGTAAAGAATAATTACCTTGGAAAAATCAAACGGAGAAGAAAAAGAAGTATTTTATTTTATTTTTTTTTAGAGCCGTCAAGTTTTCTTGAGAGCATTCGTTCGATAGATTTTTTTTTTGTTTTTGACAACAGCCCTATGGTGTGTATATATCTATATATATATATATATATATATATAATTTTTTTAAAACCCTAATATACTAAGTCAGTCTTTTATAAAAAAAATGGGTATTGGGCTTTTCATTTTTTTATTGGACTTTTTAAAGGTTAGCCTGGTTATTATAGATTTTGAAATTGGGAATTAGAGATTAGTACGTCTAACTAAATTATAAACCTGCATGTGAAAATCAAATGTATGAATTGATAGTTTTAACAAATTGGAGAAAATTTTAAAGAGCATGAGGAATAGGGCATTCAGCTATTTAGGAATGTTAAGAAGATTTGTTGTAATGTGAATGTATGGTTTAACTATTAAATCTATAATGTGTTTAAAGCAAATGTAGGTTTGCATGATTTAAAATTTAGCATGAAGGTATGAATGATGGAGTATAGATTCGGCTACAATCAAGCACAAGGGTAAACTGATTTTTATATATATGTAAATTTATAAGCAATTTAAGATTCTGAAAATACATAATGTGATAATTTAATTTAAAATGCAGAATTTAAATGTTGGAAAGTCTACGATTCATGAAATGGGGGAAATTTGAATTGAGGGCAAGATTTTGATAACTTAGGTAAATTATAATGCTAGGTGATGAATTGATTGTTTCAATGAGTAATTATAAATGAGTGCTAGAATCGTTCATGAATGGCGAAGATTGAGTGCTTGGCCAAGGGAGAAAATTTGGGGATTTTAAGTTAAATTGAGTTTCGAGAGTTAGATTATACAATTAACAAAAAATCAATACACACATAGTTAGGCATGTGGTTAACAAGGATAAAAACATTGTTTTGCATGTAGTGAATGAGAATGAAATTCAGAATTTAAACGCCTTGGCTGAAATTATAAGAATTCTAGTAAAGAATTCAGTAGTTGACATAGCAAAGTTAATAAATTGTTGGAATGTTAAATGAATATAGAAGAGTAAATTTGATCAAATTGAGATGTGTAGAAACAATTTGCTTGCTGGAAATTTAAGGATTGAGTGAACTAATTGAAGTATAAATAACAAAGTTCCATAATTGTAAAACCAAAATTTAAGCCAATGAATAGCGATGGTTTATGGGACATTTCGGCCATTAAGAAAAGTTGGAATATTCATTGTTGGAAATTTTAAAATTTAAAATAGGATTTAGATGTGAAAAATATGTGATTATAGGGTTGCATGGCTTTAATGTAAAGTTGGGAATATGACTTAAGGCATTCGACTATTTTGAAAATACATAAGAATGGATAACTAGTTGGATTTTAAATGTTAGACCAGAAATGTGTGGTGCGAATGAGGTTATTCCATGAATTTGTAAGAAATAATCTTATGCTATACAAGTAGGAACACCCATGGTTAAGTGTCGGCCATGAAAAAATGATTTGGGATTTTCAGTCTGAGTAGTTGTTGAGCTTGGAACTAGTAAATCACATTAGTGTTAGCTTAGCTTTTAAAATTTTCATAGCTGAATTTGTAGTGAAACAAGGTAAATTGGCTTGACAAACTTCTAATAAACCGAAATAGATAAGTAGAGGGCATAGACTGAACCTCTTAGTTTAATCTAAAATTTCAGAAACAAACTTTGAAATATGTTACTTGATATGTTCAAAGGATGATAATGATAATTGGAGAGGTGAAAACCGATTTAGACAACTATGGGCACAAGTTAGAAGGATATGTATAATATTGAAAATTGATCTTGTGAGTGTTGAATGTGCTAGAATTTTATTTGTTCATGTATGAATGTTAAATGACACTTTGCCCTTAAATGTTAATTCATAGAGACTACTTCATCAGGCGACAAGGAAGCTTAGGCGCATATATGAGCGCCTAAGGTAAAAGGGGTAAAGTTGTGCGCGTCGCTGCTCTGTGGTAAGGGGTTTATGTGGCTGTTGTTAGTGGAATGCCTTAGGATTGATTAGATCCATTTTTGAAAGATAGGTTATAGTTTGTTTGATTTGCTAGGATAGTCTAGAATACAAATTTCCTTACCTTATACTACCGATTTCTACAAAATGTTCGTTTTGAAATCGCCATGGTCTAAAACTTTGCCATAGCATGTGAGCTCATTATTTTATATAATATGTTTTGAAATGTTAATATCATGTGCATCTGAGCATTACATCATGATTTTGTAACTCCATTCAGCTTGTTTGACATTCAAAGCTGGTTTGCATGGGCTATTTTAATCATGTTTTTTGAGAAAGCTTGAACTGATTTCCTAAATGGTGGATATGACAATAAAAGTTGTTTTTAAATTGATGGGTTATTTTCCCATACTGGTAAATTGAGAAACTAGGATGATTTATTTGAGTATACCCATCGTGATGATATTTTTGAGATTGTTGGCGACCCTATTTATGTCTGTGTGGCAGTCATGTCCTGTGTGAGTCATCTCTAGCACCTGGTAGGATGTTCTGTGTGATTGCCCTACAGTGCCAAGTGCTTCACAGGGATGCCTTTGTGGCATTGAGATGTTATTGCTACCTAATACTGTTAGACCCTGATCCCGTGTCACGACCCTTGACCCTCAGTTCGTGACCTTTACCTTACCATTTGTAGTTGAGCTGTGAGTTAACATCCATTTCATATTTCATCCATTTTAGTTTAAATAAATTCATACAAATGAAGCAAAACAGAAATTGGACTTTTATATATGTGCAGAAGTGTTTACATCAGTTCTTATTATATACATCCCCCAAAATACAAAATACAAACTGTACTATTCATTAATTTACAGGATACAAAATTTTTCATCTTAAGTGTAAACCTCTCTATAATGCTGGATGACCGTAGAAACACGAAAAGAGGGATGATTGCAGTGTACTCACTACTTCGTAGTATCTGTGGAGGAGGAAATAAGAGGGTGAGCTAACACGCTCAGTAAAGAAAATATGAAGGTACGTAGATAACTACACTATCTACATGCTTAAAATGCATATATATATATATGTATATATATATATATATATATTTATTTTCCCAATAAAACATATGCATTCTCTTTAAAACAACTTCCATCAATGTGAAACCGTTAATTCGCTAGATGGGTTTGTGACAAAAGCCATAATGCTCAACCTATTGTAACTTTTCCATTTTCCATTTTTTTAGTTCCGTCTCCTGCACATTTATTTCATTCTCAGTTTATGTGTTTTTTAGTTTTTCATTTTACAATTCGGATGTGATAAATTTTTTTTTACCGCTTTATAGTCAGTGTATTCTATTTTACTTGTGTTTATTAAAGTGGCTAATGATGCAAACCGAGGATGATGGGTTCAATATTCTTCTTAATGAAGCTCACGGGTTTGAGTGTTAACTTCAGTTGTGTTTGTTTTTATATTTCCCCTCGGTTTTAATCTCTCATACTGCTTTACCTCATTGTTCTTTTCTTTTCTTATTTTGTTTTTAATTCTCTGCACTGCATGAATTCAACCTGTGTGTTTCTTCATCATCAGTTTTTATCCTCTGTTTGTCTCTGTTTCAATATCAATGTCCTGTTCATTGTCTTCATATGCTAATATTAAGTTTGAATCCCATTTTAGCCATCAGTTCTAGTTGTTAAATGCTGAAATCCATCACTATTACTGAGCTATTGTGTGGCCATGGATGTGTAGCTGGAAAAATCTGCTGAGGAGTTGTAGATTAGGCTGTATATAACAGAGCTAGCAACGTGTTTGGGTGCATGAAGAAGCCAACGTTAGCTGGGCAGAGCATTGCTGATTGCATGAGGACGTGTGCAGCACCTGGACTGCAGCTGGGCAGTGTGGCCATAGCAGCGCAGTACAGAATTGTGAGCAGCATCTGGATGCAATAGCTGTCACGACCCAAACTACCCAAAAATCAGAGTTAATTTTTCACGTTTTGTTTATTTACTTACTTAAATTCTTACCTGTCCTCGAATCGTGACCACACTCCACTAACAAATTGGGCTGTGCGTCAATGCCAGTCCCATCATACATTTACCACATAACTTAATTCTTCTCCAGTCATTTATAATTGTTTACATTATTTATACATCCCCTAAAGTTACTTACAAACATGTTACTGTGCTATGCTTATGTAGATACAATATGTACAAGTGTATATACCTTATGTTGATGGGTAGCAGCGGATATCCAGAATGCAGTACTGAGTCATCGCAACTTCAACTGGAGATTATCTGTGGGAGAAAATGAAAGGGGTGAGCACATCAAGCTCAGTAAGGCAATCCTACGAACAAGTAGGTAACCATACTACCTATATGAACGTGGTGCCATGCATAAACCACCCTTTCTCCACACATTTTAAAACAAATGATATGAATTATGATGTTATGTAAAACACATTTGCACGGAAAATTCAACATGCAATTATATTAAAAATCATATCTTTCTTATATAAAAATTTCACAATAGAGCCAGGACTCGACCCCTCCTTCGGGTGATCCTGACTCACACAAAACCATGAAAATCGGTTTACATCACACATGGGTTTGAAAAGCATGGAAATACCTTCATGCAATTTAGTTTAAAAACTCAGTTTAAATCATCAAAATCATCGACATGCGAGACGAGGCAATATCTGTATAACGGCAATAACCAGGACTATGGCCATATGTGTCCTCGGGAGTTCCTCAGCTACACGGATCCTAGTGTGCGGGTTCTCACCATGATCGGGAACGCCCGGGAGGTGGGTCAATCCATCCCGTCAGTCTTATCCGATCCCAGGCATCCGAAGATACTGCATCCGAAGATGTCGCATCCGAAGATACAACACGGTACATCGTACTCCATGCTACCTGCACGGTACATCGTACTCCGTGGACCCATATCACTCTAGGTACTCCAGCCCAAATGGTCTGCTTCCCACAGAGGTTTTGTTTCATTCGGGGTCATCCTTGCTTAAGGGCCTTTTCCCCTGATGCCATGTCTCAAGGCGCACGTGCGAGCCTATTTAATCGGTGACACACAGTCTACCCGATGCTCCAAGCACGGCTCATCGCATGTTCTCATAAAATCAGTGCGAGCAATGCTCAGCACTCTCATCAAATCAAGTAAATCTAGTGCGAGCTAAGCTCTAGCACTCTGTATGCAAATCGTATAAAAATCTGGTGCGAGCGAAGCTCTAACACCCTGTCTCAAAATCATATAAAAATATGGTGCGAGTTAGACTCTAGCACCCTGTCACGAAAATCATATATATATATAAGAATCTGGTGCGAGTTGGACTCCAGCACCTATGCATGTAAAACTCTAGTGCGAGCTCTCGCTCTAGCACTAATGCGTGCATCATACAAATCGACAACATCGTGCGAGCTGAGCTCTAGCACGTCACATGTCAATAAAAACACGTAGGCGGCTCTGTTTCCTCAAAACAATTTTCAAAACAATATCACGTTGAAAGTATGTAATGCTGTGCATTTTCTTTCAAGGTGAGCCAGCCTACTCATGCATGCATCAAAACACCTCCAGAATGAGCAGAAACCTTTTGTTCTTGCTCCTCCTAATTTTTCCTAACTTTGTAAATTTTACCCTTAACAAGGGTATTTTGGTAATTTGCCCATCTGGGGCCCTAAAATTATTAGTTGACCTCTAGACCCTTCAGGTAATTTTTAAATGACTGCAAATGAATTTAAAACTTCGTAAAGTTTACCTCTAGCAGTCCGCAGAATTCCCTTACCTTATTTTCCTGTCGAGTCTGACCTTTTCTTTTCCACTGTTGTCTCGTCGCGCAGTCCGATATGCTCTCAATCCAATGCCCGGAACTACGTATCAATATTCCTCAGGTCAGATAACATACAATTTAATTGTATTTCCTATTTTCTGGGCTTAATTTAAATCGTTGGGCCCATTTACCCCTATTGGGCCCGATTGCACCTTAATGGGCCTTAATCGGCCTTAAGCCCATTTACCACTTAATTTTCACTTTATCGAGGCCTATTGGGCTCATTGGGCCCACCAATAATTTATTGGGCCTCGTTCTAATTCTCGAATAGCTAAATCGATTATTTACGACAATTTATCTAAATTTCTATAATTTAATTCAATTTATGCAGAAATTAAATCAATATCACGCATAACCAGGTAATTGTCATAAATAGGGGTCACTTACCCGAGATTCCATGTTAGTACGTAAATCGAGGCTATCTCGAGCTCTCGTTGGTTGCCAATTGTCGAGCTACACAATTCCACAATTTTTTCGGGTAAGTTTTCAGCCCAAAATTAATTAAATTAAATACTCCAAAATTTAAATCGGGTCAATTCGACCGTTCACTGACTTACCCGAAGCTCGATTACACCACAGGAATTTTCCCCAATTTTTTTCTCTTTTTCTTTTTCCCTTTTTCTTCCTTTTTTCCTCTTTTTTTTGGCTGAACCGGTTCAGTCTGGTTCGGACCGGTTCAGACCACCGGTTCACCCCGGTTCAGCCGGTTCATCGCCGATTCACCGCCCTGCCGGCCGGTTCTCCGTCGGCTTCCACCGCCATCAGCTCCGCGAGGTCGTCCGCATCTCAGATCTGCCCTCGGTTTCACTCAACGTCGCCGGAAAGTGGCCGGTCCGGCTGTTCTCCTCTTCGTCGTCGGACCCATTTTCTTCTCTCGTCGTTTTCGGCGCTGTCCGCAGGTTTCGGTGGCTGCCACCACCGCCAATCTGCTCGTCTTGGCCTTGGGAACGTTCGGCTAGGGGTGGGATTAGCCAGATCGGCGCCGTTCACCGTCGATCTCCCTTTTTTCTCCCGCGGCTTCTCCTCCGTTTTTTGGCGTCCTCCAGCCTCCAAACGGCGCGTCTCCGGTGGCTGAAGGACCGCCTAGCGTCGGGCTTCCTTCGTCGGCCCTCGCCTGGGTCTCTGGCTCGTCGGTCTTCAGCCTCCGTTTGCTTTGTTTCCGTTTCGCGTTTTTCGCGATTTTCGCCCCCTTTTTTTTTCAGATTCTTTCTTTTTTTTTGTTTTATTATTTTTATTATTATTATTATTTATTTTAATTATTTTACTATTTATTAAAATATATTAAAATACCCAAAATATCACTTAAAATTATAATTTTATTCTAATTTAATTAATTTTATTTTATTTAATTTATTTAGTATATTTTAACCTCTTTTTCAGGTATAATTTTTCTGTATTTTCGGGATATTATCCCTGATGAGTTTTCGGTATATTTTTTGATTATTTTCGGGATTATTTTTCCGTACTAAGAATTCCAATTAATCCCGATTAATTCCAATAAATTAATATCTTGATCAGTTTAACCCAAAATAAATTTATTTCACTTTTATTGACCAAGATTTCTTAAATCCATATTTTAATTAAATTTTTCTTATCGAAATTATACCGACCTTTGGTCTTTTGACCATTTTACCCTTACACATATTCGGGATTAATTTAACCCGACTTCCTTTCACGAAAACTCATTCATTTTGTATTTTAATTAAATTCGGGTCTTACAATAGCAGTAGAAAAAAATATACCAGCAGCCTGGAGCAGCATGCAGCAGAGACCTGGAAAGATCGAGAGTACAGGACCATTTCACGGAGGATGACATTTCCTGCTAGCTGGGCAGAGGTCGCGCGAACTAGCAGTAGCACGGATTCGGGTGCAGAAGCAGGACACGCCTTTAGTAGCAACTAGGGCAGACTTGGATGAGAACATGGAGGAGAAGCACAGGACCAAGAGCAAATAAGGAATTGGAGAAGAAGACAATGCACAGTGCCATGTTCGGGACCACTTAACTAATTTTAGCTTAAGGCCTTGTTTGGCCACCTCCATTTTTTTTAGTTTAATGTTTATTGCATTTTTATTGTTTTGATTATGTTCATTAGTTGTTAGTTTAGGATAGTTGTTAATTGATAATGGCAGGTTAAATCTAATGTGTTAGTTTGCTAATTTAATTTTTAGTTTTAATTTTTTAGTTAGTAGTTAATTTTATATTATATGTTTTAGGACTTTATTTTAATGTAGAGCTTTTATGTTGCATTTAGAATTAATTTAGATTAAATGTTTTTCATGTATTTGTAATTTAGTCTTTATTTTCATTAAATTTTAGTTTAGTTTAATTTGCATTTTTATTAATTAGTTTAATTACATGCATATGTTATTTTAGGTTTGTTTAATTTTAGTTTAATTAATCTTGTTTCTTTATTTTCATTTTTACATTTTATTTTAATTGCGTTAATTAATTTTAACTGTTTTAATTATTTTCGTAGCTATTTGCTTTTAATTGCATGGAGCTCGGTAAGTAAATCTTAGCTCGGTTTTATTTAGTTTTTATTATTTTATTGTTTTATTATTTTTCAGTAATTTTAATTAGCCTTAGTAGATCACCCATTGCAACTTCATAATTTGCTAGGATATACTTAGGGTAAGATTAACCGGTAGTTAATTAGGCTAATCAACTTCTCTGTGGGACGATAATTCGGGACTCAAATCCCATTATTACTTGTACAACCCGTGCACTTGCGGACAATACGTTTAGGGCGTACCATCATGCAACTCATACTGTGGACTTATTCTTATACGTAGTTTTCTATCTAGATATATCATTATCTATGTATTTATTGCATACATTCATACACAGCAGGTAAGAAAACATACATATAGCTATCTCTATAGCTCGCATAAGTCCCTTACCTCGAATCATGCTTGAATCATTTTCCTTCAATTTCCACTTCTCGTGATTTGTCCTATCGACTCCAATTATATCTTCTAGAGCTGAAATTGTGTATTACATACATCAGTATATTGTCATATACTTCATTTCACTTGCATGATATTTAAATTAATGCATTTGGGCCATTTATATCTTATTTGGCTTCGTCACACTATTATCAGACTTTATCCTTTCATAAGTCCAGTTCGAGTATATAACTCATTTTTGAAAATCTTTCAGACTCCTCGAGTCTATCGATTTGTATTAAACCGATATTAAGCTTACAATACCTCAAGTTCATGATGTTTTTTCATTGTGGCATTTTGTCGAATACCTCATATACTCACATTCAGCCATTATTGTTTCTAGCACATGGATTTCACCAAACTGTTATACAAGCATATATACATGCTCAATGACATCAATACATACTTAGTTCATCATTTAATCCTCGCCTAGTAATCCTTTGACTCATTTTGACACATTAACCATTTATAGGTCTTGGAAGGCTGGGCATGAACTAGGGCGTTCCAACCATAAATCTATATACCAATCAACTCATACAAGTATATAGTTCAATATATATGAGATTGATGCATTGAAATCTTATCAATCCCAGCTTTTCTTCTTTTTCACAACTTTCAGGAAAAACTCTCTTTCTCCTTCGATTTAGTGATGCAGCCTCTCATTCCCAACTATGTTGTTCTTCTCAACTCTATGAACAACTTTGATGAATTAAACCTTTCCCCAATCTCAATGATAAGTGTTGATAGTCTAGAGAGGAAAGTTAGGTCACTTTGTTTCAAAAATGGAAAGGTTTGATGTTTTCTCCCGTGAATTACAGCTCAGCAGCCCTGTTTTATAGAAATTGCTTGATGAGATCGATCTCCATAAGTGAGGGATCGATCTGCTGCTGCTTTTAGCCTTCCTGCATTTAGTTTTCATGCTTGAGAGATCGATCTGTCGAAGAGCATGAGATCGATCTCACCTAGGCAGAATGCTACACAGATCGATCTTGCAGGGTAATGAGATTGATCTGCATTGAGGATGAGATCGATCCTGGCTTGGAAGAGGCTTAATGAGATCGATCTGGCTTGAACTGAGGATCGATTTCTTTCTTTAAAATGCCTCTAAGATCGATATCCCTTGCATTGGAGATCGATCTCCCCTTGTTCTGCAGCCATACTTAGCCAATTTCATCCCAATTTCTCAAAACTAACTTCATATTAATTTACTCCACCACTCATTTTGCATTAAATCCACATTTTTCACTTAAAAAGGTCCATTTCTTATTATTCATACTTAATGAAACTTGTGTGTACATCATGAATCCACATAACAAGTATGTACATCGGATTTACGGACCTTACATCACTTATGATTCTTATTACATAAACGAACGTATACTTAGAAAATCATAAGGGTTACATGTGAAAATACAGGTCTTACATTCCTCCCCTCCTTTAAGAAATTTGGTCCTCCAAATTATAACCAAGTTACTCCTCAAAAAGTCAAAAATACTGATAATTCTATTTTTAATAGAATTATTTGTTCTTAATTTCCTAATTAATTATCTAAATCCCCAAGTTACTTTATTAATTATCCCCTTTATTTAATTAGAATTCTTTTATGTGCAGGTAAATTAAATCCGGATGAAACTCAGTTGTTTCAGTAAAAAATGGGCTGAAAACAGGCTAAAGGAGACTGGACCACTTCTAATTTGCAGACTGAGTGACCAGTCATCTGGACACGTGGGATACCAGGTGTTAGTATTTTATTCGCTCCGAAATGATAAGATCGACGGACACCGTGCCAACCTTCTGGAAGACACACATCGGGCCACATCGCACAGTCAAGTGTACTAAAAGACGGGGGACGTGGAAATATCTACTCTTCAGCAAATAAAATGAAGACAAGTGGCCAAACAATGCCAACTCATCTAGGATGAAAAATTACCATTGTACTCCTAAGTATGTGTATAAATAGAACATGATGGCAATTGAAAAAAGAACTAAGTAGTATAGGTAGAATAGCTTTAGTTTTATTTTCCCTTGTTTTTTAGAAGCTTTTGCCGAATAGCTTTGGCCTCCATTTTGTTTTTCCATAGCTACTGTTCATGTTAATTTTCTTTTGTATGAAAAGCTTCATTGTTCTAATTTTTTTAGCATTTTCACGTTATTTTCATCCACTATGTTTTACATTCTCGGTTTCACAAGTTCATTGTTTTCCATGTTAAGTTTTTATCAATTTACATTTCATACAAAGCTCCCTCTCACCAATTAGTTTTATTTATTTAATTTTTTTTCTTCTCAAACTCTTAGGTTTGCATTTCTGGGTAGTGCCGAGAGGTTAGTTATTTGATGGTGTATCCTGGTTATGCAGGAGGCTACTAGGATACATGAAAGAACCTAGCACCCTTGTTCGTTACTGCATGTTTTAATTTTCTTTCTCTTTTTTGTTCAGTTCTGTGTGCTATTTCCTTATTTAGATTTAGTGCTTACCTTTGTTAGACAAGGTCTCTGTGCTAGATGCTACTAGAAAAAAATGCTGTAGGGAGTAAGGCTTGAATGCAGGATAAGGTAACCCGGGAGGTTTCAGCACCGATTGTTTGTTGGGTTGTGTTGGACTGCTGAACTTGGTGTGAATGGTGGTTACAACAGTAACTCAAAAGCTCGGCAGTAATAGTAGCGAAACAGTTACACTCTGCTTTGCTCTGTTTCTTAGTCAGTTTACTGTGCTGATTTTATTTAGTTATTTTTGCACTTCTGTTTCTATTGCTTTTGTTGTTTCCTGTTAGCGTATGTTGCAAGGAGATTCGGTGTCACAACCGTTTGGTCTTCACGCTTTTAACAGTTTTGTTACAGCTATCAGCTCTCGTTCATCTCATTTTCAGTCTCGGTTCAATCATTTTTTGGGCACGCGAGGTGTATAATGACAATACAGGACTGTGTTATTCATTGCTTTATAACATTGCTGGATCGAGTTAGGTAGGGAATGTGGTAGCAGCAGACGCACAAGCAGTAAGGAATTAGATGAAGGATGGGAGCTAGTTATTGCGTTGTTGTGACGTGCCGAGTTAGTGCAGGAACGTGGTGCAGAGACTCAACTGACTGAAGATTACGCCAATGTGGTATTGCAGAGTTGAGGCACGACAGATGATGTGCGTGACTGGGTACTGCCTGGGCTGATTCATGTCGGCTGCAGAGTTACGGATCAAGAAGTGGGAGGACAAACCAGAAGCAAGACCTAGACAGTGGCATGGAGTGTGAGACCTCGTATATGTATAATTGTAATATGTACATTGAAATGTAAATGGAGTTATACTATGAATTCATAAGTGAAGTATATGTAATGTAAGTCCATAAGCTTAAGATGCACACATGTAATAAGTGTTGTGATGTTTGTACAAGTTGCATTATGTATGAATAAGAATAAATGGACTCAAACATGAGAAGAATGTGAGTAGAATGGAAAATGAGTAATGTGGTACAATGGAAGGAAGATTTCATAAGTTATGCACTTCTATTTGGTTTATATCATGTACCTTTGGTTATACAAGGATTCCACACAAGTGATAATAGGTACAAAGTAAGAATGGATGCCATTTTCCAGTCTTAAAGATGAGTGGATGAGAAAATGATCATGGCAACAAAATGTATGGAGTTTGGTAGGAGTTGTTGCAGAAAAAACTGTAGAAAATCTGGAAATATGAAGGCCAGATCGATCCCATAGGATGAGAGATCGATCTGGAAGAGCCAGAATGCTCTTATTTGAGCAATGGAATAGAGTAGATCGATATCCAAGGGAGCCAGATTGATCTCCTAACACATTCTGTAAAATATAGATCAATCCTTAATGGAACAGATCGATCTCCTTAGCTCTCGGGTTGGAAGCAGATTGATCTCCCCTAAGACCAGATCGATCTCCTTAACCTTCTGTTTGAAACCAGATCGATCTCAAGCCTTGAAAGATCAATCTCCCGCCTTCAAAATGTCTTGGAAAAGAGGGATTTTAAGAGGACGAGATCGATCCCACCTAAGGCATGTCGATCTCATCAAGCTGAATCTAGAAATATGGAGCAGTTGGATCTGCATTTTCGAGACAAAAACCAATCTTTCCCATTTCCAACCTAAAACCTAGCTTTCTCACTCCTAAATCCACACATTTTCAGTAAGATTCGAGGGAAAGCTATTAGATATAAAGTTGTTCACATCAAAGAGAAGAACAACATAGTTTGGAGGTATTTCCCTCACTTGTTGGATTTAAGGATCAAAGGTGCATTTCCATTTGGAGGAAAGAGGAAGTTAAGCTAGGTGTGTTTCTAATGAAACAACTTAAGTACATTGTTTGGATATTGATTTTAGAGTTGTTTAATGTACATATGAATGATAGGAACAACATAGAAAGTAAGGAATCCACCATGACCTAGAAATGGTCTAGTGTGAGAAAGTGAAATGTGGAAGTGTTAATGATGAATGAGTTATCTTAGAATGATGATTATGTTGTGGGTATGATTTGGAGGTGTTGATTTTAGGATCAATGGTGAGATTTACCAAAAAGTGGTAAAATGTAGATTAAGGCATTGGTAAATGCATAGATGAATTATATTGACTAGTGAAGTCAAAATGTGAGTTAAGAGCGTTAACTCAAGTGTTTGATGAATGAATCGCAGCTCCCGAGGATACCCCGAAGCAAGGAGAGCCAAGAGCGCAAGAGGCTAAGAGGAAAAGAGTCACACTCAAGTAAATTGAGGTAAGGGAATTCTATGGACTCTTAGAGATATCTGTGCGCAATTTAGGCGCTTAAATGCTTTGCTAGAATGCATGAGATGTTAGGAAATGAAATTGGGTGATTGAAGAGCAAAAGTTGGGTGTTTGAGAAAAGTGCATGAAAATAAAAGCATAATTCTTTAGAAAATCATGTTGTATTTCTTTTTAGCAAACAATTGGTAGGTTGACTAACATTTGAAATGTTTTGCAAAAGAAATGAGATGTTTGGTTTGTTAACCATATTTTGCAAAGAATTGAGCCACCTATATGGTTTTCATGATAATGAAAGCGTGCCAGAGTATAACTCGCACGAGATTTAACGTGTTTTATACACATGAGTGCTGGAGCTTAGCTCGCACTAGTTTTCACATGGGTTTCATACTGGTTTTGGCATAGTGCTTGGAGCTTAGCTTGCACTAGATGCCCACCTTATTTGTTGTCGTGCTTGGAGCTTCAGACAGACTGGGTGTCGCACCGATTAAATAGGCTCGCACATGCATTTGTGATATTTTGACATGTTGATAGCCGTGTTATGAGCTTCGGGTAGACAAGAGGTCGTACCGATTAAATAGGCTCACACGTGCGTTTGAGATGTGGCGTGATATGATATGTTGAAGTGGGTCCACTGAGTACGTTGTACTGTGTTGAGATTGTGATATGCCGTATTCGGACGAGATCTGCTATTGACCGATGGGTAGGATTTGACCCACCTCCTGTGTGGAAGCAGACGGTGGTGATATCCCGTACACCTGATCCATGTAGCCGGTGTCATAGGTTATGGCTATAGACCTAGAGGTTATTTCCCTTATTGAATTGCCTATCTCACATGTCTATTGCTTTGAGAATAAATCCATGTTTGAAATATTTTGTGGGTCAGGATAGTCTGAGGGAGGGATCGAATCCTGACTAGAGTTGAAGTGTTTTGAGATGAAAATATGTTAATGGTTTTTAAAGTACACTGATGCATGATGTTTAATTCCATGATTGTTGTGAAAAATGCATGATGGTTAATGTCATGCTTATTTGAGAAAAACGCATGATGGGTAATGCCATGCTTTATGGTGAAATGTGCATAATGATTTATACCATGCTTAGCATTGAATTGTGCACTAGATTTTAATGGCATAAATGCTTTACATACCATTAACACAATCATATACTCATGTTTGTGAGATAAAATGATGAACTAATTGCTTTTGAGCATAGCATCACGTTCACGTAGATAGTGCAGTATCTACCTGTCCACATGATTGCCTTACTGAGCGTGTGGTTTGCTCACCGCCTTATTTTCTCCCTCTCTATAGAGTGTTAAGTATAGATTGAGCGTGACTGGAGGCGTTTCCTTTTGGTATCCATTGCATCCCATCGCGTAAGGTATACACACTATTGTAATTTTGTATCTAAACTTACGGTAGCACAGTAGCATTTTGTATGTAACTATTGGGGATGTAAAACATTGTAAACACATGTAAACGACTCTGATTTATTTATACAAGTGTTTACTTATAAATAATATGCAAATTGAATTGGTATGGTGGAGTGAGTTAGACGTCGACACACAGCCCAACTATTGAGGAGAGTAACTGTTCATGATTGAGGTAAAGACATATAATAAATAATGTATGAAAATGCGAAAAATTTGTACATATTTTGGTGAGTTGAGGGTCGTGACATGGAGCAACGCTTGGAGATAGCACGAACCAGCAGTGGACAGACCTGGAAATGAAAATGAAGCTTGAAGCAGTTGGTGACGTGTTGTGCTGTGTCGCAGGGAAAGGCACAGAACAAGCTGGTGACAGTAGGGGGTGCTATGTTGCAGGGAAGGGAGCTGTACACGGAACCGAGAGCAGGAGTTGGTGGAAGTTACAGAGGACAACACCCAGACCTGGAAATGAAAATGTGCACAGTGCCAGTAGTCGGGACCGAGGCAGTTGGGAAGCTAAGCAAGGTCACGTTTGGCCCTTAGAATTGATACAAATTAATATTATATGCTTTTATATTGTTTTGTTAAATGGTGCTTATACATTTTATTGTTTGTTAGTCTAGGTATATATTAATTTGCATATTAGTTTAATTTTCTTAGTTTATTAGTTTAAGGTTTAGTTTAATTTTATTAGTAGCTAATTTGTGACTATATTAGGATTAGGAATTAGATGTTGCATTTAGACTTAAATTAGAGTAAAATCATTTTATGCATGTTTTAAGTTTTCATTTTAAATTGAAAATTCCAAAAATATTTCTCATGCATTAATTAGATTTTGTTTTAGTGTTAGTAATTAGTTAGAGTTAGATTTAATTTAGGATTATTTTATAGGTAGTTAACTTCTTAGTTAGATTTAAGAATTTCCTTAAGTTAATAGGATTTTATTTCATTAAACTTTAGGTTAGTTTAATTTGCATTTCTATTAATTAGTTTAATTACGTGCATATTTTATTTTTAGGATTGTTGAATTTTAGTTTAATTAATTTTGTTTCTTATTTTCATATTTGCATTTTTAATTGCGTTAATTAATTGTTTTAATTATCTTTTCTAGGTTGTTGCTTTTAATTACTCGGAGCTCTGTAAGTAATTTTAGTTCGGTTTTATTTTCTTTAGTTTATAGTTTTTATTATTTACAATATGTCTAGCCTTGTAGATTACCTACAAAAATTCATAATTTACTAGGATATACTTAGGGTAAGATTAACTGGTAGTTAATTAGGCAATTCAGCTTCTCTGTGGGACGATAATCCAGGACTCAAATCCCATTATTACTTGTACAACTCATGCACTTGCGGATACACGTCTAGGTCACTTGGAGTGGGCACTAGTCTCGTACCAGATACTTTTCCCGTATAGAGTTCTTCAACTCCCAAGTAGCTTCCTCCGAAGTATGGTGCTGCCAGAGAACCTTAACAAGTGGAATCATCTCGTTCCTTAGCACTTTTTTCCTTCCTATCCAGTATCCGGATCAGTTTCTTTACGTATGACAAATCATTCTTGAGCTCGAAAGGCTTATACCAAATCACATGGGTCGGATCTGGATGGTATTTCTGAAGCATCGATACATGGAAGACATTATGTATGCCTGCTAGGTTCAGTGGCAACGCTAGCCTGTAGGCCTTATTTCCCATACGTTCCAATGTCTCAAACGGTCCGATATAACGAGGGCTCAACTTACCCTTCTTACAGAACCTCATAATCCCTTTCGAGGGAGAGACTTTCAAGAATACCGAGTTACCCATAGTGAACTCTAGTGGCCTCCATCTAATGTCAGCCTAGCTTTTCTGCCTGCTCTGAGCTGTTCTCATTCTCTCACATATCAACTGAACAACCTCAGAGGCTTGCTGTACCAAATCAGGAGCAAAAATTTTCCTTTCACCCACTTCTTCCCAACCAATTTGCGAACGACACCTTCTACCATACAAGGCCTCATATGATGCCATTCCGATACTCGAGTGATAACTATTGTTGTATGCAAATTCGGCTAACGGTAGGTGATCATCCTAGGAGCCCTTAAAATCCATAACACTTGCTCTCAACATGTCCTCTAACGTTTGGATTGTTCTCTCTGACTGACCATCGATCTGAGGATGAAAAGCAGTACTAAAACTCAATCGGGTTCCCATAGCTTCTAGAAATTATTCCTAAAAGAGAGAAGTGAAGCGGGAATCCCTATCTGATACGATGCTCACTGGTACACTATGTAGCCTTACTATCTCTCGTACATACAACTCTGCTAAACTACTCAAAGTATCTGTAGCTTTCATAGCTAGAAAGTGGGCTGATTTCATCAATCTATCAACCACTACCCAGATAGCATCATGGTTCCTTTTAGTCCTCGACAATCCCATGATGAAATCCATGGTGACATGCTCCTATTTCCAAGTTGGTATAGGTAGAGATTGCAATAACCCTGCTGGCTTCTGATGCTTTACCTTCACTTGCTGACATATCAGACATTTTGCCACAAATACTGAGATATATCTTTTCATCCCTAACCACCAATACACTTTTCGGAGGTTTTGGTACATCTTGTTACTCCTCGGATGCAATGTGTATCTCGATGAATGAGCTTTTATCAAAATCAATCTCTTTATCTCTAGGTCATTAGGAACACAAATCCTGCTTCTAAACCTCAGTAGGCCATCATCACTCACTAAGAAATCGGCCATATCACCCCCTTGAATCAAACTCGCACGATCCTCACACAGTAGATTGGCATACTGAACCTGGTGTATCTGGTCAATCAAATTTGGTTCCACTGCAGGCTAGCTATCACACAGTCTTGGTTAATATCAAGAGGGTCTATATCTAACCTGAGGTGAGAAACTGCTCGAGTAGCTCATATTCCCTAACCATCATGTGCGATACCATCCCGAGGCTCTTTCTACTTAGGGCATTAGCCACAACATTAGCTTTTCCTAGATGGTACAGTATCTCGCACTCATAATCTTTTAGAAGCTCTATCCATCATCTTTGCCTCATATTTAACTCTTTTTCTGAAAACAGATATTTGAGGCTCTTATGATCTATATACACCTAGAATTTCTCATCGTATAAGTAGTGGTGCCATATTTTCAATGCAAATACCACGGCTGCCAACTCCAAATCATGGGTCGGGTAGTTCCTCTCATGGTCCTTAAACTATCTGGATCCATAGGATGCTACCTTCCGTCCTGCATCAACACACAACCCTGTCCCTATCTTAAGGCATCTGTATACACTGTATAACCTCTTGAGCTGGGGGGTATGGTGAGAATATGTACGGTGGTCAGTCTGTGCTTTAGCTCACAGAAACTACTATCACACTTATCATCCCACTTGAATGCCACATTCTTTCGGGTGAAACGTGTCAACGGAGCAGCTATCTTAGAGAATCCCTTGACAAATCGTCGGTAATAACCTGCTAAACCCAGGAAACTACGGATCTCTGTGATCGTCTTGGGCCTTTCCCACTGTATCACAGCCTCTATCTTGGATGGAACCACTGATACACCGTCTCTCGAGACTACATGACCCAAAAATGATATCACACTTATCCAAAAATCACTTTAGTTGAGTTTAGCATACAACTTCTGATCTTGGAGGGTCTACAACACTGTTCTTAAATGCTGCTTATGCTCTTCCCTAAACTTCGAGTACACCAATATGTCATCTATGAAGACAATCACAAATTTGTCTAGGTATGGCTTGAATACATCATTCATTAAGGCCATAAACGCTGCAGGAGCATTCGTCAACCCAAATGGTATAACCAATAACTCATAATAGCCATAACGGGTCCGAAATGCTATCTTAGGTACATCTCGACTCTGAATCCTCAACTTATGATACCTAGACCTCAGATCAATCTTCGAAAAGACCTGTGCTCCCTACAACTAATCCAATAGATCATCTATAATGGTAGCCTTGTTCAACAATCGATAATCTATACATAGTCGGAGACTCCCATCTTTCTTCTTTACAAATAGAATCGGTCCTCCCCAAGGTGATACACTCAGTCTGATGAACCCCTTGTCTAACAACTCTTGCAATTGTTTCTTTGGCTCTTCTAATTCCACTAGAGCCATTCTATACGATGGCTTGGATATCAGTTCAGTTCCAGGCACCAAATCAATACAAAATTCCATTTCTCTGTTTGGTGGCAACCCTAGTAATTCTTCCGAAAAGACATCAAAAAATTCTCTAACCACTGGGATGTTAACTATATCCAGGTACACCTTATCCAAGTCAACCGCATAGGCAATGAAACCTTCAACACATTATCATTACATTCATTAGCAAAATCATCCATCCTTAGAACTAATCTACTTCTTCTTTCATTACTTTGCAAATCTTACAATGTACTTTTCAAGGATGGAAAACATTACTATCTTAGCATAACAGTCTAAAACAGCATAGTTTGCAGCCAACCAATCCATTCCTAGTATTACATCAAAATCCTTCATAGCTAATAGAATAAGATCGGTCGACATGTTCCTTTCCCCTACTTTTAACTTACAACTCTTACATACATACTCCGTCATTACATTGTCGTCCACAGGAGTGCTTATAAGTAAGATTTACCTAAGGGTATAAGTTTCACATGTTCACACAGTTTACATGCTAGTGAAAGCGATATGAATGAATGCATGGCACCAAGGTCAATCAATGATAATGCTTCAAAATAAAAAACAAGGATGGTACCTTTTATCACATTCGAGGAAGCTTTTGCAGATGCTTGGTCTAATGTAAACACTCACCCTCGATCGACAACTTGTTTCCCTTTCTCTTCAGCTGTGACCTTCCTCTTAGGTGTAAAAGTCTTAACCGTAGCCTTCTGTGGCTCTTTTCCTTTCTGTGTGGCTGTATCAATCAACTCTGGGCATTCACGAGCTATGTGCCCTAGTTTACCACACATATAGCATGATCTCACCGATAATAGGCATGGTTTACCCCTATGATATCTACCACATAACCTGCACTGCTTTGTGGTAGGTCAAGGTCCGCCAATAACTATGCCCCTCGATGCTGGAGATAAAGCTGGATGAACTGGAGGCTTCACAGTCCTTTCTCATATCTCCTCAATCTTAGGTCCCTTACCGAATAACCTTCGGCTCTTTCAGAACCCTTTGTTATCAACTGACCTCTTTCGATCTCTATCTCTGCCTTTACCACTCTAGCTCAATTTCGAGGCATGCAACTCATAATCTTGCTCACATAGCTGAGTTCTGCGTACTACCTCATCATAAGTTGTAATGACCAATGGAGCTAGTCGAGCTCTGATGGAAGGTCTCAATCCCTTAAGAAATTTTTGAACCTTTCTGTCCTCAAGGCTCATAGTGATTATATCATATCCCCTGAGTCAATGTCATAAATTCCATCTGCATCTTTCTCTGAGCAGTAATTGGAATGTATTGCTTCTTGAAGGCATCTAAGAATATATCCCATGTCACAACCGGGTGTCGTACACTCAGCATCGACTAGGTGGCCATCCACCAATGCTCGGCCTCATCCTCTAATACGAAAGTCGCAAAGGTGACCTTCTTTGTGTCGGAGCAATGGAAAAATCGGTAAAGCTTCTCCATACTACGTATCCAACGCTCAGCTGATACTGGGTTCTTCACCCCATTAAATAAAGGTGGTTCGAACTTTCAGAACTTTCACAGTCTACCCAAATCACAATCATACATTCCTTCACCACCAATTTGTTGTTGAGCTACAGGATCCTGAACTGGTGGGGGAATGTCCTGAACTGGATGGGGTACAGGTATCTCTGCCTCTACATCTCGAGGTCTCGATGTAGACTGTGCTAACTCTTGTCTCTCAGGTGCAGCAGCCTGACCAGCAAGGTTCTCCTATCTACCCTCAAATCTGGTCATCGCCTGTGTAAACATCTCCATAACTGTGTCTACACTGCGCTATACATTCCTCAACAGCCTCCCTAAGACCAGGTGGATCTCTACTAGAACTTGACCTACTATGTCTCTCAGGCTCATCTCTATGCCCTTGAGAGCGCGAACTCTCTCCTCTATGAGTATGTCATCTATCAGACATCCTGCATACTCAAAATAAGTGTTTCAGTCACATTTTCCAGCTTGGTATACACAATTGTATCCTAATAATGCATAGTACTTTGGGGATGTATAATTTCCTAGATATGGATACTGACTCACATCAGACCAACTCTACTCTAATACCATTAATTCTGTCAAGAACCTTGACCCTTAGTCCGTGACCTTTACCTTACCACTTATAATTGGGCTATGAGTCAACATCCACTTCATATTTCATCCATTTTAGTTTAAATAAATTCATACAAATGAAGTAAAATAGAAACTAAACTTTTATATATATGTACGGAAGCGTTTACATCAGTTTCTATTATATACATCCCTTAAAATACAAAATACAAACCATACAGTGCATTAATTTACAATATAAAAAATTTTTCATCTCAAGTGTATACCTCTCTATACTGCTGGATGACCGTAGAAACACGATAGCAGGGACACCTGCAGTGTACTCACTACTGCGTAGTATCTGTGGAGGAAATAAGGTGGTGAGCTAACACACTCAGTAAGGAAAATATGAAAGCATGTAGATAACTATACTATCTACATGCTTAAAATACATATATATTTGTTTTCCTTATAAAACATATGCATTCTCTTTAAAACAACTTCCATCAATGCGAAACCGTTAATTCGCTAGATGGGTATATGCATATTTACACAGTATCACTCAGCATAATCTATTCACAAAGTTCATAATTAGAAAATTCTTTACATTTAGTAAATCAATATATATTGAGACATAAATTATGGGTTATCATATCCCCAGACACATAGCAGGGGAGATATATGTCACCTTACACAGTAACGACAATGTCGTATGACACAGATATAAGAAGACTTATGGCCATAGTTGGATTACAGGCAACACTGTATGAGAACCCTACGCTTGGGGAGGTGGATCAACCATCCCTTCAGCTCATACTCAAATCACAGCACATCGTACCCCATGGCTAATGCTCACAGTACATTGTGCTTCCTTGGATCTTTATTACCCATTTCCATCGTCTCAAAATCTCATACGAGCAAGTCAGTGCAAGATACACAACAATACACGACGGCTCAAGCACAATTATGTACTCATTACATCACATTCATAAACCATGTATGAGCAGGTCAATGAAAGACACACAGCAATACTTGACGACTCTAACAGGACTTTACTCAACACAGCACAATCACAAAAACCTTGTGCGAGTAACTTAGCGTAACACACATAACATACTTGAGGCATCGAGCACACTATTACTAGGAAATTACTTGCGAGCATAGTCAGAGCAAGACACACAGCAATACTCAAAGGATGTTGCATTATTCCCAAAATCTAGTGCGAGCATCTCGAGTAGACACACAGTATCACCCGAGGCATCGAGCACTCTATTGTTTTTTCTCAAAATCCATTTCTAAAATAACATGCGAGCGAGGCTGGTTTATCTACTGTTGCCTCTCATTATCTAGCATGATTTCACACAGAAAGTAAATAGAAGGGGTGTCATGACCCTCAAACTTACCAAAATACATACAAATTTTTTGCATTTTCATGCATCATTTATTAATCGTCCTTCTTCGATCGTGAATAACCACACTCTCAACAGTTGGGCTGTGTGTCAATGTCTACCTTATCCATCCACAACAATTTAATTTGCAATATAATTTTTTTGAAGTAAACACTTTTATAAATACATCAGAGTTACTGGTTACAAGTGTTTACATTGCTTTACATCCCCAATGTTTACATTCAAAATGCTACTATGCTATGTCTAGTTTAGATACAAAATAATTCAAGTGTGTATACCTTTAGCGATGGGATGCAGCAGATACCAAAAGGGATAGTCTCCAGTTGCCCACAACCTATACTCACAGCTCTGTAGAAAGGGGGAAATAAGGGAGGTGAGCAAACCACATGCGGCAATCATGGAAACAAGTAGATACTGCACTATCTACGTGATCCTGATGCCGTGCTCAAAAACATTTAGTTCATCATTTTATCTCAAAACATGAGTGTATGATTGTGTTAATGGTATGTAAAGCATTCATGCTATTAAAATCCAGTGCATAATTCAATTCAAAGCATGGCATTAACCACCATGCATATTTTATAAGTAAGGCATGGCATTAATCATCATGCGTATTTCATAAGTAAAGTATGGCATTAAACATCATGCATTAGTGCACTTTAAGAACCATTAACATACTTTCATCTCAAAACACTTCAACTCTAGTCTGGATTCGGTCCCTCCCTCAGACTATCCTAACCCACATAACATTTCAAACATGGATTTATTTGTAAAGCAATAGACATGTGAGATAGACAATTAAATAAGGGAAATAAGCTCTAGGACTATAGCCATAACCTGTGATACCGGCTACACGGATCAGGTGTGCGGGATATCACCACTATCTGCTTCCACACGAGGTAAGTCAAATCCTGCCCATCGGTCCATAGGAGATCTCGTCCGAAGATGACATATCACATCTCAACACGGTACAATGTACTCCATGCTATCTGTACGGTACAACGTACTCCGTGGACCCACATCAACATATCATATCACGCCACATCTCAAATGCACATGTGAGCCTGTTTAATCGGTACGACCTCTTATCTACATGAAGCTCTTAACACGGCTATCAACATGTCAAAATATCATAAATACACGTGCGAGCCTATTTAATCAGTGCGACACCCAGTCTGCCCGAAGCTCCAAGCACGACAACAATTAAAGTGGGCATCTAGTACGAGCTAAGCTCCAAGCACCATGCCAAAACCAGTATGAAATCCACGTGAAAACTAGTGCGAGCTAAGCTCCAGCACTCATGCTTATAAAACGCATCAAATCTCATGCGAGTCATACTCTAGCACACTTTCATTCTCATGAAAACCATGTAGGTGGCTCAATTCTTTGCAAAGTATGGTTAACAAACCAAAACAACTCATTTCTTTTTGCAATTCATTTTCAAATGTTAGCCAACCTACCAATCATTTGCTAAGAAGCAATAAAACATGATTTTCCAAAGCATTATGCTTTTATTTTCATGCACATTTCTCAAACACCCAACTTTTACCCTTAAATCACCAAATATCATTTCCTAATATCTCATGCATTCTAGCAAAGCATTTAAGCACCCAAATTGCGTACAGATATCTCTAAGAGTCCACAAAATTCCCTTAGCTCGATTTACTTGAGTGCGACTCTCTTCCTCTTAGTTTCTTGCGCTCTTGGCTCACCTTGCTCCGGTGTATCCTCGGGAGCTGCGATTCATTTATCAAACACTTGAGTTAACACTCTTAACTGGCATTTTGACTTCACTAGTCAATATAATTCATCTATGCATTTACTAATGCCTTAATCCACATTTTACCCCTTTTGGTAATGTCATGCCCCGCTTTTATGAACCCTTCTATCCATACATTCTCTACTACGGTTGGGCTGTGAGAAGATGCAATTACTAAAAATTCATTCATTTACAGCGGAATATTTAAAACTTTAATTCACACTCCCAGGTGTGTGTGTAAATACACAAAATTAATTGTATAAATACCAAGTGTTTACATATCATCCCCATAATACTGTTTACAATTCTAAGATATAACTGTGCGATACAATATATTAGATACAAAATACTCACGTATACAAATCTTATACCTTTGCGGATTGTGGGAGCTGTTAAACACAAAAGATCTAGAGATCACCGCTCTCTTACTTCTCAGTACCTGGAGAGGGAAAAATAGTGGGATGAGCAAACCACAGCTCAGTAAGGAAATGTATGCTAGCAGGTAGATATCGTACTACCTACATAGCCCATGCATGCCTAAACCAAAACCATGTTTTCGTTATAAATGGAAATATCATACGAACAATGCATTTAAACACATGTTTCTCAATAGCATTTTCGTGTAAATCAAATGTCAAACTTCCATTTAAAACATGCTCATAAATAGTGCCCTCACGGCACGAATGGGAAAATTAGAGATTATCAAAAACACGAAATCTCTTTCACTTCTCAAATCATTCTTTCTCGCAAATCTCTTTCTTTTCTGAGATTGTCTCTGTTTCTCGAATCTCTGAGACAGGCATGGAATTTTTGGCAATCAAATATCCACGACTTATGGCCATAGTCAGTGATCCCAGGCCTCACTGATCAGGTGTGCACAGGGTATCACTTCGCCTGAAGGGGGATGGGTCAGTCCTACCCTCCGGCTCATCTCAATCCACCTCATCTCCTCGTATACTCACGGTGAAGATACGTCGTGTGTCATCTACGCGATACTCATACTCACGTGCACCCAGCACGGTACATAGTATATCAACGGGTGACTACACTGTTCTACGTACGACCGTGGACCCAAGTCCATACTCCAACTCCGATGGACTTTTCATCCTAAACCATGTCTCATATACCAAGCGAGCAAGCAGCGTGACACACAGTCAACGCAAAGCTCCAGCGCGGTACGATCTATCGTTAAGGCCCAGCCCGTTCAAATGGTCGTCGGCTGGTATCCCCTTGGGTCCTGGACCCCCAGGTTTACCTTAACTCAACAAAACAAGTGCGAGTAAGGTTCCCGCACTTTCTCAAAACCCTCGTGCGAGTTAAAACTCCCGCACGATACATCAAGGCATTAAAACGGGTGTGAGCTAACGCTTCAACACCAAATCTCATCTCAAAGCTGATAGGTGGCTATTTTCTCTTTTAAAACTCAAAATACGTTTATTCATACAGCATGCCTCTTCATGCTAAAACATGTAAAATTAGCCAACCTATCATCAACATTTCTCAATCATCAATAACAATATAAAATTGAGAACATCCTTGAAAACATGCATATCATGCTATTTCCTTACCCTATCCCATTTCTCAATACATATATACATCATAGTACTTTTCATACTTCCACATCATTTCATAAAATTATAATATCGTACTAGTCCTAGCAATATATCTATGAAATTGCGATAAATACGTACGAACATCTCTATAGCTAACACACAGTCCCTTACCTCGTTTTACTTATGTGCAACTATCCGCCTTTATGCTTCTTGCGTTCTCATCTCGACTTGCTCCGGCGTATCATCCGAAACTGAAATTCATCCATCAAACACTCGAGTTAACGTTTCTAACTCTTGCTCAACTAATCATTTATTCAATGCCTTAAATACATATTTTACCCTTTGTGGTAAATCTCACAATTTTATCCCAATATCAACATGTCCAAACCATTCCCACAACCTAATCATCCACTCAAGATATCTCATTTATCATAAACACTTCCACACTCCACTTTCTCACACTTGACTATTTCTAAGTTATATTCATTTCATACCATTCTAGGTAGTCCTATCCACAACATGCACACCCAAATATCTTTATAATCATTAACTAAACCAATGTACTTGGATTTGTGCATTAGAACTTACCTCATTGGATTTCCTCTTGCTCCAATTAGGATTGCCCTTTATTCCTTCAATCCATCAAATGGGGAAATGCCTCTAGACTATGTTGTTCTTCTTTTTGTTGTGAACAACTTTGTCGCTAATAGACTCTCCTTAAATCTCACTGAAAATGGCTGGATTTAGGGGTGAGAAAGTTAGGTTTTCTTTGAGTTGAAGTGAGAGGAAATGGTTTATCCCAAAATTCTGATGATCCAACTGCTCCCATTTATAGTTTTGACTTGATGAGATCGATCTTCCTTGGGTGGAGATCAATCTGTTCCTCTAAAATCCCTCTTTTCTAAGACATTTTAAAGGCAGGAGATCGATCTGTCGAGACTGGAGATCGATCTGCTGTCAAACAGAAGCTTAAGGAGATCGATCTGGTTTTATGGGAGATCGATCTGCTTCCAACCCGAGAGCTAAAGAGATCGATCTGCTTCCTTTGGAGATCGATCTGTTCCCTTCCATTTCTCACATAAGAGCATTCTGGCTCTCCCAGATTGATCTCTCATCCTATGAGATCGATCTGGCCTTCACAAATTCCAGATTTCCTGCAGTTCCTCTTCAACAACCCTTACCAAACACCCTTAATTTGCTACCATGATCATTTCCTCATTCATTCATCTTTGAGACTTGAAAATGGGATCCATCCTCACTACATACACATTAAAACTTGTGTAGAATCTTTGTATAACCAAATATATACGATATTACTCGAATGGAAATATACACTTATGTAAATCTTTCCTTCCATTTTACTATACTACTCAAATTCCATTTCGATCACATTCTTCTCGTGTTCAAGTTTATTTCTTCCTACTCATTCATAATGCAACTTGTATGTATAATCACAATTCTTATTACAAGTGCGTACATAATCTTATAAACTTACATTGCATATACTTCACATTACAATACATCATCTTACTTATGATTTAATTTACATTCCCATGTTCCTATATACAGCTATACATGTACGGGGTCTCACAGGTAAATCTCACCATTTATTCACTATCAACATCTTAAAATCATACTTATAACGCAATTATCACCTCAAGATATCCCATTCCTCATTAACCTCAATACATTCCACTTTCTCACACTAGACCATTTCTAGGTCATAGTCATTCCAATGCATTTTAGATAGTTTCTAACAATACTAAGCACTCTAATCAACCCCAAACATATAGTTTCTAACAATACTAAGCACTCTAATCAACCCCAAACATCAATAGCATAACAATGTACTTGAGTTGTTTCATTAGAAACTCACCTAGCTTGACTTCCCTGTTGCTCCAAATGAAATGCACCTTTGATCCTTCAATCCATAAATGGAGAAATGCCTCCAAGTCATGTTATTCTTCTCTTTGATGTGAACAACTTTGCCTCTAATAGCCTTTCTTCAAATCTTCTTGAGAATGATCAGATTTAGAGAGTAAAATCTAGGTTTTTGGATTGAAAGATGAAAGGGTTGGTTTTGTCTCAAAAATTGCAGATCCAACTGCTCCATATTTATAGAATTTGCTTGATGAGATAGATTTGCATTGGGTAGAGATCGATCTGGTCCTCTTAAAATCCCTTTTTTTCACGGTAATTTGAGGTAGGAGATCGATCTGTCAAGTATGGAAGATCGATCTGCTTCAAACAGAAGGTTAAGGAGATCGATCTGGTCTTAGGGGAGATCGATCTGCTTCTAACTCGAGAGCTAAGGAGATGGATTTGTTCCATTAAGGATCGATCTGCATTTTACAAAATGTGTTAGGAGATCGATCTGGCTCCCTTGGAGATCGATCTGTCCTGTTCCATAGCTTACAATAAGAGCATTTTGGCTCTTCCAGATCGATCTCTCATCCTATGAGATCGATGTGGCCTTTATATTCCCAGATCTTACTGCAGTTTTTTACAAGTACTTATAGCAAAACAACTTTAATTTGTTGTCATAGTCATTTTCTCATCCAATCATCTCTGAGACTTGAAAATGGCATCCAATAATACTTCATACACATTAAAACTTGTGTAGAATCTTTGTATATCCAAAGGTACATGATATAAACCAAGTAGAAGTGCACAACTTATGCAAATCTTCCTTCCATTTTTACCACACTACTCATAATCCATTCTACTCACATTCTCCACATGTTTAAGTCTATTTCTTCATGTCCCTATATAATGTAACGTGTATGTACAATCACAACTCTTATTACAAGTGTATACATTAACTTATGGACTTACATCACATATACTTCACTTATGAATTCATAGTATAACTCCATTTATATTTCTATGTACATATATAAAATTATACATATACGGGGTCTCACAAGAGGCTCCATGTATAGTCATAAGTGAGAGGGCAAATCTCCTTTCAATCACACTTTAGAAACATTTCATGTAATTGGTTAAACCAGGAACCCTTTATTATCATTCTTTCTCAAAACTCTTGTAAAACCTCTTTTCACAACAATCATAGAAGTCATGCAACTCATACTATGGACTTATTCTCATACGTAGTTTTATATCTAGATATATCACTATCTATGTATTTATCACATACATTGTACACAGCAGGTAAGAAAACATACGTATAGCTATCTCTATAGCTCGCATAAATCCCTTACCTTGAATCATGCTTGAATCATTTTCCTTCGATTTCCACTTCTCGTGATCCATCCTATCGACTCCAATTATATCCTCTAGAGCTGAAATTATGTATTACATACATCAGTATATTGTCATTTACTTCATTTCACTTGCATGATATTCAAATCAATGCATTTGGGCTATTTATATCTTATTTGGCCTCGTCACACTATTATCGGACTTTATCCTTTCATAAGTCCACTTCGAGTATATAACTCATTTTCAATAAATCTTTCAGACTCCTCGAGTCTATCGATTTGTATTAAACCGGTATTAAGCTTACAATACCTCAAGTTCATGCTTTTATTTCATTGTGGCATTTCGTCGAATACCCTATGTACTCACTTTCAACCATTATTGTTTCTAGCACATGGATTTAACCAAACTGTTATACAACCATATACACATGCTCAATAACATCAATACATACTTAGTTCGTCATTTAATCCTTGCCTAGTAATCTTTTTACTCATTTTGACACATTAACCATTTTGAGGTCTTGAAAGGCTAGGCATGAACTAGGACGTTCCAACCATAAATCTATATACCAATCAACTCATACAAGTATATAGATCAATATATATGAGATTGATGCATTGAAATCTTACGAATCCCAGCTTTTCTTCTTTTTCACAACTTTCAGGAAAAAACTCTTTCTCCTTGGATTTAGTGATGCATCCTCTCATTCCCAGTTATGTTGTTCTTCTCAACTCTATGAACAACTTTGATGAATTAAACTTTTCCCCAATCTCAATGGAAAGTGTTGATAGTCTAGAGAGGAAAGTTAGGTCACTTTGTTTCAAAAATGGAAAGATTTAATGTTTTCTCTCGTGAATTACAGCTCATCAGCCCTGTTTTATAGAAATTGCTTGATAAGATCGATCTCCATAAGTGAGAGATCGATTTACTGATACTTTTAGCCATCCTGCATTCAGTTTTCATGCTTGAGAGATCGATCTGTCGAAGAGCATGAGATCGATCTCACTTAGGCAGAATGCTACACAGATCGATCTGGCAGGGTAATGAGATCGATTTGCTCCTTGTCGAGACATAATGAGATCGATCTGCTTTAAGGATGAGATCGGTCCTAGCTTAGTAGAAGCTTAATGAGATCGATCTGGCTTGAATTGATGATCGATTTCCTTCTTCAAAATGCCTATAAGATCGATCTCCCTTACATTGGAGATTGACCTCCCCTTGTTTTGTACCCATACTTAGCCAAATTATCCCAATTTCTCAAAGCTAACTTCATATCAATTTACTCCACCACTCATTTTGCATTAAATCCACATTTTTCACTTAGAAAGGTCCATTTCTTATTATTCAAACTTAATGAAACTTGTGTGTACATCATGAATCCACATAACAAGTGTGTACATCGGATTTACAGACCTTACATCACTTATGATTCTTATTACATAAACGAATGTATACTTAGAAAATCATAAGGGTTACATGTGAAAATATGGGTCTCATATCTCGTCTTCAGTACCCTAGTTCAGAACTTGATCAGTTAGGATAAGGCGGTAGTCACTATGGCCATAGGTGTTTTCATTGATATTGGTGATATTGTTTGAGTACTAGTTCCATGACGGGTTGCAGAAATTGCCACATTTTTATCTAGTTGTATTGAATTATTTAAGCTTGCCCATGCATGTATTTTGACAAAATTGCATATTTTGACAAGTGTGTCAGATTTTGGGAATTTCTAAGTATTTCTCTTGGAACTTAAATTTGTTCAACGATGCATAAATTTTAGTTATGCAAGCATGTCTCAATTGAAGCATAAGAAATATTTTCTTTAATGAAACGTGCATGACGTCTTTACATAAATATCATAATTTACGGCTGTATGGTGTGTTTGCATGGTATTTTACTAGCTTCGGTTATGTAAACTTATTACTGAGCGTGTGGTTGCTCACCCCTCTTTTCCAAACACTTTTCAGATTAGATTCGCAGGGCGAGCTTCACATTCTTCCTAACTCCATCAGCTTAGTGAGCAGCATTTTGGTCTACCGAGGTATATATGACGTTGACATATATATATATGCATGTGTAAGACCCGATTTTTATCGTAAGAGCAAAGGGAATGAATAAAAATTTTCGAAAGCATTTAAAAAATGCAAAGGATTGAAATGGAATTTTTGAACACGTTGAAGGGTAAAACGGTCAAAAGATCAAAAACCAGTATAAATTCGATAAGAAAATTTAATTAAAAATAATGGATTAGAGAATCTTGATCAATAACGAAGAAATAATTAAATTTCGGATTAAATTGATCAAGATATGAATTTATTGGAATTAATCAGAATTTTCACTCTGGACAATATCCAAAAAATACGAAGAAAATATATCGAAAAAGTGTTAAAATATAATAAATAAATTAAATAAAATATATTTTTTAGATATTTTTGGAATATAATAATGAATAAAATAATAATAAACTAAATTATAAATAAATAAGAGAAAGGAATCTGAAAATGAAAACGAAAAGGAAAGAAAACGCGAAAAAGCCAAACCCGAGGAAGAGGAGACCTCCTGCAACCATCCGGTGACCCAACGGCTAGGTGAAGGGCCGATGAAGGAAGCCAACGACCCCACGACCCACCAAACACCTACGACGTGCCCCACTGGCACCGGAAAGAGCAGATTGGCGAAGGAATAGATGCGGAGAAGAGAAGAGAAATTCGACGGCCACCCCCGTGATCGGCCAACCCTGACCCTAGCCAAACGTTCCCCTACTCCAGGCGCTCCGATTAGCGCCAAAAATGGCCTGAGAATAGAACAAAAAAGAGAAGAACAACGACGGAAAAGCCTGAACCAATACAGATCGATTCAGCAAGAAGAGAACCGGGCTGAACCAATCGGTCTGAATCGGGTTGAACCGGACCGAACCTGTTCAGCCTAGAAAGAGAGGAAAAAGGGAGAAAAAGAGAAAAACAAAAAAAAATGGAAGATTTTCAGGGATACACTAGACTTCGAGTAAGTCGATAAGAGGTTAAAAGTGACGGATTTGATTTTTAAGAAATTTATTTAAATTATAATTGATCAAAAATTAACCCAAAATTAAATATAAAATTATGCAGTTCGATCATAAAATCATATATGTGAGACGATCGAACTTCGATTTACGCACCATCTCATAATCTTGGGTAAGTAAAGCTCATTTACGATAATTTATGTAATTATTTGCGTATTAGAGATTTATTTTACGAATTTAGGATTTAATTCCGCAATTAGTGAATTATATTGGGATTTTTTAATTAATTTTTGTAAATGATATACGAGCTATCCAAAGAGTTTGGAATGAAGCCCAATGGGTATTGAGAGCCCAATAGGCCTCGATGATGTGAATAGTAAGTGAAAATGGACGTAAAATCAGAGTAAGGCCCATTAAGTGTAATTGGGCCCAATAAGAGTAAACGAGCCCAACAATTTAAATTTAAGCTCAATAAAGGTTAAATATGGATAAGTGCATTCTATTTAACCTGATAATGGTTATATGCAGCTCCGAAGATTTAATTGGGAGCAAATCGGACTGAGCAAAATTCTCTACATTGGAAAAGTTAGACTGTACAGAGAATCGAGGTAAGGGAATTTTGTAAGCGTTTAGAGATATCTGCGTGTATTTTTTGGGGTTATTTACATTAGGTAGAATTTCATAAGGTATCTAGAAATAGAATAATAAGTTTTACAAAAATCGAGGTATATGTGAAAAATTACGATTTTGCCTCTAGTTAGGAAAATTTTAAAAAGGGTAGTAAGGTTATGAAATTGCATAATTTTCATGTTTTTGATATTCCTATGATTATATTGCTTTAATTTAAGCAAATTATGCATAGGCTGGAGGTTTATTTCATGTTTTTACATGAATGGGCACGAATTATGTGCCAGTTGTGATTTTTATTTGTTTTAGTGAAATTGAGCAGCCTATCATGTCTTTTATGAGTTTTAAATCGTACGTGGATTTTACTTGGTTTTATGCATCCGTACTAGAGCATTGCTCGTACGTGAATTTAAATTGGATTTATAATTATTCTTAAGTCGTACTGGAGCGTTGCTTGTACGCAGATTTCATTGATTTTATGAAACCGTGCTAGAGCTTCGCTCGCACCAGGGTTTTTTTGATATCATGAATATGCATGGAGCCGTGCTGGAGCTTCGCTCGCACAGGAATTTTATGACATGCATATGACCATGCTGGAGCCTCCTGTAGACTGTGTGTCACAGTGAGAAGATATGCTAGCATGTGTAGATTAAGACATGGGTTGGTTATCGACATGGCTTAGAGTGGGATAAGACCTATGGCAGGCATCCCTAGACTGTGATATTGGGTTCATAGAGTACGTTGTATCGTGTATGTCACACGAAGTACGATGTACCATGTAGTCATGACTATTGTATGCACGTTACTTGATATTCTGACGGGTAAGATTTGACCCCACCTCCCGTTACAGTTGTGATACCCCCCACACCGAGATCCGTGTAGCCTGGGATCACAGGGACATAGTCCTTGAATCTTTCCATACAGTAACCTGCATGTCTCACATGATATATATTTGATTGGTCTTGTTAGACCAGGGTAGACCCGAGGGAGGGGTCGAGCCTGATTTGTGATGATTTTCATGAAATGTGGTATTAAATGAGAAATTGATGGGTTTTTATGAGGATATTAATGATTTTAAAGATGTATTGAATCCCTTTGGGATTGTTTCGAAGAATTTTACTGTACCGAGCATGAGAGGTTTTACATGAGATGTTTTTCATGTTTTACATGCCAATTCATGTTTTACGATATATGATATACTCATACATGGCATGGTTTTAATTTCCTCATGCTCGAGATATAAATGTTTTACATGTCATGCCTTTACCGGCATATAGATAGTGTAGTTATCTACCTGGTTACATTATTGCCTTACTGAGCAAGTTGCGCTCACCCTTTCATTTTCCCTCCTACAAGGTACATCCAGTAGAAGAGAGTGACACTAGTCTTGCATTTCGGTTATCCGCTGCTTCCTATCAAGACCAGGCATACATATTCGTATAATTTTTGTATCTGAACATATAGAGGCACAGTATTATACACGGATGTAATATTGGGGATGTATTTAGTTAAAATAAATTGATATGTAAATGAAATATGGAAAATAGATGTTAAGGTAAGTAACATGACAGGAGAGACTAACATCGACTCATAACCCAACTGTTAGTAGTGAAACTGTTCATGACGTGTAAGAAAATGAAAAAGCGAAAAATTTGTAGGGGTTTTTAGGAAAATTGATTCGTGACAAGAGGTGGTATCAGAGCTGAGTTGGCCCGATATGAGTAGGTGTTAGTGGTTAAGTAAATTTACATCCCCATGTACTGTGCATTATTTAGATACAATTGTGTATATCAAGGTGGAAGTGCGGCTAAGAATTTAGTTTTGAATGCAAGAATATAGTTTTATAACTGATAGCCGCTATGGACGAAGGTGAGTGTATACCTTGGACAAGGACACTACTGATGTTTCATATGATGTGGTGAAAAATGCTACACTGGTTATAAATAAAGACGTAATTATGTTACCTGATCCTGGTACTACGCATTTATTCATACCGCCTTCATTTGTATATAAGTTAGTGAAAGATATGAATGCCTACACCCTTGGGTACAAGATTGATAGTTAGTACCCCAATGAAGGAGAGTTAACTAACGGAATAATTATGAAGAGATTATAAGTCGAAAACGGGGGAAGAAGTAAAAGTTAGCTGATTTTATTCAATGGAATATGAATAATTTTGAAGTAATATTTGAGAATAGATTGATTCGACTGCAGACTATGTTGTTTAGATTTCTATCCTAAGATAGTGATATGTTTACCCCTGAAAAGTATACTGTAAATTTTGACAAGTAATAAAAAGGGGTGTAGCGATTGAAATTAAAGGAGTAAATGATTGTACTCATGGAATGAGTAATGACAGAGTTTGTTAGAAGTGATATACGAAAGGAGGTAAGCTTTAAGATGTGATAGATCCTGAATACAAGATCTATTGGAATATGAGGCGTATGCAAGGTATAAATATCTCTGATATGTGAAATAATTTGGATTAAGCGATATGTAGTAGATATGAATTGCGACCAAGGATAAGGGGTGGATATATCCATAACCAGTCCACGTGGTCAAGTCTGAGGGTTAATAAAGGTATTTTAAAATACCTCTCCGCCTGAAGACTTGATAGAGTCTAAAAGTATACACAACCTATAAATTGAAATACAGTCGTAATATATACATTTAAAGTTAGGATACCTTGTCACGACCCAAGAGTACCCAAAAATCAGAGTAAATTTTTCGCGTTTTGTTATTTTCTTTCATGTTTACCTGTCCTCTGATCGTAACCACACTCCACTAACAAATTGGGTTGTGCGTCAATGCCAGTCCCACCATTCATTTACCATATAACTTAATTCTTTTTCAGTCATTCATAAGTGTTTACAATATTTATACATCCCCTAAAGTCACTTATAAACATGTTACTGTGCTATGCTTATTTAGATACAATATATACAAGTGTATATACCTTAAATGATGGGCAGCAGCGGATATCCGGAATGCAGTACTCAGTCGCCTCAACATCTACTGGAGATTATCTGTGTGAGAAAATGAAAGGGGTAAGCACATCAAGCTCAGTAAGGCAATCCTATAAATAAGTAGGTAACCATACTACCTACATGAACGTGGTGCCATGCATAAACCACCCTTTCTCCACACATTTTAAAACCGATGCTATGATTCATGATGTTATGTAAAACACGTTCACATGGAAAATTTAACATGCAACTCTTTTTAAATCATTTCTTTCTTATTTAAAAATTTCACAATAAAGTTAGAACTCAACCCCTCCTTCGGGTGGTCCTGACTCACACAAAACCATGAAAATCAGTTTACATCACACATGGGTTTAAAAAGCATGGAAATAATCATCATGCACATTTGATTTAAAAACACAGTTTCAATCTCGTCAAAATCATCAACATGCGAGACTAGGCAACATCTGTATATCGGTAATAACAAGGACTATGGCCATATGTCCTCGGGAGTCCCTCTACCTACACGGATCCTAGTGTGCGGGGTCTCACCATGATCGGAAACCCCCAGGGAGGAGGGTCAGTCCATCTCGTCGGTCTTATCTGATCCCACGCATCCGAAGATGCCACACGTATCCGAAGATACCACGCATCCGAAGATGCCACACGGTACATCGTACTCCATGCTACTTGCACGGTACATCGTACTCTGTGGACCCATATCATATCTCTATACTCACGCCATGTCTCAAAACGCACATGCAAGCCTATTTGGTCGGTGACACACAGTCTACTCGATGCTTCAAGCACGGCTCATCACATGTTCTCATAAAAATCAGTGGGGGGTGCGTGCGATGCTCCAGCACTCTCGTCAATTCAAGTAAAACTAGTGCGAGCTAAGCTCTAGCACTCTCATCAAATCATGTGGAAAATCTGGTGCGAGTTAGACTCTAGCACCCTGTCACGAAAATCATGTAAAATCTAGTGCGAGTTATACTCTAGCACCGTGTCACGAAAATCATATATATATATATAAAATCTGGGGCGAGTTAGACTCCAGCACCAATACATGTAAAACTCTAGTGCGAGCTCTCGCTCACACAAATCAAAATATCGTGCGAGCTGAGCTCTAGCACGTCACATGTCAATAAAAACACGTAGGCGGCTCTGTTTCCTCAAAACAATTTTCAAAACAATTTCATCGTTGAAAATATGCAATGAATTGCATTTTTCTTTCAAGGTTAGCCAGCCTACTCATGCATGCATCAAAACACCTCCAGAACGAGCAGGAACCTCTTGTTCTTGCTCCTCCCAATTTTTCCTAAAATTATAAATTTTACCCTTAATAAGGGTATTTTGGTAATTTACCCATTCAGGGCACTAAAATTATTAACTTACTTCTAGACCCTTCAGATACTTTAAAAGACTGCATATGAGCTTTGAAGTTTCGTAAAGTTACCTCTAGCAGTCCGTAGAATTCCCTTACCTTATTTTTTTTGTAGAGTATAACCTTTCCTTTTCAACTGCTGTCTCGTCACGTAGTCCGATTTACTCCCAATCCAATGTCCGAAACTGCGTATAAATATTTCTCAGGTCAGATATCACACAATTTAATTGTATTTCCTATTTTCTGGGCTTAATTTAAATCATTGGACCCATTTACCCCTATTGGGCCCAATTGCACCTTAATGGGCCTTAATCGGCCTTAAGCCCGTTTTTCACTTAATTTTCACATTATCGAGGCCTATTGGGCTCATTGGGCCCACCAACAATTTCTTGGGCCTCGTTCTAACTCTCGAATAGCTCAATTTATTATTTACAACAATTTATCTGAATTTCTAGAATTTAATTTATTTTTTGCAGTAATTAAATTCGAAGCACACATAACGATGTAAATTGTCGTAAATAAGGGTTACTTACCCGAGATTCCATGCTAGTACGCAAATCGAGTCTGTCTCGAGCTCTTGTTTGACGTCAATTATCGAGCTACACAATTTCATAAATTTTCAGGTAAATTTCCAGTCGAAAATTAATTAAATAAAATATTCCAAAATTTAAATCGATCAATTTCGACCGCTACTGACTTACCCGTAGCTCGATTACGTCATCGGGATTTTTCCTCTTTTTCTTTTTTTCCCTCTTTTTTCCTTTTTTCTCTTTCCTCATTGGCTGAACCAGTTCGGTCCGGTTCAACCCAATTCGGGCCGCCGGTTCACTCCGGTTCGGCCAGTTCAGTGCCTTACCGGCCTGTTCTCCGTCGATTTCCGTCGCCATTGGCTCGCTGGGCCGTCTGCAGCACGAATCTGCCCTCGGTTTCGTCCAAGGCCGTCGAAAAGTCGTCGGTCCGGCCTGTTCTCTCCACCGTCAGTACCCATTTCCTCTTTCTGCCATTTTCGATGCCGTCCTTGGGTTTCGGTGGTTGTTTCTGGTGCCATTCGGCGTACCGTCGCCTGGGCTTCCAAAATCGAGCCTTGGTGGGGCTTGAATCGGTACCGATGGCCGCCGATCGGAGCATTCCTTCCCGCGACTTCTCCTTCCGTTTTCGGCCTCCTCCACGGTCGGTGTGGCGCGTCGTCGGTACCAAGGAGGTCGTACCGACACCCTCTTCCTTTTTCAGCCCTCACCTGGCCGATTGGGTCACCGGTGGTTGTCCGGTCTTCTTCCTCGATTTTGGCTTCATTTTTCGTTTCTCTCTTCCTTCTCTCTCCCCGATTTTCCATTTCTGATAACTTTTTTTTAATTAATTAACTAATTAATTAATTATTATATTTAATTATTTTATTATTATTTGGCAAAATATCTAAAAATATTCCTATTTTATTCATTTAACCCATAAATAAATTTATCGGTATTATTTTGACTTTTCAGTATAATTTTCGATTACTTTCGAGATTATTTTTCGACTTGAAAATTTTGATTAATCCCGATTAATTCCAATAAATTGATATCTTGATCAGTTTAACCCAAAATAAATTTATTTCACCTTTATTGACCAAGATTTCTTAATCGATTATTTTTAATGAAATTTTCCTTATCGAATTTACACCGACTTTCGGTCTTTTGACCATTTTGCCCTTGCACGTGTTCGAGAATTCCATTTCAATACTTTTGCATTTTTAATTTCGTGTTTTAACTAAAATTGGATCTTACATAATCTCCCCCACTTAAGGAATTTGGTCCTCCAAATTAGAACCAAGTTATATGAGTCAATAGACTACTCCGGGTACATCAATCGTATCATACTTTTTAATTCTCATGTGACCTTTTTTCGAAGTGTAATACTACCAAAGGACTTTAATTAGGGAGATCGTCTTAAACCTCAATACTTTCTCTTTCCTGTTTAATGCCCGAATCAACTTTTTCAATATACTTATATTTGCACTGAGCTGAACTGTTGGAGTTCATATCTGATAACCTATGCTAGATCTGGATAGTATTGCTGAAGTATCAAATGATGGGACACATTGTGGATGCCTGTTTATTCAGGTGATAATGCCAACCTACAGGTATTATCTCCCACATGTCCAATCCCTCAAAAATTCCATTCAGCGAAACTCAATTTGCCTTCTTCCCGAGTCTCGTTATGTCCTTATTCCCTTAGGCCAAATAACTTCAACAATTACTGATTCACCCTCAGAGAATTCCAATGCTTTTTGTCTGCTCTGAGGTGTTCTTAATCTCTCCCTCAACTGAACATCCTCAGAGACTTATTATACTAATTCGAAAGAAATTTCTATCTGTCACCCACTTTTTTTGTCTGAGTCAGGGAACAACCCCTACAGCCATACTATGCCTCATATCTTGTTATCCCGATACTCAAGTGACAACTGTCGTTATTGACGGATCTAATTTGTAATAACTGATCATCCCAGGGGCTTATAAAATCAATGGCACACGCTTTCATCATATCCTCCAGAACGTATACAGTCCTCTCTAACTGACCATCTGTCTGAGGATGGAAAGTTGTGCAAATACTAAATCGGGTTCCCGTAGCTTCCAGAAAAATATTCTCAGAGGTGGGAAGTGAAGCGGGAATCCCTATATGATACCATGCTCACTGGAACGCTACATAATATTCCACAATCTTCCTTACATATAACTTCATCTACGCACTCAGAGTATCTGGGGGTTTCATAACCAGAGGTGGGTAGACTTAGTCAATTTAGCGACTATCATCTAAATAGCCTCGTGATTCATCTGAGTCCTCTATAACTCATCACGAAATTCATGGAGACTTGCTCCCATTTTCGTGTCGTGTCGATATAGGTAGAGGCTGCAATAACTCTGCAGACTTTTAATACTCTACCTTATTCTGCTGACATACTAGGCACTTTTCCACAATCTCTACCATATCTCTTTTCACATCTGACCACCAATACCCTTTTCAGAGATTTCATATATATATTCGTTACTTTCCGTATGCACTGTATATCCCAAAGTGTAAGCTTCTGACAATATTACTATCTCATCGACAGTGGTCCTAGGGAGCACTTATACTATCTCTGAACCTCTTTGTAAATCATCCACACTCTCTGTGAACTCTGTCACTTTACCCCTCTGAATCTGACCTAAACTATCGACACCATGTTGATCATCACGCTAAGCCTGTCAAATCTGGGCACTCTCATCCGGTTCTAGTCTCAAGCTAGCTGTCACACAATCACTGTCATCATCAGAAGGGATCACATCACTATTGAGGCTCATAACTGCTCTAGCAGCTTACGCTCCCTGACCATCATATGTAATACCATCTCGAGGCTCTTTCTGCTCAAGGCATCAGCTATCACATTTGCCTTTCTTGGGGGGGTACAATTTTCCATAATCAAAATCTCTCAGAAGCTCTAACCCACTATGTAGTATCATATTCGCTTCTTTCTGTGAAAATAGATACTTGGGGCTTTATGATCAGTGCATACCCAAAATTTTTCACCATGTACATAATAGTACCATATCCTCAGTACAAGTACTACCGCTGTCAACTTTAAATTATGAGACCCTGTATATGTAAAGTTGTAATGTGTAATAAATATGAATGGACTTGTAATGTAAAGTATGATTGATGTAAGTCCATGGATTCAATGTACGTATGTGTAATATGAATTGTAACGTACATACAAGTTTCATTGAGTATGAATATGAAGAAATGAGTTCTTGTAAGTGATGAATTGATTGGAACTCAAAATGAGTAGTGTGGTAAAATGGAATGAAGTTAAGCTTCCATTTAGTTTGGAATGTGATACTTTTGGATATACAATGAATGCACATAAGTTTCATTGTGCATAAGGTATGAATGGATGCCAGTTTCAAGTTATAAAGGTGGATGGATGAGAACATGGCCATGGCAACAGATTAAGGATGTGTTGGTGTGAGTTGCAGCAAGAAAACTGCAGGAAATCTGGAAAGTATGAAGGCCAGATCGATCTCATAGGATGAGAGATCGATCTAGAAGAGCCAGAATGCTCTTATTTGGGCAATGGAATAGAGCAGATCGATCTACAATGGGGTCAGATTGATCTCCTAAGCATTTTGTAATGAAAAGATTGATCCTCAAGCACCCAGATCGATCTCCATAGCTCTCTGCTTGGGACCAGATCGATCTCATGCTTCGATAGATCGATCTCATGCTTAAAATTTCATGAAAATGAGAGATTTAAGGGGACCAAATCGATCTCTTCTTGGACTAGATCTATCTCCTCAAGCTTTTCTATATAAGGAGGGCTAAAAATCTAAAAATTTTAGGAAAAACACCAATCTTCCATTTCTAACCCAAAAACCTAACTTTCTCTCTCTAAAATCAGCCATTTTCAGCAAGAATTGAGGGGAGACCATTAGACATTGAGTTGTTCATCTTGAGGAAGAGAACAACATAGTTGGAACCCGAAATCCCATTGTGGGTATTGAAGGAGATAAGGGCATTAACATTTGGAGCAAGAAGAAAAATCATATTTGGTAAGATTCTAACACTCCAATCCAAGTACATTGTCTATTTAATTGATTTTGGAGTTGTTTGGCATGAGTATGTATGGATGGAAACACCTAGGTTGTGTTAGAAACTAATGTGACCTAGAAAATGGAATGCCTCTAGTGTGAGAGTATGATTTGGGGAGTTGGTGGTTTATAGGCATGCTAAAGTAGATAAATGAGTAATGTGGATGATTTGGAATGGTTATGTGGAGTTATAACGTGAGTTTAAGTGGAATTATGAAAATTAGCATGTAAATGCTTGACAAATGCCATAGTGAGGAAATCAATGAAATATGAACACTATGAGCTTGATATCGATTTAATATCGATTTGGAATGAGTTAATAGGCCTAAAAGAATACATAGACTCGAGTTATGGGTAAAGTAATGAAACGAGGCCTTAAGAGCGTCACTAGAAACTATAGGTCGAATTGACTATAGTGAACGCATGATGTCATATTATACTGATCGAATATAATGCGAAATACAATTTTGTGCAGTCTCGAAGAGTCCGTTGGAAACGAATCGAGTGGTACGAGTAGCAGCTTTAAGGAAGTGGAATCACGAATCGCGATTCCAGGTAAGGAAATTCTGTAAGTATATAGAGGTAGCTGCTCGTAATTTGCAGGATTATAGGGTGTTTATGAAATGCATGAACGTTTGAGAAATTGGTTGTTTGGTATGCGAAAATAGTTGTGAATATTGGATGATTTGGTTTTACATGGATGTATAAAAAGGGATAGTAAGGCTAATAATTGCATAAATCACGTGTTTTGAATGTTTTTACAAAACACAATGCTTTGATTTGAGCAAATAAAAGGATAGGCTGGCTAGTACTTGAATGATGCTGTGAAATAGCCCATGTGAGGCGCTAAGCATGTTTTGAGATGTTTTAAATGCATGTGAGTCACCTATCGTGTGTATGTGATTGAATTCGCGCTAGAGCCTCGCTCGCGCTAGATTTCTATGTTTTCACTTGTGTGAAACGTGCTTGAGCTTAGCTCGCACTTTGATTTGAATTGTGATGATATTTTATAAACCGTACTGGAGTTTACGCTTGTACGTGGATTTGAGTGGTTTTTCTTATGCATATAACCGTACTGGAGCTATGCTCGTACGTGGTTTCTTCATATTTTTATGCATAAATGCCGTACTAGAGCATTGCTCGTACGAAGTGATTGGTTTTGATGCATGAATTCGCGCTAGAGCGTAGCTCGCGCTGGTTTTCACACTGTGGTATGTATGAGGCCGTGGTGAGAGATACGGATTGGTGTTCAGGGAACCCAACAGGCGTAACAGACCTCTTGAGTAGGGTGAGGGTGAGGGGCTAGGACCTGACATAATCCATTCAGGGAACCCAACAGGCCTAACAGACCTCTTGAGTGGGTTGAGGTGAGGGGCTAGGACCTGAATCAGGGAACCCAACAGGGGCGAGCAAGGCCATGAGGGGCTAGGACCTGGTATTAAGGTTACTCCCACGTGCTCTTAAGACTATAAAGGTTACACTTGGCATGGGGTAGATAAGACCTATGGCAGGCACCCCCAACCATGTTATGGGTCCGCGGAGTATGATGTACCGTGTATATCACATGGAGTACGATGTACCGTGTGGTGGTTACTTGATTTGAGAAAGTCTGGCGGAGAACTAACCCACCTTCATACCAGCATGATACCCCGCACACCGGGATCCGTGTGGTCTAGGATGATATGTGACGATTGGCCAACGTAGTCACTTGAGATATAGTAACCTGTCTCCTTGCTTGATTTACTTACTACCACATGATTTTAAATCTCTAAGTGTGATTTGTGATTATTTAAGGTAGACCCGAAGGAGGGGTCGAGCCTCGTGAATTTGATTTGTGAAATGAAAATGAGGTTGTAATTGTGAATTGATGTGATGTGATTGTATGTGTTAAGAAAGAGTTTTATGACGTGGGTTTAAAAAGGAGGTTTCTTAATGAATTGCCCTTTTTATGAATTTAAATGAGATCGAGCATGAGATGATTTATACATGATGTTTTTACCATGTTTTATATGCTAATGTACATGATTTTGATACATGATATATATGTATACTCATATGGCATAGTTTTACTTCCTCATGCTCCTACTACAAACGATTTATGCATAACACTATCAGCATGTAGATAGAGTAGTTATCTACCATGCTTGCATTATTACCTTGCTGAGCGTGTGGTTGCTCATCCCTCTCTATTTCCCCCTACAGAGCGTGCATAGTAGCCCAGTGAGGACTGAGGCGTGGTATTTTGGACTCTGCTACATCTCCATCGCTTAGAGGTATATACACAGTGATTCTTTTTGTATCTAAACAATGTAAAAGCACAGTATTCTTTTGAGTTGTAATTATAGGGGATGTAGATGTCAGTAAAACATGCTTTTGTATAAGTACAAGATTAAATGCAAATGTATGACATCGTTTTATTAACTGAGAATGAATGAGATGTGGAGTTTATTATTGACTCACAGCCCAACAGTGTGTGGTGAGTTAGTTCACGACCGGGTAAGGTAACAGTAAAACGCGAAAAATTTTTAGTGATTTTTGGTTAAAGAGAATGGAATTGGGTCGTGACATAAATCATGGGTCAGATAGTTTATTTCATGATCCTTGAGTTGCCTGGATCCACAATCGTCTATCTTCCCTTTTTGCATCAATACACAACTCATTCATTATTTTGAGTCATTCATACACACAGAGAACCTTTGGAGCTGTTGGGTATGGTGAAAATAATCACGGTGGTTAGTTCATACTTCACTACACCGAAATTCATGTCACATCTATCATCTCACTTATTATCTCATTCAAATACCACGTTTTCATAGTTAAACGTGCCAACAAAGTATACCCTTTTAGAACTCGCAACAACCATCTGTAAAAGCAATTTCCAATTGATACTTATAATTTGCCCTGGACTTTAACTACACCCAACATATCATCAATAAGGATGATGTCAAATCAGTCCAGGTAAAGTTTAAATAACTCATTGTAGTTGAGCTCCACTACATATTTCAATCACCCATATCCTTCACCTATGTACGTATAAACGTGTAGTATCACTTCAAAATTGCTCCCGTTCAAGGTACTAACCCGCGTCATTTCCTTTTTCTTATATTGACAGCTTTTATTAAATTTTAATATTTTAACCTTCATGATTAATCGAATTTTATAATTCTTTATCGTACTAGTGAAGGTGTCCAAATTTTAAATTTATATCTTACCATGGTCGATTTCAAGTTATAGATTATATATATATTTCTAGACGCTGTCAAATCTTCAGGCGGGGAGGTATTTTGAAATACCTTTATTAACCCTTAGACTTAACCACAGGGACTAGTTATGGTTATATCCACCCTTATCCTTGGTTATAATGCATATTTACTACTTATCGCTTTAATCCAAATTACTTCATATTTTAAGGGTATTCTTACCTAGCATACGCCTCTTACTCCAGTACATCTTGTATTTAGGATCAAACATATCTTAAAGAGTATCTCCTTCGTATATCAATTATAACGAAATCTGTCCTTATTCATTTCATGAGTACCATCATTTGCTCCTTTAATTTCAACCATTGCACCCCTTTTTATTACTTATCAAAACTTACAATATACTTTTCAGGGGTAAAACAGCACTATCTTAGGATAGAACTCCGAACCGCATAGCTTGCAGCTGACCACTTTATTCTCAAATATTACTTTAAATTATTCATAGTCCATTGAATAAAATGGGCTGACTTATACTTTTTCTCTCATTTTTAACTTAAAATCTCTTTATAATTATTCCGTTAGTTAACCTTCCTCTATTGGGGTACTCATTTATCAGCATTGTGCCCAAGAGTGTAGGCATTCATGTCTTTTACTCACTTACATGCGAATGAAGGCGGTATGAAGAAATACGTGGTACCAGGATAAATTAACACAATTTCTTCTTTATTCATAAGCAGTGTGGTATCTTTCACCACATCATGTGAAACATCAATAGTGTTCTGGTCCAAGACATACACTCGCCTTCGTCCAATAGCCTACTTTCCTTTTCTCTTCGGCTGTGGCCTCCCTTTTCGATGCAGCTATCTCAACAGGGTTTTCTCTATCTCTTTACCTTTCTGTGGGGCAATCTCGCCCAACTCTAAGCAATCAAAATAAATGGTCTGTCTTACCACACTTAACGACCATTTTCATCAATAATATGTAGGTATAGGTCCTACTTCCGTGGTATTTACCACACATTCTACAGTGATCCGTAGCAGATGTAAGATTTGAATTTAATTAAAATATGAAATGAAGGAGCATTCGTGAAGAGAAGTTGGGTTAAATTAATCCCGAACATGTGTAAGGGCAAAATGGTCAAAAGATCGAAAGTCGGTATAATTTCGATGAGGAAATTTAATTAAAAATAACGGATTGAGAAATCTTGGTCAATAAAGGTGAAATAAATTTATATTGGGTTAAATTGATCAAGATCCGAAATTTTTAAAAAATACCGAAAAGTCATTCGGGACAGTATCCCGAAAATACGGAGAAATTATACCCGAAAAATGGTTAAAAATATAATAAACAAATTAAATTAAACTAAATTTATTTATTTGGAATAAAATAATAGAATTGTAAATATTTTCAGATTTTTTTTGACTATTTTAATGAATATTTTAATAATAAAACAAATATTAAATAATAATAATAATTCAAAAAAAAAGGGAAATCTGTAAAAACGATCAGGGAGAGAGAAAGAGAAGAGAGAAACCGAGGATGCTGCGCATGGCCGACCGAACCACGGCCATCGGCGATCGTCACCCTCCGACGAAGTGCCGAGAAGGAAGAGGAGAGATCGGCGAGCTAGATGGCACCGAAAACGCGCCGTGCGGAGGCCAAAAATCGCCGAACGGAGGAAGAGAAGCCCGCGGGAAAAACGTCGTCGGTCCCGGCGATCCACTGCAGCTGGGCTCGAACGGCGGGCACGGCGTGATCGGGAAGAGGAGCCGGTTCTTTTGAGACTGGTATTGGCAGGCGAAACCACTGAAATCCGGCGGATCGAGAGGGAGAGTGCCGGGGAGGGAGAAGACGAATCCGGTGACCACCGGCGTGATTCGGCCAACCCCGACCCCAGCCGAACACTCCCCAAGTGCAGACGAGTCGAATGGCGCGAGAACCGAGTCGAGAACCGGCCAAAAACGCCGTGAACGACGGTGGAATGGTCTGAATCGGTACGGACCGGTTCAGCAAAGGGGTGAACCAAGTTGAACCGACTGAACCTGATCGGGTTGAACCGGGTCTGAACCGGACTGAACCGGTTCAGCCAAGAAAGAAGGGAAAAAGGGAGAAAAAGAGAAAAAAAGAAAAAGGGAAAGAATTTTCGGGGATACACCGGACTTCGGGTAAGTCGGTAAGAGGTCAAAAGTGACCAATTTGACTTTCGAAAAATTTATTTAAATTATATTTAATCTGAAAGTAACCCGGGATTAAATATATAATTGTGCAGTTGTACGACAAAGCCCGAACGAAAGTCGATTGAGCTTCGATTTTCGTATCCCGCATTATATTGGGCAAGTACATTTTAATTTCGACAATTAGAATCCTTTAATACAGAGTTTCGATTATTTTACGAAATTTATGGATTAATTCTGTATAAAAGGAATATTAATCGGATTTACAACTTAATTACCGTAAATGGTATACGGGCTATCCAATGAGTTTGGAACGAAGCCCGATAATTATCGGTAAGCTGAATAAGCCCAATAGGCCTCAATAGTATAAAAAAATTAAGTGGAAAATGGGCTTAAGGCCGATTAAGGCCCATTAAGGTGCAATCGAGCCCAATAGGGGTAAATGGGCCCAATGATTTAAATTAAGCCCAGAAAATAGGAAATATAATTAAATTGTATAATATCTGACCTGAGGAATATTGATACGCAGTTCCGGGCACTGGATTGAGAGTAGATCGGACTGCGCGACGTGACATCAGTGGAAAGGTCAGACTCGACGAGAATCGAGGTAAGGAAATTTTGTAAGTGCATAGAGATTCCTATACATATTTTGAGGGTATTTACAGGGCTTAGAATTTATCTAAGTATCTAGTAAACGAAATAATAATTTTTACGAAAATCGGGGCTTAGGTAAATAAAGGAAAAAGACGATTTTGCCCCTAGGAGTAAAATTTACAAAAAGGGTAGTAAGGCAGGTAATTGCATGATTTCATGTTTTTAATGCTTTATATGAATATATTGCTTTGATTTAAGCAAATATACACATAGGTGGACTGTTGATTTCGTGAATTTTACGAAAGGGTACCGGTTTGTACCGGTTACTATTTTAAAAGATGTTTTATTAAAAGTGAGCCACCTATCGTATTTACATGACTAAAAGAGTGCTAGAGTCTTACTCGCACTCAAGTTTACTGATTTATTCTTATGAAAAGCCGTACTGGAGCATTGCTCGTACGAGAAATTTGTGTGTGCATAAAACCGTGCTAGAGCTTCGCTCGCACGAGATTTTTGATATCATGATATGCATAGCGTGGTGTTGGAGCTTTGCTCGCACTAGACGCGAGTTGACATGCATATAGTCGTGCGGAAGCCTCCTGTAGACTGTGTGTCACAGAGAGTTGAGATGCTCGCACGTATACTTTGAGACATGGATTGGTTATCGACATAGTATTGGGCTGGATAATACCTACGGCAGGGACCCCCAGACTATGATATGGGTCCACGGAGTACGATGTACCGTGTATGTCACACGGAGTACGCTGTACCGTGCAGTCATGATGACTCTATGATGTTACTCGATATTTTGGCGGGTAGGATTTGACCCCACCTCCCGTTGCAGTTGTGATGCCCCGCACACCGGGATCCGTGTAGCCTGGGATCACAGGGACATAGTATGGCCATAGTCCTCGATTTTTCATACAGTAACCTACATGCCTCACATGATATCATACGGTCTGGATAGACCAGGACAAACCCGATGGAGGGGTAGTTCCGATTTGTGTTTTTTAAAAGAGATGTGATTTGATGAATCAAGGTATTCCCGAGAGATGGGTTTGACCTTGATAAAGTTGTTTTATAATGAAACAATTGAGTTTTAAATGTGATGAAATTATGATGAAACAAATAAGTTTCAAAGTGATGAGTTTTGTGATTAAACAAATGAGTTTTAAAGTGAAGAGTTTACGATGAAATAAATGAGTTTTAATGTGACGAGCATGAGATGTCATACATGATGATTTTCCATGTGTGCTTGATATGTCGATTTCATGATTTCTTGTATATGATATATACAAACATGTGGCAATTTTTTAATCTTACCTCATGCTCCGAAAGTAAACGATTTTTACATCATGACATTATCAGCACGTAGATAGTATAGTTATCTACCTGCTTACATTATTGCCTTACTGAGCACGTTTCGCTCACCCTTTCATTTTCCACCCCACAGGGTATATTCAGTAGAAGAGAGCGACAATAGTCCGCATCTCGGTTATCCGCTGCTTCTTAGCAAGACCAGGTATACACATTTGTATAATTTCGTATCTGAACATATAGATGCACAGTACTGTATATGGATTTAATATTGGGGATGTATTTAGTTTTAAATAAATTGATATGTAAATGAAATATGAAAATTGAATGGTAAATAGGGGAGAGGTGACTAACACCGAATCATAGCCCAACTGTTTAGTAGTATATCTATTCACGACGGGTAAGGAAATGAAAAGAGAAAAATTTGTAGGGATTTTTAGGAAATTTGGGTCGTGACAAAAGGTGGTATCAGAGCAGAGTTGGCCTGATATGAGTCGGTGTTAGTGGTTAAGTAAATTTACATCCCCATGTATTGTGCATTGTTTAGATACAATTGTGTATATCAAGATGGAAGTGCAGCTAAGAACTTAGTTTCAAATGCAAGAATATAGTTGTTATAACCGATAGCCGCTATGGTAGAGGGGCGAGTACACATGCTCGAGACCGTACAGATCGGTCTGAGAATCAAATGAGTCATGATATGAGACTCAAGATGAGATAGTGCACGAGGCAGAGGTCGTAGAGGTAGACCTGAGTCTGCTAAGTCATGCTGAGTTGATCTGTGAGAATCAGGATGAAATTGAAATGATGGCTAATGTTGAGCATGCCTCTCAGAGTCCGACAGAGTGATCGGATAGTATTGAGACACACTTCGCGAGATTGGAACGGAGTGTGAAGATTATTTTGAGGAGCTAATTGCTCAGATTATGAATGAGATACGAGGGCGCAGCGGAACATTGGTGCAAACCCGCTCGACCCATCTTAAGTGTTAAACGTCCATAGCTAAGATGAGAAATCTTATTGGACGTATTCCGGTGACAGGATATCTCGGACATGATTTAAAGGAAAAATTTCTTAGACTGCCCAGGAATACTAAATTGATTATGAGTATGAAACTCAGTTATATTCTTTGGCAGATATTACCTCGACACTATGAACAGGTGACAGTCGAGATGTCTAAAAGTTTATGAAATGGCTCAACTTTTCAATTTGAGTCCGATTGGCCCTTGAGATATTACCTATATCAAGGCAGTGCGCAGATTTACAGTTGGGTAGATAAGAACATGAATTGCACGCCTCTGGATTGGGAAAGGTAGTGAGGGCTGAAATAGAGACAGAAAAGAGAATCGAGAAATGACAAAGATGTTAAAATGGGAAAAAGGTAATTGGTAAAAGATTTAATTTGATGAGTACTGGAGTAAGATAATTGGTAAGGCCCCAGTGCAACCAATTTTGGCACTCTTGAAAGGCATTGTGATTGGAGGACCTCGACCTGCTACGAAGCAGTGTAGCAGTGTAGGATGTGTGGTAGATACCACGCAAGGAGGGTCTATACCTACACTGTATTGATGAAAATGGTCGTTAAGTGTGGTAAGACGGACCATTGATTTTGATTGCACAGAGTTGGGCGAGATCGCCTTACAGAAAAGTAAAGACAGAGAAAAACTTTGTTGGTATAGCTGTAACGAAAAGGGAGGCCATAACCGAAAAGAAAAAAAGGAAAGTAGGCTGTTGGACGAAGGCGAGAGGATGTCTTGGACCAGGACACTATTGATGTTTCATGGATGTGGTGTAAGATACCACACTGGTTATGAATAATGAAGTACATATGTTCATTGATCCTGGTACCACACATTTATTCATACCGCCTTCATTCGCATATAAGTGAGTAAAAGGCATGAATGCCTACATCATTGGGCACAATACTGATAAATTAGTACCCCAATAGAGGAGGATTAATTAACGAAATATGGATATAGAGATTTTAAGTTGAAAACAGGAGTGAAAACATTACTGAAAAGTATACTGTAAGTGTTGACAAGTGATAAAAAGGGGTGCAACAGTTGGAATTAAAGGAGTAAAGGATTGTACTCACGGAGTGAATAATGAAAAAGTTTTGTCATGATTGATATACGAAGGAGATAATCTTTGAGAGATGCTTGATTCTGCATACAAGATGTATTGGAGTAAGAGTGCGTATGCGAAGTCATTAGGATTAAAGCAATTAGTAGCGAATATAAATTGTGACCACATAGATTGGTATATAAAGTAATTGTGGTTAAGTCTAAAGGTAAATAAAGGTATTTCAAAATACCTCCCCGCCTGAAGACTTGACAGCGTCTAAAAGTATATATATATATATAACCTACAACGTAAAATCGATCGTCGTAATAAATACCTTTAGCATTAGGATACCTTACTAAGACAATAAGAATATTAGAATTCGACAAATCATAAAAGTTAACATAGTAAAAAAATTTAATAAGAGTCGTTAAGATAAGAAAAGGAAATGACGCAGGTTAGTACCTGAAAACGTAAGCGATTTTGAATGATCTTATACGCTTATGCGTAAATAAGTCAAGGATATATACGACTGAAATAAGTAGTGGAGCTCGACTACGATAAAGTATTTAAACTTTACCTGGACCGATTTGTAATCATCATTATTGATGATATGATGGGTGTATTTAAAGTCCAGGGCAAATTGTAAGCAATAATTGGAAATGGCTTTTACAAATGGGTTGTTGCGAGTTCTCAATATGGTATACTTGGTTGGCAAGTTTAACTAAGAAAACGTGATCTTGGAATGAGATGATAAATAAGATGATAGATGTGACATGAATTTCGGTATAGTGAAGTATGAACTAACCACCGTGATTAATTTCACCATACCCAACAGCTCAAGAGGTTTATCAGTGAGTATGGATACCTCAAAATTATGAAGGAGCTGTGTATTGATGTATAATGGGGAGATAGTCAAGTATGGAGTCAGACAACTCCTTGATCATGAAATAAACTATCTGACTCATGATTTTAAGTTGGCAACGGTAGTATTTGTACCGGGGATATGGTACTATTATGTACAGGGTGAAATTTTGGATATGCACTGATCATAAAGCCCCGAGTATCTGTTTTTCACAGAAAGAGACGAATATGAGAATATATATATAGTGGGTTAGAGCTTCTGAGAGATTTTGATTGTGAAAATTGTACCACCCAGGAAAGGCTGATGCTTTGAGTAGAAAGAGCCTAGGGATGGTACCGCATATGATGATCAGGGAGCGTGAGCAGCTAAAGTAGTTGTGAACATCAGTATTGATGTGATCCCTTCTGATGATGACAGTGATTGTGTAACAGCTAGCTTGAGACTAGAACCGGATGAGAGTGTCCGGATTTGACAGGCTTAGCATGATGATCGACATGGTGTCGATGGTTTGGGTCAGATTCAGAAGGGTACAGTGATAGAATTCACAGAGTGTGTTGATGATTTACAGAGAGGTTCAGAGATAGTATAATAATATAAGTGCTCCCTAGGACCATAGTTGATGAGATAGTGATATTGTCAGAAGCTCACTCTTCGGGATATACAGTGCATACGAAAAGTGATAAGAATGTATCAAAATCTCGAAAAGGGTATTGGTGGTCAGGTATGAAAAGGGACATGGTAGAGATTGTAGAAAAGTGCCTAGTATGTCAGTAGAATAAGGTAGATTATTAAAAGTCTGCAGAGTTATTGCAGCCTCTACCTATATCGACACGGCACGAAAAATGAGAGCAAGTCTCCATGAATGTCGTGATGGGTTACAGAGAACCCAGGTGAATTACGAGGCTATTTGGATGATAGTCGCTAAGTTGACTAAGTCTACCCACCTTCTGGTTATGAACTCCCCAGATACTCGGAGTATATATGAGGATTCAGGTATAAGGAAGATTGTGGAACATTAAGTAGCGTTCCAGTGAGCATGGTATCATATAGGGATTCCCGTTTCACTTCTTACTTCAGGGAATATTTTTTAGGAAGCTATGGGAACCCGACTGAGAATTAGCACAGCTTTCCATCCTCAGACAGATGGTCAGTCAGAGGGGACTGTACAGGTTCTGGAGGATACGATGAAAGTGTGTGCCCTTGATTTTTATGCTCCTGGGATGATCAGTTATTACAAATCGAATTCGTCAATAGTGACAATTGTCACTTGAGTATCGGGATAACAAGATACGAGGCAGTGTATGGCTGTAGGGGTTGTTCCCCAAATTGGATAAGAAAAAGTGGATGACAAATAGAATTATTTTTGACTTTGGATAATAAGTCTCTGAGGATGTTTTAGTTAAGAGTGAGAGATTAAGAACGCCTCAGAGCAGATAGACAAGTATTGGAATTCACCCTTGGTGAATTAGTATGGTTGAAATATTTCTTGTCCTAAGAGAATAAAGACATAGCGAGCTTTTGGAAGAAGGTAAATTGAGTTGTGCTGGATGAAATATTTTGAGAGATTGGACAAGTGGGAGATGAGACCTGTAGGTTGGTGTTATCACTTGAATAAGCAGGCACCCACAATGTATTCCATCTTTTGATACTTCGGGAATACTATCCGGATCCAGCATAGGTGATAGGATATGAGATCCAACAGTTCAGCTTAATGCAAATATAAGTATATTGATAAGTTGATTCGAGCATAAAACAGGAAAGAGGAAGTATTGAGGTTTAAGATGATCTCCTTAATTAAAGTCCTTTGGTAGTAATACATTCCGGAGAAGGTCACATGAGAATTAAAGAAGTATGATAGATTGATGTACCCGGAGTAGTTTATGGACTCATATGAATTGGTTCTAATTTGGAGGACCAAATTCTTTAAGTGGGGGAGAGTTGTAAGACCCGAATTTAATTAAAATATGAAATGAAGGAGCATTCGTGAAGAGAAGTCAGGTTAAATTAATCCCGAACATGTGTAAGGGCAAAATGGTCAAAAGATCAAAAGTCGGTATAATTTCGATGAGAAAATTTAATTAAAAATAACGGATTGAGAAATCTTGGTCAATAAATGTGAAATAAATTTATATTGGGTTAAATTGATCAAGATCCGAAATTTTTAAAAAATACCGAAAAGTCATTCGGGATAGTATCCCGAAAATACGAAGAAATTATACCCGAAAAATGGTTAAAAATATAATAAACAAATTAAATTAAACTAAATTTATTTATTTGGAAAAAAATAATAGAATTGTAGATATTTTCAGATTTTTTTTACTATTTTAATGAATATTTTAATAATAAAACAAATATTAAATAATAATAATAATTCAAAAAAAGGGAAATCTGTAAAAACGATCAGGGAGAGAGAAAGAGAAGAGAGAAACCGATGATACTGCACGTGGCCGACCGAACCACGGCCATCGGCGATCGTCACCCTTCGACGAAGTGCCGAAAAGGAAGAGGAGAGACCGACGAGCTAGATGGCATCGAAAACGCGCCATGCGGAGGCCAAAAATCACCGAACGGAGGAAGAGAAGCCCACGGGGAAAACGTCGTCGGTCCCGAAGATCCAAGGCAACTGGGCTCGAACGGCGGGCACCGACCCCAGCCAAACACTCCCCAAGTGCAGACGAGTCGAATGGCGCGAGAACCGAGTCGAGAACCGGCCGAAAACACCGTGAACAGCGGTGGAATGGTCTGAACCGGTATGGACCGGTTCAGCAAAGGGGTGAACCGGGTTGAACGAGTTGAACCGGACCGGGTTGAACCGGGTCTGAACCGGACTGAACCGGTTCAGCCAAGAAAGAAGGGAAAAAGGGAGAAAAAGAGAAAAAAAGAAAAAGGGAAAGAATTTTCGGGGATACACCGGACTTCGGGTAAGTCGGTAAGAGGTCAAAAGTGACCAATTTGACTTTCGAAAAATTTATTTAAATTATATTTAATCTGAAAGTAACCCGAGATTAAATATATAATTGTGCAGCTGTACGACAAAGCCCGAACGAGAGCCGATTGAGCTCCGATTTTCGTATCCCGCATTATATTGGGTAAGTAGATTTTAATTTCGACAATTAGAATCCTTTAATACAGAGTTTCGATTATTTTTCGAAATTTATGGATTAATTCTGTATAAAAGGAATATTAATCGGATTTACAACGTAATTATCGTAAATGGTATACGGGCTATCCAATGAGTTTGGAACGAAGCCCGATAATTATCGGTAAGCTGAATAAGCCCAATAGGCCTCGATAGTGTAAAAAAATTAATTGGAAAACGGGCTTAAGGCCGATTAAGGCCCATTAAGGTGCAATCGGGCCCAACAGGGGTAAATGGGCCCAATGATTTAAATTAAGCCTAGAAAATAGGAAATACAATTAAATTGTATAATATCTGACCTGAGGAATATTGATACGCAGTTTCGAGCACTGGATAGAGAGTAGATCGGACTGCGCGACGTGACATCAGTGGAAAGGTCAGACTCGACGAGAATCGAGGTAAGGGAATTTTGTAAGTGCATAGAGATTCCTATACATATTTTGAGGATATTTACAGGGCTTAGAATTTATCTAAGTATCTAGTAAGCGAAATAATAATTTTTACGAAAATCGGGGCTTAGATAAATAAAGGAAAAAGATGATTTTGCCCCTAGGAGTAAAATTTACAAAAAGGGTAGTAAGGCAGGTAAATTGCATGATTTCATGTTTTTAATGCTTTATATGAATATATTGCTTTGATTTAAGCAAATATACACATAGGTGGGCTGTTGATTTCGTGAATTTTACGAAAGGGTATCGGTTTGTACCGGTTACTATTTTAAAAGATGTTCTATTAAAAGTGAGCCACCTATCGTATTTACATGACTGAAAGAGTGCTAGAGTCTTACTCACACTCAAGTTTACTGATTTATTCTCATGAAAAGCCGTACTGGAGCATTGCTCGTACGAGAAATTTGTGTGTGCATAAAATCGTGCTGGAGCTTCGCTCGCACGAGATTTTTGATATCATGATATGCATAGCGTGGTGTTGGAGCTTTGCTCGCACTAGACGCGAGTTGACATGCATATAGTTGTGCGGAAGCCTCCTGTAGGCTGTGTGTCATAGAGAGTTGAGATGCTCGCACGTATACTTTGAGACATATGTTGGTTATCGACATAGTATTGGGCTGGATAAGACCTACGGCAGGCACCCCCAGACTATGATATGGGTCCACGGAGTATGATGTATCGTGTATGTCACACGGAGTACGCTGTACCGTGCAGTCATGATGACTCTATGATGTTACTCGATATTCTGGCGGGTAGGATTTGACCCCACCTCCCGTTGCAGTTGTGATGCCCCGCACACCGGGATCCGTGTAGCCTGGGATCACAGGGACATAATATGGCCATAGTCCTCGATTTTTCATACAGTAACCTACATGCCTCACATGATATCATACGGTCTGGATAGACCAGGACAAACCCGATGGAGGGGTAGTTCCGATTTGTGTTTTTTAAAAGAGATGTGATTTGATGAATCAAGGTATTCCCGAGAGATGGGTTTGACCTTGATGAAGTTGTTTTATAATGAAACAATTAAGTTTTAAATGTGATGAAATTATGATAAAACAAATAAGTTTCAAAGTGATGAGTTTTGTGATTAAACAAATGAGTTTTAAAGTGAAGAGTTTACGATGAAATAAATGAGTTTGAATGTGACGAGCATGAGATGTCATACATGATGATTTTCCATGTGTGCTTGATATGTCGATTTCATGATTTCTTGTATATGATATATACATACATGTGGCATTGTTTTAATCTTACCTCATGCTCCGAAAGTAAACGATTTTTACATCATGACATTATCAGCACGTAGATAGTATAGTTATCTACCTGCTTACATTATTGCCTTACTGAGCACGTTTCGCTCACCCTTTCATTTTCCACCCCACAGGGTATATTCAGTAGAAGAGAGCGACAATAGTCTCGCATCTCGGTTATCCGCTGCTTCTTAGCAAGACCAGGTATACACATTTGTATAATTTCGTATCTGAACATATAGATGCACGGTACTGTATATGGATTTAATATTGGGGATGTATTTAGTTTTAAATAAATTGATATGTAAATGAAATATGAAAATTGAATGGTAAATAGGGGAGAGGTGACTAACACCGAATCATAGCCCAACTGTTTGGTAGTATATCTGTTCACGTCGGGTAAGGAAATGAAAAGAGAAAAATTTGTAGGGATTTTTAGGAAATTTGGGTAGTGACAGCAGATCAGGGTTCTCCAATCACAATACCCCTCAAAAGTGTCGAAATTGGATGCATTGGGACCTTACCAATCATCTTACTACATAACTCATCAAATTAGATCTTTTACCAATTACCTTTTTCTCGTTCTGACATTTCTGTCATTCTCAATTCTCTTTCTATCTCTATTTTGGCCATTAGTACCTTTCCCAATCTCAGAGGCGTGCAACTCACAATCTTATTCACACCACTGTAGTTTATGCACTGCTTCGACATAGGTAATATTTCATGGGCCAATCGGACTCTAATCGATAATCTGAGCCCTTCCATAAACTTTTAGACATCTCGACTATCACTGTTCATAGTGTCGAGGTAATATCTGCCCAAGAATATAACTGAGTTTCATACTCATAATTCATACTCATCAATAAATCAATTCATTTTAAACAGTGTCCGGGATATTCTATCACTGGAATATATCCAGAAATATTTCGCATGTCAGCTATGGATGTCTAACTCTTAAGTTGGGTCGAGCGGACTTCCATCAATGCTCCGACTTGCCCTCAAATCCTATGCATACTCTAAGCAATTTGCTCCTAAAATATTCTCCACACTCCGCTCCAATCTCATGAAGCGTGTCTCAATACAGTCCGATCTCTCTGTTGGACTCTGTGAGGCATGCTCAATATAAACCTCCAGTTCAATCTCATCCTGATTCTCACAGGTCAACTCAGCATGATTAGCAGGCTTAGGTCTACCTCTACGACCTCTGCCTCATGCTCTACCTTCTCTATCGCAACTAATATTAGGTATTCCTGCATTCTCAACCATTTCTTAGTTAAAACCCATCTCGATATACACTATTGTATCTAACCAAGCATAGTAACACGGGGATGTAGTTTCCTTATTACTAACACTGACACACATCAGACCAATTTCGCTCTGATAACACCTTTATATGTCACGACCAAAGACTACCCAAAAATCAGAGTAAATTTTTTACGTTTTGTTATTTTCTTTCATGTTTACCTGTCCTCTGATCGTGACCACACTCCACTAACAAATTGGGTTGTGCGTCAATACCAGTCCCACCATTAATTTACCATATAACTTAATTCTTTTTCAGTCATTTATAAGTGTTTACAATATTTATACATCCCCTAAAGTCACTTGCAAACATGTTACTGTGCTATGCTTATTTAGATACAATATATACAAGTGTATATACCTTAAATGATGGGCAACAGCGGATATCTGGAATGCAGTACTCAGTCACCTCAACATCTACTGGAGATTATCTGTGTGAGAAAATGAAAGGGGTGAGCACATCAAGCTCAGTAAGGCAATCCTACGAACAAGTAGGTAACCATACTACCTACATGAACGGGTGCCATGCATAAACCACCCTTTCTCCACACATTTTAAAACTGATGCTATGATTCATGATGTCATGCAAAATACGTTCGCATGGAAAATTCAACATGCAACTCTTTTTAAATCATTTCTTACTTATTTAAAAATTTCACAATAAAATCAGGACTCAACCCCTCCTTCGGGTGGTCTTGACTCACACAAAACCATGAAAATCAGTTTACATCACACATGGGTTTAAAAAGCATGGAAATAATCATCATGCACATTTGATTTAAAAACCTAGTTTCAATCTCGTCAAAATCATCAACATGCGAGACTAGGCAACATCTGTATATCGGTAATAACTAGGACGTTGGCCATGTGTCTTCGGGAGTCCCTCTGCCTACATGGATCCTAGTGTGCAGGGTCTTACAATGATCAGGAACCACCCAAGAGGTGGGTCAGTCCATCTCATCGGTCATATCTGATCCCACGCATCCGAAGATGCCACACGTATCCGAAGATACCACGCATCCGAAGATGCCACACGTATCCGAAGATACCACGCATCCGAAGATGCCACACGGTACATCGTACTCCATGCTACTTGCACGGTACATCGTACTCCGTGGACCCATATCATATCTCTATACTTATGCCATGTCTCAAAACGCACGTGCGAGCCTATTTCGTCGGTGACACACAGTCTACCCGATGCTCCAAGCACGGCTCATCGCATGTTCTCATAAAAATCAGTGGGGGGTGCGAGCGATACTCCAGCACTCTAGTCAATTCAAGTAAAACTAGTGCGAGCTAAGCTCTAACACTCTCATCAAATCATGTGGAAAATCTGGTGCGAGTTAGACTCTAGCACCCTGTCACAAAAATCATGTAAAATCTAGTGCGAGTTAGACTCTAGCACCATGTCACGAAAATCATATATATATATAAAAAAAAATCTGGTGCGAGTTGGACTTCAGCACCAATGCATGTAAAACTCTAGTGCGAGCTCTCGCTCCAGCACTAATGCATGCATCACATAAATCAAAACATCGTGCGAGCTGAGCTCTAGCACGTCACATGTCAATAAAAACACGTAGGCAGCTCTGTTTCCTCAAAACAATTTTCAAAACAATTTCATCATTGAAAATATGCAATGCTCTGCATTTTTCTTTCAAGGTTAGCTAGCCTACTCATGCATGCATCAAAACACCTCCAGAACGAGCAGGAACCTCTTGTTCTTGCTCCTCCCAATTTTTCCTAAAATTGTAAATTTTACCCTTAACAAGGGTATTTTGGTAATTTACCCATTCGGGGCACTAAAATTATTAACTTACTTCTAGACCCTTCAGATACTTTAAAAAACTACATATGAACTTTGAAGTTTCGTAAAGTTACCTCTAGCAGTCCGTAGAATTCCCTTACCTTATTTTTTTGTAGAGTCTGACCTTTCCTTTTCCACTGCTGTCTCGTCATGCAGTCTGTTTTACTCCCAATCCAATGTTCGAAACGATGTATAAATATTCCTCAGGTCAGATATCACATAATTTAATTGTATTTCCTATTTTCTGGGGTTAATTTAAATCATTGGGCCCATTTACCCCTATTGGGCCTGATTGCACCTTAATGGGCCTTAAGCTCGCTTTTCACTTAATTTTCACATTATCGAGGCCTATTAGGCTCATTGGGCCCACTAATAATTTCTTAGGCCTCGTTCTAACTCTCGAATAGCTCAATTTATTATTTACGACAATTTATCTAAATTTCCTGAATTTAATTTATTTTATGCGGTAATTAAATCTGAAGCATGCATAACGATGTAAATTATCGTAAATAAGGGTTACTTACCCGAGATTCTATGCTAGTACGCAAATCGAGTCTATCTCGAGCTCTTGTTTGACGTCAATTGTCGAGCTACACAATTTCATAAATTTCAGATAAATTTCCAGTCGAAAATTAATTAAATAAAATATTCTAAAATTTAAATCGGTCAATTTTGATTGCTACTGACTTACCCGCTACTGACTAAAATCGGGTCTTACATACCTTTACTTGTACGATAAAGAAATATAGAATTTGATTAATCATGAAGGTTTTGAAAATTAAAATTTTATAAAGCCGTTAATATAAGAAAAAGGAAATGACGCGGGTTAGTATCTTGAACAGAAGGGATTTCGAAATGACATTATACGTTTATGCGTACATAGGTCAAGGATATGGGTGGTTGAAATATTTAGTGGAACTCAACTACGATGAGGTATTTAAACTTGACCTGGACCAATTTGTTATGATCCTTATTGATGATATTTTGGGTGTATTTAAAGTCCAGGGAAAATCATAAGCAACAATTGGAAATTATTTTTACAGAAGAATTGTTGAGAGTTTCTCGAAATGGACACTTTGTTGACACATTTAACTTAAAAAAGTTGTATTTGAATGAGATGATAGACGTGACAGGAGTTTTGGTGTACTGAAGTATGAACTGACCACCACATTTATTCTCACCATACCCAACAGATTAAGAGGTTTCTCAGGGTATATGGATGTCTTGAAACCAAAATTGGGCAGTTTGTTGAAGCAAAATGAGATGATAGTCATGTATAGATCTAGACAGTTCAAGGACCATGAAAGGACTATCTGGCCCACGATTTAAAGTTGGTAGCTATAGTAATGCATTGAGGGTATGGCGCCACTACTTTTACGATGAGAAATTTCAAATATGCATTGATCATAAAAGTCTCAAGTATCTGTTTTCACAGAAAGAGTCAGATACAAGAACAAAGTGGGTTAGAGCTTCTGAGGGATCATGATCGTGGAAATTGTACCACCGAGGAAAGGCTAATGAAATGGCTCATGCCTTGAGCAAAAAGAGCCTCAGGATGGTATTACATATGATGGTCAGGGAGCATGAGCTGCTAGAGAAGTTGTAAGCCTCAGTAGTGATGTGATCCCCTCTGATGATGACAGTGATTGTGTGACAGCTAGCTTAAGATTAAAATCAGATTTGAGTGATCAGATTTGATGGGCTTAGCGTGATGATCGGCATGGTGTCGATAGTGTGGGTCAGATTCAGATGGGTATAGTTATAGAGTTCATAGAGAGTGATGATGGCTTACTGAGGTTCAGAGATAATATAAGTGCTCCCCAGGACCACAATGATGAGATAGTTATTGTCAGAAGCTCACTCTTCAGGATATACAGTACATCTGAAAAGTAATAAATATATCTAAATCTTAGAAAAGGGTATTGGTGGTCAGATATGAAAAGAGACATTGTAGAGATTGTGGAAAAGTGTCTCGTATGTCAGCAGATTAAGGTAGAGTACTAGAAGTCTGCAGGGTTATTGTAGCCTCTACTAATTCTGACATGGATTTTGTGACAAGTTACAGAGGACCCGGATTAATCACGAGGCTATCTGGGTGATGGTTGATAGATTGACTAAGTCTACCTACCTTCTGGTTAGGAAATCCCCAAACACTCTAAGTGTGTAGGCAGATTTATGTGTAAGGAAAATTGTGGAACATTATGTAGCGTTCCAGTAAGCATGATATCAGATAGGGATTCCCGATTCACTTTCCATTTCTGGGAATATTTTTCAGGAAGCTATGGCAACCCGATTGAGTGTTAGCACAGCTTTCCGTCCTCAGACAGATGGTTAGTTAGATAGGACTGTACAGGTTCTGGAGGATATGATGAGAGCATGTGCCATTGATTTTATAAGCTCCTGGAATGATCAATTATTACTAATCGAATTCGCTAATAATGATAGTTGTCACTTGAGTATCGGGATGACTTTATATATGAGGCATTGTATAGCCGTAGGGGTTGTTCCCGATTTGGATAAGAAGAAGTGGGTGACATATAGAAAATTGTTCCCGAATTGGTCGGACAAAACTCTGAGGATGTTCAGTTGATTGTGAGAGATTAAGAACACCTCAGAGCAGATAGAAAAGCTATGATGACAAGAGACAGAAACCATTGGAATTCAATGAGAGTGAATCAGTATTGTCGAAAATTACTTGTCCTAAGGACATAACGAGATACGGAAAGAAGGCAAATTGAGTGTTGTTAGATTGAATCCTTTGAGATTGGACAAAGTGGGAGATAAGGCCTATAGGTTGGCGTTACCACTTAAATTAGCAGGCATCCACATTGTGTCCCATCTTTTGATGCTTCGAAAATACTATCCAGACCCAGCATATGTGATTGGATATGAGCTCCAATAGCTTAACTCAATGAAAGTATAACGTATGTTGAAAAATCGATTCGGGTATTAGATGGAAAGAGAAAGTGTTGAGGTTTAAGATGATCTCCCTAGTCAAGTATGTTGGTAGTATTGCACTCCGAGAAAAGTCACTTGAGAATGACAGTATATGATACGATAGACATACCCGAAGTTGTTTATGGATCCATTTGATTTGGTTCTAATTTGGAGGACCAAATTTCTTAAGTGGGGAAGATTATGTAAGACCCGATTTTTATCGTAAGAGCAAAGGGAATGAATAAAAATTTTCGAATGCATTTAAAAAATGCAAAGGATTGAAATGAAATTTTCAAACATGTTGAAGGGCAAAATGATCAAAAGATCGAAAGTCGGTATAAATTTGATAAGAAAATTTAATTAAAAATAATAGATTTGAGAATCTTGATCAAGAACGAATAAATAATTAAATTTCGGATTAAATTATCAAGATATGAATTTACTGGAATTAATCAAAATTTTCACTTGGGACAATATCCCGAAAATATGAAGAAAATACATCGAAAAAGGTTAAAATATAATAAGTAAATTAAATAAATTAATTTAAATAAAATATAATTTTTTAGATATTTTTGGCATTTTTAGAATATAATAATGAATAAAATAATAATAAACTAAATTATAAATAAATAAATAAAAAGAGAAAGGAATCTGAAAAATGAAAACGAAAAGGAAAGAACAGACGAAGAAGCCGAACCCGAGGAAGAGGAGACCACCAGCGACCATCCGGCGACCCAACGGCCAAGTGAAGGGCCGACGAAGGAAGCCAGCGACCCCGCGACCCACCAGACATCGGCGACGCGCCCAACTGGCGACGAAAAGAGCAGATCGGTGAAGGAATAGCCGCGAAGAAGATAAGAGAAATTTGGCGGCCACCGGCACGATTTGATCAACCTCGACCCTAGCCGAACGTTCCCCTGCTCTAGGCACTCCGATTGGCGCCAAAAATGGCTTGAGAACTAGCCGAAAAAGAGAAGAACGGTGACGGGAAAGCCTGAACCGGTACAGATCGGTTCAGTAAGAAGAGAACAGGGCTGAACCGACCGGTCTGAATCGGGTTGAACAGGACCAAACCGTTTCAGCCCAGAAAGAGAGGAAAAAAAGAGAAAAAGAGAAAAACAAAAAAAAGAGGAAGATTTTTGGGGATACACTGGAGTTCGGGTAAGTTGGTGAGAGGTCAAAAGTGATCGATTTGATTTCTAAAAAATTTATTTAAATTATAATTGATCAAAAATTAACCCAAAATTAAATACAAAATTGTGCAGTTCAATGATAAATCATGTACGTGAGACAATCAAACTTCGATTTTCGCACCATCGCATAATCTCGAGTAAGTAATGCTCATTTACGACAATTTATGTAATTATTCGCGTATTAAAGATTTATTTTACGAATTTCGGATTTAATTCTGCAATTAGTGAATTATATTGGGATTTTTGAATTAATTGTCGTAAATGATATACGAGCTATTCAAAGAGTTTGGAACGAAGCCCAATGGGTATTGAGAGCCCAATAGGCCTCGATGATGTGAATAGTAAGTGAAAATGGACGTAAAATCGGAGTAAGGCCCAATAAGGTGTAATTGGGCCCAATAAGAGTAAACGGGCCCAACAATTTAAATTTAAGCTCAATAAAGGTTAAATATGGATAAGTGTATTTTATATAACTCAATAATGGTTATATGCAGCTCCAGAGATTTAATTGGGAGCAAATCGGACTGAGCGAAATTCTCTACATTAGAAAAGTCAAAATGTACACAGAATCGAGGTAAGGGAATTTTGTAAGCGCTTAGAGATATCTGCGCGTATTTTTGGGGTTATTTACATTACGTAGAATTTCATAAGGTATCTAGAAATAGAATAATAATTTTTACGAAAATCGAGATATATGTGAAAAATTACGATTTTACCCCTAGTTAGGAAAATTTTAAAAAGGGTAGTAAGGCTATGAAATTGCATGATTTTCATGTTTTTGATATTCCTACGATTATATTGCTTTAATTTAAGCAAATTGTGGATAGGCTGGAGGTTTATTTCATGTTTTTACATGAATGGGCACGAATTATGTGCCAGTTGTGATTTTTTATTTGTTTTAGTGAAATTGAGTAGCCTATCATGTCTTTTATGAGTTTTAAATCGTACGTGGATTTTACTTGGTCTTATGCATCCGTACTAGAGCATTGCTCGTATGTGAATTTAAATTGGATTTATAATTATTTTTAAGTCGTACTGGAGCGCTGCTCGTACGCAGATTTCATTGATTTTATGAAACCATGCTGGAGCTTCGCTCGCACGAGGGTTTTTCTGATATCATGAATATGCATGGAACTGTGCTGGAGCTTCACTCACACAGGAATTTTATGACATGCATATGACCGTGCTGGAGCCTTTTGTAGACTGTGTGTCACAGTGAGAAGATATGCTAGCATGTGTAGATTGAGACATGGGTTGGTTATCGACATGGTTTTGAGTGGGATAAGACCTATGGCAGGCATCCCCAGATTGTGATATTGGGTTCATGGAGTACGTTGTACCGTGTATGTCACACGGAGTACGTTGTACCATGTAGTCATGACTATTGTATTTACGTTACTTGATATTCTGGCGAGTAGGATTTGACCCCACCTCCTATTATAGTTATGATACCCCACACACCGGGATCCGTGTAGCCTGGGATCACAGGGACATAGTCCTCGATTGTTTCCCTACAGTAACCTGCATGTCTCACATGATATATATTTGATTGGTCTTGTTAGACCAAGGTAGACCCAAGGGAGGGGTCGAGCCTGATTTGTGACGATTTTCATGAAATGTGGTATTAAATGAGAAATTGATGGGTTTTTATGAGGATATTAATGATTTTAAAGATGTGCTGAATCCCTCTGGGATTGTTTTGAAGAATTTTATTGTACCGAGCATGAGAGGTTTTACATGAGATGTTTTTCATGTTTTACATGTCGATTCATGTTTTACTATATATGATATACTCATACATGGCATGGTTTTAATTTCCTCATGCTCGAGATATAAATGTTTTACATGTCATGCCTTTACTGGCATGTAGATAGTGTAGTTATCTACCTAGTTACATTATTGCCTTACTGAGAAAGTTGTGCTCACCCTTTCATTTTCCACCCTACATGGTACATTCAGTAGAAGAGAGTGACACTAGTCTTGCATTTCGGTTATCCGCTGCTTCCTATCAAGACCAACTATACACATTCGTATAATTTTTGTATCTGAACATATAGAGGCACAATACTGTACACAGATGTAATATTGGGGATGTATTTAGTTAAAATAAATTGATATGTAATTGAAATATCGAAAATAGATGTTAAGGTAAGTAACATGACAGGAGGGACTAACATCAACTCATAGCCCAACTGTTAGTAGTGAAACTGTTCACGACGGGTAAGGAAATGAAAAAGAAAAAAATTTGTAGGGATTTTTAGGAAAAATGGGTCGTGACAGCATGTTATTTCAGATCATGTACGCACGGTTGTATTTTGTGGGATGTGTCAGTTGGATAATGTCTTATAAAGCATTAATGTAATGGATTGTTTTCTTAGGCTACTCCTTTTCAGTTTTCAAGAAATTAACTTACTTATGTGATCTATGTGTTTAGCAATGTATATAAGTTGCGGTTATGGGTTGCTTAATGAGTTGAGTTTCGACAATACTATGCTACAGTGTTTATTAAATTGTGGTTTTGTAGTGAGCAACTTGTATTTGGCAGGAGAGTTTGTTTTCTGAATTTATATTGTTATGCTGCCGAATATTTGGTAGAAATCTATTTTTCCCAAACATGATAGTTCACAATTATCCTTACATTCTTTAAAGAGGGGCATGAATTCTTACATTGTACACAAAACAACAAGTAAAATGATCCATAAAGGCATTTACATTATCTTATAGCACAATTTCGCTTAACATTGCGCATTTCCGTTTAAGGTTAGGTCACGGGGTGTGACATTATATGCATGTGTTAGGGTATAATTATTTAGGTAAATTAGAAATTTAATTAGAAATATAAATAAATAAATAAATAAATAAATAAATAAAGTAATAAGTATAAATAAATAAAAATAAAAAATAATAAAAAATAAAGAAAAGAGAGGACAAGATCGTGTGACAGGGTTCTCCTTTTCACGTGACCCGAGCTATCTTCCTCCCCCCTCTATTTTTTTCCTCTCCCTCTCCCCAATTTTTTCCCCTTTACCGTCCACACCTCTTCACTGCCGACGACCAAATCGGAACCCCGAATCGACAGTCTCCCTCTCCACCACAGATAGTTCCCCTCCTCTTTCCCGAACAACCCGAAAACTCGAGAACCTGAAACCCTTTCTCCCTCTGTTTAGCATGCTGGCCACCGGAGAGGACACCGACCATCACCCAAACTACGAGTTCCAATAGCGATTGACATCCCCATTTCCCCTCAGACATAGTTCCCTTCCCCTTTGATGCCAACAACATCGAAACCAATTTTTCTGCTTCTCCATTTTTGAATCCATGAGCTTCTGGGTAAAAACAAAAATTTTAATTAGCTCAATTTCTATGGAAATTGTGTTATAGATGTAAAATTATTGTAGAAATCAATTTAAATTTGTGTTTTGAAGAATTTAAGAAAATTAGGGATTTGTAATTTGACAGAAATTGGGGATTTCGAGAATAAGGCAAAGAATTAAATTTTTTGAGTTAAATTATGAAGAATTAGAATTTGATTTTTGTTGAAAACGATGTAATGGGCATAAAGGAGTAAATTCGGCCACTAAGAAATTTGTAGGGAAAATTTTGTCAGTTAGGAAAATCACGCTAACATGGGTTTTGAGAATATAAACTTAGTTTAAACATGGTATAACAATATTTTGGAGAGGATTTAAGTATAAAAAAGTTGTGATTCTAGATTTAAGAACACTTGAAGAAATCTAGAGATTAAGAAAAATTAGGGATTTCATTATGAGGAAGGAACTTATAAGTGATGTAGCGTTTAATTTACTGTTTATGTAAATATAATGAATTAATTGATAAAAACTTCGGTTTGGACTTTTGCGCATGAAGTTTCGGCTATTAGGATTTAATTAGGGATTATCTAATTTGTATATGCTTTAATGAGTTATGGCTATTTAGACTGAAGGGGGAATGGGTCTTAGCATTTTGGATACATGAAGAAGGATGAGAATTTTGATTCGATGGAGTTTTCATGGTTTAAAACTAGTAAATTAGGATGAAATCAATATTTAGTTAATGGTTGCGTAATCGAATTTGAGTAAATTGATATTAAATCGAATGAAAACGGATGTTGATGATACCTCGATGTTATTCACGGATTTTGCAACAAATATCTCTTCGAGTGATAAGACGAGCGAAAAGGAGATAGAGGCACATATATGCGTGCATAAGGCGATAAGGGTAATTGGTGCTCATCGCTTTTGTGGTAAGGTATTTATATAATTTGTCTCTAATAGGATACCTTAGGTTAAGTTAAAATTTTATTAGGAACACTTAGGCTGTTAGTTTAGTTAGGATTTATTTTGAACTGGTTATCTAGCTTACCCGATTTTCACCAATACTTTAACATTTGTTTGTAGTTACAAGCCTTAGTCAAAATGATTTTATAGTTATATAAATAAACTAAATTTGAGTGCCAAATAAAAATGGTTAAACCCAAATGAGTACAAACATCTCACTACTTGATTTTATTGTTTTACGCATCTATGCATGATGTTTACAAAATGGTTACATGGGCTATTTTGAATGTGATTTGGGAAAGTGCAATATATATACTTTTAAACAAATTGATAGTTGTCTGTTTTAAAATGATATTGTATGTTTTAAAGTCAATGTTTTACTTTCCTAAACCTTGGTTTTGAATTAAAGTGATTGCGTACTTATACTGTACATCCATTGTGGTGGTTTATTTTTTAGAATACTAGCAATCCCCGAAAATGCCTTTATGGTAGTCATGTCCTGTGAGAGCCATCTCTAGCACTGGTAGGAGGTTCTATGTGATTGCCCAACGGTGCCAAATGCTTTACAGGGATGCCTATGTGGCATCAAAGTTATGGGTCGTGAGAGCCACCTCTATCACTGGTAGGAGGTTCTATGTGATTACCCTACAGTGCCAAGTGCTTCACGGAGATAGTTTATGGGTCGTGAGAGCTACCTCTAGCACCGGTAGGAGGTTCTATGCGATTTTCCTATGATGCGAAGTGTTTCACGGAGATGCCTTCGTGGCATCGAGATTTTTATGCTACCTATTATTGTAGACCTTGATCTCGTCTTCAGTACCCTAGTCCAGAACTGATCAGTTTAGGATAGGGTGGTAGTCACTATGGCCATAGGTGTTTACATTGTGTAACTAGTTTCATGACAAGTGAAGGATTGTACCACATCTCTTCTATTTGTATTAAATATTTAATTTGAGCTCATGTATGCCTTTGCTAGACTGTACTTGTTTTCAATACATCATGCTATTTAAATAATTTACATTATGTCAAAACATGCCATTTATTTCAAATCAACATCCACCCCAAAATCATCAGAGCTCAATCCTAAAATCATGAAATCAAAAAATCAAATGATAAGTAATATGTGATTTCGCAAAGCAAATAACATGCGATTTTGTAAAGCAAGTGACATACGAGACTAGGCAAGAATCATGGTAATAACTCTATGACTATGGCCATATACTCTGTGATCCTAGGCTACACAGATCCTAGTGTGCGGGGTATCACATCACATCTGAGGCTGCCCTAAGAGGTGGGTACCAAACCTTCCCGCCAGCCAACCAGATCACTAGTCCGAAGACTACACATCATATATCACGGCACGGTACAACGTACTCCATGCTGTAAGCATGGTACAACATACAACCCATGCCCACGTCATCTTAATATCCAATGCCATGTCTCAAAATGCACATGCGAGCATATTAAATTGGTGTGACACACAGTCTACATAATGCACCTAGCAGGGCCTTATGCATGTCATATAAAAATCTAGTGCGAGCAAAGCTCCAACACTATGTCATGTATAAAATCATGTAAAATCGAGTGTAAGCCGAGCTTTTAGCACCCTGTCACATGTACAAATCATGTCAAATCATGTGCGAGCAATGCTCTCAGCACGTTTTGTTTCCACATATATCATGTAGGTGGCTCAATTTCAAAGAATGGTTTTCAAAACCAAAATCAGCACCTGCCATGTGCTATTTTATATAAATTGATAAAACTTCAGTCAGCCTACCCATATCCTTGTTGAAAAGCATTAAAATTCATCAAGAACACTTAGTTCCTACTTTTCATAACTTTTTTCTAAAAGTGAAAATTCTTACCCTTCACAGGGGTAAAATCGTCATTTACCCTCTCGGGTCGAAATAAATATTATATAATTTTCTAAAAAGCAATATTTCATAGTGACAACACTCAAAACATGCTATTTATGCATATTCCTATCCAATCCTAACTCTTTCAAAATTTCCCTTAGTAAGGGCAAAATGATAATTTTCATATGTCGGGTCTCTACCGATATTTTCCATATTCAAAATTTATATACAATTTAATTATTTGAAAATCTACCTTAATATACGTATAGTTACCTCTAGCTACTCACAAAATTCCCTTACCTCGTAGATCTTGGGGCAGCACAAAATTGTCAGTTCTCAAGATTGCCTCGTTTTTCGTGTCGAATTCTTGCGCTACCCAAAACGATACTAATTCATCATATATTGATCAATTTCATCTTAGCATACTCAATTTTGATTTATCTTCTTGAAGTTTGACCAATTTTAACTTTTCGGTCAACTTTTTTAGTTTTCTCGATTTTACCGATTTAGTACCGTTTTTGGCTAATTTCATTATTCTAATTTCTCATTTCATTACTTCATTAACCTTATGACTCATTTAAGTTCATAAATCATACTAGTCACTTTGCCAAATTTTTAATTCTTTCACTTTTCGATTTTATACTGAGTTAAGCAATAAATCGGGCTTTCTTGGTATGAATTTAACCGTTAACAACCTTAGATCCATCAAATTTTCACCACAAACACATCAACACCTTGCTTTCCAGAATTCAAATCATCCATAGAATTTAAATCATCCAATGCCATTTAACTAAAAACCTTCTAAAAACACCAAACAACAACATATATGAACTTCATCATCATCCATCAACTTTACCTCGGGTTTGACCAAGGTTGACCATGTTTTTCTTCCTCCAATTTATCCTCAACTGTAATTTAACATGTATAGAACTTAGAATCATAAAAAACTACAAGAAAACTCAGCCAAAGAATAAAAAACTCCAAGTTCCTCACTTACCAAAAATAGGGCAAATCTGTCTACTATTTTTATTTTGAGTTTTTCACGTAGGAAATGAACTTATTTATTGCTAAATTTTTTATATGTTATATAGGACTGAAAGAGGAATATTTAATCCTTCTTGTCCAAGACCTGAATCTGGCTGGAATGTCATCGAAAAAAATCACGTACTGAGGGGAAAGGGAGGACACCTTTGGGAATGAAGAGGAGGGGATTGCTCTTAGTTGCAAAGTCCAATTTGGTTGATTTTATGCCTCCTGAAAGCTTAAGAAGTCTAATTTCAGACTTGAAAATTTTTGTTTGAATTGATTACCCTAAAGTCTCCAAATTTGACAAAAACGGAGGCTTGGTTGGCAGACTGAAGGCGACATATTTCTATCCTGATTTTAGAAAATTCAAAAAACAAATCATTCTAGTCCAATTTTCTCCAAATTTCTACTTATCAAGTGTTATACTATGTCCCTAGTATGTTTCATAAAAATTTGGGGGTCACTTGTTTGAGAACAATTTCCCGATTGGGCCCATTTTGTACGATTTGGTCAATATCGAGTAAAATGGCTTAAAGTTTTCAATTTACCTTAAAAATGAATTTAATCCTCGAAACCTCCATATTTCCACTTGATTTTGATTTCTTAAGTCCATTTCACCTTATATTAATTTTCTATGGTCTCAAAATAATTTTTGGGAATTTCTAGAATTAAATTTGAATTTATTTCTAATTCCGAGCCCATTTGCTCGGTTTAGTGCAAAACTTGAACCTTACTAACTTTTTCACATCCAATACCTTAGTTTTCGTTTCTAATCATCATTTCATGACCATATATAAAATTCTTAAGAATTTCTCGAGCTTAAGGTCTTACCTCGATTTTCATGCCACCGGGCCCCATGCTGCTAACCCTAATGCTTCGGTGGTTTCGAGCTTGCACAACAGTATTCCGAGTTCTCAATTACTTCTTAATTTTCCAATTAAGAAATAAAGTGGAAAAATTTTGAGTTTTACATATCTCCCCACCTTATAAGAATTTGATCCTCCGAATTCAAGTTAGTCCATCGAATAATTGCGGGTACCTCTCTTTCATGTGGCTCTTTAGCTCCCACGTTGCTTATTCTGTTGAGTGGTGTCACCAGAGAACCTTTACCAATAGAATTATCTTAGATCGAAGTACCTTCTCTTGTCTGTCGAGGATCTGGATCGGTTGTTCAATATAACTCATGTCTTCCTAAATCTCCAATGGTTCGTACTCGATGACATGAGAAGGGTCCGGATAATACTTCCTCAACATGGAAATGTGGAAGACATCATGTATACCTGACAACTATGGGGATAGTTCAAGTCGGTAAGCAACTTCTCTCACTTTATCCAATATTTCAAATAGACCAATGAAGCGAGGACTGAGCTTCCCTTTCTTCCCAAAGCGTGTGACACCCTTCATCGGAGACACTTTCACAAATACAGAGTCCCCAACTTGAAATTCCAGAGGACGTCTTTCGCACATCTATATAACTCTTTTCTCTACTTTGTATTATCCTCAATTTATCATAGATTAGCTTAACACCTTTAGTTGCCTGTTCGACCAGTTCGGGAGCAAGTATTTTCCTATCACCCACTTCTTCCCAGGCAATCGGGGATCTATATCTCCAGCCATATAGAGCTTCATAAGGAGCCATACCAATGCTAGCATGATAACTGTTATTATAAGCAAATTTAGCAAGAGAAAAATGATCATCCCATGAGCCCTTAAAGTCTAAGGCACACACCCTTAACATTTCCTCTAAGGTATGAATAGTCCGCTCGGATTGACCATCTGTCTGAGGATGATAGGCGGTGCTCAAATTCAGTCGAGATCCCATTGCTTCTTGAAAACGAGTCTAAAACCTCGAAGTGAATCGGGAATCTGTATCAGAAGTAATACTCACAGGAGTCCCAAGTAATCATATCACCTCTCTGACATATACATCTGCTAGCTTATCGAGTGAATCAGTGGTCTTGATAGCAAGGAAGTGGACACTCTTAGTCAGTCTATCCACAATTACCCATACTGCATCATGACCTCTCTGGGTTCTTGGTAAACCCATAATAAAATCCTTAGTAATATGCTCCCATTTCCAAGTAGGCACCGATAATGACTTAAGCAATCCTGCTGGCTTCTGGTGCTCAGCCTTAATCTATTGGAAAACTAAACATCTAGCCACAAAATCTGCCACATCTTTCTTCATTCTTGTCTACCAATACACTTTTCAGAGATCATGGTGCATCTTAGTACTACCTGGGTACATGGTGAATCGAGAACAGTGAGACTCTTTCAGAATGCTCTGTCACAGGTTGTCATCATGGGGTACACAAATACGTCCCCGAAATAACCCATCATTACTGACCAAAAAGTCTTACTGCGATCTCTCCTCGGCCTGACTAACCATATCCAATAACTTCTTATCATTTCTCTATCTTGCCCATATCTGATCCAGTATACTGGGCTCCATCTGTAGGCTAGCCATAAACCCATCCTCAACCTCATCAATACTGATTCTGAGCTCGACAAACTGTTTTAACAAGTCCCATTCTCTAATCATCATATAGTCCCATTCTCTAATCATCATATAGGACATCATACCTTTTCTACTGAGGGCATCTGCTACCACATTCATCTTGCCCGGATGGTACAAAATTTTGCAGTCATAGTCCTTCAGAAGCCCTAGCCATCTTCTCTGCCTCATATTCAGCTCCTTCTGTGAGAACAAATACATGAGGCTTTTATAATCAGTGAAAATTTGAAATTTCTCACCATAAAGATAGTGGCGCCATATCTTCAGTGCAAACACTACGACTGCCAACTCTAAGTCATGGGTCGGATAGTTCCTCTTATATATTTTAACTGTTGGGATTCATAAGCGACTACCTTGCCATCCTGTATTAATACACAGCCCAATCCTTGATGTGAAGCATCTATATATACAGAAAAACCTCCTGAGTTGGTAGGAATGGTGAGAATCGGAACGGTGGTCAATCGACGCTTCAGTTATACAAAACTCCTTTCACAATCATTATTCCATACAAATGCCACATTCTTCCTAGTGAGACATGTCAATGGAGCAACCAACTTAGAAAATCCCTCTATAAACCGTTTGTAATATCCAGCTAAACCCAGAAAACTCCTAATCTCTATGACTGTCTTGGGCCTCTCCCACTGAACTACTGCCTCGATTTTGGATGGATCCACTAACACACCATCCTTTGACACCACATGACCTAAAAATGAAATTTGCTCTAACCAGAAGTCACACTTACTAAGTTTAGCATACAACTTCTTCTCTCGGAGGGTCTGTAATACAATCCTTAGATGTTGCTCATGCTCTTCCCTGGATTTCGAGTACACCAAAATGTCATCGATAAAGACGATAACAAATCGATCCAGGTATGGCTTAAATACATCATTCATCAATGCCATAAAAGCTGCAGGAGCATTCGTCAATCCGAATGGCATAACCATAAGCTTATAGTGGCCATAACAGGTCCGAAATGCTGTCTTGGGTACATTGTCATCTCGAATCCTTAACTGATAATACCCGAATCTTAGATCTATCTTAGAAAAGACCTGCACTCCCTGAAGTTGATCTAAGAAATCATCGATGCGTGGAAGGGGGTACTTATTCTTGATGGTAACCTTATTCAACAACCTGTAATCAATGCACAGTTGAAGGCTTCCATCCTTCTTCTTAACGAACAATACCAGAGCTCCCCAGGGTGAGACACTCGATCTAATCGGAGCCATTTTGTATGGTGGCTTGGATATTAGCTCTTTACCAGGTGCAAATTTATACAAAACTCCATCTCTTTCTTCGGTGGTAACCCTGGTAAATCATTCAAAAAAACAAATGCAAATTCCTTAACCATAGGAATATCTCCCAACTCTGGATGCGTCTTATCCATATCAACCACATATGCCAATAAACCTTTAAAATATTGATCATCTGATCAGCATAAATTTTCATCATTTAATTACAACAACTACTATTTTCATTTCTTTTCAAAACATGTTACAATACATTTCTCAGGGGTAGAAAACGTTACTATCTTAGAATAGCAATCCTATACAGCATGATTCTTAGCTAACCAATCCATTCCTAGTATTACATCAAAATCCTTCATATCCAACATAATGAGATCAACTGACATATCCCTTTCTCCTATCTTCAACTTGCAATCTCTACACACATACTCTACCAACTGATTCTCATTCATTGGAGTACTAATTAGTAACTTTCTACTTAACGAGGAAAACTTTACATGTTTCAACAATTTAAAAGCAAATGAAGGCGATACAAATGAATGTGTAGAACCAGGATCAATCAAAACATATGCTTTAAAATCAAAGATCAGGATGGTACTTTTCACCACATTTGACGACTGACCTGCAGTATCCTGGTCCAAGGCATGTACTCGCCTTCTGCCAATCACCTTCTTTCCCTTTTCTTCAATTGTCGCTCTCCATCTCGGAGTAAGAGTATCAGCTGGAGCTCTCTTTGGCTCCTTGCCTTTCTGTGGGGCACTCTCAGTCATCTCTGGGCAATTCCGAATCACATGCCTAGGTTTCTCACATCGGTAACATATAACAGGGGATCCATAACATGGCTGAGTTCCATGGTACCTACATACTTAATTCACTATTCTGTAGTAGGTCGTAGCCCTCCAATCCCTATACCCTTTGCTGGAGCTATGGCCGAATAGACGGGAGGCTTAACTGTCCTCTCCTGAATTTTCTCAATCTTCGGCCTCTTCCTAGAAAATCTCATGCTTCCTTTATAACTGAAGCCTCTGTCTACCATCGGTCTCTTTCTATCTTTGTCCCTCACTCTACCAACCTTTCTAAACTCTGAGGTAACCCGCTCAATGTCTTGTTCACACAATTGTGCCCTATGCATTGCCTCCTCATAGGCCGGTATATCAAAGGGAACCAATCGGGACCTAATGGATGGTCTCAATCCATCCACAAACTTTTAGACCTTCTTAACCTCATTGTTCATCGTGTCAAGATTGTATCTGCCCAAGGAGATAAATTTTGTCTCATACTCATCCACTGATCTACTCTTCTAGGTCAAATCCAAGAATTCCATTTGTAGCCTCCGCTGTGTAGTATCCATAACATATTGCCTCTGAAAGACCTCTAAAAATGCATCCCAGCGTATCTCTATATGTCGGGCTCTCAAAATGGGTCTAGTGGACTTCCACCAATGCTCTGTCGATCCTTTCAGCATAAATGTAGCAAATGCTACCATCTCGATAGTATTACACTCGAAAAACCCATATAGTTTCTCAATCTCATTCACCCAGTCCTCTGCAGCTACTGGGTCCTTAACTCCACTGAAAGATGGTGGGTTAAATTGCTTAAACTATCTTAATCTATCCAAGTCACATCCATAACCCCAATCTCTTCTACCATGTGGTGGAGTAATAGTAGGAGGTGTTTCCTGTACTGTTGGGGGTGTGGGAGTATCTATAGTCTGAGGTTCTTGGGCTTGCTGTATAGACATCTCAGGGTTAGTCGTCTGTTCATAATCACCCTGCACAGCTGTACCTTGCCCGTCCTCAGCTCCAGGCAATGACTGGGCAATTAACTCCAAAATCGCCTCTAAGCTCTGCTCTATCCTCGCGAAGTGCGCCTCAATATTTTTTGGTCTCCCTGTTGGACCTTGTGGAGCATGCTCAACATTAGCCTCCACTTCTACCTCTTCATGAGTCTCATGTGGTATCGACTCAGCATAGCCCCTAAGCCTACCCCTACGGCCTCTAGCTCGTGCTCTCGTCCCTCTACCATGGCGGGTATCAGGCATAATGCCTAAATTCCTACATTCAAAATAATTTCTAAGTCAATTCCCATCTCAATATACACAATTGCATCTAAACAAAGCATAGTAACATGGTGATGTAAACTTTCTATTTCCTAATACCGACTCACATCAGACTAACTCAGCTCTGATACCACCTATGTCACGGCCCTTTTTATCTAAAATCACTACAAATTTTTCGCTTTTTCCTTTCCCTGTCGTGAATAGTCTCACCACCAACAGTTGGGCTATGATTCGGTATTAGTCATACCTTACCGTCTACCATGTCATTCATTTCTTATTCTATTCAGAAGTAATCATTTACATTTCATAACCATAATACTACAACTTCGTACTTGTTTTTCAATATTTACATTCCCCATATTACATTCTAAAACCATTACTGTGCTGTCACATGTTTAGATACAAAATGATACCAGTGTGTATACCTTTCGATGATGGGAAGCAACGGATACTAAGAGTACAAGTTCTCAGCCGCTCACTAACTATTGCGAGTGCTTTGAAAAGGGGGTGAAAATGAAAGGGTGAGCAAACCACGTGCTCAATAAGGCAATCATGTGAGCAAGTAGATAACCATACAATCTACATGTTCATGATTCCATGCATGAAATCATTTTCTTTCGAAATCATACTTAAATACGAATCTCATGCATACTTTTATGCCAGATAAAATCATTCGTATAAAATAATTCATTTCATGAAATGGCAGATAAAGCATGGAATTATACGTCATGCTATTTAAATAATTCACATTATGTCAAAACATGCCATTTATTTCAAATCAACATCCGCCCCAAAATCATCTGAACTCAGTCCCAAAATCATAAAATCATGAAATCAAAAAATCAAATAATAAGTAATATGTGATTTCGCAAAGCAAAGAACATGTAATTTCACAAAGCAAGTGACATGTGAGACTAGGCAAGAATCATGGTAATAACTCTAGGACTATGGCCATATCCTCTGTGATCCCAGGCTGCATGGATCCTAGTGTGTAGGGTATCACATCACATCTGAGGCTGCCCCAGGAGGTGGGTACCAAACCTTCCCGCGAACCAATCAGATCACTAGTCCGAAGACTACACATCATATATCACGGCACGGTATAACGTACTCCATGCTGTAAGCACGGTACAACGTACACCCCATGCCCACATCATCTCAATATCCAACGCCATGTCTTGAAATGCACGTACGAGCATATTAAATTAGTGTGACACACAGTCTACACAATGCTCCAAGCACGACCTTATGCATGTCATATAAAAATCTAGTGCGAGCAAAGCTCCCAGCACTGTCATGTATAAAATCATGTAAAATTGAGTGCAAGCCAAGCTTTCAGCACCCTGTCACATGTACAAATCATGTCAAATCTCGTGTGAGCAATGCTCTCAGCCCGTTTTGTTTCCACATATATCATGTAGGTGGCTTAATTTCAAAGAATCGTTTTCAAAACCAAAATCAGCACCTGCCACGTGCTATTTTCTGTAAATTGATAAAACTTCAGCCAGCCTACCCATATTCTTATTGAAAAGCATTAAAATTCATCAAGAACACTCAGTTCCTGTTTTTCATGACTTTTTCTAAAAGTGGAAATTTTTACCCTTCACAGGGGTAAAATCATCATTTACCCTCTCGGGTTGAAATAAATATTATATAATTTACTAAAAAGTAGTATTTCATAGTGAAAACACTCAAACCATGCTATTTATACATATTCCAGTCCAATCCTAACTTTTTCAAAATTTCCCTTAGTAGGGGCAAAACGATAATTTTTCTATTTTGGGTCTCTACTGATATTTTCCATATTCAAAATTTATATACAATTTAATTATTCAAAAATCTACCCAAAAATATGTATAGCTACCTCTAGCTACTTACAAAATTCCCTTACCTCGTAGATCTTTGGGAAACACAAAATTTTCGGTTCTTGGGATTGCCTCAATTTGCATGTCGAATTCCTGAGCTGCCCAAAACGATACCAATTCATCATATATTGATCAATTTCATCTTAACATACTCAATTTTGATTTATCTTCTTGAAGTTTGACCAATTTTGACTTTTCAGTCAACTTTTTTGGTTTTCTCGGTTTTACCAATTTAGTGCCATTTTTGGCTAATTTCATTATTCTAATTTCTCATTCCATTACTTAATTAACCTTATGACTCATTTAAGTTCATAAATCATAGTAGTCACTTTGCCAAATTTTTAATTCTTTCACTTTTCGGTTTTATAGTGAGTTAAGCTATAATCAGGCTTTCTCGGTATAAATTTAACTGTTAACAATCTTAGATCCATCAAATTTTCACTACAAACACATCAAAACCTTGTTATCCAGAACTCAAATCATCCATAGAATTTAAATCATCCAATTCCGCTTAACTAAAAACTTTATAAAAACACCAAAAAATAACATATATGAACTTCATCATCATCTATCAACTTTACCTCGGGTTTAACCAAGGTTGACCACGTTTTTCTTCCTCTAATTTATCCTCAACTGTAATTTAACATGTACAAAACTTAGAATCATAAAAAAACTACAAGAAAACTCAGCCAAAGAATAAAAAATTCCAAGTTCTTCACTTACCAAAAATAGGGCAAATCTATCCACTATTTTTATTTTACATTTTTCACATCAAAAATGAACTTCTTTGTAGCTGAATTTTTTATATGTTATAGAGAACTCAAGGAGGAAGATTTGATCCTTCTTTGTTGACACTTGAATCTGGCCAAAAGGTCACCAGAAAAATTGCGTACTGAAGGGAAAGGGAGGACTCCTACAGGAATGAAGGGGAAGGGATTGCTCTCAGTTGGAAAGTCCAATTGGGTTGATTTTTATGCCTCCTAAAAGCTTAAGAAGTCTAATTTCAGACTTGAAAGTTTTGGTTTAAATTTAATACCCTAAAGTTGTCACGACCGTCATCTGTGACTTAACCAAAACCAATACAAATGTTTTGCATTTTTTTAACTTACCTTTCCTCTCATCAATGGTTGGGTTGTGATTCGATGTTAGCTTCCTCGCATACCATATCATCCATACATGTCAATATACTCTGACTTTAACTTCTTTTATAATACATGTAAGATTATATAAAATCTAATACAAATACGTTCCCCATAATATATATTGTATACATCACTGTGTTGTTTCTATGTTTAGATACATAACCGTACAAAATATGTATACCTGACGATCGATAGGAAATAGCAGCAGACAACAGGAATACTATCCCTCAAATGCTCTCACTCTACTGCTGATGCTCTATAGAGAGATATAAAGAAAAAGGGGGTGAGCATACAACGCGCTCAGTAAGGAAATCAGGCAAGCAAGTAGATATCTACAATATCTACTCAAAATAATGCTATGCCTCAAAACTTTATTTCCTTAACTCATTTTCAAAGCATGTCTTTAAATATATATATATATACTTGTACAGATTAAATCCCATGTACAGAAATCATGCTTTCTTTCTCAAATGTAGGCATGTAGTGCAAAACAATGCATCTTTATAATTTCACAATGCCTTTAGATAAATCATGCCATGTATATTAAATCACAATAAATATGGCATTAAATCATTCACATCACGAAATTGGAGTCCGACCCATCCCTCAGGTCTATCCACAATTAAATCAGTCAATCAGGTGATATATCATGTGAGACTCTATGGTGAAAAATGTAAATAGTATCTTGGACTATGATCATATCCGACAATGTGATCCCAGGCAACACAGATCTCGGTGTGCGGGGCATCACTGTTGTAACGGGAGGGGGGTCAGTCCATCACAACCGTCAGCTATATCCTCCTCAACTCCACAACACTACATGGTACAATGTACTCCATGCCACATACATGGTACAACGTACTCTGTGGACCCTACATCACAGTCAGGGTGCCTGCCATAGGTCTTAGCCCTCAAAACCATGGAATATCATACCACGTCTCTAAATACTCATGCGAATCCTCTCACAATGTGATACTCAGTCTACACAAGGAAATCAAGCATGGTTTTCAACATGTATTATATATCACATACAGTGCGCGCCTTTGACCGCGACTCACAGTCGACACTCCGTTCAAACACTATTTCACATCACAAACTTAGACTCTAGTGCGAGTAAACCTCTAGCAACTAGGTCAATGCATAGTTCATGTTTCAAATCAAGTACGAGCAATAGCTCCAGTACCATGCTATGCACAATATCATTAAATCAACTACGAGCAATAGCTCCAGTACTATGTCATGTATAAATCATGAAGAATCGAGTACAAGTAACGCTCCAATACTCTGTCATGCATCTCATGTAAACTCAAGTACGAGCTAATCGCTCCAGCACTCTCTCATGCATATATCATATAAAACTGAGTACGAGTAAGAACTCTAGTACTCTATCATGCATGTCATGGAAATCTAGTGTGAATCACAATCCAGCACTAATATATGTGGAAAATATATGAAATCCAGTGCGAACTGTGCTCCAGCACGATTTATTCTTACATAATATGATAGATGGCTTTTTAAAAAGGGATGATTTACAAAACATCAAAATCAGCACTATAAAGTGTGCTTAATTCACATCAACCTTAAAATGATTAGCCGATCTATTTATTCTTCTGCTAAACAATAGTAAAACACTCAAAATGGTGGTTTCCATGCTTTTTACAACTTTTCACAAAAGTTAACTTTTTGACTAACTAGGGGCAAAATCGTAATTTACCACTATTAGGTCACAATAATTATTATTCACTTTCTCTGACCCTCAAAATTTTTAAGTGAATGTAAAAGCAGAGGAAAATACATGCAGGTATCTCTAACTACTCACAAAAGTCCCTTACCTGCAATCACTTGAGAAATTTCACTTTCTCAACGCTGCTCAATCCAGTAGTCTAATTTGCTTCTCCAATACTCTCTGGAGCTACATATAACCATTTATCAGGTTAATTACACTTTTCCTACTGTATTTCACCTTAAATATAGTCTATTTTCCTTAATGGGCTTTAATAAACCTTAAAGGGCCTAACTATGCCTTAAGCCCATTTCCATTTTACTATTTATTTTCGTTGGGCCTATTAGGCTTGTGGGACCCACCAACTCTTATTGGGCTTGTCCTAGACCCATTACATCACATTGGGCCTAAAATATTTGGGCTTGGCCCATTGGACCTCTCGGCCACATGCCATGGCCGAGAGCTATCCATGCCGTCGGTCACACCATGGCATGCCATCCATACCTATTTGTTTAGCCAATTCACTTAGGCATTTTCACAAACACTTGGTTGGCAATATTCTTAAACATCACATAGTTCATTTAGGTATTTTATCAAACACCTTGATTGCCAACTTAAAACATGTATTAATTAATCAAATTGATTAATTCTAATCATGCCATAATCATTAACACATGTACATTAATCTATTTATGTCTTAAAATCATATGGACATTCATCAATATTTCACTACTCACTCTCGGCCTAACCAAGATCATAGTTATTTCATATGTTTCAAAGCTTAAAACATATACCCATATACTTAAAATCATTCATACATTAACATATATGAAATTGAAAACTTGAAAATATACCAATAGTTGTGTTCACACTTGGCTGAAACTTTGGAGGCTCACGGTTTGCACTCTATTGCTCATTGATAGCCAATTCCAACATATTTCACTCTCCTTTCAATTTGGAACAACTTCCATGAAGAATGCAAGTTCCAAATATGCCTAATTCCTAGTGATTTCTAGTGAGAGAAAGCTTGGATAATGTGTTTCAATGGTTTCTTCTTCTATCCGAGAATGGTGTGGTGAAGAGGACAATGGTGTGGCTGATTTTATAAGCCACTTACTTAGCCATTAAGCCTTACTTTCCAGCCATTAAGATTGACTTCCTAAAGCTTAGGTATGAGTCACCTAATGAGTCACCTTATGAGTCATGTTTAGCTTTTACTATGGTTAGATATTTATCTAATGGGCTTTCCATTTGGGCTTCTCGGTTTGTGCTTTCTTAATGGGCTTTTGGGCTAAAAATTTTACTATACCTCGGGCCTTTAATTATCTAAATATTTGGCCAATCAATCGGTCCAACAATTTGGTCTAAGGGACCTAAGAATTTCGATCTACGTTTAGTATACCTTAATGGGCTTTAAATTTTCACTTTGGGCCCATTACGTTTTTAACCATTAAATTAAATCTGGAATCCTTCAGAATAAATTATCCTTACTTTCTGGGATGATTATCTTGTATTCTGACCAAGAATATTTTTCCTCAATTTTTCCTCTATACTTAGGTTAATTTTTAACCATGGTTAGTCAACTATAGTAAAAGTCCACTTTTCTTAACTATAGTTGACTTTTTCCTTAACCATTGACCAAGTTGATTTTTTCTCAAAATTTCAAAAGTGTCATATCTTATGTCTTACACTCTCGTCTTTATGTTTTAACCATTCCCGGTAGATAATTACACCCGAAACACCTTAACTAGCTAAAAAGGTCCATTTTACCCTTTTTACTTTTTCTCCCATTCCTTGTGTTCGGAACTAAATCAAGCTGACTTTCCTTCACGAGCTCTCTATATTTTCTCATTTTAAGTTCTTATTTTTATTCAGAATGATTCAGATCCACTTGGTTTAGCCTGTGACTCTTATAGCTCACATTAGGCTTTTTATGTAGCTTTTGCGTGTTAAATCATTTTACTAACACTTTAAATCTAGTAATTACTCTTCTTATGATTCAAGTATAATAATAGAGTGTTCATACACATAGGAATCATAAGGTACAAGCTACATAAAATATGGGTCTGACAAAAGTCTCCAAATTTGACAAAACTAGACGCTTGGTCGATAGACTGAAGGGGACAGATTTCTGTCCTTGTTTTAGAAAATTCAAAACAAATCATTGTAGTCCAATTTTCTCCAAATTTCCACTTCTCAAGTGTTATAATATGCCCCTAGTATGTTTCACAAAATTTGGGGGTCACTTGTTTGAGAAACATTTCCCGATTAAACCCATTTTGCATAATTTGGTCAATACCGAGCAAAATGGCTTAAAGTTTTCAATTTACCTAAAAAATGAATTTAATCCCCGAAACCTCCATATTTCCACTTGATTTTGATTTATCCAGTCAATTTCACCTTATATTAATTTGTTATGGTCTCAGAATAATTTTTGGAAATTTCTAGAATTAAATCTGAATTTATTTCTAATTTCGAGCCTATTTGCTCAGTTTAGTGCAAAACCCGAACCTTAATAACTTTTTCACATCCAATACCTTAGTTTTCATTTCTAATAATCATTTCATGACTAGTTTTCATTTCTAATAATCATTTCATGACCATATATAAAATTCTTAAGAATTTCTTGGGCTTAAGGTCTTACCTTAGTTTTCGTGCCAACAGGCCCCACGCCGCTAACCCGAATGTGTAAGACCCGATTTTATTGTAAGAGCAAAAGGGAATGAATAAAAATTTACGAGTACATTTAAAAAATGCAAAAGGACTGAAATGGAATCTTCGAACACGTTGAAGGGTAAAATGGTCAAAAGACCAAAAATCGGTATAAATTCGATAAGAAAAATTTATTAAAAATAATGGATTGAGAAATCTTGGTCAATAAAGGTGAAATAAATTTATTCTGGGTTAAATTGATCAAGATATCAATTTATTGGAATTAATCGGGATTAAATCAAAATTTTTAATTCGAAAAATAATCCTGAAAATAATCGAAAATATACTGAAAAGATGAAATAGACTGATAAATTCATTTATTGAATAAAGGAATTAAATAGTAATTTTTAGGATATTTTAAGAGATATTTGGGTATTTTAATGTATTTTATTAATTAAAATAATAATAAAAATTATTAAAAAAATTATTAAAAAAATAAAATAAATAAATAAAAAAAGAAGAATTGAAAAAAAAAAGAGATCGAAAACGCGAAAAGAAGAAACGGAAAACCACCGAGGAAAACCATCACCGGCGAGCCACCACCGGTGCCGGATGAGGGGCCATGGCCACCAGAAAAGGAAGAGGAGCTTCAGGTGATCTCCCTGGTACCGGCAGCACGACCCACCGACGTTGAAATCCGACGGGGGAGAGAAAGACCGACGGGAGAGAAGAGCTCGGTCCTGGTGATCCACGGCAGCTGGGCGTGAGTGGGGGCCATCAGCGTGATCGGGAGGAGGAGCCGATCATTTTGAGACCCGTAGCTATCGACGAAACGGTCGGAATCGTCGGCGAGGGCCAAGCCCAAAAATGGGTACCGACGACGGAGAGAACAGGTCGGACCGGCCACTTTTCGGCGACCTCGACCGAAGCCAACCCCAGATCTGAGATGCGGACGACCCAGCGGAGCCACTGGCGGCGGAAGCCGGCGGAGAACCGACTGGCAAGGCCCTAAACCTATCGAACCGGAGTGAACCGACGGTCCGAACCGGACTGAACCGATTCAGCCAAGAAAGAGGGGAAAAAGGAGAAAAAGGGAAAAAAGAAAAAAGAGGAAAAATTGAGGAAAAATCTCGGCAATGTAATCGAGCTATGGGTAAGTCAGTAGCGGTCGAAATTGATCGATTTAAATTTTGAAATATTTTATTTAATTAATTTTTGACTGGAAATTTACCCAAAAATTTATGAAATTGAGTAGCTCGACATCGGCATCTAACGAGAGCTCGAGATAGTCTCGATTTACGTACTAGCATGGAATCTCGAGTTAGTAACCCTTATTTACGATAATTTACATCGTTATGCGTGCTTCAGATTTAATTACCGCATAAAATAAATTAAATTATGAAAATTTAGGTAAATTGTCGTAAGTAATAAATTGAGCTATTCCAGAGTTGGAACGAGGCCCAAGAAATTGTTGGTGGGCCCAATGAGCCTAATAGGCCTCGATAATGTGAAAATTAAGTGGAAAACAGGCTTAAGGCCGATTAAGGCCCATTAAGGTGCAATCGGGCCCAATAGGGGTAAATGGGCCCAATGATTTAAATTAAGCCCAGAAAATAGGAAATACAATTAAATTATATGATATTTGACCTGAAGAATATTTATACACAATTTCGGACATTGGATTGGGAGTAGATCGGACTGCGTGACGAGACAGTAGTGGAAAAAGGAAAGGTCAGACTCTACAGAAAAATAAGGTAAGGGAATTCTATGGACTGCTAGAGGTAACTTTACGAAATTTCAAAGTACATATGCAGTCTTTTAAAGTATCTGAAGGGTCTAGAAGTAAGTTAATAATTTTAGTGCCCTGAATGGGCAAATTATCAAAATACCCTTGTTAAGGGTAAAATTTTCAATTTTAGCAAAAATTGGGAGGAGCAAGAACAAGAGGTTCCTGCTCGTTCTGGACATGTTTTGACGCATGCATGAGTAGGCTGGCTAACCTTGAAAGAAAAATGCACAGCATTGCATATTTTTAATGATGAAATTGTTTTGAAAACTATTTTAAGGAAACAGAGCCGCCTACGTGTTTTTATTGACATGTGACGTGCTAGAGCTCAGCTCGCACGATGTGTTGATTTGTGTGATGCATGCATTAGTGCTGGAGCGAGAGCTCGCACTAAAGTTTTACATACATTGGTGCTGGAGTCCAACTCGCACCAGATTTCTATATATATATATATATGATTTTCGTGACACGGTGCTAGAGTCTATCTCGCACCAAATTTTTCATGACTTTCGTGACAAGGTGCTAGAGTCTAACTCGCACCAGATTTTCCACATGATTTGATGAGAGTGCTAGAGCTTAGCTCGCACTAGTTTTACTTGAATTGACGAGAGTGCTGGAGCATCGCTCGCACCCCCCACTGATTTTTATGAGAACATGCGATGAGCCATGCTTGGAGCGTCGGGTAGACTGTGTGTCACCGACTTAATAGGCTCGCACGTGCGTTCTGAGACAGGGTATGATATATGGGTCCACGAAGTACGATGTACCGTGCAAGTAGCATGGTGTACGATGTACCGTGTGGTATCTTCGGATACGGGGTATCTTTGGATACGGCATCTTCGGATGCGTGGGATCGGATAAGACTGACGGGTTGGATTGACCCACCTCCCGGGCGGTTCCCGATCAGGGTGAGACCCCACACACTAGGATCCGTGTAGCAGAGGGGCTCACGAGCACACACGGCCATAGTCCTGGTTATTACCGATATACAGATGTTGCCTAGTCTCGCATCTTGATGATCTTGACGATGATTGAAACTGAGTTTTAAACTAAATTTGCATGATGCTATTTCCATGCTTTTTTAAACCCATGTGTGATGTAAACTGATTTTCATGGTTTCGTGTGAGTCAGGACCACCCGAAGGAGGGGTTGAGTCCTGACTTTATTGTGAAATTTTTAAATGAGGAAGAAATGATTTAAAAAGAGTTACATGTTGAATTTTCCATGCGAACGTGTTTTACATGACATCATGAATCATTGCATCAGTTTTGAAATGTGTGGAGAAAGGGTGGTTTATGCATGGTACCACGTTCATGTAGGTAGTATGGTTACCTACTTGTTCGTAGGATTGCCTTACTGAGCTTGATGTGCTCACCCCTTTCATTTTCTCACACAGATAATCTCCAGTAGATGTTGAGGCGACTGAGTACTGCATTTCGGATATTCGCTGCTGCCCATCATTTAAGGTATATACACTTGTACATATTGTATCTAAATAAGCATAGCACAGTAACATGTTTGTAAGTAACTTTAGGGGATGTAGAAATATTGTAAACATTTATAAATGACTGAGAAAGAATTAAATTGGTGGCATTGGCATTGACGCACAGCCCAATTGTTAGTGGAGTGTGGTCACGATCAGATGACAGGTAAGCATGAAAGAAAATAATAAAACGCGAAAAATTTACTCTGATTTTTGGGCAGTTTTGGGTCGTGACATATAAAGGTGGTATTAGAGCGAAATTGGTCTGATGTGAGTCAGTGTCAGTAATTAGGAAATTACATCCCCGTATTACTGTGCTTGGTTAGATACAATAGTGTATATTGAGATGGGTTTTAACTAAGAAATGGTTGAGAATGCAGGAATACCTAATATTAGTCGCGATAGAGAAGGTAGAGCACAAGGCAGAGGTCGTAGAGGTAGACCTGAGCCTGCTAATTGTGCTGAGTTGACATGTGAGAATCGGTATGAGATTGAAATGGCGGTTTATATTGAGCATGTCTCACAGAGTCCGACAGAGAGATCAGATAGTATTGAGACACACTTCGCGAGGTTGGAGCGGAGTGTGGAGAATATTTTGGGAGCAAATTGCTCAGAGTATGCATAAGATTTGAGGGCAAGTCGGAGCATTGATGGAAGTCCGTGTCAGGACCCGTTCTCAATCCATGACTTTATCCAAAAATCACTATAAATTTTTCGCATTCTTAACTTACCTTTCCGCTCTTCAATGGTTGGGCTGTGATTCGATGTCAGAGTCCTCACTTACCACATCATCATTTCATACATACATGTCAATATATTATTACTGACTGTAACTGCTTTTATTATACATGTAAGATTATATAAAATCTAATACAAATACATTCCCCATAATATATATCGTATACATCACTGTGCTGTTTCTATGTTTAGATACACAACTGTACATAAAGGTATACCTGACGATCGATAGGAACTAGTAGTGGACTTTGGGACACTATCCCTCGATAGCTCTTGCTCTACTGATGCTCTGTAGAGAGATGTAAAGAAAGGGGGTCAGCATACAACGCGCTCAGTAAGGAAATCAGGCAAGCAAGTAGATATCAACACTATCTACTCAAAATAATGCTATGCCTTGAAAACATTACTTCCTTTACTCGCTTTAAAAGTATGTCTTGAAATATAATATATATACTTGTACAGAATAAATCCCATGTACAGAAAATCATGCTTTCTTTCTCAAATGTAGGCATGTAATGCAAAACAATGCATCATATATAAATCATGCCTTTATGTAAATCATGCCATGTATATTTAAATCACAATAAATATGGCATCAAATGATTCACAACACAAAATCGGAGTTCGACCCATCCCTCAGTCTGTCCGCAGTTTAAATCATTCAATCAATGTTATATATCATGTAAGACTCTGTGGTTAAGTGCAAATAGTATCCTGGACTATGATCATATCCGACATGTGATCCTAAGCAACACAGATCTCGGTGTGCGGGGCATCACTGCTGCAACGGGAGGGGGGTCAGTCCATCACAACCGTCAGCTATATCCTCCTCAACTCCACAACAACACACGGTACAGCGTACACCTCGCGCCACTTAGGCACGGTACAAGGTACACCCTTGGACCCGTCCTCACGGCCAAAGTGCCTACCATAGGTCTTAGCTCTCGCACCCGTGGAATATCAACATCACAGTCAGGGTGCCTACTATAGGTCTTAGCCCTCGCGCCTGTGGAAATATCATACCACATCTCAAATACCCTCATGCTGGCCATCCTCTCAAAATGTGACACTCAGTCACACAAGAATGCAGCATGAATAGGTACCATGTATATAATATCACATACAGTGTGCGCCCTCGAGTGTGACACACAGTCGACACTACGCTCGAACACTGTTTCACATTACAAACTCAACTCTAGTGCGAGCAATCTCCAGCAACTAGGTCAATGCATAGTTCATGTATTAAATCAAGTACGAGCAATAGCTCCAGTACTATGCTATGCATAATATCATCAAATCAAGTATGAGCCATGGCTCCAGTACTATGTCATGTATAAACCTTGAAGAATCGAGTACGAGCAACGCTCCAGTACTCTGTCATGTATCTCATGTAAAACTCGAGTACGAGCTAATCGCTCCAGCACTCCGTCATGCATATATCATTTAAAACTGAGTACGAGTAAAACTCCAGTACTCTATCATGCATGTCATGAAAATCTAGTGCGTATAAAAATTCAGCACTACTGTATGTGGAAAACATATGAAATCCAGTGCGAGCTGTGCTCTAGCACAATTCATTCCCACATAATATGATAGATGGCTTTTTAAAAGGGATTGTTTATAAAACATTAAAATCAGCACTATAAAGTGTGTTAAGTCACATCAACCTTAAAATCATTAGCCCATCTATTTATTTTCATGCTAAACAGCAGTTAAACAATCACAATAATAGTTTCCATGCTTTTTGCAACTTTTCACAAAAGTTGACTTTTTAACTAACTAGGGGAAAAATCGTAATTTGCCACTATCGGGTCGCAATAAATATTATTCACTTTCTCTGACCCTCAGAGTTTTTAAGTGAATGTAAAAGCAGACGAAAATACGTGCAGGTATCTCTAACTACTCGCAAAAGTCCCTTACCTCGGATCACGTCACGTGACCTCACTTCCTCGGTGCTACTAAATCCCGCAGTCCGATCAGCTCTCAATGTAAACTCCGGAGCTGTAAATAACCATTCCTCAGGTTAATTATAATTTTCCTACTGTATTACACATTAATACATTCTATTTTCCCTTAATGGGCCTTAATAATCTTTAATGGGCCTTAATCCGTATTAAGCCCGTTTTTCACTTATTATTTCCCTTCATTAGGGTCTATCGACTCATTAGGCCTATCAATACCCATTGGGCTTTATTCCAAGCTCTTTGGATAGCCCGTATATCATTTACGACATGTAATTCAAAATTTCGAATATAATTCACTAAATACAGAATTTAATCCGAAATGCGTAAAATAAATCTTAAATACGCAATAATGACATAAATTGTCGTAAATGAACTTTGCTTACCCGAGAATATGCGATGGTACGTAAATCAAAGTTTGATCGGGCTTCCATTCAGAATTTATCGTCGAACTGCACAATTTATTATATTTAACTCCGGGTCAATTTTTGATTAAATATAATTTAAATAAATTCATCCAAAATCAAATCGGTCACTTTTGACCTCGTATCGACTTACCCGAAGTCCGGTGAAATCTCGAAAATTTTCCTTTTCCTTTTTCTTTCTTTTTCCTCTTTTTTCCCTTTTCTCCTTGGCTGAACCGGTCCGGTCCGGTTCAGCGCAGAACCGGTCCGGTCTGGTTCAGCGTAGAACCTTCTCCCCTGAACCGCCGATCGGTTCAGGCAGCTTTTGGTCGTGCCGGCGTATTTCGACCGGTTCTCGAGCATAACCACCGCCGTTCGGCGCGTCTCAGCCTGGGCAACACTCGGCTGGGCTCGATCGGGACCAAGCACAGCCGGTGGCAGTCGGATTCCTTCTTTTCCCCCGTGGCTTCACCTCTTCAATTCGCCGGCGTCCGACGTCGGTGGAGGTCATGACCGGTGCCGATGGGTTCGCACGGACCTCGTCTTTCTTTTCCGGTCGCTTGCCTGTTCGTGGGGTGGCCGGTGCTCGCCGTCCGATGGTCTTCTTATTCCGTCGATTTTGCTTCCGTTTCCTCTATTCTCTCTCCCCGATTCAAACTTTCAGATTTCCTTTTTTTAATATATTTTTATTATTATTTTATTATAAAATAATAATAAAAATCCCATAAATATCCCAAAAATATCTAAAAATATCTCAAAATATCATATTAAATTCATTTAATCCGTAAATAAATTTATCAGTCCGATTTTACCTTTTCGGTATATTTTTCCACTATTTTTGGGCTCATTTTTCGAGGTAAAAATTTCGATAAATTCTAATAAATTTATATGTTGATCAATTGGGCTCAAAATTAAATACTTTCCTCGATTTTGATCAAGATTCCTCAATTTCATATTTTTAATGAAATTGTCTTATCGAAATTATACCGAATTTCAGTCATTTGATCGTTTTACCCCTGCACTCGTTCGGGAATTAACTTAACCCTTATCTCGTTGTTATGTAGCTTACATGCATTTTTAAATTTCTCAAATTGTTGATTGCATGTTAGTAAATACTCTTCTTATGATTCAACTATATAATAAAGTGTTCATACACATAGGAATCATAAGGTACAAGCTACAAAAATCTGGGTCTGACAATCCTCCCCCACTCAGAAAATTTGGTCCTCCAAATTAGAATCAAGTTACTCATCAAATAGGTGAGGGCACTTCTCTCGCATCAGACTCTCTAGCTCCCAAGTAGCTTCCTCTGAAGTATGATGCTACCAGAGAATCTTCACTAACCTGATGGTCTTCGTTCTCAATACCTTCTCATTCCTATCCAATTTTCGAATCGGTCTCTCAACATATGACATGTCCTCTCGGAGCTCCAAAGGCTCGTAACTAATCACATGTTCCGGATCCAGGTGATACTTCCGAAGCATCGATATGTGGAAGATGTTATGGACACCTGATAAGTCCGGTGGCAATGCCAACCTATACGCCTTATCTCCCACTCGATCAAGTATCTCAAAGGGTTCAATGTAGCGAGGATTTAGTGTCCCTCTCTTCCCAAATCTCGCTATGCCCTTGGAAGGAGAAACTCTCAAAAACACGGATTCGCCAACTGCAAACTCTAGTGGCCTACGTCTCCTATCAGCGTAACTCTTCTGTCTGCTCTGAGTTGTCCTCAGTCTCTCTACAATCAAGCAGACCTCCTCAGACGCTTGCGTAACTATGTCAGGAGCGAAAATCTTACGGTCACCCACTTCTTCCCATCCAATAGGGGAACGACATCTACGGCCATACAAAGCCTCATACGGTGTCATCCCGATACTCGAATGATAACTGTTGTTTTAAGCGAACTTGGCTAGTGGCAGGTGGTCATCCCAGGAGTCTCGATTATCTAGCACACATGCTCTCAACATATCCTCCAGAGTCTGTATAGTCCTCTTTGACTGACCATCTGTCTGAGGATGGAAAGCGGTGCTCAAACTCAACTGGGTTCCCATGGCTTCCTGAAAATGTCCCCAAAAGTGGGATGTGAAGTGGGAATCCCTATCAGAGACTATGCTCACTGGTACACCGTGTAGCCTCACTACCTCGCGTACATACAGTTCTGCTAATGAACTCAGAGTATCGGCAGCTCTTATAGCTAGGAAGTGGGCTGACTTCGTCAGTCTATCAACGATCACCCATATAGCATCGAGATTCCTGCGGGTTCTCGGTAAACCCATCATAAAATCCATGGTGATATGCTCCCATTTCCATGTCGGTATAGGTAGAGGCTGCAACAATCCTGCAGGTTTCTGATGCTCTACCTTCACCTGCTGACATATGAGACACTTTGCCACGAAGTCTGCTACATCTCTCTTCATACCCGACCACCAGTATACCTTCTGGAGGTTCTGATACATCTTGTTACTCCCCGGATGTAATGTATACTTCGACGAATGAGCTTCCGCCAATATCAATCTCCTGAGTCCTGGATCCTCGGGAACACACAATCTACCTTTGAACCTCAGTAGTCCATCAAAACTCAACTCAAAGTCAGTCACGGTGCCCTTCTGCATCTGACTACCCATATCCATACAAAATGGATCAGTCTACTGAGCCACCCTAATCCTATCCAACAGATCCGGCTCCAAGCGTAGACTAGCTATCACATAGCCTGTATCCATGTCAGAAGGCACGACTCTTAAACTGAGGCTAGCAAACTGCTCTAGCAAATCATGTTCCCTAACCATCATGTACGATACCATCCCTAGGCTCTTCCTGCTCAAGGCATCGGTTACAACGTTAGCCTTACCCGGATGATAAAGTATCTCGCAATCGTAGTCCTTCAGAAGCTCTAGCCATCTTCTCTATCTCATGTTTAGCTCTTTCTGTGAGAATAGATACTTGAGGCTCTTGTGGTTGGTAAATATCTGGAACTTCTCACCATATAAGTAGTGGCGCCATAACTACTGCAGCTAGCTCCAAATCATGGGTCGGATAGTTCTTCTTATGATCCTTCAGCTTTCTGGATCCATAAGCAACTACCTTCCCATCCTGCATCAATACGCAGCCCAGTCCCTGATGCGAAGGATCGGTATACACTGCAAATCCTCCTGAGCTGGTAGGATAGTGAGAATCGGAGCGGTGGTCAATCGATGCTTCAACTCCTCAAAACTCTTCTCACAACCCTCGTTCCATATGAACGGTGCACTCTTTCGAGTAAGACGTGTCAACAGAGCAGCTAACTTCGAAAATCCCTCAACGAATCTCCGATAGTATCTAGCTAAACCCAAAAAACTCCTGATCTCGATGACTGTCCTTGGTTGTTCCCACTGAACTACAATCTCTATCTTAGATGGATCAACTGATACACCATCTCTCGATACAACATGTCCCAAAAATGAGATCTGTGATAACCAAAAGTCACACTTACTGAGCTTAGCATATAACTCATGCTCCCGTAGCATCTGTAACACGATGCGGAGGTGCTCCTCATGTTCCTCCTTGGATCTCGAATACACCAATATGTCATCGATGAAGACGATAACAAACTGGTCCAAATATGGCTTGAACACATCGTTCATCAAAGCCATGAAAGCAGCTGGAGCATTTGTCAATCCGAATGGCATGACCAAGAACTCATAATGGCCATATCGGGTATGAAATGCTATCTTGGGTACATCTCCACTCCGAACCTTCAGCTGATGATACCCAGACCTCAGGTCAATCTTGGAAAAGACCTGTGCTCCCTGAAGCTGATCTAACAAGTCGTCAATGCGTGGAAGGGGGTATCTATTCTTGATGGTGGCCTTATTCAACAATCGGTAGTCTATACACAATCGGAGACTCTCATCCTTCTTCCTCATAAACAGAACCGCTGCTCCCTAAGGTGAAACACTCGGTCAAACAAAACCCCTATCCAACAGCTCCTGTAACTGTCTCTTGAGCTCCTCCAGCTCAACTAAGGCCATGCGATATGGTGGTCTCGAAATAGGCTCCGTACCAGGTACCAGATCTATGCAGAACTCCATCTCTCTATCTGGTGGTAACCCTGACAATTCATCCGGAAAAACATCTGGGTACTCACTGACCACAGTAATATCTGACAACTCCGGATGTGCCTTATCCATATCTACCACGTACGTAATGAAACCTCGAATCACATCCGATGAAGCATTAGTTGTTCCCTGGTCCAAAGCATGTACTTGCCCTTGACCCATCACTTGTTTCCCCTTCTCCTCTGCCGTCGCTCTACCTCTCTGAGCAGACGTACCAGCTGGGGTTCTATCAAACTCCCTGCCCCTCTGTGGTGCAGTCACAAATGTCACTGGGCATTCTCTAGCTATGTACCCCTGTTTCCCACATCAGAAACATACCATAGAACCCTGTGAACACGGTCTATCTCCATGTGATCTACCGCATCTTCTGCACTGATCTGCAGCAGGTCTCTATCCTCCCATGATAATGCCCTTTGCTAGGGCTACAGTCGGATAAGCAGGAGGTCTAGCATATCTTTCTCGTGCCTCCTCTACTCGTGATTTCTTACCGAAGAGTCTTCTCCCTCCTCGGTAACTGAAATCTCTAGCCGGCCTCTTCTTCTGTATATCTCAGCTACGGCTAAACTTCCCAAACTCGAAAGCATTTCTCTCGTAATCCTGCTCACATAATTGTGCCCTGCGCACTGCTTCCTCATAGGTCACTATGTCTAATGGGACCAACTTGGACCGCAAAACTGGTCTCAACCCGTCGATAAACCTGTGGACCTTCCTGGTCTCACTATACATGGTATCCGGGTCATATCTTCCTAGGGATAGGAATCGAGTCTCATACTCGTCCACAGATAAACTCCCCTGGTATAGTCCCAAAACTCTGCCTGTAGTTTTCGTTATGCGATGTCGGGAACAAACTGCCTCCTGAATGCCTCCCGAAATATATCCCAACTGATATCTGTGTGTCGAGATCTCAATATAGGTCGGGTGGACTTCCACCAATGCTTTCAAGCTCCCTTCAATAGGAACGCAGCAAACGCGACCATCTCTGAGGTCGTACACTCGAAGAATCCATAAAGCTTCTCCAGCTCTGCTAACCACTCCTCAGCAGCCATTGGGTCTTTGACCCCACTAAAGGATGGAGGTCTAAACTTCTGGAATTCTCGCAACCGATAAAGATCACATTCATATCCTAATCCACTACCACCCGAAACCGGTGGGGGTGTAGGAGTATCTACAGTCCTCTGTGCATCAGCTGTCTGCATAGGTGTATCAGGGGTAACTGCCTCTCCTGTAGCAGCTCTTGCCTCCTGTCCCTGCCTACCTGGCATCGTCTGTGCCAGTATCTCAATAATAGTCTCGAGACCACGCTCTAATCTCGTGAAGCGCATCTCTGCACAATCGGGTGCCTCAGTAGCACCTGGAGTCTCATGCGTAGGTAATGGTCAGGCAGCAGCTCGTCCCTCCGGTCTATCTCCCCGGCCTCGAGCCCTACCTCTCATACCTCTACCACTACGCGTATTTACCATATAGGCAAAGTTCCTGCATTCATAATAATGAATTAGTCCATTTCCTATCTAGTATACACAGTTATATCTAAACATAGCACAGTACTATGGGGATGTACACTTTCCTATTTTCTAACACCGACTCACATCAAACCAACCTCTGCTCTGATACCATTCTGTCAGGACCCGTTCTCAATCCATGACTTTATCCAAAAATCATTAAAAATTTTTTGCATTCTTAACTTACCTTTTCACTCTTCAATGGTTGGGCTGTGATTCGATGTCAAAGTCCTCACTTACCACATCATCCATTTCATACATACATTTCAATATATTATTACTGACTGTAACTGCTTTTATTATACATGTAAGATTATATAAAATCTAATACAAATACATTCCCCATAATATATATCGTATACATCACTGTGTTGTTTCTATGTTTAGATACACAACTGTACATAAAGGTATACCTATTAATCAATAGGAACTAGTAGTGGACTCTGGGACACTATCCCTCGATAGCTCTCGCTCTACTGACGCTCTGTAGAGAGATGTAAAGAAAGGGGGCTGAGCATACAATGCGCTCAGTAAGGAAATCAGGCAAGCAAGTAGATATCAACACTATCTACTCAAAATAATGCTATGCCTTAAAAACATTATTTCCTTTACTCGCTTTAAAAGCATGTCTTGAAATATTATATATATACTAGTACAGAATAAATCCCATGTACAGAAAATCATGCTTTCTTTCTCAAATGTAGGCATGTAGTGCAAAACAATGCATCGTATATAAATCATGCCTTTATGTAAATCATGCCATGTATATTTAAATCACAATAAATATGGCATCAAATGATTCACAACACAAAATTGGAGTCCGACCCATCCCTCAGGTCTGTCCGCAGTTTAAATCATTCAATCAATGTGATATATCATGTAAGACTCTGTGGTTAAGTGCAAATAGTATCCTGAACTATGATCATATCCGACATGTGATCCCAAGCAACACAGATCTTAGTGTGCGGGGCATCACTACTGCAACGGGAGGGGGGGTCAGTTCATCACAACCGTCAGCTATATCCTCCTCAACTCCACAACAACACACGGTACAACGTACACCTCGCGTCACTCAGGCACGGTACAAGGTACACCCGTGGACCCGTCCTCACGGCCAGAGTGCCTACCATAGGTCTTAGTTCTCGCACTCGTGGAATATCAACATCACAGTCAGGGTGCCTACTATAGGTCTTAGCCCTCGCGCCTGTGGAAATATCATACCACATCTCAAATACCCTCATGCTGGCCATCCTCTCAAAATGTGACACTCAGTCACACAAGAATGCGACATGAATAGGTACCATGTATATAATATCACATACAGTGTGCGCCCTCGAGTGCGACACACAGTCGACACTACGCTCGAACACTGTTTCACATTACAAACTCAACTCTAGTGTGAGCAATCTCCAGTAACTAGGTCAATGCATAGTTCATGTATTAAATCAAGTACAAGCAATAGCTCCAGTACTATGCTATGCATAATATCATCAAATCAAGTACGAGCCATAGCTCCAGTACTATGTCATGTATAAACCATGAAGAATCGAGTACGAGCAACGCTCCAGTATTCTGTCATGTATCTCATGTAAAACTCGAGTACGAGCTAATCGCTCCAGCACTCCGTCATGCATATATCATTTAAAACTGAGTACGAGTAAAACTCCAGTACTCTATCATGCATGTAATGGAAATCTAGTGCGTATAAAAATCCAGCACTACTGTATGTGGAAAACATATGAAATCCAGTGCGAGCTGTGCTCTAGCACGATTCATTCTCACATAATATAATAGATGGCTTTTTAAAAGGGATTGTTTATAAAACATCAAAATCAGCACTATAAAGTGTGCTTAAGTCACATTAACCTTAAAATCATTAGCCCATCTATTTATTTTCATGCTAAACAGCAGTTAAACAATCACAATAATAGTTTCCATGCTTTTTGCAACTTCTCACAAAAGTTGACTTTTTGACTAACTAGGGGTAAAATCGTAATTTGCCACTATCGGGTCGTAATAATTATTATTCACTTTCTCTGACCCTCAGAGTTTTTAAGTGAATGTAAAAGCAGACGAAAATACGTGCAGGTATCTCTAACTATTCGCAAAAGTCCCTTACCTCGGATCACGTCACGTGACCTCACTTCCTCGGTGCTACTAAATCTCGCAGTCCGATCAGCTCTCAATGTAAACTCCGGAGCTGTAAATAACCATTCCTCAGGTTAATTATAATTTTCCTACTGTATTACACATTAATACAGTCTATTTTCCCTTAATGGGCCTTAATAATCTTTAATGGGCATTAATCCGTATTAAGCCCATTTTCCACTTATTATTTCCCTTCATTAGGGTCTATCGACTCATTGGGCCTATCAATACCCATTGGGCTTTATTCCAAGCTCTTTGGATAGCCCGTATATCATTTACGACATTTAATTCAAAATTTCGAATATAATTCACTAAATACAGAATTTAATCTGAAATGCGTAAAATAAATCTTAAATACGCAATAATGACATAAATTGTCATAAATGAACGTTACTTACCCGAGAATATGCGATGGTACGCAAATCGAAGTTCGATCGGGCTTCCATTCAAAATTTATCGTCGAACTGCACAATTTATTATATTTAACTCCGGGTCAATTTCTGATTAAATATAATTTAAATAAATTCATCGAAAATCAAATCGGTCACTTTTGACCTCGTATCGACTTACCCGAAGTCCGATGAAATCCCAAAAATTTTCCTTTTCCTTTTTCTTTCTTTTTCCTCTTTTTTCCCTTTTCTCCTTGGCTGAACCGGTCTAGTCCGGTTCAGTGCAGAACCTTCTCCCCTAAACCGCCGATCGGTTCAGGCTTCCTTTGGTCGTGCCGGCGTATTTCGGTCGGTTCCCGACGCATAACCACCGCCGTTCGGCACGTCTCAGCCTGGGCAACACTCGGCTGTGCTCGATCGGGACCAAGCACTGCTGGTGGCTGTCGGATTCCTTCTTTTCCCCCACGGCTTCACCTCTTCGATTCGTCGGCGTCCGACGTCGGTGGAGGTCATGACCGGTGCCGATGGGTGCGACAGTCCTCCTCTTTCTTTTTCGGCCGCTTGCCTGTCCGTGGGGTGGCCGATGCTCGCCGTCCGGTGGTCTTCTTCTTCCATCGATTTTGCTTTCGTTTCCTCTATTCTCTCTCCCTGATTCAAACTTTCAGATTTCTTTTTTTTTATAATATATTTTTATTATTATTTTATTATAAAATAATAATAAAAATCCCATAAAAATCCCATAAATATCCCATAAATATCCCAAAAATATCTAAAAATATCTCAAAAAATCATATTAAATTTATTTAATCCGTAAATGAATTTATCAGTCCGATTTTACCTTTTCGGTATATTTTTTCACTATTTTTGGGCTCATTTTTCGAGGCAAAAATTTTGATAAATTCTAATAAATTTATATCTTGATCAATTGGGCTCAAAATTAAATATTTTCCTCGATTTTGATCAAGATTCCTCAATTTCATATTTTTAATGAAATTGTCTTATCGAAATTATACCGAATTTCAGTCATTTGATCGTTTTACCCCTGCACTCGTTCGGGAATTAACTTAACCCTTATCTCGTTGTTATGTAGCTTACATGCATTTTTAAATTTCTCAAATTGTTGATTGCTTGTTAGTAAATACTCTTCTTATGATTCAACTATGTAATAAAGTGTTCATACACATAGGAATCATAAGGTACAAGCTACAAAAATCTGGGTCTGACAGTCCGCTCGACCCAACTTAAGACTTAGACATCCAGAGCTGACATGCAAAATATTTCTGGATGTATTTCGGTGATAGAATATCCCGGACACTGTTTAAAGGGAATGATAGATAAAATCCTTACTCTGACCAAGAGGAATTGATTTATTGATGAGTATGAATTATGAGTATGAATCTCGGTTATATTCTTGGGCAGATATTACCTCGACACTATGAAGAGTAACAGTCGAGATGTCTAAAAGTTCATGGAAGGGTTCAAATTGTCAATTAGAGCCCGATTGGCCCCGTTAGGTATCATTACCTATGTCGAGGCAGTGCGTAAACTGCAGTGGTGTGAATAAGATTGTGAGTTGCACGCCTCTGAGATTGGGAAAGGTAGTAAGGGCCAAAATAGAGACAGAAAGAGAATCGAGAATGATAGAGATGGTAGAACGAGAAAAAAGGGGTAGTTTAGTAAAAGAATTGATTTGATGAGTTATGGGATAAGATGATTGGTAAGGCCACAGTTATCCGATTGTAGCACTATTGAGGGGTATTGTGATTGGAGAACCCCGATCTGCTACAGATCACTATAGAATGTGTGGTAAATACCACGGAAGTAGGACCTATACCTACATATTATTGATAAAAATGACTGTTAAGTGTGGTAAGATGGACCATTTATTTTGATTGCTCAGAGTTGGGCAAGATTACCCCACAGAAAGGTAAAGGGATAGAGAAAACCCTGTTGAGATAGCTGCATCTAAAAGGGAGGCCGCAGCCGAAGAGAAAAGGAAAGTAGGCTGTTGGACGAAGGAAAGTGTATGTCTTGGACCAGGACACTACTGATGTTTCACAGGATGTGGTGAAAGATACCACACTGCTTATGAATAAAGAAGTAATTGTGCTAATTGATCCTGGTACCACGTATTTCTTCATACCGCCTTCATTCGCATGTAAGTGAGTAAAAGACATGAATGCCTACACTCTTGGGCACAATGCTGATAAATTGAGTACCCCAATAGAGGAAGGTTAACTAATGGAATAATTATGAAGAGATTTTAAGTTGAAAACGGGGGAAAAAGTATAAGTCAACCGATTTTATTCAATGGACTATGAATAATTTAAAGTAATATTTGAGAATAAAGTAGTCGGCTGCATATTATGATGTTCGAATTTCTATCCTAAGATAGTGCTGTTTTACCCCTGAAAAGTATATTGTAAGTTTTGACAAGTAATAAAGAGGGGTGCAACGGTTGAAATTAAAGGAGCAAATGATGGTACTCACGAAATGAATAATGACAGAGTTTCGTTATAATTGATACACTAAGGAGATAATCTTAGAGATATGCTTGATTCTGAATACAAGATGTATTGGAGTAAGAGGCGTATGCAAGGTAAGAACATCTTTACGATATGAAGTCATTGGATTAAAGCGATAAGTAGTAAATATGAATTATAACCAAGGATAAGCGTGGATATAACCATAACTAGTCCCTGTGGTTAAGTCTAAGGGTTAATTAAGGTATTTCAAAATACCTCCCCGCCTGAAGACTTAATAGCGTCTAGAAATATATATATATATATAATCTATAACTTGAAAATTAAAAAAAAAATCGACCGTGGTAAGATATAAATTTAAAATTTGGATACTTTTACTAGTACGATAAAGAACTATAAAATTCGATTAATTATGAAGGTTAAAATATTAAAATTTAATAAAAGTCGTTAATATAAGAAAAAGGAAATGACGCGAGTTAGTATCATGAACAGAAGCAACTTTGAAGTGATATTACACATTTATGCGTACATAGGTCAAGGATATGGGCGATTGAAATATGTAGTGGAGCTCAACTACAATGAGTTACTTAAACTTTACTGGACCAATTTGTCATCACCCTTATTGATGATATGTTGGGTGGAGTTAAAGTCCAGGGCAAATTATAAGCAACAATTGGAAAATTGCTTTTACAGATGGTTGCTGCGAGTTCTAAAAAGGGTATACTTTGTTGGCACGTTTAACTATGAAAACGTGGTATTTGAATGAGATGATAGATGTGATATGAATTTCGGTGTATTGAAGTATAAACTGACCACCGCATTTATTCCCACCATACCCAACAGATTAAGAGGTTTCTATGAGTCTATGGATACCTCAAAATCATGAATGAGCTAGGTATTAATGCAAAAGGGGAAGATAGTCGATTATGGATCCAGACAACTCTAGGATCATGAAATAAACTATCTGACCCATGATTTAAAGTTGGCAGCGGTAGTACTTGTATTGAGGATATGGTACTATTATGTACATGGTGAGAAATTTTGGGTATGCACTGATCATAAAGCTCCAAGTATATGTTTTCGCAGAAAGAGGCGAATATGAGAATACATAGTAGGTTAGAGCTTCTAAGAGATTTTGATTGTGAAAAATTGTACCACCCAGGAAAGGCTAATGTGATGGGTGATGCCTTGAGCAGAAAGAGCCTCGGGATGGTATTACATATGATGGTCAGGGAGCATGACCTGCTAGAGCAGTTGTGAGCCTTAGTAGTGATGTGATCCCTTCTGATGATGACAGTGATTGTGTGACAGCTAGCCTGAGACTAGAACCGAATAAGAGTGCCCAAATTTGACAGGCTTAGAGAGATGATCGGCATGGTGTCGATAGTGTGGGTCAGATTCAGAAGGGTACAGTGATAGAGTTCACAGAGTATGATAATGGTTACTAAGGTTCAGAGACAGTATAAGTACTCCCCAGGACCACCGTTGATGAGATAGTAATATTGTCAGAAGCTTACTCTTCGAGATATACAGTGCATATGGAAAGTAACGAATATATAGATATGAAATCTCTAAAAGGGTATTAGTGGTCAGATGTGAAAAGAGATATGATAGAGATTGTGGAAAAGTGCCTAGTATGTCAGCAGAATAAGGTAGAGTATTAAAAGTCTGCAGAGTTATTGCAGCCTCTACCTATATCGACACGGCACGGAAATGGGAGCAAGTCTCCATGAATTTCGTGATGGGTTATAGAGGACTCAAATGTATCACGAGGCAGTGTATGGCTGTAGGGGTTGTTCCCCGACTCAGACAAGAAAAAAGTAGGTGACAGATAGAAATTTCTTTCGAATTAGTATAATAAGTCTCTGAGGATGTTCAGTTGAGTGAGAGATTAAGAACACCTCAGAGCAGACAAAAAGCATTGAATTCACCGAGGGTGAATCAGTATGGTTGAACTTATTTGTCCAAGGGAATAAGGACATAACGAGACTCGGGAAGAAGGCAAATTAAGTTTTGCTGAATGGAATTTTTGAAAGATTGGACAAGTGGGAGATAAGACTCTTTTGATACTTTGGCAATACTATCCAGATCCAGCATAGGTGATCAGATATGAACTCCAACAGTTCAGCTCAATGCAAATATAAGTATATTGAAAAAGTTGATTCGGGCATTAGACAGGAAAGAGAAAGTATTGAGGTTTAAGATGATCTCCCTAATTAAAGTCCTTTAATAGTATTACACTCCGGAAAAAGGTCACATGAGAATTAAAAAGCATGATACGATTGATGTACCCGGAGTAGTCTATGGACTCATATGACTTGGTTCTAATTTGGAGGACCAAATTCCTTAAGTGAGGGAGATTATGTAAGACCCGATTTTATTGTAAGAGCCAAAGGGAATGAATAGAAATTTACGAGTGCATTTAAAAAATGCAAAAGGACTGAAATGGAATCTCCAAACACGTTGAAGGGCAAAAAGGTCAAAAGACCAAAAATCGGTATAAATTCGTTAAGAAAAATTTATTAAAAATAATAGATTGAGAAATCTTGGTCAATAAAGGTGAAATAAATTTATTCTGGGTTAAATTGATCAAGATATCAATTTATTGGAATTAATCGGGATTAAATCAAAATTTTTAATTCGAAAAATAATCCCGAAAATAATCAAAAAATATACCGAAAAGACGAAAATAGACTGATAAATTCATTTATTGAATAAATGAATTAAATAATAATTTTTAGGATATTTTAAGAGATATTTGGGTATTTTAATGTATTTTATTAATTAAAATAATAATAAAAATAATTAATAAAATTATTTAAAAAATAAAAAAATAAAAAAAAGAAGAATTGAAAAAAAAAGAGATCGAAAACGCGAAAAGAAGAAACAAAAAACCACCGAGGAAAACCATCACCAGCGAGCCACCACCGGTGCCGGATGAGGGGCCACAACCACCAGAAAAGGAAGAGGAGCTTCAGGTGATCTCCCTGGTACCGACGGCACGACCCACCGACGCTGAAATCGGACGAATCGGGGGAGAGAAAGACCGACGGGAGAGAAGAGCTTGGTCTCGGCGATCCACGACAACTGGGCGTGAGCGGGGGCCACAGACGTGATCGGGAGGAGGAGCCGATCATTTTGAGACCCGTAGCTGCCGGCGAAATGGTCGAAATTGTCGGCAATGGCCAACCCAGAAATGGGTACTGACAGCGGAGAGAACAGGCCGGACCGACCACTTTTCGGTGACCTCGACCGAAGCCAACCCCAGATCTGAGATGCGGATGACCCAGCGGAGCCACTGGTGGCGGAAGCCGGTGGAGAACCGACCTGTAAGGCCCTAAACCGATCGAATCGGAGCGAACCGGAGTGAACCGACAGTCTAAACCGGGTCTGAACCGGACTGAACAGGTTCAGCCAAGAAAGAGGGGAAAAAGGAGAAAAAAGGAAAAAAGAAAAAAGAGCAAAAATTGGAGAAAAATCCCGACGATGTAATCAAGCTACGGGTAAGTCAGTAGCGATCGAAATTGATCGATTTAAATTTTGGAATATTTTATTTAATTAATTTTTGACTGGAAATTTACCCAAAAATTTATAAAATTGAGTAGCTCGACAATTGGCATCCAACGAGAGCTCGAGATAGCCTCGATTTATGTACTAGCATGGAATCTCGAGTAAGTAACACTTATTTACAACAATTTACATCGCTATGCGTGCTTCGGATTTAATTACCGAATAAAATAAATTAAATTATGAAAATTTAGGTAAATTGTCGTAAGTAATAAATTGAGTTATTCCAGCGTTGGAACGAGGCCCAAGAAATTATTGGTGGGCCCAATGAGCCTAATAGGCCTCGATAATGTGAAAATTAAGTGAAAAACAGGCTTAAGGCCGATTAAGGCCCATTAAGGTGCAATCGGGCCCAATAGGGGTAAATGGGCCCAATGATTTAAATTAAGCCCAGAAAATAGGAAATACAATTAAATTATATGATATCTGACCTGAGGAATATTTATACGCAGTTTCAGACATTGGATTGGGAGTAGATCAGACTGCGTGACGAGACAGCAGTGGAAAAAGGAAAGGTCAGACTCTACAGAAAAATAAGGTAAGGGAATTCTACGGACTGCTAGAGGTAACTTTACGAAATTTCAAAGTTCATATGCAGTCTTTTAAAGTATCTGAAGGGTCTAGAAGTAAGTTAATAATTTTAGTGCCCCGAATGAGAAAATTATCAAAATACCCTTGTTAAGGGTAAAATTTTCAATTTTAGCAAAAATTGGGAGGAGCAAGAACAAGAGGTTCCTGCTCGTTCTGGAGATGTTTTGATGCATGCATGAGTAGGCTGGCTAACCTTGAAAGAAAAATGCACATCATTGCATATTTTCAATGATGAAATTGTTTTGAAAACTTTTTTAAGGAAACAGAGCCGCCTACGTGTTTTTATTGACATGTGACGTGCTAGAGCTCAGCTCGCACGATGTGTTGATTTGTGTGATGCATGCATTAGTGCTGGAGCGAGAGCTCGCACTAAAGTTTTACATGCATTGGTGCTGGAGTCCAACTCGCACCAGATTTATATATATATATATGATTTTTGTGACACGGTGCTAGAGTCTAACTCGCACCAGATTTTCCACATGATTTGATGAGAGTGCTAGAGCTTAGCTCGCACTAGTTTTACTTGAATTGACGAGAGTGCTGGAGCATCGCTCGCACCCCCCACTGATTTTTACAAGAACATGCGATGAGTCGTGCTTGAAGCGTCGGGTAGACTGTGTGTCACCCACTAAATAGGCTCCCACGTGCGTTTTGAGATAGGGTATGATATATGGGTCCATGGAGTACGATGTATCGTGCAAGTAGCATGGTGTACAATGTACCCTGTGGTATCTTCGGATACGGGGTATCTTCGGATACGGCATCTTCGGATGCGTGGGATCGGATAAGACTAACGGGTTGGATTGACCCACCTCCCGGGCGGTTCCCGATCAAGGTGAGACCCCGCACACTAGGATCCGTGTAGCAGAGGGGCTCACGAGGACACACAGCCATAGTCCTGGTTATTATCGATATACAGATGTTGCCTAGTCTCGCAGGTTGATGATCTTGACGATGATTAAAACTAAGTTTTAAACTAAATTTGCATGATGCTATTTCCATGCTTTTTTAAACCCATGTGTGATGTAAACTGATTTTCTTGGTTTCGTGTGAGTTAGGACCACCCGAAGGAGGGGTTGAGTCCTGACTTTATTGTGAAATTTTTAAATGAGGAAGAAATGATTTAAAAAGAGTTGCATGTTGAATTTTCCATGCGAACGTGTTTTACATGACATCATGAATCATTGCATCAGTTTTGAAATGTGTGGAGAAAGGGTGGTTTATGCATGGTACCACGTTCATGTAGGTAGTATGGTTACCTACTTGTTCGTAGGATTGCCTTACTGAGCTTGATGTGCTCAGCCCTTTCATTTTCTCACACAGATAATCTCCAGTAGATGTTGAGGCGACTGAGTACTGCATTTCGGATTTTCGCTGCTGCCCATCATTTAAGGTATATACACTTGTACATATTGTATATAAATAAGCGTAGCACAGTAACATGTTTGTAAGAAACTTTAGGGGATATATAAATATTGTAAACATTTATAAATGACTGAGAAAGAATTAAATTGGTGGGACTGGCATTGACGCACAGCCCAATTATTAGTGGAGTGTGGTCACGATCAGAGGATAGGTAAGCATGAAAGAAAATAATAAAACGCGAAAAATTTACTCTGATTTTTGGGTAGTTTTGGGTCGTGACAGAATGCATCCGTGGTTTTGAGCCTGTACAATAGTATTTCGAATTCTCAATTACTTCATAGTTTTCCAACTAAGAAATAAAGTGAGAAAAATTTTGGTTTTACAGCTGCAGATACCTCGACTTTAGTTGTTAAGGGTAACCTTCTTATCTTTAATGTTAAAGCTTTTGTATTGATAGATTCTAGATCCACACACTCCTTTATGTCACCCGTTCTTGCTTGGAAGTTGAAGAGAAAACCCAAGACTCTAGGTTATATACTTAAGGTTAAGACACAAATAAAGGAGTCACAAACAACCGAGGTAGTATATAGGAATTATGAAATTAAGATAGGTAATAAGGTGGTGTTAGCTAACTTAATTTTGCTAAACATGTTCGATTTTGATTCTTGATATTTTGAGAACAAAAGAGTTATGAGATTGTTGCATCTTTATTTTGTTGATCTTCTTACTAAGAATCATTGGAATAAAATCAGAATCGCATTAAAGTTAATTTGCTCAATCATGATTGAAATTGACGTGTTTTGCATGTTTTTGAAGTCTATGGAATTTGGCATCTTACTACGAGACAAAAAAAAGGGATTGAAGATTTGGAATGTTTGTTATATAGGATTTAGATCATATTCATTTTGATTTGATTATTAGATAAATAATTATTAGGAGTTTTGATAGAAGCTTATCACATTACACATGGTGGATCGTTCTAAGAGGAGAATTGCATGTTATCCTTGTTAAGATATGAACAAGACTTTGAATTCACGAGTTTTTGAATTTGAAAGATGAAATTAAATACTTGAGTCAGGTGTTGCCTTATGAATGTGAAGAATTGAATTTCATTTTAGTGAAATTGTATGAATTATGGAATATGGATCAATAGTTCAATATCAAGTGCAAAGAAATGTTATGTGGGAAGAACGTAGATTTTAGGCAGTATTCAAAAATCATCAACATAAAATTTATCATTGTATATTGTAAGATTTTCTATTGGCTGGATCAATCTTGCATTTAAAGAGGATATTCACTTAATTTGAAGTGATTTTGGTTTAGTAAAGGAAAGAGAAAAGTATCTTAACTTAAGGATACGAATTGATATTTATTCAAGTCGTTGAAGGACAATTTTTAGACTTCTACATGGAGTGCTATTAATTTGTTAATGATGAGAGTGATTAATTTGAGATAATGGTTCCACAAATTGAGGTACAATATGAGATTAATCCTGATAATGCTAAATGGTATATGGCACATGTTATGTGTTGTGTATTCATAAAGGTTGAGGTAATTATTATCTAAGATCCTATTATAGAAGTTGATTTTTATTGAGTATTTCGAATTATAGAAATGTGTTTTGTGAATTTGAGCTGTTTTAAGTACATAATATAATTCATATTATGGTTAAACCAATAATTCATGATTGTTTTATATATTTGGTGATCTAGAGTATGTATTAAATTTTGAAGAGATTATGAAATCAATAAGATTATGTGATGTATGTGATTGGTGTTTGGAGTTGTGATCTTGATATGAATTCCATTATTTAGAGTTATAATGATTGAAATTATCGACTGATTTTTCCTATTGTTCCTAGGCTCTAACTTTTAGTTGGAGTTAATAGTGTATTTGGCTAATAGAAAAATTTGGATTATGATATTATAAGCTCTACGAAGAGTTTCATCGTTATCTATAATTGATCTATGGGATTTAAAAGCTATTAATATTTGAGATTAGAGATGAGTTGAATACTCATAGATTTATGTTTGAATTTGTTGGGTGTGAAAAAAAACTTATGTTTATTACAAATTTCTATTATATTGGTTTCACCTTTATCATAGTGTATGATGGACAACTGATGATAAATATTCTGATACTGTGAAAAAAATCAATATCTAATAGTTTATAGGTAACTAAAAAGTTTGTTGATATCATTATTCATATTTAAAGTTTTATATGGTTATAATTACTTAACATGATTCAAAAATTTTATTTTAAGAAATTTGGTGAACAAGAAATTAAGTTGATCCCGAACAATGTTATGAACAATAACATTGAGGTTTTCACGATTGTATTCGAATGACATATTAGAGTAAGCAGTTAAAGTGTGATTGGATTTAAGTTACAAACTTTTGGATTATTGTTAATCTAACAAGTGCTTGATCTTTAATATGAAGGTTAATTTTGACTGAAGCCCACAGTAATAAGTACACTCTGCATCCTGGTAGTACCAAAATATACCAAAATCTATGAAGGGTGTATTGGTGGCCTGAAATGAAACGGGATGTTGCTGCCTTTGTAGCTAAGTGCTTGGTGTGTCAACAAGTAAAAGTAGAACACCAAAGGCCGACAGGTTTGCTTCAACCCTTACCTATGCCAACTTGGAAGTGGGAGCACATAACCAGGGATCTTGTTACGGGTTTACCTAAGACTCAGAGAAAGCATGATGCAATTTGGGTAGTGGTGGATAGGCTTACTAAATTAGCCTACCTCTTAGCTATTAGCTCCATTACTCCTTTGAATGTGTTGGCAGAGTTGTTTATCAAGGAGATAGTGAGACTACATGGAACTCCGGTTAGTATAACCTCAGACAGGGATTCTAGGTTCACTTATCGATTTTGAAAGCAAGTTTAGGAGTCCATAGGATCTAAGACATAGTTTAACATAGCATATCACCCACAAACTGATGGAAGGTCATAGATAATACAAACTTTGAAGGATATGTTACGTGCTTGTGTGATTGACTTTAGAGGTTCGTGGGATGAGCACTTACCATTGGCAGAGTTTACGTACAACAATAGTTACCTTGCCAGCATAGGAATGGCCCTGTATGAAGCTCTTTATGGACGGAGATGTAGGTCACTGATTGGTTGGGAAGAGGTTGGTGACAGAAAGATTTATGCTCTGGACTTGGTTGAGCAAGCATCTAAAAAACTGTGTATGATTTGTAAAAGGCTCAAGACAGCTCAAGATAGACAGAAAAGTTATGCAGACTATCGTAGAAGGGATTTAAAGTTTGTAGTGGGCGATCATGTCTTCTTGAAAGTTTCTCCAACAAAAGGTGTTATGAGATTTGGAAAAAAGAGCAAATTGAGTCCTCGGTACATATGACCATTTGAGATATTGGAGCATGTTGGTGAGGTAGCGTACCGAGTAGCTTTACCACCCTAGCTAGCCGAGGTACAGAATGTATTCCATGTATCCATGCTCCGTAAATACTGGTCCGATCCTTCTCATATCATTCTATATGAACCCTTTGAGATAGGGAAAGACTTGAGTTACGAAGAAAGAAAGGATAAAGTCCTGAGGTCTAAAACCATTTCTCCTATCAAAGTTCTCTGGCAATATCATACTATAGAGAAAGCGACGTGGGAGTTGGAGAGCTTGATGTGAGAGAGATACCCACAACTTTTCTAACTTGGCTCGAGAATTCGGAGGACCGAATTCCATAAGGTGGGGAGGTGTCAGACCCGTGTTTTCGATTTACGTATGTAACTTTTCCTTATGATTCCTATGTGCACGAACACTTTATTACATAGTTAAATCATAAGAAGAGTATTTACAATCATGCAATCGACTATTTAAGAAATTAAAAATGCATGTAAGCTACATAACAGCGAGATAAGGCTTAAGTTGATTCCCGAATTAGTACAGGGGTAAAACGGTCAAATGACTGAAATCTGGTATAATTTCGATAAGACAATTTCATTAAAAATATGAAATTGAGGAATCTTGATCAAAATTGAGGAAAATATTTACTTTTGAGTCCAATTGATCAAGATATAAATTAATTAGAATTTATCAAAATTTTTGCCTCGAAAAATAAGCCCAAAATAGTGGAAAAATATACCGAAAAGGTAAAATCGGACCGATAAATTCATTTATAGACTAAATGAATTTAATAGGATATTTTTAGATATTTTGGGATATTTTTGGGATTTTTAGAATTTTTATTATTATTTTAATAATAAAATAATAATAAATATATATTATAAATAAATAAATAAATAAACGAAATCAGGAAAACTGGAAGCTGGGAATCGGGGAGAGAGAAAAGAGGGGTAAACCGACGCAAGCCGAGGAAGAGAAGAGACCCCCGGACCGCAAGCACCAGTGACCCCACGGCCAGGCACACGACTGAAAAAGAAAGCCAGACACCGTGCGCACCCATCGGCACCGGCAATGCGCTCCACCGACACCAGACGCCGACGAATCGAAGAGGAGAAGTCGCGGAGGAAAAGATGAGATTCGACGGCCATTGGCGGTGCTTGGTCCCGATCGAGCCCAGCCGAGTGTTCCCCAGGCTGAGACGCGCCGAACAGCTGTGGTGATGCATTGGGAACCGACCGGAAGATGCTGACACAACCAAAGGAAGCCTGAACCGGTCGGCGGTTCAGTAAAGAAGGTTCTGCGCTGAACCAGACCGGACCGGTTCAGCCAAGGAGAAAATGGGAAAAAGAAGAAAAAGAAAGAAAAAGGAAAAGAGAAATTTTTGGGATTTCACCAAACTTCGGGTAAGTCTATACAAGGTCAAAAGTGGCCGACTTGATTATCGATAAATTTATTTAAATTATATTTAATCAAAAATTAACCCGGAGTTAAATATACAAAATTATGCAGTTCGACGATAAATTTTGAACGGAAGCCCGATCGAACTTCGATTTGCGTACCATCGCATAATCTCGGGTAAGTAAAGCTCATTTACGACAATTTATGTGATTATTGTGTATTTAAGATTTATTTTACGCATTTCGGATTAAATTTCGCATTTAGTAAATTATGTTCAGAATTTTGAATTAACTGTCGTAATTGATATACGGGTTATCCAAAGAGCTTGGAATAAAGCCCAATGGGTATTGATAGGCCCAATGAGTCGATAGACCCTGATGAAGGGAAATTGTACGTGGAAAACGGGCTTAATACGGATTAAGGCCCAATTAAAGTATTTAGGCCCATTTAGAGTAAACGGGCACAAATAAGGGAAATAGACTGTATTTAATGTGAACTACAGTAGGAAAAGTGTAATTAACCTGATAAATGGTTATATACAGCTCCAGAGAGTATTGGAGAAGCAAATCAGACTGCTGAAACGAGCAGCGCAGAGAAAGTGAAATTTCTCGAGTGATTGCAGGTAAAGGACCTTTGTGAGTAGTTAGAGATACCTGCACGTATTTTCATCTGCTTTTACATTCACTTAAAAATTCAGAGGGTTAGAGAAAGTGAATAATAATTATTGTGACCCGATAGTGGTAAATTACGATTTTATCCCTAGTTAGTCAAAAAGTCAACTTTTGTGAAAAGTTGTAAAAAGCATGGAAACCATCATTTTGAGTGTTTTACTGCTGTTTAGCAGAAAAATAAATAGATGGGCTAATTATTTTAAGGTTGATGTGTATTAAGCACACTTTATAGTGCTAATTTTGATGTTTTGTAAATCATCCATTTTTAAAGAGCCATCTATCATATTATGTGAGAATGAATCATGCTGGAGCACAGTTCGCACTGGATTTCATATATTTTCCACATACATTAGTACCGGATTATGATTCGCACTAGATTTCCATAACATGCATGATAGAGTACTGGAGTTATTACTCGTAATCAGTTTTATATGATATATGCATGAGAGAGTGTTGGAGCGATTAACTCGTACTTGAGTTTTACATGAGATGCATGACAGAGTGCTGGAGCGTTACTCGTACTCAATTCTTCATGATTTATACATGACATAGTACTGGAGCTATTGCTCGTACTTGATTTGATGATATTGTGCATAGCATGGTACTGGAGCTATTGCTCGTACTTGATTTAATACATGAACTATGCATTGACCTAGTTGCTGGAGGTTTACTCGTACTAGCGTTAAGTTTGTGATGTGAAACAGTGTTTGAGCGGAGTGGCGACTGTGAGTCGCACTCAAAGGCGCGCACTGTATGTGATATATAATACATGTTAAAACCCATGCTTGATTCCTTGTGTGGACTGAGTGTCACATTATGTGAGAGGATATCCACATGAGGATACTAGAGACCTGGTATGATATTTCGTGGTCTGAGGGCTAAGACCTATGGCAGGCACCCTGATAGTGATGTAGGGTCCACGGAGTGCATTGTACCGTGCATGTGGCATGGGGTACACTGTACCGTGTGGTGTTGTGGAGTTGAGGAGGATATAGCTGGCAGTTGTGATGGACTGACCCCCCTCCCATTGTAGCAGTGATGCCCCGCACACTAGGATTCCGTGTAGCTTGGGATCACATGTCGGATATGATCATAGTCCAGGATACTATTTACATTTCACCACAGAGTCTCACATGATATATCACTTGATTAACTGATTTAAATTGGGGACAAACCTGAGGGATGGGTCGAACTCTGATTTTTGTGATGTGAATTATTTAAATGCCATATTTATTATGATTTAAATATACATGGCATGATTTATCTAAAGGCATGATTTATATAAAGATGCATTGTTTTGCACTACATGCCTATATTTGAGAAAGAAAGCATGATTTATGTACATGGGATTTGATCTGTACAAGTATATATATACATTTAAAAACATGCTTTTAAACTGAGTTAAGGAAATAATGTTTTCAAGGCATAGCATTATTTTGAGTAGATAGTGTAGATATCTACTTGCTTGTCTGATTTTCTTTCTGAGCGCGTTATATGCTCACCCCCTTTCTTTACATCTCTCTACAGAGCATCAGCTATAGAGTGAGAGCTGTTGAGGGATAGTATTCCTAAGTCCACAGCTATTTTCTATCGATCGCCAGGTATACATATTTTGTACGGTTATGTATCGAAACATAAAACAGCTCAGTGATGTATACGATAAATATTATGGGGAATGTATTTGTATTAGATTATGTATTATAAAAGCAGTTACAATCACTAGCAGTATATTGACATGTATGTATGATAATGGATGATATGGTATGCGAGGAAGCTAACATCGAATCACAGCCCAACCAGTGAAGAGAGGAAAGGTAAGATGAAAATGCAAAAAATTTGTAGTGGTTTTTGGTTAAGTCATGGATTGAGAACGGGTCCTGACAGAATGGTATCAGAGTCGAGGTTGGACTGATGTGAATCGGTGTTAGAAAATAGGAAAGTGTACATCCCCATAGTACTGTGCTGTGTTTAGATATAACTGTGTATACCAGATAGGAGACGGACTAATTCATGATTATGAATGCAGGAACTTTGCCTATATGGCAAATACGCGTAATGGTAGAGGTACGAGAGGTAGGGCTCGAGGTCGGGAAGATAGGCCCGAGAGACGAGCTGCTGCCGAACCATTACCTACGCATGAGACTCCAGGTGCTACTGAGGCACCCAAGTGTGCTGAGACGCGCTTTACAAGATTAGAGCGTAGTCTTGAGACAATTATAGAGATGTTGGCACAGATGATATCAAGTAGGCAAGGACAGGAGGCAGGAGTTACGGCAGGAGAGGCAGTTGCCCCTGATACAACTACATAGATAGCTCATGCACCGAGGACAGTAGAGACTCCTACACCACCACCGGTTTCAGGTAGTAGTGGATTAGGGTACGGATGTGATCTACATCGGTTGCCAGAATTCCAGAAGTTTAGACCTCCATCTTTTAGTGGGGTCAAGGACCCTGTAGCTGCTGAGGAGTGGGTGGTGGAGATGGAGAATTTTTATGGATTCTTCGAGTGCACGACATCGGAGATGTTCACGATTGCTGCGTTCCTACTGAAGGGAGCTGCAAAGCATTGGCGGAAGTCCACCCGACCTATATTGAGAGCCCGACACATAGATATCAGTTGGGAGACATTTCGGGAGGCCTTTAGGAGGCAGTTTGTTCTCGATACCGCATATCAAAATTACAAGCAGAGTTTTTGGGATTGAACCAGGGGAGTTTGTCAATGGACGAGTATGAGACTCGATTCCTATCCCTAGGAAGATATGACCCAGATACCATGTATAGTAAGGCCAGGAAGGTCCACAGGTTTATCGATGGGTTGAGACTAGTTCTACAGTCCAGGTTAGTTCCATTAGACATAGCTACCTATGAGGAAGCAGTGCACAGGGCGCAACTGTGTGAGTAAGATTTTGAGAGGAATGCTTTCGAGTTTAAGTTTAGCTATAGCCGAGATATACAGAAGAAGAGGTCGGCTAGAGATTTTGATTATCGAGGAGGGAGGAAACTCTTTGGTAAGAGATCACGGGTTTAGGAGACACGAGAGAGATTTACTAGACATCCTGCTTATTCGACTGTGGCTCCAGCAAAGGGCATTGTCATAGGAGGACAGAGACCTGCTGTCGATCAGTGCAGAAGATGCGGTAGATAACATGGAGGTAGACCGTGTCCGCTGACTCCTATCGTGTGTTTTCGATGTGGGAAACAGGGGCATATAGCTAGAGCTTGCTCAGAGATGGTTGATACTGTGCCATTAAGGGGCAGGAAGCCGGATAGAGCCCCAGCTGGTACGTCTGCTCAGAGAGGTAGAGTGACGGCAGAAGAAAAAGGGAAACAAGTGATGGGTCGAGGGCGAGTACATGCTTTGGACCAGGGGACAGCTGATGCTTCATCGGATGTGATACGAGGTAACATCCTGATTTATGATATTGAAGCATATGTTTTAATTGATCCTGGTGCCACGCATTCTTTTGTATCGCCTTCATTTGCATGTAAATTACCAAAACATGTAGAGCGTACACCATTATGTATGATGATGTTGATTAGTACGCCTATGCATAGTAGTTAAGTTGTAGAGTATGTATTTAATGACTGCAAGTTGAGAGTAGGGGATAAAGAGATGACAGCCAATCTAATATTACTAAGTATGAGTGACTTTGATATAATATTAGGAATGGATTGGCTATCTGTAAACCATGCTGTTTTAGATTGTTATGCTAAGACAGTTATGTTTCCTAACCCTACTAGATATGTTGTAAAGTTTAATAAGAATAAATGAAAGGAGTAGTTATGATTATTACATGATTACTGATTTAGAAAACCTTCAACATATCAAGGTTTCATTGCATACGTGGTAGTTATGGATAAGGTACATCCGAAGTTGTCAGATATTACTCTGGTCAGTGAGTACCCAGATGTTTTTTCGGATGAATTGCCAGGATTACCACTAGACAGAGAGATGGGGTTCTGTATAGATTTGGTGCCTGGTACGGAGCCTATTTCGAGACCACCATATCGCATGGCCTTGGTTGAGCTGGAGGAGCTCAAGAGACAGTTACATGAGCTATTGGATAGGGGTTTTGTTCGACCGAGTGTTTCACTTTAGGGAGCACCGGTGTTGTTTGTAAGGAAGAAGGATGGGAGCCTCCGATTGTGTATAGATTACTGATTGTTGAATAAAGCCACCATCAAGAATAGGTATCCCCTTCCACGCATTGATGACTTGTTAGATCAGCTTCACGGAGCACAGGTCTTTTCCAATATTGACCTGAGGTCTGGGTATCATCAGCTAAAAGTTCAGAGTGGAGATGTACCCAAGACAGCATTTCGTACCCGATATGGCCATTATGAGTTCTTGGTCATGCCATTCGGATTGACGAATGCTCTAGCTACTTTCATGGCTTTGATGAACGATGTGTTCAAGCCATATTTGGACCAATTTGTTATCGTCTTTATCGATGACATATTGGTGTATTTGAGATCTAAGGAGGAGCATGAGGAGCATCTCAGGATCGTATTACAGACTCTATGAGAGAAGGAGTTATATGCTAAGCTCAGTAAGTGCGACTTTTGGTTATCACAGATCTCATTTTTGGGGCATGTTGTATCGAGAGATGGTGTATCAGTTGATCCATCTAAGATAAAGGCTGTAGTTCAGTGGGAACAACCAAGAATAGTCACCGAGATCAAGAGTTTTCTGGGTTTAGCTGGATACTATCGAAGATTCGTTGAGGGATTTTCGAAGTTGGCTGCTCCGTTGACACGTCTCACTCGGAAGAGTGTAGCTTTTATATGGGATGAGGATTGTGAGAAGAGTTTTCAGGAGTTGAAGAGTCGATTGACCACCACTCCGATTCTCACTATCCCTACCAGCTCAAGAGGATTTTTAGTGTATATAGATCCTTCGCATCAAGGACTGGATTGTATATTGATGCAAGATAGGAAGGTAGTTGCTTATGGATCCAGACAGCTGAAGGATCATGAGAAGAACTATCTGACTCATGATTGGAGCTAGCAGTAGTAGTATTTGCGTTGAAGGTATGGCATTACTAGTTGTATGGCGAGAAGTTCCATATATTTACCGACCACAAGAGCCTCAAGTATCTGTTCTCATAGAAAGAGCTAAACATGAGACAGAGAAGATGGCTAAAGCTTCTGAAGGACTACGATTGTGAGATACTATATCATCCGAGTAAAGCTAACGTTGTAGCCGATGCCTTGAGTAGAAAGAGCCTAGGGATGGTATCATACATGATGGTTAGGGAACATGATTTGCTAGAACAGTTTGCTAGCCTCAGTTTGGGAGTCGTGCCTTCTGACATGGACACAGGTTATGTGATAGCCAGTCTACGCTTGGAGCCAGATCTTTTGGATAGGATCAGAGTAGCTCAGCAGACGGATCCATTTTGTATGGATGTGAGTAGTCAGATGCAGAAAGACACAGTGACTGACTTTGAGTTGAGTTCTGATGGACTACTGAGGTTCAGAGTTAGATTATGTGTTCCCGAGGATCCAGGACTTAGGAGATTGATATTGGCTTAAGCTCATTCGTCAAGGTATACGTTACATCCAGGGAGTAACAAAATGTATTTGAACCTCCGTAAGGTATACTGGTGGTCGGGTAGGAAGAGAGATGTAGCAGACTGTGGCAAAGTGTTTCGTATGTCAGCAGGTGAAGGTAGAGCATCAGAAACTTGCAGGGTTATTATAGCCTCTATCTATACCGACATGGAAATGGGAGCATATCACCATGGATTTCATGATGGGTTTACCGAGAACTAGCAGGAATCACGATGTTATATGGGTGATCATCGACAGACTGACGAAGTCAGCCCACTTCCTAGCTATGAGAGCGACCGATACTCTGAGTTCATTAGCAGAACTGTATGTACGCGAGGTAGTGAGGTTACACGGTGTACTAGTGAGCATAGTCTCTGATAGGGATTCTCACTTCAATTCCCACTTTTGGGGACATTTTCAAGAAGCCATGGGAACCCATTGAGTTTGAGCACCGCTTACTATCCTCAGACAGATGGTCAGTCAGAGAGGACTATACAGACTTTGGAGGATATGTTGAGAGCATTGTGCTAGATTTTAGAGGCTCTTGGGATGATCACTTGCCACAAGCCGAGTTTGCCTACAACAATAGTTATCATTCGAGTATCGGGATGGCACCGTATGAGGCTTTGTATGGTCGTAGATGTCATTCCCCTATTGGATGGGAAGAAGTGGGTGATCGTAAGATTTTCGCTCCTGACATGGTTACGCAAGCATCTGAGGAGGTCCGCTTGATTGTAGAGAGACTGAGGACAGCTCAGAGCAAACAGAAGAGTTATGCTGATAGGAGACGTAGGCCACTAGAGTTTGCAGTTGGTGAATCCGTGTTTTTGAGAGTTTCTCCTTCCAAGGGCATAGCGAGATTTGGGAAGAGAGGGAAACTAAATCCTCGCTATATTAGACCCTTTGAGATACTTGATCGAGTGGGAGATAAGACGTATAGGTTGGCATTGCCACCGGACTTATCAGGTGTCCATAACGTCTTCCACATATCGATGCTTCGGAAGTATCACCCGAATACAGCACATGTGATTAGTTATGAGCCTTTGGAGCTCCGAGAGGACATGTCATATGTTGAGCGACCGATTCGAATATTGGATAGGAAGGAGAAGGTATTAAGCTCGAAGACCATTGGGTTAGTGAAGATTCTCTAGCAGCATCATACTTCAGAGGAGGCTACTTGGGAGCTGGAGAGTCTGATGCGAGAGAAGTACACTCACCTAATTGATGACTGACTTGGTTCTAATTTGAAGGACTAAATTTTTTGAGTAGGGGAGGATTGTCAGACCCGTGTTTTCGATTTACATATGTAGCTTGTTCCTTATGATTCCTATGTGTACGGACACTTTATTACATAGTTGAATCATAAGAAGAGTATTTACTACCATGCAATCGACTATTTAAGAAATTAAAAATGCATGTAAGCGACATAACAATGAGATAAGGTTTAAGTTGATTCCCAAACGAGTGCAGGGGTAAAACGATCAAATGACTGAAATCCGGTATAATTTCGATAAGACATTTCATTAAAAATATGAAAATTGAGGAATCTTGATCAAAATCGAGGAAAATATTTAATTTCGAGTCCAATTGATCAAGATATAAATTTATTAGAATTTTTACCTCGAAAAATGAGCCCAAAAATATTGGAAAAATATACCGAAAAAGGTAAAATCGGACTGATAAATTCATTTATGCACTAAATGAATTTAATAGGATATTGTTAGATATTTTTGGGATATTTTTAGGATATTTTAGGATTTTTATTATTATTTTAATAATAAAATAATAATAAATATATATTATAAATAAAAAAACGAAATCAGGAAAACTGGAAATTGGGAATCTGGGAGAGAGAAAAGAGGGGTAAACCGACGCAAGCCGATGAAGATAAGAAACACCCGGACCGCGAGAACTGGTGACCCCACGGCCAGGCACACGACCGAAAAAGGAAGCCCGGCACCGTGGTACTAATCGACACTGGCAACACGCTCCACCGACGCCGGATGCCGGCGAATCGAAGAGGAGAAGCAGCGGAGGAAAAGATGAGATCCGACGGCCATTGGAGGTGCTTGGTCTTGATCGAGCCCAGCCGAGTGTTCCCCAGGCTGAGGCGCGCCGAACAGCGGTGGTGATGCGTCGGGAACCGATCGAAAGATGCTGGCACGACTAAAGGAAGCCTGAACCGGTCGGCGGTTCAGTGAAGAAGGTTCTGTGCTGAACAGGACTGGACCGGTTCAGCCAAGGAGAAAAGGGGAAAAAGAAGAAAAAGAAAGAAAAAGGAAAAGGGAAATTTTCAAGATTTCACCAGACTTCGGGTAAGTCGATACGAGGTCAAAAGTGACCGATTTGATTTTCGATAAATTTATTTAAATTATATTTAATCGAAAATTGACCCGGAGTTAAATATACAAAATTGTGCAGTTCGACAATAAATTTCGAATGGAAGCCCGATCGAACTTCGATTTGCATACCATCGCAAAATCTCGAGTTAGTAAAGCTCATTTATGACAATTTATGTGATTATTGCGTATTTAAGATTTATTTTACGCATTTCGGATTAAATTCCGCATTTAGTAAATTATGTTCGAAATTTCAAATTAACTGTCGTTAATGATATACGGGTTATCCAAAGAGCTTGGAATAAAGCCCAATGGGTATTGATAGGCCCAATGAGTCGAGAGACCCTGAAGAAGGGAAATTATACGTGGAAAACGGGCTTAATACGGATTAAGGCTCAATTCAAGTATTTAGGCTCATTTAGAGTAAACGGGCACAAATAAGGGAAATAGACTGTATTTAATGTGAAATACAGTAGGAAAATGTAATTAACCTGATAAATGGTTATATGTAGCTCCAGAGAGTATTGGAGAAGCAAATCGGACTGCTAAAACGAGCAGCGCAGAGAAAGTGAAATTTCTCGAGTGATTGCAGGTAAGGGACTTTTATGAGTAGTTAGAGATACCTGCACGTATTTTTGTCTACTTTTACATTCACTTAAAAACTCTGAGGGTCAGAGAAAGTGAATAATAATAATTATTGTAACCCGATAGTGGCAAATTACGATTTTACCCCTAGTTAGTCAAAAAGTCAACTTTTGTGAAAAGTTGTAAAAAGCATGGAAACCATCATTTTGAGTGTTTTACTGCTGTTTAGTAGAAAAATAAATAGATGGGCTAATTATTTTAAGGTTGATGTGTATTAAGCACACTTTATAGTGCTAATTTTGATGTTTTGTAAATCATCCCTTTTTAAAGAGCAATCTATCATATTATGTGAGAATGAATCGTGCTGGAGCACAGCTCGCACTGGATTTCATATATTTTCCACATACATTAGTACTGGATTATGATTCGCACTAGATTTCCATAACATGCATGATAGAGTACTGGAGTTATTACTCGTACTCGGTTTTATATGATATATGCATGAGAGAGTGTTGGAGCGATTAACTCGTACTTGAGTTTCACATGAGATGCATGACAGAGTGCTGGAGCATTACTCGTACTCAATTCTTCATGATTTATACATGACATAGTACTGGAGCTATTGCTCGTACTTGATTTGATGATATTGTGCATAGCATGGTACTGGAGCTATTGCTCGTACTTGATTTAATACATGAACTATGCATTGACCTAGTTGCCTAGTTGCTGGAGGTTTACTCGTACTAGCGTTAAGTTTGTGATGTGAAACACTGTTTGAGCGGAGTGGGGACTGTGAGTCGCGCTCAAAGGCGCGCACTGTATGTGATATATAAAACATGTTAAAACCCATGCTTGATTCCTTGTGTGGACTGAGTGTCACATTATGTGAGAGGATATCCACATGAGGATACTAGAGACCTGGTATGATATTCCGTGTCTGAGGGCTAAGACCTATGGTAGGCACCCTGTCACACCCCGAATATGCGGAAAATAGGGCTAATTTAAAATTTTTTACTCATTATTTCACAATTAAGAGTGCATTCCTGTGCAGTGTCATACATCATCATAATTATCGTTCCCCAGGATCTCATCATGATATAATAAATATTGTATTATACCCATTACTCGATTACAAGTTAATTAATCCTAATACATCCATATAATGTCATACATCAAGTGTCTGCAATTACAATAATAGTCTGGGTACATGAAAAGATAAATATACCTCAAGATACAATATATATATGGCCTGGAGCTCGAATCCTCCACTAGCCACTACTCCGTACGTCGCAGGGAAGTCCTTATTCACTTGAAGAACTCTGGGGGAAAGAAAAACAGGGTGAGCTTCTAAATCGCTCAGTAAAGGGGGTAAGGACTCAGTTCATAAACCAAAATGCACATCACAAAAGGTTTATTTGTATGTGAAACTCATTTGAAAACCATAGCATGAAAATACTCAAAACGACACTCTCATGTGTCATGTCATGTGAAAACATGAAGTAAAAGGCTCACTCTAGAGCATTAACAAAGCATGTGAAAACAACGCGATAAACGCTTTCTCAAATACGTGATAAAATCACAGTAAAAATAATGCGCGTGGCACAGCCACAAAACACACGTGACAAAGCCACTGATTTAAATTCTCACGTGGCATAGCCACAAAACACTCGTTGCAAAGCCACTGATTTAAATTCTCACGTGGCATAGCCACAAAACACTCGTGGCAAAGCCACTGATTTAAATTCTCACGTGGCATAGCCACAAAACACTCGTGGCAAAGCCACTGATTTAAATTCTCGCGTGGCATAGCCACAGAATAGGGTTTCTCAACGTGGCACAGCCACCAATTGGGGTATAACGTGGCACAGCCACCAATGGGGTATAACGTGGCACAGCCACCAATGGGGTATAACGTGGCACAGCCACCAATGGGGTTTCTCAACGTGGCACAGCCACCAATGGGGTTTCTCAATGTGGCACAGCCACCAATGGGGTTTCTCAATGTGGCACAGCCACCAATGGGGTTTTCTCAACGTGGCACAGCCACCAATGGGGTTTTCTCAACGTGGCACAGCCACCAATGGGGTTTTCTCAACGTGGCATAGCCACAGAATAGGTTATTCTCACGTTACCAGAACGGAGAAGAATTCGGGCTTACATGCTACCAGAGCAATGCCCGGTGTGTACTCACAACTACACACCCAAGTCTTATCACATAAGACAGGTTTGCCTTCACGTAGAACTCGTAATGGTTTTCTCTCATAAAACTCATTTGAAAATCGTTTTGTACTCAACACAAAACGTAATAAAACCGAGTTCCAACCAGCAAAGCACACGCACACATTTCTCAAATCACAATATTGCCTTAACGTAGAGCCCAGTTATAAACTCATAAAACATTGGGCTCCAACCGGCTATAAAATCGTGTGCAATTTAATCTCAACACAAAACACTCAACATGCTTGTTTTATAAACCACAAATCATGCTAAAACAGTTTGCAATTCACATACATAAATGGTTTAGATTTCCCTTACCTCTTTGCACCTCGTATAGTGCAATTGTTTCCCCCGTATCACAGACTAGCCTCGCATTCCACTCTGGAACTCCCGAGCTGTCCAAACGATGTTAAAACATCAATACTCAATTATCTCATACCCTCAATTCTCAAAATCGAGCATAATTGCTCATAACACCTCAAATCTCTTGATTTCTCGTAACTCAACCCTAAACTACAACCTCATTCACAACATCTCAATGTCCTACATTCCTCATGCCAATTATCTAGGCTAATTCTCCACATTGTCTATATTTCCATTTATAGCTCAAAATTCCTAAAATTACCAAAATCGCTAAATATCATTATCACTCTATCCACATTGAAATTCATCAATCCCTAATCATTTCCCAACTATTTCAACACAATTACAACCACCAATAACATCAAAATCAGCTCAAATATCAAGATCGAGGTTTAGAAATTACCCAAAGCTTGTGAGACGCACAACTCACGCCTCGATCCGATTCGTCCTTCGATTTCCAAGTATGTTGTTCTCCCCTTGATGAGGAACAACTTTCCTTCTTACCACAACAGCTGATTCGGTCGGAAATGGGTGATTTGGAGGAGTGAGAAATTAGGTTTTCGGTGGAAATGGGATTTGGAAGAGAGAGAAAGTGAAATTACAGAGAAAACACGGGTTCCTTATATAGACTGGAGGTAGGAGATCGATCTGCCTCTTGATGAGATCGATCTGTGTTTGAATTTTGGGGACGATCTGGGCAATTTTATGCCTAGGAGATCGATCTGTCGAGGGGTGAGATCGATCTCTTTATGGCTTTATGAGATCGATCTGCTCCTGAAGAGATCGATCTTCTCCCCAAACAGAATCATTTGGAGATCGATCTCTTCCTCATGAGATCGATCCCTTCTCAAACAGATTCATAAGGAGATCGATCTCTTCCATTGGAGATCGATCTGCTCCTCAAATTTCCCCTTCCTCGTCATTCTTAACTCATCAGATCGATCTCTCCTTCTCCCAGATCGATCTGTCCTCATGCTTCATGCTCATTTTACACACTTAACACATCAATCTCCAATTATAATTCCCACAATTTACTTAGCTCAATAAATTACACTTCGAATTCTTATTACATCAATAAAATATGTCTGAAATTCTCAGATCTCACATCCTCCCCACCTTAAAAAGAATTTGGTCCTCCAAATTCAACTCAACTAGTCAAATAGATGGGGGTATTTCTCCTTCATGAGACTCTCTAGTTCCCACGTTGCCTCTTCCATTGAGTGATGTTTCCACAAAACTTTCACTAATGGGATGCTCTTGGTTCTCAGTACCTTTTCCTTTCTATCGAGAATCCGGACGGGTTCCTCAGTGTAGCTCATATCCTCTTGAATGTCCATCTCGTCATACTCTATGACATGAGAAGGGTCCGGGTGATATTTTCTCAACATAGACGCATGAAAAACGTTGTGTATTCCGGACATCTGTGGGGGTAATGCTAATCTGTAAGCTACCTCTCCCACTCTCTCAAGAATTTCGAATGGTCCTATGTATCGAGGACTCAATTTCCCTTTCTTCCCAAATCGCATGATACCCTTGCTCGGTGATACTCTCAGAAATACTACATCACCAACCTCAAACTCGAGTGGCCGTCTACGCATATCCGCGTAGCTTTTTTGTCTACTCTGTGTAGCCCGTAACCTCTCACATATGAGTTTCACACTCTGTACGGCTTGCTCAACGAGCTCGGGGGATTTATCTTTCTGTCACCGACCTCTTCCCAAGCTACAGGGGATCTACACCTCCTACCATATAGAGCCTCAAAAGGTGCCATTCCAATACTCGCATGATAGCTGTTATTGTACGCAAACTCTACTAGGGGCAGGTGATCATCCCATGATCCCTTAAAATCCATCGTACACGCCCTCAACATATCCTCCAGGGTCTAAATAGTCCTCTCTGACTGACCATCTGTCTGAGGATGATAGGCGGTACTAAAACTCAATCGAGATCCCATGGACTCCTGAAACTGGGTCCAAAATCTGGAAGTAAACCGGGAATCTCTATCAGAAGTAATACTCACTGGAGCCCCATGTAATCTAGCTATCTCGCTGACATACAGTTCAGCTAAGGCATCCACAGTATCTGTGCTCTTGATGGTAAGGAAGTGGGCACTCTTAGTCAATCTATCCACAATGACCCATATCGTGTCATGACCTCTTCGGGTCCTCGGTAAACCCATAATAAAGTCCATAGCGACATGCTCCCATTTCCATGTAGGTACAGGTAAGGGCTGTAGTAGTCCTCCGGGCTTCCGATGCTCAGCTTTCACTTGCTGGCATACCAAACACCTGGCCACATACTCTGCCACGTCTCGCTTCATACCACTCCACCAATACACCTTTCTTAAGTCTCGGTACATCTTAGTACTTCCTGGGTGCATGGTGTATCGCGAGAAGTGGGATTCTCTCAGTATCTGTCTCTTCAGGGTATCATCGTCCGGTACACAAATCTGTCCTCTGAACCTCAATAATCCATCCTCACTGATGGTGAGATCCGACTGCGAACTCTGCTCAGCTTGGCTAACCATGTCTATCAATCTCTGATCGCTGCGCTGCCCAGTTCTAATCTGATCCATGATCCTGGGCTCTATCCGCAGGCTAGCCAAAAATCCAGTCTCTACCTCTTTAACTCTGATCCGAAGTTCGGTGAACTGCTCTAACAAATCCCATTCCGTGATCATCATAGCAGATATCATACTCTTCCTGCTCAGGGCATCAGCAACCACATTCGCCTTACCCGGATGATATAAAATCTCGCAGTCATAATCCTTAAGGAGTTCCATCCATCTCCTTTGTCTCATGTTTAACTCTTTCTGATCAAAGAGATATCTCAAACTCTTGTGATCAGTGAAGATTTGGAATCTTTCCCCATATAAGTAATGTCGCCAGATCTTCAAAGCAAATACCACAGCGGCTAACTCCAAATCATGCGTGGGGTAATTCCGCTCATGGTCTTTCAGCTGTCGCGATCCATATGCGACCACTCTTCCGTGCTGCATAAGCACACACCCCAATCCTTGATGAGATGCATCACTATACACCGAGAATCCTCCTGATCCCTCAGGGATAGTTAACACAGGTGCCGCTGTTAATCTCCTCTTTAACTCTTGAAAACTGAGCTCACATTGATCAGTCCATATAAATGGAGTCTCCTTACGCGTGAGCTTAGTCAAAGGAGCGGTAATCCTGGAAAATCCTTCCACAAATCTTCTGTAATACCCTGCCAAACCAAAGAAACTTCGTACCTCAGTCACTGTCCTCGGTCTCTCCCAATTAAGCACAGCTGCTATTTTACTCAGATCCACTGATACTCCTTCCTCTGAGGCTATATGCCCAAGGAAAGCTATCCGATTCAGCCAAAACTCACACTTATTAAGCTTTTCGTACAATTGCTTATCTCGGAGTATCTGAAGTACTAACCACAAATGCTGTGCATGCTCCTCTTACGACCGAGAGTACACCAGGATATCATCGATAAAGACTATCACAAACTTATCCAGATAGTCTCTGAACACCTCGTTCATCAATCTCATGAATGCTGCAGGGGCGTTTGTCAACCCAAAGGACATCACCAGAAATTCGTAATGGCCATATCTTGTCCTGAAGGCCATCTTTGGAATATCTTCTTCCTTGATCCTCAATTGGTGATAGCCCGATCTCAAATCAATCTTAGAAAAGACTGATGCCCCTCTCAGCTGATCCAGTAGATCATCAATCCTGGGTAGTGGGTATTTATTCTTCACCGTGACTTTATTCAACAACCGGTAGTCTACACATAATCTGAGACTACCATCCTTCTTCTTAACAAATAGTACTGGTGCTCCCCACGGCGAAACACTGGGTCTAATAAACCCTTGATCCAATAACTCCTGTAGTTGTCTCTTCAATTCCTCAAGTTCCACTAATGCCATTCTATAGGGAGGTTTAGAGATCGGCTGAGTATCTGGTACCAAATCAATGGTAAACTCCAGCTCTCTCTCTGGTGGTAAACCTGGCAATTCATCTGGAAAAACATCCAGAAATTTGCAAACCACAGGTATATCCTCAATCCTCGGATGTTCCCGCTCATCGTCTGAGATGAGTGTCTCATAACCTTCACATGAATAATCATATTTAATATTCTCCAAAATAATATCAAAATTCTCAAATTACTACTAGAATTCCACATATTCATTTTCTCAATACCTCAATCGTACACTATAAGGTTCAGGTAGGGAGAAAGTTACAATCTTAGTGTAGCAGTCTAAACTCACTCGATTGGTCGCTAACCAATCCATCCCCAGAATTACATCAAACCCATGTACATTCAACATAATTAGATCTGCCAACATCACTCTATCTCCCACCTTTATTTCACATCCTCTACAAATTAACTCAGTTCTCTGGGATTCACGCATAGGGGTATTTACATGTAGTATATATTCTAGAGGTTCAAACTTCAAGTTTAATCTACATGCAAAATGCTCAGAAATAAACGAATGCGTGGATCCTGAATCAATCAACACATAAGCCTTATGATTACAGACAGAGAGTGTACCTCTTATAGTTTCTGTCGAAGTGTCTGCGGTCTCCTTATCCAGGGCAAACACACGTCCCTGTGCCACAGGTTTCTTCCCTTTCTCTGTCGCAGTGGCCCGTCTCCGGGGATCCACTCTCTGAGGCTGTTGTCTAGTGGGCTCCGGAGCATGTGGTATCTGAGGTTGGGGACAGTCCTTCACTCTGTGACCCATGTCACCACATTTGAAACATCCATGGATCGACCCAGTACAACTTCCTTCATGCGATCGGCCACAGTCTCTACAAAACCTTGTCTCCGGCCTGACATATCGAGGGGTCTCCTTGATAATAGGATAGGCTCTAGGTCTCTCCAATCTGTCCCTCTGCACCTCTATCCTTCCTCTTCTGAAGGAACTTCTCCGAGCCTCTGTTTGGAAAAGTGCTGGCCTCTTGCCCTTATCTCTATTCATCGCTCTGAGCTCATTCTGGGATTGTACAATCTCAATCCCTCTTTCAATCTCTTGTGCTCGTCTCAGAGCATCTCCAAACTCAGTAATGCATAGCCCTATCAATCTATCTCTGATGACGGGCTTCAACCCATACACAAACTTCTCTGTGCGGAGCTCTTCACTCTTGAAGGTCTCTGGGTCATATCTCAATAGCGCTGTGAATTGTCTCTCATAGTCATCCACAGACATGTCACCCTGTACCAAACACAAAAACTCGGCCTGTTTCTTTCTCTGAGCGGCCCGTGGTACATATTGGGTCCTAAAAGCTGTCTGAAACTCTTCCCAACCAATCACACCATGGTGGGACATCAAAATACCCTGGGTAGTACCCCACCAATCTCAAGCTCTCCCCTTCAGCATATAGGCACTCATACTGACCCTCTCAGCATCGGTACACCCCAGGATATCGAATATAATCCTTAACTCCGTCAACCACTCCTCAGCCTCTGTAGGATCCTTCTTTCCCTTAAATGCGGGTGGATTCATCTTCAGAAAATCCCTTAGTCGGACCATGCTTCTATCCTCAGGCTAAGTGACGGGAGGCACTGGGGGTATGGGAGGTCCTTGTGGTGGTGTAGGGGTAGTATCCGAGGCATTAACTCCAAAGTGTTGCGCGAATAACGCTGCCATCTGCTCAAAACCTTACCTCACATCGGTCTCAATCCGATTAAATCGAGAGTTAGGACTCTCTGGTTGTGGGACAGGTGGCGGAAGGGACTCTGCCTGCCTCCTCGAACGACCTCGTCGTTTACTCATTCTCTATCTCAACTCGTCTCCTGCGCGTACATATCAAAATTGATTGAAATCTCAATCCTCAATTTCAGTTCATGACCAGACTATTACAGACACTTGGGATGTATTCTATTTCACTTAACCGACACTGACAGTACTAGACACCCTAAGCTCTGATACCAAGAAAACTATGTCACACCCCGAATATGCAAAAAATAGGGCTAATTTAAAACTTTTTACTCATTATTTCACAATTAAGAGTGCATTCCTGTGCAGTGTCATACATCATCATAATTATCGTTCCCCAGGATCTCATCATGATATAATAAATATTGTATTATACCCATTACTCGATTACAAGTTAATTAATCCTAATACATCCCATATAATGTCATACATCAAGTGTCTGCAATTACAATAATAGTCTGGGTACATGAATAGATAAATATACCTCAAGATACAATATATATATGGCCTGGAGCTCGAATCCTCCACTAGCCACTACTCCGTACGTCGCAGGGAAGTCCTTATTCACTTGAAGAACTCTGGGGGGAAAGAAAAACAGGGTGAGCTACTAAATCGCTCAGTAAAGGGGGTAAGGACTCAGTTCATAAACCAAAATGCACATCACAAAAGGTTTATTTGTATGTGAAACTCATTTAAAAACCATAGCATGAAAATACTCAAAACGACACTCTCATGTGTCATGTCATGTGAAAACATGAAGTAAAAGGCTCACTCTAGAGCATTAACAAAGCATGTGAAAACAACGCGATAAACGCTTTCTCAAATACGTGATAAAATCACAGTAAAAATAATGTGCGTGGCACAGCCACAAAACACACGTGGCAAAGCCACTGATTTAAATTCTCACGTGGCATAGCCACAAAACACTCGTGGCAAAGCCACTGATTTAAATTCTCACGTGGCATAGCCACAAAACACTCGTGGCAAAGCCACTGATTTAAATTCTCACGTGGCATAGCCACAAAACACTCGTGGCAAAGCCACTGATTTAAATTCTCGCGTGGCATAGCCACAGAATAGGGTTTCTCAACGTGGCACAGCCACCAATTGGGGTATAACGTGGCACAGCCACCAATGGGGTATAACGTGGCACAGCCACCAATGGGGTTTCTCAACGTGGCATAGCCACCAATGGGGTTTCTCAACGTGGCACAGCCACCAATGGGGTTTTCTCAACGTGGCACAGCCACCAATGGGGTTTTCTCAACGTGGCACAGCCACAGAATAGGTTATTCTCACGTTACCAGAACGGAGAAGAATTCGGGCTTACATGCTACCAGAGCAATGCCCGGTGTGTACTCACAACTACACACCCAAGTCTTATCACATAAGACAGGTTTGCCTTCACGTAGAACTCGTAATGGTTTTCTCTCATAAAACTCATTTGAAAATCGTTTTGTACTCAACCCAAAATGTAATAAAACCGAGTTCCAATCGGCAAAGCACACGCACACATTTCTCAAATCACAATATTGCCTTAACGTAGAGCCCAGTTATAAACTCATAAAACATTGGGCTCCAACCGGCTATAAAATCGTGTGCAATTTAATCTCAACACAAAACACTCAACATGCTTGTTTTATAAACCACAAATCATGCTAAAACAGTTTGCAATTCACATACACAAATGGTTTAGATTTCCCTTACCTCTTTGCACCTCGTATAGTGCAATTATTTCCCCCGTATCACGGACTAGCCTCGCATTCCACTCTGGAACTCCCGAGCTGTCCAAACGATGTTAAAACATCAATACTCAATTATCTCATACCCTCAATTCTCAAAATCGAGCATAATTGCTCATAACACCTCAAATCTCTTGATTTCTCGTAACTCAACCCTAAACTACAACCTCATTCACAACATCTCAATGTCCTACATTCCTCATGCCAATTATCTAGGCTAATTCTTCACATTGTCTATATTTCCATTTATAGCTCAAAATTTCTAAAATTACTAAAATCGCTAAATATCATTATCACTCTATCCACATTGAAATTCATCAATCCCTAATCATTTCCTAACTATTTCAACACAATTACAACCACCAATAACATCAAAATCAGCTCAAATATCAAGATCGAGGTTTAGAAATTGCCCAAAGCTTGTGAGACGCACAACTCACGCCTCGATCCGATTCGTCCTTCGATTTCCAAGTATGTTGTTTTCCCCTTGATGAGGAACAACTTTCCTTCTTACCACAACAGCTGATTCGGCCGAAAATGGGTGATTTGGAGGAGTGAGTAACTAGGTTTTCGGTGGAAATGGGTTTTGGAAGAGAGAGAAAGTGAAATTACAGAGAAAACACGGGTTCCTTATATAGACTGGAGGTAGGATATCGATCTGTGTTTGAATTTTGGGGACGATCTGGGTAATTTTATGCCTAGGAGATCGATCTGTCGAGGGGTGAGATCGATCTCTTTATGGCTTTATGAGATCGATCTGCTCCTGAAGAGATCGATCTTCTCCCCAAACAGAATCATTTGGAGATCGATCTCTTCCTCATGAGATCGATCCCTTCTCAAACAGATTCATAAGGAGATCGATCTCTTCCATTGGAGATCGATCTGCTCCTCAAATTTCCCCTTCCTTGTCATTCTTAACTCATCAGATCGATCTCTCCTTCTCCCAGATCGATCTGTCCTCATGCTTCATGCTCATTTTACACACTTAACACATAAATCTCCAATTATAATTCTCACAATTTACTTAGCTCAATAAATTACACTTCGAATTCTTATTACATCAATAAAATATGTCTGAAATTCTCAGATCTCACACACCCCGACAGTGATGTAGGGTCCACGGAGTACGTTATACCGTGCATATGGCATGGGGTACACTGTACCGTGTGGTGTTGTGGAGTTGAGGAGGATATAGCTGGCGGTTGTGATGGACTGACCCCCCTCCCGTTGCAGCAGTGATGCCCCGTACACTAGGATTTCGTGTAGCTTGGGATCACATGTCGGATATGATCATAGCCCAGGATACTATTTACATTTCACCACAGAGTCTCACATGATATATCACTTGATTAACTGATTTAAATTGCGGATAAACCTGAGGGATGGGTCGAACTCCGATTTTTGTGATGTGAATGATTTAAATGCCTTATTTATTGTGATTTAAATATACATGGCATGATTTATCTAAAGGCATGATTTATATAAAGATGCATTATTTTGCACTACATGCCTACATTTGAGAAAGGAAACATGATTTATGTACACGGGATTTGATCTGTACAAGTATATATATACATTTAAAAACATGATTTTAAAATGAGTTAAGGAAATAATGTTTTCAAGGTATAGCATTATTTTGAGTAGATAGTGTAGATATCTACTTGCTTGCCTGATTTCCTTACTGAGCGTGTTGTATGCTCACCCTCTTTCTTTACATCTCTCTACAGAGCATCAGCAGTAGAGTGAGGGCTATTGAGGGATAGTATTCCTGAGTCCACAGCTATTTCTTATTGACCACCAGGTATACATATTTTGTACGGTTATGTATCTAAACATAAAACAGCACAGTGATGTATATGATAAATATTATGGGGAATGTATTTGTTACCTCTACCGAGAGGGGGTGAATCGGTTTTCTAATGTTAATGGCAAGTTTAAACTAATTCAAACTAATTAACAAATAATGAATGAGCAATATAATGTATTGAACCAAATTAAAGCAAGATAAGGAAGAGAATATCAAACACAGTAGTTTATAGAGGTTCGACCAATCCCTTGCCTATGTCCTCTCTCTTTGACCTTCTTGTCAAGTGCTTTCTTTCTCACTTTCAACGAAAGTTACACACTCCCTTTTTCAGGTTAAGGAATAACCTCTCTACCCTTTTTATACAAAGATGTATTCACCCTTTTACAAAGATTATCTCACTGAGGAACAATCCTCTTCTCTCTTAAAGTAAGGATGAATACAATATCAAGCTTTTTATGTGGGTAGGACAAATACAGCTTTTGCACACAAGCTTATACAACAAACTCAATAAATGAGGATTGAAGACAAATGGAATGTAGGAATTAAACTCTTGAGAATGTACAGAATGTGCAGCAATGGTGTCTCTCTTCTCAATGTCTTCAATTCTTGATTATATACTGAAGGATTGGTAGTTGGAGCATTTAATGTTGTTTTTTCCGTTGAGATTTTTATAGAAATAGCCGTTGGGTACCTCCAGTAGAATGCCAGATCGATCTGCCATCTTGACCAGATCAATCTGCCATCTTGACCAGATCGATCTCTTAGTTATAATTCCTGCAAGATCAAGGCAAAATGAAGCAAGGAGATCGATCTCATATATGAGAAGATCGATCTCACAATTTGAAAATGTTGGAGCAGATCGATCTGTCAAATAGACAGATCGATCTTCCAATCTCTCTGTTTGAGGCAGGATCGATCTGCCAGGTATTCTCGTAGTGAGGAGATCGATCTCTTATCAACCCAGATCGATCTCCTTAGCTCTCTGACTTTGAGGAGATTGATCTCTTTCTATACCAGATCGATCTTATGAACTCTCTGTTTGCGTACTACCTTTACCTTTTGTTTTAGGGGAGATCAATCTCTTCCTATACCAGATAGATCTCTTTAACATCTTGTATTTAGACAGATCAATCTTACAACCCTTATAGATCGATCTCAGCTTCCTTAATACCTTTGTACAGGTTCAAACCTTAGCAGATCGATCTCATGTCTTCATGAGATCGATCTCTCATCCTAGAAAACCCAAGAGATCGATCTCTCATAGCACCAGATCGATCTCTCATCTCTAGGAACTTACGTTCTGGTACTGATAACCTCTAAACATGTTTTTAATATCATCTTTATATTATTGAATTTACTTGTTTTGTCATTTCAAAATAAATTAACTCAACAATCTCCCCCTTTTTGATATGACAAAACCTATTCAATAAACATGTTTAGTTACCTAATTGCATTGTGGACAAACACCCCCTTTTTGTAGGCTCCTCATTTCTTTTGGCTTTTGACCTCTTAACTTTCTTAACTCCCCCTCATTTTACTCATTCCTATAAACCATTAGACATGTTTCTTTAACTTATTTAAAGCCATTTAAACATGTTTTCTTATTCTTCTCCCCCTTTTTGTCATATCATTGGCACTAAAGGTTTAAACAGAGCAATCTAACGTTCAACACACTTTTCATTTCAAAATAGTAATCCATTATAGCACATTGCAATAATAACTAGCATATCATTCCATTCAAGCAAATGCGGTTCTCAAACAACAACTAGTAATTTCAAAACATTAGCCAAAATAGTCCTATCAAACAGGTCCTAAGGTGGAGGAGGGAAGCGGTCCATTAGTTCCTCAACGTAAGTACGAGTGACTTCCAGCTCATCATACATCGCCTACTGTGTGGTATGAAGGTTTGCAAAACCTTCATCTATCTTTCGGTTTAGCTCCATGATCATTGTCACAATTGATTCCATGCCAGCGGGTGATGGGGCAGGTGCAGAAAGGTGAGCAGTTGAAGACGATAGACCCTCAGTAGGTGCAGTAGGTGGAGCAGTGGGCTCAGCAGAGGGGTCTTCGTCCATGGCTGCTTCAGGCTGCTGTTCTCACTTCTTCTTCCAATCCCCTCAGAAGTCCTTGTAATACCCCATGTGGTGAAGTGTCCCAATGTTTAAGACGCTCTTTGGGGAGGGCACTTCACCCGTTTCATAGCTGCAATCCACTCCAAGTCGTTGTAGAAGATACACTAACGGTTGCGAAAAAACAATTGTGGAAGCTTGCCTGCATACGATCTTCAACCAATCTTCATAGATGAAATGGACAAGATTGGGTTTTTTACTTGTGGAGTGGATGTGGTGGAGCCAGAAGCGATCTAACCTCCTAACTGTAGAGTGTCGGGTACCGAAAGGGCGGAGGTTCCATAAAATGATAAGGTGGAGTAACTTTGGATGCATCGATAGGTCACTCGCCTTATCACCGGGAAGGTCAAACTCTAGAGGGACTTCTTCCTCCTCATCAGTCAATCCCTTATCTCTAATGTGAAACGATTGGGCTAAAATAGAGGTGTCTATAGGGATTGACTTACCCATGACATACGTTTTAAACCCTAAAATTTTACAAGTATCCATAAATGAGTTCGGCATTAGAAAAGAATGCCCTGATGATGTTTGGGGGTACGGGGGTATTGATTTTGAGGAAAGGAAGCCACCCAAATTCTTCAAATTTGGATAGATAAGGAAAATCAATACGGTTTAAAAATGAAAAATCAATGGTTCGCCAATGTTTAATTAGCATGGTGGAAAAATACTCTTCATATCTTTTCCTTTTTGCAGGTATTTTAAAACACCTGTTAAAGGTAGTGACTGAAGAGGGAGGGATTGATTGGGAAGAGGACCCTTGATCAACACTTGGTCTAGGGGGTTTTTGGACAGCTCTCTTAAGTCGGGGCATGATTTTAGCTTGCAACTAGACACAGGAATCTCTCTAGACACTCTTAAAACTAGTTCTCTAAAATCTAACCAATGGAACAGTAGCTAGATTTGACCTGAGAGAAATTGAGCACGAAACTAAGAATTTTAAAAAAAAAATCAGTAATGTGGGTTACTATACCAGTAAACGAAGAAGAGATGTGACGAAGACCGTACCGAGATCGATCTGGGCAGAATCGAGGGCTGAGGTGCTACAGGGGTTAGGGATTTGAAGATTTGGGTTTTCTGAAAGTTGGGGATTTTGAGGAGTTTTTATAGTCCAGGGCACAGGAGATCGATCTGTCGAGGCGACAGATCGATCTGTCATTTCCAGAAGCTCGAAGAGATCAATCTATTGTACCATAAGATCGATCCTTAGAATACAGAGGCTTAATGAGATCGATCTATCAAAGGCCCAGATCGATCTGTTGTTTGACAGAGGCTTAAGAAGATCGATCTGTCAAATGCATAGATCGATCTGCTGTTTAACAGAGCTTCAAGAAGATCGATCTTATAGGTGAGAAGATCGATCTTCCTAGCTTAACCTTTATGCTTTAGGCTCATTTGAAGTGTGAAGATCGATCTATATTGATAGGAGATCGATCTCTCATACTTTTTGCCCATAAAAATCATTGAAAAACTCTTTTAAAAACAACTTGAAATCAAGGTTTTGAAGCATATAAATCTTAAGGAACATTCATGAGTCCTAATTCACCTTTAAGGACACAAAACCTATCTTTATCCAGAGGTTTGGTGAATATATCAGCTATTTGATGTAAAGTGTCAATGTACTCTAGAATTATATCTCCCTTTTGAACATGGTCCCTAAGGAAATGGTGCCTAATCTCAATGTGCTTAGTTCTAGAGTGTTGAATAGGATTTTTAGATAGATTGATGGCACTGGTATTATCACATTTAATTTAGACTTGTTTCATGTCAATACCATAATCTTTCATTTGTTGTTTAATCCACAACACTTGAGCACTACAACTACCTGCTGCTATGTATTTAGCTTCAGTTGTGGACTGAGCCACACTATTTTGTTTCTTAGAGAACCATGAGATTAATCTATTCCCTAAGAATTGACATGTACCTGAAGTGCTTTTCCTATCTATTTTACATCCCCCAAAGTCTGCATCCGAAAATGCATGAAGTGTAAAAGTGGAGTCCTTGGGGTACCAAAGTCCTATAGAGGGAGTGTCTTTAAGGTATCTAAAGATCCTTTTAGTTGCTAATAAGTGTGATTCCCTAGGAGAGGATTGAAATCTAGCACAGAGGCATGCATTAAACAGAATATCTGGTCTACTTGCAGTTAAATAGAGCAATGAACCAATCATAGACCTATAGAGTTTAGTGTCCACACACTTACCTCTTTCATCTTTATCAAGCTTGACGTTGGTGCCCATTGGAGTTACTTAAGGCTTGCAATTATCCATTCCAAAATGTTTGAGCAATTCCTTAGTATACTTTGCTTGATTGATGAAGGTTCCATCCTTTGTTTGCTTTACTTGAAGTCCCAAGAAGAAAGTGAGCTCTCCCATCATGCTCATTTCAAATTCACCTTGCATGATCTTAGCAAACTCTTGGCATAAAGATTCATTAGTTGATCCAAAAATAATATCATCTACATACACTTGAACAACTAGTAAATTCTTATTTTTATTTTTGATAAATAAAGTGGTATCTACTTTTCCTCTTGAAAATCCTTTTTCTATTAAGAATTTTGACAACCTTTCATACCATGCTCTAGGAGCTTGTTTCAAACCATAGAGTGTCTTAGATAGTTTGAAAACATGTTCAGGAAATTCATGATTTTCAAAGACAGGAGGTTGCTCTACATACACTTCTTCATTAATGAAACCATTTAAGAATGCACTCTTTACATCCATTTGATATAATTTGAAGTTTTTATAGCATGCAAAGGCAAGTAGCATTCTAATTGCTTCTAATCTAGCTACCGGTGCATAAGTTTCATCATAGTCTATTCCTTCTTCTTGTCTATAACCTTATACAACTAACCTAGCCTTGTTTCTTATGATCACGCTATTTTCATCCATCTTGTTCTTGAATATCCATTTAGTTCCAATTATAGAGTGATCACTAAGCCTAGGAACTAGTTTCCACACTTTGCTTCTCTCAAATTGATTTAATTCTTCTTGCATTGCTAAGAACCAATTATTGTCATCTAAGGCTTCATTGACATTTCTAGGTTCTATTTAAGACACAAAGGCTATATATTGACACACATTCCTTAGAGATGATCTAGTTCTAACTCCAAGAGTTGGATCTCCTACTATTTCACAATCTTTTACATATCCTAATTCTCTTGGTACTCTAGACTCTCTCTCTAACATCTCTATTTCTTCTTCATCTTCTTTATTTATGTTAAGTTTTTCTAATAGATCATTTTCTAAGTTTGGAATTTCCTCCAAGTTTTCATCGAATATCCCAATATCCTCATCATTGGTTGAATCTTTAGATAAATCATTTGACTCATCAAAAATTACATGAATTGATTCTTCAACCATCAATGTTCTTTTGTTATATACTCTATAAGCCTTTGAATTCAATGAATATCCTAGAAAAATTCCCTCATCACTCTTGGCATCAAATTTTCCTAAATTATCTTTCTCATTATTTAAGATAAAACATTTGCAGTCAAAAGGGTGAAAATAGCTAATATTGGGCTTCTTACCCTTGTAAAGCTCATAAGGAGTTTTCTTTAACATGGGTCTAATCATAGCTCTATTAATGATATAGCAAGATGTATTTATAGCTTCAGCCCAAAAGTATTTAGGTAAATTATTTTCACACAACATGGTTCTAGCCATTTCTTCCAATGTTCTATTTCTTCTCTCAACTACTCCATTTTGTTTTGGTGTCCTAGGAGCTGAAAAATTATGGCTAATTCCTTGATCATTGCAATACTCATCAAATCCTATATTTTCAAACTCCTTGCCATGATCACTTCTAATACTAGTTATTGTGTATCCTTTTTCATTTTGAGTCACTTTCGTATAAGCTATGAATTTTTCTAAAGCTTCATTTTTCACTCTAAAAAAGAACACCCAAGTGAACCTAGTGCAATCACCAACTATTACAAATCCATGATGTTTTCCACCTAGGCTTGTTGTTCTAGTTGGTCCAAATAGATCTAGGTGGAGTAATTGAAGAGGCCTAGTGGTGGATACACTATTCTTAGGCTTAAATGTTGTCCTTTTATGTTTTCCTTTAACACAAGCTTCACATATTTTGTCATAGTCAAAGGACAACTTGGGTAATCCTATAACTAGATCCTTTCTAGCTAACTTAGATAACACATGCATGCTAGCATGACCTAGTCTTCTATGCCATAACCAAGGTTCTTTTTCTTTGTCTACCATTAGGCATATGTTTTCATTTTTAAGTTCATTAAGATAGACAATGTATATATTACCTTGCCTATGACCTAGAAAAATAACTTTATTTGACTTAGGATAAATAACATTACATTTCAAGTAATCAAAAATTACTTTGTAACCTTTGTCGCAAAGTTGGCTAATGCTTAGTAAGTTATGCTTTAGACCCCTAACAAGCAATACTTTTTCTAATGAAAAGTAGTCATTACCTATTGAACCACTTCCTTCAACTTGGCCTTTGGGGTTGTCCCCAAATGTGACTTCTCCACCAACCTTTGATTTAAATGAGTTGAAGTGGCTTCTATCGCCCGTCATGTGCCTTGAGCATCCACTGTCCAAGTACCAAGCTTCCTTTGTTTTAGCTTTGTGGCAATGCTCAATTACCTACAATCAAAATTTGAACTCATGTCTTAGGTACCCAGATTCTCTTGGGTCCTTTGAAGTTAGTGAATGCAATTCTTGATCCCTTTGGGATCCATTTAATTAATGCATTAAAATCTTTTGAATTAATTATTTCTTTTGGAACCCAAATTCCTTTTATTATTTTTCCCTTAAGAGTGGTCTTCTTCATATTGCAATTATGTGATGCATGTCCCTTTCTATTACAATATGAACAAATAGTTGAAGATTTATTCATGCTCTTTCTAGCAATGAAGCTTTTGAGATGAGTCTCTCTACTTTTTGCATCATATCCTAACCCATTTTTATCAAAGAATGCTCTTTGAGTTTCTAGCATATTATCTAACTTTTGTTAACCCATATAGAACCTATTAAAAGAATTATGTAAGTTACTATTTTTTTCTTTTAGGTCACAAATTTCAAGATTTGTAATTTTTAGTTTCTTTTCACATTCTAATTTGTCCTCTAGCATTAACTCATTTTCTTTCTTCAATTTAGATATTATCTTTTTTATATTTCGTACTCATGCATTCATATTCCAATGCAAGATCATCAAAGGTATCTTGCAATTCATCAAAAGAGTATTCATTGAGGTTTGAAGTTACATTTTCATCCTTAATAGCCATGAAGCAGAAGTTGGCATTGTCCTCATTTGAATCATCATCAGAGCAGTCACTGTCGCTCCATGTTGCCACCATTGCCTTCTTTTTGTGGAACCTATCATTAGATCTTTTAAGAAGAGGGCAGTTAAACTTAACGTGTCCAGGTTTTTAACATTCATAACACACTATGGTATCCTTTCTACCTAGCTCTTCTTGATCTTTCTTATGGTTTCTTCTACCATTACTACTTGCTCTCATTCTCATGAATTTGTTAAATCTTTTGGCAAACATTGCCATCTCAAGATCCTCTTCACTACCACTCTCATTTTTATTCTCCTCTTGAGTAGTAGATTTTCGAGCAACTCCCACTTTCTTGGGTGGCTCTTCGTTTCTTCTCAACTTCATCTCATATGTGAGTAGTGATCCTATTAATTCATCTAGTGACAATGTGTGAGGGTCCTTGGATTCCTCAATTGCAGTCACTTTAGCTTCCCATGATTTAGGTAGGCTATTTAATATTTTCTTGACCATTTCTATATTAGAGTATATTTTTCCTAACGATTTTAATCCATTAATTACATCAGTGAATCTAGTGAACATATCACTGATTGATTCTCCATCTTTCATCCTATATAGCTTATAGTCATGTGTGAGCATTCCTACCTTAGTCTCCTTTACTTGGATTATGCCTTCATGAGTTATTGCCAATTTATCCCAAATTTGTTTGGTATTGTCACAGCCGGAGACTCTATTGTATTCATTTGGCCCTAAAGCACAAAATAAAGTGTGCATGGCCTTAGCATTAAGCTGAACACTTTTAACATCATTTGAATCCCATTCATCTTCTTCTTTAGGGATATCTCTTCCCTCTATTCTTTTTGAAGGGATTTGAGGTCCTTTAGTGATAATCCTCCATACCTCATAATCATTTGCTTGAATTGATAACATCATCCTAGTTTTCCAATAAGCATAATGATCCTCATTGAACATAGGAGGCCTAACCATAGAATGCCCCTCTCCTACTAAACTAGTTGCTACATTATTGTAAGCCATTTGATCGTTTCTAACTCTTAGGAAGTTATTCCTATGTGATCAAAGAGTCCTAGCTCTGATACCAATTGTTGACTCTACCGAGAGGGGGGAATCGGTTTTCTAATGTTAATGGCAAGTTTAAACTAATTCGAACTTAATTAACAAATAATGAATAAGCAATATAATGCATTGAACCAAATTAAAGAAAGATAAGGAAGAGAATATTAAACACAGTCGTTTATAGAGGTTCGGCTAATCTCTTGCCTACGTCCTCTCTCCTTGACCTTCTTGTCAAGTGCTTTTTTTCTCACTTTCAACGAAAGTTACACACTCCCTTTTTTCAGGTTAAGGGATAACCTCTCTACCCTTTTTATACAAAGATGTATTCACCCTTTTACAAAGATTATCTCACTGAGGAACAATCCTCTTCTCTCTTAAAGCAAAGATGAATACAATATCAAGCTTTTTATGTAGGTAGGATAAATACAGCTTTTGCACACAAGCTTATACAACAAACTCAATAAATGAGGATTGGAGACAAATGGAATGTAGGAATTAAACTCTTGAGAATGTACAGAATGTGCAGCAATGGTGTCTCTCTTCTCAGTGTCTTCAATCTTGATTATATACTGAAGGATTGGTTGTTGGAGCATTTAATATTATTTTTCCCGTTGAGATTTTTGCAAAAATAGCCGTTGGGTACCTCCAGTAGAATGCCAGATCGATCTGCCATCTTGACCAGATCGATCTCTTAGTTATAATTCCTGCAAGATCAAGGCAAAATGAAGCAAGGAGATCGATCTCATATATGAGAAGATCGATCTCACAATTTGAAAATGTTGGAGCAGATCGATCTGTCGAATAGACAGATCGATCTTCTAATCTCTCTGTTTGAGGCAGGATCGATCTATAGATCAATCTGCCAGGTATTCTCGTAGTGAGGAGATCGATCTCTTATCAACCCAAATCGATCTCCTTAGCTCTCTGACTTTGAGGAGATCGATCTCTTTCTATACTAGATCGATCTCATGAACTCTCTGTTTGCGTACTGCCTTTACCTTTTGTTTTAGGGGAGATCGATCTCTTCCTATACCAGATAGATCTCCTCAACATCCTGTATTTAGACAGATCGATCTTACAACCCTTATAGATCGATCTCAGCTTCCTTAATACCTTTGTACATGTTCAAATCTTAGCAGATCGATCTCATGTCTTCATGAGATCGATCTCTCATCCTAGAAAACCTAAGAGATCGATCTCTCATATCACCAGATCGATCTCTCATCTCCAGGAACTTAAGTTCTGGTACTGATAACCTCTAAACATGTTTTTTATATCATCTTTATATTATTGAATTTACTTGTTTTGTCATTTCAAAATAAATTAACTCAACAGTATTTGTATTAGATTATGTATTATAAAAGCAGTTACAGTCAGTAGCAGTATATTGACATGTATGTATGATAAGGGATGATATGGTATGCGAGGAAGCTAACATCGAATCACAGCCCAACCATTGAAGAGAGGAAAGGTAAGATGAAAATGCAAAAAATTTGTAGTGGTTTTTGGTTAAGTCATGGATTGAGAACGGGTCCTGACGAGAGGAATGTAAGATCACTAGCTTGTAATTCCAATAATTAGCTAAATACTAGTTTACTTGGACGTTTATGCATAAATAAGTCCAAGAAAAAAATTAACTAGATAATAAATAGATTCATGCAATTAGATTAAGTTTATGAAGATTATTAAAATGTAATATAGGAATTCAACTAAATTGGTAAACTAAAAACTAAAATAATTTATTCATGATGATTATAAGATAAAATATAATTAAAAGATAAAATATAAATTAAAAAGGGAAAGTATATTATATAATTTAGTAGTAACATTTATACAAGAAATAAAGTATATGGAAACTTTATAATTTAGTAATAAAATTTGAATTATATGCATGTGTTAGAGTATAATTATTTAGGTAAATTGGAGATATATTTATTTAGGTAAATTAGAAATTTAATTAGAAATATAAATAAATAAAGTAATAAGTATAAATAAATAAATAATAAACAAAAAGAAATGAGAGGACAGGATCGCGCCACAGGGTTCTCCCTTTCGGGCAACCAGAGCCATCTTGCCCCCTCCAATTTTTTTCTCTCCCTCTCCCCAATTTTTTCCCCTCTGCCGTCCACACCTCTTCACCACCGACAGTTCCCCTCCCCTCTCCCGAACAACTCGAAAACCCGAGAACCCGAAACCCTTTCTCCCTCTGTTTCGCACGCTAGCCACCGGAGAGGTCGTCGACCATCCCCCAAACCACGAGCTCTGACGACGGTCGACACCCCCATTTCCCCTCTGACATAGTTTCCTTCTCCTCTAACGCCAACAGTACCAAAAGCCAATTTTTCTACTTCTCCGTTTTTGTACCCTTGAGCTTCTAGGTAAAAACCAAAATTTTAACTAGCTAAATTTCTATGGAAATTGTGTTATAGATGTAAAATTGTTGTAGAAATCAATTTAAATTTGTGTTTTGAAGAATTTAGGAAAATTAGGGATTTGTAATTTGACAAAAATTAGGGATTTCAAGAATAAGGCAAAGAATTAAATTTTTTGAGTTAAATTATGAAGAATTAGAATTTGATTTTTGTTGAAAACGATGTAATGGGCATAAAGGAGTAAATTCGACCACTAAGAAATTTGTAGGGAAAATTCTGTCAGTTAGGAAAATCACGCTGACATGGGTTTTGAGAATATAAACTTAGTTTAAACATAGTATAATAGTATTTTGGAAAGGATTTAAGTATAAAAAAGTTGTCGATTCCAGATTTAAGAACACTTGGAGAAATCTAGAGAGTAAGAAAAATTAGGGATTTCATTCTGAGGAAGGAAATTTGATTTATAAATGATGTAGTGTTTAATTTGTTGTTTATGTAAATATAATGAATTAATTGATAAAAACTTCGGTTTGGACTCTTACTCATGAAGTTTCAGCTATTAGGATTTAATTAGGGATTATCTAATTTGTATATGCTTTAATGAGTTATGGCTATTTAGACTGAAGGGGGAATGGGTCTTAGTATTTTGGTTATGTGAAGAAGGATGAGGATTTTGATTCGATTGAGTTGTCATGGTTTAAAACTAGTGAATGATGATGAAATCAGTATTTAGTTAATGGTTGCGTAATCGAATTTGAGTAAATTGATATTAAATCGAATGAAAACGAATGCTGATGATACCTCAATGTTATTCATGGATTTTGCAGCAAACATCTCTTCGAGTGATAAGGTGAGTGAAAAGAAGATAGAGGCACATATATGCGTGCCTAAGGCGGTAAGGGTAATTGGTGTGCGTCGCTTTTATGGTAATATAAATATATATTTATTAATATATATATATATATCAAAAAATAGAAGAAAACTGAGGAAAGAAGACAAGTGTACTGAGAATTTGGAAACTCGGGGAAAAGGGGCTCTGACAAAAATAACCCGAGTGGATTGGACCCGCTGACTCGCTAAGTTGAGACAATCGAGGACTACAGACAGACATTTAGGTAAAGAATTTATGCAAGTTTTAGAGATAACTGCACGTATTTTATGATTTTGAGTAGCTAAAAAGATACCATAAATATAGAAAACTCGATATTACCCATATGTATAGACTGAATTGGATAGAAAAGTGTTGAAAAAAAATTCATAATTACATAAATTGCATGTTTCAGTGTTTTCATCGTTGAAATACTATTTCCAACGGTATATGGATAGGTTGGCTATTATTTTTACTATCTGCACAAAATAACATGTTTTACGAAGTTAAGTGTGCTTGAGTGAGAGAAATTTCATAATGGGTGACCTCCCGGAAAGTCTCCACTCATATATTGTTTATGCACTGCTTTTGTACTGAATATTGATTTTTATATCATTTTTTAAAGAATTGAACCACCTATCCGATTTTCGAATGAAACAATGCTGGAGCGCATGCTAACTGTATCACACAGACTGACTCGCACTGACAAGATGTGCTTCAGTGCATGCTGACTGTACCACATAGATCGACTCTCACTGACGAGATGTGCTTGAGCGCCTGCTGACTGTGAGTCACACAGCTTGACTCGCACTGATGTGACGTGCTTGAGCTCATGCTGACTGTATTGTATGGATCGACTCGCACTGATGAGATGTGCTTGAGCACGTGCTAACTGTGTGTCGCACGGCCTGACTCGCACTGATGAGACGTGTTTGAGCGCGTGCAGATTGTGTCGCATGGTCCGACTCGCACGAGCGTTTTATATGATTTATGAGAAAAACCTTACTGGAACCGTCATGTATTGCTGTGTGATCTTACACTGACCTACTTGCACTGGATTTTGAGACTAACGTGATGGTTGAGATTGATACTGGGCGGTAAATCCTTGAGATTACTCGGTACCCTCAGTTATATTGTATTATATTGGGGTCCATGGAGTACGCTTTACTGTGTGGACGCACATGGAGTACATTACACCGTGTATTAAGTCTTTGGACTTTTGAAGTGAACTGAATTGTATTGTATTGATTGGCCGACGGGCTGGACTGACCCATCGCCCCTAAGGCGTATGACACTCGCGCACACTTAGCCCGTAAGGCTCGGGGTCACTGACTATGGCCATATGTCGACTGTACTGTTACTGATTTAATCCTACTATTATTGATTGAATCTCAGCTTAGTCTCCATGAACTGAATATTTTATTGATAGACAGAAAAGTGAATTGAACTGTTTACTGATTAAATGAATCGTTTTAAAGAAATGAATTCAAGTGTTTTACTACATTGATTAAAAAGTAAATGGTTTTATCGTACTGACCATATTGAATGCATATGTTTTACATATGGTAAAGTATAATACCGAAAAATGGAGTGTGATTGAAAGTATTTTTCAAAGAAAGTGCATCGATTGTGAATCGTTTTCAGTATTAATGAATTGATTTATATGCAATTGTTTTACAGTGTTTTACAACTGATCCTGGCATACATTATAAGCATGTAGATAGTATGATTGTCTACTGCTTACATAAGTTTCTTACTAAGCGTGTTAAGCTCACCCCTTACTTTCCTCTACAGAGTCCCAACAGTAACTTGGACGCTTCCGTTAGTAAGGCATGTGTGACAACCCGAAAACACGAAAAATAGAGTAATTTAAAATTTTTCTTAAAACAAAACTATCAACTCTATATGTATTCCTGTACAGCGTCTTTAAATCGCTATCGTTTATACACAAACATCATCCCCAAGATCATACAACTTATACTTAATGAAATCAAATAAATAATATCCCAAAAAGAATCAACCCATAAGTCTTAACCCATTTCTTTCATAACAACCTAATTACATCCCAAAATACTCATCACAAATGTCTGTATTACATCATTGTCTGGATACAAAATAAACTGAATTATACCTTATGCGTGTACAAGCGATAGCCTGGGGAGATCTTGTCCACCAGCCTATATCACGTATGCGGCATGCTCTAGTGCGCTACTTCAAGAAATTTGGAGGGGGGAGGAAAAAGGGTGAGCTCTCAAAACGCTCAGTAAGGAGGACAAGGGAAGTTATAAAAAAAAATCATCACAAACACAATAAGATGGAAATATTTAGCATGCAATCCTTATAGAAATAATTGTATAAACAATGGCATCAACATAACTCACGTGATGAAAGTCACAAATCGTATTACATCAAATCTCAATGTGTGATATAAATCACAATTGTAAAATCACATCATCATCAAAGAAATCGAGACTAGGCATTTATAAAAACTCAAATGAAATCAATGTCATAGGCACATCACATCAATTGAATTCGTCCCCTAGGTGGACATCCCCAAGAGAAGGATTTTCGTCGACAATAATACACATGGCCATGATTCGTTGTAGACTTGATCATAGTCGTACAGCCGTCGGTCTTACATGCTATCACAGCATAACTCGGTCTTACATGCTATCAAAGTAAGGCCACCCATCGTTACCGGAGCGGGGTCATCTCACGTTACTGGAACGAAGGAATAGATCTTACATGCTACTAGAGCACGACCCGGCCTTACATGCTACCAGAGCAAAGCCCGATGTACATCTCATAACAAATCCATAATCTCAATAAAAACATGACATTGATATATAAAAATCGTTTTGCCTTAACGTAGAGCTCATAGTGGTTATCACAAAACTCATTGTGGTTATAAATCATATGTGTTCACAATTACATAAACCTCATCAAAACCGAGGTCAAATCGAAAAAACACTCACACATTTATAAACACATCAAATCATCTCATTTCTCATAAACATCCGCATTTCATTAAACCTTTTTCATGCTATTTAAATGTTTTCATTCATTCGAAAACTCACAAGCACAAATGGTTTATTTCCCTTACCTCTTGCACCTTGAGTGGTACAATATCCTCGGTTCTCAAACTAGCCTTGTTTCCCTTGTCGGATTCTCAAGTTGTCCACACATATCATTAACCCATCAATATACATCATTCTCATTTCTCTTTTCTTTCTCTTACTTATTCTAAGTCAACATTATCTTAAAACTCTTTCTACATCTTTATCAACACTTTAGTTAACTCATAACCATCACAAGACATCCACATTAAATCTCCGAACCAAACCCATTTGTTGGTTCTATCATGCCTTAAACAGTTCTAACCAAATATATAAACATATATGTTTATTCACCCATATATAAAATGGTAATGCTTAAGAACAAAGGTCTTGTGAGCTTACCTAACTTGTCTCCTCTCCTGACCAAGCTTGTAGAATGCTTGTCTCTTCCCTTTGTTTAAGCCAACCTTTGATTTTCTAGTATGTTGTTCTCCTTGCCAAGAGGAATAACTTTGTCTCTTGCCCCTTTGTCTAATTTTGTCTAGAATAGGGTGAATCTTAGAGAGAGAAAGCTTGGTTTGGGTGAATATGGTGAAGGTTTAGGTTTGAGAGATGGAAAGGCTCAGTTTCAAGCGAAAATCTCATGATCCTTATATAGACAGGGGTTATGAGATTCATCTAGTATTTGAAGGAGATCGATCTTTACTTCATTTCAACTGATCCATTGCTCCATTAACAACTACAATATCGATCTAGTCAAGGTATCACACTTGAAACGAGAGGTGGGTCGGTCCTACCCGCCAGAACAACATAACATCAGGATTACGATGGCAAGGCTTGCTGCCTCGTGGCTAATGCCACTCCACTCCAACAATCCCCACGGTACAGCGTACTCCACGTGACATACACTGTACAACATACTCCGTGAACCCAAGCTCAGTCAAGGGTGTCTGCAATAGGTCTTATCCGCCCATACCATCTCAGTCTCAGTATGCACGTGTGAGCATATAATCTCACTGTGACACACAGTCTACAAGAGGCTCCAACACGACTATATGCATGTCATATAAATCCCTGTGTGAGCGAAGCTCTAGCACGGCTCCATGCATATTCATGATATCAAAAAACCTCGTGCAAGCAAAACTCAAGCACGGTGTCATAAAAATCAGTAAAATCTGCGTACAAGTAGCACTCCAATATGATTTAAAAATGAATGAGTTATAAATCCATATAAAACTTCGTGCGAGTTACACTCCAGCACGGCTTTATGCATAAATAAATCAAATCTCGTGCGAGTTACACTCTAGCATGGCTTTTATATAGTGTCATATCAAAATAGGATGCGAGCTAAGTTCCAGCACCTCTCATGCATGTCAAATCATTAAAACTAGTGCAAGCAATTGCTCCAGCACCTTTTTATACATATCAAATCAAAACACGTCAAAACAATCAAAATAGAGTACGAGCTAGGCTCCAGCACCTCTCATGCATTTCATAATAATAAAATCAGTGCGAGCAACCGCTCTAGCACATTTCATGCATATGATGTCACACAAGTCGGTGCGAACAACCGCTCAAGCACATTTTATGCACACTCACAAACGTAGATATAGTGCGAGCTATGCGGCAGCACTATCTGTTTCCATATAAACATGATAGTTGGCCCATTTTTCAAAGGATTTTCATTTAAATATAAATAACAACTACGTAGTGTTATCTAGTGAAATTTATGCAATTACTGGCCACTCTATCGATTTAATTTGCTTAAAAACAAATAAAATTCTCTAATTCAGAAAATTTCTTAAATCATGCATTTCATGCATGTCATGCTTTCACCATCCTTAGGTGAACTTCCCTCAATAGGGGTAAAATAGTCTTTACCTATTTCGAGTCCTTAAAATCTTTAAACCATTTTTAGGACCTTGTACAATATCAATGTATACATACATATTCAGCGTATACAAAAGCTATTTAAAGTACGTGTAGCTACCTCTAGCTTCTCATACAATTCCCTTACCTCATTTCTCTGTACAGTCTGACCTTTCACTGATGTCTCGACATGCAGTCTGATTTGCTCTCAATCAAATCTTCGGAACTGCGTATAAATATAAACAGGTCAAATGCAATACAATTAATTGTATTCCATATTTTCTGGGCTTAATTTAAATCATTGGGCTCGTTTACGCATGTTGGGCCCGATGTACCATAATGGTCTTAATCGGCCTTAAGCTAGTTTTCCACTTACTATTCACATTCTCGATGCCTATTTGGCTCTTTGGGCCCATCAGTATTTATTGGACCTCGTTCTAAACTCTCGAATAGCTTAATGAATTATTTACAACAATATATCTCTAATTCTAGGATATAATTCATTTCATGCGGAAATTAAATCCGTAATTGATGCGGTCATTTTTTTAACACGTATAACGATGCAAATTATCGTAAATAAGGGTTAGTTACCCGTGATTCCATCATAGTATGCAAATCAAGGCTGTCTCGAGCTATTGTTTGACGTCAATCGTCAAGGTACACAATTTAATATTTTTTCGAGTAAATTTCCAGTCGAATATTAATCAAATTAAATATTTCAAAATTTAAATCGATCAATTTCGACCGCTTACCGACTTACCCGTAGCTCGATTGTATCACTGGGATTTTTTTCCCAAATTTTCTCTTTTTCTTTTTCCCTTTTTTTTCTTTTAAACTGAACTGGTTCGATCCAGTTCAACCCGGTTCAAACTGGTTCGGTCTAGCCGATTCAGTCCGATTCGATCGATTCTATGCCTCGTAAGCCGGTTCTCCATCGGTTTCCATCGCCAGCAGCTCTGCGGGGTCGTTCGATGCACGGATTTGGGGTCGATGTGGTCCGAGGTCGTGGGAAAGTGGCCGGTCCGGCTCTTCTCTCCTCGCTGTTGGTGGCTTTCTCTTTTTGCAATCGTTTCTGATGCTGGCCGCCATTCTACCGGCCAAGGCTGCCACCAATCGCGCCGTCTGTGCATGAGGAATGCTCGGCTTTTGGTGGTCGGGCTTGAATCGGCGCCGATCATCGGGAATTCCCTTTTCTCCCTTTCGGTTCTCTTTTTCTCTCCATTTGCCGTCGTTCGCCACCGTTCGTGGGTCCGTTAGGGTGGTTGGTGGCTCGACTAGGCTTCCTTCGCCTAGGCTGCTGCCGGCCCCCTCTTCTCGGTGACCGTCGGTGAGGCATATGGAAGCTCAGCTTCTTGTTTCGTTTTCTGTTTCAAAAAATCACGTTTTGCGATTTTTATTTTTTTTATAATTAAATTTTATTATTATTTTATTCATTAAAATATATTAAAATCCATAAATATCATAAAGAAATTATATTTTATTCATTTTATTCTATAAATGAATTTCTCGGTCTTATTTCGACTTTTCAGAATATTTTTCGATTATTTTCGGGATTATTTTTCAAGGTGAAAATTTTGATTAATTCCAATAAATTCATATCTTGATCAATTTGATTCGAAATTTAATTATTTCTTCATTATTGATCAAGATTTCTTAATCTCATATTTTTAATTAAATTTTCTTATCCCGATTAATATCGAATTTTGATCTTTTGACCGTTTTACCCTTCACGTGTTCAGGAATATCATTTCAATCCTTTTACATTTTTCATTTCGTGTTTTAATTAAAATCGGGTCTTACAATCTCCCCCACTTAAGAAATTTGGTCCTCCAAATTAGAACCAAGTCAAATGGGTCCATAAGCAACACCGAGTACGTCTATCGCATCATACTCTTTAATTCTTATGTGACTTTTTTTCGGAGTGTAATACTACCAACAGACTTGACAAGGGAGATCATCTTAAACCTCAACACTTTCTCCTTCCTTCTAATACCCAAATCAATTTCATACGTTATACTTTCATTAAGCTAAGCTGTTGGAGCTCATATTCGATCACATATGCTGTGTTCGGATAGTATTTTCGAAGCATCAAAAGATGGGACACATTGTGGATGCCTGCTTATTCAAGGGGTAACACCAACCTACAGGCCTTATCTCCCACTTTGTCCAATCTCTCAAAAGACTTAATCTAACGAAACTAAATTTGCATTCTTTTCGAATCTCATTATATCCTTATGCTATGTCCTAAGGGCATGTAACTCTCAACAATACTGATTCACCCTCGGTGAATTCTAATGGTTTTATGTCTCTTGTCAGCATAGCTTTTCTGTCTGCTCTGAGGTGTTCTTAATCTCTCACAATCCACTGAACATTCTCAGAGGTTTATCTTACCAATTCGGGAACAATTCTCTATCTGTCACCCACTTCTTATCCAAGTCGGGGAACAACTCCCTACGGCCATACAATGCCTCATATAAAATGTTATCCCGATACTCAAGTGACGACTGTCATTATTGGCAAATTTGATTTGGAACAATTGATCATCCCAGGAGCTTATAAAATCAATGGCACACACTCTCATCACATCCTCCAGAACCTGTACAGTCCCCTCTGACTGACCATCTGTCTGAGGATGGAAGCTGTGCTAACACTCAGTCGGGTTCCCTTAGCTTCCTGAAAACTATATTCCCAGAAGTGGGAAGTGAAGCAGAAATCCCTATCTGATATCATGCTCACTGGAACGCTACATAATGTTTCACAATCTCCATACACATAACTCCGCCTACACACTCAGAGTATCTGGGGATTTCCATAGCCAGAAAGGTGGGTAGACTTAGTCAATCTATCGACTATCACTCAGGTAGCCTCGTGATTTATCCGGGACCTCTGCAACCCATCACGAAATTCATGGTAACTTGTTCTCTTTTCCATGTCAATATAGGTAGAGGCTGCAATAATCCTGCAGACTTCTCGTACTCTACCTTACTCTGCTGATATACAAGACACTTTTCCACAATCTCTATAATGTCTTTTTTTATATCTGACCACCAATACTCTTTTCAGAGATTCCGATATATTTATTACTTCTCAGATGTTCTGTATATCTCGAAGAGTGAGCCTCTAACAATAACATTATCTCAGCAACTATGGTCCTGGGGAGCACTTATACTGTCTCTAAACCTCTGTAAGTCATCATCACTCACTGTAAACTCTATCACTATACCCTTCTGAATCTGACCCACACTATCGACACCATGCCGATCATCATGTTAAGCCTGGCAAATCTGCTCAGACAAATCCGGTTCTAACCTCAGGCTAGCTGTCACAAAATCACCATCGTCATCAGAATGGATCATATCACTACTGAGGCTCACAACTTCTCTAGCAGGTCACGCTCCCTGACCATCATATGTGATACCATCTCGAGGCTCTTTTTGTTCAAGGCATTAGCCATTACATTAGCCTTTCATGAGTGGTACAATGTTCACAATCATAATCCTTAGAACCTCTAACCCTCTTGGTTATCTCATATTCTGACTTTCTGTGTGAAAATAGATACTCGGGTTATTTATGATCAGTGCATACCCGAAATTTCTTACCGTATAAGTGGTGGCGCCATACCTTCAGTGTAAACGCTATGGTTGCCAACTCTAAATCATGGGTCGGATAGTTTATCTCATGGTCCTTGAACTATTTGGATCCATAAACGACTATCTTTCCATTTTACATCAATACACAGCCCAATCCTTATTTTGAGGTATCCATACATACTAAAACCTCTTGAGCTATTGGTTATGGTAAGAATAATTACAGTAGTTAGTTTATTACTTCAATATACCAAAACTCATGGAAGACATTTTCATACTTATCATCCCACTGACATACAATCTTTTCTGAACAAGATGTGTCAACTGAACCGCCCATTTTAAGAAACTCTCATCAACTCGTCTGTAAGATAGTTTCTTGTTTCTACTCATGCTCTTCCCTGGACTTTGAATACATCAAAATATAATTGCTAAAGATGACAACCAATCGATCCAGGTAAGGTTTAAATACCTCATCGTAGTTGAGTTACATTAAATATTTCAATCACCCATATCATTGACCTATGTACGCATAAACATATAATGTTATTTGAAAATCATTTCCGTTCAAGATACTAACCCACATCATTTCCTTTTTCTTACATTAATGGCTTTTATAAAATTTTAATTTTTTTAAACCTTCATGATTAATCGAATTCTATCTTTCTTTATCATACCAGTAAAGGTACCAAAATTTTAAATGTATATATTACGACTGTCGATTTCAATTTGTAGGTTATGTGTACGCTTCTAGACGCTGTCAAGTCTTCAGGCGGTGAAGTATTTTGAAATTCCTTTATTAACCCTCAAACTTGACCACATAGACTGGGTGTAGATATATCCTCCCTTTATCCTTGGTCGCAATTCATATTCACTACTTATCGCTTAATCCAAATTACTTTACATATCAAAGATATTCTTACCTTGCATACGCCTCTTATTCCAATATATCTTGTATTTAGATACATTAGGGCCTTACCAATCATCTTACCCCGTGACTCATCCGCTCTAAGCTTTTACCAAACTACCTTTTTCCTGTTCTGACATCTCAGTCGTTCTCTATTCTCTTTTCGTCTTTATTTCGGCCCTTACTACCTTTCCCAATCTTAGAGGCGTGTAACTCATAATCTTATTCACACAACTGTAGTGTACGCACTGCCTCGACATAGGTAGTGATATCTAACGAGAAATCGGACTCTAATTGACAATCTGAGCCCTTCATGAACTTTCAGACATTCTGACTCTCACTGTTCATAATGTCGGGGTCATATCTGGGCAGGTATATAAACTGAAATTCATACTCGTTAATCAACCAATTCCTCTGGTCCGAGTAAAGAATTTAATTGTCACACCCCACTTCTGGGAACCCTTCTATCCATACATTCTCTACTACGGTTGGGCTGTGAGAAGATGCAATTACTAAAATTCATTCATTTACAGCGGAAGATTTAAATCTTTAATTCACAGTCCTAGGTATGTGTGTAGATATACAAAATCAATTGTATAAATACCATGTGCTTACATATCATCCCCATAATATTGTTTACAATTCCAAGATATAACTGTGCGATACGATAAATTAGATACAAAATACTCAAGTATACAAATCTTATACCTTTACGAAATTGTGGGAGCTGTTCAACACAAAAGACCTAGAGACCACCGCTCTCTTACTTCTCAGTACCTGGAGGGGGATAGTGGGATGAGCAAACCACAGCTCAGTAAGGAAATGTATGCTAGCAGGTAGATATCGTACTACCTACATAGCCCATGCATGTATAAACCAAAACCATGTTTTCAGTACAAATGGAAATACCATACGAAAAATGCATTTAATCATATATTTCTCGATAGCATTTTCGTGTAAATCAAATATCAAGCTTCCATTTAAAACATGCTCATAAATAGTGCCCTCACGGCACAAATGTGAAATCAGAGATTTATCAAAAACATAAAATCTCTTTCTTCCTTTAATTCACTTTTTCTGTAAATCTCTTTCTTTTCTGAGATTATCTCTGTTTCTCGAATCTCTAAGACAGGCATGGAATTTTTGGCAATCCAATATCCACGACATATGGCCATAGTCAGTGATCCCGAGCCTCACTGATCAGGTGTGCACAGGGCATCACTTTGCCTGAAGGGGAATGGGTCAGTCCTGCCCTCCGGCTTATCTCAATCAACCACATCTCCTCGTATACTCACGGTAAGAATACGCCGTGTGTCATCTACGCGATACTCGTACTCACGTGCACCCAGCACGGTACATAGTATACCAACAGATAACTACACTGTTCTACGTACGACCGTGGACCCAAGTCTATACTCCAACTCCGATGGACTTTTCATCCTAAACCATGTCTCATATACCAGGCGAGCAAGCAGCGTGACACACAGTCATCGCAAGGCTCCAGCGCGATACTATCTATCGTTAAGGCCCAGCCCGTTCAAATGGCCGTCGGCTGGTATCCCCTTGGGTCCTAAACCCCCAGGTTTACCTCAACTCAATAAAACAGGTGCAAGCAAAGTTTTCGCACTTTCTCAAAACCCTCGCGTTAGTTAAAACTCTAGCACGGTACATCAAAGGCATTAAAATGGGTGTGAGCTAGCACTTCAACACCAAATCTCATCTCAAAACTGATAGATGGTTATTTTTCTCTTTTTAAAACTCAAAACATGTTTATTCATACAACATGCCTCTTCATGCTAAAACATGTAAAATTAGCCAACCTATCATCAACATTTCTCAATCATCAAGATCAATGTAAATTAGAGAAAAACATTGAAAACATGCATATCATGCCATTTCCTTACCCTATCCCATTGCTCAATACATATGTACATCATAGTACTTTTCATGCTTCCATATCATTTCATAGAATTATAATATCGTACTAGTTCTAGCAATATATCTACAAAATTGCTATAAAATACGCACGAACGTCTCTATAGCTAACACACAGTCCCTTACCTCGCTTTACTTGTGTGCAACTATCCACCTTTATGCTTCTCGCGTTCTCCTCTCGAGTTGCTCCGGCATATCATCCGAAACTGAAATTCATCCATCAAACACTCGAGTTAACGTTTCTAACTCTTGTTCAACTAAGCATTTATCCAATGCCTTAAATATACATTTTACCCCCTTGTGGTAAATCTCATAATTTTTATCCCAATATCAACATACCCAAACCATGCCCACAACATAATCATCCTCTCAAGATATCTCAATCATCATTAACACTTTTACATTCCACTTTCTCACACTAGACCATTTCTAAGTTATATTCATTTCATGCCATTTTAGGTAGTTCTACCCACAAGGTGCACACCCAATTAACTTCATAATCATTAACTAGACCAATGTACTTGGATTTGTGCACTAGAACTTACCTCATTGGATTTCCTCCTTGCTCCAATTAGAAATACCCTTTATTCCTTCAATCCGACAAATGGGGAAATGCCTCTAGACTATGTTGTTCTTCTCTTAGACGTGAACGACTTTGTCTCTAATAGCTTTTCCTCAAATCTTACTGAAAATGGCTGGATTTAGGAGTGAGAAAGCTAGGTTTTTGAGTTGAAGTGGAAAGAAATGGTTTATCCCGAAAATCTGCAGATCCAACTGCTCCTAGTTATAGTTTTAACTTGATGAGATCGATCTTCCTTGGGTGGAGATCGATCTGGTCCTCTAAAAATTCCTCTTTCCTACGACATTTTAAAAGCAGGAGATCGATCTGTCGAGGCTTGAGATCGATCTGCTGTCAAACAGAAGCTTAAGGAGATCGATCTGGTCTTAGGGGAGATCGATCTGCTTCCAACCTGAAAGCTAAAGAGATCATCTGATTCCCTTGGAGATCGATCTGCTCCATTCCATTACTCACATTAGAGCATTCTGGCTCTTCCAGATCGATCTCTCATCCTATGAAATCGATCTGGCCTCCATATTTCTAGATTTTCTGCAGTTTTTCTGCAACAACTTCTTTTAAAACTTCCTCAATTTACCTCCATAGTCCTTTCCTCATTCATCCCTCCTTGAGACTTAAAAATGTCATCCAATCACACTTAGTACATATTAAAACTTGTGGGAAAATCTTTGTATAACCAAATATACACGATATTACCTGAATGGAAATATATGCTTATGTAAATCTTTCCTTCCATTTTACCACACTACTCTTATTCCATTTCAATCACATTCTTCTCGTATTTAAGTTCATTTCTTCATACTCATTCATAACGCAACTTGTACGTACAATCACGACTCTTATTACAAGTGCATACACAATCTTATGAACTTACATTGCATATACTTTGTATTACGAATGTATTATCATACTCATGATTTCATTTACATTTCTATGTTCCTATATACAGCTATACATATACGGGGTCTCACATTAATATGTAATTTCCTTTAAGTAGTGTCCGAAATATTCTGTCACTGGAACACATCTAGAATTATTTTCTACATCCATTCTGGATGTCTAACTCTTCAGGTGGGTTGAGCGAACTTCTACCAATGCTCCGACTCGCCCTCAAATCTCATGCATACCATGAGCAATTAGCTCCATAATATTCTCCACACTCCGCTCTAACCTCGCGAAACGTATCTCAATACTGTCCGATCTCTCTATCGGACTCTGTCTGATCTCTCTGTCAGGCTCTGTGGGGCATGCTTAACATCAGCCTCCACTTTAATCTCATCTTGAGTCTCATGTGATGACTCGGTACGACTCTCAGGCCTACCTCTACGGCCTCGAGCTCGTGTACTCGCCCCTCTACCATAGCAACTATCAGTTAATGAGTCTATATTCTTACACTCGAAAAACATTCTTAGCTGCACTTCCATCTCGATATACACAATTGTATCTAAACAACGTACAGTATATCTGGATTTAAACTTCCTTAACCACTAACACCGACTCATAATAGGCCAACTTAAGCTCTGATACCATTAAACTGTCATGACCCAAATTACCTTAAAATCAGAGTAAATTTTTTACTTTTCGATTATTATTTAATTCTTATCTTTCTCTCATCGTGACCATCTTACCAAATAGTTGGGCTATGATTCGATGTTAGTCACCTCTCACCTATTTACCAATCCATTTCCATAATACATTCACATATAAGAGTTTACTATCCTTTGACTTTAACTAAATACATACACAATGGTGTTTACATACCCTTACATCCCCGACATCATATACATTTACAGTACTGTGCATTACATGTTCAGATACAAAACTATACAAATGTGTATACCTGTCTCTCGATGGGAAGCAGCGGATACCAAGAATGCAAGTCCTCAGCCGCTCACTAACTATTACAAGTGCTCTGAAAAGATGGGAAAATAAGGGGGTGAGCAAACCACATGCTCAGTATGGCAATGATGCAAGTAACTAAATAGCTCCACTATCTACTTGCTCATAATGTCGTGCCCTTAAAATCCATTTCTTCTCATTAAAATCTCAAGTACAAAATCATTTATTTCATCAACTTAGTTTATAAAACTGTTCGTGCATATATAAATCATACTACTTATGCATCAATAGCATTTTATGTGACATCATTAAATCATACTTAGCATGAGGTAAATCAAGATCATGCCATGTAAAAACAAATCATGAGAAACAATGCTTTTCATGAATTTATCATTAACGCATGGAAAACCCATCATGCTATTGCATTTAAATCATTTCATTAAGACTGCAGTATAAACTAACCCTTCTGGGTCAATCATCTCATAAAATAATTCATTATAAAACTTTGGTAATAAAACCACCCTTCTTTCAGGGTCACATATCATAAAATCCTCTAAAACATATATTAGCATTGCAAAAAAATCATAAAATCAGGGGCCTGACCCCTCCCTCGAGTCTACCCTGGTCTATCGAGATCACAAGTTATATCATGTGAGACAAGTAAGTGACTATCAGTAACAATAAGGACTATGGCCATAACCTAGTGATCCCTGGTAACACGGTACCTGGTGTGCGGGGTATCACACCTAAAATGGGAGGTAGGTCAGTCCTACCTGCCAGAACAACATAACATCAAGATTATGAGGGCAAGGCTTTCTGCCTTGTGGCTAATGCCACTCCACTCCAACAATCCCCACGGTACAGCATACTCCATGTGACATACACGGTACAAGGTACTCCGTGAACCCAAGCTCAGTCAAGGATGCCTGCAATAAGTCTTATCCACCCATACCATCTCTGTCTCAGTATGCACGTGTAAGCATATCATCTCACTGTGACACACAGTCTACAGGAGGCTCCAACACGGCGATATGCATGTCAAATAAATCCATGTGCGAGAGAAGCTCTAGCACGGCTCCATGCATATTCATGATATCAAAAAATCTCGTGCGAGCGAAGCTCTAGCACGGTGTCATAAAAATCAGTAAAATCTGCCTACGAGTAGCACTCCAGTACGACTTAAAAAATAATGAGTTATAAATCCATATAAAACTTCGTGCGAGCAAGCTCCAGCACTGTGTTATGCATCAATAAATCAAATCTCATGCGAGTTACACTCCAGCACGGCTTTATGCATAAATAAATCAAATCACGTGCGAGTTACACTTCAGCATGGCTTTTATGCAGTATCATATCAAAACAGGATGCGAACTAAGCTCCAGCACCTCTCATGCATGTCAAATCATTAAAACTAGTGCGAGCAATCGCTCTAACACCTTTTTATGCATATTAAATCAAAACATGTCAAAACAATCAAAACAGAGTGCGAGCTAGGCTCCAGCACCTCTCATGCATTTCACAATAATAAAATCAGTGCGAGCAACCGCTCAATCACATTTTATGCACACTCACAAATGCAGATATAGTGCGGGCTATGCGCCAGCACTATCTGTTTCCATATAAACTTGATAGTTGGACCATTTTCCAAACGATTTTCATTTAAATATAAATAACACTTACGTAGTGTTGTCTTGTGAAATTTATGCAATTACTGGCCAATCTATCGATTTACTTTGCTTAAAAACCAATAAAATTCCTTAATTCAAAAAATTCCTTAAATCACGCATTTCATGCATGTCATGCTTTCACCATCCTTAGGTGAACTTCCCTCAATAGGGGTAAAATAGTCTTTACCTATTTCGAGTCCTTAAAATCTTTAAACTATTTTTAGGACCTTGTACAATATCAATGTATACATACATATTCAGTGTATATAAAAGCTATTTAAAGTATGCGTAGCTACCTCTAGCTACTCACACAATTCCATTACCTCATTTTTCTGTACAGTCTGACCTTTCACTGATGTCTCGTCATGCAGTCCGATTTGCTCTCAATCAAATCTCTGAAACTGCGTATAAATATACATCAGGTCAAATACATACAATTATTTGTATTTCATATTTTTTGGGCTTAATTTAAATCATTGGGCCTGTGTACCCATATTGGGCCCGATTGTACCATAATGGTCTTAATCGGCCTTAAGCCCATTTTCCACTTACTATTCACATTCTCGAGGCCTATTGGGCTCATTGGGTCCATCAGTATTTATTGGATCTCGTTCTAAACTCTTGAATAGCTTAATGAATTATTTACGACAATATATCTCTAATTCCAGGATATAATTCATTTCATGCGGAAATTAAATCCATAATTAATGCGGTAATTTTTTTAACATGCATAACGATGTAAATTATCGTAAATAAGGTTTACTTACCCATGATTCCATGATAGTACGTAAATCGAGGCTATCTCAAGCTATCGTTTGACGTCAATCATCGAGTTACACAATTTAATATTTTTTTCAATAAATTTCTAGTCGAATATTAATCAAATTAAATATTTTGAAATTTAAATCGATCAATTTCGACTGCTTACCGACTTACCCGTAGCTCGATTGCATCACTGGGATTTTTCCCCAATTTTTCTCTTTTTCTTTTTCCTTTTTTTCTTTTGTTTTTAGCTGAATCAGTTCGATCCGGTTCAACCTGGGTCAGACCGGTTCGATCTAGCCGATTCAGTCTGGTTCGATCGGTTCGGTGCCTGACAGGTCGATTCTCCACCGGTTTCCGCTGCCAGCAGCTCCGCAGGGTCATCCGATATACGGATCTAAGGTCGATGTGGTCCGAGGTCATCGAAAAGTGGCCGATTCGGCTCTTCTCTCCTCGCTGTCAGTGGCTTTCTCTTTTTGCCATCGTTTTCGACGCTGGCCGTCGTTCTACCGGCCAAGGCTGCCACCAATCGCGTCGTCTATGCCTAGGGAACGCTCGACTGGTGGTGGTCGAGCTCGAATCGACGCCGATCATTGAGAAATCCCTTTTCTCCCTTTCGGTTCTCTTTTTCTCTCCCTTTACCACCGTTCGCCCCTGTTTGAGGGTCCGTTAGGGTGGTTGGTGGCTCGGCTGGGCTTCCTTCGCCTGGGCTGCTGCCGGTCGCCTCTTCTCGATGACCATCGGTGAGGCATAGGGAAGCTCTAGCATGGTGTCATAAAAATCAGTAAAATCTGCATACGAGTAACACTCCAGTACGACTTAAAAATGAATGAGTTATAAATCTATATAAAATTTCATGCGAGCAAGCTCCAGCATGTTGTTATGCATCAATAAATCCAATCTTGTACGAGTTACACTCCAGTACGGCTTTATACATAAATAAATCAAATCTCGTGCGAGTTACACTCCAGCATGGCTTTTATGCATTATCATATCAAAACAGGATGCCAGCTAAGCTCTAGCACCTCTCATGCATATCAAATCATTAAAACTAGTACGAGCAATCGCTCCAGCACCTTTTTATGCATATCAAATCAAAACACGTCAAAATAATCAAAACAGAGTGCGAGCTAGGCTCCAGCACATCTCATGCATTTCACAATAATAAAATCAGTGCGAGCAATCGCTTTAGCACATTTTCATGCATATGATGTCACACAAATCGGTGCGAGCAACCGCTCAAGCACATTTTATGCACACTCACATATGCAGATATAGTGCGAGCTATGCGCCAGCACTATTTGTTTCCATATAAACTTTATAGTTGGCCCATTTTACAAAGGATTTTCATTTAAATATAAATAACACTTACGTAGTGTTATCTTGTGAAATTTATGCAATTACTGGCCAATCTAAAGATTTACTTTGCTTAAAAACCAATAAAATTCCTTAATTTAGAAAATTCCTTAAATCATGCATTCATGCATGTCATGCTTTCACCATCCTTAGGTGAACTTCCCTCAATATGGGTAAAATAGTCTTTACCTATTTCGAGTCCTTAAAATCTTTACACCATTTTTAGGACCTTGTACAATATCAATGTATACATACATATTCAGTGTATACAAAAGCTATTTAAAGTACGTGTAGCTACCTCTAGCTACTCACAGAATTCCCTTACCTTATTTTTCTATACAGTCTGACCTTTCATTGATGTCTCGTCATGCAGTCCAATTTGTTCTCAATCATTTCTCCAGAACTGCGTATAAATATACATTAGGTCAAATACAATACAATTAATTGTATTTCATATTTTTTGGGTTAATTTAAATCATTGGGCTCGTTTACCCATATTCGGCCCGATTGTACCATAATGGTCTTAATCGGCCTTAAGCCCGTTTTTCACTTACTATTCACATTCTCGAGGCCTATTGGGCTCATTGGGCCCATCAGTATTTATTGGACCTTGGTCTAAACTCTCGAATAGCTTAATGAATTATTTACGACAATATATCTCTAATTCCTGGATATAATTCATTTCATGCGAAAATTAAATCCGTAATTGATGATGTAATTTTTTTAACATGTATAACGATGCAAATTGTCATAAAATAAGGGTTACTTACCCGTGATTCCATGATAGTATGTAAATCGAGGCTGTCTCGAGCTCTCGTTTGACGTCAATCGTCGAGCTACACAATTTAATATTTTTTCGAGTAAATTTTCATTCGAATATTAATCAAATTAAATATTTCAAAATTTAAATTGGTCAATTTCGACCACTTACTAACTTACCCATAGCTCGATTGCATCACTGAGATTTTTCCCTAATTTTTCCTTATTTTCTTTTTCCTTTTTTTTCTTTTCTTTTTGGCTGAACCAGTTCGATCCGATTCAACCCAGTTCAGACCGGTTTGGTCTAGCCGATTCAGTTTGGTTCGGTGCCTCGCCGATCGATTCTTCGTCGATTTTCGCCACCAGTAGCTCCGCGGGGTCGTCTGATGCACGAATCTGGGGTCGGTGTGGTCTGAGGTCGTCGAAAAGTGGCCGGTTCGGCTCTTCTCTCCTCACCGTCGGTGGCTTTCTCTTTTTGCCGCCGTTCTACCTGCCAAGGCTACCACCAATCGCGCCGTGTCAGACTCGTATTTTATGTAGCTGTTCCTTATGATTCCTATGTGTATGAACACTCTATTATTATAGCTGACTCATAAGAAGAGTATTTATTATCTTGCAATCGACTATTTAAGAAATTAAAAATGCATGTAAGCTACATAACAGCGAGATAAGGGTTAAAGTGATTCCCGAACAAGTATAGGGGTAAAATGGTCAAATGACTAAAATTCGGTATAATTTCGATAAGATAATTTCATTAAAAATATGAAATTGAGGAATCTTGATCAAAATCGAGGAAAATATTTAATTTCGAGTCCAATTGATCTAGATATAAATTTATTAGAATTTATCAGAATTTTTACCTCGAAAAATGAGCCCGAAAATAAGAGAAATATATACCGAAAAGGTAAAATCAGACCGATAAATTCATTTATGGATTAAATAAATTTAATATGATTTTTTAGATATTTTGGGATATTTTTTTGATTTTCATTATTATTTTAATGAATAAAATAATAATAAAAATCTATTATAAATAATATAAGAAAAAAAGAAATTGAAAATTAGAAAACAAAATTTGGAAAGGAATATCGGGGAGAGAGAAGACGCAAGCCGACAAAAGTAAGCCGAGGAAGAAAGACCACCGGACGGCTACCATCCGCGACCAACGGCCAGGCAAGGAGTCGAAAAAGGAAGATGAGGTCTGTGCGCACAAATCAGCACTAGTAACGCGCTCCACCGACGTTGGATTCAGACGAATCGAAGAGGAGAAGGTCGCAGAGGGAAAGAGGAATCTGACGGCCATCGATGGTGCTTGGTCCTGATCGAGGCCAGCCGAGAGGTCCCCAGGCTGTAGGGCACCGAACGGCGGTAGCGGCACTCGGAGAATCGACTGGATGACGTCGACAAGACCAAAGGAAGCCTGAACCGGTTGGCGTTTCAGTGAAGAAGCTTCTGCGCTGAACCGGACCAGACCGTTTCAGCCAAGGAGAAAAGAGGAAAAAAGGGAAAAGAAGAAAAAAAAGAAAAAGAAAAAGGAAAATTTTTGGGATTTCACCGGACTTCGGGTAAGTCGATACGAGGTCAAAAGTGACCAATTTGATTTTCGATAAATTTATTTAAATTATATTTGATCAGAAATTAACCCGAAAATTAAATATACAAAATTGGGCAGTTCGACGATAAATTCCGAACGGAAGCCCGATCGAACTTCGATTTATGTACCATCTCATAATCTCGGGTAAGTAAAGCTCATTTATGACAATTTATATGATTATTGCGTATTTAAGATTTACTTTACGTATTCCAGATTAAATTCCGCATATAGTGAATTATATTCGAAATTTCGAATTAATAGTCGTAAATGATATATGGGCTATCCAAAGAGCTTGGAATAAAGCCCAATGGGTATTGATAGGCCCAATGAGTCGATAGACCCTGATGAAAGGAAATAATACGTGGAAAATGGGCTAAATACAGATTAAGGCCCAATTAAAGTATTTAGGCCCATTTAGAGTAAATTGGCACAATTAAGTGAAATGAACTGTATTAAATGTGTAATATAGTAGGAAACGTGAAATTAATCCAGTGAATGGTTAAATGCAGTGCTAGAGTCATATTGAGAGTGACTGGACTGCGAGGTTTAGACAGCACAGAGGAAGAGAGGTCACACTACGTGATCCGAAGTAAGGGACTTTTGTGAGTAGTTAGAGATACCTGCACGTATTTTCATCTACTTTTACATTCACTTAAAAACTCTGAGGGTCAGAGAAAGTGAATAATAATTATTGTGACCCGATAATGGTAAATTACGATTTTACCCCTAGTTAGTCAAAAAGTCAACTTTTGTGAAAAGTTGTAAAAAGCATGGAAACCACTATTTTAAGTGTTTTACTGCTGTTTAGCAAAAGAATAAATAGATGGGCTAATGATTTTAAAGTTAATGTGAATTAAGCACACTTTATAGTGATGATTTTGATATTTTGTAAATCATCCCTTTTTTAAATAGCCATCTATCATATTATGTGAGAATAAATCATGCTAGAGCACAGCACGCACTAGATTTCATATATTTTCCACATATATTAGTGCAGGATTATGATTCGCACTAGATTTCCATGACATGCATGATAGAGTGCTGGAGTTATTACTCGAATTCAGTTTTATGTGATTTATGCATGAGAGAGTGCTGGAGCGATTAGCTCGTAATCGAATTTTACATGAGATACATGACATAGTACTTAAGCTATTGCTCATACTTGATTTGATGAATTTTGTGCATAGCATGGTACTGGAGCTATTGCTCGTACTTGATTTGAAACATGAAATATGCATTGACCTAGTTGTTGGAGGTTTACTCGCAATAGAGTTGAGTTTGTGATGTGAAACAGTGTTTGAATGGAGTGTCGACTATGAGTCACGCTCAAAGGCACGCACTGTATGTGATATATAATACATGTTGAAAACCATGCTTGATTTCCTCTTGTAGACTGAGTGTCACACTATGAGAGGGTCGCAAGAGGATTTAGAGGTGTGGTATGATATTCCATGGTTTTGAGGGCTAAGACCTATGACAGGCACCCCGACTGTGATGTAGGGTCCACGGAGTATGTTGTACTGTGCATGTGGCATGGAGTACACTGTACCGTGTGGTGTTATGGAGTTGAGGAGGATCTAGCTGGCAGTTGTGATTGACTGACCCCCCCTCCCGTTGTAGTAGTGATACCCCGCACACCGAGTACTGTGTTGCCTGGGATCACCATTGTCGGATATGATCATAGTCCAGGATACTATTTACATTTTCACCACAGAGTCTCACATGATATATCACCTGATTGACTGATTTAATTGCGGATAGACCTGAGGGATAGGTCGGACTCCGATTTTGTGTTGTGAATGATTTAAATGCCATATTTACTGTGATTTAAATATAAATGGCATGATTTATCTAAAGGCATTGTGATATTATAAAGATGCATTGTTTTGCACTACATGCCTACATTTGAGAAAGAAAGCATGATTTCTGTACATGGGATTTAATCCGTACAAGTATATATATGCTTTGAAAATGTGTTAAGGAAATGACGTTTTGAGGCATAACATTATTTTGAGTAGATAGTGTAGATATCTACTTGCTTGCTTGATTTTCTTACTGAGCGCATTGTATGCTCACCCCCTTTCTTTACATCTCTCTATAGAGCATCAGCAGTAGAGTGAGAGCTTTTGAGTGATAATATTCCTGTGTCCACTGCTATTTCCTATCGATCGACAGGTATACATGTTTTGTACGGTTATGTATCTAAACATAGAAACAGCACAGTGATGTATACGATATATATTATGGGGAATATGTTTATATTAGATTTTATATGATCTCATATGTATTATAAAAGAAGTTACAGTCAGTAACAGTATATTGACATGTATGTATGATAATGGATGATATGGTATGCGGGGAAGCTAACATCGAATCACAGCCCAACCATTGAAGAGAGAAAAGGTAAGTTAAAAATGCAAAAAATTTGTAGTGATTTTTGGTTAAGTCAGGATGGCTCTTGACACGCCGTCTGCGCCTGGGGAATGCTCGGTTGGTGGTGGTCGGGCTCGAATCAGCGCCGGTCACCGGGAAATCCCTTTTCTCCCTTTCGGTTCTCTTTTTCTCTCCTTTTGCCACTATTCGTCGCCGTTCGTGGGTCTGTTAGGGTGGCTGGTAGCTTGGCTGGGCTTCCTTCGCCTGGGTTGCCACCGACTGCCTCTTCCCAGTGGCCGTCGGTGAGGCATAGGGAAGCTCGACTTCCTGCTTCGTTTTCTATTTCAGAAAATCACGTTTTACGATTTTCATTTTTTTATAGTTAAATTTTATTATTATTTTATTCATTAAAATATATTAAAATCCACAAATATCATAAGAAAATTATATTTTATTTATTTAATCTTTAAATGAATTTCTCGATCTTATTTCGACTTTTCGGTATATTTTTCGATTTTTTTCAGGATTATTTCCCAAGGTGAAAATTTTGATTAATTCCAATAAATTAATATCTTGATCAATTTAATCCGAAATTTATTTATTTCTTCGTTATTGATCAAGATTTCTCAATCCCATATTTTTTAATTAAATTTTTTTTGTCCTGATTAATATCGAATTTTGATCTTTTGACCATTTTACTGTTCACGTGTTCGAGAATACCATTTCAATCCTTTTGCATTTTTCATTTCGTATTTTAATTAAAATCGGGTCTTACATTGGTCTAGCCAAAACTCGTTCTTACTGATCTTTTCATAAAGCTACCTATCTCTGAGTATTAACAGCACAATCCTCAAATGTTGTGCGTGTTCCTCATAAGACTGAGAATGCACAAGGACATCATCAATGAAGACTATCACAAACCAATCTAGATAGTCTCTAAAGACCTCATTCATCAAACTCATAAAAGCAGTAAGGGCATTTTTCAATCCAAAGGGCATCACTAAGAACTCGTAGTGGCCATATCTAGTTTTAAAGGTCATCTTCAGGATATCCTCTTTCCTGATTCTTAACTGGTGATAGCCGGATCTAAAATCAATCTTAGAAAAGATAGAAGCCCCTCTCAGCTGGTCAAACAAATCATCTATCCTTGGCAAGGGGTACTTGTTCTTCATCGTAGCCTTGTTCAGCAATCTGTAGTCTATTCATAGTCTCAGGCTATCATCCTTCATCTTTACAAGCAGCACCGGAGTTCCTCATGGCGACACACTAGGTCTAATAAAACCTTGGTCAAGTAGTTCTTGCAACTGTTTCTTTAACTCTTCCAATTCGACCAACGTCATCCTGTGGGAGGTTTAGAGATCGACTGAGTATCTGGCACTAAATTGATAGTGAACTCCAGCTCTCTCTCCGATGGTAAGCCAGGCAATTCATCTGGGAATACATCAGAAAACTCACATATTACCAGTATGTCCTCTATCCTCAGATGTTCATGACTCATATCAGAGATGAGTACGATGTAACCTTCACATCAATAATTCAATCAGTATTTATAGCGATATAATCATCTCTTAACATTTCATAATAAACTTCACACGTCTTTATTCTTTAATCATTCAAACATACACTAAACTTTTCAGGTAGGGAGAAATTTACAGTCTTAGTGTAGCAGTCTAGACTCACACGATTGGCCGCTAGCCAATCCATCCCTAAAATCACATCGAAACCACACATGTTTAACATCACTAGATCTGCTAACATCAACTTATCTCCCACCTTGATCTCACAACTCTTGCACACCATATTAGTCCTCTGGGACTCATGCATGGGGGTATTTACATGTAGAATATAATATAAGGATTCATACTTCAAACTCAGTTTACATGCAAATTATACATCAATAAAAGAATGTGTGGATCCTGAATCAAATAACACATGATCCTTAAGATTACAGACAAGAAGTGTACCTCGTATGGTCTCAGACAAAGTGTCAACAGTCTCTTTATCCAAGGCAAACACACGTCCCTCTGTGACCGACTTCTTGCCCTTATCAGCAGCCGGAGCCCGTCTCTAGGGAACCGTCCTCTGTGGCTACTGTCTAGGAGGCTCTGGAGAATGTGGCTTCTATGGTTGTGGGTAATACCTTACTCTATGACCCATGTCCCCGCATCTGTAGCATCCTTGTATAATTCTAGGATAGCTTCCCTCATGTGATCGGCCATAATCTCCGCAGACTCTAACCTCTGGTCTGGCACCCCGATGGGTCTCCTTTAATAATAGGAGGAACCCTGGGTCTGTCAACTCTTCCCCTCGATCCCTTGAACTGTCTCCTCTTAAAAGAACCCCTCTGAAGGTTTATGTGAGAAGTCACGGTTTGCTTACCCCTATCTCCGGTTAAAATTCTGGACTCACTCCTAACTATACCAACTCTAGTCCCCTCTCCACTTCTTATGCTCATCTCAGAGCATCCTTAAACTCGGTGATACAGAGCCATATCAACCAGTCTCTAATGATAGGTTTTAGCCCATATATAAATCGCTCTGTGTGAAGCTTCTCATCCATAAAAGTCTTCGGTTCATACTTAAGTAGAGTGGTTAATCGGCTCTCGTAATCATCAATTGTCATATTGCCCTGAGTCAAGTTTAGGAATTCAGCTTGCTTCCTCCTCTGGATGGCTCTTGGCACATACTGAGTTCTAAATGCCGATTAAAACATCTCCCATCTAATCACCTCATGACTAGTCGCCAATATACTCTGAGTAGTGCTCTGCCAATCTCGGGCTTGTCCTTTTAACATATAAGCACCCATAATGACCCTCTCGACATCGGTGTATCCCAAACAGACAAAAATGACTCATAACTCTGTCAGCCACTCCTCAACCTCTGCGGGATCTTTCACCCCTCTAAAAGCTAGTGGGTTCATCTTCAGTAAATCTCGCAATCGACCCTTATTTTTGTCATCAAGTTAGGTCTGTACCACAGGCTGTGTGGTGGAAGGCATCGGGTCAGTCTGTAATGGGGGTACGGGTGGTCCTTGTGGTGGTGGAGGAGTCGACACAACTGTAGTGCCCGAGGCGTTAGCCCCCAAAAGCTGAGTGAATAGCGCTACCATCTGCTCAAATTCATGACACACATCGTGCTCTAGGCGCTTCATTTGAGAGTTAAGACTCTCTGGCCGTGGTTCAGGTGGTGGAGGTGGTTGTTCCTGCCTCTCTGAACGTCCTCTTCTCCCCCTCATATTTTATCTCTTACGTGCCTACGCATATTCATTAAACATCGATCATAGTTTTACTTGTTAAATTCAATTCATTACCAGACAATATAGACATTTGGGATGTAATCTATTTTCAATTGATCGACACTGACAATAACAGACACCCTTTGCTTTGATACCAAGAAAATATGTGACAGACCGAAAGCATAAAAAATAGGGCAATTTAATTTTTTTCTTAAAACAAAACTACCAACTCTGGGTGTATTCCTGTGCAGCGTCCTTAAATCGCTATCATTTATATACAAACATTATCCCCAAGATCATACAACTTATACTTAATGAAATCAAATACATAATATCCCAAAAAGAATCAACACATAAGTCTCAACTCATTTCTTTTATATCAACCTAATTACATCCCAAAATACTCATCACAAATGTCTGTATTACATCATTGTCTGGATACAAAATGAACTGAATTATACCTTATGCATGTACAAGCGATAGCCTTGGGAGATCTTGTCCACCAGCCTATATCACGTACGCGGCAGGCTCTAGTGCACTACTTCAAGAAATTTAGAGGGGGGAGGAAAAAAGGTGAGCTCTCAAAACGCTCAGTAAGGAGGACAAGGGAAGTTATAAAAAAAATCATCACAAACACAATATGATGAAAATATTGAGGATGCAGCTATTATAGAAATAACTGTATAAACAATAGCATCAGCATAACTCACGTGATGAAAGTCACAAATCGTATTACATTAAATCTCAATGTGTGATATAAATCACAATTGTAAAATCACATCATCATCAAAGAAATCGAGACTAGGCATTTATAAAAACTCATATGAAATCAATGTCATAGGCACATCACATCAATTGAATTCATCCCCTAGGAAGACATCCCCAAGAGAAGGATTTTCATCAACAATAATACACATGGTCATGATTCACTGTAGACTTGATCAAAGTCGTACAACCGTTGGTCTTACATGCTATCATAGTACAGCCTAGTCTTACATGCTATCAAAGTAAGGCCATCCATCACTACCGGAGTAAGGTCATCTCACATTACTAGAATGGAGGAATCGATCTTGCATGTTACTAGAGCACGACCCAACCTTAAATGCTACCAGAGCAAAGCCCAATATGCATCACATGACAAGCCATAATCTCAGTAAAAACATGCCATTGTTATATAAAAATCATTTTGCCTTAACGTAGAGCTCATAGTGGTCATCACAAAACTCATTATGGTTATAAATCATGTGTTCACAATTACACAAACCTCATCAAAATCGAGCTCAAACCGATAAAACACTCATAGATTCATCAACCAATCAAATCATCTCATTTCTCATAAACATCCTCATTTCATTAAACCTTTTTCATGCTATTAAAACATTTTCATTCATTCGAAAACTCACAAGCAAAAATGGTTTATTTCCCTTACCTCTTGCACCTTAAGTGGTATAATATCCTCGGTTCTTAGACTAGGCTCGTTTCCCTTGTCGAATTCTCGAGCTGTCCACACACATCATTAACCCATCAATATACATCATTCTCATTTCTCTTTTCTTTCTCTTACTCATTCTAAGTTAACATTATCTCAAAACTCTTTCTACATCTTTATCAACACTTTAGTTAACTCATAACCATCACAAGAAATCCACATTAAATCTCCTAACTAAACCCATTTGTTGGTTCTAACCAAATATATAAACATATATGTATTCACCCATATATAAAATGCTAATGGTTAAGAACAAAGGTCTTGTGAGCTTACCTAGCTTGTCTCCTCTCTTGACCAAGCTTGTAGAATGCTTGTCTCTTCCCTTTGTTTAAGCCAACCTTTATTTTCTAGTATGTTGTTCTCCTTGCCAAGAGGAACAACTTTGTCTCTTGCCCTTTTGTCTAATTTTGTCTAGAATAGGGTGAATCTTAGAGAGAGAAAGCTTAGTTTGGGTGAAAATGGTGAAGGTTTAGGTTTGAGAGAAGGAAAGGCTCAGTTTCAGGCAAAAATCTCATGGTCCTTATATAGACAGAGGTTATGAGATCGATCTAGTATTTGAAGGAGATCGATATCTGCTTCATTTCAACTACTCCATTTGCTTTATTAACAACTACAAGATCGATCTGGTCGAGGTGAAGATCGATTTGTTCTCCTAAGAGGAGATCGATCTGCCATTGAATTAGGGATTGATCTCTTCCAGGTCGAGACTTAAGGAGATCGATCTGCCCTTGTGACAAGATCGATCCTTACTAGGCAGAGGCATTAGGAGATCAATCTTCTTCCTTATGAGATCGATCTGCCTATCTGATTTTGCATGTTTTTTACATTTTGAAGCTATGGGATCGATCTCTTATCCTTGGAGATCGATCTGGCCTTCACAGATTCTACTGTTACTGCATCAATTACAGGAAACTCAATGTAAAACTCACCATAATCTACTCCATAGGCCATATTTCAATCCATACACATTTAAGACTTAAAAACTTCATCTCCTTATACTTCATTAAATTTAAAACTTGCGTGTACATCAACATATCATAATTACATTCACCAAATTACAATTCTCACTTAGCAAATCTCATAAAATTTATAGTTCTCACAGCATGTCGCACAGCTATGGTTTCACGGAGTATCTTTCTGCGTTGAATGTATACCCAATTGTAAGAAATTTTTTAGTATCTAAAATTTTTATAAGTACAGTAATGCAAACGAGATGTGTATGGGGAATGTGAACATATTTTGTTTAAATTTTTTATTAAGAAAGAAAAAAATTAATCAGACTGAATAATGTTCTGAACTAATATCGACTTGTATCTCAACCAAAATGTTTATAAATTCGGGTCGTTACAGAGTTGGTATCAGAGCAAGGTTGGCCTGATATGAGTCGATATTAAAAGTGAAAAAGAATTAGAAAGTTGACATCCCCAGCATTACTACACATTATTTAGATACAAATGGGTATACCTGACTGTGTTTTAATGAAAATTGTGTCAATGAATGAAGGGAAACTGATAGATATGGCTGATTGGTATTACAACCATATTAGTATATGGAAATGAACCATTCCTCAAGGTCGTAGAGATAGGCCTGAGAGGTGTAGTGAACCCTCGTTTGAGTGTACACCTTATAGTTTCACTGGAAATGTTTGGAGTCCGCTTCGTAAAATTTGAGCGAGACATGGAAACGATGATGATATTGTAGGGTCAAGTGATAATGGCTCGTGATAAAGATAATGATTGAGGTGTGACTGAGACAATTTTAGAAAATAGTATGACTATGAACTTAGTAGACTAGGGGCAGTTTCAGGAGTTTAAGCATCTGTTATTCAATAAGTTTAAGAATTTAGTGATTCAAAGGGTTGGACGAATAAGACAGAGAAGCTTGATGATTTTAGAAGTAACTCTACAGAGAAAGTTGGTTTTGCAACTTTTGTGTTAAAGAATTGGAGAAGCTACATGGATTTTCAAAGTACGCTACTACAAAGAAAGTAGCCTTTGTAGCATCAATATCGAAATGGAAAGTCGAACTCAAAGGGAAGTTCCCTGATTTAATCTTAGAGCCGACATCAGAAAATTACATGAGATATATTTCTGAAGGCCTTTAAGTGACAGCACATTTCAGATGAAATAAAGTGGTAATTATAGATGAAAAGATTGCAATCGGATAAAAAATAACAAGTCTGTGGATGAATATGAAATTAAATTTATAGCCTTAGAAGAAGAATAATCTGGATAAGTGGAGATGTGAAATGGAGAAAGCTCGGGAAACTCGTAGAAGGTACTAGGACCCTCAATCGAGCTAAGTTAGCTCCATTGGATGTTATTTTGAGGGATGCAGTGCGCAAGGCACAATTATGAGAATGGGAGACATATACTCGTGAGGTTACCAATAGAGAGGAAAAGGTAAGAGAGTGATAGAAAAGAGATGTACTAAGGAAGCATTGAGAGTGATAGAGTAAAGTCACTGTAACCGAAAAGATGAAATTACAAAACTAAAAGTTTTAGTGAATGTCACACTATTTATATGATTAATAAAGATATGGTGTGTTCGGAGTAAAGAGACACCATGTAGACATAGAATTTTTTGACACATACTTGGATGATCTGTCAAAGTTACCACTAAATCGAAAGGTGAAGTTCTGAAATTGACTTATTTAAGACTCGTAATTTAACATGTATTCTTTATAATTTCGTGATGTATGGACAAGTCACATTGGATATAAATCATAAAGAATGAATGTATTTAAGTTACCAATATGTATGAAATGTAAAATGGTTGGTTAAGTAAATCGAAAATCAATGTATCAGTGAATTTGGGAAGAAAATTGTAGTAGAACTGCTTCTAAAGAGAAGCAGATCGATCTCTCATTCAATGAAAATTGTTCTTGAAGAGGTTCTTGGTAGAACAAATCGATCTCATGTAAGGGTCAGATTGATCTCCTAAGGTTCTCAGTAATACAGATCGATCTCATGCTTAGGAGCAGATCGATCTCACTAAGCCTGAAAGGTCGGTTCTGAGGGGGAAAAGGCAGGACAAATCGATCCTTAACTGCAATTCTATAAATACCTAATTTTGCAAACCTCTGCTTTCTAAGAACATCAAAACCCTTCAAGAAACAAAGTTAACCTAACCTATATACTCCATAAAACTTCATCTTTCAAGTAGTTTTGAGTGAGATTCATTTAAGCAAAGTTGTTCTTAATCAAGAGGAGAACAACATACTTGGAAACAAGAAGTTGGAATTAAAGATTGAAGAAGCAAGGTGAATTTTGCCAATTTTGGTGAAAATGAGGAAAGTTCAAGCTAGGTAAGATTCAATACACCACTTTGATATATGTTAATCTAGGTGTGTTGGTGAGTGAATTGGTAGAAGTTTAAATGGCTGAAAACAAATGGATCATGAAAAATATCCATAACCTAGCAATTGGTATGAAATTGAGAAAATGAAGATAGTTATATGAGATATATGGTATAACACCATAATGGGAGAAAAGTGATGAGATTGAGGTATTGAGAGAAGTTAAAGGCATTGATTGAGAGTCATGCAAGTGAAAACAAGTATATTAAGGAATACTAATGTGGATAATTATTTACAGCTTGGAAGTAAATATTAGAAGCTGATCGGACTGCAAGGATTAGCAGCACCGAGGAAGGTCACGTGACGTGATCCGAGGTAAGGAAATTTTGTGAGTAGCTAGAGATAGCTACACATATTTCAAATAGAATTTTGATATTATATCCTATATGAATTCCCGTAAATAGACATGTCGTGATAGATATTGATGAGATAAAGTGTGATTTTATCCAAAAATAGGGTGAAAAAGCCTTAGAAGCATGTTGTGACTAAAATTCATAGTTGCATGATAGAATAACTAATGTTTTCATGTATATGCAAAAACAGCACATTTGAGTGCCTATTTGATTTGAGTTGGGTGAATTACGATTTAAACATCTTTCTATCGGGGTTTGTGAGTAAACCATTAGTGCTCGAGAATACTCGCACTATATTTTATGAGATATGCATCAAATAGTACTTGAGTGTATTCTCGTACTAAATTTTAAATGTGTATTATGCATGATAGAGTATTGGGAGCATTGCTCATACTCAGTTTTACATGAAAGAGTACTGGGAGCTTAGCTCGTACTCAGTTTTCATTGAATTATGCATTATAGAGTATTGGGAGCTTTGCTGATACTCATATTTTTACATGACGTAGTGCTGGGAGCATTGCTCGCACTAGAGTTACATGACGTAGTGCTGGGAGCATTGCTCGCACTAGAGTTATGTCATTGTGATATGGTCGTGTTAGGAGTTTACTCGCACGTACCAGTTTTGAAAGAGAGCATAGAATAGCCGTGTTGGGAGCCTTTGCTGACTGTGTATCGCACCGTTATTATATGCTCACACGTGCAATTTTGAGATATGGCCGAAGGCTATCGAAAATAGAACCCATAGTATGCGGACTAAGACTTATGGCAAACATCCAGACTATGAGGTATATCCAAGGTATAAGGACTAAGACTCATGGCGAGCATCCCGACCTTGAGATAGGGTCCATTGAGTACCTTGTATTATGTATGTCACATGGAGTATGTTGTACCGTGAGTACACGATGAGAGTGAGTTGTAAGCTGACGGTTAAGGATTTGACCCACCTCCAGTTACAGCAATTGTGAGACCCCGAACACCGAGTACTGTGTAGCTTAGGATCACAAAAAATGAGTTATGATCATAATCTCGAAACATGTAGTCTCCTATCTAAGTTTTCTTTCATGCAATGTAAATTGAGTTTCGTGAATGAACTATCACATGGTTTTATAATCTAAACATGTGAACTTTGTGAATTGTGAAAGGGTAACCCGAGGTGTAAGACCCGTATTTCCAGATGTAAACCTCATGCATTCATAAGTATGATGATGTACTTATAATGTGAAGCATAAGTGATGTAAAGTCCATAAATACAATGTACACACTTGTAATAAGAGTTTGTGATGTACGTATAAGTTTTATTATGTATGAATACGAAGGAATGGACTTTTGTATGTGATGAATGGGATTGGAACTCAAAATAAGTAGTGCAGCAAATGGAATGAAGTTGCATGAATCCTTGTACTTCCATTTAGCTTTGTATTGTATACCTTTGGTTATACAATGAATGCACGCAAGTTTTAATGTGTATAAAGAATGAATGGATATCATTTTCAAGTCTTAAAGGTGGTTGGATGAGAAAATGACCATGGCAGCAAATTAAGGATGTTTGGTGTAAGTTACTGCAGAAAACTGCAGCAAAATCTAGAAAATATGAATGCCAAATTAATCTTATAGGATGAGAGAACGATCTGGAAGAGCCAAAATGCTCTTATTCGAGCAACGGAACAAGCCAGATTGATCTTCGATGGGGCCAGATCGATCTGTTAAACATTCTGTAAAGAAGAGATTGATCTTGGATGTAAGCAGATCGATTCCCTTAGCTCTCGGGTTGGAGCAGATCGATCTCCCCTGGATGTAGATCGATCTCATGCTTGAAAAATATCGAGAAACTGAGGGATTTAAGAGGACCAGATTGATCTCATGCTTCGACAAATCGATCTCATCAAGCAATTTTTATAAATAGGAGCAGTGAAATTTGTAGATTTTGGGAAACAATCTCTCTCTTCCATTTCAACCTAAAACCTCACTTTCTCACTCATAAATCCACCCATTTCCAGTAAGAATTGAGGAAAGACCATTAGATACAAAGTTGTTCCTATATAAAAGAAGAACAACATACCTTGGAATCAAAGCCCCATTTGTGGTATTGAGGGAGCAAGGTGTATTCTTCTTTGGAGTAAGAAGAGAAGCTAGATTTGGTAAGTTTCTAATACTTCAGCCCAAATACATTGTCTATTTAATGGTTTTGGTGTTGATTTGCATGTGTGTTGATGGTCAAAACTACCTAGGTTATGATGGAACTAGGGTGACCTATAAAATAGAATGGGTTAGTGTGAGAAAGTGATGAGTTAGAGGTTTATGGATTATGATAAGTTGTTATTGAAGTAATATGAATTATTTGTAATGGTTAAATGAAGCCACATTGTGAGTTTAGAAGATTTATGGAAATGATTATGTAAGATGTTTGATAAAATGTCATGTGAAGAAATTGATGAGATCTGAACACTATGAGCTTAATACCGATTAATATCAATTTGGTATGGATCAATAGGCCTAAAAGAAATCAATAGACTCGAGATATGAGTAGAACGGTAAAACTAGGCCTTATAAGGATTAATAAAGGCTATAGGTTGAATTGACTATAGCAAACACATGAGTTGTGTTATATGGACTAAATCGAAGTGATATACGACTTTGTGTAGTTCGGAGATCGTTGGAGATGAATCGAACCCCACAAGTAAGCAGCTCTAAGGAAAGTGGAATCACACGACGCGATTTCAGGTAAGGGAATTCTGTAAGTATATAGAGATAGCTGCTCGTAGTTTGAATTCGTGGGTGATTATAGGGTGTTTATGAAATGCATGACTACTTGAGAAAAGTGATTGATGATGTGCGTGAATAACTACGAGTATGTATATATGATTTGGTTTTCAAAATGAGTTCCATAAAAAGGGATAGTAAGGCTAATAATTGCATAAATCATATGTTTTCAATGGTTTCACGAAACACCTTGCTTGATTTTAAGCACCATAATGTATGGGTGGGCTAGTGTTTAAATGACTTTGTGAAATAACACATGTGAGGTTCTAAGCATGTTTTGAGATTGTTTTGAATGTATATGAGCCACCTATTGTTTTGTGTGAATTAAATCGTGCTGGAGCCTCGCTCGCATGGCATTTTGATATTTTCACATATATGAAATCGTACTGGAGCTTCTGCTCATACGTGGATTTTGAGTGATTTTCTTATGCATATAACCATACTGGAGCTATGCTCGTACGTGGTTTCTTCATGTTTTTATGCATAAATGTCATATTAGAGCGTTGCTCGTACGAGGATGTTTATTTACTATGCATATATCGTGCTAGAGCTTTGCTCACGTTGGTTTTCACATTGTGGTATGCATGATGCCGTAGAAGCTGGTAAGATCCTCAAGCCCTACATCCTTAAGCCTAGAAGGGGTGGGAAGACTCTGTTCGGTGGGGAGGCTCTCTTACGGTAAGACCCTCAAGCACAACATCCTTGAGGCAGAGGGGATGGGGAGGCTCTATTCGATAGGGAGGCTCTCTTACATGGATACGGAAAGCTCCATGTGCACCTGAAACCATGGGGGTTACATTTGGTATGGGGTAGATAAGACCTACGACTGACACCCCTAACCATGGTATGGGTCTGCTGAATACGTTGTACCGTGTATATCACATGGAGTACGCTGTACTGCGTGGTTGTGATTATGATATGAAAGTCTGGAGAAGAACTAAACCACCTTTGTTCTATCATATTACCTCGCACACTGGGATGCGTGTGGTCTGGGATGATTTATGACATAGTTGGCCAACATAGTCCTTGAGATATAGTGACCTGTCTCACTTGATATTACATAGTACCTCATGGTTTTGAGATATGAGTGTGATTGTGATTTGTCTAGGAAAGACTCAAGGGAGGGGTCGTGCCTTGTGGGATTTATGATTTAATGAAATGATGATTTGATTTATGATGAGATGTGATGGAATTTGAAAAGAGATTTGTGATGGGATTCAAAAAGGATGTTTCTTAAATGAATTGCCCTTTTTGATGAGCTTTAATGAAATTGAGCATGAGATGATTTTACATGTTGATATTTCCATGTTTTATGCTAATTTACATGATTTTTAATACTCGATATATGTGTAGACATGTGGCATTGTTTTATTTTCTTATGCTCTGATTATAAATGATTAATGCATATCACTATCAGCATGTAGATAGAGTAGTTATCTACCATGCTTACATTATTGCCTTACTGAGCGTGTGGTTGCTCATCCTTCTCTACTTTCCCTTCTCTACAGAGCGTACATAGCAGCCCAGTGAGGATTGAGGCGTTGTGTTTTGGACATCCGCTACTTCCATCGCCAAAAGGTATACACACAGGGATTCTTTTTGTATCTAAACATGTAAAGGCACAGTAGTCATTTGGTATTATAATGTGGGGGATGTAGAAGTTAGAAAATGTGTCATGTATAACAGAACTTTCAATGAATGACACTTCTTTTGATTTATTTGAGAATGAAGGATGAATGATGTTTATTATTGACTCACAGCCCAATTGTGTAGTAGTGAGTTCACGACCGGGTAAGGAAAGGAAAATGCAAAACATTTATAGTGATTTTCTGTTATAGAAGGATAAAATGGGTAGTGACAGAGATTGGTATCAAAGCTGCGTTGGCCTGATGTGAGTGAGTAAATAAAACGTAGGAAAGTTACATCCCCATATTACTGTGCTTTTGTTTAGATATAACTGTGTATACCATGATGGATTGAGTCTAATAAGTGATTATGAATACAGGAAGTTAGGCAACATGCCTATTACACATAGAGGTAGAGGGGCGGGAGCATGTGCTAGAGGCCATAGAGGTGGGCCTAAGAGCCGTGCGAAGTCACAGACTGATCATGCTCCACAGGACCCTGATGAGAGAGCAAGAGATACAGAGGCACGTTTTTTTAGGATAGAGGAGAGTATTGAGAGCCTAGTTGAGATAGTCACTCAGGCATTGGGTGCTGGTGATAGATGAGGTCCCACAGCACAGCTTACTACTAGACAGGCAGTTGCAGAGGCAGAGAGACCTCAGGCTACTGAGACGGTGACACCCCCAGTACGGGATACGGCTTCACCTATCACACCACAGTAGAGCGATAGCGATTTGGGGTATGACTGCGACTTGATCAGATTAAGAGAGTTTCAGGAGTTGAAACCCCCAGTGTTTAGAGGGGTAAAGGACCCGGTGATTACTGAGGATTGGGTCTACGAGATGGAGAAACTGTATAGATTTTTTCAATGTACAACAGCTGAGAAAGTGGCATTTGTTGTGTATATGTTAAAAGGCGAGGCAGAGCACTGGTGGAGATCCACCAAGGCTATTTTGAGGGCTAGACACTCCAAGATTACATGGAAGATAATTTTGGAGGCCTTTAGGAGGCAGTACATCCTAGCCACCACACAAAGGAAATTGCGGATGGAATTTATGAATTTGGTTCAGGAGAATCGTACTGTGGATGAATATGAGTCGAGATTCATGTCCTTGGGGAGATATGACCCGGATACGATGGGTAGTGAGACTCACAAGATTCAAAAGTTCATTGATGGATTGAGATTGGCCATCCGGACTAAGCTAGCCCTATTTGACATACAGACTTATGAGGAGGCAGTACACAAGGCTCAGTTATGCGAGCAAGATTTTGAGAAGAATGCTTCTGAGTTGGGGAAGATTAATGTCAGAAGAGACAGAGATCAAAAAAGATCTGGGATGGATAGAGTGGCCAAGAGAGGGGGCCAGAGATATTTTAAGAAGAGACCTAAGATTGAGGAGATGCAGGAGAGAGCTGCTAGACCTTCCGTATACTCGGCTTTGACTACACCGAGGGGTATGGTTATTGGAGGACCACGACCTAATACTGAGCGGTGTAGGAGATGTGGTAGATTTCATGGGACTAGGCCTTTTCCGATGACCCCTGAAGTGTGTTACAGATGTGAGAGACCCGTACATATAGCAAAGTATTTTCCTGAGATGATAGAGACTGCCCCGCAAAAGGGCAAGGAGCCTGAAAGAGCTCCAGTTGAGATAGCTACCCCGAGGAGGAGGGCCACGGCTGAAGAAAAAGGAAAACAGGTAGTGGGTGTGAGTAGAGGAAGAGTGCACGCACTGGACCAGGACACAGCAGACGCATTGACGATGTGATTAAAGGTACCATCTTAATCTTTGATTTAGAAGCATTGGTATTATTTGATCCTGGTGCCACGCATCCTTCATATCGCCTTCCTTTGCACATAAATTGTTAAAGCATGTGAAACCTATATTGTTGGATAAAATGTTGATGATTTCCACACCCATGAATGATAGTCAATTGACTGAGGATGTATGTAGAGATTGTAAATTGAAGATAGAGGGAAATGAGATAACAGCCGATTTGATTTTATTGAATATGAATGATTTTGATGTAATATTAGGAATGGATTGGTTGGCTGCGAATCATGTTGTTATGGATTGTCATGCTAAAACATTGAGGTTTCTCGAGATATAAAATCATATTGTAAGATTTTTGAAATGAAATAAAAGAACCTGATTTACTATAAATGAAAAGAGTATAATTTTATTTAATCCACTTGAGAGATGAATTTACTTGTTACGTTGTATATTGATGTGATGACTTGTGACACTAACGGTGAAAAGAATGAGGTGAAGGGTTCATTGCATACGTGGTTGACTTAGATAAGGCACACTCGAAATTGAGAGACATACCAGTGATTGCAGAATATCCTGATGTCTTTTCGGACGATTTACCAGGGCTACCACCTGAAAGGGAGCTGGAATTTTGCATATAGTTAGTGCTGGGTACCGAGCCGATATCTAAATCACCATATAGAATGGCACTGATTGAGTTGGAAGAGCTAAAGAAATAGCTACAAGAGTTGCTAGAGAAAGGGTTTATAAGACCGAGTGTCTTACCTTGGGGAGCACCGATTCTGTTTGTAAGGAAGAAGGATGGAAGCTTTCGACTGTGTATAGATTACTGGTTGTTGAATAAAGCCACCATTAAGAACAAGTACCCCCTTCCACGCATCGATGATTTGTTCGATCAGCTCCGAGGAACCCAAGTATTTTCAAAGATAGATCTGCAGTCAAGGTACCATTAGTTGAGGATAAGGAGTGGAGATGTACCCAAGACAGCATTTCGTACCCGTTATGGCCACTACGAGTTTTTCGTTCTACCATTCGGATTGATGAATTCCCCCGCAACATTTATGGCATTGATGAATGATGTATTCAAGCCATACCTGGATAAGTTTGTGATTGTGTTTATTGATGATATATTGGTTTCTTCCAAGTCTAGGGAAGATCATGAGAAGCACTTTAGGATAGTTCTGCAAACCCTCCGAGAGAAAGAGTTATATGCCAAACTCAGCAAGTGTAACTTTTGGTTAGAACAGATCTCAAGAACCTTAACAAGCGGAATCGTCTTGTTTCTTAACACTTTCTCTTTCCTATCTAGTGTCTGGATCGATTTCTCTACATATGTCAAATCATCTTTGAGCTCCAATGGCTCATACCGAATCATATGACTCAGATTTGGATGGTACTTTCGAAGCATCGAGACATGGAAGACATTATGAATGCTTGCCAACTCCGGTGGTAACATAATTTTGTAAGCCTTATCTCCCACTCGTTCCAATATCTCAAATGGTCTGATATACCAAGGGCTCAACTTACCCTACTTACCAAGCCTCATAATCCCTTTCGAGGGAGAAACTTTCAAGAAAATCGAGTTACCCACAGTGAACTCTGGTGGCTTGCATCTTATGTCAGCGTACCTTTTCTGTCTGCTCTGAGCTGGTCTCAATCTCTCACATATCAATTGAACAACCTCAAAGGCTTGCTGTACCAGATCAGGAGCAAACATTTGCCTTTCACCCACTTCTTCCTAACCAATTGGGGGTCGACACCTTCTACCGTACAAGGCCTCATATAGTGCCACGCGATACTCAAGTGGTAACTATTATTGTATGCAAATTCGGCTAACGGTAGGTCATCATCCAGGAGCCTTGAAAATCCATAACACTTGCTCTCAACATGTCCTCTAATGTTTGGATGGTTCTTTCTGATTGACCATCGGTCTGAGGATGGAAAATAGTACTAAAACTCAATCGGGTTCCTATAACTTCCTAAAATTGTTCCTAAAAGTGGGAAGTGAAGCGAGAATCTCTATTTGATACGATGCTCACTAGAATACCATGTAGCCTTATTATTTCTCGTACATACAACTCAGCTAAGCTACTTAAGGTATTAGTAGCTTTCATAGCTAAAAAGTGGGTGAATTTTGTTAATCTATCAACCACTACCCAGATAGCATCATGGTTCCTCTTAGTCCTCGGTAATCCCATGATGAAATCTATGGTGACATGCTCTCATTTCCAAGTTTGTACTGGTAGAGGTTGCAATAACCCTGCAGGCTTCTGATGCTCTACCTTCACTTGCTGACATATTAGACATCTTGCCACAAACTCTGCGATATCTCTTTTCATCCCTGACTACCAATACACTTTTCGAATATTTTGGTACATTTTGTTACTTCGCGGATGCAATATGTATCTCAATGAATGAGCTTCTGTCAAAATCAATCTCTTTAATCTTAGGTCATCGGGAACGCAAATCCTGCATCTAAACCTTAGTAGGCCATCGTCACTCACAAAGAAATTGGCCACATCACCCCTCTGAATCTAACACACATAATCCTCACACAGTAGATCAGCATGTTGAGCCTAGCATATCCGATCAATCAAATCTGGTTCCACTCACAGGCTAGATATCACACAGTCTCTGTCAATATCAAGAGGGTCTATATCCAACCTGAGGTGAGCAAACTGCTCGAGCAGCTCATATTCTCTAACCATCATGTGCGATACCATTCCGAGGCTCTTTCTACTCAGGGCATCAGCCACAACATTAGCTTTTCCTGGATGGTACGATATCTCGCACTCATAATCTTTCAGAAGCTCTATCCACCGTCTCTGCCTCATATTTAACTCTTTCTATGAAAACAGATATCTGAGGTTCTTATGATCTGTATATGATAATTCTATATTTTTAGAATTATTTGTGCTTAATTTCCTAATTAATTATTTAAATCCCCAATTTATTTTGTTAATTAACCCTTTTGTTTAATTAAAATTCTCATGTTTGCAGATAAATTAAATCCGAATGAATTTTGAATATTTCGGTAGAAAATGGATCGAAATTGGGCTAAAATCGAGATTGAGCCACATAGACAACACGAGCCATGCAACCTAGCACATCCAATTGGACAAGAAGACCAATGACATGGAAATATCTTTTCAAGGAGCCAATGGTGTGAAGACAAGTGGCCAAAAAAATGCCAACTCATCTAGGATGTAGAAATTACAATTATACCCCTTTTGTGTGTATAAATAAGACATGGATGGCAATTGAAAAATGATGTAATTTTTAGGAGTAGAAGTAGAGGTAATTTAGGAGTAGGAGTAAGTTAGGAGTAGTGTTACAATAGTTTTAATTTTTTTCCTTGTTTTCAAGCTTCTCTTTCCCGTTTAGCTACAATTTACTGTTCAAACAATTTCCATTGTTATTTTTACAAGCTTTTCAATGTAGTTTTTCATTCTCTTGGCAGCCACCATGGTTCATTGAGCTCTCAGTTTTGTTACTTCATTTCCTTTACTTTTCAGTTTTATTTCCATAGCTTATGTTTCCCAAGTGTATGTCTCGGTTACTTCATTTCCTTTATTTTAGTTGAAAAAAAAACTAGCATCTTTAGTTGCTCTCGGGTTGTTTCCTTTGTGCATTCGGTTTCTTATTTTTCCCTCATCTATGCTATTTGGTTTTGGTGCTTTAATGTGGGCAAGTGCTAGGCATTGTTCCACATTTAATTAATGTGGAACCATGGCTTTAAGAGTTAGAATTAAAGCAAGCCGATGATATTGATCTTTCACGTTGATGAAGCTACAAGAGTGAGATTGTGACTTCAATTGTTATTTTGTTTGTTTTATAAATTACCTGTAGGTTGTAATCTCCTATTTTACTATGTTCTTTTTTTGCTCTCTCTTTTCTGTATTTCTTTCTTAGTTGCATGATTTTTAGGTCTCGATTCTTGATAATATAGCTTCCATTTTTACTGCATTTTCATTATGTTTCTTTAATCCATTTTGTTTACAGCATTTCATTTCAACATTATAGTTGTTTGTTTATTTTCTGCTTGTTAATGGTTAGTGAAAAAGATGGGGTAAGCTTTTCGGTGTAGAATCTCAAGAAGCAGTCCGTGGAGCATAGTTCACCCTTGGCTTCATGTTTTTACTCTCTGTTACACTCTGTTTTAGAAGTTTTACACTGTTCATTCCCTTTGCATGCTTTCATTTTGTATTATTATAGTAATTAGTAGTTGCAAGTTCATAGATACGTGCAGGCATCATTACCGAACTGCTGTGAATGTTGTAGGCTGCAACTAACATTTTGTGTTCAAGCTCAGTTACAAGAGGCAGTGTAGGACAGCAGAGGAAGAAGACGTTAGACAGGGGTGGACGTGCAATATTGGTAGGACTGGCCAGAAAATGAAGCTTGAAGCAGACTTGGACGAGCAATACAGGAGCAGGATAGAACCAAGAATGGGGTCTAGACACAGCAGGTTTCAGCTGAAGCAGGAGTAAAACCAGTGCACTTGATACAGACCTGGACATTACAGGAAAAGCAGGACCATGCTGGAGAGAAAGAACATTGCCTGGAGCCAAAGTAGAACGTGGTGGCTGGATGCAGAAGCAACATAGGGCAGAACCGAGAGCAAGTCTAGACAGCAGCTGGAGTTGGTAGAAGCAGGAACAGAAGCCAAGGATGTGTAGAGTAGATCTGGGCAGGCAACGGTGTGGCCAGAAATTGCAGCATGAAACAGCAGTCGATTGCAGGATTGGATGCAGCAGATCGAGAGTAGCTGGGACCGAGAAAGCCTGGAACAAGTTGCAGTGTGCATCTGACTCATTAGTGCATGACAGACCGAGAATGGAAGCTGAACAGAAGGTAACAGCTTGGACCAGAGGACAAACTGAGACCACACCTGGAAATGAAAAATGAAATGAAGCATGAACAGTGAATGGAGGGATTTGGATGATTTAAAATTTGCTAAGGCTTTGTTTGGCTAGTTCATTGTAGTTAATTAATTTATTTTCATGCATTTTTAGTATAGTTTAATTTCAATTTAATTTGTTAAGCTTAGTTTAGAGTCTTTAATTAAATTGCATGTTAGTATTCTTGCATAGTAGTATAAAACTTAGTTTTAATTAGGATGATAGTTAATTAAGTGTTCATTTAGAATTAGATTAGGGCAAATTTATTTCATTAATTCTTAACTTAGTTTAAATAGCATTTTGATTAACTAGTTTAATTGCATTTTAGGTTAGTTTAATTAATCTTGATTTGTTATTTTCATCATTGCATTTTATTTTAATTGCGTTAATTACTTTTAATTGTTTTAATTCTTTTTGTAGGTTTTTATTTTAATTACGTGGACCACCGTAAGTAATTTTGCTCGATTTTCTTTAGTTCTTATTATTTTATTACTTTCTAGTATTTTTAATTCTAGACTTAGAAGATCACCCACCTTAATTTCATAATTTGCTAGGATATACTTAGGGTAAGATTAACCGGTAGTTAATTAGGCTAGTCAACTTATCTGTGGGACGATAACTCGGGACTCAAATCTTATTATTACTTGTACTACCCGTGCACTTGCGGATAATACCCTTTGGGCGTATCAAGTTTTTGGCACCGTTGTCGGGGAAGTTTTAATTAGTCGTTAATTGATATTGGTAAAATTATGCTTAGGTGTAATTCTAGCTTGTAAATATTTAGGTTGTAAATATTTAGATCCTTAGTTTAGTTTAGTTAATTTTCTCCATTTAATTAAAAAAAAAATCTAAGGACTTTCTGATGTTTGCATGAGTAGAGCCAGGAGTTTTGATTGCTTCCCTCTAGATCCTAAAATTGAACGAACACTTAGAAAAATTTGAAAGGATTCTAGGAAATTTATAGCTCCGCTACAAATCATCATGGCAGAAAATAGGGAAATTAAGACCGTTGGAGATTATGCAATGCCGACTATTGGAGGTTATTATACCGGCATTAGGCCACCAGTTGTCCCTGCTAACAACTTCAAAATTAAGCCTGCAATCCTTTAGATGATCCAAACTTCTTTACATTTCAGTGGGCTTCCGCACGATGACCCACATGCTCACCTTGGCAATTCTTGGACTTGTACAACATGTTCAAATACAATGGATTATCGGATGATGCACTTAGACTTAGACTATTCCCCTTCTCACTTAGGGATAGGGCGAAACATTGGTTGACCTCCCTGCCTCTAGGATCCATTTCTACATGGGACGAGTTAGCCCACCAATTTCTAGCCAAGTTTTTCCCTCCCTCTAAAATGGCCAGACTCCATAGCGATATATCCTCTTTTACCCAGTACGACTCTGAATCTCTTTACGAGGCATGGGAACGATATAAGGAGCTTCTTAGGAAGTGCCCTCACCATGGCCTACCTTTATGGCTGCAAGTCCAGACCTTCTACAACGGACTTACAAGCCAAAATAGGACTATAGTGAACGCTGCTGCGAGTGGAGCCTTGATGTACAAAACAGAGGAGGAGGCTTATGAGCTGCTAGATAAGATGGCTGCTAACAACTATCAATGGTCCTCGAAAAGGCAATTACCAAAGAAGCCGATGGGTATTTATGAGCTCGACACACTGTCTACCTTGACCTCTCAAATCGCTAACCTTACGAAGAAGGTAGAGTCGCTCAGTACCCAACATAATCCTTCCACCAATGCTAACCCTGTGTTTTTTGTCCAAAGTCCTTTTCTTTCCTGCAAGCTGTGTACTGGTACCCACTCTGTAGATAGGTGTCCACTTAACTTAGAATCGGTGCAGTATGTTGCTCCACTTCAGAAGCAACAGAACAACCCCTTGTCAAACACCTACAACCCAGGGTGGAGGAACCATCCTAACTTTTCCTGGAGCCAAAACCAAGGGCAAACTTCTAATTTTGGACTTGTAGGACCCCCTAGTTTTGAAGCTCCACCGGTTCATGTACCACCACAGCAGTAATTTTCATATCACCCGTCTCATCATCCCCATCCACCTCAATTTCAACATCATCCACCTCACTTCCATCAACCACCACCACCACAACCTACGCAGCCACAACTTTACCACGCACCAGCAGCTGAGAAGAAGCCCTCGCTTGAGGAAATGTTCACGACTATCCTGCAAAATCAAGCTGCTTCAATTAAGAACTTAGAGGTTCAGGTAGGACAAATAGTTAGTGCTCCTAACCGGCGTCCACAAGGGACCCTCCCTAGTAATATTGAAGTTAATCCTGTTAGGCAAATGGAGGGTAAAGAACATGTGAAATCCATCACCCTTAGGAGTGGTAGAGAGCTAGATGACGAACCACAAGTTAAGTCCCAACCTGAACACCACATAGTTGACGAATCCTTAAATTCTAACGAAGTAGCTCAGAAAGAGCAGGAACATCAGGATCAGGCTACAAAAGAATCCAAGCTAGGCACTTCTTCATCTATACCTTCTTCTACTTCACAGCCCTCCTCGCCCTCTGATTCTACACAGGTTCCCACTACATTGCCTCTAGTTAGACCACTAGTACCTTTTCCTCAAAGGTTCCAAGATCAAAAGCTGGAATGACAATTTGCTAAATTCCTTGAGGTTTTTAAGAAGCTTCACATCAACATTCCTTTCGCAGATGCCTTAGAGCAAATCCCAAGTTATGTGAAGTTTCTAAAGGATACCCTCTCGAGGAAGAGAAGATTGGAAGATTATGAGACAGTGGCCTTAACTGAGGAATGTAGTGCCATTATCCAGAGAAGATTACCCCCAAGCTCAAGGATCCCGGGAGTTTTACCATACCATGCAATATTGGAAATTTATTCTTTGGTAGAGCCCTGTGTGATTTAGGAACTAGTATAAATTTGATGTCTTTGTCTATCTATTGATGGGCCCAAAGGGTATAAGTCTGCAAGTGCACGGGTCGTACAAGTAATAATGAGATTTTGAGTCCCGAGTTATCGTCCCTCAGAGAAGTTGACTAGCCTAATTAACTACCGGTTAATCTTACTCTAAGTATATCCTAGCAAATTATGAAATTAAGGTGGGTGATCTACTATTCTAGAATTGAAAATATCGAAAGCAATAAAATAATAAAACTATAAAATAAAGTAAATAAAATCGAGCAAAATTACTTACAGTGCTCAACGCAATTAAAATAAAAAACTTACAAAAGAAATTAAAACAGTAAAACTAATTAATTAAAATAAATGCAATTATGAAAAAACAAAGCAAGATAAATTAAACTAAATTTAACTATCCTAAAATTGCAATTAAACTACTTAATTAAAATGTAATTTAAACTAACTAAAGCTTAATGAAATAAATTTTACCCCTAATCTAATTCTAAATGAACACTTAATTAACTATCATCCTAATTAAAACTAAGTTTTATACTAATATGCAAGAATACTAACATGTAAATTAATTAAAGACTTTAAACTAAGCTTAACAAATTAAATTGAAATTAAACTAAACTAACAATGCATGAAAATGAATTAATTGCTAGAGTTGAATGCCAAACAAGCCCTTAGCATTTTAAACCATTCCCTCCAAACACTATTCATCATTCATTTCTTCATTTCCATTTCCAGGCATGGCTCGGTTTTTGCCCTCTGGTCCAGGCTTTTACCTGCTGTTCGGCTGAGTGTCTCGGTTCCAGATGCTCACAGGTTCCCGCTACCTAGTTTGTTCTCGGTTCAGGTCTACTCTCGGTCTGCTACTCTAAGCTTTCACAGTTTTGGCAATCTGCCATGCTTTCTCTTGATTTTGCAGTGCCCTCGGGTTGCGTCCTCTGCTGTTTCTGCTACACGGGGTGCTCTCGGTTCTGCAACTCCAGGCTTTGTTCCAGCTTGCTTCAGCAACTCTCACCAACTCTGCTCGGGTTCCATGCACTGCACCATTCCCTGCACATCTCCAGAGTAATGTCGTGCCCATACTGCTGCTGCCCCTAGTACCATCGCCTACTTCACGTCTATAGCTATCTGCTCCAAGTTCTACTCTGCATACCAGCACCATGTTTTGCTCCTGATTGTATCTCCACCAGCAGGTTCTCCCTAGCCACGTTTGTGGACTAAGACTATCGTTCAGCTGGAAGTAACAGCGAACCAGCCTCCTGCCGTGCGTCTGTCTCCCACACAGCTCTTGTAGAAGAACCAAAGACAAGCATCAACACTGCCATTAGGAAACCTTTAGCAAAGCAGTCAAAGAATTAAATATATCTTAAGGAGAAGCTGTTAATATATAAACCGTAAATGAAGAGACAAAGACAGTGCAGAATATTTAAAACCAAAAGCTAAAGACAACAGGAAAATAAATAACAGGGGAGAACAGAGGAGGCCCTCGGTCTGTCCAGCTTTGCTCTCGGTTCATGGTCTGCTGCCAGGATCTCGGGTTTCTTTCATAGTTCATGAGATCAAACCAGCTCCCCACACTCTCTAGTAACAATCACAGCTAACGGAAAGAAAAAAAAAACTAAAAATGGAAGCAACCGGGAAACATTGAACCAAAAACAAAACAAAAATAAAACTACAAATGGTAAGCAAAAATCGAGAACTATACTAGGAAATGAATGCTGTGCATCAAAACTTGAAAAATAAAAGACTGGATTATATCCAAACCGAGAATAAGGATGAGTAAATGAGGCTGCAAATCAACATGAAAAGCTTTTCAAAAATGAAAATACATGAAGATGAACAGTAACAGTTAAATGGAAATTGATTTTTCGGGAAAAGCTTCTAAAGAAAATAAAAATTAAACTAATCTAACTAAACTACTCTAACTACTTCTACACTAACACTACTCCTACTCCTAAAAATTACATAACATTTTCAATTGCCATCCTTTCCTATTTATAAACAAACTAGGGGTAAAATGGTAATTTTTACATCTTTGATGAGTTGGCATTTTTTTGGCCACTTGTCTTCACACCATTGGCTCCTTGAAAATATATTTCCATGTCATCGGTCTTCTTGTCCAATTGGATGTGCTAGGTGGCATGACTCGTGTTGACCGCGTGGCTCAATCTAAATTTTAGCCCAATTTCGATCCATTTTCTACCGAAATATTCAAAATTCATCCAGATTTAATTTATCTGCAAACATGAGAATTTTAATTAAATAAAGGGGATAATTAACAAAATAAATTGGGAGTTTAAATAATTAATTAGGAAATTAAGCACAAATAATTCTAAAAATATATAATTATCACACCCTCAAACTTGAGCTTTTGCTTGTCCTCAAGCAAAACAAAATGATTGTAGGAATGACAAGTACAAAACACAATAATTTCCCCAATATCATCCTCAAAGAAAAAGTACAGACTATGAAATCAAAGACTCACAATTACAAGTCCAACACTTAGAATTATTCCATCATAAGTCCTAACCCAAATTGGATCCCTCGTGTGTATGTGTGAATGTGTTAAAGTCACTTCACAGTACATTATTCGGATCAGATTATACAAACACAGTGAATGCAAAGTCAATGACATGTGATCATTCCCATAAGTTTACTTTTCACTTCTCTCTCCACTAATGTAGTCACACTTAACTAAAGATCAATAAGACTTCATTAAGCTTGTAATGTAAGGCTGGGGCTAAGGTATGATAAAGTCGATTTAGGTTTAATTACCCCTTAACATGCATTACTTCTAGGATCTTAATGTAAGAGCTCAAATTTATTTCCCCCAAACTTATTTCTTTTATTCTATTTTTGTATTTTTCTTCTTTCTTCTTTCTTCTTTTCTTTTTCTTTTTCTTTTTCTTTTTCTTTCATTTTTTTCATTCATTTTTTTTTACATACTCTTTCACTATCACTTAATACCTATATAGCTCACAATATATCCCAATGACTTTTCATGCTTTTGGGGTATGGGATAGGAACAAATATTTAAGCTAAAGAAAATAATGCATGTATATTTACAGAGAAAAGCTTATTTGGCCCAGATGGGTGACTAGGGGTAGAATAAGTACAAGGATAGCTAGAAAGGCTCAAACGATCCAAAGATAGCCTAAATCATCTCCCTAATTAAGTGTGATCTAATATTTCACCTCGAGATCAGATCAAACAAATTCTAGAATATGATGCACAAAATCAACTGAACAAATGCAATCCTATGTACACATAAGCTTTCTCTAAATAAATATACCGATTCATGACATGACATATGCATAAGATGAGGCAATCACAATCAGAATTAAGACAAATTCAAGAATTCAACTTCATGCTTTTCCTATAATCATGCTTCTTATTCAATCAAAGTCATACTTAATCATGGGGTCATATCATCGAAATATGGGAAAACTACAAACTAAGCACTAAATCATCCCAAAATCAAGCAATTTAAGCTCATATTATCGAAAAATTGCTCAAGTGATATCCCCTCCCCCAAACTTAAAGTGCACAGTGTCCTCAGTGTGCAGATAATATAAGAATTGAAGTTCAGGAACAAAGTACTTGTCAGGACCCGTTCTCAATCCATGACTTTAACCAAAATCACTACAAATTTTTCGCATTTTAACTTACCTTTCCTCTCTTTAATGGTTGGGCTGTGATTCGATGTCAGACTCCTCGCTTACCACATTTTCCATTATCATACATACATGTCAATATACTATTACTGACTGTAACTGCTTTTGTAATACATGTGATATTATATAAATCTAACACAAATACATTCCCCATTATATATATTGTATACATCACTGTGCTGTTTCTATGTTTAGATATATAACCATACAAGATCTGTATACCTGGCGGTCGATAGGAACTAGCAGTGGACTCAGGAATACTATCCATCAATAGCTCTCGCTCTACTGCTGATGCTCTATAGAGAGATGTAAAGAAAAGGGGGTGAGCATACAACGCGCTCAGTAAGGAAATTAGGCAAGCAAGTAGATATCTACACTATCTACTTAAAATAATGTTATGCCTTGAAAACATTATTTCCTTTACTCACTTTAAAAGCATGTCTTTAAATATATATATGTATACTTGTACAGATTAAATCCCATGTACAGAAATCATGCTTTCTTTCAAATATAGGCATGTAGTGCAAAACAATGCATCTTTATATAAATCATGCCTTTATGTAAACTATGCCATGTATATTTAAATCACAATAAATATGGCATCAAATAATTCACATCAAAAAATCAGAGTCCGACCCATCCCTCAGGTCTGTCTGCAATTTAAATCAGTCAATCAATGTGATATATCATGTGAGACTCAGTGGTGAAATGTAAATAGTATCCTGGACTATGATCATATCGGACATGTGATCCCAAGCACCACAGTACTTAGTGTGTGGAGCATCACTACTGCAACGGGAGGGGGGTTAGTCCATCACAACCGTCAGCTATATCCTCCTCAACTCCACAACAACACACGGTACAGTGTACTCCCATGCCACATGCATGGTACAAAGTACACCCATGGACCCTACATCACAGTCAGGGTGCCTACCATAGGTCTTAGCCCTCAAACCATGGAATATCATACCACATCTTTAATACCCTCATACTATCCTCTCACATAATGTGACACTCAATCACACAAGGATGCGGGCATGGGTTTGTAACATGTATTATATATCACATACAGTGCGCACCTTTGAGTGCGACTCACAGTCGACACTCCGCTCAAACACTGTTTCACATCACAAACTCAACTCTAGTGCGAGTAAACCTTTAGCAACTAGATCAATGCATAGTTCATGTATTAAATCAAGTATGAGAAATAGCTCCAATACCATGCTATGCACAATATCATCAAATCAAGTACAAGCAATAGCTCCAGTACTATGTCATGTATAAATCATGAAGAATTGAGTACGAGCAACGCTCCAGCACTCTGTCATGTATCTCATGAAAAACTCGAGTACGAGCTAATCGCTCCAGCACTCTCTCATGCATATATCATATAAAACTGAGTACGAGTAAGAACTCCAGTACTTATTCATGCATGTCATAGAAATCTAGTGTGAATCAAAATCGAGCACTAATGTATGTGGAAAATATATGAAATCCAGTGCGAGCTGTGCTCCAGCACGATTCATTCTCACAAAATATGATAGATGGCTCTTTAAAAAGGGATGATTTACAAAACATCAAAATCAGCACTATAAAGTGTGGTTAATTCACATCAACCTTAAAATCATTAGCCTATCTATTTATTCTCCTACTAAACAGCAGTTAAACACTCAAAATAGTGGTTTCCATGCTTTTTACAACTTTTCACAAAAGTTGACTTTTTGACTAACTAGGGGATAAATCGTAATTTGCCACTATCGGGTCGCAATAATTATTATTCACTTTCTCTGACCCTCAGAGTTTTTAAGTGAATGTAAAAGTAGATGAAAATACGTGCAGGTATCTCTAACTACTCAGAAAAGTCCCTTACCTGCAATTACTCGAGAAATTTCACTTTCTCTGCGCTGCTCGTTTCAGGAGTCCGATTTGCTCCTCTAATACTCTCTAGAGCTACATATAACCATTTATCAGGTTAATTACACTTTTCCAACTGTATTTCACATTAAATACAGTCTATTTCCCTTAATGGGCTTTAAAAATCCTTAATGGGCCTAACTATGCCTTAAACCCATTTTCATTTTACTATTCATTTTCGTTGGGCCTATTGGGCTTGTGGGGCCCACTAACTCTTATTGGGCTTGTCCTAGACCCATTACATCATATTGGGCCTAAAAAATTTAGGTTTAGCCCATTGGGCCTCTCGGCCACATGCTATGGCCGAGAGCTACCCATGCCATCGGTTATGCCATGGCATGTCATCCATGCCTATTTCTTAGCCAATTCACTTAGGCATTTTCACAAACACATGGTTGGCAACATTCCTAAACATCATATAGTTCATTTAGGAATTTTGTCAAACATCTTGATTTCCAACTAATTACATGTATTAATTAATCCAATTGATTAATTCTAATTACACCATAATTATTAACACATGTACATTAATCCATTTATGCCTTAAAATCATATGGACATAAATCAATGTCTCACCATTCACTCTCGGCCTAACCAACATTATAGTGATTTAATATGTTTCAATGCTTAAAACATATATCAATATACTTAAAATCATTCATACATTAACATATATGAAATTGAAAACTAGAAAATATACCAATTGTTGTGTTCACCCTTTGGCCAAATCTTTGAAGGCTCTCGATTTGCACTCTATGGCTCCTTGATAGCCAATTCCAACATATGTCACTCTCCTTTCAATTTGAAACAACTTCCATGAAGGATGCAAGTTCCAATTATGCCTAATTCCTAGTGATTTCTAGTGAGAGAAAGCTTGGATAATATGTTTCAATGGTTTCTTCTTCTAGCCGAATTTGGTGTGATGAAGATGACAATGGTGTGGCTAATTTTATAAGCCACTTACTTAGCCATTAAGCTTTACTTTCCAGTCATTAAGCTTGACTTTCTAAGCCTTAGCCATGAGTCACCTAATGAGTCAACTTATGAGTCATGGTTAGCTTTAACTATGGTTAGATATTTATCTCATGGGCTTTCCTTTTGGGCTTCTCGATTTGGGCTTTCTTAATGGGCTTTCGGGCTGAAATGTTTCCTATGTCTCGGGCCTTTAATTGTCTAAATATTTGTCTAATCAATTGGTCCAACAATTCGGTCTAAGGGACCTAAGAATTTTGATATACGTTTAGTATATCTTAATGGGCTTTAAAATTTTCTCCTTAGGCCCTTTACGTTTTTAACCATTAAATTTAATCCGAAATCCTTCCGAATAAATTTTCCTTACTTTCAGGGATGATTATCTTGTATTCTGGCCAAGAATACTTTTCCCCAAATTTTTCTCCACACTTAGGTTAATTTTTAACCATGATTAGTCAACTATGGTAAAAGTCCACTTTCTTAACTATAGTTGACTTTTTCCTTAACCATTGACCAAGTTGACTTTTTCTTAAATTTTGAAAGTGTCATATCTTATGTCTTACACTCTTGTCTTTATGTTTCAACCGTTCCCAGTGGATAATTTCACCCGAAACACCTTATCTCACCAAAAAGGTCCATTTTACCCTTTTTAGCTTTTACTCTCGTTTTCTATGTTCAGGACTAAATCAAGCTGACTTTCCTTCATGAGCTCTCTATACTTTCTCATTTTAAGTTCTTATTTTCAGTCAGAATGATTTAGATTTACTCGGTTTAGCCTGTGACACTTATAGTTCACATTAGGCTTTTTATGTAGCTTTTGCATGTTAAACCATTTCACTAACACTTTATGTCTAGTAAATACTCTTCTTATGATTCAACTATAATAACAGAGTGTTCATACATATAGGAATCATAAGGTACAAGCTACCAAAAAGTCGGGTCTGACAGTACTCCCCTTTCTGATGATGATGAACAACTAAAGCTTTGATTGAAAGCGTAAAACTAGAAATTGAACCTGCAAAATAAACAAAGAAAGACACAATAGAAAAGAAAAAGAAAAATGAACTATATACAAAGTGAAAAGAAAAACACAGCCACTTTAAATGCAGCTGAAGAAGACAAAACTCAGCAGTAGGGCGAAGAGTAGGAGGGTAATCCAAAGTGGTGAAAAAATGTTAACAATTAAATCCTCCTGAGCCTTATCTACTTCCCTCCTTCTTTTAGATTTCCTATGCTTAAGCCTTATATTCTCCTCAATCTCCATCTTAAAACATTCTTGAGAGTCATCAGGGAGCTTCAAAGGTTTGAAAACATTAAACTTTACTTCCTGATCTTGGACTCTCATCGTTAACTCCCCCTTTTGTACATCAATTACTGTTCTACTGGTAGCTAGGAAAGGTCTACCTAGTATAATGGGGACTTCCCTGTCTTCCTCCTTGTCCAAAATAATAAAATCTGCAGGGAAAATAAACTTGTCCACCTTTACAAAGACATCCTCAATGACCCCCTTCGGATATTTAATTGATCGATCAGCCAACTGAAGGGTCACTGTGGTGGGTTTGGCATCCCCTATTCCTAACTTCTGATAGATAGACAATGGCATTAAATTTATACTAGCTCCTAAATCACACAGGGCTCTACCAAAGAATAAATTTCCAATAGTGCATGGTATGGTAAAACTCTCGGGATCTTTGAGCTTGGGGGTAATTTCCTTTGAATAATTGTACTACATTCCTCAGTCAAAGCCATCGTCTCATATTCTTCCAGTCTCCTCTTCCACGAGAGGATATCCTTTAGAAACTTCACATAACTTGGCATTTGCTCTAAGGCATCTACGAAAGGAATGTTGATGTGAAGTTTCTTAAAAACCTTAAGAAATTTAGCGAATTGTTGATCTGATTTTTTATTTTGGAACCTCTAAGGAAAAGGTACTGGTGGTCTAACCGGAGGGGATGTAGTGGAAACATGTATAACATCAGAGGGCGAGGAAGGCTGTAAAATAGAATAAGGTATAGATGAAGAAGTGCCTAGCTTGGATTCTTTTATAACCTGATCCTGATGTTCCTGCTCTTTCTGAGCTGCTTCGTTAGAACTTATGGGTTTTTCAACTATGGGCTCAACAGGATTGGACTTAACTGGTGGCTCACCTAGCTCTTTGTCGCTCCTAAGGATGATGGATTTGACATATTCTTTACCTTCCCTTTGCTTAATAAGATTAGCTTCAGTGTTACTGGGAAGGGTTCCTTGAGGACGTCGGCTAAGAGCATTTCCTATTTGTCCTACTTGAACCTCTAAGTTCTTAATTGAAGCAGCTTGATTTTGCAGGATAGTCATAAACATTTCCTCAAGCGAGGGTTTCTTCTCAGCTGCTGGTGCATGGTAAAGTTGTGGCTGCGTAGATTGTGGTGGTGGTGGTGGTGGTTGATGGAAGTGAGGTGGATGATGTTGAAATTGAGGTGGGGATGGTTGATGAGGTGGATAATATGGATATTGCGGCTGTGGTGGTACATGAACCGGTGGAGCTTGAAAACTAGGGGATTCTACAGGTCTAGAACTAAAATATTGCCCTTGGTTTTAGCTCCAGGAGAAGTTAGAATGGTTCCTCCACCCTGGGTTGTAGGTGTTTGACAAGAGGTTGTTCTATTGCTTAGGAGGGGCAACATACTGAACTGATTCTAAGTTAAGTGGACACCTATCTACAGAGTGGGTACCACTACACCGCTCGTAGGAAAGGAAAGGACTTTGGACAGAATACACAGGGTTAGGACTAGTAGGAGGATTATGTTGGGTACTGAGCGACTCTACCTTCTTCGTAAGATTAGCGATTTGAGAGGTCAAGGTAGACAGTGTGTCGAGCTCACAAATACCTGCTGAATTCTTTGGCATTTGCCTCTCCGAGGACCATAAATAGTTGTTAGCCGTCATCTTGTCTAAAAGCTCGTATGCTTCCTCCTCTGTTTTGTACATCAGGGCTCCATCCACCGCAGCGTCAACAATGGTCCTATTTTGGATTGTAAGTCTGTTGTAGAAGGTCTGGACTTGCAACCACAAAGGTAGGCCATGGTGAGGGCACTTCCTAAGAAGCTCCTTATATTATTCCCATGCCTCGTAAAGAGATTCAGAGTCGTACTGGGCAAAGGAGGATATATTACTACGGAGTTGGGTCATTTTAGAGGGAGGAAAAAACTTAAATAGAAATTGATGGGCTAACTCATCCCATGTAAAAATGGATCCTGGAGGCAGGGAGGTTAACCAGTGTCTCGCCCTATCCCTAAGTGAGAAGGGGAATAATCTAAGCCTAAGCGCATCATCAGATAATCCATTATGTTTGAAGGTGTTGCATAAGTCCAAGAATTGCCCAAGGTGAGCATGTGGGTCATCGTGAGGAAGCCCACTGAACTGTAGAGAAGTTTGGATCATCTGGAGGATTACGGGCTTAATTTCGAAGTTATTTGTAGGGACAACTGGTGACCTAATGTCGAAATAATATCCTTCAATTGTCGGCATCGCATAATCTCCAACAGTTCTAATTTTCCTATTTTCTGCCATGGTGAATTGTAGCGAAGCTATAAATTTCCTAAAATCCTTTCAAAATTTTCTAAGTGTTCATTCAATTTCAGGATCTAAAGGAAATCAATCGAAACTCCTGGCTCTACGCATGCAATCATCGAAAAGTCCTTAGAAATTTTTTTTTAAGTTTTTCAATTTTTCAATTTTTTTATTTTAATTAAGAGAAAATTTAACTAACCTAAGCTAAGGCTCTAAATATTTACAACCTAAATATTTACAAGCTAGAATTACACCTAAGCATAATTTCACCGATATTAACTAATGGCTAATTAAGACTTCCCCGACAACGATGCTAAAAACTTGATGGGCCCAAAGGGTATAAGTCCGCAAGTGCACAGGTCGTACAAGTAATAATGGGATTTTGAGTCCCGAGTTATCGTCCCTCAGAGAAGTTGACTAGCCTAATTAACTACTAGTTAATCTTACTCTAAGTATATCCTAGCAAATTATGAAATTAAGGTGGGTGATCTACTATTCTAGAATTGAAAATACCGAAAGCAATAAAATAATTAAACTATAAAATAAAGTAAATAAAATCGAGCGAAATTACTTACAGTGCTCAACGCAATTAAAATCAAAAACCTACAAAAGAAATTAAAACAGCTAAAACTAATTAATTAAAATAAAATGCAATTATGAAAATAACAAAGCAAGATAAATTAAACTAAATTTAACTATCCTAAAATTGCAATTAAACTACTTAATTAAAATGCAATTTAAACTAACTAAAGCTTAATGAAATAAATTTTATGTAAGATCTGAGAATTTCAGACATATTTTAATTATGTAATATGAACTTGAAGTATAATTTATTGAGCTAAGTGAATTGTGGGAATGATAATTGGAGATTTATATGTTAAGTGTTTAAAATAAGTATGAAGCTATGAGGACAGATCAATCTGGGAGAAGGAGAGATCGATCTGGTGAGTTAAACATGATAAGGAAGGAGGAATTTAAGGAGCAGATCGATCTCCAATGGAAGAGGATTGATCTCCTTATGATTCTGTTTGAGAGAAGATCGATCTCATGAGGAAGAGATCGATCTCCAAATGTTTCTGTTTAAGAGAAGATCGATCTCCTCAAGGCGCATATCGATCTCATAAAGCCATAAAGAGATCGATCTCACCCCTCGACAGATTAATCTCCTAGGCATAAATTGCCCCAAATCGTCCCCAAATTCAAATGCAGATCGATCTCATCAAGAGCCAGATCGATCTCCTACCCTCAGTCTATATAAGGAATCCTTACTTTCTCCTGCAATTTCATTTCTCTCTCTTCCAACCCCCATTTTCACCGAGCCCTAGCTTTCTCACTCATCCAAAGCACCCATTTCCATCCAAATCAGAGGCTGTGGCAAGAAGGAAAGTTGTTCCTCATCAAAGGGAGAACAACATACTTGGAAATCGTAAGACGGATTGAATCGAGGTAAGAGATAAGCTCTCCATAAGTTTTGGGTAATTTCTAAACCTCGATCTTGATAATTGAGATGATTTTGGTAATGATAGTTGTTGGCATTGTGTTAAAATAGCTGAAAATTGATTAGGGATTGATGGAATTACAATGTAGTTAGAGTGATGATGATATTTAGCAACTTTGGTAAATTTAGGAATTTTTGAGCTATAAATGGAGATTTAGACAATGTGGTGTATTAGCATAGATATTGTGGCATAGGAAATATAGAATGTTGAGGTGTTGTGAGCGAGATTGTGGTTTGTGATGGAGTTATGAGAATTGAGAAATTTGAGGTGTTATGAGTAATTATGCTCGATTTTGAGAATTGAGGTTAATGTGATAATGAGTATTGATGTTTTAACATCATTTGGACAGCTCGGGAGTTCCAGAGTGGAATACGAGGCTAGTCCGTGATACGTGGGAAACGATTGCACTATACGAGGTGCAAAGAGGTAAAGGAAAACTAAACCATTTGTGTATGTGTTTTGATGAACTATTTGTAGCATGAACCACGATTTGAGAATACAAGCATGTTTGGTGTTGTGTTGTGATATAATTGCACACGATTTTTATAGCCGGTTGGAGCCCATTATTTTATGAGTTTATAAGCTGAGTGTGAAATTGCTTTATAAACCTTTGAGTTTGCGTGAAAAGTAAATTGGGCTCTACGTTAAGCCGATATTGAGATTTGAGAAAATGTGTGCGTGTTTTGCCGGTTGGAACTCGATTTTAATATGTTTTGTGTTGAGTACACAAATATTTTAAATGAGTTTTATGAGAGAAAACCATTATGAGTTCTACGTGAAGGCATAACATTTTATAAGATAATGGCTAATGATTGAGACTTAGGCGTGTCATGTTGAATACACATCGGGCCTTGCTCTGGTAGCATGTAAGACTGATATAGTGGGACGCCTGGGAACCGACCCAGGGACCACAGGCCTTATTCTGGTAACATGTAAGTTCGATTATTCCTCCGCTTTGGTAGCGTTGGGAGGACTTGCTCTGGTAGCATGTAAGTCCGATATTCCTCCGTTTTGGTAACGAGAGATGCCTCCGTTTTGGTAACGAGAGATGCCTCCGTTTTGGTAACGTGAGATGACCCCCGTTCTGGTAACGCTGGGTGGCCTTGCTTTGGTAGCATGTAAGACCGAGAGAGTGGGTCGCCTAGGAACCGACCCAGGGACCACGTGATAGTGTGCATGAGGCGAGGCATTGCTCTGGTAGCATGTAAGGTCGGGCCTTATTCTGGTAACATATAAGTCCAATATACCATGCATACGACCATATTGTCGACGTTCCCTCTATACGAGGATGCCTGGGATGCGTACCCAGAGGAGATTACATATTTGATATGCCATGATGAGTTTTAATTGAGTTTTATTGCCTAGTCTTATTTTACACATGAGCTGTGTTTTGTGACCTTGTCACGTGCTATTTACTGAGGTGATTTTTATCACGTATTTTAAGAACAGCCATTATCGCATATATTTACACATGCTTGTGAGTGCTCGATATTGAGCCTTTTTACCTTCATGTTTTCACATGATTTATGAGTTATGAGATGATGATGTTTTGAGAACTTTCATCTACGATTTCAAATGAGCTTCATAAACAAATACATATTTGTGATGTGTGATATGGTTTATATAACTGAGTTCCCTTACCCCCCTTACTGAGCGATTTGGAAGCTCACCCTGTTTTCTCTTCCCCCCAGATCGCTTCAAGTGAAGTGAGTTCCTTGCGACGTACGGGTTAGAGGCTAGTGGAGGACTTGAGCTCCAGGCCGTATTTTGTGTACTGAGGTAGATATTTAATATCCATGTACCCAGACTAGAGTTATATTTACAGACACTTATTGTACAATGATGTACGGGATGTATTAGGATTAATTAACTTGGAATCGAGTAATGTATATGATACAATATATACTATCTTATGATGAGATCCTGAGGCATGATAATTATGATCATGTATGACACTGCACAGGAATGCACCCTTAATTGTGAATTGATGAGTAAAAAATTTTAAATTAGCCCTATTTTCCGCGCTTTCGGGGCGTGACATTTTACCCCTAATCTAATTCTAAATGAACACTTAATTAACTATCATCCTAATTAAAACTAAGTTTTATACTAATATGCAAGAATACTAACATGCAAATTAATTAAAGACTTTAAACTAAGCTTAACAAAATAAATTGAAATTAAACTAAACTAACAATGCATGAAAATAAATTAATTGCTAGAGTTGAACGCCAAACAAGCCCTTAGCATTTTAAACCATTCCCTTCAACCACTATTCATCCTTTATTTCTTCATTTCCATTTCCAGGCATGGCTCGATTTTTGCCCTCTGGTCCAAGCTTTTGCCTGCTGTTCGGCTGAGTGTCTCGGTTCCAGATGCTCACAGGTTCCTACCACCTAGTCTATTCTCGATTCAGGGCTACTCTCGGTCTGCTACTCCAAGCTTTCACGATTTTGGCAATCTACCATGCTTTCTTTCGATTCTGCAATACCCTCGATTTGTGTCCTCTGCTGTTTCTGCTACATGGGGTGATCTCGATTCTGCAACTCCAGGCTTTGTTCTAGCTTGCTTCAGTAGCTCTCACCAACTCTTCTTAGCTTCCATGCACTACACCATTCCCTGCACGTCTCCAGAGCAATGTCCTACCCATACTGCTACTGCCCCTAGTACCATCACCTACTTCACATCTACAGCTATGTGCTCCAGGTTCTACTCTGCATACCAGCACCATGTTTTGCTCCTGATTGTATCTCCAGCAGTAGGTTCTCCCTAGCCACGTTTGTGGACTAAGACTGTCATTCAGCTGGAAGCAACAGCGAACCAGCCTCCTCCCGTGCGTCTGTCTCCCACACAGCTCTTGTAGAAGAACTAGAGACAAGCATCAACACTGTCTTTAGGAAACCTTTAGCAAAGCAGTCAAAGAATTAAATATATCTTAAGGAGAAGCTGTTAATATATAAACCGTAAATGAAGAGACAAAGACAGTGCAGAATATTTAAAAACAAAAGCTAAAGACAACAGAAAAATAAATAACAGGGGAGAACAGAGGAGGCTCTCGGTTTGTCCAGCTTTGCTCTCGGTTCATGGTCTGCTGCCAAGATCTTGGGTTTCTTTCATAGTTCATGAGATCAAACCAGCTCCCCACATTCTCTGGTAACAATCACAGCTAACGAAAAGAAAAAAAAAACTAAAAATGGAAGCAACCGGGAATCATTGAACCAAAAACAAAACAAAAATAAAACTACAATTGGTAAGCAAAATTCGAGAACTATACTAGGAAATGAATGCTGTGCATCAAAACTTGAAAAATAAAAGACTGGATTATATCCAAACCGAGAATAAGGATGAGTAAATGAGGCTGCAAATCAACATGAAAAGCTTTTCATAAATGAAAATACATGAAGATGAACAGTAACAGTTAAATGGAAATTGATTTTTCAGGAAAAGCTTCTAAAGAAAATAAAAATTAAACTAATCTAACTAAACTACTCTAACTACTTCTACACTAACACTACTCCTACTCCTAAAAATTACATAACATTTTCAATTGCCATCCTTTCCTATTTATAAACACACTAGGGTAAAATGGTAATTTCCACATCCTTGATGAGTTGGCCTTTTTTTGGCCACTTGTCTTCACACCATTGGCTCCTTGAAAAGATATTTCCATGTCATCGGTCTTCTTGTCCAATTGGATGTGCTAGGTGGCATGACTCGTGTTGTCCGCGTGGCTCAATCTCGATTTTAGCCTAATTTCGATCCATTTTCTATCAAAATATTCAAAATTCATCCGGATTTAATTTATCTGCAAACATGAGAATTTTAATTAAATAAAGGGGATAATTAACAAAATAAATTTAGGGTTTAAATAATTAATTAGGAAATTAAGCACAAATAATTCTAAATGATGTTGCCTACCTGACAGCAACAGTGCTTTGCTTTCCACGTGATCGGATTGTACTGTTGACGGTTAAGTCAATCGTCACAGTTTGCTCCACGTGTTCTTCGTATATCCTGCAAAAACAACAGGAATCAGAGGGGGTAGGGATTTGTCCCTGCACGCGCACTCCGACGATCAAGTCAGTGATCGGGAGTTGGTGTATGTAAGAAAAGGAGAAAGTATTGCTTAAATCAAAGGGTTTAAGTGTTTCTCCCTATTTTTTTCTTTTTTTTGGATCGGATCCCGGATCTCAGAGGGCTCACCTCATATTTATAGGCTTCTGAGTCGGTTCGGGCTGAGACCCAGGCGCGTGTCTGGGCCTCGGGCCATGCAACTTGCGGGGAAGTAGTCTGGCGGCAGAGTATGCATGGAACCTCTACCGCTATTGGTGCGGGAGACCTCTGTCGCTACGCTGGGCAAGGGTCCTCTACCACTGTCTAAGCAAGAGACCTCTACCGCGATCTGTGCACGAGACTTCTACCGCGGTCGGCGCGGGAGACTATGCCGCAGGCTGAGCGGGAGACTATGCCGCATGCCGTGCGAGAGACTATGCCGTAGGCTGAGCGGGAGACTTCTACCACGATCTGTGTGGGAGACTTCTACCGCGGTCGGCGCGGGAGTCCTCTATCGCGTGAGGTGCGGGAGACCATGCCGCATGTCGTGCGGGAGACTTCTACCGCAGGCTGAGCGGGAGACCTCTACCGCGGTCTGCGCGGGAGACTACGCCGCATGCTGTACGGGAGACTTCTACCACGATCTATGCGGGAGACTTCGCCGCATGCTGTGCGGGAGACTTCTACCGCGGTCTGTGCGGGAGTCCTCTACCGCGTGAGGTGCGGGAGACCTCGACCTCAGGCACGCGGGAGACCTGTGTCGGGGGCAATGCGGAGTCCTGTGATGTGCATGGGCGATGGAGGTCTGCCGCTAACGATGCGCGGTAGACTGTGAGGCGGCAGACTACTCTCACATCAGACACTCTGTCGCAGCTCTAGGAACGGTGTCGCATGGCAGTTCTGTCGCCAATCTGCCACGTGGCCTGTTCTTGGTTCGACACATGGCAGACGGATAGTTGCACACGTGGATCTGGTGACACGACCACCATCAATTGCTCCCCACTCTTTGGCGAGAATTTTTCTCGCGAAAGAGGATCTGGGTCTGGCGTTTCTCGGGTCGGGTCGGACCTCCGGACGTGTGTGTACTCAGGTGAACCGCTATAAATACTGGGCCCCTGACGTCCTTGTCGCTACTGAATTCTCTCACAAGGACACTCTGTCGCGACTCTCAGGACACTCTGTCGCAACTCCTTCACCACACTGTCGCAACTCTGCCGCGGGACTGCTCACTGTGTCGCTAGTCTGCCGTGGATTTTCACACTCTGCCGCGAGTTCTGTTTCCATTACCTTAGGTAATTTTTCGTAGCCCGTAGTCCTGTTTCTTTGATCTACGAGCTTCTAAGATGGCTAGACATGGCATAGGAAAGCAAATCGATCTAGGCGTTAAGTCGACTTTAAAGGAAGCCGACGTCCAAGACCTAGAATCTCGATTTCCTTTATCCGAGGGATACTCTTATAGACTCCCATCCCCTCAGGAGAGCGACATACATCGTGTGTCTAACGGGGCTGTCATTTTTAGGGCAGCTTTGGAGTTAGGACTTCGCTTCCCATTGTCCGACTTTGGGGCTTTCTTCCTCAGGACGCACGGGGTATCCCCGGGGCAACTGCATCCTCATGCATGGATGCAGTTGGTATCATTCACTGTGCACTGCCATTTAAGGGGCGTCCCTCCGTCTCTTCCTCTTTTAGAAGTATTCTTTAGGCTTCGAGGGAGTCCCGGCTTAGTGCCTTACTCGCTTCAGCGGGTGTACCAGCCTGGTTTTAAGAACCGATTATTCGAGAAACCTGCTAACAAACTTCATGGTTTCGAGACAGAATGGCTGGTTGTGGAAGTGCCCGAGGGCCTGGATATCCCCACTCGTTGGGAGAATAGGCGCGAAATCCCCAAGGGTCCCTGGATCGCCACACTTAGGGAGCAGTTGTCTTCTGACATCGACAAACTGCTAGTCCCTCATCCCCTTAGCCTCAACACCCTTGTATCAAATGAAAATTTGATATTAGCAGGCTGGGGTGTGGGCTCGGTCCCTGTTGTCGGACCCTCTGTTCCTTCGTCAGATCCTCTGCCTTCGGCTTCTCTCGAGTTGAATCCTGAAGCTCCTAGGCCACAAGAGGATATAGGGGGCACCAATCTGGAATCTAGCTCTGGTAGCGAACCCTTAGTCGATCTCACTGGTTGGGAAGGGTTCGGCTCCACTTTTATGGTGCTCCCTGATGACGACACCATAAATATAGAGTCCCTTCAGGAGCATCTCGATTCTCCTGACGGTAACTTTTAATTCTCTTTATGGCTTGCTGTTTTTGATCAGTTTTTGACCATTGATTTGTCTTCTTTTTCTTTTTTGCAGATATGAGTCATTTTCGACAATCATTAGGTCGCCAGGTTTCTGAGGCTGGTCCTTCCAGCGCTCCTGCTAGGAAGAGACATCGTTTGGCTGACGATGTCCTAAGTGAGGCACCAGTCCCCTCTCATCCACCTCGTGCTCGGACCCCTCCTGTTTCTAGGCAGGCTATGCCTCCCCCTCCTTCAGAGCAGAGAGATCTCTCTCAGGATAGGGGGAGAGTTGCCTCATCTTCACGGGGGGTTTCCGGGTCATCCGGGCGATCACGCTCCGAGGAGCGCGCGGAATGCAATATCATTCCTTCCCAGCGGAAGAATAGAAAGCGCCTGTACATCGAGGGTTCGATGGGGAGCAGACCGATATTACCGAGGATTGGTCCTGTCGATGAGAGGCCCTATTCCGTGGATGGGAGGAATATTATGAGGGGCCACGAGTTTCGGGTCTACCTCGGGCTTCGTGATAACGATGTTCTGGACACTCCCGGGGTGGCCTCCCTGTTGAGCTGGTCCACTATCCTTCCTCGAGATGAGGCAAGGATATTCAGAAACTACCCTGAGGGGGAAGACTTAGCCGATATCGAGGCGTTGAGGGTAAGTTTTTGATTTCTTTTCTTTTTGATTGCTTTTTGCAGCATGCTTTGAATCTAACATTTTTGCATTTTTTCGCAGGTGGCTCAACGAACTGTGGCAAATAATGCCCAACATCGGGCTTACCGGGAGCGAGCCGACAGAGAAATCCGGGAGTTGAGGGACAAAGTCATGGAGTTACAGAACACGGTCAACAACTTGTCCCCTCTTCCAGGTTTAGTTCGAAGCCTGGAGGAGCAACTTGCTAAGGCTCATCAAGACCTTGGTCTTGCCAAGGGGGATCTCACAGTGGAGACGGCCCGGTCTTGTAAACTCCAAGAGGACCTGCAAGAGGCTTATTCTGAGTTAGACCGTATGCAATCCAACTACGGGTCTATGCTCACTCGGAATCAAGAGCTCGAGCAGCGTGTTGTTGAGTTGGAAGGCCAAGCTGCTCAGGCCGAGATTGACAGTATACGGGCCGAGGCCGTAAAGGAGTATCGTCTCTCCAAAGACTGCTTGAGGCGAAAGGAAGACTTCTCCAACCCTTATGTTAAGTACGGGTTCTACCTGGCCCGATCTTGGTTAGAAACACACAGGGAAGGAGAGGAATTTCCTGAGCTCCAATACACCCATGAGGCGATGCTCTTTGAGGCCCCTGATTGGACCAAGTACGAGCCCGAGGCTGAGCCTGCGGACGAGCTGTTCAAGAGGACTGCTCAGGACGATCTTACCAACCTTACTGGTCCTTGGGAGCCCGCGGATCTGGACGGTGCTCCTGAGCCTATAGAAGCCCTCATCGATTTAGACGGTGAGGAAGGCGAGCAGTCCCTTGGAAGTGAAGGTTTTGCAGCTGATCCCCAGCTTCCTCCCGGAGAGTAGATAGGGATTTTTGCTTTTTTGTTTTTTGTATTTCATTTCAAGTACTTTGTTTTTTGTTTTAACTTTGTACTTTTGTCGAAATGTAATTGTAAAGATCTGTCAAAGATCTGCTTGTACCGACACTTGAATGAAATGAAATTGAGATTTTTGTTCATGCTTTGTCTCGTACTACTTCTCTAATTGTCATTTATCATTCTTTGTCTGATTGTTTCTTTTGCTTTGCTTGTATATAGCTTTGCATTTATATTCATGTATGCTCCCCAATTCTTGATAGAAAGGTATGCTTTCAGGAAGAATTTTTTGTGCAAACGCATAGTTGTTTAAGGCTTGAGTACTGTGACGTGAAAGCGTCTTTAGTTTTATAGCCTTAGTATTTTGATTACCTGGCCACGGTGACGCATAGCGTCTTAGGCCTTTATGGTTAATTGAATGTTTTATGCCTGGCCTTAATGACGCATTGCGTCTCCGGCTCTCACGGCTCTTTTGAGTATACGCCTGGCCACAGTGACGCGTTGCGTCTCAGGCTCTTACGGGTCTTTTGAGTATACGCCTGGCCACAGTGATGCGTTGCGTCTCAGGCTCTTACGGCTCTTGTGTGGATGTATATATATATACCTGTTTTACAGTGATGCGTGTATGCCGGGCCACAGTGACGCATAGTACCTCAGGCTCTTACGACTCGGTTGAACTACGCCTGGCCACAGTGACGCATAGCGCCTGAGGCTCTTATGGCTCGGTTGAACTATGCCTGGCCACAGTGACGCATAGCGCCTCAAGCTCTTACGGCTCGGTTGAACTACGCCTGGCTACAGTGACGCATAGCGCCTCAGGCTCTTACGGCTCGGTTGAACTACGCCTGGCCACAGTGACGCATAGCGCCTCAGGCTCTTACGGCTCGGTTGAACTACGCCTGGCCACAGTGACGCATAGCGCCTCAGGCTCTTACGGCTCAGTTGAACTACGCCTGGCCACAGTGACGCATAGCGCCTCAGGCTATTACGGCTCGGTTGAACTACACCTGGCCACAGTGACGCATAGCGCCTCAGGCTCTTACGGCTCGGTTGAACTACGCCTGGCCACAGTGACGCATAGCGCCTCAGGCTCTTACGGCTCAGTTGTCCGCTTTGGGTTTGGCCCGTTGGTAGCCTGCGTTCGCAGGGCCCGAACTAAGGACAGCCCTTACGGTTTTGAATCCTGTCACGAGATTTTGACTTACAACAAAAAGATAATTCATATATCGGTTAGGTAATGACATCTGGTGACAGTGTAAGTAAAACAATAGTGCTTGGGAAGGAAGATGTAGTGGTTAATTCAAATACAGCTTTAAGTGATTTGAATTCCACGTTTTCCCTATCTTCTTCCCTTGTAGAGTTTCCAGAGTACAGGTGTTGGGTCCGATCTTGCATCTGATTCTGTAGGGACCTTCCCAGTTGGCTCTGAACTTCCCATCCTCCTTCAGGGCATTCGTGATCTACGACTTTCTGAGCACTAGATCTCCCTCAGACATTGGCCTATCTCTCACCCGGCTATTATAGTAGTTGGCCACCCTCTGATGATAGGATGCCAATCGAATAGCCGCGGTTTCTCTGTGTTCATCGAGTAGGTCCAAGCCTTCCCTTAGAGCTTGTGAGTTTTCTTCCTCTAATAAGGGTACCACTCTTGGCGACAATGCTCCAAGTTCTACGGGGATCAATGCTTCTGCGCCGTATACAAGGCTGAACGGCGTTTCTTTAGTCGACACACGACTGGTGGTACGATATGCCCATAGAACACTAGGCAATTCGTCCACCCAGGCCCCTTTTGCTTTGTCTAGCCTGGTCTTCAGCCCATGGAGGATGGTCCGATTACTGACCTCGGCTTGTCCATTAGCTTGAGGATATGACACTGAAGAGATCCGTAGCTGAATGTTGAGGTCCTTACAAAAGTCACGGAAGGCGTTGCAATCAAATTGCTTTCCATGGTCGGCATTTAAGATGCGGAGAATTCCAAATCGACAGATAATGTCTTTCCACACCATTGCCTCCACTTTCTTCTCCGTGATTGTGGCTAAAGGCTCTGCTTTAATCCACTTTGTAAAATAATCGGTAGCCACTAACAGGAACTTTTTTTGACCCGTGGCTAATGGGAAAGGTCCAAGGATGTCCAACCCCCATTGTGCAAAAGGAATTGGTTGTACTGTGCCTTGAGAGGGAGTTACTGGGGCTGTGGTGTTAGGCGCAAACCTCTGGCATTTGTCACACCTGCGGGTTTGGTCCATTGCATCCTTTTTCAGGGTTGGCCAGTAGAATCCCGATCGCAATACTTTAGCAGCGAGGGCTCTTGCTCCTAAGTGTTTACCGCAGATTCCTTCATGCACTTCTGCTAGGGCATATCTTGCTTGTTCCGGTCCCAGACATTTTAGCAGTGGCGATGAGTATCCCCTTTTGTACATTTCTCCGTTGATGAGTGTGAACTTCGCCCCTTGTATTTTCAAGCGACGAGCCTTGTCTTTATCTTGGGGGAGTGTACCCTCAGTGAGATACTGTTTAAATGAGGATCTCCAATCGTCTCCAACTTGAATGTCACACACTTCGACTCCTTCAATACTTGGTCGTTCGAGCCTCTCCACCTTTACGGTCCTTCCTTGTGTTTCTGTGGAGGAGGCTAGCTTAGACAGTGAATCAGCATGTGTGTTTTCGGACCGGTTGATTTGCATCAGCTGAAAGCTTTTGAAAGTCTTGGCCAGGAGTTGGACTTTCTTTAAGTAAGGAATCAGCATCGGTTCTCGTACCTCGTACTTTCCGCTGAATTGGTTCACCACCAGTTGATAATCACTGTGTGCTACCAAGTGGTGAACCTGCAGTTTCTCCGCTAGTGCCATCCCTGCTATCAGAGCTTCATACTCCGCTATGTTGTTCGAACTAGGGAATCCGAATCGTATGGAGTATTCCAGGGATTTTCCCTCTGGCGACACCAGGACTATACCCGCTCCACTTCCGTTGGCACTTGATGACCCATCGACATGCAGTAACCATGGGTGAGCCTCCCCTTCACTGTAGTCGTTTGGGATAGTGCATTCCACGATGAAGTCAGCCAGAGCTTGACCTTTGATAGCCTGCCTCAGTTGGAATGTGATGTCGTATCCCCCAAGCTCCACCGCCCATTTCACTAACCTTCCTGAATGTTCAGGTTTCTGGAGGATCTGTCTTAATGGTTGATCTGTTAAGACAGTGATGGGATGTGCTTGGAAATACGGACGTAACTTTTGCGAGGCCATCAAGAGGGCTAATGCTAGCTTCTCGGCCAGTGGATAGCGGGTCTCTGGATCCAATAACACTTTGCTCATGTAGTATATGGGACGGTGTACCATTTCATCTTTCTTCAGTAGCACCGCGCTGACGGCGAAATCACCGACTCCCAAATACATATAGAGCTGTTCTGCTTCCAGGGGCCTTGTTAACAAAGGCAGCTATTTCAAGTAATCCTTGAGATCTTCAAAGGCTTTTTGACAATCTTTCGTCCATTCGAAATTCTTCCCCCCCGTAGAGTTTTGAAGAAAGGCAAGCTCCTTTCCGCTGATTTTGACAAGAAGCGATTCAGAGCCGCTATTCTGCCTGTCAATCTTTGGACCTCTCTTACGGTGGTTGGGGGTTTCATGTCAATGACAGCCTGTATCTTCTCAGGATTTGCCTCGATGCCCCTGTTAGTGATCATGAAGCCTAGGAATTTTCCTGATTTTACCCCGAATGAGCACTTTTCGGGGTTTAGCTTCATGTTGAATCTCCTCAATACTTCGAATACCTTCGACATTTGATCAGTATGAGATTCTCCTACGCGGCTCTTGATTATCATGTCGTCCACGTAGGCTTCCATGGTATTTCCTAGAAGATCCTTGAACACTTTGCTCACCATTCGTTGGTAGGTGGCACCCGCGTTCTTTAAACCGAACGGCATTACCCGATAGCAATAGGTTCCGTCATCGGTTATAAAGGAAGTCTTTTCTTCATCTTCTGGGTGAAGCATGATTTGGTGATACCCGGAGAATGCATCCAAGAAACTGAGGAATTCGTAGCCGGATGTATCATCTACGAGTCTGTCTATCCGAGGTAGGGGGTATGAATCTTTGGGGCAGGCTTTGTTCAGGTCTGTGAAATCAACACACATTCACCACTTCCCGCTAGATTTCTTTACCATCACTACATTGGCTAACCACTCAGGGTAATAGACCTCTCGAATGAATCCGGCGCCCAGGAGCTTACTCACTTCTTCAGTGATTGCTTTCTGTCGTTCCGGGGCGAAACTCCTCTTCTTCTGTTTAACTGGTCTGTGTCTGGGTATGATATTAAGTTCATGGCATATGACTTCGAGACTGATCCCGGGCATGTCCGCCGGGCTCCAGGTGAAGACATCCGAGTTTCTCCTTAGACACTCGACTATCTCCTTTTTCTGTTGCTCACCCAACTGAGTCCCGATGAATGCCCTTTTTCCGCTATCCCCTTCAGTTAGCGCAATGGCTTCTGTTTCCTCTACAGGTTGGGGTTTAGGCGGATCGTCGATGCATAAGGCTTCTTTCCTCTGTGCTACCTTGTTGGCAGTGGAAGCGAGATAACAAGTACGGGCACTCCTTTGGTTTTCGCGTACTTGCCCGACTCCGTTGGGAGTGGGGAACTTCATCAATAGGTACCAAGAGGATATCACCGCCCTCATGTCGTTCAGCACCGGCCTGCCCAAGATCATGTTGTAGGCAGCGGAGGTCGATCTGACTACCATGAACAATACTTGTCGGGTCACGTCTTTTGGGTGCTCACCGAGAGTTACAGGCAACTCTATGGACCCGGTAACTTTCACTCGCTCCCCCGTGAATCCATATAGTGGTGTCATAACGGGTTTCAACCTATCCTCGGATATGCTCATTTTTTCGAAGCAGTTCCAATAGATCAGGTTCACTGAGCTCCCGTTATCGACCAGGACCCTGCTCACCGGGTGTTTGGCCACCACCGTGGATATCACCATGGGGTCGTCATGGGGCATGGCGACATCGCCTCTGTCAGTCGGAGTGAACATGATGGGCTCTTCATCCGCCTGCTCCTCCATCATCACGTTAACCTGATACGCTTGCCTAGCGTAACTCTTGCGGGAAGTAGAGGAGCTTCCTGCACCTGAGTCCCCGCCTGCGATGACATTTATCGCGGGGGCTATAGGTTCGTTGTTTGGCGGATTAGCACGGGGGATGGGCCTGACTACTTCGTTTCTAGGCCTATCCCTTCTGATATCATTATTTGCCCCCGTCCGCGGACGATTATTCCTTTGGTCACGCGGAGGACATCGGGGTCTCTCGCTTCGCCACAGGAAGCGGTTGATTTTCCCCTCTCTGGCCAGTCTTTCTAACTGGTCCATTCAGTCTCTACACCTCTCTGTTGGGTGTCCGTGAGCACAATGGAATTCACAGTAGGCTTCAGTGTTTCGGCCTACGTCTTCAATTTTCTTCTTGGGGAATTCCAGTAGTCCCGCCCCCTCAATTGCTGCCAGTATCGTCGTACGAGGCTCGCTCAGTCTGGTATAACCTTCATGCCTGAGCTTGGGGGCTTTGTCAGTTCTCACGGGTCTTGGGAAGCTTCTCTCGGGTGCATCTCTCTCTCTTTTCTTTCCTTCCTTTGCCTCCCTGGGCTGTATCATTCTCATCACTTCTTCTTGAGCTACATACTTGTTAGCCTTGGCAAAGAGGTCGAAAATCGTCATTGGTTGATCGAGAGAGAGGGATTCTTGTAGCTTCTCGGAGCTCGTCCCTTGTAGCATTACGGCCAAGGCTACCCCTACTGGTAGATCTTCCACCTCCAAGGTTGCATCTCGGAAACGATCTACATAGCTTTTCAAGGATTCTCTATTTCCTTGTTTAAGCGTGAGTAGGTAGGTAGCGTCTTTCTTCCTCTGGTTGTGAATCATGAACACTTTGAGGAACTCATTTCTCAACTCGTCGAAAGAGGAGATTGAACTTTCGCTCAGCCCGTTAAACCATTTCAGAGCGTGCCCGGACAATGTGAGAGAAAAAGCTCTGCACATGAATTCGTTCTCCCATCCATGAAGCAGCATGAGGGATTCATAACTCTGAATATGGTCATAGGGATCCGCTTTGTCGGTATAAGTAGCCATAGAAGGCATTTTGAACTTCTTCGGCAAGGGTTTGTTCATGATCTCCGGACTGAATGGGATCCTCCTCCTTTGTCCGTCATCCGGAGACACTAGCCTTTTCTTCTCGAGGATCCTTTGGACGACCTTCTCCACGTCCTCCGACCCTCGAGCTGAGTAAGGTCCTGTCCCTTCCGGTCTAGAAGAGTCCGATTGGTAAATACCTCTTCCAGTACCTCTGACTACGGGACTTGATATCTCGGGACCTTCTTGTGGGTTAAAATCTCTTTGTCTTCGCTGCTCCCCAGTCCTATATTCTCCTAAGTCCTGTACAAACTCCAAAGGAGAAGAGCTGCGGAGTGTAGAGAAACTCTGCCGCACAGTGGCTGCAGGGGAACTCTGTCGCCTGGCCGACAGAGGTGAAGTCTGACGCGCATCGAGCAAAGGTGAACTCTGCCTCCTAGCGGCGGTGGGAGAGTGCTGTTGCCTATCTGACCTGGGATATCTCTGTCGCAGCTCTAGGAACGGTGTCGCATGGCAGTTCTGTCGCCAATCTGCCACGTGGCCTGTTCTTGGTTCGACACGTGGCAGGCGGATAGTTGCACACGTGGATCTGGTGACACGACCACTTAATGTTGCCTACCTGACAGCAACAGTGCTTTGCTTTCCACGTGATCGGATTGTACTGTTGACGGTTAAGTCAATCGTCACAGTTTACTCCACGTGTTCTTCGTATATCCTGCAAAAACAACAGGAATCAGAGGGGGCAGGGATTTGTCCCTGCACGCGCACTCCGACGATCAAGTCAGTGATCGGGAGTTGGTGTATGTAAGAAAAGGAGAAAGTATTGCTTAAATCAAAGGGTTTAAGTGTTTCTCCCTGTTTTTTTCTTTTTTTTGGATCGGATCCCGGATCTCAGAGGGCTCACCTCATATTTATAGGCTTCTGAGTCGGTTTGGGCTGAGACCTAGGCGCGTGTCTGGGCCGTGACAGAGTTATAGAGCACTCTGTCGCGCCTCGGGCCATGCAACTTGCGGGGAAGTAGTCTGGCGGCAGAGTATGCATGGAACCTCTACCGCTATTGGTGCGGGAGACCTCTGTCGCTACGCTGGGCGAGGGTCCTCTACCACTGTCTAAGCGGGAGACCTCTACCACGATCTGTGCGCGAGACTTCTACCGCGGTCGGATCGAGAGACTATGCCGCAGGCTGAGCGGGAGACTATGCCGCATGCCGTGCGGGAGACTATGCCGCAGGCTGAGCGAGAGACTTCTACCGCGATCTGTGCGGGAGACTTCTACCGCGGTCGGCGCGGGAGTCCTCTATCGCGTGAGGTGCGGGAGACCATGCCGCATGCCGTGCGGGAGACTTCTACCGCAGGCTGAGCGGGAGACCTCTACCGCGGTCTGCGCGGGAGACTACGCCGCATGCTGTACGGGAGACTTCTACCGCGATCTGTGCGGGAGACTTCGCCGCATGCTGTGCGGGAGACTTCTACCGCGGTCTGTGCGGGAGTCCTCTACCGCGTGAGGTACGGGAGACCTCGACCTCAGGCACGCGGGAGACCTGTGTCGGGGGCAATGCGGAGTCCTGTGATGTGCATGGGCGATGGAGGTCTGCCGCTAACGATGCGCAGTAGACTGTGAGGCGGCAGACTACTCTCGCATCAGACACTCTGTCGCAGCTCTAGGAACGGTGTCGCATGGCAGTTCTGTCGCCAATCTGCCACGTGGCCTGTTCTTGGTTCGACACGTGGCAGGCGGATAGTTGCACACGTGGATCTGGTGACACGACCACCATCACTAAAAATATAGAATTATCATCTATCAGAAGTTAGGAATAGGGGATGTCAAACCCACCACAGTGACCCTCCAGTTAGCTTATCGATCAATTAAATATCTGAAGGGGGTCATTGAGGATGTGTTAGTAAAGGTGGATAAGTTTATTTTCCCTACAGATTTTATCGTTTTGGACATGGAGGAAGACAGGGAAGTCCCCGTTATACTAGGCAGACCTTTCCTAGCTACTGGTAGAACAGTAATTGATGTACAAAAGGGGGAGTTAACATGAGAGTCCAAGATCAGGAAGTAAAGTTTAATGTTTTCAAACCTTTAAAATTCCCTGATGACTCTCACAACTTTTTTAGGATGGAGGATATAAGGCTTAAGCATAAGAAATCCGAAAGAATGAGGGAAGTAGATAGGGCTCAGGAGGATTTAACTGTTAACATTCTGTCACCACTTTGGCTGACCCTCCTACTCTTCGCCCTGCTACTGAGTGTTGTTTTCTTCAGCTGCATTTGAAGTGACTATGTTTTTCTTTTCACTTTGTATATAGTTCTTTTTTTTCTTTTCTGCTGTTTCTTTCTTTGTTTATGTTGCAGATTTCTTTTTTAGTTTTACGCTTTCAATCAAGCTTCAGTTGTTCATCATCATCAGAAAAGGGGAGTACTCTGTTCTTAAACTTAAATTCTTATATTATCTACACACTGAGGACACTGTGCACTTTAAGTTTGGGGGAGGAGATATCACTTGAGCAATTTTGTGAAAAATTGAAAAAATTTCAAACTTTTTTCAAAAGTCTGAGAAAGAATTTTCAAAATTTTTTCGATAATATGAGCTTAAATTGTTTGATTTTGGGATGATCTAGTGCTTAGCATGTAGGTTTCCCATATTTCGATGATATGACCCCATGATTTAGTCTGATTTTGATTGACTGAGAAGCATGATTATAGGAAAAGCATGAAGTTGAATTCTTGAGTTTGTCTTGATTCTGATTGTGATTTTCTCATTTTATGCACATGTCATGTCATGAATAGGTATATTTATTAAGAGAAAGCTTATGTGTACATAGGATTGCATTTGTTCAGTTGATTCTGTGCAACATATTCTAGAATTTGTTTGATCTAATCTCGAGGCAAAATATTAGATCACACATAATTAGGGAGATGATTTAGGCCGTCTTTGGATCGTTTGAGCCTTTCTAGCTGTAAGACCCATTTGTATGTACATGTTCTTGTATTCCTTATGATTCATGTGATGTACATTCCCATATATTCATTGAATCAGAAGAAGAGTTTTGACTTAATTAAATTTGTAAGAAGAATAAAATGAAATATCGGTGAACGCCGGAAGTAGTCAAATACAGGCCGAAATGGCCACAGGCCAAACGAAAATGATCAAAATGAAGTTAACCAAAAATATGAAAATAAAATAAGAAAAGATAGTGGATGTATGAAGGAAAGTCGGGTTAATTTGGTTTCGAAACAAGTGCAGGGGTAAAACGATCAAAAGATCGAAATTCGAGATAAATTCGATAAGAAAAATTTAATTAGAAAATAAGGATTTAGGATATCTTTATCAATAATGAGGAAATTATACTTTCGAGTCCAATTGATCAAGATTCAGAATTTTTAGAAATACCAAAAAGTCACCCGGGATAATATCTCGAAAATACGAAGAAATTATACAAAAAATGATTAAAAATATAATAAATAAATTAAATTAAATTAAATTATTCGAAATAAAATAATAGAATTGTAGATATTTTTAGATTATTTTAGACTATTTTAATGAATATTATAATAATAAAATAATTTATAAATAATAATAATAATAAAAACAAACTAAAATAAGAATTCGGGAAAAACCCAAAATTGGAAATCGAAAATGAAACCGACTGCCGACCCGCGAGAACCGAGGACGATCCCAGCACACCAACGACCGACGACCTCCGACGAAGCCATAAGGAGGAAGAGGAGAGGCTGACAATCACGTGGACACCGGAGACGGGCCATCAGGTCATCGAAAACCGCCGATCAAAGTGAAGGAAAAGCCGAGGAGAAACAGACCGATTCCCGATGAACCACGGCGGCTGGGCTTGAACGGAGGCCACCGACAAGTTCAGGGGGAGGAGCCGACTCTTTTGAGACCGGTATCGGTCGGTAAAATTGCCGAAAACGTCGACGACGGCAAAAGGCTGAAACGGTGTCGTTTGGCTGGAGGGAAAAGGATGGAAAGGGAAGGAAAAGGAAGGAAAAGGGGAAGGAAAGGGAAAGAAAAGAAAAGAAAGAAAAAAGGGAAAAAGGGAAAGAAAAATTACCGGGGGCGACTTGAGATTCGGGTAAGTTGATCGAGGGTCGAGATTGACCTACGGGTAAATTCTGAAAATTTAATTAATATTATATTTAATGGAAAATAACCCGGATTTACCTAATTGTGCAGTTTTCGATAAAGCCCGAACGAGAGCCGATTGAGCTCCGATTCTCGTACCCCGCATCATATTGGGTAAGTATATTTTAATTACGGTAATATGAGTCCTTTAATATAGAGTTTCGATTATTTTACGAAATTTACGAATTAATTCTGTATAAAAAAGGGATATTAATCGGATTTGCAACGAAATTACCGTAAATAGTATACGAGCTATCCAATAAGTTTGGAACGAAGCTCGATGATTATTGGTAAGCTGAATAAGCCCAGTAAACTCGAAGAAGGGATTTAATAAGTATAAACGGGCCGAAAACGGACACGAGGCCCATTAAAGTGCAATCTGGCCCAATAAAGTAAAACGGGCCCAGTACGTTAGATTCGATCAGTAAATGTGATATACTGATAAAGATAATTGAATTGACCCCAATTATGTGGTTATATGCAGTTCCGTAGACTTGGTTGATGCGCAGTTGGGTCGAGAGATCAAGTATTATCGAGACGAGATAAGATTGTGCGTGATTCCAGGTAAGGAAATTTTGTAGGTGCATAGAGATACCTATACGTATTTTTAAGGGGATTTACAGGGTCTAAAATTTCTTAAATTATCTTGAAACAAAATAAATTTTTTTACGAAAATCAGGGCATAGGTGAATAAAGAAAAAAACGATTTTGCCACTGGAAGTAAAATTTATAAAAAGGGTAGTAAGGCAGATAAATTGCATTATTATCATGTTTTAATGTTTTATATGAATGTATTGCTTTGATTTAAGTAAATATACACATAGGTTGGCTATAGATTTCATGAATTATACGAAAGGGTACCAGTTTGTACCGATTACTATTTTAAAAGATGTTTTATCAAGATTGAGCCACCTATCATATTTACACGAGTAAAAAGAGTGCTAGAGTCTTACTCGCACTAAATTTTACTGATTTATTACTCATGAAAAGCCGTACTGGAGCATTACTCGTACGAGAAATTTGTGTGTGCACAAAACCGAGCTGGAGCTTCGCTCGTACGAGATTTTAGATATCATGATATGCATAGCATGGTGCTGGAGCTTCGCTCGTTCTAGACGTGAGTTGACATGCATATAGTCGTGCGGAAGCCTCCTGTAGATTGTGTGTCGCAGAGAGTTGAGATGCTTGCACGTATACTTTGAGACATGGGTTGGTTATCGACATAGTATTTGGGTGGATAAGACCTACGGCAGGCGCCCCCAGACTATGATATGGGTCCACAGAGTACGTTGTACCGTGTATGTCACACGGAGTACACTGTACCATGCAGTCATGATGACTCGATAATGTTACTTGATATTCTGGCGAGTAGGAATTGACCCCACCTCCCGTTGCAGTTGTGATACCCCGTACACCGAGATCCGTGTAACCTGGGATCACAGGGACAAATTATGGCCATAGTCCTCATTTTCCTACAGTAACTGATGGCTCTACCGAGAGGGGGTGAATCGGTTTTCTAACGTTAATAGTAAATTTTAATTTAATCCTATTTTAATTTGCAAATGAAAGTAAGCAATATAACAAAATTAAATAATTTAATGCAAGATAGGGAAGAGAGAAACAAACACAATCGTTTATAGAGGTTCGGCCAAACTCTTGCCTACGTCCTCTCTCCTTGACCTTATTGTCAAGTGGATTCTTACTCTCCTTCAACAGAAGTTTACAATGTTCCTTTTGCAGGTTAAGGAATAACCTCTCTACCCTTTGTAATATGAAAATGTATTCACCCTCTTACAATTTATCTCACAGAGGAACAATCCTCTTCTCTCTCAAGATAAGGATGAATACAAAAATAAAGCTTTAATGTGGGTAGGATAAATACAGCTTTTGCACTTAAGCTTATACAATAAATCTCAATAAATGAGGAATAAAGACACAAGGAATGAAAGTGTTGAAAGCTTGAGAATGTAGAAAATATGCAGCAATAATGTCTCTATTCTCTTTGTCTTCAATGCTTGGTTAAATACTGAAAGATTGGTAGTTGGAACATTAATGCTGTTTTTCCCGTTGAGATTTTGCAGAAACTAGCCGTTGGGTACCTCCAGTAGTGTGCCAGATCGATCTGCCTTCTTGGCCAGATCGATCTCTTAGTTATAAATCCTGCAAGATCAAAGCACAAAAACACAAGGAGATCGATCTCATAGGTTAGCAGATCGATCTGTTAATTTGAAAATGATAGGGCAAATCGATCTATCGAATAGGCAGATCGATCTTCCAATCTCTCTATTTGAGGCAAGATCGATCTACAGATCGATCTGCCATGCAGTTTCGTAGTGGGGAGATTGATCTCTCAATACCTCAGATCGATCTCCTTAGCTCTCTGACTTTGAGGAGATCGATCTCTTCCTTACCAGATCGATCTCATAAGTTCTCTGTTTGAGTGTGGATCGATCTTTCAGATCGATCTACAGTCTTATGCTTTTAAAGGAGATCGATCTCTTCCTAGACCAGATCGATCTCTCAACTCTAGCTTTAGCCAGATCGATCTCTTAACCCTTGCAGATCTATCTCACTCTTCCTTAATACCTTTGTAAAGGTTCAAGGCTTGGCAGATCGATCTCATTTCTTCATGAGATCGATCTCTCATCAAGTAAAAACCCAGGAGATCGATCTCTCATAAGCCAGATCGATCTCTCATCAACAGAACTCTAAGTTCTGGTACTGATAACCTCTAAGCATGTCTTTATATCATTCTTATATTATTGAATTTACTTGTTTTGTCATTTCAAAATATATTAACTCAACAATCTCCCCCTTTTTGATATGACAAAACTTATTCAATCAACATGTTTAGTTATTTTGCAAAAGCTCCCCCTTTTTGTGAGCTCCCCCTTTCTTTTAGCTTTTAACCTTGTTACTATCTTAACTCCCCCTCATTTTAACCATTCTTTTAAACATGTAGAGATGTTTCTTAAAACCCTTCTTAAAACGTTTTATGCATCTTGACAACCACCACATGTTTTCTTCTCCCCCTTTTTGTCATATCAATAGAAAGAAAATGAAATAGTACTCATGGCATTTCAAAATTAACATTTGCATTAAAATAAATTCATTAACATTTTAATTGCAGTTCAATAAAGCAAATTCATGTCACAATAACAACATCAGCATATAACTGAACTAAATCGAGCAACTAAATCCTATCGTGGAGGAGAAACACGATCCATGAGATCCTCAACATGAGTGTGCGTGACTTGAAGCTCATCAAACATCGCCTCCTGAGCCTCATGAACCTCATCCACTCTTCAGTTCAAAGATGCAAAGCCTTCATCAATTTTTCTGTTGAGTTCACTTATCATCTTCATAAGAGTCTCCATGTCAGCAGGTGAGGATGCAGGTGCAGTGGTCAGAGGAGTCGAGGATGATGGTCCCGTAGCCGGTGCAGCAGGTGGGTCCACAGGCTCATCGGAGGGGTCTTCCTCCATATCTTCAGCAGGCTGCTGGTCCCTCTTCTTCTTCCAGTTGCCCCGGATATCTTTGTAGTATCCCATGTGATGGAGGGTCCCGATGTTGAGGACGCTCTTGGGAGAGGGCAGTTCACCGGTTTCGCAGCTGCTATCTATCTTGAGCCGTTGAAGAAAGTACGCCAATGGTTGAGGAAACACGATCGTCGTGGCTTGGCCTCATACAATTTTTAACCAGTCTTGAAAGATAAAGTGGACGAGGTTGGGTTTTTGACTGGTGGAATGAATATGGTGAATCCAAAACCTATCTAACCTCCTAACAGTCGAATGTCGGGTACCAAACGGACGAAGGTTCCACGAGATGAGGAGGTGGAGTAGCCGGGGATGCATTGGGAGTTCACTCGCCTTATCCCCGGGAATGTCAAACTCCAAGGGAACCTCCTCATCTTCGTTCGTTAAACCTTCATCGCGTATGTCAAAGGCTTCGGCTAAAATTTCAGTGGTTACGGCAATTGACCTTCCCATGACATACGTTGTGAAACCAAGAATTTGACAGGAATCGATAGGGTCGTAATTGAGTTCGGCATTGGAAAAGAATGCACGAACGATATTTGGAGGTACGGGAGTGTTTATTTTCAGAAAGGACAGCCAACCAAACTCCTCAAATTTCGACAAGTATGGAAAATCAATTCGGTTGAGGAAAGAGAAATCGATTGTACGCCAATGTTTAATTGGCATGGTTGAAAAGTATTCTTCGTATCGCTTTCTCTTCGCAGGTGTTTTAAAACACCGGTTGAAGGTAGTGATGGAAGCGGAAGGAATGGGTTGGGAAGATGACCCGGATGCTACATTGGTTCGGGGAGGTTTTTGTCCTACTGTCTTAAGCCTAGGCATGGTTCTAGACACGAGAATTAAGCTAATACAGATTCACAAGCGAAAAAATCAATGAAACAGTAACTAGTTTTGCCCTAGAATGAAATTGAACACAAATCTAAGGAAATTTTTGAGAAAACAATAAAGAATGTTGGTTACTATACCAGGAAATGACACAGAGACGCAATGAAGGCCGTACCGAGATCAATCTGAGGACGAATCGAGAGAGAAGGTGCGACAGGAGCTTTAGGGATTTGAGATTTGGGGTTTTCAAATTTGGGGATTTTGCGCCAGTATTTATAATCCAGGGCATAGGAGATCGATCTGTCGAGACGACAGATCGATCTGTCATTTCCAAAAGCCAAGAGAGATCGATCTGTCACATAAACAGATCGATCTGTTAGCAAACAGAGGCTTAAGGAGATCGATCTGTCGTATGGACAGATCGATCTGCTCTTTAACAGAGACGTAAGAAGATCGATCTTATGGTTAGAAGATCGATCTTCTTAGCTTAACCTTAATGATTTAGGCTTGTTGTAAGTATGGAGATCGATCTATATTGCAAGGAGATCGATCTCTCATCCTCGTTGCCAGAAAATCTTTGCAAAAACTCTTTTAAAATCAACTTGAAACCAAGATTTTTTGAAACATAAAGTCTTAAGGGATATTCATAAGTCCTAATTCACCTCTAAGAATGCAAAACCTATCTCTATCAAGAGGTTTGGTGAATATATCAGCTATTTGGTGTAATGTGTCAATGTACTCTAAAGCTATATCTCCTTTTTGTACATGGTCTCTAAGGAAATGATGTCTAATCTCTATGTGCTTGGTTCTAGAGTGTTGGATAGGATTTTTAGACAGATTAATGGCACTGGTATTATCGCATTTAATAGATACTTGCTTCATGTCAATACCATAATCTTTCATTTGTTGTTTAATCCACAACACTTGAGCACTACAACTACCAGCTGCTATATATTCAGCTTCAGTTGTGGACTGAGCCACACTGTTTTGTTTCTTAGAGAACCAAGAAATTAACCTATTTCCTAAGAATTGGCATGTACCTGAAGTACTTTTCCTATCTATTTTGCATCCTCCAAAATCAGCATCTGAAAATGCATGAAGGGCAAAGGTGGAGTCCTTGGGATACCAAAGTCCTAGTGAGGGAGTGTCTTTGAGGTATCTAAAGATCCTCTTAGTTGCTAATAGATGCGATTCCCTAGGAGAGGATTGAAATCTAGCACAAAGGCATACACTAAACAAAATATCTGGTCTACTTGCAGTTAAATAAAGCATTGAGCCAATCATAGACCTATAGAGTTTAGTGTCTACACACTTACCACTTTCATCTTTATCAAGCTTGATGTTGGTGCCCATTGGAGTTGCTTGAGGTTTGCAATTGTCCATTCCAAATCGCTTGAGCAATTCCTTAGTATACTTTGCTTGATTGATGAAGGTTCCATCTTTTGTTTGCTTCACTTGAAGTCCCAAGAAGAATGTGAGTTCTCCCATCATGCTCATCTCAAATTCTCCTTGCATGATCTTAGCAAACTCTTTACATAAAGACTCATTAGTTGAACCAAAAATAATATCATCTACATAGACTTGTACAACTAGTAAATCCTTATTTTTATTTTTGATGAATAAGGTGGTATCCACTTTTCCTCTAGAAAATCCTTTTTCTATTAAAAATTTTGACAACCTTTCATACCAAGCTCTAGGAGCTTGTTTCAAGCCATAGAGTGCCTTAGATAATTTGAAAACATGTTCAGGAAATTCATGATTTTCAAATCCGGGAGGTTGCTCAACATAGACTTCTTCATTAATGTAACCATTTAGGAATGCACTCTTCACATCCATTTGATACAACTTGAAGTTTTTAAACATGCAAAGGCAAGTAACATTCTTATTGCCTCTAATCTAGCTACCGGTGCATATGTTTCATCATAGTCTATGCCTTCCTCTTGTCCTTGTGCAACTAGCCTAGCCTTATTCCTTATGATCACACTATTTTCATCCATCTTGTTCTTGAATATCCATTTAGTTCCAATTATAGAGTGATCACTAGGCCTAGGAACTAGTTTCCATACTTTGGTTCTCTCAAATTGATTTAATTCTTCTTGCATTGCTAGGAACCAATTATTGTCATCTAAGGCTTCATTGACATTCCTAGGCTCTATTTGAGATACAAAGGCTATATATTGGCACCTATTCCTTAGAAATGATCTAGTTCTAACTCCAAGAGTTGGATCTCCTACTATTTCACAATCCTTTACATATCCTAACTCTCTTGGTGCTCTAGATTCTCTCTCTATTATCTCTATCTCATCTTCATCTTCTTTATTCAAGTTAAGTTTTTCTAATAAGTCGTCTTCTAGGTTTGGGATATCCTCCAAGTTTTCGTCAAATATTCCAACATTCTCATCATTGGTTGAATCTTTAGATACATTATTTGATTCATCAAATATAACATGAATAGATTCTTCAACCATTAATGTTCTTTTGTTATAAATTCTATAAGCCTTTGAATTCAATGAGTATCCTAGGAATATTCCCTCATCACTCTTGGCATCAAATTTTCCTAAATTTTCTTTCCCATTATTTAGAACAAAACATTTGCAGCCAAAAGGATGGAAGTAACTAATGTTAGGCTTTTTACCTTTGTAGAGCTCATAAGGAGTTTTCTTTAGCATGGGTCTAATCATAGCTCTATTAATTATATAACATGATGTGTTTATAGCTTCAGCCCAAAAATACTTTAGTAAGTTATTCTCACATAACATGGTTCTTGCCATTTCTTCCAATGTTCTATTTCTTCTCTCAACTACACCATTTTGTTGTGGTGTCCTAGGGGCTGAAAAATTATGGCTAATTCCTTGATCATTGCAATACTCATCAAATCCTATATTTTCAAATTCTTTGCCATGATCACTTCTAATACTAGTTATTGTATATCCTTTCTCATTTTGAGTAATTTTTGTATAGGCTATGAATTTTTCTAAGGCTTCATTTTTTACTCTTAAGAAGAACACCCATGTGTACCTAGTGTAATCATCAACTATTACAAATCCATAGTGTTTCCCACCTAGGCTAGTTGTTCTAGTTGGTCCAAATAAATCTAAGTGAAGTAATTGGAGAGGCCTAGTGGTGGATACAATATTCTTAGGCTTAAATGTTGTCCTTTTATGTTTTCCCTTAACACAAGCTTCACATACTTCTTCATGATCAAAGGATATCTTGGGTAAACCTATAACTAAATCCTTTCTAGCTAACTTAGATAGCACACTCATGCTAGCATGACCTAGTCTTCTATGCCATAACCAAGATTCCTTTTTATTGTCTACCATTAAGCATATATTTTCATTTTTGAGTTCATTAAGATAGACAATATATATATTTCCTTGTCTATGACCTAGAAAAAGAACTTTGTTAGACTTAGGATCTACCACATTACATTTCATGCAATCAAAAATTACTTTGTAACCTTTGTCACAAAGTTGACTTATGCTTAGTAAGTTATGCTTTAGACCCCTAACAAGCAATACTTTTTCTAAAGAGAAGTAATCATTACCTATTGAGCCACTTCCTTCTACTTGGCCTTTGGAGTTGTCCCCAAAAGTGACCTCTCCACTAACCTTTGATTTAAAAGAGTTGAAGTGGCTTCTATCCCCCGTCATGTGCCTTGAGCATCCACTATCCAAGTACCATGCTTCCTTTGTTTTAGATGTGTGGCCATGCTCAATCACCTACAAGAAGATTTAAACTCAAGTCTTAGGTACCCAAATTTTCTTGGGTCCTTTGAGGTTAGTGAATACAATTCTTGATCCCTTTGGGATCCATTTTGCTAATGCATTACAGTCCTTGGAGTGAATTACTTCTTTTGGAATCCATATCCTTTTTACTATTTTTCCTTTTAGAGTTCTCATTTTTATATTACAGTTATGTGATGCATGTCCCTTTCTATTGCAATATGAACAAGTAATTGCAGGTTTATTCATGCTCTTCCTAGCAATAAAACTTTTAAGATGGGTCTCCCTACTCTTTGCATTATATCCTAAGCCATTTTTGTCAAAGAATGCCCTTTGGGTCTCTAGCATGCTATCTAACTTTTGTTGACCCATGTGGAACCTATTAAATGAATTATGTAGATTGCTATTTTTCTCTTTAAGGTCACAAATTTCTAGATTTGAAATCTCTAGTTTCTTTTCACATTCTAATTTATCCAATTGCATTATCTCATTTTCTTTTCTCAATTTGGATATTATCTTTTCATATTTCATACTCATAGATTCATACTCTAATGCAAGATCATCAAATGCATCTTGCAATTCATCAAAAGAATATTCATTGAGGCTTGAAGTTACCTTTTCATCCTCAATAGCCATGAAGCACAAGTTGGCAATGTCCTCATTTGATTCATCATCGGAGCAGTCACTGTCGCTCCATGTTGCCACCATTGCCTTCTTTTTATGAAACCTATCATTGGACCTTTTAAGAAGAGGGCAGTTAAATTTTATGTGTCCTGGTTTTTTACATTCATAACATACAATTGAGTCTTTTCTTCCTAGTTCTTCTTGATCTCTCTTATTGTTTCTCCTATTACTACCACTAGCTCTCATCCTCATGAACTTGTTAAATCTTTTGGCAAACATTACCATCTCAAGGTCCTCTTCACGACCACTCTCATTTTTAATCTCCTCTTGAGCAGTGGATTTTAGAGCAACTCCCACTTTCTTGGGTGGCTCTTCATTTCTTTTTAATTTCATCTCATAAGTGAGTAGAGACCCTATTAATTCATCTAAAGACAATGTGTGAGGATCCTTAGATTCCTCAATTGCAGTCACTTTAGCTTCCCATGATTTAGGTAAGCTATTTAAAATTTTCTTTACCATTTCAATATTAGAATATATTTTTCCTAAAGACTTTAATCCATTAATTACATCTGTGAATCTAGTGAACATATCACTAATTGATTCTCCTTCCTTCATCTTAAAAAGCTCATAGTCATGTGTGAGCATACCTACCTTTGTCTCCTTCACTTGGCTTGTACCCTCATGAGTTATTGCCAATTTGTCCCATATTTGTTTGGCATTATCACACCCAGAGACTCTATTATATTCATTAGGACCTAAGGCACAAAATAATGTGTGCATAGCTTTAGCATTTAGTTGAGCATATTTAATATCACTTGAATCCCATTCATCTTCTTCCTTAGGAATGTCTCTTCCCTCTATTCTTTTTGTAGGGATTTGAGGTCCTTTAATTATAATTCTCCATACTTCATAATCATTTGCTTGAATGAATAACATCATCCTAGTCTTTCAATATGCATAATGCTCTCCATTAAACATTGGAGGTCTAACCGTAGAGTGCCCCTCTCCTACCAAACTAGTACCTACACTGTTATGAGCCATTTGATCGTTTCTAACTCTTAGGAAGTTGTTCCTATGTGATTAAAGAGTCCTAGCTCTGATACCAATTGATGGCTCTACCGAGAGGGGGGTGAATCGGTTTTCTAACGTTAATAGCAAATTTTAATTTAATCCTATTTTAATTTGCAAATGAAAGTAAGCAATATAACAAAATTAAATAATTTAATGCAAGATAGGGAAGAGAGAAACAAACACAATCGTTTATAGAGGTTCGGCCAAACTCTTGCCTACGTCCTCTCTCCTTGACCTTCTTGTCAAGTGGATTCTTACTCTCCTTCAACAGAAGTTTACAATGTTCCTTTTGCAGGTTAAGGAATAACCTCTCTACCCTTTGTAATATGAAAATGTATTCACCCTCTTACAATTTATCTCACAGAGGAACAATCCTCTTCTCTCTCAAGATAAGGATGAATACAAAAATGAAGCTTTAATGTGGGTAGGACAAATACAGCTTTTGCACTTAAGCTTATATAATAAATCTCAATAAATGAGGAATGAAGACACAAGGAATGAAAGTGTTGAAAGCTTGAGAATGTAGAAAATATGCAGCAATAATGTCTCTATTCTCTTTGTCTTCAATGCTTGGTTAAATACTGAAGGATTAGTAGTTGGAGCATTAAATGCTGTTTTTCCCGTTGAGATTTTGCAGAAACTAGCCGTTGGGTACCTCCAGTAGTGTGCCAGATCTATCTGCCTTCTTGGCCAGATCGATCTCTTAGTTATAAATCCTGCAAGATCAAAGCACAAAAACACAAAGAGATCGATCTCATAGGTTAGCAGATCGATCTGTTAATTTGAAAATGATAGGGCAGATCGATCTGTCAAATAGGCAGATCGATCTTCCAATCTCTCTATTTGAGGCAAGATCGATCTACAGATCGATCTGCCATGCAGTTTCGTAGTGGGGAGATCGATCTCTCAATACCTCAGATCGATCTCTTTAGCTCTCTGACTTTGAGGAGATCGATCTCTTCCTTACCAGATCGATTTCATAAGTTCTCTGTTTGAGTGTGGATCGATCTTTCAGATCGATCTACAGTCTTATGCTTTTAAAAGAGATCGATCTCTTCCTAGACCAGATCGATCTCTCAACTCTAGCTTTAGCCAGATCGATCTCTTAACCCTTGCAGATCGATCTCACTCTTCCTTAATACCTTTGTAAAGGTTCAAGGCTTGGCAGATCGATCTCATTTCTTCATGAGATCGATCTCTCATCAAGTAAAAACCCAGAAGATCGATCTCTCATAAGCCAGATCGATCTCTCATCAACAGAACTCTAAGTTCTGGTACTGATAACCTCTAAACATGTCTTTATATCATTCTTATATTATTGAATTTACTTGTTTTGTCATTTCAAAATATATTAACTCAACAGTAACCTACATGCCTCACATGATATCATACGATCTGAATAGACTAGGACAAACCTAAAGGAGGGGCAAGGTCCCGATTTATGTTTTTAAACGAGATACGATTTAATGAATCAAGGTATTCCCGAGTGATGGGTTTAGCCTTGATGTGGTTGTTTTATGATAAAACAAATAAGTTTTAACGTGATGAGTTTATGATGAAACAAATAAGTTTTAAATGTGACGAGCATGAGATGACATACATGATTATTTTTCCATGTTTGTTTTATATGTCGATTTCATGATTTCTCTTATATGATATATATACTTACATGTGGTATCGTTTTAGTCTTACCTCATGCTCCAAATATAAAACGATTTTATATCATGACATTATCAGCACGTAGATAGTATAGTTATCTACCTGCTTGCATTATTGCCTTACTGAGCTGTTTATGCTCACCCTTTCATTTTCCACCCCACAGGGTATATTCAGTAGAAAAGAGCGACAGTAGTCTTGCATTTCGGTTATCCGCTGCTTCTTATTAAGATCAAGTATACACATTCGTATAATTTTTGTATCTGAACATATAGAGGCACAGTAGTATACACGGATTATAATATTGGGGATGTATTTAGTTTAAAATAAATTGATATGTAAATGAAATATGAACATGGAATGGTAAATAGGTGAGAGGTGACTAACACCGAATCATAGCCCAACTATTTAGTAGTGTAACTGTTCACGACGGGTAAGGAAATGAAAAAGTAAAAAATTTACTCTAATTTTTAGGTAATTTGGGTCGTGACAAAATGTGATATCAGAGCTAGAGTTGGTCGGATATGAGTTAGTAATAATAGTTAAGAAATTAAATCCCCATAATACTATGCTTTATTTAGATATAATTGTGCATACCAATTTGGGACTAGACTAATAAATGGTCGTGGATATAGGAACTTAGGCATTATGCCTGTCACTCGCCGTGGTAGAGGGGCAAGTTCACATGCTAGAGGCCGTAGAGGTTGGTCTGAGAGCCGTGCAGAGCCACAAACTAGTCAGGCTCCGTAAGACCCCATTGAGAGACTAGGGGATACTGAGGCATGCTTTGCTAGGATTGAGCGAAGTATAGAAAGTCTTGTTGAGATAGTTACACAGACGTTAGGGATTGGTGATAGACGAGGCCCAGTTGGACAGCCTACTGCTACTGGACAGACTATAGAGACTGTTACACCACCACCGGTTCAGGATACAACTTCTCCTATCACTCCACAGTCGAGTGGTAGTGATCTGGGCTATGACTGTGACCTAGACAGATTACGGTAATTTCAAGAATTTAGACCTCCAGTTTTCAAAGGAGTGAAGGACCCGGTTATTGCAGAGGATTGGATATATGAGATGGAGAAATTGTATGGGTTCTTCAGATGTACATCGACTGAGAGGGTTGCCTTTGCTGTATTTGTGCTGAAGGGCAAGGCAAAGCATTGGTGGAGGTCTACTGTGTCTATCCTGAGAGCCTGACACTTAGTGATTACTTGGGAGATATTTATAGAGGCTTTTAGAAGGCAGTATATTTCAGCCACTACACAGCGGAGATTACGGATGGAGTTTATGAGTTTGGTTCAGGGGAACCGCTCAGTTGATGAGTATGAGTCAAGGTTCATATCCTTGGGGAGGTATGACCTAGATACATTGAGCAGTGAGAGTCGAAAGGTTCAGAAATTCATAGATGGATTGAGACTAGCCATCAAATCTAAGTTAGCTCCATTTGACGTCTCTACTTATAAGAAGGCAGTGCACAGTGCTCAGTTGTGTGAGCAAGATTTGGAGCGGAGTGCCTCAGAGTTTGGGAAGGTCAGCAGAGCTAAAGATAGAGACCAAAAGAGATCCAGAGGGGATAGGGTGATCAGGAGAGGAGGTTAGAGGTTTGCTGATAAGAGACCTCAGATTGAGGAGATATAGGAGAGGACGGGTAAGCCTCCTTTATATTCGGCTTTACCATCACCGAGAGGTATAGTTATTGGAAGGACACAACCGACTACCGAGCAGTGTAGGAGATGTGGTAGATTTCATGGTACCAGGCCTTGTCTGACGACTGCTGGGGTATGTTTTCATTGTTGGAAGTCAGGGCATGTCATAAGAAACTGTCCCGAGATGATTGCGACTGCCCCACAGAAGGGCAAAGAGCCAGAGAGAGCTCCTGTTGAGACTCTTGCTCCTAGGAGAAGAGCCACTGCTGAGGAGAAGGGGAAGCAGGTTATGGGTAGAGGGAGAGTGCATGCATTGGATCAGGACACCGCAGATGCTTCAGCAAATGTGATTAAAGGTACTATACTAATTTTTTATTTAGAAGCATTTGTGTTATTTGATTCTGGTGCTACACACTCCTTCATATTGCCTTCATTTGCACATAAGTTGTTGAAGTATGTATAGCCTACATTATTAGATAGATTGTTGTTAATCTCTACACCTATGAATGACAGTTAATTGACTGAGTATCTATATAGAGATTGTAGTCTAAGAATAGGGGGAAAGGATATGTCAGTCGACCTTGTCTTACTGAATATGAGGGATTTTGATGTAATTTTAGGGATAGATTTGCTGACTGCAAACCATGCTGTTTTAGATTGCTATGCTAAGACAATAATGTTTTCAAGGACAGATAGTCTTACTGTAAGTTTTGCAAAAAAGAAATAAAAAGCATATAATTATTGCATTTGGAAAAGTATAGTTGAAATTCATCATATTTGCGAGGTAAATTTATTTATTAATAATGGATGCTTATATGATGAATTATGTTACTAATGGTGGAAATGGTATTTTGAAGGGTTCATTGCATATGTGGTTGACATAGATAAGGCACGTTCGGGATTGAGAGACATTCCAGTTGTGACAGAATTTCCAGATGTCTTTTCGGATGAGTTACCAGGGTTACCACCAGTGCAGGAGACAGAGTTCATTATTGATTTGACACCTGGTATAGAGCCGATATCTAGACCACCATACAGGATGGCTCCAGTTGAGTTGAAGGAGTTGAGGAAACAGTTACAGGAATTATTAGAGAAGGGGTTCATCAGACCGAGTGTGTCATCGTGGGGAGCATCGGTTCTGTTTGTAAGGAAGAAGGATGGGAGCCTTGGATTATGTATCGACTACCGATTATTGAACAAGGCTACTATCAAGAACAAGTATCCCCTTTTGAGGATTGATGATTTACTGGATCAGCTACGGGGAGCACAAGTCTTTTCTAAGATTGATCTGAGATCTGGGTACCATCAGTTGAGAGTTCGGGATGGAGATGTACCCAAGATAGCTTTTCGCACCCGTTATGGTCATTTTGAGTTTATGGTTATGCCATTCGGGTTGACGAACGCTCTCGCAGCTTTTATGTCATTGATGAATGAGGTATTTCAGCCTTATTTGGATCGATTTGTGATAATGTTCATCGATGACATCCTGGTTTATTCGAAATCCAGAGAGGAGCATGAGCAGCATCTGAGGAATGTATTACTGACCCTCCGTGAGAAGCAGTTGTATGCTAAACTTAGTAAGTGTGACTTTTGGCTTGAGCAGATCTCCTTCTTGGGACATATTGTGTCAAAGGATAGTGTATTAGTGGACCCATCCAAGATTGAGGTAGTAGTACAGTGGCAGAGGCCTCAGATAGTTACGGAGATCAGGAGTTTTCTGGGTTTAGCTGGATATTATAGACGATTTGTGGAGGGGTTTTCGAGGTTAGCTACTCCGTTGACACGTCTCACTCGAAAAAGTGTTGCATTTGAGTAGGACGACAGATGTGAGGAGAGTTTTCAGGAGCTGAAGCGTCGATTGACCACTGCTCCGATTCTCACCATTCCTACCAGCTCAGGAGGTTTTTCTGTTTACACAGATGCTTCTTACCAAGGACTGGGCTGTGTATTGATGTAGGACGGAAAGGTGTCACTTATGGATCTAGGTAGCTGAAGGATCATGAGAGCAACTACCCGACCCATGACTTAGAGTTGGCGACCTTAGTGTTTGCATTGAAGATATGGCGCCACTATCTCTATGGTGAGAAATTTCAAGTATTTACCGATCATAAAAGCTTCAAGTATCTGTTCTCACAGAAGGAATTGAACATGAGACAGATAAGATGGTTTGAGCTTCTAAAAGATTATGATTATGAGTCCTATACCACCTAGGTAAGATGAATGTAGTGGCTGATACGTTGAGCAGGAAGCACCTTGGGTTGGTTTCTTATATGATGGTATGGGAACACGAGTTGTTAGAGCAGTTTACGAGCCTCAGTTTGGATGTGACTCCACCTGATGTTGAGAGTCGTTATATGATTGCTAGCAGGGGTTAGAGCCGGATTTGATGAAGCGGATCCGACAGGCTCAATGTGATGATCAGCAGTGTATTGACATAGTCAGGCAGATGCAGAGGGGTATTGAGACTAAGTTTGAGTTGAGTTCGGATGGATTACTGAGTTTCTGAGATAGGATATGTGTTCCCGAGGATCCAGAGATCAGGAGGTTGATCTTGACAGAGGCTCATTCGTAGAGGTATACTTTTCATCCAGGTAGTACAAAGACGTATCAGAATCTTTGAAAGGTATACTGGTGGTCGGGGATGAAGAGAGATATAGTAGAGTTTGTTGCAAGATGTCTCGTCTGTCAGCAAGTGAAGGTAGAGCATCAGAAGCCTGCAGGGTTATTACAGCCTCTACCTATATCGACTTGGAAGTAGGAGCATGTCACCATGGACTTTGTGATGGGTTTACTAAGGACTCGCAGGGGAAATGATGCCATATGGGTGATAGTTGACAGATTGACGAAGTCGGCACATTTCCTAGCTATGAGAGTCACCGATACTCTGAGTAGATTGGCGGAGCTATATGTGAGCGAGATTGTAAGACTGCATGGTGTCCCAGTGAGTATTGTGTCGGATAGGGATTCCCGCTTCACTTCCCATTTCTGGGAACACTTTCGGGAAGCTATGGGAACCCAATTGAGATTCAGTACAGCTTTCCATCCTCAGACAGATGGGCAGTCAGAGAGGACTATATAGACCCTCGAGGATATGTTGAGAGCTTGTGTACTTGATTTTAGAGGCTTCTGGGATGATCACCTACCACTCGCAGAGTTCGCCTACAATAACAGTTATCATTTGAGTATCGGGATGGCACCATATGAGGCCTTATATGACCGTAGATGTCGTTCTCCTTTAGGATGGGAAGAGGTTGGTGATAGGCAGATATTCGCTCCCGATTTGATACGTCGGGCCTCTAAGGATGTCCAGTTGATTTGTGAGAGATTGAGGATAGCTTAAAGTCGACAGAAGAATTATGCTGACAGGAGACGTAGACCGTTGGAGTTTATAGCAGGGGAGTCAGTATTCTTGAAAGTCTCTCCTTCCAAGGGTATTACGAGATTCGAAAAGAGACGGAAGTTAAGCCCTTACTTCATAAGACCTTTTGAGATACTTGAGACAGTGGGAGATCGAGCTTATAGGCTAGCATTGCCACTAGAATTAGCAAATGTCCATAACTTCTTCCATATCTCTATGCTTCGGAAGTATCAGTCGGATCCGTCGCTTATGATCAGATACGAGCCACTGGAGCTCAGTGAGAGTATATCCTATGTTAAGAGACCGATCCAGATTGTGGATAGGAAGGAGAAGGTATTGAGATCGAAGACGATTCCCCTGGTGAAAGTACTATGGCAGCATCACACTCCGAAGGAACGACTTGGGAGTTAGAGAGTTTGATGAAAGAAAAGTACCCGGAGTTGTTTAGAGACTAATTGGTTCCAATTTGGAGGACCAAATTCTATTAGTGAGGGAGAATATGTAAGACCCACTTTATATGTACATGTTGCTATATTCCTTATGATTCATGTGATGTACATTCCCATATATTCATTGAATCATAAGAAGAGTTTTGACTGAATTAAATTTGCAAGAAGAATAAAATGAAATATCGGTGAAAGCCGGAAGTAGTCAAATACGGGCCGAAATGGCCACAGGCCAAACGAAAATGATCAAAATGAAGTTAATCGAAAATACGAAATTAAAATAAGAAAAGATGGTGGATGTATAAAGGAAAGTCAGGTTAATTTGGTTTCGAAACAAGTGCAGGGGTAAAACGATCAAAAGATCGAAATTCGAGATAAATTCGATAAGAAAAATTTAATTAAAAAATAAGGATTTAGGATATCTTGATCAATAATGAGGAAATTATACAATTTCGAGTCCAATTGATCAAGATTCAAAATTTGTAGAAATACCGAAAAGTCACCCGGGACAATATCTCGAAAATACGAAGAAATTATACCAGAAAAATGATTAAAAATATAATAAATTAATTAAATTAAATTATTTGGAATAAAATAATAGAATTGTAGATATTTTTAGATTATTTTAGACTATTTTAATGAATATTATAATAATAAAATAATTTATAAATAACAATAATGATAACAATAAAAAACTGAAATCAAAATTCGGGAAAAACCCGAAATTGGAAATCGAAAATGAAATCGATTATCGACCCGCGAGAATCGAGGACGATCCCAGCACACCGACGACCTCCGACGAAGCCACGAGGAGGAATAGGGGAGGCCAATGATCACGTGGACACCGGAGACGGGCCGTCAGGTGATCGAAAAACGCCGATCGGAGCTCAGGAAAAGCCGAGGAGAAACGGATCGATTCCCGACGAACCACGGCGGCTGGGCTTGAACAGAGGCCACCAAAGAGTTCAAGGGGAGGAGCCGGTTCTTTTGAGACCGGTATCAACCGGCAAAATCGCTGGAAACGCCGGCGACGGCAAAAGGCTGAAACGGTGCCGTTTGGCTGGAGGGAAAAGGAAGGAAAGGGAAGGAAAAGGAAGGAAAAGGGGAAGGAAAGGAAAAGAAAAGAAAAGAGAGAAAAAAGGGAAAGAAAAATTACCGGGGGCGACTCGAGATTTGGGTAAGTTGATCGAGGGTCGAGATTGACCTACGGGTAAATTCTAAAAATTTAATTAATATTATATTTAATGGAAAATAACCCCGATTTACCTAATTGTGCAGTTTTCGATAAAGCCCGAACGAGAGCCGATTGAGCTCCGATTCTCGTACTCCACATTATATTGGGCAAGTATATTTTAATTACGGTAATATGAGTCCTTTAATACAGAGTTTCGATTATTTTACGAAATTTACAGATTAATTTTGTATAAAAAGGGATATTAATCGGATTTGCAACGTAATTACCGTAAATAGTATACAGGCTATCCAATAAGTTTGGAACGAAACCCGATGATTATTGGTAAGCTGAATAAGCTCAGTAAACTCGAAGAAGGGATTTAATAAGTAGAAACGGGCTGAAAACGGACCCGAGGCCCATTAAAGTGCAATCTGGCCCAATAAAGTAAAACGGACCCAATACGTTAGATTCGATCAGTAAATGTGATATACTGATAAAGATAATTGAATTGACCCCAATTATGTGGTTATATGCAGTTCCGTAGACTTGGTTGACGCGCAGTTGGATCGAGAGATCGAGTATTATCGAGACGAGATAAGGTTGCGCGTGATTCTAGGTAAGGGAATTTTGTAGGTGCATAGAGATACCTATACGTATTTTTGAGGGGATTTACAGGGTCTAGAATTTCTTAAATTATCTAGAAACAAAATAATAATTTTTGTGAAAACCGGGGCATAGGTGAATAAAGAAAAAGATGATTTTGCCCCTAAAAGTAAAATTTATCAAAAGGGTAGTAAGGCGGATAAATTACATGATTATCATGTTTTAATGTTTTATATGACTGTATTGCTTTGATTTAAGCAAATATACACATAGGTTGGCTATAGATTTCATGAATTATACGAAAGGGTACGGTTTGTACCGGTTATTATTTTAAAAGATGTTTTATCAAGATTGAGCCACCTATCATATTTACACGAGTAAAAAGAGTGCTAGAGTCTTAGTCGCACTAAATTTTACTGATTTATTACTCATGAAAAGCCGTACTGGAGCATTGCTCATACGAGATTTGTGTGTGCACAAAACTGAGCTGGAGCTTCGCTCGCACGAGATTTTAGATATCATGATATGCATAGCGTGGTGCTGGAGCTTCGCTCGCACTAGACGTGAGTTGACATGCATATAGTCGTGTGGAAGCCTCCTGTAGACTGTGTGTCGCAGAGAGTTGAGATGCTCGCACGTATACTTTGAGACATGGGTTGGTTATCGACATAGTATTGAGGTGGATAAGACCTACGGCAGGCGCCCCCAGACTATGATATGGGTCCACGAAGTACATTATACCGTGTATGTCACATGGAGTACGCTGTACCATGCAGTCATGATGACTCGATGATTGTACTTGATATTCTGGCGGGTAGAAATTGACCCCACCTCCCGTTGTAGTTGTGATGCCCCGCAGACCGAGATCCGTGTAGCCTGGGATCACAGGGAAAAATTATGGCCATAGTCCTCGATTTTCATACAGTAACCTACATGCCTCACATGATATCATACGGTCTGGATAGACCAGGACAATCTCGAAGGAGGGGTAAGGTCCCGATTTATGTTTTTAAACGAGATATGATTTAATGAATCAAGGTATTCCCGAGTGATGGGTTTAGCCTTGATGTGGTTGTTTTATGATAAAACAAATAAGTTTTAACGTGATGAGTTTATCATGAAACAAATAAGTTTTAAATGTGATGAGCATGAGATAACATACATGATGATTTTTCCATGTTTGTTTTATATGTCGATTTCATGATTTCTCTTATATGATATATACATACATGTGGCATCGTTTTAGTCTTACCTCATGCTCCAAATATAAACGATTTTATATCATGACATTATCAGCACGTAGATAGTATAGTTATCTACCTGCTTGCATTATTGCCTTACTGAGCTGTTTATGCTCACCCTTTCATTTTCCACCCCACAGGGTATATTCAGTAGAAGAGAGCGACAGTAGTCTTGCATTTCAGTTATCCGCTGCTTCTTATTAAGATCAGGTATACACATTCGTATAATTTTTGTATCTGAACATATAGAGGCACAGTACTGTACACAGATTGTAATATTGGGATGTATTTAGTTTAAAATAAATTGATATGTAAATGAAATATGAAAATGGAATGGTAAATAGGTGAGATGTGACTAACACCGAATCATAGCCCAACTGTTTAGTAGTATAACTGTTCACAACGGGTAAGGAAATGAAAAAGCGAAAAATTTACTCTGATTTTTAGGTAATTTGGGTCATGACACTAGCCTTCCTTGTACATATGCTACCCCTAGTCACCCATCTAGGCCAAATAAGCTTTTCTCTGTAAATATTTCGACAAAATTTTCCGTAGCTTAAATACTTTTTTCTTATCCCTTACCCCAAAAGCATGAAAAGTCATTAGGATATATTGTGAGCTATATAGGTATTAAGTGATAATGAAAGAGTATGTATAAAAAAATGAAAGAAAAAAAAGAAAAAGAAAAGATGAAAAATACAAAAAATAGAATAAAAAGTTGAGTGAAATAAATAAGTTTGGGGGAAATAAATTTGAGCTTTTACATTAAAGATCCTAGAAGTAATGCATTTTAAGGGGTAATTAAACCTAAATCGACTTTATCATACCTTAGCCCCAGCCTTACATTACAAGCTTAATGAAGTCCTATTGATCTTTAGTTAAGTGTGACTACATTAGTGGAGAGAGAAGTGAAAAGCAAACTTATGGGAATGATCACATGTCATTGACTTTGCATTCACAGTGTTTGCATAATCTGATCCGAATAATGTACTGTGAAGTGACTTTAACATTTTTCACACACTCACGAGGAGTCCAATTTGGGTTAGGACTTATGATTGAATAATTCTAAGTGTTGGATTTGTAATTGTGAGTCTTTGATTTGATAAGTCCATACTTTTTCTTTGAGGATAATATTGGAAAAATTATTGTGTTTTGTACTTGTCATTCTTACAATTATTTTGTTTTGCTTGAGGACAAGTAAAAGCTTAAGTTTGGGGGTGTGATAATTCTATATTTTTAGAATTATTTGTGCTTAATTTTCTAATTAATTATTTAAATCCTCAATTTATTTTGTTAATTATCCCCTTTATTTGATTAAAATTCACATGTTTGCAGATAAATTAAATCCGAATGAATTTTGAATATTTCGATAGAAAATGGACCGAAATTGGGCTAAAATCGAGATTGAGCCACGCGGACAATACGAGCCATGCCACCTAGCACATCCAATTGGACAAGAAGACCACTGATATGGAAATATCTTTTCAAGGAGCCAATGGTGTGAAAACAAGTGGCCAAAAAAATGCCAACTCATCTCAGTACATCATCACTGATAATGGCAAACAATTCTACAATATCTTTATGGATAAACTGTGCAAGAAATTCAACTTCAAATAATACAATTCTTCCATGTATAATACTCCAGCAAATGGCCTCGCAGAAGCCTTCAATAAGACACTTCGTAATTTGCTGAAGAAAGTAGTTGCAAAAAGTAAGAGACATTAGCATGAAGGAATTAGGGAAGCACTCTAGGCGTATCACACCACATATCGAACACCCACGTAAGCTACTTCATATGCCCTTGTTTATGGTGTCGAAGCCATTCTTCCGTTGGAATCTCAAATTCCTACCTTAAAAATTGCTATCCAATAAGGTTTAACACAAGAAAGCAATGCCTCATTACGTCTCCAAGAACTTGAAGCGTTGGATGAAAAGTGTTTGCAAGCACAACATGTAAGACCCTCAATTTTTGGTGTAATGTATACAATTATATGATGTACAAACAAGTTGAATTATGTATGAATTATAAGAGATGAAGTTTTTGAAGTTCTAAGTGTGATTGGAATGATGAATGAATGTTAAAGTGATTAAGTACGTGTTTGAATGAGGAAACTACAGCAAAAAGGGTGTAGGATGAAGGCCAGATTGATCCCATGCAAGGAGAGATCGATCTCATGGCCTAGAGAATGCAGAATCAAGCATGTTGGAAGAGGAAGATCGATCCCTTATTCAAAGCAAATCGATCTCCTTAACTCTCGGGTTGGAGCAGATCGATCTCCCCTTAAGGCCAGATCGATCTCCTTAGCTCTTTGTCTAAGACAAATCGATCATGTTCCATTGAAGCAGATCAATCTCATTCACTGAAGCATATCGATCTCAAGCCTTCGACAGATCAATCTCATGCCTTTAGAATGTCATGAAAATGAGAAATTTAAGAGGACAAGATCGATCTCCACCCTATGCAGATCGATCTCATCAAGCCAATTCTATAAATATGGAGCAGTTGGATCTGTATTTCACGGGACCAAACCATTCCTTTCCATTTTCAACCCGAAACCTAGCTTTCTCACTCTAAAATCATCCCATTTCTGTAAAGATTTAAGAAAAATCTATTAGAGCAAAGTTGTTCATCGTAAAGAGGAGAACAACATAGTTGGAAATCAATATCCCATTGGTTGGATTGAAGAAGAAAAGGTGCATTCCCATTTAGAGCAAGGAGGAAATCAAACTAGGTGAGTTTATAATGAACCAATCCAAGTATATTTGCTTAGTTATTGATTTAGGAATTGAGTGGTATGTATATTTATGATAGAAACTACCTAGAAAGCAATGGAACAATTATAACCTAAATTGAATTTATAGTGGAGTTGATGATAAATGGACTATGTTAAAGTGTTTATGAGGTAATATGCATGATTTGTAGAAGGTTGAATGAAGCCACATTGTTAGATTGGCTTAGTTAAGTGAATGAGCATATGAGATGTTTGACGAATGCCATAGTGAAGTAATTGATGAAATAGAAAACACTATGGACTTAAATATTGATTTAGTAGAAATCAATGGATCTAAAAGAATCCAATAGACTCTCGAGATATGAGTAAAGTAATTGATGAAGCCTGATAGGCGTTAATGGAAGCTATAGGGCAAGTCGACTATAGTAAGCGCAAAGATCTCATTATATTTGACCCAATTGATGTGGGATATGATTTTGTGCAGTCCCGAGGAGTTTGTTGGAGACGGATCGTAACGAGCAATCAAGTAGTTTTAAGGAACTGGAATCACATGATGCGATTCAAGGTAAGGAAATTCTGTGGGTATATAGAGATAGCTGCTCGTATTTTGTGGGTATATAGGGCTTTGGAAAAATGCATGAGTATCTAGAAAGGTGTTTGATGGTTTATGGAAATAACTACAAGTGTATATTGTGTGGTTTGATTTTGAATGATTTTTATGAAAAAGGAATAGTAAGGCTAATAATTGCATAAATCACATGTTTAGATGCTTTTATGAAAACACATTACTTTGGTTTAAGCAAAATGACGGATAGGTTGGCTAGTGGTTTCCTGATTTTGAGAAAAGGCACCATTGAGGTGCTAACCATTATTTTGAGAATATTTTGTTGAAATAGAGCCACTTATTGTGTTTATATGAGTTAAATAGTGCTGGAGCTACGCTCGAACTCGATTTTGATGTTTTGACATGTATGAAACGTGCTGGAGCTTAGCTCGTACTTGATTTGATTTCTGATGATGTTTTATAAACCATACTGGAGCTTTTAATTGTACGTGGATTTCGATTGACTTTCTTATGCATATAACCATACTGGAGCTATGCTTGTACGTGGTTTCTTCATGATTTTATACATAAAGTCGTACTTTAGCGTTGCTCATACGAGGAGATTTATTAATGATGCATGAATCGTGCTAGAGCTTAGCTCGCATAAGTTTTCACACTGTGGTATGTATGATGCCATGGAGAGGGTAAGATCCTTAAGCCCTACATCCTTAAGCCCGACAAGGTAGGGAGGCTCTGTTCGGTGGGGAGACTCTTTTACAGTAGGATCCTTAAGCCAACATCCTTAAGCCGGATGGGGTGGGGAGGCTCTCTTACATGGATACGAGAAGCTGCAAGTGCACTTGAGACTATACAAGTTACACATGGCATGGGGTAGATAAGACCTACGGCTGGCACCCCCAACCCTGAGATGGGTCCGTGGAGTACGTTGTATCGTGTATATCACATGGGGTACGTTGTACCACGTGGTTGTGATGATGACTTGGAAAGTCTGGCGAAGAACTAACTCACCTTCGTTCTAGCATAATGCCCCGTACACCGGGATCCGTGTGGTCTGGAATGATTATGACAGTTGGCCAACATAGTCTTTGAGATATAGTGACCGCCTCTCTCACATAATATTACATGATACCACATGGTTTTATACGTTGAGTGTGATTGTGATTGTCCAGGGTAGACCCGAGGGAGGGGTCGAGCCTTGTGGGATTTTGATTTAAGAGATGATATGCTATTTATGACGAGATATGATCTGATTGAGAAAATGAGAAATCTTAAAGGATGTTTCTAAATGAATTTCCCTTTTTATGATGAGTTTTGATAATGATGAGCATGAGAGGTTTTACATGATGATGATTTCATGTTTTACATGCCAGTTTCCCATGTTTTAGTACATGATATATGCATATACATGCGGCATAGTTTTATTTCCTCATGCTCCAACTATAAATAATTTATGCCATGATATTATCAGTATGTAGATAGAGTAGTTATCTACCATGCTTGTATTATTGCCTTACTAAGCGTGTGGTTCTCATCCCTCTACTTTCCCCCTCTACAGAGCGTACCTAGTAGCCCAGTGAGGACTGAGGCGTGGTATTTTGGATATCCGCTGCACTCCATCACCAAGAGGTATACACAAAGGATTCCTTTTGTATCTAAACAATGTAAAAGCATAGTAGTCATTTTGAATTGGGATATGGGGGATGTAAATGTCAGTAAACATGTCTTGTATAAGTGTGTAACTTAACGTTTAAATGTATGACATGACTTTTGACTAATTGGAAATGAATGAGATGTGATGGTTATTATTGACTCACAGCCCAACTGAGTAGTGGTAAGGGTTGTTCACTACCGAGTAAGGCAATGAAAATTGAAAAACATTTGTAGTGATTTTTGACAAATTGGATAAATAGGGTCGTGACACAACAACATCTTGAATGCTACCAAGCACGCCTCTCTAAAACCTTTAACAAGAAAGTCTGTCCACGTTCCTTTCAAGTAGGAGATTTAGTTCTTGCTATGCATAGGCCAATTAACTTCCATCATCATCATCCCGATGATAAGTTTACTTCCAAATGGAATGGACCATATGTTGTGCAAGAAGTTTATACAAACAATGCCTACAAGATGGTCGACAGTGAAGGATTGCGAGTTAGCCCTATCAATGGGAAATTTTTGAAACGCTATTATGTGTAAAAGTTGCAATTTCTATGTATAATTTTTTTTTTTAAAAAGCCTGTTAGATTGAAAACCTTATTAGGGCGATCAAGGAAAAAATTAAGGCGAAAAGAAAAAAAAAAGTCTGCTAGATTGAAAACTCCATTGGGGCGATCTAGGCAAAAGTTAAGGCAAATAAGAAAAAAACAAAGGAACTACGTAATGACTTAATCCTTCTTTTGAAAGGTACAAAGGCAGCGTAGAAAATTCCTCCATTCTAAGTTCAATCACATCCAAAAAAAAACATGCACAAAATGCCAAGGAAGCGTAGCATTGCATTGACTTGGACCATCCACACTAGTAGCAATTTTGATTCAGCCCATTATAAATGCTTGCTGAGACGAGAATAGCAAGGTTAAATCATGCACCTTTAGCCATTAAAGAATCCACTTTGAAAGTTTCAAGCCAAATGACATCACCATGAGTGCTTGGAAAAAAAAAAGAATAACCAAACTGATTAACATGCGACTGAGAACACCTCATCTCTACCAATGTCAACAACACCTAGATCAAGGAAAACTTCACTTTCTTTTCTAGTACAAAGGCGGTGTCTAAAGCGACCATTGGGAGTATATAGAGAATTCTTCTTGCCTTTGATTGTGATCGAATCATAAGAATCATTGTATTTAATTTTGCCTTGAAACCAAAATCTCACCATGCGAAAGTAGAAACTTCATTACTTTTCAAAGCCCCATAATCCTCCTACGGCCTTATGAGGTGATAAGCAAAAAAAAAAAAAAAGTATCGACAACTGATCAAAGGAATGAGACATGATGATTCATCAAGACCAGTGACTTCTTCTAAGCTAGGGGTAACTTCATCGTAAAATTCTCTAACTATAGGGAGGCCTCCTAAAATCTTTAAATCTCATAATGCGATGGAAATCTCCCCACGAAAAGATAGGAATGTATTAGTGACTGGACTCCAAGCTTCGCATAAGGCATGAATCATGTTTCGACTTTGGTCATAAACAAACAGTGAAGCAATGATTGATTCACAATTGTCCACTTGTTCTAAAAGTTGTTTGTGTTGACTCAAAATAAGTTCTGACTATTCCTAATATTCAAGAGGAGGAACAAATTCTCCACGTGGTTAAAAGTCATGCCAAGAAACTTCACATATACAAATGTGATGGCCCAAAGTGATGAAGGTAGTATATTTGGCACCTCTTCATGATGACTGTATCTAAACTTTAGCACTATTCTAAAGGTGCCCTTTTGAGTAGTGTGAGAATTGTAAGAAAAATTCAAGAAAGAGCTAAAGAAACTACAAATGACACTGATTGCCTAGCGTCATCTAATTCCAATGAAAATAACTCTCTTTGAATACTCTATCCTCTACGCGTCGACTTCTCTATAATTTTTGAGTCATGCCTAGGTGATAATTCATGTGTTTGAATGACTAAATTAGATTATGACAAGGAGCGTAAACAAGAAATTTTTTTGATTTGTTGTGTATTTGGGAATGTGTTATGTATTGCCAGGCATCGAACCTTTTCGAACCACGTTGCACTCTGCTCTTTAGCTACTGCAACAAAGCTCTACTCCCTAGTACTTGAAATGATGTTTCTGCAAAAATGGAGCACTTCAAAGCAGCTTTCTTCTACTATGTAAGGGCAGGTAATTCATTAAATAAAGAAAAGAAAGAAATTGAACAGTGATAATCTATAGTGATGGCTTATCCGACGACAACGAGCACAATAAGCAGGGTATCATCATCGAGCTTTTTCGTCACCATCACCGTGATAATCGAGAACAACTCAGCCATCGACGCCTTTCTCTACAGCCAAGAAACTATCTATTGCTCAGATCTCTGCTGTCTATTCATCTGACTAGCCTAAGAACCCCATCATTTTCGAAAAAGTTTACCAAGCAGCCTGCGTCTGCTCTACTCGTCGCAACTAAATCTACTATTACACTCGCCACTACTCCGTCACAATATGTGATTCTCGAGAAATGGACCATTGAAAGCTGGAAGTCAAAGAAGGCATTGTAATTGCTGGAATATCCAGATCATGCATAGCTTCAGTCTGTGCTATGGACTCTCAATGCTTTCCTTTCGATTGTCATTATTGGAGAGGCTCAAAATCTCGAGGAAAAGCTTAGAGAAGTTTCCTTGGGAAATGCCTTTCTGTTGTAAGGTGGAGATTGTACTGAGAGTTTCAAAGAGTTTAACGCTAATAATATGCGTGACAATTTTCGGATCCTTCTTCATATGGGTGTTATTTTGATGTTCGTTGGTCAAATGCTCGTTATCAAGGTAGGAAGAATGGTCGGGCAATTTATGAAGCTGAGGTCGAAACCGTTCGAGGAAAAGAATGGAGTGAAACTGTCGAGTTACAGAGGAGATAATGTCAATGGGTACGCCTTTGATGAGAAGTTAAGAATTCCTGATCCTTAAAGAATGATTAGAGCCTACTGTCAACCTGCTATTACTAACTAAAATTCTCCTATTAAAAGCTCCAGCTACAACGCTGATGATGTAACAGCCAGATTGGACATATTAAAATAGAGGCCTAACAACTAGAGCCCCAACCTTTCTTTGGATTTGGATGAGGTTGATAAATTGGCAACTCAAGTAAAGGATAGGTCAACCCCAAGCCTACAATCCTAAGACTCCCCTACGCCAGAAACAACCTACTGCCCAAATGATGTTGAAGCCTATGTCATGGTTAGGTTCCATACTCTGAAAAACCGTGGTATTAGCAATTTAAATTGTGATGGGATCAAAAGCAAACTACAGCCAAAGGATTTTAACTTTGTGTTTGTTGGAAATAGGAAGCTGTTAAGGATAAAAATATTCAAAACACTTGGTCCAATAAAAAATTACCACGTGGCATAAGGAATATCACATATTTTATTCATTATATACTTTAAATTACACGTCTTAAAGAAGATAAAAAAAAAGATATTTGATCCAAGGATATATATGTAATTACATGAAGAATAAATCTCTATAAATAGGGGTCAAGTATAACTCAAAACCTAAGTCTCTATTTGCTTACAAAAACTCTGCTAAATCCCTTTCTGACTCAAGCATCGGAGTGCTTAAGCAAGGAAGAACCCATGCATCTCTCTGATCATTCTCTTTCTTGCAGAGCTTTCAATAGCATGTGGCATAAAAATCAAAGCGAGGACGTCAGCAATACATCATCATTCTATTTGGCAACAACAATTGGCATTGTCTGTGGGAAATAAAAAGAAAATCTTTTTGCTCTACAACGATGGTACGGACATGTTCAGCAGTGATGAGAAGCGACGAGAACGAAGAAGTGGCAAGCTCTCCAATTGGTGATCTGGAAGTCTAGGGAGAGAGAGGATCGAGTATGATGACAATTCCCGCAGCTAAATTTGAAGCTATGAGAAAACATAGGAAGAAACCGTCCAAAACTTACGGGCTATGGTTGATCGTTCAAAGGTGCCTTCCCGTAAGTGAATCTACCTGCAACTGTCCGAAATTTGATTGGAGAAGGTCGAGTTGCATGAGACCCTGACGGCATAGTCGCGCAAGACTCCTTCAGCATGATCGCGAGAGACCCTCATGGTAGGATGACGCAAGACCATCACGGTATAGTCGTGCAAGACCCTCATGGCATGTTCGCGCGAGACCTTAATCGCATGTCCGCGCGAGACCTTCTCGTCATATTCGAGCGAGACCCTCACAGCATATCCGTGCAAGAACCTCACGGTATGTCGGCGCGAGACCGTCATGGCATGTTACCACAAGACCATAATGACATACTTGTGCCAGACTCCAATAGCCTAGCCGGACGAGACCTCGTGGACCTGACGATTGGAGATCTATTACGTGAAGCTGCAGTAGACCTTATGCATGAGGCTGCGAAAGGATTGAGGCGTCAGGGTGTGCAAGACCCCGTATGGGAAGTTTCAAAAGACCCTGGACGTGAAATCGCAGGAGGCATGAGGCTCCAGGGTATGAGAGGCCCTGGGCATGAGGGTTCTAAAGGCTTAAGATGCCAAGCTACAAAAGATCCCATGCACGAGACTCCAATTTACCCGAAGGATCAGGGTTTTGGAGAACCACAGCGTCAGGGTACGAGGAATGCAACAAGGGAGATTGTTGGTGGCCAAAGACGCAAAAATATTAAAAGCTTTGAGAGTCGGGCTATCGTAGATTCTGGGTATTTGAATACAGAAAATCCATGGTCCTAGAACACAAATCGCTCGTCAAATAATGAGGTCAGAGGTGTCAAAATGACAGGCACCCATGTTGGGAGAAACTCGAAAGTAGATCGGACATGGAACCCTGAAACTGAAATGGCTAACTTTTAACCCCAGGCTCATCAAAACCAAATGCAGAATAATAAGAGAAAGGTTGTTGACTATGATCAAGCTGATTCATGTAAGGTGCAACATAGGACTGCATCCATGGCACAAGATGCCAGAGATGTGAAGAAAATGGTGAAACGTATCTTAGAAGAAAAAAGATTGGTTCCAGCGGAAGAAAACCAGAGAAGAAGAATCTCATTCAGTTCAACGATCATGGAAAAACCACTACCACCAAAATTCAAGATGCCACAGATAATGGCATATATAGGAAAGACTGATCTTACGACCATGTCTAGAACTATGAGTCATTAATGTTATTACATGGATGGGAAGATGAGATTATGTGTAGTGCATTCTCCTCAACTTTAATTGTCGCGCACTAAAATGGTTCAATAACTTACCATAAGGGTCTATCTCATCTTTTAATTAATTGAGAAGTGAATTTCTAAGGGCCTTTGTGATAAATAGCCAGAAAAAGGAGGAGGTTATCTATTTGCTTACCTTGAGGCAACGGAACAAGGAATCACTCAAAGGTTATGTGGATCGATTCCGTGATGCTGCTCTTGAGATAAATGATCTACAAGTTGGGGTAATGGTGACAGCTATGCTATATTTGGCAAGGTCTGAAAAGTAACAGGAATCGTTGTCTTTGGATCAACCGACAACAATTTCAGACTTGTTCTCCAGAGCAAACAAGTACATTACTCAAAAGGAGGTTATGAAGATGATACCAACACGAGACTTCAAGGAAGGAAGGAAACGAGAAAGAGAACTTGATGATAAGAATGTCAGAAGATCATATAAAACAGGAAAGGCCCCAATGTTGAAATATGCAACCTATACGCTGCTTACTGAGCCACGCGCTTCAATCCTAGTGGCAAAAGAAAGGATGAGGATGCTCCAATTCCCTAGAAGAAGTGGGGAGAATCTAGGACAAGATTTGAGATCTTATTATAGTTTTCATTCTGCCTTTGGCCATTCAACTAAAAAGTGTCGAGACCTCATGAATCAGCTTGAGAAGCTAGCTAGAGAAGGGCAGTTAGACTGTTACGTGTAGAGACACGAATGGAATCAGTATCCAGTGCAGGGTTGAGGAGATAACAGGTTGCGTGAAAGGCACAATGATAATAGAAGAAATTTAAGGGGAAATGAAGAGAGGAAACAGGGCGAGGCCAGGATAACGTAAGAACCAGTAGATATACAATGAACCAACAGGAGCTGCCATTAATATCATTTCTAGAGGATAATACATGGCTAGTAGCTGATCTTCTTCGTGAAAAGCTTATACTACGTAAGCATACCAGGTCCACTCTATGATAAAGGTGACTGAGAAAGAAGAGGTGATTACGTTAACACTTGATGATCAAGGAGATGTAATTGTGCCGCATGATGATCCTATGGTCATATTGGCGGTGGTAGCTAAACATCCGATAAGCCAGATTCTGGTAGATAATGGAAGCTCTGTGATCCTTATCTACTGGAATTGCTTTAAAAAAATGAATCTAGGGGAAGATAGACTAAAGTCTGTAACCACCCCCTGGTCAGCTTCACTAGAGAAAAAGTAAAGGTGGCAGGATCTATTGAGTTGCCCATTACTTTAGGAGAATACCCTAAGAGTGTTACGAGGTAAGTCTTATTTATGGTAGTCATGTCAACATCTTTGGCATACAATGTTATCATTGGATGGCCACTACTGAGTGATATTAGGGTCGTACTCTCCCCATGTTATCTGTTGATGAAATTTCTAACTCCTAGAGGTGTAGGACAGGTACGAGGAGACCAAAGAAGAGCAAGAACATGTAATGTCACCTCGACTACATGCAAAAGGGTTCATAGGAGAGAAACCCTCACTATTACTAAACCACCTAAACCGATACCTGTTGAAGAAATGGAAGTAGTGAAGTTAAAGGTTGATAATGAGGAGAAGAAAGTATACATTGGGGGCCAATTAAGACCCGGAGTGAAGAAGGAGATAGTAAAGTGCTTGAGAGATAACTCAGATGTTTTCGCATGGGCCCCTACTGACATGCCCAGAGTTGATCTGAAAGTCATCTGTCATAAACTTAATGTGTTGCCCGGGGTGAAACCTGTCAAACAAAAGAAACGAAACTTTTCCCCTAAGAGACAACAGGTCATAAAAGAAGAGGTTGATAAGCTGCTTGTAGCAGGATTCATTTAGGAAGTCTGTTATCCAGATTTGCTTACGAACGTGGTAATGATGAAGAAAGCCACCAAAAAATGGAGATTGTGTGTGGACTTCACCGACTTGAATAAGGCATATCTAAAGAACTCGTACTCGTTCCCTCAGATTGATAAGCTAGTGGATGAAACTTCAGAGTACGAGTTTCTTAGCTTCTTGGATGCATTCTCGGGTTACCATCAGATCTTAATGCACCCCGAAGATGAAAAAACGTCTTTCATTACTGATAAAGGCACTTATTGTTACAGAGTGATGTTGTTTGGCTTGAAAAACGTGGGTGCTACATATCAACGCATGGTGAACAAAATATTTAAAGATCTGCTTGGTAATACAATGGAAGCCTATGTGGATGACATGATCCTGAAGAGTAAAAAGGGGGAATCACATCTTGTACAGTTGTCTAAAGTGTTTGAAGTTCTAAGGAGGTACAACATGAAGTTGAATCCCAACAAGTGTTCATTCAGGGTTCAATCCGAAAAGTTTTTGAGGTTTATGATAACCAATCGTGGGATCGAGGCCAACCCCGAGAAGGTCCAAGCCATTTTAGGCATAAAACCTCCAGTCACTTTTAAAGAGGTACAAAGGTTGACGGGGAGAATAGCCGCATTAAACCACTTCTTATCGAAATCTGCTGAAAGAAACCTGCCATTCTTTAAGACGCTTCGAGGCAGAAAGCACTTTGAATGGACTAAAGAATGCGAAGCGACCTTTGAAGAGTTGAAAGAATACCTAAAAGAACTTCCATTATTGTCAAGGCCTTTGATTGGGGAGCATCTGTTTATGTACATAGGGTAGGCGATAAAGCAGTTAGTGCAGTCTTACTGAGGAAAACTACGGAAGGAGATAGGTCAGTTTACTATGTGAGCAAGGTGCTTTTGGAAGCAGAAACGAGGTATCCGTAAAGGAGAAAGTGGGGCTAGCTCTTTTTATGACTGTACGAAAATTACGCCCTTATTTTCAAGCACATTCAATAACGGTGTTAACGGATCAACCCTTGAGGCAGATACTCTAAAAACTTTAGCATTCATGAAGGTTAGTAAAGTGGGTTATAGAGCTCGGAGAATACGACATCTCTTTCCAGCCTCAACAGGCTATCAGAGCACAAGCACTGACGGATTTCATAGTTGAATGTACATGTCGAGAAGATCCCAACGAATAAGAATCGAGATGGTGGAAGTTGTTTGTAGATGGGGCATCAAGCAGTAAAGGGAGCAAACCCGGCATCGTGTTGGTATCACCAAAGGGGGAGATGTTGGAGTATTCCCTACGCCTCAGTTTCCCTAGCTCTAATAATGTTGCGGAATATGAGGCCTTAATTGGTGGTATGAAGCTGGTAAAAGAGCTCCAAGCTCAAAAATTACTGTCCCAAAGCGACTCATAACTTGTTGTTATCCAGTTCAGTGGACAGTATGAAGCCCAAGAAACTGCCTTCATCCCGTATTTACAAAACGTTCAATAGCTAGCTCGATCGTTTGATGAATTCCAGCTGACTCAAATCAACCGGTCTGAAAATAGTCATGTCGATGCCTTGTCTAAATTGGCATCCTCCAAAGAGGCAATTGAAAGATCCGTAAAGGTGGAGAGGTTGGTGAAGCCTAGCATAGAAGAAGAAGAAGTGTTAGATTTTGAAGTTGGTGTTGACTGGAGAACACTTGTTAAATAGTACTTAATGGAGGGAACACTTCCTAGTGACAAGGAAGCAGCTCAAAAAATGAAAATTCAAAGTGCAAAATTCACTTTAGTGAATGGGGAACTCTATAAAAATGGGTATACTATGTCATTGCTGAAATGTTTAGGCCCAAAGCAAGCTAACTACACATTAGCAGAGGCTCACGAGGGGATATGTGGAGAACATCTAGGAGCCCGAGCTCTAGCAGCAAAGATACTCAGAGTAGGGTTCTATTGGCCCACACTTAAGCAAGATGCGTTTGATAAAGTGCGAAAGTATGACAAATGTCAAAGATTCGCCCCTTTGAGGACTGCCCCAATATCGGCTCTTCACTACACATTCCAACCAACACCGTTAGCTCAGTGGTTTTTGGACATATTAGGGCCATTCCTAATGGCCACAGGGCAAAGGAAGTACTTGTTGGTAGCTACAAATTATTTAACCCAATGGATAGAAGCAGAGCCACTAACATCGATTACAGAAAAGATGGTTAAAGCCATGGTCCGAAAAGAAATAATCTATCGATTTGGAATCTCGAGAATCTTGAATGCTGATCATAGAAAGCAGTTTCATTGTTGCTTTTCAAAATTTTTGTGAAGGATTGGGGATCCAACTCAGGATATCTTCGGTATCATATCCACAGGCTAATGGCCAAGCTGAAATCAGCAATAGGATCATACCCCATGGCCTTAAGACTTGCCTAAACAAAGCGAAAGAAGCTTGGGTGGATGAGCTGCCTAGTATTCTATGGGCATATAGGACAACAAGTCGAGTAACGACAGGGGAGACACCATTCAGCTTGGTATACAGGACTAAAGCTTTAATACCATTAGAGATTGGAGCCGTGTCACCAAGGATAATTCCTTATAAGCAAGAAACAAACTCTCAAGGTCTCCGAGTGAATTTGGATCTACTTGATGAGCAACGGGACCTTACAGCTATACGGTTAGCCGCTTACTAACAAAGAGTCACCCTTTATTACAACTCTCGTGTGAAAGATTAGCCCTTATAAGAAGGGGACCTGTGCTCCAGAAGTCAACCATTACCAACGCCTTGAAAAAAATGAGAAGTTCAGGGCAAATTGGAAAGGACCTTACAAGATCAAGAAGATGATTAGACCCGACACATGCATCTTGGAAAGTCTTCAAGGGGAGAAGATAGCGAAAACGTTGAATGTCAGCCACTTAAGACCATATTGGCAGTAGAATTTTAATTTCTCTATTTTTTGTTTTATGTTTCTATTATCGAACCATGTTCAGGAACTTGATTGCAATTTATTCCATATTGATATTTCCCACTAAAGATTTTAAATGATTGGCAGATGACTAAAATTAAAGGGCTTGAAGTGAAAAATGCGCGAGGTAAGCCACGCACCCAAACAATCAAAGGGCTTGAAGTGAAAAATGTGCGAGGTAAGCCACAAAGAATTGTGCAAGGGCTTGAAGAGAAAAATGCACGAGGTAAGCCACAAGGAATTGTGTAAGGGCTTGAAGGAAAAAAATATGCGAGATAAGCAACACACCCAAGCAATCAAAGGGCTTAAAGCGAAAAATGCGCGAGGTAAGCCACGCACCCAAGCAACTAAAGGGCTTGAAGCGAAAAATGCGTGAGGTAAGCCATAAAGAATTATGTAAGGGCTTGAAGCGAAAAATGTGCGAGGTAAGCCACGCACCCAAGCAATTAAAGGGCTTGAAGCGAAAAATGCGCGAGGTAAGCCACGCACCCAAACAATTAAGTGGCTTGAAGCGAAAAGTGCGCGAAGTAAGCCACAAATAAAAATAATAATAAATAAATAAAAGGCTTGAAGCAAAGAATGTACGAAACAAGCCATAAAAGAATCTTAAAATGAGGATATTCAAAATAAGTCGTCTTAATAATGTAAAAAAGTACATGAAATAATCAGTACTTCTAAGATAAAGTGAAACTCCTATATATGATTTCTTATTACAGATAGACTTAAAGTATTGACAACAAGAAAACAACAAAAATAAACAACTAAAACTACTCCTCAATTGGTGGAGAAGTGCCCCTATCAGAAGAATCTGACTCGTTACCATCCAAATCGCCTAAGGCGTCAATCACTCCTTGTTGAGGATGAGGCTCCAAGGGACCTGAAAGATTAGAAAGATTATCATGAGCCCCTCTCTCCATATAATCTGTAAAATTCTCGTCTTTAGGCTTATAATCTGTCCAATCATGAACTCATCAGTATAATGCTCCAACTGCCTTGACCACTGCAGTTCGGGAAAAGACTCGTTTGATCTCTCTTTCTCTAACCAAGAACGCGCCATATAGAAACCATATTTGACAAAACCTGTAGAAAACATAAGCTTCCTATCATGACTGTGAGACCCCGTATATATATAGCTAGGTATATAGGAACATGGGAATGTAAATAAAATCATAAGTATGATGATACATTGTAATGAGAAGTATATGCAATGTAAGTTCATGAGATTATGTACGCACTTGTAATAAGAATTGTGATTATACGTACAAGTTGCATTACGCATGAGTAGGAGGAAATAAACTTGAACACGAGAAGAATGTGATCGAAATGGAATATGAGTCGTATAGTAAAATGGAAGGAAAGATTTACATAAGTGTATATTTCCATTCGAGTAATATCATGTATATTTGGTTATACAAAGATTTTCCACAAGTTTTAAAATACATTAAGTGGGATGGGATGACATTTTTAAGTTCAAGGAGCGATGAATGAGGAAAGGAATATGAAGGTAAATTGAGGAAGTCTTGAAGGGAGTTGTTGCAGAAAAGCTGCAGGAAATCTGGAATTTGTGAAGGCCAGATCGATCTCATAGGATGAGAGATCGATCTGGGAGAGCCAGAATGCTCTTATGTGAGTAATGGAAGGGAACAGATCGATCTCCAAAAGAAGCAGATCGATCTCTTTAGCTCTCGAGTTGGAAGCAGATCGATCTCCCCTAAGACCAGATCGATCTCCTTAAGCTTCTGTTTGACAGCAGATCGATCTCTAGCCTCGACAGATCGATCTCCTGCCTTTAAAATGTCTTAGAAAAGAGGGATTTTAGAGGACCAGATCGATCTCCACCCAAGGGAGATCGATCTCATCAAGTCAAAACTATAAATGGGAGCAGTTAGATCTGCAGAATTTCGGGATAAACCATTTCCTCTCACTTCAACTCAAAGAAAACTAGCTTTCTCACTCCTAAATCCAGCCATTTTCAGTGAGATTTAAGGAGAGTCTATTAGAGACAAAGTTGTTCACAATAAAAAGAAGAACAACATAGTCTAGAGGCATTTCCCCATTTGATGGATTGAAGAAATAAAGGGTAATCCTAATTGGAGCAAGAGGAAATCCAATGAGGTAAGTTCTAATGCACAAATCCAAGTATATTGGTTTAGTTAATGATTATAAAGATACTTGGGGTGTGCATATTGTGGATAGAACTACTTAGAATGGTATGAAATGGATATGACATAGAAATAGTCAAGTGTGAGAAAGTGGAATGCAGAGATGTTAACGATGAATGAGATATCTTGAGTGGATGATTATGTTGTGAGAATGATTTGGACATGTTGATATTGGGATAAAATTGTGAGATTTACCACAAAGGGTAAAATATGTATTTAAGGCATTGGATAAATGATTAGTTGAGTAAGAGTTAGAAACGTTAACTCGAGTGTTTGATGGATGACTTTCAGTTTCGGATGGTACGCCGGAGCAAGTCGAGATGAGAACGCAAGAAGCATAAAAGCGGATAGTTGCACACAAGTAAAACGAGGTAAGGGACTGTGTGTTAGCTATAGAGATGTTTGTACGTATTTTACGGCAATTTCGTAGATATATTGCTAAAGCTAGTACGATATTATAATTCTATGAAATGATATGGAAGCATGAAAAGTACTAGCATGTATATATGTATTGAGAAATGGGACAGGGTAAGGAAATAGCATGATATGCATGTTTTCAATGTTTTTCTCTATTATACATTAATCTTGAGGATTGAGAAAACGTTGATGATAGGTTGGCTAATTTTACATGTTTTAGCATGAAGAGGCATGCTGTATGAATAAACATGTTTTGAATTTTAAAAAGAGAAAATAGCCATCTATCAGTTTTAAGATGTGATTTGGTGTTGAAGCGCTAGCTTACACCTGTTTTAATGCCTTGATGTACCGTGTTGGAGTTTTAACTCGCATGGGGGTTTTGAGAAAGTGCGAGAACTATGCTCGCACCTGTTTTGTTGAGTTGAGGTAAACCTGGGGGTCTGGGACCCAAGGGGATACCAGCCGACGGCCATTTGAACGGGCTGGGCCTTAACGATAGATCGTACCGCACTGGAGCTTTGCGTTGACTGTGTGTCACGCTGCTTGCTCGCCTGGTATATGAGACATGGTTTAGGATAAAAAGTCCATCGGAGTTGGAGTATGGACTTGGGTCCACGGTCGTACGTAGAATAGTGTAGTCACCCGTTGGTATACTATGTACCGTGCTGGGTGCACGTGAGTACGAGTATCGCATAGATGACACACGACGTATCTTCACCGTGAGTATACAAGGAGATGAGGTGGATTAAGATGAGCCGGAGGGTAGGACTGACCCATCCCCCTTCAGGCGAAGTGATACCCTATGCACACCTGATCAGTGAGGCCTGGGATCACTGACTATGGCCATATGTCGTGGATATTTGACTGCCGAAAATTCCATGCCTGTCTCAGAGATTCGAGAAACAGAGACAATCTCAGAAAAGAAAGAGATTTGCAGAAAAAGAGTGATTTGAGAAGTGAAAGAGATTTCGTGTTTTTGATAAATCTCTGATTTCACATTGGTGCCATGAGGGCACTATTTATGAGCATATTTTAAATGGAAGTTTGACATCTGTTTTACACGAAAATGCTATTGAGAAATATGTGTTTAAATGCATTGTTCGTATGATATTTCCATTTATAACGAAAACATGGTTTTGGTTTATGCATGCATGGGCTATGTAGGTAGTACGATATCTACCTGCTAGCATACATTTCTTTACTGAGCTGTGGTTTGCTCATCCCACTATTTTCCCCCTCCAGGTACTGAGAAGTAAGAGAGCGATGGTCTCTAGATCTTTTATGTTGAACAGCTCCCACAATTTCGTAAAGGTATAAGATTTGTATACACGAGTATTTTGTATCTAATTTATCGTATCGCACAGTTATATCTTGGAATTTTAAACAGTATTAAGGGGATGATATGTAAGCACATGGTATTTATACAATTAATTTTGTATATCTACACACACCTGGGAGTGTGAATTAAAGCTTTAAATATTCCGCTGTAAATGAATGAATTTTTAGTAATTGCATCTTCTCACAGCCCAACCGTAGTAGAAAATGTGTGGATACAAGGGTTCACAAAAGCGGGGTATGACAATGACAATCCTGTGATAGGCGATATTCTCTAACGGCTTCAGAACGAATCTGGTTGCGCGCGTCTGGGTTAATGGTGGAAGATTGAGATGCTTCACGTAACCTAGAAAGCTCTTCTTCCAACCTTCTTTGATCAGACTTTAACCTGTCATTGCTGGTTTGGAGGTCTTAGAACTTAGATAGAATAGCTTTGTAATTAGACTTGAAAGAATTCAGTTCCTCACAAGTGGCAGAATGCGCCTCACGCTCTTTAGTAAAATTCTCTTGAAGGAGGAGGTTTTCAAGATAAAGGTCATCTTTCTCCTTTTCTAGTCTATCAATTTGCTCAGGAAACCTCAGGTATTGAGCTCTTTCATTATGCCACTCGGATCTTTCAGCTTTTAGCTGGTCAAGCTCAACATTAGTGTAAGACCCAATTTTATTCAAAACACGAAATTAACAATGCAAAAGGACTGAAATGGAATTTCTGAACACGTGAAGGGCAAAATGGTCAAAAGACCAAAAGTCGGTATAAATTCGACAAGAAAATTTAATTAGAAATATGGAATTGAGAAATCTTGATCAATAACGAAGAAATAATTAAATTTCGGGATTAAATTGATCAAGATATGAATTTACTGGAATTAATCAAAATTTTCACTCGGGACAATATCCCGAAAATACGAAAAAAATACCAGGAAAGTGAAAAAATAGATTAAATAAATTAAATTAATTAATTAGAATAAAATGTAATTTTTTTAGATATTTTTGGCATTATTAGAATAAAATAATGAATAAAATAATAATATAATAAATTATAAAAATAAATAAATTAAATTAAATTAAATTTAAAAAAAAAAGAGATTTCGCGAAAAAATGCGAAAACTGAAGAAGCAGAAAATCGAGGCCTCTGCCTCCACCAATGGACAGAAACCCCGACGACTGGGAGCAACCGGCGGCGAGCCATGCGAGAGGTGGCCACAACTGAGCCACCAGCAACCCGAACGGACCGACGAACGGCGACGAATGATGAGAAAACCGAGGAAGCCCAACCGAGAAAGGAAAGAAGCTTTCGTCGGCGATTGACACCAATCTGGGCCCGACCACCGCCAGCCGAAGGTACACCACGTGGAGATCGGCCGATCAGCGGCTGAATCGACTGATAGAACAGCGGCCAGCTGTCAGGACTCGTTCTCAATCCATGACTTTACCAATAATCACTACAAATTTTTCCCATTTTTAACTTACCTTTCCTCTCTTCAATGGTTGGGCTGTGATTCAAAGTTAGAATTCTCGCTTACCACATTATCCATTATCATACATACATGTCAATATACTATTACTGACTGTAACTGCTTTTATAATACATGTGAGATTATATAAAATCTAACACAAATACATTCCCCATAATATATATCGTATACATCACTGTGCTGTTTCTATGTTTAGATACATAACTGTACAAAATCTGTATACCTGGCGGTCGATAAGAAATAGCAGTGTACCCATGAACACTATCCCTCAATAACTCTTGCTCTACTGCTGATACTCTGTAGAGAGATGTAAAGAAAGGGGGTGAGCATACAATGCGCTCAGTAAGGAAATCAGGCAAGCAAGTAGATATCTACACTATCTACTCAAAATAATGCTATACCTTGAAAACATTATTTCCTTAACTCACTTTAAAAGCATGTCTTTAAATATATATGTATACTTGTACAGATTAAATCCCATGTACAGAAATCATGCTTTCTTTCTCAAATGTAGGCATGTAGTGCAAAACAATGCATCTTTATATAAATCATGCCTTTAGAAAAATCATGCCATGTATATATAAATCACAATAAATATGACATTTAAATCATTCACATCACAAAATCGGAGTCCGACCCATCCCTCAGGTCTGTCCGCAATTTAAATCAGTCAATCAAGTGATATATCATGTGAGACTCTGTGGTGAAATGTAAATAGTATCTTGGACTATGATCATATCTGACATGTGATCCCAAGCAACACAGATCTCGGTGTGCGGGGCATCACTACTGCAACGGGAGGGGGTCAGTCCATCACAACCGCCAGCTATATCCTCCTCAACTCCACAACACCACACGGTACAGTGTACTCCCATGCTACATGCACGGTACGACAGGGTACTCTATGCCACTCGCACGGTACAATGTACTCCGTAGACCCTACATCACAGTCGGGGTGCCTGACATAGGTCTTAGCTCTCAAACCATGAAATATCATACCACATCTCTAATACCCTCATGCGAATATCCTCTCACATAATGTGACACTCAGTCACACAAGGATTCGGGCATGGGTTTGTAACATGTATTATATATCACATACATTGCGCGCCTTTGAGCGCGACTCACAGTCGACACTCCGCTCAAACACTATTTCACATCACAAACTCAACTCTAGTCCGAGTAAACCTCCAGCAACTAGGTCAATGCATAGTTCATGTATTAAATCAAGTACGAGCAATAGCTCCAGTACCATGCTATGCATAATATCATCAAATCAAGTACGAGTAATAGCTCCAGTACTATGTCATGTATAAATCATGAAGAATCGAGTACGAGCAACGCTCCAGCACTCTGTCATGTATCTCATGTGAAACTCGAGTACCAGCTAATCGCTCCAGCACTCTCTCATGCATATATCATATAAAACTAAGTACGAGTAAGAACTCCAGTACTCTATCATGCATGTCATGGAAATCTAGTGCGAATCATAATCCAGCACTAATGTATGTGGAAAATATATGAAATCTAGTGCGAGCTATGCTCGAGCAGGATTCATTCTCACATAATATGATAGATGGCTCTTTAAAAAGGGATAATTTACAAAACATCAAAATCAGCACTATCAAGTGTGCTTAATTCACATCAACCTTAAAATCATTAGCCCGTCTATTTTTTCTCCTGCTAAATAGCAGTTAAACACTCAAAATAGTGGTTTGCATGTTTTTTACAACTTTTCACAAAAGTTGACTTTTTGACTAATTAGGGGCAAAATCGTAATTTGCCACTATCGGGTCGCAATAATTATTATTCACTTTCTTTGACCCTCAGAGTTTTTAAGTGAATGTAAAAGCAGACAAAAATACGCGCAGGTATCTCTAACTACTCACAAAAGTCCCTTACCTGCAATCACTCGAGAAATTTCACTTTCTCTGCGCTGCTCATTTCAGCAGTCCGATTTGCTCCTCCAATAATCTCTAGAGCTGCATATAACCATTTATCAGGTTAATTACACTTTTCCTACTATATTTCACATTAAATATAGTCTATTTCATTTAATGGGCTTGAATAATCCTTAATGGGCCTAACTATGCCTTAAGCCCATTTTCATTTTACTATTCATTTTCGTTAGGCCTATTGGGCTTGTAGGGCCCACCAACTCTTATTGGGCGGTCCTAGACCCATTACATCACATTGGGCCTAAAATATTTGGGCTTGGCCCATTAGGCCTCTCGACCACATGCCATGGCCGAGAGCTACCCATGCCATCGGTTATACCATGGCATGCCATCCATGTCTCTTTCCTTAGCCATTTCACTTAGGCATTTTCATAAACACTTGGTTGGCAACATTCCTAAACATCATATAGTTCATTTAGGCATTTTATCAAACACCTTGATTGCCAACTAATTACATGTATTAATTAATCAAATTGATTAATTCTAATTACACCATAATCATTAACACATGTACATTAATCCATTTATGCCTTAAAATCATATGGACATAAATCAATATCTCACTACTCACTCTCGGCCTAACCAACATCATACTGATTTAATATGTTTCAATGCTTAAAACATATATCAATATACTTAAAATCATTCATACATTAACATATATGAAATTGAAAATTAGAAAATATACCAATTGTTGTGTTCACCCTTTGGCTGAAACTTTGGAGGCTCATGGTTTGCACTCTATGGCTCCTTGATAGCCACTTCGAACATATGTCACTCTCTTTTCAATTTGGAACAACTTCTATGAAGAATGCAAGTTCCAATTATGCCTAATTCCTAGTGATTTCTAGTGAGAGAAAGCTTGGATAATTTGTTTCAATGGTTTCTTCTTCTAGCCGAATTTCGTGTGATGAAGATGACAACGGTGTGTCTGATTTTATAAGCCACTTACTTAGCCATTAAGCTTTAGTTTCCAGCCATTAAGCTTGACTTTCTAAGCCTTAGCCATGAGTCACCTAATGAGTCACCTTATGAGTCATGGTTAGCTTTAACTATGGTTAGATATTTATCTCATGGGCTTTCCATTTGGGCTTCTCGGTTTAGGCTTTCTTAATGGGCTTTCGGGCTGAAATTTTTACTATACCTCAAGCCTTTATTTGTCTCAATATTTGGCCAATCAATTGGTCTAACAATTCGGCCTAAGGGACCTAAGAATTTCGATATACATTTAGTATACCTTAATAGGCTTTAAAATTTTCACCTTAGGCCCATTACGTTTTTAACTATTAAATTTAATCTGGAATCCATCTGAATAAATTTTTCTTACTTCCGGGGATGATTATATTCTGACCAATAATATTTTTCCCCAATTTTTTTCTCCATACCTAGGTTAATTTTTAACCATGATTAGTCAACTATGGTAAAAGTCCACTTTCTTAACTATAGTTGACCTTTTCCTTAACCATTGACCAAGTTGACTTTTTCTCAAAATTTTGAAAGTGTCATATCTTATGTCTTACACTCTTGTCTTTATGTTTCAACCGTTTTCGGTGGATAATTATACCCGAAACACCTTATCTCGCCAAAAAGGTCCATTTTACCCTTTTTAGCTTTTACTTTCGTTTTCTGTGTTTGGGACTAAATCAAGCTGACTTTCCTTCATGAGCTCTCTATGCTCTCTCATTTTAAGTTCTTATTTTCAGTCAGAATGATTTAGATTTACTTGGTTCAGCTTGTGACACTTATAGCTCACATTAGGCTTTTTATGTAGCTTTTGCGTGTTAAATCATTTCACTAACACTTTAAGTCTAGTAAATACTCTTCTAATGATTCAACTATAATAACAGAGTGTTCATACACATAGGAATCATAAGGTACAAGCTACACAAAATTCGGGTCTGACACCAGCGTCGAAAACGGAGGAAGAACAAAAAAGTCACCGACGGCGAAGAGAGAAAAGGCCGGACCGGCTACTTTTCGGCCACCTCGGACAAAACCGACCCCAAATCCATGCATCGGATGACCCCGCAGAGCTGTTGACGATGAAAACCGGCAGAGAACTGACCGACGAGGCCCTGAATAGGCCGAACCGGACTAAACCGGTTAGACCAAACTGGTCTGAATCGAGTTGAACCGGACCGAACCGGTTCAACCAAGAAAGAGAGGAAAATGGGAGAAAAAAAGAGAAAAAGGAAAAAGGGAAAGAATTTTCGGGGATACACCGAACTTCGGGTAAGTCGATATGAGGTCAAAAGTGATCGATTTGAATTCTGAGAAATTTATTTAAATTATATTTGATCAAAAATTAACCCGAAATTAAATATAAAATTGTGCAGTTCAATGATAAATCGTATACGTGAGAAGATCGAACTTCGATTTATGCACCATCACATAATTTTGGGCAAGTAAAGCTCATTTACGACAACAATATGAGTATTACGCAATTGGAAATTATTTTGCAGATTTCGGATTAATTTCTGCATAAAAATAAATTATATTCATATTTTTGAATTAATTGTCGTAAATGATATATGGGTTATCCAAAGAATTTAGAACGAAACCCAATAGGTATTGAGAGCCCAATAAACCCAAAGAAAGGATTTCATAAGTGGAAACGGGCTGAAAATGGGTCGAGGCCCATTAAGATGAAATTGGGCCCAATAAAGTAAAACGGGCTAAATGATTTAAATTATGCCCAGTAAAAGTGAAATATGAATAATTATGCTTGGATTTAACCCGATAAATAATTATTTACAGCTCCAGAGTACATATTGGGAACTAAAACAGATCGGGTGATCGGTAGAGTTGGGAAAGTCAGATTGTACAGAAAAATGAGGTAAGAGAATTTTGTAAGCACTTAGAGATACCTGCGCGTATTTTTGGGATTATTTACATTATGCAAAATTTCATAAGGTATCTAGAAATAGAATAATAATTTTTACGAAAATCGTGGTATATGTGAAAATTACGATTTTATCTCAATTAGGAAATTTTCAAAAAGGGTAGTAAGGCTATGAAATTGCATGATTTTCATGTTTTTAATATTCCTAGATTATGTTGCTTTAATTTAAGCAAATTATGGATAGCTAGCTATTTATTTCATGTTTTTAGATGAAAGGGCACGAGTTATGTGTCAGTTGTGATTTTTTATTTGTTTTAGTGAAATTGAGCAGCCTATCATATTTTATGAGTTTTAAATCGTGCTGGAGCATTGCTCGCACTGGATTTTATATTTTAACTCATATATAGAGTGCTGGAGCACTACTCGCACTGAGTTTTACAAACTTGCTTTACATGACTACCGTACTGGAGTTGTGCTCGTACGTGGATTTTACTTGGCTTTATGCATCTGTACTAGAACATTTCTCATACGTGAATTCAAATGGGTTTATAATTATTTTAAGTCGTACTAGAGTGCTGCTCGTACACAGATTTCATTGATTTTTATGAAATCATGCTGGAGCTTCGCTCGCACGAGGGTTTTTCTGATATCATGAATATGCATGGAGCCGTGCTGGAGCTTTGCTCGCACAGGAATTTTATGACATGCATATGATCATGCTGGAGCCTCCTGTAGACTGTGTGTCATAGTGAGAAGATATGCTCGTACATGTAGATTGAGACATGGGTTGGTTATCGACATGGTTTGGAGTGGGATAAGACCTATGGCAGGCATCCCCAGACTGTGATATTGGGTTCATGGAGTACGTTGTACCGTGTATGTCTGACACGCCCTAAACGTATTACCGTAAGTGCACGGGTCGTACAAGTAATAATGGGATTTGAGTCCCGAGTTATCGTCCCTCAGAGAAGTTAGTTAGCCTAATTAATTACTGGTTAATCTTACCCTATGGTATATCCTAGCAAATTATGAGATTAAGGTGGTGATCTACTAAGGCTAATTAAAAGTACTGAAAATAATAAAACTATAAAATAAACTAAATAAAACCGAGCAAAATTACTTACAGTGCTCCACGCAATTAAAATCAAAAGCCTACAAAAGAAATTAAAACAGTTAAAACTAATTAATGCACATAAAATGCAAATATGAAAATAACAAAGCAAGATTAATTAAACTAAAATTAACAAACCTAAAATGCATTAAGACTACTTAATCAAAATGCAATTTAAACTAACTTAAGATTTAATGAATAAATTTACCCCTAATTTAATTCTAAATGAACACTTAATTAACTATCAACCTAATTAAAACTAAGTTCTAAACCATTAAACAAGAATACTAATCATGCAATTTAATTAAAGACTCTAAACTAAGCTAACAAATTAAGTTGAAATTAAACTAAACTAACAATGCATGAAAATGAATTAATTAACTACTATGCACTAGCCAAACAAAGCCTTAACAATTTTAAATCATCCTCATGTCCCTCCAAACATTGTTCATGTTTAATTTCATTTTCTGGTTTCTAGGTGTGGTCTATCCAGGCGTTAACGAGTTGCTCCTGCACCATGCCTCTCGGTTCTGTGTTCTCAGTCTGCTATCCTGGTGCAATTAGGTGCTGCTTCAGACATGGTCTTCAACACCAATCTTCCATGACATGCGAGGCCAGGTGCTACTCCCGCTCACGTTGGTATCTACTGCAACCGACAATGACATACATTACTGTCTCGTTCCGCTTGTCATCCAGCTATACCACGAATCTGTTGATGGCTTCATTCCCGATCTTCCTTGTTCTTCAACCTACATCCAATCAACCTCAACCCGTGACAAGGAAAATGAAAATTGAAACTGAACAGTAAACAAAAGTTATAACAGGGGAGAACAGAGGAGAAACACACAACCTTTCACTGCAATATTCACAGTTAAGAGATGCCAATACTAAACATGAAGCAAAGCCAAATTGATGGTAATGTAACTTAGAAGATAGGCTACTAATAAGTGAAGAAAATAAAAAATTTAAACTGATAGAACAAATGATCTGAACTAAAGAACTAAATAAAATAAAAACGTTAACAGTAAGAAATGATGAAAAAGAGCATGAACTTTTAGATTAATCAAACAATGGATCACAAATAGTGGATGTTGAGGTATTTCTTCATTCACAAACAGTGGATCACGGTGAAGAAGATTAATCAAACATCAACCAGTTTCTTTCCAGTAGCCACGGTTTCTTTCCAGTAACCACAGTTTCTTTCCAGTGGCCACGGTTTCATTCTTTCCTCAACCAAACCGATATTATTCCACCCTTCCAATATTACTAGTCGATACACAGAATTATCCCAACATGTTAGATCGGCAATAATGAATCAAAACATCATGATCGGCATTGATGATTAAAGCTTTGCAAATGATGTGAACTACAACCAAAAAATAAATTAAACTTCTAGCAAGAAAATGATCTAAACGTGTAAAGTAAACTGGATTGGTAAAGAATAATTCTAAGCAACCGAAATATATAAATTTAAAAAGAAGAGATTTCCATAATCAATTCAATTGAATAGAATAGTAGCTAAAATATAGAAGCTAGAAGAAAAAGACTAATTGGCAGAATAATGAAAAACAAAGAAAGTAAGACTTTTTAAAGTTAACCTAAAAAAAAAATCTATTCTACCCTATTTTTCCACCCCCTTTACAATTGCCATCATTTTCTATTTATATACACATTTAGGGGTACAATTGTAATTTTTCCATCCTAGATGAGTTGGCATTGTTTGGCCACTTGTCTTCACACCATTGGCTCCTTAAAAAATAATATTTCCATGTCATATGTCTTTTTGTCCAATTGGATGTGCTAGGCTCGTGTTGTCTGCATGGTCCAATCTCGATTTTAGCTCAATTTCGATTCATTTTCTATCGAAATATTCAAAATTCATCCGGATTTAATTTATCTACAAACATGAGAATTTTAATTAAATAAAGGGAATAATTAACAAAATAAATCGGGGATTTAAATAATTAATTAGGAAATTAAGCACAAATAATTCTAAAAATATAGAATTGTCACACCCCCAAACTTGAGCTTTTGCCTGTCCTCAAGCAAAACAAAATAATTATAGGAATGACACGTACTAAACACAATAATTCCCTAATATTATCCTCAAAGAATAAGTACAGACTATGATCTTAAAGATTCACAATTACAAGTCCAACATTCAAAATTATTCAATCATAAGTCCTAACCCAAATTGGACTCCTCGTGAGTGTGTGCAAAATGTCAAAGTCACTTCACAGTACAATATCCGAATCATATTATGCAAACACAGTGAATGCAAAGTCAATGACATGTGATCATTTCCATATGTTTGCTTTTCACTTCTCTCTCCACTAATGTAGTCACACTTAATCAAAGATCAATATGACTTCATTAAGCTTATAATGTAAGGCTAGGGCTAAGGTATGATAAAGTCGATTTAGGTTTAATTACCCCTTAACATGCATTACTTTCAGGATCTTAATGTAAGAGCTCAAATTTATTCCCCCAAACTTATTTATTTCACTAAACATTTTATTCTATTTTTGTATTTTTCTTCTTTCTTCTTTTTTTTCTTTTTCTTTTTTTTTTTCAATTTTCCTTTTTTTTTGAATTTTCATTATCACCAGATACCCATATGCACAAAGCTCACAATATATCCAATGACTTTCCATGCTTTCGGGGTAAGGGATAGGAAAAGAATATTTAAGCTAAGGAAATTAACGCAGGTGTATTTACCCAAAAAAAAGCTTATTTGGTCCAGATGGGTGACTAAGGGTAAAATATGTGCAGGGATGGCTCGAAAGGCTCAAACGATCCAAAGATGGCCTAAATCATCTCCCTAATTAAGTGTGATCTAATATTTCGCCTCGAGATTAGATCAAACAAATTCTAGAATATGATACACAAAATCAACTGAACAAATGCAATCTTAGGTCCACATAAGCTTTCTCTAAATAAATATACAGTTTCATGACATGACATGTGCATAAGATGAGGAAATCACAATCAGAATCAAGACAAATTCAAGAATTTAACTTCATGCTTTTCCTATAATCATGTTTCTTAGTCAATCAAAATCAGACTTCATCATGGGGTCATATCATCGAAATATGGGAAAACTACATGCGAAGTACTAAATCATCCCAAAATCAAACAGTTTAAGCTCAGATTTTTGAAAACAAATTTGAAAAAATTTTCAATTTTGCCCAAATTTTTGAAAAATGCTCAAGTGATATCCCCTCCCCCAAACTTAAAGTGCACAGTGTCCTCAGTGTGCAGATAATATAAGAATTAAAGTTCATAAACAGAGTACTCCCCTTTCTGATGATGATGAACAATTGAAGCTTGATTGAAAAGGTAATTCTAGAAAAGGCATCTGCAAAATAAACAAAGAAAGAAACAACAGAAAAGAAAAGAACTGTACAAAGAGTGCAAAAAGAAAATGAAGCTAAGTAGCAGAATCAAAAGTATGAGGGTCAGCTAAAGTGGTCACAGAATGTTGACGATCAAACCCTCCCCTAAAATAGTGTTTCAGTCTGCCCCCATTAACCTTAAAGGGTTGATTCAGGGTCTCATCCATAATTTCAATGGCTCCATGAGGGAATACTCGTGTAATGGTAAAGGGACCTGACCACCTGGACTTAAGCCTTCTTGGAAACAGCTTCAAACATGAATTAAACAACAGAACCTACTGGCTTGGCTCGAAGTGTCTCTCCTTAATTTAGTTAAAATGAATTGATATGTAAATGAAATATGGAAAATAGATGTTAAGGTAAGTAACATGACAAGAGGGACTAACATCGACTCATAGCCCAACTGTTAGTAGTGAAACTGTTCACGACGGGTAAGGAAATGAAAAAGCGAAAAATTTGTAGGGGTTTTTAGGAAAAATGGGTCGTGACAAGAGGTGGTATTAGAGCTGAGTTTGCCTGATATGAGTCGGTATTAGTGGTTAAGTAAATTTACATCCTCATGTACTGTGCATTGTTTAGATACAATTGTGTATATCAAGGTGGAAGTGTAGCCAAGAATTTAGTTTCGAATGCAAGAATATAGTTTTTATAGCTGATAGTCGCTATGGTAGAGGGGTGAGTACACATGCTCGAGGCCGTAGAGATAGGCCTGAGAGTCGAATGAGTCATCACATGAGACTCAAGATGAGAGTGAGGTGAAGGCTGATGTTGACCATACTCCACAGGGTCCTATAAAGAGACCAAACAGTATTGAGACACGCTCTAAGAGGATGAAGTGGAGTGTAGAAAATATTTTGAAGTTGTTTACTCAATCTATGCAGGTAGTTAAGAATAAGCAGGGAAACCAAATCTATTGACGAGTATGAAACTCAGTTTATATACCTACCCAGGTATTACCTCGACACTATGGGCAGTGCGAATCGAAAAGCCAAAAGTTCATGGAAGGGCTCAAATTATCGATTAGAGTCTGAAAGATATCACTACCTATGTCGAGGAAGTGCGCAGAATATAGTTACGTGAATAAGATCATGTGTTGAACGTCTCTGAGATTGGGAAAGGTAGTAAGGGCTGAAATAGAGGCAAAAGAGAATAGAGAATGACAGAGATGTCAAAGCGAGAAAAAGACCAGTTGGTAAGAGATTAGAGTTGATGAGTCACGGGATAAGATGATTGGTTATGCCCCAGTGTATCCAATTTCAGCACTTTTGAGTGGTATTGTGATTTGAGGACCCCGACCTGCTACGGAGCAGTGTAACAGCGTAGCAGTGTAAGCAGTGTAGGATGTGTGGTAGATACCACGAAAGAAGGGCCTACACCTACACTTTATTTACTAAAATAGGCATTAAGTGTGGTAAGATGGGCCAATTATTTAATGATTGCTCAGAGTTGGGTGAGACTGCCCCACAGAAGGGCAAAGAGACAGAGAAGATCTTGTTGGTATCTCTGCACCGAGAAAGGGAAAGTAGGTTATTGGACAAGGGCGAGTGTATGCCTTGGACTAGGACACTACTGATGTTTCTTCTGATGTGGTGAAAGATACCACACTGGTTATGAATAAAGACGTAATTATGTTACTTGATCCTAGTACTATGCATTTATTCATACCACATTCATTATATATAAGTTAGTGAAAGACATGAATGCCTACACCCTTGGGTACAAGACTGATAGTTAGTACCCCAATAAAGGAGGGTTAACTAACAGAATAATTATGAAGAGATTATAAGTCGAAAATGGGGGAAGAAGTATAAGTCAGCCAATTTTATTCAATGGAATATGAATAATTTGAAGTAATATTTGAGAATAAATTGGTCGGCTGCAAACTATGTTGTTGAAATTGCTATTCTAAAATAGCGATGTTTCACCCTAGAAAAGTGTATTGTAAGTTTGACAAGTAATGAAAGGGTTTGTTATAAGTGATATACGAAAGGAGATAAGTTTTGAGCTGTGATAGATCCTAAATACAAGATCTATTGGCATAAGAGGCGTTTGCAAGGTACGAATATCTCTGATATGTGAAATAATTTGGATTAAGAGATATGTAGTATATATGAATTGTGACCAAGGATAAGGGGTGGATATATCATAACCAGTCCATGTGGTCAAGTCTGATGGTTAATAAAGGTATTTCAAAATACCTCCCCGCCTGAAGACTTGACAGCGTCTAGAAGTACACATAACCTATAAATTGAAATCGACAGTCATATATATATATTTAAAATTAGGGTACCTTTACTTGTACGATAAAGAAATATAGAATTCGATTAATTATGAAGGTTTAAAAATTAAAATTTTATACAAGCCGTTAATATAAGAAAAAAGAAATGACGCGGGTAAGTATCTTGAACGGAAGTAATTTCGAAATTACATATACGATTATGCGTACATATGTCAAGGATATAGGTGATTGAAATATTTAATGGAACTCAACTACGATGAGGTATTTAAACTTTACCTAGACCAATTTTTTATCATCCTTATTGATGATATTTCGGGTGTATTTAAAGTCCAGGGAAAATCATAAGCAACAATTGGAAATTGTTTTTACAGATGATTTGTTGAGAGTTCTCAAAATGGACTACTTTATTGACACATTTAACTTAGAAAATGTTGTATTTGAATGGATGATAGACGTGATAGGAGTTTTGGTGTACTGGAGTATAAACTGATCACCGTAATTATTCTCACCATAACCAATAGCTCAAGAGGTTTCTCATGAATCTATGGATACCTCAAAATAATGAATCGGCTGTGTATTGATGCAAAAGGGGAAGATAGTCGATTATGGATCCAGATAACTCAAGGATCATGAAAGAAACTATCCAACCCATGATTTAAAGTTGACAACGATAGTGTTTGTACTGAATATATGACACTACTATGTACACGGTGAGAAATTTCAGGTATGCACTGATCATAAAAGCCTTGAGTATCTGTTTTCACAGAAAGAGTCAGATATGAGAACAAAGAAGGTCAGAACTTCTGAGGGATTATGATTGTGAAAATTGTACCAGCCAGGAAAAGCTAATGTGATGGCTAATGCCTTGAGCAGAAAGAGCCTCGGGATGGTATTACATATGATGGTCAAGGAGTTGTAAGCCTCAGTAGTGATGTGATCCCCTCTGATGATGACAATAATTGTGTGACAGCTAGCCTGAGATTAGAACCGAATTTTGTTGATCGGATTTGACAGGCTTAGCATGATGATCAGTATGGTGTCGATAGTGTGGGTCAAATTCGAATGGGTACAGTGACAAAGTTCACAAAGAGTGATGATGGCTTACTGAGGTTTAGAGACAGTATAAGTGCTCCCCAGGACCACAATGATGAGATAGTGTTATTGTCAGAAGCTCACTCTTCAGGATATACAGTGCATCCGAGAAGTAATAAATATATCGAAATCTTAGAAAAGGGTATTGGTGGTCAGATATGAAAAGAGATATTACAGAGATTGTGGAAAAATGTCTCGTGTGTCAACAGAGTAAGGTAGAGTACTAGAAGTCTGCAGGGTTATTGTAGCCTCTACTAATTCTGACATGAATTTCGTGATCGGTTACAGAGGACCCGGATGAATCACGAGGCTATCTGGGTGATAGTCGATAGATTGACTAAGTCTACCCACCTTTTTGGTTATGAAATCCCCAGATACTCTGAGTGTGTAGGCGAATTTATGTGTAAAGAAGATTGTGGAACACCAAGTATTTTTTCAGTGAGCATTATATCATATAGGGAATCCTGTTTCACTTCTCACTTCTGGGATCGTTTTCAGGAAGCTATGGGAGCCCGACTGATTGTTAGCATAACTTTCCATCCTCAGACAGATGGTTAGTCAGAGAGGACTGTACAGGTTTTAAAGGATATGATGAGAGCATGTGCCAATGATTTTATAAGCTCCTAGGATGATCAATTGTCACTAATCGAATTCGCCAATAATGACAATTGTTACTTGAGTATCGGGATAACTTCAGATGAGGCATAGTATGGCCGTAGGGGTTGTTTCTCGATTTGGATAAGAAGAAGTGGGTGACATGTAGAAAAATTATTCCCGAATTGGTAAGATAAACCTCTAAGGATGTTCAGTTGATTTGTGAGATATTAAGAACACCTCAGAGCAAACAGAAAAGCTATGCTGACAAGAGACAGAAACCATTGGATTTCACCTAGGGTAAATTAGTATTGTTGAAAGTTACATGCCCTTAGGGCATAGCATAAGGACGTAACGAGATTCGGAAAGAGATTGGACAAAGTAGGAGACAAGGCCTGTAGGTTGGCATTACCACTTAAATTAGCAGGCATCCACAATGTGTCCCATCTTTTGATGCTTCGAAAATACTATCCGGACCCAGCATATGTGATCGGATATGAGCTTCGACAGCTTAGCTCAATGAAAGTGTAACGTATGATTGGAAAAATGGATTCGGGTATTACATGGAAGGAGAAAGTGTTGAGGTTTAAGATGATCTCCCTAGTTAAGTATGTTGGTAGTATTGCACTCCGAAAAAAGTCACTTGAGAATGATAGTATATGATACGATAGACGTACTCGGAGTTGTTTATGGATCCATTTGACTTGGTTCTAATTTGGAGGACCAAATTTCTTAAGTGGGGGAGATTATGTAAGACCCGATTTTATTCAAAACACGAAATTAAAAATGCAAAAGGACTGAAATGGAATTCCCGAACACATGAAGGGCAAAATGGTCAAAAGACCAAAAGTCGATATAAATACGAGAAGAAATTTTAATTAGAAATATGGAATTGAGAAATCTTGATCAATAACGAAGAAATAATTAAATTTCGGGATTAAATTGATCAAGATATGAATTTACTGGAATTAATCAGAATTTTCACTCGGGACAATATCCCGAAAATACGAAAAAAATATACCAGGAAAGTGAAAAAATAGATTAAATAAATTAATTAGAATAAAATATAATTTTTTTAGATATTTTTGAGATTTTTAGAATAAAATAATGAACAAAATAATAATATAATAAATTATAAAATTAAATAAAATTAAATTAAAAAAAGATTTCGCGAAAAACGCGAACACTGAAGAAGCAGAAAACCGAGGCCTCTGCCTCCACCAACCGATGGAGACCCCGACGACTGGGAGTGACCGACGACGAGCCACGTGAGAGCTAGCCACAACCGAGCCACCAGCAACCCGAACGGACCGTTAAACGGTGCGAAAACCGAGGAAGCCTAGCCGAGAAAGGAAAGAAGCTTTCGCCAGAGATTGACACCGATCTGGGCCCGACCACCGCTAGCCGAAGATGCGCCACGTGGAGACCAGTCAATCAGCGACTGAATCGGTCGGTAGAACGGCGACCAGCGCCGAAAATAGAGGAAGAACAGAAAAGTCACCGACGGCGAAGAGAGAAGAGGTCGGACCGGCCACTTTTTGGCCACCTCGGACGAAATCGACCCCAGATCTGTGCATCGGACGACCCCGCAGAGCTGCTGGTGACGAAAACCGACTGAGAACCGACCGATGAGGCCCTGAACCGATCGAACCGAACTGAACCAGCTACACCAAATCGATCTGAACCGGGTTGAACTGGACCAAACCAGTTCAGCCAAGAAAGAGAGGGAAAAGGGAGAAAAAAAAGAAAAAGGAAAAAGAGGAAGAATTTTTGGGGATACATCAGACTTTGAGTAAGTCGTTACGAGGTCAAAAGTGATCGATTTGAATTCTGAGAAATTTATTTAAATTATATTTGATCGAAAATTAACTCGAAATTAAATATAAAATTATGCAGTTCGATGATAAATTGTATACGTGAGACGATCGAACTCCAATTTACGCACCATCACATAATTTCGGGTAAGTAAAGCTCATTTACGACAACAATATGAGTATTACGCAATTGGAATTTATTTTGCAGATTTCGGATTAATTTCTCCATAAAAATAAATTATATTCGTATTTTTTGAATTAATTGTCGTAAATGATATACGGGCTATCTAAAGAATTTGGAATGAAGCCCAATAGGTATTGAGAGCCCAATAGACCTAAAGAAAGGATTTCATTAGTGGAAACAGGCTGGAAATGGGTCGAGGCCCATTAAGATGAAATCGGGCTCAATAAAGTAAAATGGGCCCAATGATTTAAATTAAGCCCAGTAAAAGTGAAATATGAATAATTATGCTTGGATTTAACCCGATAAATGATTATCTGCGGCTCCGGAGTACATATTGGGAGCTAAAACAGATCGGGTGATCGGTAGAGTTGCGAAAGTCAGACTGTACAGAAAAATGAGGTAAGGGAATTTTGTAAGCGCTTAGATATACCTACGCGTATTTTTAGGGTTATTTACATTACGCAGAATTTCATAAGGTATCTAGAAATAGAATAATAATTTTTACGAAAATCGTGGTATATGTGAAAATTATGATTTTGCCCCTAGTTAGGAAAATTTCAAAAAGGGTAGTACGGCTATGAAATTGCATGATTTTCATGTTTTTGATATTCCTATGATTATATTGCTTTAATTTAAGCAAATTATGGATAGGCTGGCTATTTATTTCATGTTTTTACATGAAAGGGCATGAGTTAGGTGTCAGTTGTGATTTTGATTTGTTTTAGTGAAATTGAGTAGCCTATCATGTTTTTATGAGTTTTAAATCGTGCTGGAGCATTGCTCGCACTGGATTTTATATTTTAACTCATATACAGAGTGCTGGAGCACTACTCACACTGAGTTTTACAAACTTGCTTTACATGACTACCGTACTAGAGTTGTGCTCGTACGTGGATTTTACTTTGATTTATGCATCCATACCAGAACATTTCTCGTACGTGAATTTAAATGGGATTTATAATTATTTTAAGTCGTACTGGAGCATTGCTCGTACGCAAATTTCATTGATTTTTATGAAATCGTGCTGGAGCTTCGCTCGCACTAAGGTTTTTCTAGTATCATGAATATGCATGGAGCCGTACTGGAGCTTCGCTCGCACAAGAATTTTATGACATGCATATGACCATGCTGGAGCCTCCTGTAGACTATGTCACAGTGAGAAGATATACTCGCACGTGTAGATTGAGACATGAGTTGGTTATCGACATGATTTGGAGTGGGATAAGACCTATGGCAAGCATCCCCAGACTGTGATATTAGGTTCATGGAGTACGTTGTGTCGTGTATGTCACACGGAGTATGCTGTACCATGTAGTCATGACTATTGTATTCACGTTACTTGATATTCTGGCGGGTAGGATTTGACCCACCTCCCGTTGCAATTGTGATACCCCGCACACCGGGATCCGTGTAGCCTGGGATCACAGGGACATAGTCCTCAATTGTTTCCATACAGTAACCTGCATGTCTCACATGATATATATTTGATTGGTCTTGTTAGACCAAGTTAGACCCGAGGGAGGGCTCGAGCCCCAATTTGTGACGATTTTCATGAAATGTTGTATTAAATGAGAAATTTATGGGTTTTTATGAGGATATTAATGATTTTAAAGATGTGTTGAATCCCTCTAGGATTGTTTTGAAGAGTTTTATTATACCGAGCATGAGAGGTTTTACATGAGATGTTTTTCATGTTTTACATGCCGATTCATGTTTTACAATATATGATATACTCATACATGACATGGTTTTAATTGCCTCATGCTCGAGATATAATTGTTTTACATGTCATGCCTTTACCAGCATGTAGATAGTATAGTTATCTACCTGCTTGCATTATTGCCTTACTAAGCAAGTTGCGCTCACCCTTTTATTTTCCACCCTACTGGGTACATTCAGTAGAAGAGAGCGACAGTAGTCTTGCATTTCAGTTATCCATTGCTTCTTATCATGACCAAGTGTACACATTCGTATAATTTTTATATCTGAACATATAAAGGCATAGTACTGTACACGGATGTAATATTGGGGATGTATTTAGTTAAAATGAATTGATATGTAAATGAAATATGGAAAATAGATGTTAAGGTAAGTAACATGACAGGAGGGACTAACATCGACTCATAACCCAACTGTTAGTAGTGAAACTGTTCACGACGGGTAAGGAAATGAAAAAGCAAAAAATTTGTAGGGGTTTTTAGGAAAAATAGGTCATGACAATCAGCCTGTGCTCTGTATGTTCTTTGGTGTGCATTACAAGCGATCACCTGCTAAGCCGCCTGAAAATAAACATGGGATTATAAAATAAAATAAACTTAAGAAGACAGAGAAGAGAGAAATGAAAAAGACAGAAGAGTACTTGCATTATTAAATAGCAGGATCGATCTTCAGGATCAGGAAAGCCCTTAAATAGTTCTGCTTCATCTCGAGGGAGAATAGTCAACCATCTCAAGCGAGATACAACTCCAAGATCATGAATCGAGTCGTTATCATTAACATATGGATAGACGACGAAATTTTGACCATAAATCGTCTTGCCACCAACCACCTAGAACTGAGAAGTGTTGAGCTCAGGGATGGGCGAAAGTGTTGGCACATCCCGCATAGCTGACTCAATATGTAAGGTCAGCCTCTCAATACGGTAAGGGCGAGCAATATCGCACTCCGCCCGATTGCTCCTGTGATATTCCTCTAAATCAAGGTCAAGAAGTGGAGCCTCCACTGCTGGCTGTTTTCCCCTGTCCCAATTTCGAGAAGTTGATCCCTCAGGACGAGATGAAGAAATATGAGAGGATCTTATCCTTCCACCTCAAGTTCGCTCCCTAGAAGAAGTCTCCCAAGCTTGATCCTGAACGAAGCTCATAGGGCGTCTACGCATGTGTGGGTGAGCGGCCTTAGTAGCACTCTCAGTCTCTGCCAGACGATCAAAAACACTTCCGAGTGGACCTGTTCCTGAGAGAAAACAAATGAAAAAGAGTTAGAGAAACCATTTAAAATAGATAATTATTCACAAATTAAAATGCAATACAAAATCACCCAAATTAAGATAATCATCAAGAAAATAGATGTTAGCTAGACTCTCGTCTGAAGGGAAGTCTAGAAAGGGGCTCCCAAAAGCCTCACCCCAACCCCAATCCAAGTCCTCATCAGAAAGATTGGTGGAATGTCCCACACATTGACCTCCTTCGAGGGAACTAAAAGGTAAAATAGGCTCAGATGCAGAAATTGGAGCCACGAGAATGCACCCCCAACCGATGGCGATTATATTTTCTTGAGTTAAAAGAGACAATAAAGTGCTCTCATCATTCGTTTGCAACTGAGAGATAAAAGGATCATATGCGTCCCTTAAGTCAAAAAGCTGACTAAGGTTAGAAGGCCCATAAAGACACCATTGAGTGAGGATGTGTAAAGTCGAAGGAATCTCGACAATAAGCCAATCAGAGGCATAGTTATGTAATTTAGATGGAGGCTTCCCAAAAAGTTTGCTACTCTGCCCCCTCCCAAAAACCTTTTGGATGCAAAAACGTGTCGAATTCCGAGCACTACGAACTCTGAAGGAGTTAAACAGTAGAATGGTATGTGTAACATTAAATCTATGGCATATAATCGTAAACATGATCACTTGTGCCCATCCATTAGGGTGAAGTTGAGAAGAGACTATGCCGTAATGATTATGGAAAGTAACTCCGAAGTCAGGTACAGGAAAATGAAATCCAAATTCTAATGAAGCTTGGTGGATGGGAACACCACTACTAACAACTTGAGGGGTGCATTCTGCATTGGTTCAGAGCCTATAGTAATATCCCTCGAGAAGAGGAAAAGCACTGCCAATAAACTCAAGATCGGACTCCTTAAGCCTGAAATAAGATTCAAAGTGTATTTATTTCCCAGTACCTTGTCTAGCTATCAGAAGTAAATTAAGTATGACTAATTAAGCGGTGACGCTGACGACTCGCGGCACTTATATATTTGCTGCAAGCTGCGTAGACTCCCGCGAATAGAACGACTCTACGGTAAATACTGCTAAAAAAATTATTAATAACAACAATAAACAAAGTGTACTTTTTCGTAAAGTTACAACTTACAAAAGAGTGGGGAGCAATTGTTAAGGATAAAAATATTCAAAACACTTAGTCTAATAAAAAATTACCACGTGGCATGAGGTATATATTTTAAATTATACACAAAAAAGGACATTTGATCCCAGGATACATACGTAATTACAGGCAGAATAAATCTCTATAAATAGGGGTTAGGTATAACTCAAAAACCTAGGTCTCTATTTGCTTACAAAAACTCTGTCGAATCCCTTTCTGACTTAAGCATCGGAATGCTTATGCAAGGAAGAACCCCTGCGTCTCTCTGATCATTCTCTTTCTTGCAGAGCTTTCAGTAGCATGTGGCATAAAAATCGAAGCGAGGATGTCAGCAATACATCATCATTTTGTTTGGCAACAACAGAAGCAAAGACCCATTGATGAAGACATTATAGAGGAAGGAATTTCAGGTGATAATCTGGAATTATTTTCCCAACGCTAAGTGGTTAACCATGCAGGAGAACATTTAATTGTGGAGGATTTTCATCAATGTGTCCAGCATGATTTTACGATATATTCTCCTGGCAGTAGCGGGCATAGGAATCAACTCTCTGTAGGGTGGTATAACAGCTGTTCTTCAGACTGGGAATATGTGTCGAATGAGGAGCTTTCAGAATAGTTAAATCTAAATTTGGTTCAGGCTTCTTGATAGACTATACTGCTGCCCATTACCGTTGCTTAACCCCTAAATCGTGCTATCGATCCCAAGCTCCAGGCCACTACGTCCTCTATACAAGGTTGCTGCGATGCCAGTGCTCACAAGCCTCACACACTCACACAAGTTCATCGCGTGAGGCCACCTGGTTTACGACGTGAACACGGATGTCACATCCAGCACAGAGGTGAGCTTTGTCTACTCTACAGTACATTGTAGGGAAGGAACGATAGGGTAGAGCACAGTGGTATTCCGCGCGATAGCAAAAAATGGAGGAAGAGGCGGCAGGGCTCAAGTGATACAGAACAGAAGTTACAGTTGCTGAATGCTGTGGTGAAGCCATTATTAGTGGCCAAAATAAAAATTGGCAATGCTATTATGGCTTCAATGATAGTTAATTCAACAGCATGCAATGATCAAGTTTTGAAGGAGGATCTCCCAAATGTGGATGCTCCATCTAGTGAATATGAGGGACTCAGCATCTGACCCCATTAGCTTAGTTGCTTATGAATCTACTAATAGAGAACTTATGCCAATAATGAGTTGCAAAGGACACAAGTAGTGATGATGATGATGATGATGATGATGATGATGATGATGATGATAACCTTCTTGGTATTAGATGAAGATATAGATACAGCTTAGACAAGCTGAGAGTGACGAACAATCAAAGGCGTGGGCAGCAGCTAATAGGGACTTGTGATGAAGCGGATAGTGGCAACGGTAACTCCATCAAAAAATGACTACAACAGCAGCCTAACTCACAGAGTAGGTCTGTTGTGATAAAGATAATGAGACAGAGAGCTACAGGGCTACTGTGATAGAGATGATGAGATAGAGAGCTGCAGAGGTTGCTGGTAATGCTGGGTAAAACCAAATTGTAAATATAGATTTGGGTGTTTTGAAGAAAAAATCTAGCCTTCTACAAAGGGAGGTAGAAAATAATTTTTGTGTTATTCCACTGGTTGACTGCTTGAAATCTGCAGTAACATGGAAAACCGAATGATCATGGTTTGCCAACCGAATAACAGTGCACTCATGAGCAAGGCAACTTGGTTTGCTGAACCATATGGCAAAAGCGTAAGTATTGTAGCCAACAGGATAAAAGCCAGCTGAGAAAGTGTTTCTTACTGATATTATAACATCTCTCGAATTCCCCACAGAAGGATATGATACTTCGTCGTTTTGACATGTTGCAAATGACGGTGGTGTAAACAGTATGATGGCATGATGCCTCTGTTCGTGTAAAACCAGAACAAAAAAAAAGAGGTGAACTGCAGTTGTTCCCAACCTTTTCACGTTTGGTTAGCTTAGAAAGTATAGAGACAAGGATGAAATCAGTAACTTCTCTCCGTGGCTGAAGATGGCGTGAAACCTGGTTGTTTAAAAACTGAATTTTAAGGGCTTTTCCAATGGATTGAGGCATAAAATAGAGGTTGCCTTGGCCTTGGTCTTGGGTGGTTGGAAACGATGAAGCAGAGAGAGTTATTGAAGCTTGAACACTCCTGCAAAAATTTATCCCCATAAACACGCAAATATATATATATATTAAGAAAAGAAATCCATACCTTAATTCTGTCTTCAACACTCTTGCAGAAAAGTATTAGTGGAGCAGAATTTGAGTTCCTTAAAATTTATGAGAGGAAAACTATGACTACTAGTCAATATATATAATTTGTTAGTTAATATATACAGTTTGACAGAAGAATTCAAGTTGAACTTCAAGTGAGGAGACCTACTTGTAATTTGTTTCTTTAGTCTCAAATTTTGTTGAAAATGTAAGACCCGAAATTGTATATATAACCTTTCTGACTTTGTGATGTACGTACAAGTTTCATTTTGTAGGAATATGCAGAAATGGACTTTAGAAAATGATGAATGTGAATAGAATGTAAAATGAGTACTGCAGCAAATGGAAATGAAGTTGCATGAGTTGCATAAAGCTTTGTACTTCCATTTGGTTTTATATTGTATACTTTTAGTTATACAATGAATGCAAACAAGTTATAATGTAAATAAAGTATGGATAGATGTCATTTTCAAGCCTTAAAGGTGATTGAATGAGAAAATGACTATGGAAGCAAAATTTATGAAGTTTGGTGTGAGTTACTGCAGAAAACTTCAGCAAAATTTAAAAAATATGAATGCCAGATCGATCTCATTGAAGGAAAGATCGATCTAGAAGAACCAAAAATGCTCTTATTCGAGCAATGGAACAGGACAGATCGATCTCCAATGGGGCCAGATCAACTGCTAAACATTCTGTGTTGAAGGAATTGATCCCCAAAAGGGCCAGATCATCTCCAAAATGCTACTGACTTGGAGAAGATCGATCTCACCCTTGAAGCAGATCGATCTCCTTAAGCTACTGACCTGGAACAGATCGATCTCATGCTTAGAGGTAGATCGATCTCATTAGGTTTGAAAGGTCAGTTTCTAGAGGAAAAGTGTAGGGCAGATTGATCTCATTGAGGGGGCAGATCGATCTCATAGAGACAATTCTATAAATATTGGACTTCTGCACTTCAGTTTTCACGGGAGAAACTATTTCATTCAAGAGCAAAAGTGTAACCTAACATTTCTACCTTAGAAAACTTTAGTTTTTGATCAGTTTTGAGTGAGATATAGTTAAGTAAAGTTTTCTGGGCAAAGAGGAGAACAACATACTTGGAAACAAGATATTGAAATCAAGGATTTCAATAGCGAGGATTTGTACCAATTTGATGAAAAAGAAAGAAAATCTCAGCTAGGTACGATTTAACACACCAAGTTAATATATGTTAAACTAGGTGTATTGATGAGTTTATTGGTATATGTATGAATTGTTAGAAATAAAAGAGTCATGAAAAATGAGCATGACCTAGTTTTGGCATGAAAATGGGAAGATGATGAGGAAATGTTGTTAACATGGATTCAATGGTGGAATATGCATGTATGGAAGATTTTAAGTTAATCTTATGAAATGTATATATTGGAAATAAGGAGAAATAAATATAGCTATATGGAAAATGTGGTATAATACCATATTGGGTGAGAATAATGAAAATGATGTGTTGAGATGAGATTTTGTAAGTAAAACGAGTATAATACGGTATACTAACGTAAATATGTATAACAGTGTCAGGACCCTTTCTCAATCCATGACTTTAACCAAAATCACTAAAAAATTTTCGCATTTTAACTTACCTTTTCTCTCTTCACTGGTTGGGCTGTGATTCGATGTCAGAGTCCTCACTTCCCACATTATCCATTTCATACATACATGTCAATATATTATTACTGACTATAACTGCTTTTATTATACATGTAAGATTATATAAAATCAAATACAAATACATTCCCCATAATATATATCGTATACATCACTGTGCTGTTTCTATGTTTAGATACACAACTATACATAAAGGTATACCTGGCGATCGATAGGAACTAGCAGTGGACTCTAGGACACTATCCCGCGATAGCTCTCGCTCTACTGACACTCTGTAGAGAGATGTAAAGAAAGGGGGGTGAGCATACAACGCGCTCAGTAAGGAAATCAGGCAAGCAAGTAGATATCAACACTATCTACTCAAAATAATGCTATGCCTTGAAAACATTATTTCCTTTACTCGCTTTAAAAGCATGTCTTGAAATATAATATATATACTTGTACAAATAAATCCCATGTACAGAAAATCATGCTTTCTTTCTCAAATGTTGGCATGTAGTGCAAAACAATGCATCGTATATAAATCATGCCTTTATGTAAATCATGCCATGTATATTTAAATGACAATAAATATGGCATCAATTGATTCACAACACAAAATCAGAGTCCGACCCATCCCTCAGGTCTGTCCGCAGTTTAAATCATTCAATCAATGTGATATATCATGTAAGACTCTGTGGTTAAAGGTAAATAGTATCCTGGACTATGATCATATCCGAAAGGTGATCCCAAGCAACACAGATCTCGGTGTGCAGGGCATCACTTACTGCAACGGGAGGGGGGTCAGTCCATCACAACTGCCAGCTATATCCTCCTCAACTCCACAACAACACACGGTACAGCGTACACCTCGTGCCACTCAGACACGATACAAAGTACACCCGTGGACCCATCCTCACGGTCAGAGTGCCTACCATAGGTCTTAGCTCTCGCACCCGTGGAATATCAACATCACAGTCAGGGTGCCTAACATAGGTCTTAGCCCTCACGCCTGTGGAAATATCATACCACATTCACAAATACCCTCATGCTGGCCATCCTCTCAAAATGTGACACTCAGTCACACAAGAATGCGGCATGAATAGGTACTATGTATATAATATCACATACAGTGTGCGCCCTCGAGTGCGACACACAGTCGACACTGCGCTCGAACACTGTTTCACATCACAAACTCAACTCTAGTGCAAGCAACCTCCAGCAACTAGGTCAATGCATAGTTCATGAATTAAAATCAAGTACGAGCAATAGCTCCCAGTACCATGCTATGCACGATATTAAATCAAGTACGAGCAATAGCTCCAGTACTATGTCAAGTATAAACCACGAAGAATCGAGAACGAGCAACGCTCCAGTACTCTGTCATGTATCTCATGTAAAACTCGAGTACGAGCTAATCGCTCCAGCACTCTGTCATGCATATATCATATAAAACTGAGTACAAGTAAAAACTCCAGTATTCTATCATGCATGTCATGGAAATCTAGTGCGTATCAAAATCCATGTCACGACCCAAACTACCCAAAAATCAGAGTTAATTTTTTTTGCGTTTTGTTATTTTTATTACTTAAATTCTTACCTGTCTTCTGATCGTGACCACACTCCACTAACAAATTGGGCTGTGCGTCAATGCCAGTCCCACCATACATTTACCATAGTACTTATTTCTTCTCCAGTCATTTATAAAATGTCTACAATATTTATACATCCCCTAGAGACACTTACAAACATGTTACTGTGCTATGCTTATGTAGATACAATATGTACAAGTGTATATACCTTATGTCGATGGGCAGCAGCGGATATCCAGAATGCAGTACTGAGTCGTCGCAACTTCAACTGGAGATTATCTGTGGGAGAAAATGAAAGGGGTGAGCACATCAAGCTCAGTAAGGCAATCCTACGAACAAGTAGGTAACCATACTACCTACATGAACGTGGTGCCATGCATAAACCACCCTTTCTCCACACATTTTAAAACAATGATATGCGTTATGATGTTATGTAAAACGCATTTGCACGAAAAATCAACATGCAATTATTACAAATCATTTCTTTCTCAATTAAAATTTTCACAATAAAGTCAGGACTTGACCCCTCCTGCGGGTGATCCTGACTCACACAAAACCATGAAAATGGTTTACATCACACGTGGGTTTGAAAAGCATGGAAATACCATCATGCAAATTTAGTTTAAAAAAACCCAGTTTAAATCATCGAAATCGTCGACATGCGAGACGAGGCAATATCTGTATAACGGCAATAACTAGGACTATGGCCATATGTGTCCTCGGGAGTTCCTCAGCTACACGGATCCTAGTGTGCGGGTTCTCACCATGATCGAGAACCGCCCGGGAGGTGGGTCAGTCCATCCCGTCAGTCTTATCCGATCCCCGGCATCCGAAGATGCTGCATCCGGAGATGCCGTATCCGAAGATACCACACGGTACATCGTACTCCATGCTACTTGCACGGTACATCGTACTTCGTGAACCCATATAATATTCTAGGTACTCCAGCCCAATTGGCCTGCTTCCCACAGAGGTTTTGTTTCTCAATACTCATGCCATGTCTCAAAACGCACGTGCGAGCCTATTAAATCAGTGACACACAGTCTACCCGATGCTCCAAGCACGGCTCATCGCATGTTCTCATAAAATCAGTGCGAGCGATGCTCAGCACTCTCATCAACTCAAATAAAACTGGCAGAGCCCGCTTTACATCCCCACAAGGCCGCCAACCTCATCCCTCACTCTCACCCCACCTAAGAGGTCTCTTGAGCCTGTTGGGCCTTTTGGCTGACTCCAAGGGCAGACAGCGCTACTCCACAAATCCGGTAAAACTAGTGTGAGCTAAGCTCAGCACTCTGTATATAAATCACATGAAAATTTTATAAAATCTGGTGCGAGTTAAACTCTAGCACCCTGTCTCGAAAAAGGCATATGAAATCTGGCGCGAGTTGTACTCTAGCACCTATGCATGTAAAACTCTAGTGCGAGCTCTCGCTCTAGCACTAATGCATGCATCACGCAAATCAAACATCGTGCGAGCTGAGCTCTAGCACGTCACATATAAATAAAACACGTAGGCGGCTCAGTTATCTCCAAATAGTTTTCACAGAAATCACATCGTTTAAGATATGCAATGCTATGCATTTTTCTTTAAAAGTGAGCCAGCCTACTCATGCATGTGTTGAAATACCTCCAGAACGAGCAGGAACCTCTTGTCCTTGCTCCTCCCAATTTTTCCTAAATTTTTAGATTTTACCCTTAACAAGGGTATTTTAGTAATTTGCCCATTCGGGGCACTAAAATTATTATTCGACCTCTAGACCCTTCAGATAAATTTTAAAGACTACATATGAATTTAAAATTTCGTAGAGTTTACCTCTAGCAGTCCGTAGAATTCCCTTACCTGGAATCGCGCACAGACTACTCTTGTCTCGATGATACCGAACCTCTCGGCCCAAGTGCTCGCCAACCAATGTACGTAACTGCATATAACCACATAATCGAGGTTAATTCAATTATCCCGATCAGTATATTGCATTTACTGATCAACTCGAAGCTATTGGGCCTTATCTACCTTATTGGGCCTCGGCCCATTTTAGCCCTTTTTATATTCATTAATTCCCTTCTTCGGGTATACCGAGCTTATATAGCTTTCTAATAATTATCGGGCTTCATTCCAATTTCATTGGATAGCCCGTATACCACTTACGGCAATTATATTACAATTCTGAATAATATTCCTTCCTACGCAAAATTAATCCATAATTCCGTAAAATAATTAAACTCGGTATTTAAAGAACTCTAATTATCGAAATTAAATTGTACTTACCCGATATGATGCGGGGTACGAGAATCAGAGCTCGATCGGCTCTCGTTCGGTCTCCGTCGTGAAGCTGCATAATTAGGTAAATCCGGATTATTTTCCATTAAAATAATATTAAATTAAATTTTCGAAATTTACCCGTAGGTCAATTTCGACCCTCGGTCAACTTACCCGAACCTCGAGTCGTCCCCGGTAAATTTCTTTCCTTTTTCCCCTTTTTCCTTCCTTTTCCTTCCTTTTCCTTTCTTTTCTTTTCCCTTTTCCTTCCTTTTCCTTCCCTTTCCTTCCCTTTTCTTCCAGCCAAACGATACCGTTTCTGCCTATTATCGTCGCCGACGTTTCCGACGGTCTCACCGGCCGAGACCGGTCTCAAAAGAACCGGCTTCTTCCCCTGAGTGCGTCGGTGCCCACCGTTTCAACCCAGACGCGGCGGTTCGTCGGGAATCAGTTTGTTTTTTCGGCGGTCTTCCTCGGCTCCGATCGGCCTGCTCCGGCCACCTGGCGGCGCGAATCCGGTACCCACGTGCTCACCGGACTCCCCTCTTCCTCTTGGCAGCTTCGTTGAAGTCGTCGGACGCCGGTGGTGCGAGAATTGGCGGTGAACGGGGTGCGGGTCACTATTTTCGGTTTTGGGTTTCTCGGGTTTTCTCTCGATTTCTCCTTTTTTTTGTTTCAATTACTTTTTTTTATTATTTTTATTTTTATTATTATTTATTTTAATTAATTTACTATTCAATAAAATACTCTATAAAATCCCAAAATATCTACACTTTCATGATTTTTATTCTACTTTAATTTATTCAATTTAAATTTAATTTATTAATTTTATTTTTCTCTAAATTTCGATATTATTTCTTCGCGTTTTTCGAGATATAGTCCCGGTAATTTTTCCGGTATTTTTAAAATTTTTGAATCTTGATCAATTGACCCAAAATTTATAATTTCCTTATTATTGATCAAGATATCTTACATCCTTATTTTTAATTAAAATTTTCTTATCGTCCTAATACCGGGTTTTGGTATTTTTACCATTTTACCCTTGCTCTTGTTTCGGAATTAATTTAACTTGACCTTCCTTCATACATCCCCCATATTTTCTTATTTAATTTTCGTATTTTAAATTAAATTCGGGTCTTACAACTCTCCCCCACTTAAAGAATTTGGTCCTCCAAATTAGAACCAAGTCATGTGAGTCCATATACAACTCCGGGTACATCGATCGTATCATACTCTTAAATTCTTATGTAACCTTCTCCGGAGTGCATTACTACCAAAGGACTTTAATTAGGGAGATTATCTTAAACCTCAATACTTTCTCTTTCCTGTTTAATGCCCGAATCAACTTATCGATATACTTATATTTTCATTATGCTGAACTGTTGGATCTCATATCCTATCACCTATGCTGGATTCTGAATAGTATTCCCGAAGCATCAAAAGCTGAGACACATTGTGGGTGCCTGTTAATTCAGGTGATAACATCAACCTACAGGTCTTATCTCCCACTCGTCCAATCTCTCAAAATATTCCATCCAGCGCAACTCAATTTACCTTTTTCCAAAAGCTCACTATGTCCTTATTCTCTTAGGACAAGAAACCTTTTAACCATACTAATTCACCAAGGGTGAATTCTAATACTTGTCTATCTGCTCTGAGGTGTTCTTAATCTCTCATCCTTAACTAAACATCCTCAGAGACTTATTATCTAAAGTCGAAATTAATTCTGTTCTGTCACCCACTTTTCTTATCCAATTTGGGGAACAACCCCTACAGTCATACACTGCCTCATATCTTGTTATCCCGATACTCAAGTGGCAACTGTCGCTATTGGCGAATTCAATTAGAAATCAACTAATCATTCTAGGAGCTTATAAAATCAAGGGCACACGCTTTCATCGGATCCTCCAGAACCTGTACAGTCCTCTCTGACTGACCATCTGTATGAGGATGGAAAGCTGTGCAAATATTTAGTCGGGTTCCCATAGCTTCCTAAAATATCCTCAGAGGTGGAAAATGAAGCGGGAATCCCTATATGATGCCATGCTCACTGGAACACTACTTAATGTTCCACAATCTTCCTTACACATAAATCCTCATATACACTCTGAGTATTTAGGGATTTCATAACCAAAAGGTGGGTAGACTTAGTCAATTTGGCGACTATCATCCAAATAGCCTCGTAATTCACCCGGGTCCTCTGTAACCCATCACGACATTCATGGAGACTTGCTCTCATTTTCGCGCCGTGTCGATATAGGTAGGTGCTGCAATAACTCTGCAGACTTTTAATACTCTACCTTACTTTGCTGACACACTAGGCACTTTTTTTTTTTTTTTACAATTTCTACCATGTCTCTTTTCATATCTGACCCTGACCACCCATACCCTTTTCGAGATTTCATATATATTCTTTACTTTCCGTATGCACCGTATATCCCGAAGAGTGAGCTTCTGACAACATTACTATCTCATCAACTGTGGTCCTGGGGAGCACTCATACTATCTCGGAACCTCTATAAATCATTATCGTATTCTGTGAACTCTGTCACTGTACCCTTCTGAATCTGACCCAAACTATCAACATCGTGCCGATCATCACGCTAAGCCTGTCAAATCCGGGCACTCTCATCCGGTTCTAATCTCAGGCTAGCTATCACATAATCATACCAATCACTGTCATCATCATAAGGGATCATATCACTACCGAGGTTCACAACTGCTCTAACAGCTCACGCTCCCTGACCATCATATGTAATACCATCCCGAGGCTCTTTCTACTCAAGACATCAGTCATCACATAGCCTTTCCTGGGTGGTACAATTTTCACAATCACAATCTCTCAGAAGCTCTAACCCACTATGCATTCTCATATTGGTCTCTTTCTGTGAAAATAGATACTCGGGCTTTATGATCAGTGCATATCCATAATTTCTCACCATGTACATAATAGTACCATATCCTCGGTACAAATACTGTTGCTACCAAATTTAAATCATGGGTATCTTCCCATTATACATCAATACACAGCTCATTCATAATTTTGAGGTATCCATACTCACTGAGAACCTCTTGAGCTGTTGGGTATGGTGAAATTAATCACGGTGGTCAATTCATACTTCATTACACCAAAATTCACGTCACATCTATCATCTTATTTATCATCTCATTCCAAGACCACGTTTTCTTAGTTAAACGTGTCAACCAAGTAGACCATATTGAGAATCTCGCAACAACCCATTTGTAAAAGCCATTTCCCAACTGTTGCTTTATAATTTACCCTGGATTTTAATTACGCCCGACATATCATCGATAATGACGATTACAAATCGGTCCAATCCTTGACTTATCCACGCATGAGCGTATAAGATCCTTCAAAATCGCTTACGTTTTCAGGTACTAACCTGCGTCATTTCCTTTTCTCATCTTAACGGCTCTTATTAAATTTTTCTATGTTAACCTTTATGATTTGTCGAATTTTAATATTCTTATCGTCTTAGTAAAGGTATCCTAATGCTAAAGATATTTATTACGATGATCGATTTCCCGTTATAGGTTATATATATATATATATATATCTAGACGCTGTCAAGTCTTCAGGCGGGGAGGTATTTTGAAATACCTTTATTAACCTTTAGACTTAACCACAACTACGTTATATCTCAGTCTATGTGGTCACAATTTATATTCGCCACTAATTGCTTAACCTCAATTATTTCGCATATTAAGGGTATTCCTTACCTAGCATATGTCTCTTACTCCAATACATCTTGTATTTAGGATCTATCTTATCTCAAAGATTATCTCCTTTCGTATATTAATTATAATGAAACTCTTATCATTATTCATTCCGTGAGTACCATCCTTTACTCCTTTAACTTCAACTGTCGCACCCCTTTTTATTACTTAAAATCTCTATATCCATATTCCGTTTATTAATCCTCCTCTATTGGGTACTCATTTATTAATATTGTGCCCAATGATGTAGGCATTCATGCCTTTTACTCACTTATATGCAAATGAAGGCGGTATGAATAAATGTGTGGTACCAAGATCAATGAACATATGTACTTCATTATTCATAACAAGTGTGGTATCTTACACCACATCCATGAAACATCAATAGTGTCCTGGTCCAAGACATCCTTTCGCCTTCGTCCAACAACTTACTTTCCTTTCTCTTTTCGGCTATGGCCTCCCTTTTCGTTCAGCTATACCAACGAAGTTTTTCTCTGTCTCTTTACTTTTCTGTGGGGCGATCTCGCCCAATTCTGTTCAAATCAAATCAATGGTCCGTCTTTACCACACTTAACGGCCATTTTCATCAATACCGTGTAGGTATAAACCCTCCTTCCGTGGTATCCACCACACATCTCACACTGCTTACAGTGCTTACACTGCTACACTGCTTCGTAGCAGGTCGGGGTCCTCCAAATCACAATGTCCCTCAAGAGTGCCAAAATTGGATGCACTGAGGCCTTACCAATTATCTTAGTCCATTACTCGTCAAATCAGATCTTTTACCAATTACCATTTCCCATTTTAACATCTCTGCCATTTCTCGATTCTCTTTTCTGTCTCTATTTCAGCCCTCACTACCTTTCCCAATCTCAGAGGCGTGCAATTCATGTTCTTATTTACCCAACTGTAAATCTGCGCACTGCCTCGGTATAGTAATATCTCACGAGCTAATCAGACTCTAACTGACAATATGAGCCCTTCCATAAACTTTTAGACATCTCGACTGTCACTGTTCATGTGTCGAGGTAATATCTGTCCAAGAATATAACTGAGTTTTCATACTCATAATTTATACTCTTCAATAAATCAAATCCTCTGGGTCAGAGTAAGGACTTTTATCCATAATTTCCTTTAAGTCATGACCGAGATATCATATCATCATAATACATCTATAAATATTTCTCATCTTAACTCTTAAGATAGGTCGAGCGGGTTTCAATCACTGCTCCGCTGCGCCCTCGAATCTCATTCGTAATCTGAGCAATTAGCTCCTCAAAATAATCTCCACACTCCGCTCCGATCTCGCGAAAGGTGTCTCAATACTATCCGATCACTCTGTCGGACTCTGTGAGGCAAGCTCAACATTAGCCTCTATTTCAATTTCATCCTGATTTTCATAAGTCAACTCAGCACGACTTAGCAGACTCAGGTCTACCTATACGACCTCTGCCTCGTGCACTATCTCATCTAACGCGACTCATATTAGGCATTCCTGCATTCTCAACCATTTTTTAGTTAAAGCCCATCTCGATATACACTATTGTATCTAACCAAGCACAGTAACACGGGGATGTAATTCCTAATTACTGACACTGACACACTTCAGACCAATTGCGCTCTGATACCATAATAATTGTCACGACCCAAACTACCCAAAAATCAGAGTTAATTTTTTTGCGTTTTGTTATTTTTATTACTTAAATTCTTACCTGTCTTCTGATCGTGACCACACTCCACTAACAAATTGGGCTGTGCGTCAATGCCAGTCCCACCATACATTTACTATAGTACTTATTTCTTCTCCAGTCATTTATAAAATGTCTACAATATTTATACATCCCCTAGAGACACTTACAAACATGTTACTGTGCTATGCTTATGTAGATACAATATGTACAAGCGTATATACCTTATGTCGATGGGCAGCAGCGGATATCCAGAATGCAGTACTGAGTCGTCGCAACTTCAACTGGAGATTATCTGTGGGAGAAAATGAAAGGGGTGAGCACATCAAGCTCAGTAAGGCAATCCTACGAATAAGTAGGTAACCATACTACCTACATGAACGTGGTGCCATGCATAAACCACCCTTTCTCCACACATTTTAAAACAATGATATGCGTTATGATGTTATGTAAAACGCATTTGCACGGAAAATCAACATGCAATTATTACAAATCATTTCTTTCTCAATTAAAATTTTCACAATAAAGTCAGGACTCGACCCCTCCTGCGGGTGATCCTGACTCACACAAAACCATGAAAACGGTTTACATCACACGTGGGTTTGAAAAGCATGGAAATACCATCATGCAAATTTAGTTTAAAAAACCCAGTTTAAATCATCGAAATCATCGACATGCGAGACGAGGCAATATCTGTATAACGGCAATAACTAGGACTATGGCCATATGTGTCCTCGGGAGTTCCTCAGCTACACGGATCCTAGTGTGCGGGTTCTCACCATGATCGGGAACCGCCCAGGAGGTGGGTCAGTCCATCCCGTCAGTCTTATCCGTTCCCCGGCATCCGAAGATGCTGCATCCGGAGATGCCGTACCGAAGATACCACACGGTACATCGTACTCCATGCTACTTGCACGGTACATCGTACTCCGTGAACCCATATAATATCTCTAGGTACTCCAGCCCAATTGGCCTACTTCCCACAGAGGTTTTGTTTCTCAATACTCATGCCATGTCTCAAAACGCACGTGCGAGCCTATTAAATCGGTGACACACAGTCTACCCGATGCTCCAAGCACGGCTCATCGCATGTTCTCATAAAATCAGTGCGAGCGATGCTCAGCACTCTCATCAACTCAAATAAAACTGGCAGAGCCCGCTTTACATCCCCACAAGGCTGCCAACCTCATCCCTCACTCTTACCCCACCTAAGAGGTCTCTTGAGCCTGTTGGGCCTTTTGGCTGACTCCAAGGGCAGACAGCGCTACTCCACAAATCCGGTAAAACTAGTGCGAGCTAAGCTCAGCACTCTGTATATAAATCACATGAAAATTTTATAAAATCTGGTGCGAGTTAAACTCTAGCACCCTGTCTCGAAAAAGGCATATGAAATCTGGCGCGAGTTGTACTCTAGCACCTATGCATGTAAAACTCTAGTGCGAGCTCTTGCTCTAGCACTAATGCGTGCATCACGCAAATCAAACATCGTGCGAGCTGAGCTCTAACACGTCACATATAAATAAAACACGTAGGCGGCTCAGTTATCTCCAAATAGTTTTCACAGAAATCACATCGTTTAAGATATGCAATGCTATGCATTTTTCTTTAAAAGTGAGCCAGCCTACTCATGCATGTGTTGAAATACCTCCAGAACGAGCAGGAAACTCTTGTCCTTGCTCCTCCCAATTTTTCCTAAATTTTTAGATTTTACCCTTAACAAGGGTATTTTAGTAATTTGCCCATTCGGGGCACTAAAATTATTATTCGACCTCTAGACCCTTCAGATAAATTTTAAAGACTGCATATGAATTTAAAATTTCGTAGAGTTTACCTCTAGCAGTCCGTAGAATTCCCTTACCTGGAATCGCGCACAGACTACTCTTGTCTCGATGATACCGAACCTCTCGGCCCAAGTGCGCGCCAACCAATGTACGTAACTGCATATAACCACATAATCGAGGTTAATTCAATTATCCCGATCAGTATATTGCATTTACTGATCAACTCGAAGCTATTGGGCCTTATCTACCTTATTGGGCCTCGGCCCATTTTAGCCCTTTCTATATTCATTAATTCCCTTCTTCGGGTATACCGAGCTTATATAGCTTTCTAATAATTATCGGGCTTCATTCCAATTTCATTGGATAGCCCGTATACCACTTACGGCAATTATATTACAATTCCGAATAATATTCCTTCCTACGCAAAATTAATCCATAATTCCGTAAAATAATTAAACTCGATATTTAAAGAACTCCAATTGTCGAAATTAAATTGTACTTACCCGATATGATGCGGGGTACGAGAATCAGAGCTCGATCGGCTCTCGTTCGGTCTCCGTCGTGAAGCTGCATAATTAGGTAAATCCGGATTATTTTCCATTAAAATAATATTAAATTAAATTTCTGAAATTTACCCGTAGGTCAATTTCGACCCTCGGTCAACTTACCCGAACCTCGAGTCGTCCCCGGTAAATTTCTTTCCTTTTTCCCCTTTTTCCTTCCTTTTCCTTCCTTTTCCTTTCTTTTCTTTTCCCTTTTCCTTCCTTTTCCTTCCCTTTCCTTCCAGCCAAACGATACCGTTTCTGCCTATTGCCGTCGCCGACGTTTCCGGCGGTCTCATCGGTCGAGACCGGTCTCAAAAGAACCGGCTTCTTCCCCTGAGTGCGTCGGTGCCCACCGTTTCAACCCAGACGCGACGGTTCGTCGGGAATCAGCTTGTTTTTCCGGCGATCTTCCTCGGCTCCGATCGGCCTGCTCCGGCCACCTGGCGGCGCGAATCCGGTACCCACGTGCTCGCCGGACTCCCCTCTTCCTCTTGGCAGCTTCGTTGAAGTCGTCGGACGCCGGTGGTGCAAGAATCGACGGTGAACGGGGTGCGGGTCACTGTTTTCGGTTTTGGGTTTCTCGGGTTTTCTCTCGGTTTCTCCTTTTTTTTGTTTCAATTACTTTTTTTTTATTATTTTTATTTTTATTATTATTTATTTTAATTAATTTTCTATTCAATAAAATACTCCATAAAATCCCAAAATATCTACACTTTCATGATTTTTATTCTACTTTAATTTATTCAATTTAAATTTAATTTATTAATTTTATTTTTCTCTAAATTTCGATATTATTTCTTCGCATTTTTCGAGATATAGTCCCGGTAATTTTTTCGGTATTTTTAAAATTTTCGAATCTTGATCAATTGACCCAAAATTTATAATTTTCTTATTATTGATCAAGATATCTTACATCCTTATTTTTAATTAAAATTTTCTTATCGTCCTAATACCGGGTTTTGGTATTTTTACCATTTTACCCTTGCTCTTGTTTCGAAATTAATTTAACTTGACCTTCCTTCATACATCCCCCATATTTTCTTATTTAATTTTCGTATTTTAAATTAAATTTGGGTCTTACAATCCAGCACTAATGTTATGTGGAAAACATATGAAATCCAGTGCGAGCTGTGCTCTAGCACGATTCATTCTCACATAATATGATAGATGGCCATTTAAAAGGGATTGTTTATAAAACATCAAAATCAGCACTATAAAGTGTGCTTAAGTCACATCAACCTTAAAATCATTAGCCCATCTATTTATTTTCATGCTAAACAGCAGTTAAACACTCACAATAATAGTTTCCATGCTTTTCGTAACTTTTCACAAAAGTTGACTTTTTGACTAACTAGGGGCAAAATCGTAATTTGCCACTATCGGGTCGCAATAATTATTATTCACTTTCTCTGACCCTCAGAGTTTTTAAGTGAATGTAAAAGCAGACGAAAATTACGTGCAGGTATCTCTAACTACTCGCAAAAGTCCCTTACCTCGGATCACGTCAAGTGACCTCACTTCCTCGGTGCTGCTCAATCTCGCAGTCCGATCAGCTCTCAATGTAAACTCCGGAGCTGTAAATAACCATTCCTCAGGTTAATCAAAATTTTCCTACTGTATTACACATTAATACAGTCTATTTTCCCTTAATGGGTCTTAAAATCCTTAATGTGCCTAACTAGGCCTTATGTCCATTTTCATTTTACTATTTACTTTTGTTGGGCCTATTGGGCTTGTGGGGCCCACCAACTCTTATTGGGCTTGTCCTAGGCCTATTACACCCTATTGGGCCTAAAAATTTTGGGCTTGGCCCATTGGGCCTCTCGGTCACATACCATGGCCGAGAGCTACCCATGCCTCGGTTTTACCATGGCATGCCATCCATGCCTATTACCTAGCCATTTTCACTTAGGCATTTTCACAAACACTTGGTAGGCAACATTACCAATCATCATATAGTTCATTTAGGCATTTTATCAAACACCTTGATTGCCAACAAATTACATGTATTATTTAATCAATTTGATTAATTCTAATTACACCATTAACATTAATACATGTACACTAATCCATTTATGTCTTAAAATCATATTGACATAATTTAATATCCCATTGATCACTCTCGGCCTAACCCATTTCATGGTGATTTAATATCTTTCAATGCTTAAAACATACATCAACATACTTGAAATTATTCATACATTAACATATATGAAATTGGAAATTAGAAAATATACCAATTGTTGTGTTCACCCTTTGGCCGAAACTTTGGAGGCTCTCAGTTTGCACTCTATGGCTCCTTGATAGCCAATTCCAACATATGTCAATCTCCTTTCAATTTGGAACAACTTCTATGAAGAATGCAAGTTCCAAATATGCCCAATTTCTAGTGATTTCTAGTGAGAGAAAGCTTGGATAATATGTTTCAATGGTGTTTTCTTCTAGCCGGATTTGGTGTGATGAAGATGACAATGGTGTGGCTGAATTTATAAGCCATATACTTAGCCATTAAACTTTACTTTTCATCCATTATGCTTGACTTTCCAAACCTTAGCCATGAGTCACCTTATGAGTCACCTTATGAGTCATAGTTAACTTTAACTATGGTTAGATATTTATCTCATGGGCTTTTCCATTTGGGCTTCTCGGTTTGGGCTTTCCTAATGGGCTTTCGGGCTGAAATTTTTACTATACCTCGGGCCTTTAATTGTCTCAAAATTTAGCCGATCAATTGGTCCAACAATTCGGTCTATAGGACCTAAGAAATTCGATATACGTTTAGTATACCTTAATGGGCTTTAAAATTTTCACCTTAGGCCCATTACGTTTTTAAACATTAAATTTATTTTGAAATCCTTCTGAATAAATTTTCCTTACTTTCGGGGATGATTATCTTGTATTCTGGCCAAGAATATTTTTCCCCAAATTTTTCTCCATACTTAGGTTAATTTTTAACCATGATTAGTCAACTATGGTAAAAGTCCACTTTCTTAACTATAGTTGACTTTTTCCTTAACCATTGACTAAGTTGACTTTTTTTTCAAATTTTGAAAGTGTCATATCTTATGTCTTACACTCTCGTCTTTATATCCCAACCGCTCCCGGTGGATAATTTCACCCGAAACTCCTTTTCTTGCCAAAAAGGTTCATTTTACCCTTTTTAGCTTTACACTCATTTTGTATGTACGAGTCTAAATCAAGCTGACTTTTCTTCATGAGCTCTTTACGCTCTCTTATTTTAAGTTCTTATTTTCAGTCAGAATGATTTAGAATAACTCGGTTTAGCCTGTGATACCCATCGCTCACATTAGGCCTTTTTATGTAGCTTTTGCGTATTAATTCATTTCAATAACACTTTAAGTCTAGTAAATACTCTTCTTATGATTCAACTATAATTACATAGTGTTCATACACATAGGAATCATAAGGTACAAGCTACAAAGATCTGGGTCTGACAAACAGCTTCAAAAATCACATTAGAAACTGATCGGACTACAAGAGTGAACAAGACCGAGGAAGTGAGGTCACCTAACGTGATCCGAGGTAAGGAAATTTCGTGAGTAGCTAGAGATGGCTTCACGTATTTTGAATAGCATTTCGATATTATATGTTATATAAATTCCCATGAATAGGCATGATGTTATTATAAAGACAAAAGAGGATAATTGTGTTTTATCCAAAACTAGGGTGAAAATACCTTAGAAGCCTATTATGACTAAGAGTCATGAGTTTGCATGATAGAACGGCAATTGTTTTCATGTATATACGAAAACATGCACATTTGAGTGCTTATTTGATTTCATTAGGTGAAATATGATTTGAAATGCCATCTATCTAGTTTTGTGTGAAAACCATAAGTGCTAGAGACTACTCACACTATATTTTGAGATATGCATCACATAGTACTTGAGTGTTTACTCGTACTACATTTTAATGCGATTTATGCATATTTAAGTACTAGGAGCATTGCTCGTACTCAGATTTTGATTGATGCATTATAGAGTATTGAGAGCTATGCTTATACTTAGTTTTACATGAGTACTGGGAGCTTTGCTCGTACTCAGATTTCATATATTATACATTATAGAGTATTGGGAGCTTTGCTCATACTCATGTTTTATATAACCTAGTGCTGGGAGCATTGCTCACACTAGAGATTGTGATATTGGGATGTGGTCGTGTTGGGAGTTTTACTCACACGTATCGGATTTGAAAAGAGCATGGAACAGTCGTGTTGGGAGCTTGTGCTGATTGTGTGTCTCACTGATATATATATATGGTCACACGTGTAATATTTTGAGATATGGTAGAGGGCTATCGAAATAACCCATAGTATGAGGCCTAAGACTCATGGCGATCATCCCGACTATGAGGTATATCCAAGGTTTAAGGACTAAGACTCATGGCGAGCATCCTACCTTGAGATAGGGTCCATGGAGTACTGTGTACCATGTATGTCACATGGAGTACGTTGTACCGTGAGTACTTGATGTACTATGATAGGATTGGTTAGCAGTGAGAGCGGGATCCAATAGGATCTGGTGAGCTCCGGGATTAGGTCCACAATTGAGTAGAGAGCTGACGATAGAGATTTGATCCACCTCTTGTTATAGCCATTGTGAGTCCTCGCACACCGAGTACTCTGTTACCTGGGATCACGAAAAATGAGTTATGATCATACACTCGAAACATGTAGTCACATATCTCCTTTCGTGCTAATTGAATTTCTTGAATGAATTACCACATGGTTTTATGATATAAACATGTGAGTTTGTGAATTGTAAAAAGGGTAACCCGAGGGATGGGTGAGGCCCAGATTTCTATGTTTTTAAACATGATGAATACCATATGATTTTGATTTAAATGAATGGTAAGATAAATGTGATTTGTGTGAAATTACATGAAAAATGTAGTGTTTTGCATAAAAATGCTAAGGTTGATAAACTAGCATATTACCAGTTTTATAACTGATGTTTTGTATCTATATATATATATATATATATATTGGATAAAGCTTTGTGAGAGATGCATGTTATAGATACAAATATGGTAAGGAAAAAATTTCGAGGCATAAGCATTGTATTTTGTAGATAGTACGGTTATCTACTTGCTTGCCTGATTTCCTTACTGAGCTGTGAGCTCACCCCCCTTATTATTTCCCCTTTTTCAGAGCATCCATAGTAGGTGGACACGGCTGAGGACTGACATTCCCTGATTTTCGTTGGATATCCATCTTGCTAGAGGTATACACACTCAAACATTTTATACTGAATAGTGTAAGAGCACAGTTATGTAAATTAATGTACGGTCGGGATGTATATGTACAAATAATGATCTTTATGTACAAGAGTTATATTATAAAAGAATAGTAAAGTCTATACATGTTATGAATGAGTGTGAATGGGTGACTAATATCGAATCACAGCCCAACGTTTGATGTGAGAGATGACAGAAGAAGAGGTAAGTGAAATGGGAAAACTTTATGATGATTTCGGTAGGTCATGTGTAGGAGAAGGCCGCGATAGAAATGGTATCAGAGCAGTGTTGGTCTGATGTGAATCGATATTAGTAATTAGGAAAATATACGTCCACATAGTATTGTGGTTTGTTCAGTTACAATTATGTATACAAGATGGGAATCAAGCTAATTAATGATTATGAATGTAGGGATTTAGCCATTATTGTCATTACATTTCTACCATGATGAGGTTGTGCGCAGGGCGCAACTCTATGAACAAGATTATGAGAGGAATGCCTCGGAGTTTAAAATAGCAGGAAAAGGTAGAGATAGAGACAGAAAGAGGTTGGTGAGTGACAATGCTCGAGGTTTCGGATATCGGGGAGGGAGGAGACTCTTCGGTAAGAGGCCAAAGATTGAGGGAGTACGGGAAAAGATTGTGAGATTTCCTTCATACCCAGCTATAGCTCCAGCTAGAGGAGTTGTGATTGGAGGATAGAGGCCTATCACAGAGCAGTGCAGTAGATGTGGTAGATTTCATGGAGATAGACCTTGTCCTGTTTCTAGTGGTATATGCTTCAGATGTGGAAAGCCATGACACATGGCCAAAGTTTGCCAAGAGGTCATTAATATTGCCCCATAGAAGAGTAAGGAGCTTGAGAGAGCTCCAGCTGATACGTCTGCTCTGAGGAGGAGAGCAATTACGGAAGAGAAAGGAAAGCAAGTTATGGGACGAGGGTGAGTGCATGCCTTAGACCAGGGGACAGTCGATGCTTCTTCTGATGTGATTAGAGGTAACATCCTGATATATAAATTAGAAGCACATGTTTTAATTGATCCTGGTGCCACACATTCATTTGTATCGACTTCCTTTGCATATAAGCTAGAAAAGCATGTAGAGCGTACACCTTTGAGAAGGATGATGTTGATTAGTACTCCTATGGGTAATAGTCAGCTAGTGAAGTATGTGTTAAATGATTGTAAGCTGAAAATAGGGGAAAAGAACATGACAGCCAATCTAATACTGTTAAGCATGAGTTATTTTGATGTAATCTTAAGAATGGATTGGTTATCATCCAACCATTCTGTTTTAGATTGTTATGCTAAGACAGTTATGTTTCCTAACCCTGAAAAATATGTTGTAAAACTTGATGAAAAGAAATAAAGTAGTGGTTATGATTTCAATTGATAATGTACTATGCTGACTGGAAAATGAATATGTCAAAGGTTTCATTACGTACATGGTTGGTACGGATAAGGTACATCCAGAGTTGAAAGATATTCCTATGGTTAATAAATTCCCATATGTCTTTCCGGATGAATTACCAGGGTTGCCACCAGACAGAGAGATGGAGTTTTGTATAGACTTGGTGCCTGGTACTGAACCTATATCAAAACCACTGTATCGCATGGCTTTAGTTGAGCTGGAGGAGCTCAAGAGACAATTACAAGAGCTGTTGGATAGGGGTTTCATTAGACCGAGTGTTTCACCGTGGGGAGTACCGGTGTTGTTTGTAAAGAAGTTGGAAGCCTCTGATTGTGCATAGATTACCGATTTTTGAATAAGGCAACCATCAAGAATAGATATCCTCTTCCACGCATTGATGATCTGTTGGATCAGCTCTAGAGAGTGCAGGTTTTTTCTAAGATTGATCTGAGGTCTGGGTATCATCAGCTGAGAGTAAGGAGGGAGGATATGCCCAAGACAGCATTTAAGACCCGATATGGCCATTATGAATTCTTAATTATGCCATTCGGACTGACGAATGCTCCCACAGCTTTCATGGCTTTGATGAATGATGTGTTCAAGCAATATTTGGATCAATTTGTTATCGTCTTTATAGATGATATCTTGGTATATTCTAAATTTGAGGAAGAGCATGAGAAGCACCTTAGGATTGTATTGCAGACCTTACGAGAGCAGAAGCTATATGCTAAACTCAACAAGTGTGATTTTTGGTTGTCATAAATCTCATTTTTGGGACATGTTGTGTCGAAGGATGGTGTATCAGTGGATCCATCCAAGATTGAGATTGTAGTTCAGTGGGAACAGCCGAAGACAGCCACCGAGATCAGAAGTTTCTTGGGTTTAGCAGGATATTATTAGAGATTCGTAGAAGGATTTTCGAAGTTAGCTACTCCGTTGACACGTCTCACTCGGAAAGGTGTAGCATTTATGTAGGATGAAGATTGTGAGAAAAGTTTTTTAGAATTGAAGAGTCGATTGACTACTGCTTCGATTCTCATTATCCCTACCAGCTCAAGAGGATTTTCAGTGTATATGGATGCTTCGCATCAGGGACTGGGCTGTGTTTTGATGCAAGATAGGAAGGTAGTTGCTTATGGATCCAGATAATTGAAGGATCATGAGGAGAACTATTCGACCCATGATTTAGAGTTAGTTGTAGTAATGTTTGCGTTAAAGGTATGGCGCTACTACTTGTATGGAGAGAAATTTCAGATATTTACCGACCACAAGAGCCTTAAGTATCTGTTCTCACAAAAAGAATTAAACATGAGACAGAGAAGATGGCTAGAGCTTTTGAAGGACTATGATTGTGAGATACTTTATCATCCAGGTAAGGCTAATGTTGTAGCAGATGCTTTGAGCAAGAAGAGCCTTGGGATGGTATCATATATGATGGTCAAGGAACATGAGTTGCTAAAGCAGTTTGCTAGCCTTAGTTTGGATGTTATGCCTTCTGACATGCATATGGACTATGTGATTGCTAGTCTACGTATAAAGCTGGATCTGTTGGACAAGATCAGATAAGCTCAGCAGACTGATCCGTATTACATTGACATGAGAGGTCAAATACAGAAGGGCACAGAGACGGACTTTGAGATAAGTTCATATGGACTTCTGAGGTTCAGAGGCAGATTGTGTGTTCCCAAGGACCCAGAGCTCAAAAGACTTGTATTGACGAAAGCTCATTCTGTGAAGTATACGCTACATCCGGGGAGTAACAAGATGTATCAAAATCTTCAAAAAGTGTGCTGGTGGTCAGGTATGAAGAGAGATGTGGCAAACTTTGTGGCGAGATGTCTTGTATGTCAACAAGTGAAGGTAAAGCATCAAAAACCTGCAGGGTTATTGCAGCCTCTACCTATACCTACATGGAAATGGAAGCATATCACCATGGATTTCGTGATGGGTTTATCGAGGACCCAGAGGAATCACGATACTATATGGGTGATAGTTGATAGACTGACGAAGTCAACCCACCTTCTAGTATGAGAGCTACCGATACTCTGAGTTCATTTACAGAGTTGTATGTATGCGAGGTAGTGAGGTTACATGGTATTCCAGTGAGCATTGTTTCGGATAGGGATTCCCACTTCACTTCCCATTTTTAGGAACAATTCCAGGAAGCCATGGGAACCCAGTTGAGATTGAGCACCGCCTATCATCCTCAGATAGATGGTCAATCAGAGAGGACTATACAGACTCTGCAGAATATGTTGAGAGCGTGTGTACTGGATTTTAGAGGCTCCTGGGATAATCATTTGCCACTAGCCAAATTTGCCTACAACAATAGTTATCATACGAGTATCGGGATGGCACCATATGAGGCTTTGTATGGTCGTAGATGTCGTTGACAGGAAAATATTTGCTCTTTTTTTGGTTACACAAGCCTCTAAGAATGTCTGGATGATTGTTGAGAGATTGAGGACAGCTCAGAGTAGACAAAAGAGTTATACTGACAAGAGACAATGACCACTTGAGTTCGCAGTTGGTGAATTGGTATTTCTAAAGGTTTCTCCTTCCAAGGGTATAGCGAGATTTGGAAAGAGAGGTAAGTTGAGTCCTCGCTACATTGGACCCTTTGAGATACTGGACAGAGTGAGAGATAGGGTATATAGATTGGCTTTGCCACCAGATTTATCGGGAGTGCACAATGTCTTCCACATTTCGATGTTGAGGAAGTATCATCCAGATCTAACATGTGATTCGGTATGAGCCATTGGAGCTTAAAGATGATTTGACAAATGTAGAGAAATCGATACAGATACTGGATAGAAAAGAGAAAGTCTTGAGGAATAAGACTATCGGGTTAGTGAAGATTCTCTAGCAGCATCACACTTCAGAAGAAGCTACTTGGGAGCTAGAGAGTCTGATGCGAGAGAGATATCCCCATTTGTTTGTAAAGTAACTTGGTTCTAATTTGCAGGACCAAATTTCTTAAGGTGGGGAGGATTGTAAGACCCGAAATTGTATATGTAACCTTTATGACTTTGTGATGTACATACAAGTTTCATTTGATAAGAATATATAGAAATGGACTTTAGTAAATGGTGAATGTGAATAGAATGTAAAATGAGTAGTGCAGCAAATGGAATGAAGTTGCATGAGTTGCATAAAGCCTTGTACTTCCATTTGGTTTTATATTGTATACTTTTGGTTATACAATGAATGCACACAAGTTATAATGTATATAAAGTATGGATGGATGTCATTTTCAAGCCTTAAAGGTGATTGGATGAGAAAATGACTATGGCAGCAAAATTTATGAAGTTTAGTGTGAGTTACTACAGAAACTGCAGCAAAATCTAAAAACTATGAATGCCAGATCGATCTCATTGAAGGAAAGATCGATCTGGAATTGTAAGGCCCGGTTTTATCGTAAGAGCAAAAGGGAATGAATAGAAATTTTCTAGTGCATTTAAAAATGCAAAAGGACTGAAATGGTATTCCCGAACACATACAAGGGTAAAACGGTCAAAAGATCAAAATTCGGTATAAATCGGGATAAGAAAATTTAATTAAAAATATGAGGATGAGAAATCTTGATCATTGACGAAGAAATAATTAAATTTCGGATTAAATTGATCAAGATATGAATTTATTGGAATAAGTCGAAATTTTCTTATCGAAAAATAATCCCGAATATAATCGAAAAATATACCGAAAAGGTAAAATCGGACTGATAAATTCATTTATGGAATAAATGAATAAAATAATATTTTTTTAGATATTTTTGGATTTTAATAATATTTTAATTGATTAAAATATTATTAAAAATAAAATAATAATAAAAATAATATTAAATAAAAATAAATAAATAAATGAAAAAAAACAGAAACGAAATCTGAAACGAAACAGAGAAGAAGAAATGCGAAACGAAGCAGGAAGCCGAGACCGAGGAAGAGGGTCACCGGCGAGCCACCGGCAAGGCCTAGGGGCCGACGAGGGCCTGCGAAGCAGGCCCGAAACCCGCGCAACCCACAGGCGGCCACGACGCGTGGCGAGGTGGCCGAAAAACACCAGAAAATGGGGGGAGAAGCCGCGGAAGAGGAGCCCCAATTAGCGGCCATCGGCGCCATTTTGACCCCAGCAGAGGCCCGATTTAGGAAGCCCAGGTCGTGGCACTCCGATTGGTGGCGGAATCACGTCGGGAACCGGCCGGACGGCGCCGAAATGACCAAATGGTGACTAAACTGGTCAAACCGGACTGAGCCGATCGAACCGGACTGAGCTAAACCCGTGGTCTGAACCGGGTTGAACCGGACCGGACCGGTTCAGCCAAAAAGAAAAAGGGAAAAAGAAAAAGAGAAAGAGAAAAAATTGAGAAAAATTTCAATGATTCAATCGAGTTTTGGGTAAGTTGATAAGCGGTCGAATTGACCGATTTAATTTTTGAAATATTTAATTTGATAAATAATTGACTGAAAGTTTACTCGGAAATATATTTAATTGTGTAGCTCGACAATTGGTATCAATCGAGAGCTCGAGACAACCTTGATTTACGTACTATCATGGAATTACGGGTAAGTAACCCTTATTTACGATAATTTACATCGTTATGCGTGTTGATGAATTACGGATTTAATTTTCGCATAAATGAATTAAATTCTGGAAAATTGGATAAATTGGAGTAAATACTAAATTTAGATATCTGAGAATTTAGAACAAGGCTAAATAAATTACTGATGGGCCCAATGAGCCCAATAGGCCTCGATAAAGTGTGGTAAACGGGCTTAGGGCCCATTATGGTATAAGCGGGCCCAATATAGGTAAACGAGCCCAATGATTTAAATTAAGCCTAAAAAATTGTGAAATACAATTAATTGTATTGTATTTGACCTGATGAACATTTATCCGCAGTGCCGGAGATTTGATTTGGATTCAGAGCAAATCGGACTGCGTGACGAGACATCAATGGGAAAGGTCAGACTATATAGAAAAATGAGGTAAGAGAATTGTGTGAGTAGCTTGAGGTAGCTACGCGTATTTTAATAGCTTTTCTGTACACTGAATATGTATGTATACCTTGATTATGTATAATGATCCTAAAAGTGGTTTAAATGATTTTAAGGATCAAAATAGGTGAAAAGACTATTTTACCCCTATTGAGGGAAGTTCACCTAAGGATGGTGAAAGCATGACATGCATGAAATGCATGATTTAAGTAATTTCTGATTTGAGGAATATTCTTGGTTTTTAAGCAAAACAAATCGATAGATTGGTCAACAATTGCATAAGTTTTTCAAAATAACACTACGTAAGTGTTATTGGTATTTAAATGAAATTCTTTGGAAAATGGGCCAACTATCAAGTTTATATGGAAACAGATAGTGCTGACACGTAGTTCACACTATATCTACGTTTGTGAATGTGCATAAAATGTGCTTGAGCGGTTGCTCGCACTGATTTGTGTGACATTATATGCATGAAATGTGCTAGAGCGTTTGCTCGCACTAATTTTATTGTTGAGAAATGCATGAGAAGTGCTGGAGCCTAGCTCGCACTTTGTTTTGACATGTTTTGACGTGGTATGCATGAAATGGTGCTGGAGCGATTGCTCGCACTAGTCTTTATGATTGGCGTGCATGAGAGGTGCTGGAGCCTAGCTCGCATCCATTTTTGATATAATAATTACATAAAAGCCGTGTTGCAGTGTAACTCGCACGAGATTTGATTTAATTATGCATAAAGTCGTGCTAGAGTATAACGCGCACGAGATTTGATTTACTTAAGCATTCATTTGTGCTGGAGCGTTGCTCGCACAAAATTTTATATGGTTTTATAATTCATTTTAAAACCGTACTGGAGTTTTTCTCGTACGAGGTTTTCACTGAGTTTTTATACATATCCGTACTAGAGCATTGCTCGTACGTGGATTTTACTTGAAATTATAATCAGTTTAAGTCGTACTGGAGCGCTGCTTGTACGTAAATTTTACTGATTTTTATGAAACCGTGCTAGAGCTTCGCTCGCACCAGGTTTTCTGATATCATGAATATGCATGGAGCCGTGCTAGAGCTTCGCTCGCACAGGGATTTATATTACATGCATATAGCCGTGTTGGAGCCTCCTGTAGACTATGTATCACAGTGAGATGATATGCTCACACGTGAATTCTGAGACAGAGATGATATGGGTGGATAAGACCTATTGCAGGCACCCTTAATGAGCTTGGGTTCACGGAGTACATTGTACCGTGTATGTCACACGGAGTACATTGTATCGTGGGAATTGTTGGAGTGGAGTGGCATTAGCCACGAGGCAGCAAGCCTTGCCCTCGCAATCCTGGTATTATGCTGTTCTGGAGGGTAGGACGACCCACCTCCCGTTTCAGGTGTGATACCCCGCACACTAGGTACCATGTTGCCAGGGATCACTAGGATATGGCCATAGTCCTCGATGTTACTGATATAATAAGCTGTTTGTCTCACATGATATAACTATTGGCTGTTAGACCAGGGTAGACCCGAAGGAGGGGTCAGGCCCCCGATTTGACAATTTTATGATTTCATGATTTTATGATTTGTGACCCTGAACGAAGGGTGGTTTTATAACCAAAGTTTTATAATAAATTTTAATGAATTGTTTTATGAGATGCTTAACCCCTTTGGGTTAGTTTATACTGCATTTTTAATGAAATGATTTGAATGCAGTAGCATGATGGTGTTTTCCATGCAATCATTTCAAATTCATGATTTGTTTTACATGACATGAAAGAATGCATGACTGGATTTTCTTCATGCTCATTATGATTTAATGATGTCACATAAAATGTCTGTGATGCATGAATTACATGATTTCTATATGCACAAATAGTTTTGATAAACTAAGTCATTGATGTTTGCATGACTTTGTGCTTGATGATTTTAATGAAAAGAAATGGATTTAAGGGCATGGCATTATGAGCATGTAGATAGTCGAGCTATCTACTTACTTGCATAATTGCCTTACTGAGCATGTGGTTTGCTCACGCCCCTTATTTTCCCATCTTTTCAGAGCACTCGCAATAGTTATTGAGCGGTTGAGGACTTGCATGCTTAGTATCCACTGCTTCCCATCGAGAGACAGGTATACACATTTGTATAGTTTTGTATCTAAATATGTAATGCACAGTACTGTAAACGGATATGATGTCGGGGATGTAGAGTTATAAATATCATTAGGTATGTATTAATTTAAAATCAAAAAATAGTAAACTCTGATATATGAATGTGAATATGGAAATGGTTGGTAAATAGTGAGAGGTGACTAACACTGAATCATAGCCCAACTGTGTTGTATGATGGTCACGACGAGAGAAAGGTTAAAAAAATTAAATAATAAATGAAAAAGCGAAAAATTTACTCTGATTTTTAAGTAATTTGGGTCTGACAGGAATAGCCAAAAATGCTCTTATTCGAGCAATGGAACAGGGACAGATCGATGTCCAATGGGGCCAGATCTATCTGTTAAACATTCTGTGTTAAAGGAATTGATCCTCAGAAGGGCCAGATCGATCTCCAAAATGTTACTGACTTGGAGAAGATCGATCTCACCCTTAGAGCAGATTAATCTCCTTAAGCTACTGACCTAGAACAGATCGATCTCATTAGGTTTGAAAGATCGGTTTTGAGAGGAAAAGTGCAGGGCAGATCGATCTCATTAAGGGAGCAAATCAATCCCATAAAGACAATTCTATAAATATTGGACTTCTGCACTTTAGTTTTCACGGGAGAAACTATTCCATTTAAGAGCAAAAGTGTAACCTAACATTTCTACCTTAGAAAACTTCAGTTTGTGATCAGTTTTGAGTGAGATATAGTTGAGCAAAGTTGTTCTTGGCAAAGAGGAGAACAACATACCTGGAAACAAGAGATTGAAATCAAGGATTTCAAGAGCAATGAGGATTTGTACCAATTTGGTGAAAAATGAAGAAAATCTCAACTAGGTAAGATTTAATGCACCAAGTTAATATATGTTAAACTAGGTGTATTGATGAGTTTATTGATATATGTATGAATTGTTGGAAATGAAAGAGTCATGAAAAATGAGCATGACCTAGTTTTGGCATGAAAATGGGAAGATGATGAGGAAATGTTGTTAATATGGATTTAATGGTGGAATATGCATGTATGGAAGATTTTAAGTTAATCTTATGAAATACATATATTGGAAATAGGGAGAAATAAATATAGCTATATGGAAAATGTGGTATAATACCATATTGGGAGAGAATAATGAAAATGATGTGTTGAGATGAGATTTTGCAAGTAAAACGAGTATAATACGATATATTAACGTAAATATGTATAACAACTTCAAAAATCACATTGGAAGCTAATCGGACTGCAAGAGTGAATAGAACCGAGGAAGTAAGGTCACTTAACGTGATCCAAGGTAAGGGAATTCCGTGAGTAGCTAGAGATGGCTTCACGTATTTTAAATAGCATTTTGATATTATATGCTATATAAATTCCCATGAATAGGCATGATGTTATGATAAAGACTAAAGAGGATAATTGTGTTTTATCCAAAACTAGGGTGAAAATACCTTAGAAGCCTATTATGACTAAGAGTCATGAGTTTACATGATAGAACGGAAATTGTTTTCATGTACATGCGAAAACATGCACATTTGAGTGCTTATTTGATTTCATTGGGTGAAATATGATTTGAAATGCCATCTATCTGGTTTTGTGAAAACCATAAGTGCTAGAGACTGCTCGCACTATATTTTGAGATATGCATCACATAGTACTTGAGTGTTTACTCGTACTACATTTTAATGCGATTTATGCATATTAGAGTACTGGGAGCATTGCTCGTATTCAGATTTTGATTGATGCATTATAGAGTATTGAGAGCTATGCTCATACTCAATTTTACATGATAGAGTACTATAAGCTTTATTCGTACTCAGATTTCATATATTATATATTATAGAGTATTAGGAGCTTTACTCATACTCATGTTTTATATAACCTAGTGCTGGGAACATTGCTCGCACTAGAGATTGTGATATTGTGATGTGGTCGTGTTTGGAGCTTTACTCACACGTACCGAATTTGAAAAGAGCATTAAACAACCGTGTTGGGAGCCTGTGCTGACTGTGTGTCGCACTAATATATATATATATGCTCACACGTGCAATATTTTGAGATATGGCAAAGGGCTATCGAAATAACCCATAGTATGAGGCCTAAGACTCATGACGAGCATCCTGACTATGAGATATATCCAAGGTTTGAGGACTAAGACTCATGGTGAGCATCCTACCTTGAGATAGGGTCCATGGAGTACTGTGTACCATGTATGTCACATGGAGTACGTTGTATCGTGAGTACTTGATGTACTATGATAGGACTGGTTAGCAGTGGGAGCGGGATCCAATGGGATCTCGTATGCTCCGAGATCAGGTCCGCAGTTGAGTAGAGAGGTGACGGTAGAGATTTGACCCATCTCCCGTTACATCCATTGTGAGTCCCCGCACACCGAGTACTGTGTTGCCTGGGATCACGGAAAATGAGTTATGATCATACACTAGGAACATTTAATCGCCTATCTCCTTTCGTGCTAATTGAATTTCTTAAATGAATTACCACATGGTTTTATGATATAAACATGTGTGTTTGTGAATTGTAAAAAGGGTAACCCGAGGGATGGGTGAGGCCCAGATTTTCATGTTTTTAAACATGATGAATGCCATATGATTTTGATTTAAATGAATGGCAGGATAAATGTGATTTATGTGAAATTACATGAAAAATGTAATGTTCTGCATAAAAATGCTGAGGTTGATGAACCAGCATATATATATATATATATATATATATATATAAATGCATGTTATAGATACAGATATGGTAAGGAAACAATTTCGAGACATAAGCATTATATTTTGTAGATAGTGTGATTATCTACTTATTTGCCTGATTTTCTTATTGAGCTGTGAGGTCACCCCTTTATTATTTCCCCTTTTTCAGAGCATCCACAGTAGGTGGACACGGCAGAGGACTGATATTCCCTGATTTTCGCTAAATATCCATCTTGCTAGAGGCATACACACTCGAACATTTTCTACTGAACAATGTAAAAGCACAATTATGTAAATTAATGTACGGTCGAGATATTTATGTACAAATAATGATCTTTATGTACAAGAGTTATATTATAGAAAAGAATATTAAATTCTATACATGTTATGAATGAGTGTGAATGTGTGACTAATATCGAATCACAGTCTAACGTTTGATGTGAGAGATGACAGAAGAAGAGGAAAGTGAAATGCGAAAAATTTGTGGTGATTTTGGTAGGTCATGTGTGGGAGAAGGGCGTGATAGAAAATAAACACAAAATTCAAAGGACATATGAAGCACACACCAAAAAAAAATGTTGTGCTATTAAAAAAAATCTCAAGGAATTTTGTCATAGCTAGCATGTTGTTGACGTCGATGGACTTCAAGTTTCGTACGTACTTTATGCCTAGGATGTGCACACCAATATCTTGAAGTTAGAGCATTTGTAGGCATAAAAAAATAAAATAATTAATTAATATATTAGTTAATTAAATTAAATATTTAATTAATTAATAATTCCTAATAGTTTGGTTAAAAAAGAATTAATCATTTATATTATTTCTAATTAAATTAAATTAATTAGAGATAAATCCTAGAGTGATTGAGTCCTTTTGAAACTCTCTGTCACCTAGCATTATAAATAGAAAGCTTATCCAGGGGAGCAGAACACACAGAGAAGAAAAGTCATAACCTCCTCAGAGAATTGGAAGCCTGCAGAATACTGACTGTTCTTCCAATCCATGAGAGGATAAAAAGTCACAGACCATTCTCGGAACGATCAAATCTACGAGAGGACAACAAATCACAAACCGTTTTCTCAACGATCAGCCGTGCCGCTACAAATCTATAGGAACCACAAGCCTTCTCTTGTTCCTCTCAACATCACTCCATCGGGATTAAGCGTCAAGCCCTCGAAAAATTTACTCACTCAGTCAGGATTAAGCGTTAAGAGTCAAGCCCTCGAAAAATTTACTCACTCAGTCGGGATTAAGCGTCAAGCCTTCGACAAATTTAATTATAGAGATAGAATCATAGTATTATTTTTTTGTGTAGAATTCAATACAGAGATTTGTACCCATACACTCATAAATAAATAAATAAAAATTAAATTTTCATCACCAATTCGTGTTCTAAAATTCTTAGATGCGAAATCTGTGTATACAACAGTGTAGCATGATTCAAGTCCATTGTCTCCAGTAACTGCGAACTAGGCAGTGCAACACATAGTTAGCACGCGGCTCCAGCACATTTTATATGGTACAGTTTGATAAGCAGCTCATTTTCATTAAAACAGTTCTAAACACAGTTAAGTACATAAAACAATTTAAAAAGGAGCTTGCTCATCATTTTTCGATTAAAAACCTCGCTATGCAGGACGTGGAATTTAAAAAAAGTATTGTTAAAATTTAAAACAATAAATTAAGTTGTAACGGTATCATTAAATTTTATCATGTAAGGTTAGGCTATCGTGTAAGGTTAGGCTATTTAACTAAGGCTAAAGTTCTATAATTTTCATAGCTATATAGTTGGCCTAGAATTATATCTACAGTTCAACTGTAAACAAATACGTGTAATTATCTCTAACAGCTCACAAAAATTTCCTCAGCTCGGTGGCTGATAGTAGTTCCTTTATGCCCCAGTACCATGAGTCAGTCAATCTGTTCGTTCGCTTGCTCTGGAGCCCCGGGCAAGATGCAAAGCTAGCAACACCTGTTTGTTGCTCTCGGTGCTAGCTGGAGAAAACTCTCCTTCCTGCTTGCTATGCTCGGCCAAAGGTGTAGTGTACATCATCACAACATAATCTTTAATGAGTTCATAATAAACAAGCCATATAAAATCTTCCTTGTAAGCCTTTAGAAAACAGCACATCACCGAAAGCCTCTAACAGCCATCAACAACACACATCTATCCTTTAGTTCAGAGTTTCGCAACCACCCGAATGGCTCGAAAACCCCTCTTTTTAGTGCCTCACTGTACGAGTACGACAGCACCCTAGACTACCCTGATTTGTCACTGCACCAGGAAACAATGGCCTCGGTTGGCCATTGCTTCAACTCAGCTCCACGGCTCTGACTTGTCTCTTTCCCATGCTCAACACTGCCAATTCCCGAGAGAAGACCCTTACTTTAACTCAGTTCTACTCCAATAAGGGATTTCTTATTGGTGCTAAACAAACTCGAGAGAAAGGAAAAGGTTGTCGCTGCTCTGTCCCGGTACTAAGAGGAAAATGTTGCTCCCTTTGTTTTCAGTTTCTCTTTTGTTTCTCACTCACCGTGACTTTCAACAGCAATAATGGGATTAGTTTTCTCCCTTCACCAGCTTTCTTCTTCGTTCTACCTCTACCCTTTCACTTCACCGTTTTCTCTTTAGTTTTTTTCTTTCTTCCGCTTTCATGCAAAACTCACGCTTACAAGGCTCTCTTTCTCACTCTTCAATGTCTAACTTCGGTTTTACTCTCTCTTTCTCATTTTCCTTTCCTTGTTTTCTGTCTCTATCAGCCCTTCATCATCCATCATGTTTTTCCTATCTCGCTGCCAGCTTCAGTGCACATTTCATTTCTTTCCCCTTCTTTGTTGTTTTGGCTTTCACTGCTCTATTTCCTGTCTTCATCATTTCACTTCAGTCGCTCCACTTGCTCTCTACTGCTTCCTCATTTCACCCTATTTATTTTATTTTATTGATCACCATTTAATTCTCTGTCAGCTAAGTACATATCCTTACTGATGGTGGTCGTGTCACCAGAATCCACGTGTACAACTATCCGCCAACCATTGACTGCCACGTGTCAGAACGAAGACAAGCCACGTGGCTGATTTCGCGACAGAGTTGCTACGCGACACAGTTGCTTGTTGAACGACAGAGTGTTCGGGGCGATGGCACTCTGTCGCCTGGGATGTGTGCCGCACAGTAGGCGTGACAGACTCCATCGCCTCTATTGCGACATAGGTCTCCCGCATTGCCCTCGTGGTAAAAGGTCTCCCTCACAGCCCGCGGTAGAGGTCTCCCGCACAGCCTGCAGCATAGTCTCCCGCACAGACTGCGGTAAAGGTCTCCTGCACAGCCTGCGGCATAGGTCTCCTGCACAGACTGCGGCAGAGGTCCATGGGTACTCTGCCGCCTGCCGACTCCCCTGCAAGCTGCTTGACCTGAAGCGCGACAGAGTGCTCTATGACTCTATCGCGGCCCAGACATGCGCCTGGGCCTAAGCTCGAATCGACTTAGAAGAAACCTATAAATATGCCGAGGAGCTCTCAGAAAAGAGGACGAAAAAAAAGAACAAAAAAGCAGGGAGAAATACTTCTACCCTTTGAATTAAGAAACACATTCTCTTCCTCTTACTTACACAACTCCCGATTACTTACTTAATCATAGAAGTGCGCATACAGGGACAAATCCCTACCCCCTCTGATTCCTATTGTTTTTGCAGATTATACGAAGAACACGTGGAACAAATCGCACGGACGTCACATTTTTGTCGTTAGTGCAATCGAAATACGTGGAAGGTAAATTCATGTTGCTGTTCAATCAGGCAACATCAATTGGCGCTGTCTGTGGGAAGTCTGATAAAAATTCAGGTTCTCTATCCAAATGGTGAGGACACGCTCTACAGCAGAGTTGACAGGGGGCAAAATTCTGTGAGTCCCCCCGTCAAACAAGAGCAGAGACGAAGATGTAGTGAAAGGGGTGACAGAGAAGCATTGGTTTCTCTAGAAGAATTTGAGACCCTGAAGCGCAAAAATGAAGAGACCACGACAGCATTAAAAGCTATGGTGAGCTTCTTCAGAGAGGCTCTTCCCCAATTCAGCTTGCCCCATGAAGTGCAGCAATTAGTGGGGGAAAGCACGCCTAGGCAGACCAACGAGAGAGGTCAGCCTTCCACCCTGGTAAATGCTGGACAAGAGGCAGGAACACAAAATAATGCCACTGCAGATCCAGCGAGACTGAGTTTGCCCACAGCACCTATGCGGCAAAACTCACCTGCAGACCTCTCGCGGCAGCGGTCTCACCCAGAAGATAGACCACGGAGCTCACCCGCGGCTCAACGGCAGCAGAGTTCGCCCGCAGCACCTGTGCGGCAGAGCTCACCCGCGGACCGCATGCGGCAAAGGTCTCCCGCAGCTGGCAGATCGCAGAGCTCACCCGCGGCACATCGGCGGTAAAACTCACCCGCAGACCTCAGGCGACAGTGTTCTCTTGCGAAACCCGTGCGGTAAAGCCCTCCCAGGGACTACATGCAGCAGAGCTATCCCGTAACACTTACGCGACGGTGCTCTCCCGCCGCTGATAGGCGGCAGAGTTCTCCTCTGCCCGACAGGTGGCAGACTTCTCCTCCAGTCGATAGGCGGCAGAGTTCCCCCACATGCCGCAGCTCATCTCCCGTGGAGTTGGAACATGACTTAAGAGAATATAGGGCTGGGGAGCGACGGAGACAGAGAGGTCCAGACCCAAGAAAAGGTCTCAAAATCTCAAGTCCCGAAATGGGAGGTGCTGGAAGGGGTGCTTATCAGTCGGACTCTTCCAGACCCGAAGGGACATGGCCACACTCAATTCGAGGGTTGGAGAACGTGGAGAAGGTCATCCAACGGATCCTTGAGAAGAAAAAACTGGTGTCTCCGGATGATGGCCAAAGGAGGAGGATTCCATTCAGTCCGGAGATCATGAACAAACCTTTACCGAAGAAGTTTAAAATGCCTTCTATGGCTACTTACATCGGTAAAGCAGACCCCTATGATCACATACAGAGTTATGAATCCCTCATGCTGCTGCATGGATGGGAGGACGAAATCATGTGCAGAGCTTTTTCTCTCACATTATTCGGGCACGCTCTGAAGTGGTTCAACGGGTTGAACGAAGGTTCGATCTCTTCTTTCGATCAATTGAGGAATGAATTCCTTAAAGTCTTCATGATCCACAGCCAGAGAAAGAAAGACGCTACTTACCTACTCACTCTTAAGCAAGGGAATAGAGAATCCTTGAAGAGCTTTGTAGACCGCTTTCGAGATGCAACCTTGGAAGTGGAAGATCTGCCGGTAGGGGTAGCCATGGCTGCAATGCTATAAGGGACAAGCTCCGAAAAGCTGCAAGAATCCCTCTCTCTTGATCAACCAATGACCATCTCTGATCTCTTTGCTAGGGCCAATAAGTATCTGGCCCAAGAAGAGGTGATGAAGATGATACAGCCCAGGGAGGCAAAAGAAGGAAAGAAGAGAGAGAAAGACGCGCTCGAGAAAAGCTCTCTAAGACCCGTGAGAGTAGACAAAGCCCCTAGGCTCAGGTATGAGGGTTATACCAGGTTGAACGAGCCTCGCACTACGATACTGGCAGCAATCGAAGGGGCGGGACTGTTGGAATTCCCCAAGAAGAAAATTGGAGACGTAGGATGAAACTCTGAAGCCTACTATGAATTCCATAGCGCTCACGGCCACCCAACGGAGAGATGCAGAGATTTAATGGATCAGTTGGAAAGACTGGCCAGAGAGGGGAAGATCAACCGCTTCCTATGGAGGAGCGAGAGACCCCGTTATCCTCCGCGTGACTAAAGGAATGACCATCCGTGAACTGGACCAAATGATGATAACAGAAGGAATAAGCCAAGAAACGAAGCATTCAGGCCTACCATCCCCCGAGCCAATCCGCCAAACAACGAACCTACGGCTCCCGCAATAAATGTTATTGCAGGCGAAGAATCAATGGCTGGAAGCTCCTCTACTTCCCGTAAAAGCTACGCAAGACAAGCGTATCAGGTTAACGTTGTGATGGAAGAACAAGCGGATGACGAACCCATCATGTTCACTTCGACTGACAAAGGTGATATTGTCATGCCTCATGACGACCCCATGGTGATATCCCCGATAGTGGCCAAACACCCGGTGAGCAGAGTCCTGGTCGATAACGGGAGCTCACTGAACCTAATCTATTGGAACTGCTTCGAAAAGATGAGCATATCCGAAGATAGGTTAAAACCCATTATGATGCCACTATATGGATTCACGGGCGAGCGAGTGAAGGTGGCAGGGTCCATAGAGTTGCCTGTGACTCTCGGAGAGCACTCGAAGGAAGTGACCCGGCAAGTATTGTTCATGGTAGTCAGGTCAACCTCCGCTGCCTACAACATGATCTTGGGTAGACCTGTACTGAACGATATGAGGGCGGTGATATCCTCTTGCTATCTATTAATGAAGTTCCCCACTCCCAACGGAGTCAGGCAAGTACAAGGAAACCAAAGGAGTGCCCGTACTTGTTATCTCGCTTCCACCGCCAACAAGATAGCACAGAGGAAAGAAACCTTATGTATAGATGATCCGCCCAAACCTTATCCTGTAGAGGAAATCGAGGCCATTGAGCTAACAGAAGGGGATGAGGGAAAAAAGGCATTCATAGGGACTCAACTGGGCGAACAACTAAAGAATGAAATAATCGATTGCCTGAGAAGAAACTCGGATGTCTTCGCCTGGAGTCCGACGGACATGCCCGGGATCAGTCCCGAAGTGATCTGCCATGAGCTTAATGTCATACCCAGGCACAGACCCGTCAAACAGAAGAAGAGGAGTTTCACCCCGGAACGACAAAAAGCAATCACTGAAGAAGTGAGTAAACTCCTGGGCGCCGGATTCATCCGAGAGGTATACTACCCTGAGTGGTTGGCCAACGTAGTGATGGTAAAGAAATCTAGCGGGAAGTGGCGAATGTGTGTAGATTTCACTGATCTGAACAAAGCTTGCCCCAAAGATTCATACCCCCTACCTCGGATAGACAGACTGGTAGACAAAACATCCGGTTACGAATTCCTCAGTTTCTTGGATGCTTTCTCCGGGTATCACCAAATCATGCTTCACCCAGAAGACGAAGAAAAGACTTCCTTCATAACCGACAACGGAACCTATTGCTACCGGGTAATGCCGTTCGGTTTAAATAACGCGGGAGCCACCTATCAACGAATGGTGAGCAAAGTGTTCAAAGATCTTCTGGGAAATACCATGGAAGCTTACGTGGATGATATGATCATCAAAAGTCGCGTAGGAGAGTCTCATGCTGATCAAATGTCCAGGGCATTCGAAGTATTGAGGAGATTCAACATGAAGCTAAACCCCGAAAAGTGCTCATTCGGGGTAAGATCAGGGAAGTTTTTAGGCTTCATGATCACTAACAGGGGCATTGAGGCAAATCCTGAAAAGGTGCAGGCAGTCATTGACATGAAACCCCCAACTACCGTAAGAGAGGTCCAAAGATTGACAGGCAGAATAGCAGCTCTGAATCGCTTCTTGTCAAAATCAGCAGAAAGGAGCCTGCCATTCTTCAAAACTCTACGGGGGGGAAAGAACTTCGAGTGGACAGAAGACTGTCAAAAGTCCTTCGAGGACCTCAAAGAATACTTAAAACAGTTGCCTTTATTAACAAGGCCCCTAGAAGGAGAGCAACTCTATATGTATTTGGGAGTCGGTGATTTCGCCGTCAGTGCGGTGCTACTGAAGAAAGATGAAATGGTGCACCGTCCCATCTACTACGTGAGTAAAGTGTTATTAGATCCAGAGACCCGCTACCCACTAGCCGAAAAGCTAGCATTAGCCCTTGTGATGGCCTCGCGAAAGTTGCGCCCTTATTTCCAAGCACACCCTATCACCGTCTTAACAGATCAACCGTTAAGACAAATCCTTCAGAAACCTGAACACTCAGGAAGGTTAGTGAAATGGGCGGTGGAGCTTGGGGGATATGACATCACATTCCAACCGAGACAGGCCATCAAGGGTCAAGCTTTGGCAGATTTTATAGTGGAGTGCACTATCCCGAGCGACAGCAGTGAGGGGGAGGCTCACCCATGGTTACTGCATGTCGACGGGGCATCAAGTGCCAACGAAAGTGGAGCGGGTATAGTCCTGGTATCACCAGAAGGGAAATCCCTGGAATACTCCCTACGGTTCGGATTCCCCAGTTCGAACAACTTAGCGAACTATGAAGCTCTGATAGTAGGGATGATATTGGCAGAAAAGCTGCAGGTTCACCACTTGGTAGCACACAGTGATTCTCAATTGGTGGTGAACCAATTCAGCGAAAAGTATGAGGTACGGGAATCGATGCTGGTCCCTTACTTGAAAAAAGTCCAACTTCTGGCCCAGACTTTCAAAAGCTTTCAATTGATACAAATCAACCGGTCCAAAAACACACATGTTGATTTATTGTCTAAGTTAGCCTCTTCCACCAAAACACGAGGAAGGACAGTGAAGGTGGAGAGGCTCGAACGACCTAGTATTGAAGAGGTCGAAGTGTGTGACATTCAAGTGGGAGACGATTGGAGATCCCTATACAAGCAATATCTCACCGAAGGAACACTCCCCCAAGATAAAGATGAGGCTCGTCGCTTGAAAGTACAAGGGACGAAGTTCACACTCATCAATGGAGAACTGTACAAAAGGGGATATTCGTCACCATTATTGAAATGTCTGGGACCGGAACAAGCAAGCTATGCCCTAGCAGAAGTGCATGAAGGAATTTACGGCGAACACTTAGGAGCAAGAGCCCTTGCTGCTAAAGTACTGCGATCGGGATTTTACTGGCCAACGTTGAAGAAAGATGCAATGGACCAAACCCGCAGATGTGACAAATGTCAGAGGTTTGCACCTATCACAACAGCCCCAGTGACTCCCTCTCAAGGCACAGTACAGCCAATTCTTTTTGCACAGTGGGGATTAGACATCCTTGGACCTTTTCCCTTAGCCACGGGCCAAATAAAGTTCCTGCTAGTGGCTACCGATTACTTTACAAAATGGATCGAAGCAGAGCCCTTAGCTACAATCACAGAAAAGAAGGTCGAGGCGATGGTATGGAAAGACATCATCTGTCGATTCGGAATCCCACGCATCTTAAATGTCGACCATGGAAAGCAATTCGATTGTAATGCTTTTCGCGATTTCTGTAAAAACCTCAACATTCAGCTAAGGATCTCTTCAGTGTCATATCCTCAAGCCAATGGACAGGCCGAGGTCAGTAATCGGACTATTCTTCATGGGCTGAAGACTAGGCTAGACAAAGCAAAAAGGGCATGGGTGGACGAATTGCCTAGTGTTCTATGGGCATATCGTACCACCAGTCGTGTGTCAACCAGAGAAACGCCATTCAGCCTCGTATACGGCGCAGAAGCACTGATCCCCATGGAAATTGGAGCGTTATCACCAAGAGTGGTACCCTTAGTAGAGGAAGAAAACTCACAAGCTCTAAGGGAAGGCTTGGACCTACTCGATGAACATAGAGAAGCCGCGGCTATTCGATTGGCATCCTATCATCAGAGGGTGGCCAACTACTATAATAGCCGGGTGAGAGATAGGCCAATGTTTGAGGGAGATCTAGTGCTCAGAAAGTAGTAGATCACGAATGCCCTGAAGGAGAATGGGAAATTCAGAGCCAATTGGGAAGGTCCATACAGAATCAGATGCAAGATTGGACCTAACACCTGTGTTCTGGAAACTCTACCAAGGAAGAAGATAGGGAAAACATGGAATTCAAATCACCTAAAGCTGTATTTAAATTAATCGCTATATTTTCTTTCCCAAACAGTATTATCATTTGTTTATACCATCACAAGATATTGTTATCAAATCATCACGCAGAATGTCATTTTATTATACATCTGCAACTTTTATGCATCTAAATCTTGTGACAGGTATTCAAAAGAGTCGTAAGAGCCTGAGGCACTATGCGTCACTGTGGCCAGGCGTATACTCAACCGAGCCGTAAGAGCCTGAGGCGCTATGCGTCACTGTGGCTAGGCGTATATTCAGAAGAGCCGTAAGAGCCTGAGGCGCTATGCGTCACTGTGGCTAGGCGTATATTCAACCGAGCCGTAAGAGCCTGAGGCGCTATGCGTCACTATGGCCAGGCGTATATTCAGAAGAGCCGTAAGAGCTTGAGGCGCTATGCGTCACTGTGGCCAGGCGTATATTCAGCCGAGCCGTAAGAGCCTGAGGCGCTATGCGTCACTGTGGCCAGGCGTATATTCAACCGAGCCGTAAGAGCCTGAGGCGCTATGCGTCACTGTGGCTAGGCGTATATTCAGACGAGCCGTAAGAGCCTGAGGCGCTATGCATCACTGTGGCCAGGCGTACATACTGCCGAGCCGTAAGAGCCTGAGGCGCTATGCGTCACTGTGGCCAGGCGTACATACTGCCGAGCCGTAAGAGCCTGAGGCGCTATGCGTCACTGTGGCCAGGCGTACACTCTGACGAGCCATAAGAGCCTGAGGCGCTATGCGTCACTGTGGCCAGGCAATAAAAACACCAAGGCTATAAAAACTAAAGACGCATTCACGTCATAGTAATCAAGCCTTAAACAGTTATACGTTTACGCAAAAAATTCTTTCTGAAAGTATACCTTTCTATCAAGAATTGGGGAGCATACACGAATACATTCAAAGCGAATATATACAAGCAAAATAAACAAACAGACAAAGAATGATAAATGATAAATAGAGAAGTAATGCGATACAAAGCATGAACAAAAATCTCGATTTCATTTCATGCAAAAGTCATTACAAATAGATCTTTAGTAGATCTTTACAAAAAGACAACAAAGTACTTGAAAAGAAAAACAAAAAACAAAAATAGCTATCTAATCTTTGGGAGAAAGCTGGGGATCAGCTGGATCAGCTACAGACGGACCTCCACCACCCAGGGACTGCTGACCCTCCTCGCCGTCCAAATCAAGAAGAGCGTCAATAGGCTCGGGAGCACCGCCCAAATTCACGGGCTCCCAAGGACCGGTGAGGTTGGCGAGGTCATCTTGAGCGGTCCTCTCGAATAGTTCGTCAGCAGGTTCTGTCATGCCCCGCTTTCGGGAACCCTTCTATCCATACATTCTCTACTACGGTTGGGCTGTGAGAAGATGCAATTACTAAAAATTTATTTATTTACAGCGAAATATTTAAAACTTAAATTCACACTCCCAGGTGTGTGTGTAAATACACAAAATTAATTGTATAAATACCAAGTGTTTACATATCATCCCCATAATACTGATTACAATTTCAAGATATAACTGTGCGATACGATATATTAGATACAAAATACTCGTGTATACAAATCTTATACCTTTGCGGATTGTGGGAGCTGTTCAACACAAAAGACTTAGAGACCACCGCTCTCTTACTTCTCAGTACCTGGAGGGGGAAAAATAGTGGGATGAGCAAACCACGGCTCAGTAAGGAGATGTATGCTAGCAGGTAGATATCGTACTACCTACATAGCCCATGCATGCATAAACCAAAACCATGTTTTCGTTATAAATGGAAATATCATACGAACAATGCATTTAAATTCATATTTCTCAAGAGCATTTTCGTGTAAATCAAATGTCAAACTTCCATTTAAAACATGTTCATAAATAGTGCCCCCATGGCACGAATGTGAAATCGGAGATTTATTGAAACACAAAATCTCTTTCACTTCTCAAATCATTCTCTTTCACAAATCTCTTTCTTTTTCTGAGATTGTCTCTGTTTCTCGATTCTCTGAGACAGGCATGGAATTTTAGGCAATCAAATATCCACGACTTATGGCCACAGTCAGTGATCCCAGGCCTCACTGATCGGGTGTGCACAGGGTATCACTTCGCCTGAAGGGGGATGGGTCAGTCCTATCCTCCGGCTCATCTCAATCCACCTCATCTCCTCGTATACTCACGGTGAAGATACGTCGTGTGTCATCTACGCGATACTCGTACTCACGTGCACCCAGCACGGTACATAGTATACCAACGGGTCCAACTCTGATGGACTTTTTTATCCTTGAACCATGTCTCATATACCAGGCGAGCAAGCAGCGTGACACACAGTCAACGCAAAGCTCCAGCGCGGTACGATCTATCGTTAAGGCCCAGCCCGTTCAATTGGCCGTCGACTGGTATCCCCCTTGGGTCCCAGACCCCCAGGTTTACCTTAACTCAACAAAACAGGTACGAGCATAGTTCTCGCACTTTCTCAAAACCGCCGTGCGAGTTAAAACTCCAACACGGTACATCAAGGCATTAAAACAGGTGTAAGCTAGCGCTTCAACACCAAATCACATCTCAAAACTGATAGAAGGCTATTTTCTCTTTTTAAAAATTCAAAACATGTTTATTCATACAGCATGCTTCTTCATGCTAAAACATGTAAAATTAGCCAACCTATCATCAACATTTCTCAATCATCAATCACAATATAAAATTGAGAATTTCATTGAAAACATGCATATCATGCTATTTCCTTACCCTATCCCATTTCTCAATACATATATATACATCATAGTACTTTTCATATTTCCACATCATTTCATAAACTTATAATATCGTACTAGTCCTAGCAATATATCTACGAAATTGCTGTAATTACGTACGAACATCTCTATAGCTAACACACAGTCCCTTACCTCGTTCTACTTGTGTGCAACTATCCGCCTTTATGCTTCTTGCGTTCTCATCTCGACTTGCTCCGGCGTATCATCCGAAACTGAAATTCATCCATCAACATTAGAGTTAATGTTTCTAACTCTTATTCAACTAAGCATTTATCCAATGCCTTAATTATACATTTTTACCTTTTGTGGTAAATCTCCCAATTTGTCCTAATATCAACATTTCCAAACCATTTCCACAACATACTCATCCACTCAAGATATCCCATTCATCAAAATACTCCCACATTCCACTTTCTCACACTTGACTATTTCTAAGCTATATGCATTTCATACCATCCTAGGTAGTTCTATCCACAATATGCACACCCAAATATCTTTATAAGCATTAACTAAACCAAGGTACTTGGATTTGTGCATTAGAACTTACCTCATTGGATTTCCTCTTGCTCCAATTAGGATTGCCCTCTATTTCTTCAATCCTTCAAATGGGAAAATGCCTCTAGACTATGTTGTTCTTCTCTTTGATGTGAACAACTTTGTCTCTAATAGCCTCTCCTTAAATCTCCCTGAAAATGGCTGGATTTAGGAGTGAGAAACTAGATTTCTTTAAGTTGAAGTGAAATGGAATTGTTTTCCCCGAAATTCTGATGATCCAACTGCTCCCATTTATAGTTTTGACTTGATGAGATCGATCTTCCTTGGGTGGAGATCGATCTGTTCCTCAAAAATCCCTCTTTTCTGAGACGTTTTAAAGGTAGGAGATCGATCTGTCGAGACTGGAGATCGATCTGCTGTCAAACAGAAGCTTAAGGAGATCGATCTGGTCTTAGAGGAGATCGATCTGCTTCCAACCCGAGACCTAGAGAGATCGATCTGGTCTTAGGGGAGATCGATCTTCTCCCAACCCGAGAGCTAAAGAGATCGATCTGCTTCCTTTGGAGATCGATCTGTTCCCTTCCATTTCTTACATTAGAGCATTCTGGCTCTCCCAGATCGATCTCTCATCCTATGAGATCGATCTGGCCTTCACCAATTCCAGATTTCCTGCAGTTTTTCTGCAACAACTCTTACCAAACACCCTTAATTTACTACCATGATCATTTCCTCATTCATTCATCTTTGAGACTTGAAAATGGGATTCTTCCTTACTACATACACATTAAAATTTGTGTAGAATCTTTGTGTGACCAAATATATACAATATTACTCGAATGGAAATATACACTTATGTAAATCTTTCCTTCCATTTTACTATACTTCTCATATTCCATTTCGATCACATTCTTCTCGTTTTAAGTTCATTTCCTCCTACTCACTCATAATGCAACTTGTACGTATAATCACAATTCTTACTACAAGTGCGTACATAATCTTATGAACTTACATTGTAAACACTTCACATTACAATACATCATCTTACTTATGATTTTATTTACATTCCCACGTTCCTATATACATAGCTATACATGTACGGGGTCTCACAGGTTCAGCCCCAGGTTCATACTTGGTCCAGTCGGGGGCCTCGAATAGCATTGCATCGTTCATATATTGAAGCTCGAGGAATTCCTCGCCATCCCTATGCTTCTCTAACCATGATCGAGCAAGATAGAACCCGTACTTTACATAGGGATTCGAGAAATCCTCCTTTCGCCTCAAGCAGTCTTTGGAAAGGCGGTACTCCTTTACGGCTTCCGCTCGGATGCTATCGATCTCTACTCGGGTCAAAGTAGGAGCAGCTTGACTTTCTAAATCAGCAACGCGTTGCTCAAGCTCCTGATTCCGAGTGAGTAAGGACCCGTAGTTGGACTGCATACGATCCAGCTCGGCATGGGCCTCCTGAAGATCCTCGTGGAATTTGCCAGATAGGGCTGTCTCGACGGTGAGGTCCCCCTTAGCCTGGTTCAGGTCCTGGTGAACCTTGGCGAGCTGTTCCTCCAAGCTTCGCACCAAATCCGAAAGTTTGGACAAGTTATTGACAGTGTTGGATAATTCCATAACCTTGTCCTTCAAATCCCGAATTTCTTCATCAGCTCACTCCCGATAAGCCCGGTGCTGGGTATTGTTGGCCACGGTTCTCTGAGCCAGCTGCAAAGAAATACAAAAAGTTAGATTCAAAGAATGCAGCAAAAAGGAGTCAAACGAAGAGGAGTATGAAACTTACCCTCAATGCCTCCATGTCGGCTAAGTCCTCCCCCTCCGGATAATTTCAAAATATTCTCACCTCGTCCCGAGGAAGGATGGAAGACCAACTAATCCGGGAAGCCACCCCGGGAGTATCCAAATTATCGTTGTCGTGGACCCCGGGGTAAACTCAAAATTTGGCCCCTCTCATAATAAACCCCCCGTCCACGGGGTAGGACCTCTCATCAGCAGGGCCTATCCTCGGTAGTATTGGCCTGCTTCCCATCGAACCTCAATGTATAAGCGCCTTTGATTCTTCCGCTGCGACGGAATGATATTGCATTCCGCACGTTCCTCGGAGCGGGATCGCCCGGATGACCCAGAAGCCCCCCGTGAAGATGAGGCAACTCTCCCCCTATCCCGAGAGGGATCCCTCTGCTCCGAAGGAGGGGGAGGCATCGCCTGCCTAGAAACAGGGGGGTCCGAGCACGAGGTAGCTGAGAGGGGACCGGTGCCTCGCTTGGGACATCGTCAGCTAAACGACGCCTCTTCCTGGTAGGAGCACTGGAAGGACCAGCCTCCGAGACCTGGAGACCCAACGATTGCCGAAAATGACTCATGTCTGCAAAAAAGAAAAAGAAAACAAATCAGTTGTCAAAAACTGATCAAAAACAGCAAATAGTAAAAAGAATTAAAAGTTACCGTCAGGAGAATCGAGATGCTCCTGAAGGGACTCTATATTTATGGCGTCGTCATCAGGGAGCACCATGAAAGTAGAGCCGAACCCTTCCCAGCCAGTCAGGTGGCTAAGGGTTCGCCGCCAGAACTAGACTCCATGTTGGTACTCCCTATGTCCTCCTGTGGCCCTACAGGTTCAGGATTTAACTCAGGAGAAGCCGAAGGCGGAGGATTAGACGAAGGAACAGAGGGTCCGACAACAGGGACCGGACCCACACCCCAGCCAGCTGATATCAAATTTTCATTTGATAAAAGGCTGTCAAGGCTAATGGGATGACGGACTAGCAGTTTGTTGACATCCGAAGATAACTGCTCCCTAAGTGTGGAAATCCTGGGGCCCTTGGGGATTTCTCACCTATTCTCCCAACGGGTGGGGAAATCCAGGCCCTCGGGCACTTCTACAACAAGCCACTCTGTCTCAAAACCATGAAGCTTGTTAGCAGGTTTCTCGAACAACCTGTTCTCAAAATCGGGTTGATACACCCGCTGAAGCGAGTAAGGCACTAAGTCGGGGCTCCCTCGAAACCTGAAAAATACATCTAAGAGAGGAAGGGATGGAGGGACGCCCCTTGAATGGCAGTGCACGGTGAACGCTACTAATTGCATCCATGCATGAGGATGCAACTGTCCCGGGGATACTTCGTGTGTCCTAAGGAAGGAAGCCCCGAAGTCGGACAATGGGAAGCGGAGTCCTAACTCTAATGCTGCCCTAAAAACTACTACCCCGTTGGATACACGACGTATGTCACTCTCCTGGGGGGTTGGAAGTCTATAAGCGTATCCCTCGGGTAAGGGAAACCTAGATACTAGATCTTGGATGTCGGCTTCCTTCAAAGTCGACTTTACTCCTAGGTCTATTTGTTTTCCTACACCATGGCCAGCCATTTTAGGGGTTCGGGAGCCAAAAAGTGGAACCACGGACTATAAAATTACCTAAGATGAAGAAGAGAAGAACTCGCGACAGAGTCTCAAGAAGGCGCGACAGACCTGCGACACAGTGTTGTGTGCGCGGCAGAGTTGCGATGGAGTTGCGGTAGAGTGACGAGAGAGTAGCGACAGAGTCTGCAGAGGAAAATACGGTAGAGTATTTTTGCGAGAGAACTGAGTAGCGACGAGGACAGCAGGGGCCCAGTATATATAGCGGCTCACCTGCGTCGCTACACTTGCGGAAATTCGACCCGACCCGAGAAAAATCCGGACCCAGATCCTCTTTCGCAGAAAAAATTCCTACGAAAAAGTGGGGAGCAATTGATGGTGGTCGTGTCACCAAAATGCACGTGTACAACTATCCGCCAACCATTGACTGCCACGTGTCAGAACGAAGACAAGCCAAGTGGCTGATTTCGCGACAGAGTTGCTACACGACACAGTTGCTTGTTGAACGACAGAGTGTTCGGGGCGATAGGCACTCTGTCGCCTGGGATGTGTGCCGCACAGTAGGCGCGACAGACTCCATCGCCTCTATTGCGACATAGGTCTCCCGCATTGCCCTCGCGGCAAAAGGTCTCCCGCACAGCCCGCGGTAGAGGTCTCCCTCACAGCCTGCAGCATAGTCTCCCGCACAGACTGCTGTAGAGGCCTCCCGCACAGCCTGCGGCATAGGTCTCCTGCACAGACTGTGGCAGAGGTCCATGGGTACTCTGCCGCCTGCCGACTCCCCCGCAAGCTGCTTGACCCGAAGCACGACAGAGTGCTCTATGACTCTGTCACGGCCCAGACACGCGCCTGGGTCTAAGCTCGAACCGACTTAGAAGAAACCTATAAATATGCCGAGGAGCTCTCAGAAAAGAGGATGAAAAAAAAGAACAAAAAAGCAGGGAGAAATACTTCTACCCTTTGAATTAAGAAACACATTCTCTTCCTCTTACTTACACAACTCCCGATTACTTACTTAATCATCGGAGTGCGCGTGCAGGGACAAATCCCTGCCCCCTCTGATCCTGTTGTTTTTGCAGATTATACGAAGAACACGTGGAACAAATCGCACGGACGTCACATTTTTGTCGTTAGTGCAATCAGAATACGTGGAATGTAAATTCCTGTTGCTGTTCAATCAGGCAACATCACTTACAACCCCTATTTCTTGGCCTGATTCACATTAGCCTCCATTCCCTTTCTCGGTCTGCTCCACCATTTCATTCTCTCATGTCATCTCTTTCTTGTTCCAGTCCCTAACAAACTGCTCTCATTATGTTTTATATATATATATATATATATATATTGTTCCACCGACGACTGCAGTTTCCAGCTTCCAACTTGCTTTGGTTTCTCCTCTATTTTTGCTGTCCAACCATCATTTCTATCAGGTTTCTCTCTTCTCTATTCACTGCAAATTTTCAGTCCTTGGAACAGCAAATCAAAAATCCTGCCACCTCCACTACCTAGGCTGTTGTACCATGCATTCACGTTTCCTTCTTCATACCTCACCGAACACCATCGCCCTATAACATTTTCCTCTTCATGCTTCCTATTGCAATAAAACTACAACAGGCGAGAGCCTTACGGGTTTGGATTCATTGGAAGCCAAACCACGTGCTTCAGATTTCCTATTCCTATTGATGCTGCTAGAAGTAGCAAACAAAAGTGCTCAAGATTCGCTTCATTGAACGAATTGTTAGAGACCAAATTCATGGAACATGACTCAACATAAGAAGTACACCTAGTAGTTTCAATCAAATGTCTGTGAAACATTCTCCTGTGATAGTCGTGTCAGTGATCTTTTGATTTGAGACACCAAGTTATCTTATATGTAAAATATCACACTTTGATTTCACTCTTACAAGTTTAAATTGCCAAATGCCTAGTCAGGGTGCTTTTGGATATAGTCTGAAGTATAAAGGTGGATGAATAGTCAATATGACAATCATTAACCCGAGTAACTTTGGGATAATATTTCGATCGTCCTAACTCATATTAACTCAAAAGTCTCTACCCCAAGCAATATATGCATTGGGTTGGTAGCTCAAGGCTAAATATGAAAATTCAAATAAAGTAGACATTGTACCATGATTTTGTATTTTTAAGATGTTATGATGAAATGATTGAATTACTCTGTAATTTTGAACACTTAATAAGTTAGTTAAATTGTTGACTTTTTCTAATATTTGAGTGATCATGATATATTACTAGATGTTACTTTTGATTTATAAATTTAAATGAATACTCGAGTTCATTGCCAACGTGCTTGAAAACTAATGGGTCACAAACATAAGAGTTGTGAATGGATTAATTGATTTGAAAATACTTGAAAATTTTGAAACTTTTCATGAGACTTATTTTATGGAATTATAATCGGGCTTAACTAAATGAGTTTAATTAAATAAACTTAATTAAAAGTGTTTTAATTAAGTCTTTAAGCCAAAATATAATTAATAAAGGATTATTGAACTTAATTAAAATGTTTAAGTTGTAGTCCTTTGTATTAATTAATTTTGCATTAATTAAATTTGGACTATGGACTCAAAATTAAATTGTTTAATGAGAAGGTGAACTTTATTATAATTAAAAAAAAAAGTCCAAAGGTTGAAAGGTAATTGTGTCAATTACACACATTTGACTTGGCTTTAAAAGTCGCTATGGCCTACCAAAATTCCATCCTATCAATAACTTGTGAAAACTATCAAAAATCACATTGAAAAAGCTTTCTGTACCCTGCGGCAGCAACATGCAATACCTTATAGAGTATTAAGGTATGATTTTCTGTTATTCTCCCAAATTTTTAACAAGCTTGGTAACTCTGTTGAGTTCCTACAAGCTTTTTATTTTTCTGAGGTGCATAACCTAAAATTTATAAGCTTGGTAACCTTATAGAGTCCTCTGGAAGCTTGTAATTTTTTGAAGAAACATATCCTGAAATCGACAAGCACAATTGTTGTGCTTCATACGTCAATTTCTCTTAGTACCTTGAGATTTGTTTTCTTTCTACGAAGAAAGCGTTTTTTTTTCTCCTTTAGGATTGATTGCTACAAGATTTGGAATCTTGGATAGTGAATTTCTTGTACTCAAACTGCTAGCATTATTAACTGACATAACACATTTTTGAGATTGAATGCTACAAGATTTGGAATAGACCTGATAATTCTAGACACAATACGAATACACAACACGAAAACGTCGCAAATGGAAAACATAAAGGTGACACGGGTTAAAACTAAATAAAGAGTGTATATGAATATGATAAAAGCTAAAAGAATAAAATTTTATGTTTTTCGTGTCAACATGAAATTTTCGTATTTTATGTGACACGAACACGATTTACATGACATAAAAACGAATTATAAACATAAATTGTTAGGTCTAATGTAGAATCCTAAGTAGTGAGTTTCTTGAACTCAAGCTGCTAGCAAGCTTAGTTTCCATAGCACGATTTTACCTTTAGGAAAGTTTTATATCTGCTCGTGTGGATCACCATTAAAAGCTCGATAATTAAACAGCTTTGGTTTACGACAACCTAGTTTGGTGTGAGTGAAACAAGCGGGATACAACATCTTGAGATTATGAGATCATAACATAAAGTAAAAAATTTTAAAACTTATTGGTTTGCATATACCCTATTAATCCAGTTGATCCTACAAGTTTTTGTACTTTTTTTAATTTCCACTGCACTATATCTCACTGCATATGTATAAGCATGTGTCAAAACTGGTCACTTTCTCCTAATAATTTTTTTTTGTTTAATAGTTAAATATACTCTCAATCTTTCGTAAAAAATGAAAATAACCGCTTAACCTTTAATTTTACTATATAAACTCAATTAAGTTCAAACCAATTATAAATTTTTGTAAAAAATAAAAATGTTGAGGGCTTATAACATCTTAACATGTTGTTTATTTTATTTAATTACATTATTTTAAAATTTTGATGGTTTATTTTAAAGAAAAATAAAAGTTTATAAACTTTTACAATAAAATTAAAAGTTGAGAGCTTAAATCTAATTTTGGGTAAAAGGCTAAAATTATATTTGACTGTTAAGATTTTGTTTTAGGTGAAATATTCAAATTTTGACTTATATTTATGATTTTTTTATTAAGATATGAAAAAATTTTCTTTTTAAACCTTTAAAGGAAACGGTTTTTGAATATATATTAATAAATGTAATTAATTAATTACAGACAACAAAAGTTACAATTTTTTTATTAAAAACAAATAATTTTTTTTTTTTGTCTCAATTCAGGTGCTGGTGATGTTTATGAGGAAACGATAGCCGTTAGTTACATAATAATATTTTTTTTTTTTTGTCTCAATTCAAGTGCTGGTGATGTTTATGAGGAAACGATTGCCGTTAGTTACATAATAGGCTGTGGAAATGGAGATCACGCACTCGCCTTCTCCACTACCTTGTCTCTCTCAGTCTCGACTCGACGATTTGATACGTTGTTTTTCTCTTTATTTTTATTTATTTTTATTTTCGTAATACGGTACAGCAGTGTCATTTGTATACGTCACGCAACTGGTGTATTTTGCATGTGTGGCGCGTGCTCTTTATGTTTAGTTTACTGCTACTATGACTATTTTTTCTATTAAAACTATAAAAAAAAAAAAAAATTTACAGCTTCAAATTAAATCTTAAAAAATTTTAAAGTTTAATCTTGAAAGGAAAAGAACAATGTCTTTGCTTTGCAATGGAAAGAAACATCTATTTTGTGGTAAAACTTTCTTAAAAAAAAAAGGAAAAAAAGCTTTTTATTCAATATCTAATATCAATTTAAAAGAGACTCTCTCTCTCTCTCTCTCTCTCTCTCTCTCTCTCTCTCTCGTATGAAACTCTGTACTGCTAAATGTAAATTAAGATAACCCCTTCGATGTAGTTTTTCAGTTCTTTTCATAGTTAGAATTTTAAAGCAAAAAGAATTGAAATATAAGAGTTTTTACGTACAAAATTATGAGCAAATGAAACGAACAGGTTATGTGTGTGTGTGTGTGTGAGAGGAAATTTTTAAGGATGTGTACAAACTCATTAAAATCAATTGTGTTCTGCATAATTGCAAGATAAATATATGTAACATATAACAATGTGCAACAAAGTTATAAGTGGAATTCAATTTACCCTATTTAGACTGTAACAATCACAGACGCCTATAGTACAACAGACTTTACATGAAGACATAAGCCCCAAACTGAATTTGTCCCAACTACCAAGAGAAGATAAATTCTAATAATCATCTGAAAATGCATGTCATATTTTTCCTTTCCCCTTTTACCTCGACATCAGCTTCAAAACAATCTTTACCTCCTATCCAGGATTTAATTATATTCATTACATCCTCACCTACAAAGAAAGACATTCTTTAACTAATAAATCATAAAATAAGGGGGAAAAAAGGAACATATACCTAGAGGCTAGTGCACAACCTTCACTATGAGAAAAGTACCATCATGTGTGTCTTGATGCATCATCATGTAACTGTGCAGCTCTTACGTTGGGATCATCCTGTCGGGGGAAGACAAAAAGATATAAGAAATTCCTGAGAACAAAATTGACTTGATTTAACCAGGTTATGTTACCAACATATGTGGAAGACTGACCCGAATGTAAAAACTAGGTGCTCGAAAGAAATCCATCTGTCCCTGTATGAATAAAACAGAATAGACGCAATGCCACCATTTGAACTTAGTAATACAAAGAATTACAAATAGCATCTAATGATAGTATACCATCCCAGGCAAGGTTTGCTGAGTGCCATAGTAACCATCATGGCTCGCTGCTATGGTGTTCAACTGTCCCTATGAATGCAAAACCCCACATTGCAAATTAGTTTCCTTAATGGCACTTTACTGGATAAATAGAGCTTTGTTATTCATTCATTCTGGTTCAATAACAAGAGATATACCAGCCCCTGAATTGTCTGTTGATTCCCATAATAATTATCACGTGGAGCCATTAAATTAAGCTGAACCTGAAAAAAAGCATAAAGCATGAAATTGTATATAACGGACACAAAAGACAAATGAAATCAATTGTAAGTATTCTTACCATTCCTTGTACACTTGGTTGTGTGCCAAAATAACCATCTAGGGTTACTGATCTTGAGCTTAATTTATCCTACAAAATAAAATTCGAGTGATCATATTCTGGCCAACTTTATTACATATGCTTAAGAAAATTTCCTCAATTCGAAAAGTTAAAAATCATCTTAGCTATTCAATTTTTAAGGCAGGTTTCCTAAATCATTAAAACATCTTTCACAAGGTTGCTTATTCATAAAACAGGACTAACCATTTGTTGCAAGTCATCTGTTGCAGAAACAGTCATCACCTCCTGCTCTGAGTTTCCCTGCTACAAAACACAAAAAACAAAAATCTCAGGACTGGAAACAGAATCTTCAAAATATATATCAACATGCCACTGCTATTTATAATTAACCTTTCTTTTTTTGGTTGGGCTCTTTTTCTTAGTTGTCTTGCTTGTGCTTCTGCTTTGATCGTCTTCTTCAATACAGATCATACCCTGGGTGGGAGATGTGGCAACTTCAGCAAGGCTCTTGTTAGATGTGTTTGCACTCAAACAGTTTCCAAAAGCTTCTTCCAGGCATCGAAAAGCAATATGGTAACCCTCTTGAGACAATGAACTCTCCTCAATCAACTTCATTGCCCGTTGAAATAGATCATTGTATCTCTGCACCCTAGATTGCAACTGTTCAGATTCTTCTCCCACGAAATGCCTAAACTTTGCCTCTTTCGTCCATCGTTTCAAAATGTATTGAGAAGGGATGACAGAGTGGCCATTCATTTGGAGAACTACCATAGCATGCCTGCAGAGATAGCCTTTGTATTCATATAATCGGCATATACAAGAAACTTCAGCCTTCATCTCATTCAAGATAACAACAAAATCTTGATTCTTTTCAATGTCATGAACTCTAAAAATGCTGCATGTTGAATCATGACGTTCTGGCTTTGGATGACAAGCAATCGCACCCACAACCTCAACTTGAAACTTCTTGAATACTGTGTGTGTATACACCCCAGCCACACTTTTCTCAAAAGGAGATGGAGATTTTAGTGTCGGCAGTTTGCTCCATGAATCAGAATTTGCTTTGGCTTCCTCTTCATACCTATCTTGTAAAATTGCTTCATACTGTTTCAAAAACTCTTGCACTGTGGTTTTCTTATGTACGTACTTGTCAAAGCACGAGTTCACACTCTCAGACCTCTGCACTGTAGACATTCCAGCCAACAATATATCCATAATATAGGTTGGCACCCATTTTTTTCGGTCTTCATACAACAATGTCATCCATTCATCATCTTTGAGTTCAAATTTATCAAGAATTGTCCACCACCTTTTGGCAAACTCTTCCTCCGTCCATGACCTGTAGATGCATTTCTCAAATTTTGCCATAAAGTTTCCATGTTGTTTGATTACATGACCAAGATTCTCAGAAACCTTTCCCATTACATGCCACAAAAAAAAGCAATGATGAGTATTTGGAAAGATTTCTGCAACAACTGATTTCACAGTTCTGTCTTGGTCAGTGATTATGACTCTAGGAGATTGTCCACCCATTGCTTTCAGCCATGTCTGCATTAGCCAACAAAATGTTGCTGCGCTCTCATCCGATATCAATGCACATCCAAGCGGCATGAACTGGTAATGGTGGTTCACTCCAATAAATAGCGCAAGAGGCATTTTGTATTTGTTTCTGACATAAGTGGTATCAAAAGACACAACATCACAGAAATAACTGTAATCATGTCTACTCTTTGCGTCAACCCAAAACAAACTTTTCAGTCGTTGATCTTCTCCAAGGTCTATTGCATAAAAGAAGTTTGAATTTCTGTTCTGCATGTGAGTAAAAAATTCGAGCAACATCTTGACCTCTACTGCTTCTAATGCTAAATTTCGACCTTTATCAAATGGATTTTTGGGATCATTCTTGAGACCAATCACATTTTTATATTCAGCAAATTGTCTAGCCATTGCAGCATACATCCTTCTGGTCTGTTCACTGACAGCTTGGGCTGGTAAAAGCTCATGGTTATGTTCCTTCACAAAACTATGTACAACCCATTTTCCATCAGGCCTTCTCTTCACATGCATGCTTGCTTTACAATCCGTCTTCGAACATGATCGCCGACCAGTTGTATTTTCTAGGTCTTGCTTGCTTTGTCTGGCACGTGGCCGATTAAAGGATTTGTCATACTCCCGCTTGGTGCCGTATTTAGAACAGGCAAACTTTGCATCAATAAATTCTCTTGATGTTTTTGAACGACGACTATTTTGTATAGCAGTGTTGAATCCCATAGACCGAGCATATTCTTGATAAAATGAATATGCTTCCCCATGTGATTCAAACTCCATACCAGAAAGTGGCTCAAGATTTGTATCCTCCTTGAAGGCCACCATATCCACAGCAGAAGAATTCATTTCCCCACCATCTTGAGTGCGTACATCCTCTCCTACGTCAGCAATATTTCCACCTTGAACCACTCCATGATGAAATTTTTCATCACCATCTAATATATTATCAATTCCATTTGCTTCTTCATCTTCCTTACACTGTTCACCAGAAGGTAACCTAAGATCTATGTCCATGATTGGAACTTGTTTACTTCAACCAACTGTTCCCCTGATTGAATCTGAAACAAAGGTTGAAAGACGATATAATGTCAATATTAAGAAAACCAGGCCATGATAGGCAACCCTGATTGTAACAAGAAAAAAACAGATTGAACTCATTCGAGTCCTCTATAACCGTTAACTAATGCTGGATATACATACATCCAAAGGAAACAAATTCCAAAGTAGCATAGGTTTGAGCAGTCAAAATACAAGATGGGCATTTCAACATTCCTTATCAGTAACTAGATAGTGTAAGGAACTTTTCACAAATATTAACAATGTAGAAGAACAAAAAGATTACAATTTGAAAATATTAAAGAGTCATAGTCATAAATCAGCTAATAAGATTCAGCAAGAAAGTGATTATAGTATCTGCAAAAGGATTCGTTTATCAGCAAAATAATATCCATGGGACCGAATAATTTGTTTTCTGAATCACGTTTGCAGAAAGAGATGAAGAACGACAAATGATCAGGCAAAAACAAGATAATACAACAAGATAATGGTGAAGGTTTCAATCATATATCATATATTAACATTAAAACAAAAAGGAAAAATAAAAAATAAAAATTATTTGGTCGATCGAATCGAAAAGAAAAAGAGGAGGGAAATTGGAAACGAAGTAGTTGAGAAAGAGAGAGAAAGAAACCTGAAGTGGAGGTGAAAATTGAAATATGAATCTGCGAAAACCGAAAGCGAGTGAGGTTAAGGCGCGTAGAGAATTGGGAAGGAGTTGGGGGAGATTTAGGGTTTCTACTTGAGTTGAGGGGTTTGAGTTTCCACTCGCCTTCTCTCTCACTCGCCCCTTTTGAGTTTTGTGATTTTAATTTTATCCATTCGTCCAAATACATCCATCCGACTTCTTTTTTCATTTTTTCTTTGTTTTTTTAATTTATTTTTTGGATTTGGGCCTGATATCCTGGTCCAACTGTTTACTAGTAGGCTAACATAATAACAGGGAGAACAAGTCAACAAAGAGCCCAATAATTTCTAATTGATTTACCATTTTCAGCCTATTGGCAAAACAGGCCTCCAAATTTTCACTTCTTTTTTTTATCGTGGTCCCGCATTTCTGTCCTCTTCAAACAAGATTTTGGATTTGGATACGGAGAAATTATCATGCACAACTAAGGTTAACAAATATGATATATTTTTAGGGAATATTAAAAAAAAGATGTAAAAATGCTAATTAAAAAGAAAATAGGATCTATAATAACTTTTTAATCTTATTTGTGAAATTGAAAATTTTCACTCTCGGCATATTAAAATCTAACTATTTGAACTAATTCAACATTTTCTTCACATAAATATAATTACATTCTTTTATCTAAACTCAAGGTAGCATTTGGTATGTGATTGTGGCTCACTTTCTTGGGATTTTAGTTTGGGGGAATGAGATTAAGGCTATGATATCACACATTTTAAGATATTAATGTGAACGATACAAGTATCATCTCTTGATTTTCGTAACTCCAAACATTGATTAGATCAAAGTTCATGTCACTGAGGATAACTTTGTAACTACAACCTAGATGTTTTTAGAGGCGGCATCGAGATCCAATTACGTAGACTACTATGATACCAACGCAATGCTGCGGGGGCAAAAAAGAAAAGAATTATAAGATAATTTTAGAGATGAGTCATTGCTTCACCCTATCTAGTGCATCTTTCTAAGTTTCAAAACATCTGCTTCAACCTTTTAAGCTCACGATCTGGGTTCATGCTAGCTTCAACCTGACATCTTTTACTTCCACCAAGAACTTGACATCATCACCAAAAACTTCACTTCTTTACTCAAATTCCTCCACCAACCAACTTATGACACTCAAACTTATTGCCACTGGTCTCAACCTCTTGCTCTCGACCTTATGATTACTTATTCCATCCCAGCAATACACTCAAATTGAAATAGGCATTTTGACAAACATGTGTAAGGCTTATACTTTTAAGTTCAAAGTATGTCATATATAAAGCGTACCCTGATAAGTCTCTAAAAACAACAAATAGAATTAAACAACACCCTTAACATATCATTCAAAGTCAACCAATTACTAAATAACATAAGCATTGGAATAAGAATTTTCACAAAACATGAGCATTGGAATAAGCATTTTCACAACAATGTGTAAGCCTTAAGCTCTTTTAACTACAAAATATATGTAATATATAAAGCATAGGCTCCTCAAAAGAGAAGTCAACGGTATCCTTAAGATAGTACCTAAGTATATCAAAGAACATTTAGGTATTAAAGTATAACTTGAGATTTTTTAAGGTTAGTTTGAATGGACGGTGAAATTAGTTCTGATGAGATTGAAAATAATGAAAAAATTATAAAAGATGTATTTTTTTAATAAAATAATAATAAAAATAATTAAAGCAATGATACAAAAGTAAAATTACAACAACAAAATTTTATCCGGTGCAGTGGCTTACAAACTAGGCATCAATTAAATGTATGAGGGATAAGACGGTACACAATTTCTAATTTGAATCAACATAATCAATCCATTAATCCCAAATCAGTCATATTTGATGGAATAAAATGAACATAAAAATGTAACATCACAAATTCTAAGTAATATTATTGGAAAGAAATATCAAAAAAAAAAAAAAAAAAAGGGAAAAAGATGACAACAGATTTTTACTCTTAAAAAAAAAAAGATTACGTCTATAGTCGGATAAAACACTAGAGCATCATCGGTGGTAAACTAGCATGCTTCGTTTGGATCCCATCTCACTAATCATCAGAATTTAGGAATATAAAGCTAGAGGATTTTTAGATGGTTCCATACTAAACAATATAGCCTAGTGTGGACTACTTTAAATAAGATAATTATGTTTCTGCTTCCAAAAGTGTGAGTCTTAACACTTCTGCTAAAACATTTATACTTGGGGTATTCCAAGTATCATAAGAAAAATTTCCTCTACTAACTTTTGAAATACACTTACTAAGACTTAAAATTTCAAATGACTGCTATCAAAATCCTTGTAGAAAACTGTGACACTTGTTATGCCTACTTTGATATGTTACCTTTTAATAAAAGAAAAAAAAAAGTCATTTATGGCCAAGTTATTCCAATGAGTATAACATATATGTCTGCAAAAAGAGCTCAATAACTTCCCTTTTGACTTCGAAGACTGCTCGAGAATTCAATTTAATAGATTTCCCAAGTATAGTAATAAGAAAATGCTATTTGATAAATATTAATAAAGGATTTCATAAAAGATTGAACCATAAGTAAATTTATGAGAGTAAATCACAATAAGATGGTCACTGAACCTTAAAGGCCCCAGATTTAACTAATCCTATATCTTCAGAGCATTTTCATAACTAACCAGCCACGAATAACTATAGGATAAGTCACACAATTGGAAATTGACATACAATTTTTAGTGACAAGATTTTTTGGTCACTATGGTTTTATAAAAGAAAATGTATAACCTAAATTGCTTTGCTATCTTTCTAAATTTTGGCAGCCAAAACCAAATTCATCACATTCTGATAGCACTAAAAGAAAATGGAAAAGAATGTAGTTTAGGCAATTCGAGGGTGCCCACAACTTCAAAAACAAGATGGAGAAAAAGAATTTGAATGAGTAATTTCCTTTCCCTTTTTTATTCTGTTTCCTTCTAACAATAAAAGGAATGGTCAACTTGCCAATTCCAAATTAACTCTTTACATGTGTCTTTATTAACAATTAACTTAACAAACCAGGAAACAACTAACAATCACCTACTAACTATACTATACTAAGGAAAATACAATATCATTCAACCTGATACTAAAGCTGAAGCTTCACCCTTGTTGCGCCCTACATCCATCACAAAGTCTTGCTGCCAACGTGGAACTTGACTCCTTCGCTTAGGTCGACTTAGCAACTCCTCTTCACGCTGCATATCCATATTATTTACCAACTCTTTGAAAGTGAGCTTGTCCTCAAGGTCAAATATAGAATAGGGCTTGCAAAACTCATCATAAGAGAGCCAAGAGGAATCCTCAGGTTGAAAACCTTCCCATTCCACCAATAGTTGAACTTCACGTCTAGATCTTGCTTGTTGACCTTAAATGATTACTACGTACAAATATATATGATCATACAAATAATATAAAGGTGAATCCAACTATAATTCCTATAAGAATTAATTAAATTGTTTTAATTAAGTACTAAAATTGATTATCTTAGATTTATTCAAACAATCGAAATTTCTTAATTCTAATTAACTACTAAAGCATTTGAAATAATAAAAATAAAAATAAAATTTAAAAGCATGAAATAAATATCTAATTAAGCTGAAAATCACTGACATACTTAATGAAACTAAAACTGTTATAAGGTATTCCACTAATATACTAAATTAATAAACTAATCTAACATGTTACTAAGATAATAATGTAATTAAGCCCAATATTATACTAAACTATTAACTAATTAATTAATGCAGTATGAAAATGCAAAACTAATACACGATGAAGAACACGCGCCGAACCTTCCCGCTGCCACGCAAGAGCCATGCCTCCTGCCAATGCTCCATTGCACCGCCAGCACACGTTGTAGCCCCGCCTTGCGGTTCTGCCCAGCACGCCACGCTTCAGTCCATGTTCTCAGCAATAGCCACACACAGCAGCATAACAGTGTCCCAAGCAACACGTCGAACAGCCTTGCAGTACTTCACGCAGGCTGCACAGCCATCCACTTCCTCTCAGTTAGGCCTAGAACAGCAGCAATACACGCTTCTAGTCAAGGAGCAGAACAACTAGGCACGTTCTGCCCAGTTCCACTTCTCACGACGGCGACCTGCTTGGAGACAGAACCGGCAACAGCAGCAACGACCAGTCAGCAAGAGCTGAAAGAAGTTGATGCAAAAATGAACCCAGGCAACACCGACCTGTTAAAAAACTGAATAGCAGTCACCAAATCAATCAAAATTCAAAGTAGTGCAAATAATAAACGCAAAACAGGGTATGAAACGCAGAAAACAAAGAAGAAACAGTAAGTGTGAAAGGAAGATATCGTGAATGCATAAAAATAAACAATGCAAAATTAATGAGCCAGAAACAGAAATTTCAACCAAGAAACATGAAGAAACAAAGGAAGAACTAAAAATAACTAAATAACAGTAACAACATTGAAAAACAGAGCATATCAAAGTAAGAAAATAAAATCTATAATTTTATTGCCAATAAATAAGAAAGTAACGTTGAGTTTTACTGAAAACCTGGATTAAAACTAAAGCATAACCTAAAAACAATCTAATCGGCTGTATTAACAATAAATGAAAAACCCGCAGCAAATTGGGACGAAGCTACTGTCACCAGCCTTCCACATCCCACATTCGGCTGCATCCTTTGCTCCTTTTTCTAAGGATTCTTTTGTTCCTTTCTTGGGAAGCCAATAACTTTGGGCTGGTCTCTTCATTATATATGGGCTTTTCTCTGTAGATTGGGCCAAAACATTGGGATTCATGAGATATGACTTAAGGATGTAGGTTAAAGATGTGGCATGTTTTAAAGGGTTTAAAGTGTTTAAGGATTTTAGCGATGTGAGACGCGATTATATTTAATTTGGAGTTTAAGGTAATGTAGGGTATGGTTTAATTTAAGATTTGAAAATTTATGGGCAAAATTGGAATTTTGGGATTTAGAACATTAAAATCGGTCACTTCTTTTAATTTTTGCCCCATTTCCTCATTTTTTTCTTAAATTTCCTACATATGAAAAAAAATTAAATAAATAGAGAAAAATTAATTAAAATTTCTAAATTTAAATAACAATTCATACAATAAGATATACTAAAATATGATATTTAGAGACCTATCAACAATTCACTAATGCAACACTGCAAGTGGTTGCACCAAAGGATGACCCTCTACAAAGTCAGCAGAAAGTTGAAGGGGATGAAGGGTGGTGTCCTCATAGAAAGGTTTTAATAGAGATACATAAAACCAGATGGAAGCTTGGCAGAGTCAGGCATATCAAGTTTGCAAGCCACTGGAGCAATTCTGGCCAACACAACTGATAGTGGTCCTATCACCAAAGTTCACGTGTACAAAGATCGACCAACCAGAGACCGCCACGTGTAAAACAAATTATGAGCCACGTGGCTGGTAAAGAGGGGTGGCGACACAGTCACGGGAATGGTGATAGAGTCTCTAGGCGATAGAGTCTAGAGAAAGAATCGTGGCGATAGAGTCTCCACGCGACGCAGTTGCTTGCTGGGCGACAGAGTCCCTAGGCGATAGAGACTCTGTCGTATGGTCTCTACGCGACACAGTAAGCCGCAATACAGTTCTACCACAGGGATCGCAACAGAACTATACCGCACGAACCGCGATAGAACTCTACCGCTGGAACAGCGGCAGAGGGTCACGTAACTCTGCCGCATGTTGAACTCAACCGCAGGATCCCAACTCAGGCCGCGACAGAGTATCCAATGACTCTGCCCCAGCCCAGACACGCGGCTGGGCCTCGAACCCGAACCCTATAGTTACGGGCCTGAAATGTCCTCAAACCCGGAAAGAACGTGAAGCCCAACTTGATCCTCAAAGAAGCCTATATATACATCAGGTATGAAAAAAGGTGGGCAGACATAATCTATCTCTTAAAAAACCAAACCTCTTTTTCTGGGAAACGGAATCCTTTTTTTTCTTTTACACAGAAACTCAGCTTTCTAACTTAATCATCGGAGTGCGCGTGCAGGGACAGATCCCTGCACCTCTCTGACCTTCGTTATTTTTGTAGAGGATTCGATACACGTGGAGGGAATTGCATCAGCATCACCTGATTGTCGTCTAGCGCAACCTGAATACGTGGAAAGCATCGCCCCGTTGTCGTTTAGTGCAACATCAATTGGCGTCGTCTGTGGGAATCAGAACAAAAAGTCAGATTCCCCATTAAAATGGTGAGGACACGTTCTACAGAGAAAATCCAGGGGGAGAGAATTATGTGTGTCCCCCTGTCAGGTCAGAATAAGGACAAAGGCAGAACGAAAAGGGTGGCAGAGTGGCCTCGGTTTCTCTGGAGGAATTTGAGGCTCTGAAACGTCAGAATGAGGAGACGATGACAGCGTTGAGGGCTATGGTGAACTTCTTCAGAAACGCTCTCCCGCAGTTTAGCTTACCTCCAGAAGTGCAACAGATAGTGGGGAAAACATCCCGAGGCAGACCTACGAGAGAGGTCAACCCTCCACCATGGTGAATACGGGACAAGTTGAAGGAGCGCAGAATACTACCACTGGACCGATTCTGAACTTTACAGCGAATTTGGAGGATAACCCTGCAACGGCTTTGGGAGTAAACTCTACCGCATTTCAGAGGAATCGCCCTGCGACAGGGTTACGGGAAGCGAACACTGCCGCAGACCCGACCGGACAGAGCTCTCCCGCAGCATGTAGACGGTAGAGTTCCCCTACGAAGAATATGCAGCAGAGCTCACCCGCGGCATATAGGCGACAGAGCTCACCCGCGGCATGCAGGCGACAAAGCTCCCCCGTAGAGAACAGGTGGCAGAGCTCACCCGCGGCATACAGGCGACAGAGTTCTCCCGCATGGCGCAGTGCTTCTCCAGAGGAGTTGGAACATGAATTCGAAGATCATAGGTCTGGGGAGCGACGAAGACAGAGGAGTCCTGACCCCCAAGACTGTTTCGAGGGTACAAGGTCAAATCTCGAAATGGGAGGTGCTGGAAGGAAGAATACAGGGCAGGCCCCTAGAGGTCGAGAAACCTTGAACGAGGAAGAGACACTTAGCCGGGGAGCTGAACATGTGCAAAGTCTCTGGATCAGAGGAGGAAGGAGTGCTTACCACTCGGACTCGTCTAGTCCCGAAGGAAGGGGACCATACTCAATTCAAGGATAGGAAAATGTGGAGAAAGTTGTCGAAATGATCTTGGAAAAGAGGAAACTAGTGTCCCCAGGTGATTGTCAAAGAAGGAGAATTCCGTTCAGTCCGGAGATCATGAACAAACCCTTGCCGAAGAAGTTCAAGATGCCTTCTATGGCCACTTACACAGGCAAAGCAGACCCATACGACCACATAAAGAGTTATGAGTCCCTCATGTTGCTACATGGATGGGAAGATGAAATTATGTGTAGATCCTTTTCGCTTACATTGTCCGGGCACACGCTGAAGTGGTTTAATGGGTTGAGCGAAGGTTCCATCTCATCCTTCGACCAATTGCGAAATGAATTTTTGAGAGTCTTCATGATCAATAGCCAAAGGAAGAAGGACGCTACTTATCTACTCACTCTTAAGCAAGGGAATAAAGAATCCTTAAAGAGCTATGTAGACCGCTTCCTAGATGCAACCTTGGAGGTGGAAGATCTACCAGTAGGGGTAGCTATGGCTGCAATGCTGCAAGGGACGAGGTCCAAGAAATTGCAAGAATCCCTCTCCCTCGATCAGTCGGTGACACTTTCCGATCTGTTTGCTAGAGCCAATAAATATGTGGCTCAAGAGGAAGTAATGAAGATGGTACAGCCTTGAGAGGCAAGGGAAGGAAGAAAGAGAGAGAGATGTACCTGAGAGAAGCTCCCCAAGACCCGTCAGATTAGAAGAGGCCCCTAGGCTCAGATATGAAGGTTATACCAGATTGAATGAGCCTCGCACTGCGATACTAGCAGCTATCGAGGGGACGAGACTGTTGAAATTCCCCAAAAAGAAGATTGGAGATGTAGGGCAAAACTCTGATGCCTACTGCGAATTTCATGCTGCTCACGGTCACCCCACGGAAAGATACAGAGACCTGATGGATCAGCTAGAGAGACTAACTAGAGAGGGGAAAATCAACCGCTTCTTATGGAGAAGTGAAAGGCCCCGTTATCCTCCGCACGATCGAAGGAATGACCGTCCGCAGAATGTGCCAAATAATGATAACGAAAGAAATAGGCCAAGGAATGAAGCGTTTAGGCCTATCCCCCGGGGTAATCAGCCAGATAACGAACCTACCGTCGCGGTAATAAATGTTATCGCAGGAGAGGAATCGATGGCAGGAAACTCTTCTGCTTCCCGTAAGAGTTACGCGAGGCAAGCGTATCAGGTTCATGTTGTGATGGAAGAGAAAGCAGATGAAGAACCTATTGTGTTCACTCCGACAGACAAGGGTGACATTATTATGCCCCATGATGATCCCATGGTAATATCCGCAGTGGTCGCGAAACATCAGGCGAGCAGAATCCTAGTCGATAACGAAAGTTCAGTCAACCTAATCTATTGGAATTGTTTCGAGAAAATGAACATATCCGAAAATAGATTAAGACCCATTATGACACCACTGTATGGATTTACTGGTGAAAATGTGAAGGTGGCCGGGTCCATAGAGTTGTCTGTGACTCTAGGAGAAAACCCGAAGGATGTGACCTGATAGGTATTGTTCATGGTGGTGAGGTCAACCTCAGCTGCTTACAACATGATCCTCGGAAGGCCTGTACTGAATGATATGAGGGCGGTGATATCCTCTTGTTATCTGTTAATGAAGTTCCCTACTCCCAACGGAGTTGGGCAAGTACGAGGAGATCAAAGGAGGGCTCGTACTTGCTATATTGCTTCTACCGCTAGCAAAGGAATGTAGAGAAAGGAGACTTTGTGCATAGATGACCCGCCCAAGCCTGAGCCTGTAGAGGAAATGGAAGCCATTGAGCTAGTCAGAGGGGATGAAGAGAAGAAGGCATTCATCGGGACTCAGCTGAACGAACAAGTAAGGAGGGAGATAGTTGAATGCCTGAGGAGGAACTCGGATGTCTTGCTTGGACCCCGGCTGACATGCCCGGGATTAATCCCGAAGTGATTTGTCATAAGCTTAATGTCTCACCCGAGCACAGACCCGTCAAGCAGAAGAAGAGGAGTTTTACCCCGGAAAGACATAAGGCAATCACTGAAGAAATTAATAAGCTCTTAGAAGCCGGGTTCATTAGGGAGGTCTACTACCCCGAGTGGCTTGCCAACGTAGTAATGGGAAGAAATCCAATGGGAAGTGGCGGATGTGTGTAGATTTCACTGATTTGAATAAAGCCTGCCCTAAAGATTCATACCCCTTACCCCGGATAGATAGGCTTGTGGATGAAACGTCCGGATATGAACTCCTCAGTTTTTTAGACGCCTTCTCCGGATATCACCAAATCATGCTCCACCCAGAAGACGAAGAGAAGACTTCTTTTATAACCGACGATGGAACATATTGCTATCGGGTAATGCCGTTCGGTTTAAAGAATGCTGGAGCCACATATCAACGAATGGTGAACAAAGTATTCAAAGATCTTCTGGGAAATACCATGGAAGCCTATGTGGACGATATGATTATCAAGAGTCAAGCAGGAGAGTCTCACGCTCATCAGATGTCCAGGGTATTCGAGGTACTGAGAAGATTCAATATGAAGCTAAATCCCGGCAAGTGCTCATTCGAGGTGAGATCAGGGAAGTTCTTAGGCTTCATGATCACTGACAGGGGTATCGAGGTAAATCCTGAAAAGGTACAGGTAAACATCGACATGAAGCCCCCAACCACAGTGAGAGATGTCTAAAGGTTGACGGGCAGAATAGCAACTCTGAATCACTTTTTGTCAAAGTTCGCAGAAGAGAGCTTGCCATTCTTCAAAACTCTGCGGGGAGGAAAGAATTTCGAATGGACAAGTGATTGCCAAAAAGCTCTTGAAGACCTCAAAGAGTATTTGAAGTAGTTACCCTTATTGATAAGACCTTTGGAAGGGGAACAATTATATATGTACTTGGGAGTTGGTGATTTCGCCGTCAGTGCGGTGCTACTGAACAAGGATGAAATAGTGTACCGCCCCATCTACTATGTGAGCAAGGTACTGTTGGACTCGGAGACCCGTTATCCGCTGGTCGAAAAGCTAGCATTGGCCCTTGTGATGGCCTCGCGTAAGTTGCGCCCTTATTTTTAGGCACACCCCATCACTGTCCTGACGGATCAACCGTTAAGACAAATCCTTCAGAAGCCTGAACACTCAGGGAGACTAGTGAAATGGGCAGTGGAACTTGGAGGATATGATATCACGTTCCAACCCAGGCAGGCTATCAAAGGTCAAGCTTTGGCAGACTTTATAGTAGAATGTACTAGCCCGATCGACAACGATGGAAAGGAAACTCAACCGTGGTTACTGTACGTCGACGGGTCATCAAGTGCAAATGAAAGTGGAGCGGGCGTAGTCTTGGTATTGCCGGAGGGGGAATCCCTAGAATACTCTCTGCGGTTTGGGTTCCCTAGTTCGAACAATATAGCAGAGTATGAGGCTTTGGTAGCCGGAATGAAGCTGGCAGAGAAATTGCAAGTTCACCGCTTGGTAGCGCATAGTGACTCTCAATTGGTGGTAAACCAGTTTAACGGGCAATATGAGGTTCGAGAGCCAATGCTGGCCCCTTACCTAAAGAAAGTCCAATCACTGGCTCAGACTTTCGAGAACTTCCAGCTAATACAAATTAATCGATCTGAAAACACACACGCAGATTCATTGTCCAAGTTAGCCTCTTCCAATGAGACAGGAGGAAGGATAGTGAAGGTGGAGAGGCTCGAGCGCCCTAGTATTGAAGAGATAGAAGTGTGTGACATTGAAATGGGGGATGACTGGAGATCAGTATCTCACTGAAGGTACACTCCCCCAAAATAAGGACGAGGCTCGTCGCTTAAGGATGCAAGGGGCGAAATTCACACTAATCAACGGGGAACTGTACAAAAGGGGATATTCATCACCCTTGTTAAAGTGTCTAGGGCCGGAGCAAGCAAATTATATCCTAGCTGAGGTATACGAAGGAATTTACGGTGAACACTTAGGAGCTAGAGCCCTTGCTGCTAAGATACTGCGATCGGGATTCTACTGGCCGACATTGAAAAGAGATGCGATGAACAAAACTCGCAGGTGTGACAAATGCCAAAGGTTTGCGCCGATAACAACGACTCCAGTGACTCCCTCCCAGAGTACGGTCTAACCGATTCCTTTTGCACAATGGGGATTGGACATTCTGAGGCCTTTCCCATTAGCCACGGGTCAAAGAAAGTTCTTGTTAGTTGCCACCGACTACTTTACAAAGTGGATTGAAGCGGAGCCTTTAGCTACAATCACGGAGAAGAAAGTGGAGGCGATAGTGTGGAAAGACATCATCTGTCGGTTCAAAATCCCACGCATCTTAAATGCCGACCATGAAAAGCAATTTGATTGTGACGCCTTCCGTGAATTTTGTAAATGTGAGACCCCGTATATGTAAAGTTGTAATGTGTAATGAATGTGAATGGACTTGTAATGTAAAGTATAATCGATGTAAGTCTATGGATTCAATGTACGTATGTGTAATATGATTTGTAACGTACATACAAGTTCCATTGAGTATGAATATGAAGAAATGAGTTCTTATAAGTGATGGATGTGACTGAAACTCAAAATAAGTAGTGTGGTAAAATGGAATGAAATTATGCTTCCATTTGGTTTTATGTAGCATACCTTTGGACATACAATGAATGCACACAAGTTTCAATGTGCATAAGGTATGAATGGATGCCATTTTCAAGTTATAAAGGTGGATGGATGAGAAAATGGCCATAGCAACATATTAAGGATGTGTTGGTATGAGTTGCAACAAGGAAACTGCAAGAAATCTGGAAAACATGAAGGCCAGATCGATCTCATAGGATGAGAGATCGATCTGGAAGAGCTAGAATGCTTTTATTTGGGCAATGGAATAGAGTAGATCGATCTCCAATGGGGTCAGATCGATCTCCTAAGCATTCTGTGATGAAAAGATCGATCCTCAAGCACCCAGATCGATCTCCTTAGCTCTCTGTTTGGGACCAGATTGATCTCATGCTTCGACAGATCGATCTCATGCTTCGACAGATCGATCTCATGCTTAAAAATTTCGTGAAAATGAGAGATTAAAGGGGACCAGATCGATCTCCTCTTGGACCAGATCGATCTCCTCAAGCTATTTCTATATAAGGAGGGCTGAAAATCTGAAAATTTCGGAAAAAAAACACAAATCTTCCATTTCTAACCCAAAACCTAACTTTCCCTCTCTAAAATCAGCCATTTTCAGTGAGATTTGAAGAGAGACCATTAGAGGCAAAGTTGTTCCTATCAAAGAGAAGAACAACATAGTGGGTAGGCATTTTCCCATTGTTGGTATTGAAGGAGTTAAGGGCATTGCCATTTGGAGCAAGAAGAAAAATCATATTTGATAAGATTCTAACACTCCAATCCAAATACATTGTCTATTTAATTGATTTTGGAGTTGTTTGGCATGAGTATTGATGGATAAATTATCTAGGGATGTGGTGGAATTGGTGTGACCTAGAAAACCTAGAATGGGTATAATGTGAGAATATATGGGTTGAATGAGTTTATGATTTATGGGCATGCTAAAGTTGTTATTGAGATAATGTTTATGATTTTAGATGGTTAAATAAAATTACATTGTGAGTTTGGAGGAATTGTGAAAATGAGTATGTATATGCTTGATAAAATGCCATAGTGAGGGAATTCATGAAATATGAACACTATGAGCTTAATGTCGATTTAATATCGATTCGGAATAAGTTAATAGGCCTAAGAAGAATCCATAGACTCGAGTTATGGGTAAAGTAATGAAACGAGGCCTCATAAGCGTTAATAGAAAACTATAGGTCGAATTGACTATAGTGAATGCACGATATCATATTATATGGATCGAGTATAATGCGGGATACGATTTTGTGCAGTCCCGAAGAGTTCATTGAAGACGAATCGAACCGTACGAGTAAGCAGCTTAAGGAAGTGGAATCACGCATCGCGATTCCAGGTAAGGGAATTCTGTAAGTATATAGAGGTAGCTGCTCGTAATTTACGGGATTATAGGGTGTTTATGAAATGCATGAACGTTTGAGAAATTGGTTGTTTGGTATGCGAAAATAGCTATGAATAATTGTATGAGATTTGGTGGTTGAAATGGTATTGTAAAGAAATGGGATAGTAAGGCTAATAATTGCATAAATCTAATGTTTTGATGTTTTTCAAAACGGAATTGCTTGGTTTTAAGCAAGCTTGTAGATGGGTCGGCTAGTGTTTTATTGATGTTGTGGAGAAGCATTTGTGAAGTGCTAAACCCGGTTGCCGGGATTGTTTAATTGTGTATGAGCTGCCTATCGTATTTGCATGACATAAATCGCGCTAGAGCCTCGCTCGCGCTGAATTTCTATGTTTTCACTTGTGTGATACGTGCTTGAGCTTAGCTCGCACCTTGATTTGGAAACTATGATGATGTTTATAAACCGTACTGGAGCTTCTGCTCGTACGTGGCTTTTGAGTGGTTTGTCTTATGAGTATAATCGTACTAGAGCTATGCTTGTACGCGTCTCTTTATGAGAGAATGCATGAGTCGTGCTAGAGCTTTGCTCGCACAAGTTTGCACATTATGATACGTATAAGGTTGTGAAAGTTGGTAAGATCCTTAAGCCCTACATCCTTAAGCTAACATCCTTAAGCCCAAAGAGGCGGGGAGGCTCTGTTCTGTGGGGAGGCTCTCTTACGGTGGGATCCTTAAGCCAACATCCTTAAGCCCTGAAGGGGCGGAGAGGCTCTGTTAGGCAGGGAGGCTCTCCTACATGGGTACGGTAAGATCCTTAAGCCCTACATCCTTAAGCCAACATCCTTAAGCCTGAGGAGGCGGGGAGGCTTTGTTAGGCGGGGAGGCTCTGTTCGGTGGGGAGGCTCTCTTACGGAAGGATCCTTAGCCCTACATCCTTAAGCTAACATCCTTAAGCCCGAGGAGGCGGGCAGGCTCTGTTAGGCGGGGAGGCTCTGTTCGGCAGGGAGGCTCTCCTTCACGGATATGGAAAACTCTTGGTATGGGGTAGGTAAGACCTAGGAATGGCACCCCCAATCACGATATGAGTCTGCGGAGTACACTGTACCGTGTATATCACATGGAGTACGATGTACTGCATGATGGTTATGTGATGAGAAAGTTTGGCGAGGGATAATCCATCTTCGTGCCAGCATGATACCCCCACACCTGGATGCGTGTGGTCTGGGATGATTTACGATGTAGTCGTCCACATAGGCACTTTTGATATAGTGACCTAGTTTTTATACACATGCGTGAATTGTGAAATGAAAATGTGGTTGTGATTGTGAGTTGATTTGGTGGTATTTATGTGTTGAGAAAGAGGTTTATGATGTTGGTTTAAAAAGGAGGTTTCTTAATGAATTGCCCTTTTTATGAATTTAAATGAGATTGAGCATGAGATGATTTATACATGATGTTCTTTTTACCATGTTTGATATGCCAATGTACATGATTTTGACACATGATATTTATGTATACTCATATGGCATAGTTTTATTCCTCATGCTCCTACCATAAATGATTTATGCATAACACTATCAGCATGTAGATAGAGTAGTTATCTACCATGCTTGCATAATTGCCTTACTGAGCGTGTGGTTGCTCATCCCTCTCTATTTTTCCCTACAGAGGGTGCATAGTAGCCCAGTGAGGACTGAGGCGTGGTATTTTGGACTCCGCTGCATCTCCATCGCTTAGAGGTATATACACAGTGATTCTTTTTGTATCTAAACAATGTAAAAGCACAGTATTCTTTTGAGTTGTAATTATGGGGGATGTAGATGTCAGTAAAACATGCTTTTGTATAAGTACAAGATTAAATGCAAATGTATGACATTGTTTTATTTAACTGAGAATGAATAAGATGTGGAGTTTATTATTGACTTACAGCCCAACAGTGTGTGGTGAGTTAGTTCACGACCGGGTAAGGTAACAGTAAAACGCAAAAATTTTTTAGTGATTTTCGGTTAAAGAGAGTGAAATTGGATCGTGACAGTAAACGCCTTGACATTCAGCTAAGGATGTCTTCTGTATCATATCCTCAGGCTAATGGACAGGTCGAAGTCAGCAATCGGACTATCCTTCATGGGTTGAAGACCAGATTAGACAAAGCAAAGGGGGCATGGGTGGACGAATTGCCTAGTGTCTTATGGGCACATCGTACCACTAGTCGGGTATCGACTGGAGAAACGCCGTTTAGCCTCGTGTATGGCACCGAAGCATTAATTCCCGTGGAAATTGGAGCACTGTCACCCAGGGTGGTGCCTTTAGTGGAAGAAGAGAATTCACAAGGACTAAGGGAAAGCTTAGATCTGCTTGATGAACATAGAGAGGCCGCGGCTATTTGGTTGGCATCCTACCATCAGAGGGTAGTCAACTACTATAACAACCGAGTGAGGGATAGACCGATGTCCGAGGGGGATCTGGTGCTCAGAAGTCACATATCACGAATGCCTTAAAGGAAGACGAAAAATTCAGAGCCAATTAGGAAGGTCCATTCAGAATCAAACAAAAGATTGGGCCCAACACCTGCATCCTAGAAACTCTGCAAGGGAAGAAAATAGGGAAAACATGGAACTCAAATCACTTAAAATTGTATTTGAACTAATCATTATGTTTTCTCTCTCTTGAATCTTATGTTCTCACATTATTGTTATTTGTTTACACTGTCACAAGATACTAACTTCCAATCATTATGCAGATTGTTCTTTTCTTATATATCTCCAGCTTTTATATATCTAAATCTTGTGACAGGATTAAGACAAGCCATAAGAGCTTGAGGCGCAATACGACACTGTGGCCAGGCGTGAAAAGTCAGACGAGCCGTAAGAGCCTGAGGCGCTATGCGTCACTATGACCAGGCGTGAAAAATCAGACGAGCCGTAAGAGCCTAAGGCGCTATGCGTCACTGTGGCCAGGCGTAAAAATCAGACGAGCCGTAAGAGCCTGAGGCGCTATGCGTCACTGTGGCTAGACGAAAAATCAGACGAGCCGTAAGAGCCTGAGGCGCTATGAGTCACTGTGGTCAGGCGTGAAAAATCAGACGAGCCGTAAGAGCCTGAGGCGCTATGCGTCACTGTGGCCAGGCGTGAAAAATCAGACGAGTCGTAAGAGCCCGAGGCGCAATGCGTCACTGTGGCCAGGCGTAAAATTAGACAAGCCGTAAGAGCCTGAGGCGCAATGCGTCACTGTGGCCAAGCAATGGAAACATAAAGGCCGTAAGAAATGAAGACGCACTCGCGTCATGGTGATCAGGCCTCAGAAAAAGGTATGTTTATACGTAAAATTCTTTCTGAAAATATATCTTTCCATCAAGAATTGGGGAGCATGTATGAATAAACAAAACAAATATAAATATACGAGTAAAACAAATAAACAGACAAAGGGATGCGACACGAAGCATGAACAGAACTGAACTTTCATTTCATTCATTCAAGAAAATCTTTACAAGTACATCCAACAAAAGCAAAACAACAAAATATTCAAAAAATAAAAAACAAACAACAAACAACAAAAAACAATTCAATCCACAGGAAGAGGCTGGGGATCAACCGTCGACGGACCCTCGCTCTCTAAAGACTGCTGACCATCCTCCCCATCCAAGTCGTCGAGAGCGCCAATAGGTTCGGGAGCATCGTCCAAGTTCACAGGCTCCCAAGGACCGGTGAGGTTTGCAAGATCATCCTGGGCAGTCCTCTTAAAAAGCTCATCAGGAGGTTCAGCCCCCGGTTCGTACTTAGTCCAATCAGGGGCCTCAAACAGCATCGTCTTGCGTGTATTTTGGAGCTCAGGGAATTCTTCGCCTTCTCTATGCTTCTCCAACCCGGATCTAGCAAGGTAAAATCCATATTTTACATACGGATTTGAAAAATCCTCCTTTTGCCTCAAGCAATCCCTAGAAAGGCGGTACTCCTTAACGGCCTCCGCCCTGATGCTATCAATCTCCACTTGAGTAGAGAAGGAGTAGCCCGACTTTCTAGCTCGGCGACATACTACTGGAGCTCCTGATTACGATCGATTAAGGACCCGTATTTGGACTGCATGCGGTCCAGCTCAGCTTGGGCCTGTTGAAGATCTTCGTGAAATTTGTTAGACCTAGCCACCTCAACAGTAAGATCCCCCTTGGCCTGATTCAAATCTTGGCGAGCCTTTGAGAGCTGATTTTCTAAGTTTCGTACCATGTCTGGAAGCCCGGATAAGTTGTTAACGGTATTTGACAACTCCATGACTTTATCCTTCAAATCTCGGATTTTCTTGTCAGCTAGCTCCCGATAGGCTCGGTGTTGAGCGTTGTTGGCCGCAGTCCTCTGAGCAAGCTGAAAAGCAACGCAAAAGGTCAAACTCAAAGTATAGCTAAAAGAAATTAAACGAAAAAGAAAATAAAAATTACCCTCAGCGCTTCCATATCGGCCAAGTCTTCTCCCTCTGGATAATTCCTAAATATTCTAGCTTCGTCCCTCGGAAGAATAGTGGCCCAACTCAGCCGAGACGCCACCCGCGGAGAGTCCAAGGTATCGTTGTCGTGAACTCTCGGGTAAACCCGAAACTCAGCTCCCTCATGATGAAACCACCGTCTACAGGGTAGGATCTCTCATCAATAGGACCTATCCTCGGGAGAATTGGCCTAGTCCCCATAGACGGCTCGATGTACAAGTGCCTCCAGTTCTTTCGCTGGGATGGAATTATATTGCATTCGGCACGCTCTTCAGAACGAGACTGTCCAGACTAACCAGAAGCCCCCCGTGACGAGGAAGGAACTCTTCCTCTATCCCGAGAGGGATCCCTTTGTTTCGGAGGAGGAGGAGGCATCACTTGTCTGGGAGCAGGTGGGGTCTGAGCCCGAGGTAATTGAGGCAAAACCGGTGCCTCACTAGGAACATCATCAGCTAAACGAGACCTCTTTCTAGTGAGATCACTAGACGGACCGCCCTTCGAGCCTTGATGTGCCAAAGATCGTCGAAAATGGCTCATTTCTGCAAAAAAGAAAGAGAACAAGTAAGTGGTCAAAAACGTGGTCAAAACCAGCAAACAATAAAAAAGCATAAAAAGTTACCATCAGGAGAATTAAAATGCTCCTGAAGGGACTCTATGTTTATCATATCATCGTCGGGTAAAACCAGGAAAGTTGAACCAAATCCTCCCTAGTCATTCAGATCAGCTAAAGGCTCACTGTCAGAGCTAGATTCTATATTTGTACTCTCTATATCTTCTTGTGGCCTTAAAGGTTCAGGGTTCAACTCAGGGGGAATTGAGGATGAAGGATTCAAGGGAGGAACAGAGGGGCCGACAATAGGGATGGGACCCACACCCCAGCCAGCAGATATCAAATTCTCATTTGATAAAAGGCTGTCAAGACTAATGGGACTATCAACCAATAACCTATTGACGTCCAAGGATAACTGTTCTCTAAGTGTAGAAATCCGAGGGCCCTTGGGGATTTCACGCCTAGTCTCCCAACGAGTGGGGAAATCTAGGCCCCCAGGCGTCTCCACAATAAGCCACTCCGATTCAAAACCGTGAAGCTTATTAGCGGGTTTCTCAAATAACCTGTTTTCAAATCCAGGCTTATACACCCGCTGAAGTGAATAAGGAACTAAACTGGGGCTACCTCGAAACCTAAAAAAGGCATCAAGAAGGGGAAAAGACGGAGAAACACCCCTTAGGTGGCAATGCACAGTAAACCTTATTAATTGCATCTATGCGTGAGGATGCAGTTGTCCGGGGGCAATCCTGTGCGCCCTAAGGAAAGAAGCCCCAAAGTCGGATAATGGAAAACGGATTCCTAACTTTAAGGACGCCCTGAAAATAACTATCCCATCGGACACACGACGTATGTCATTTTCTTGAGGGTTTGGAAGCCTATAGGAATATCCCTCGGGCAAAGAAAACCTAGCCATAAGGTCTTGAATGTCGGCTGCCTTTAAAGTCGACTTGACTCCTAGCTCTATATGCTTCCCCATGCCGTGACTAGCCATTTTTGAAAGTTCGAGAAAAATCACGGAAGAAAAAACTATTGGCGGCAGAGTTTACCTAACAGAGAGGCAGGAAGACAGTAAACTGTAGTATTAGAGCGTTTGCAACAGAAGAACGGCAAACTGCATAGGACGACAGAGTTTTCGTCCATGCGACAGACTTGCGGCACAGTAATGTTTATGCGATAGAGGAGCGGAAGAGTATCAACAGCCCGCGATAGAGTTGCGGTAGAGTGGCGACAGAGATGCGATAGAGTATCGAGAAAATGTGCAGCAGCGTCTTATGCGAGAGAACTCAGTGGATACTGTGACAACAGGGAGCTGATATATATAGACGCGACTTCATCTACACGCGCACAGGGATCCGCGCGTGCCTCTGAACAGTGAATCAAGAATCCTCTTTCGTAGGAAATATTCCTACCAATGAGTGGGGAGCAATTGATAGTGGTCGTATCACCAAAGTCCACGTGTACAAGGATCGACCAACCAGAGATCGGCACGTGTAAAACAAAATATGAGCCACGTGGCTGGTAAAGAGGGGTGGCGACACAGTCACGGGAATGGCGATAGAGTCTCTAGGCGATAGAGTCTAGCGAAAGAATCGTGGCGATAGAGTCTCCACGCGACGCAGTTGCTTGCTGGGCGGCAGAGTCCCTAGGCGATAGAGACTGTCGTATGGCCTCTACGCGACACAGTAAGCTCGATACAGTTCTACCGCAGGGATCGCGACAGAACTATACCGCACGAACCGTGATAGAACTCTACCGCTGGGACAGTGGCAGAGGGTCACGTAACTCTGCCGCATGTTGAACTCAACCACAGGATCCCAACTTAGGCCGCGACAGAGTATCCAATGACTCTGCCGCAGCCCAAACGCGCGCCTGGGCCTCGGACCCGAACCCTATAGTTACGGGCCTGAAATGTCCTCAAACCCGAAAAGAACGTGAAGCCCAACTTGATCCTCAAAGAAGCCTATATATACATCAGGTATGAAAAAAGGTGGGCAGACAGAATCTATCTCTTAAAAAACCAAACCTCTTTTTCTGGGAAACGAAATCCTTTTTTTTCTTTTACATAGAAACTCAGCTTTCTAACTTAATCATCGGAGTGCGCGTGCAGGGACAGATCCCTGCACATCTCTGACCTTCGTTGTTTTTGCAGAGGATTCGATACACATGGAGGGAATTGCATCAGCATCACCTGATTGTCGTCTAGCGCAACCTTAATACGTGGAAAGCATCGCCCCGTTGTCGTTTAGTGCAACATCAATAACAAAAGGTCCATAACAGCTTTTGGCGAGCTTAGAATATGGTTGCTGCACCAAAGACATCTGACGATATAGCTATGAACGAACAAGAACCAAATCGCCAACGTTAAAACTCCAACTCCTTAAGATTGCGATCTACCATTTGTTTCATACGATTATGCGCTTGAGATAAATTGAGCTTAAGCTGCTATAGAAGACGATCTTGAGCACGTAAGGTGGACTCAACAACATCAACTTGAGTAGTGTGATCAACTAAAGGTAAAATGGTAGGAGCTGCACGCCTATAAACCACCTCTAAAGGGGTATAGCCCAAAGTAATATGTTTTGAAGTATTATAAGAAAATTCTGCCCAAAGCAAATAGGAAACCCATGAAGAGGAATTATCCATAACAAAACAACGAAGGTACTGCTCCAACCCCCAATTGGTGACCTTCGTCTGCCCATTCGTTTGTGGATGATGGGCGGTACTACAGGACAGCTTAGTACCACTAAAGCGAAATAATTCACGCCAAAACAAGCTTAAAAAAAGAGGATTGCGATCACTCACAATGGATTTAGGTAAGCTATGGAGTTTCACCACATGAGAAATGAAAACCCCAGCCATTGTCACTGCAGTAAAAGAACTTGGAAGAGCAGCAAAATGAGCGTGTACTTAGACAAATGATCCACGACAAAAAAGACGTCAGACTTGTTCAAAGACAGCATTAACCCTAAAATGAAATCCATAGAAATGGCTTCCCAAATGACAGCTGGAATATCTAAGGGTTGTAACAAACCCGCATGAGCCTTTGTCTCATATTTAGAAGCTTGGCAAATTCCACAAGTCATCACAAAGCGTGGAATGTCCTGTTCATAGTTGCCCCAAAAAATTGAGCCACGATCCTAGCAAGTATACGCTTAATATCACCATGACTTGAGCCGCTCGAACTCAGCTCGATTGTTTTAAACTCGATTCGTTAAATTTGATTTATCATTTTTCAACTATATGTTATGAGGGTAAAATAATAAAGTAATTATAAAATATTAAAATAATGTATTTTTAAAAAACTCGATAAGGCTTACAAGCTGCTTGAGTCGGGTATCTAGAAACTCGAACTCGGCTCGACTCGTTACTCAAATAGCTCGAGTTCAAGTTCGGCTTGAAAATAAACGAGTCGAATTTGAGTAATCATCAAGCCGAACTCGAATAGTTTGACTCGTTTACACCTCTAGTTAGATATAGGGATGCAAATGGATATCTTATAAACGAGTGCTCTATACTATTTAATCTGATTAAGGATGATTATGGTATCTAATAATCAGGTTTGGATAGATTCGGGTAGAAACTTTTCTAGTAGTCATGGGTTCAAGAAGGGTTGAAGTAGTGATTTTAGAGTACCTTACGACTTGAAGTTGATTATAAAATAATAATTTTTAAATATTATTATATATTTTTTATTTATAAATTATTTATTATTAATATAATACTTAATTAAATTAATGTACGCAATAAGAATTTTTATTATAATTTTTAACATTAATTTGTTTTTATGAGTTATTTTAAATATATTAACTTAATTTTTTAATAATATGCATTAAAATTTATTTTTAATTTAAACTTAAAAGTAAATTTTGATTTAATAAAGGAGCATTTAGCAAGTTTGAGTAGTTAGCGAGTATTTTTTAAATTATATGGGTAAGATCCAAAAAATAAAAAATAAATATATTTAAATAATTACATAGATTTAAATATTGTAAATTAAAATCAGATTCGGGTTTAGATATTTAAAAATTTTCGGGTACTCAACCTATTGTCATTCCTAGTTAGATAATAACAATGACACTTTTGTTTAAATAAAAGTTCTAAAAAGATGCTTTGAACGACAAATTTTTAACTTTTGGTTCTAATAAAAAATCTAATCACTATAAAGAAAATGAAAAACTCTTAAAATTAATAGAAAAGAAATAAAAATGATTATTACATCCTATCGAAATGTTAACAAGAAAACCAAATGTTATTTTATTAAGAATTAAGACTAAAAAATCGAGTACCTAAATTAAAATATCTTTCATTGTCCTTGAATTGGATGGTGATGGTGGTCGTGTCACCAGAAACCACGTGTACAACTATCCGCCTGCCACGTGTCAAACCAAAACCGAGCCACGTGGCAGATTTGCCGACAGTATGGCGCGGCGGACCTCCATCGCCCATAAGGTCTCCCGCACAGCCCGCGATAAAAGTCCCCCGCACAGCTTGCGACAGCCTCCCGCACTAACTGCGGTAGAGGTCTCCCGCACAGTCTGAGGTAGAGGGCTCCCGCACAGACTGCGGTAGAGGTCTCCTGCACAGTCTGCGGTAGAGGGCTCCCGCACAGACTGCTGTAGAGGTCTCCCGCACAGTCTGCGGTAGAGGGCTCCCGCACAGCCCGCGATAGAAGTCTCCCGCACAGCTTGCGACATAGCCTCCCGCACAGGCTGCGGTAGAGGGCTCCCGCACAGACTGCGGTAGAGGTCTCCCGCACAGTCTGCGGTAGAGGGCTCCCGCACAGCCCACGATAGAAGTCTCCCGCACAGCTTGCGACATGGTCTCCCGCACAGTCTGCGGTAGAGGTCCCTCGCTAGCTACTTGAATTCGAGGCGTGACAGAGTACTCTATCACTCTGTCGCGGCCCAGACACGCGCCTGGGCCTCTGCTCGAACCGACTTACAGAAACCTATAAATACCAGGTGAGCTCTCTGAATCAGAGGAGGAAAAACAAAAGAACCAAAAAAGAAGGGAAAAGCCTTAAACTCTCTGATTTAAGCATTACATTCTCTTCTTCATACATTCACAACTTCGATTACTGACTTAATCATCGGAGTGCGCGTGCAGGGACAAATCCCTGCCCCCTCTGATTCCTGTTGTTTTTGCAGGATATACGAAGAACACGTGGATCAAATTGCATCGACGTCACCCTTTTGTCGTTAGTGCAATCAGATTACGTGGGAAGCATTTTCTTGTTGCTGTCAGGTAGGCAACATCAATTGGCGCCATCTGTGGGAATCCTGACAAAAAGCCAGATTCTCTATCAAAATGGTGAGGACACGCTCTACAGCGGAGGTGACAGGAGGGCAGAACTCTGTGAGTCCCCCTGTCAGATCAGAACAAAGACGAAGACATGGTGAAAGGGGTCAGGGAGAAGCCGTGGTTTCTATAGAAGAATTTGAGACTCTGAAGCGCAAAAATGAGGAGACTACAGCTGCATTGAAAGCCATGGTGAGTTTCTTCAGAGACGCTCTCCCCCAATTGAGCTTACCCCATGAAGTGCAGCAGTTAGTGGGGGAAAGCACACCGAGGCAGACCTACGAGAGAGGTCAGCCCTCCACTTTGGCGAATGCCGGACAAGGTGCAGGAACGCAGGATAATGCCACTGCCAATCCAGCAAGGCAGAGCTCACCCGTGGTTCAACCGCGACAGAGCTCACCTCTGGCCACTAGGCGGCAGAGCTCGCCCGCAGCTCCCGTGCGACAGCGTTCGCCAGCGGTTAACGCGTGACAGAGCTCGCCCGCGACTCAACAGCGACGGAGTTCACCTCTGTCCGACAGGCGGCAGAGCTCCCCCGTGGCTCAAAGGCGACAGAACTCTCCCGCGGACTACATGCGACAGAGGTATCCCACATCAGATATGCGACGGTGCTCTCCCGCCTCTAATAGGCGGTAGAGTTCACCCTTGCCCGATGCGCGGCAGACTTCCCCTCTGGTCGCCAGGCGGCAGAGTTCCCCCGCAGCCCATAGGCGGCAGAGTTCCCCCACCTGCCACAGCTCATCTCCCGTGGAGTCAGAACGTGATCCGAGAACCTATAGGGTTGGGGAGCAACGAAGACAAGGAGGTTTTGACCCACGAGAAGGCCTCGAAATATCAAGTCCCGGAGTGGGCGGTGCTAGAAGGGGCGCTTATCAATCGGACTCTTCTAGACCCGAAGGGACAAGGCCATGCTCAGCTCGAGGGTTGGAGGACGTGGAGAAGGTCGTCCAAAGGATCCTCGAGAAGAAAAAACTGGTATCTCCGGATGATGGCCAAAGGAGGAGGATCCCATTCAGCCTGGAGATCATGAACAAACCTTTCCCGAAGAAGTTCAAAATGCCTTCTATGGCTACTTACACCGGCAAAGCGGACCCCTACGATCACATCCAGAGTTATGAATCCCTCATGCTGTTGCATGGATGGGAAGACGAAATTATGTGTAGAGCTTTTTCTCTCACATTGTCCGGGCATGCTCTCAAGTGGTTCAACGGGTTGAGCGAAGGTTCAATCTCCTCTTTTGATGAGTTGAGAAATGAATTCCTCAAAGTCTTCATGATCCACAGCCAGAGGAAGAAAGACGCTACCTACCTACTCACGCTTAAACAAGGGAATAAAGAACCCTTGAAAAGCTTTGTAGATCGCTTCCGAGATGCAACCTTGGAAGTGGAAGATCTACCAGTAAGCGTAGCCTTGGCTGCAATGCTGCAAGGGATGAGCTCCGAGAAGCTACAAGAATCCCTCTCTCTCGATCAACTGATGACGATTTCCGACCTCTTTGCCATGGCTAACAAGTATGTAGCTCAAGAAGAAGTGATGAGAATGATACAGCCCAGGGAGGCGAAGGAAGGAAAGAAAAGAGAGAGAGATGCACCCGAGAGAAGCTTCCCAAGACCCGTGAGAGGAGACAAAGCCCCTAGGCTCAGGTATGAAGGCTATACCAGGTTGAACGAGCCTCATACTGCGATATTGGCAGCTATCGAAGGGGCAGGATTATTAGAATTCCCCAAGAAGAAAATTGAAGATGTAGGACGAAACCCCGAAGCCTACTGTGAATTCCATTGTGCTCACGGCCACCCAACAGAGAGGTGCAGAGATTTAATGGACCAGTTGGAAAGGCTGGCCAGAGAAGGGAAGATCAACCGCTTCCTATGGAGGAGCGAGAGACCCCGTTATCCTCCGCGTGACAAAAGGAATGATCGTCCGTGGGCTAGGGCAAATAATGACAATAGAAGGGATAGGCCTAGAAACGAAGCAGTCAGGCCCATCCCCTGTGCTAATCCGCCAAACAACGAACCTACAGCCCCCGCGATAAATGTCATCGCAGGCGGGGACTCAGGTGCAGGAAGCTCCTCTACTTCCCGTAAAAGCTACGCAAGGTAAGCGTATCAGGTTAATGTGGTGATGGAGGAGCTGGCGGATGAAGAGCCCATTACATTCACTCCGGCTGACAAAGGTGATATTGTCATGCCCCATGACGACCCCATGGTGATATCCACGGTAGTGGCCAAACACCCAGTGAGCAGAGTCCTGGTCGATAACGGGAGCTCAGTGAACCTGATCTATTGGAACTGCTTCGAAAAAATGAGCATATCCGAAGATAGGTTAAAGCCCGTTATGACGCCGCTATACGGATTCACAGGGGAGCGAGTGAAGGTTACCGGGTCCATAGAGTTGCCTGTGACTCTCGGAGAGCACCCGAAGAACGTGACCCGGCAAGTATTATTAATGGTGGTCAGGTCAACCTCTGCTGCCTACAACATAATTTTGGGCAGACCTGTGCTGAATGACATGAGGGCGGTGATATCCTCTTGCTATCTATTGATGAAGTTTCCCACTCCCAACGGAGTTGGGCAAGTACGAGGAAACCAAAGGAGCGCCCGTACTTGTTATCTCGCTTCCACTGCCAACAAGGTAGTACAGAGGAAAAAAACCTTGTGCATAGATGATCCGCCCAAACCTCAGCCTGTAGAGGAGACAGAACCCATTGAGCTAATCGAAGGGGATGGAGGAAAAAGGGCATTCATCGGGACTCAACTCGGCGAACAATTAAAGAATGACATAGTCGAGTGCCTGAGAAGAAACTCGGACATCTTCGCCTGGAGCCCGGTAGACATGCCCGGGATTAGTCTCGAAGTGATTTGCCATGAGCTTAACATCATACCCGAGCACAGACCCGTCAAACAGAAAAAAAGGAATTTCACCCCGGAACGACAAAAAGCAATCACTGAAGAAGTGAGTAAATTCCTGGGCGTCGGATTCATCCGAGAGGTCTACTACCCTGAGTGGTTGGCCAACGTAGTGATGGTAAAGAAATCTAGCGGGAAGTGGCGAATGTGTGTGGATTTCACCGACTTGAACAAAGCCTGCCCTAAAGATTCGTACCCCCTACCTCGGATAGACAGACTAGTAGACGAAACATCCGGCTACGAATTCCTCAGTTTCTTGGATGCATTCTCCGGGTATCACCAAATCATGCTTCACCCAGAAGATGAAGAAAAGACTTCCTTTATAATCGACGATGGAACCTATTGCTATCGGGTAATGCCGTTCGGTCTAAAGAACGCGGGAGCCACCTATCAACGGATGGTGAGCAAAGTGTTCAAAGATCTTCTGGGAAATACCATGGAAGCCTACGTGGACGATATGATAATCAAGAGCCGCGTAGGAGAGTCTCATACTGATCAAATGTCCAAGGTATTCGAAGTATTGAGGAGATTCAACATGAAGCTAAACCCTGAAAAGTGCTCATTCGGGGTAAGATCAGGGAAGTTCTTAGGCTTCATGATCACTAACAGGGGCATTGAGGCAAATCCTGAGAAGGTACAGGCTGTCATTGACATGAAACCCCCAACCACCGTAAGAGAGGTCCAGAGATTGACAGGCAGGATAGCAGCTCTGAATCGCTTCTTGTCAAAATCAGCAGAAAGGAGCCTGCCGTTCTTCAAAACTCTACGGGGGGGAAAGAACTTCGAATGGACGGAAGATTGTCAAAAAGCCTTTGAAGACCTCAAGGAATACTTGAAACAGTTGCCTTTATTAACAAGGCCCCTGGAAGGAGAACAACTCTATATGTATTTGGGAGTCAGCGATTTCGCCGTCAGTGCGGTGCTACTGAAGAAAGATGAAAAGGTGCACCGTCCCATCTACTACGTGAGTAAAGTGTTATTGGATCCAGAGACCCGCTATCCACTGGTCGAAAAGCTAGCATTAGCCCTTTTGATGGCCTCGCGAAAGTTGCGCCCGTATTTCCAAGCACTCCCTATCACCGTCTTGACAGATCAACCGTTAAGACAGATCCTTCAGAAACCTGAACACTCAGGAAGGTTAGTGAAATGGGCAGTGGAGCTTGGGGGATACGAAATCACATTCCAACCACGGCAGACTATCAAAGGTCAAGCTCTGGCCGACTTCATCGTAGAATGCACTATCCCAAGCGACAGCAGTGAAGGGGAGGCTCACCCCTGGTTGCTGCATGTCGACGAAGCATCAAGTGCTAACGGAAGCGGAGCGGGTATAGTCCTGGTTTCACCCGAAGGAAAATCCCTTAAATACTCCCTACGGTTCGGATTCCCTAGTTCGAACAACATAGCGGAGTATGAAGCTCTGATAGCAGGGATGATGTTAGCGCATAAGCTACAGGTTCACCACTTGATAGCATACAGTGATTCTCAATTGGTGGTGAACCAATTCAGAGGAGAGTACGAGGTACGGGAGCCGATGCTGGTCCCTTACTTGAAGAAAGTCCAACTTTTGGCACAGACTTTCAAAAACTTTCAACTGATACAGATCAACCGGTCTGAAAACACACATGCTGATGCATTATCTAAGTTAGCCTCTTCCATCGAAACACGAGGAAGGACAGTGAGGGTGGAGAGGCTCGAACGACCTAGTATTGAAGAGGTCGACGTGTGTGACATTCAAGTGGGAGACGATTGGAGATCCCCATACAAACAGTATCTCACCGAAGGAACACTTCCCCAAGATAAGGACGAGGCTCGTCGCTTGAAAGTACAAGGGGCAAAGTTTTCACTCATCAATGGAGAACTGTATAAAAGGGGATATTCTTCACCCTTATTGAAATGTCTGGGACCGGAACAAGCAAGTTACGCCCTAGCTGAAGTGCATGAAGGAATTTGCGGCGAACACTTAGGAGCGAGAGCCCTCGCTGCTAAAGTACTGCGATCGGGATTTTACTGGCCAACGTTGAAGAAAGATGCGATGGATCAAACCCGCAAATGTGACAAATGTCAAAGGTTTGCGCCTATCACAACAGCCCCAGTGACTCCCTCGCAAGGCACAGTACAGCCAATTCCTTTTGCACAGTGGGGATTAGACATCCTTGGACCTTTCCCCTTAGCCACGGGCTAAAGAAAGTTCCTGCTAGTGGCTACCGATTACTTTACAAAGTGGATTGAAGCAGAGCCTTTAGCCACAATCACGGAAAAGAAAGTGGAGGCAATGGTGTGGAAAGACATTATTTGTCGATTCGGAATTCCCCGCATCCTAAATGCCGACCATGGAAAGCAATTTGATTGCAACGCCTTCCGTGAATTTTGTAAGAGCCTCGACATTCAGCTTAGGATCTCCTCAGTGTCATATCCTCAAGCTAATGGACAGGCCGAAGTCAGTAATCGAACTATCCTCCATGGGCTGAAGACCATGCTAGACAAAGCAAAAGGGGCATGGGTGGACGAATTGCCTAGTGTTTTATGGGCATATCGTACCACCAGTCGTGTGTCGACTAAAGAAATGGCATTCAGCCTTGTATACGGCGCAGAAGCACTGATCCCCGTAGAAATTGGAGCGTCATCACCAAGAGTGATACCCTTAGCAGAGGAAGAAAATTCACAACCTCTAAGGGAAGGCTTGGACCTACTCGACGAACATAGAGAGATCGCGGCTATTCGATTGGCATCCTATCATCAGAGGGTGGCCAACTACTACAATAGCCGGGTGAGAGATAGGCCAATGTCTGAGGGAGATCTAGTGCTCAGAAAGTCGCAGATCACGAATGCCCTGAAGGAGGATGGGAAGTTCAGAGCCAACTGGGAAGGTGCCTACAGAATCAGATACAAGATTGGACCTAACACATGTGTCCTGGAAACTCTACAAGGGAAGAAGATAGGGAAAACATGGAATTCAAATCACCTAAAGTTGTATTTGAATTAATCGCTATATTTTCTTTCCCAAACAGTATTATTATTTGTGTATACCATCACAAGATATTGTCATCAAATCATCACGCAGAATGTCATTTTATTATACATCTGCGACTTATATGCATCTAAATCTTGTGACAGGTATTCAGATGAGCCGTAAGAGCCTGAGGCGCTATGCGTCACTGTGGCCAGGCGTAGTTCAACCGAGCCGTAAGAGCCTGAGGCGCTATGCGTCACTGTGGCCAGGCGTAGTTCAACCGAGCCGTAAGAGCCTGAGGCGCTATGCGTCACTGTAGCCAGGCGTAGTTCAGACGAGCCGTAAGAGCCTGAGGCGCTATGCGTCACTGTGGCCAGGCGTAGTTCAACCGAGCCGTAAGAGCCTGAGGCGCTATGCGTCACTGTGGCCAGGCGTAGTTCAGACGAGCCGTAAGAGCCTGAGGCGCTATGCGTCACTATGGCCAGGCGTAGTTCAACCGAGCCGTAAGAGCCTGAGGCGCTATGCGTCACTGTGGCCAGGCGTAGTTCAACCGAGCCGTAAGAGCCTGAGGCGCTATGCGTCACTGTGGCCAGGCGTAGTTCAGACGAGCCGTAAGAGCCTGAGGTGCTATGCGTCACTGTGGCCAGGCGTAGTTCAATCGAGCCGTAAGAGCCTGAGGCGCTATGCGTCACAGTGGCCAGGCGTAGTTCAACCGAGCTGTAAGAGCCTGAGGCGCTATGCGTCACTGTGGCCAGGCGTAGTTCAGACGAATCGTAAGAGCCTGAGGCGCTATGCGTCACTGTGGCCAGGCGTAGTTCAACCGAGCCGTAAGAGCCTGAGGCGCTATGCGTCACTGTGGCCAAGCGTAGTTCAAATGAGCCGTAAGAGCCTGAGGCGCTATGCGTCACCGTGGCCAGGCGTATACAATCAACTGAGCTGTTAGAGCCTGAGGCGCTATGCGTCACCGTGGCCAGGTGTATACAATCAACTGAGCTGTAAGAGCCTGAGGCGCTATGCGTCACAGTGGCCAGGCGTGTACAATTAACCAAGCTGTAAGAGCCTGAGGCGCTATGCGTCACTATGGCCAGGCGATAAAAATATCAAGGCTATAAAAACTAAAGACGCATACACGTCGCAGTAATCAAGCCTTAAACAATTATACGTTCGCTCAAAAAATTCTTTCTGAAAGTTTACCTTTCTATCAAGAATTGGGGAGCATACATGAATACATTCAAACGAATACATTCAACCAAAATAAACAGACAAAGAATGATAAATGATAAATAGAAAAGTAATGCAATACAAAGCATGAACAAAAATCTCAATTTCATTTCATTCAAAAGTCATTACATTCGACAAAAGTACGAAGTTAAAATAAAAAAATAACAAAGTACTTGAAAAGAAATACAAAAAACAAAAATAGCTATCTACTCTTCGGGAGGAAGCTGGGGATCAGCTGCAGACGGACCATCACTTCCCAAGGACTACTGACCCTCCTCGTCGTCTAAATCAATGAGAGCCTCGATAGGCTCGGGAGCACCATCCAAATCCATGGGCTCCCATGGACCAGTGAGGTTGACGAGGTCATCTTGGGCAGTCCTCTTAAATAACTCGTCTGCAGGTTCAGCTTCAGGCTCATATTTAGTCCAGTCGGGGGCCTCAAATAGCATTGCCTCGTTGGTGTACTGGAGCTCTGGGAATTCCTCTCCTTCCCTATGCGCTTCTAACCATGATCGGGCAAGATAGAACCTGTACTTTACATAAGGATTCGAGAAATCCTCCTTCCGTCTCAAGCAATCCTTGGAGAGACGGTACTCCTTCACAGCCTCGGCTCGTATGCTATTGATCTCCACTTGGGTCAATGTAGGAGCAGCCTGACTTTCCAACTCGGCAACACGCTGCTCGAGCTCCTGATTCCGAGCAAGTAAAGACCCGTAGTTGGACTGCATACAGTCTAGCTCAGAGTGGGCATCCCGAAGATCCTCTTGAAATCTGCTAGACCGAGCCTTCTCTACAGTAAGATCCCCTTGGGCGTGATTAAGGTCTTGATGAACCTTTGCGAGCTGCTCCTCCAAGCTTCGAACTAAATCCGGAAGTTTGGATAAGTTGTTGATGGTGTTCTGCAACTCCATAACTTGATCCTTTAACTCCCGGATTTTCCTATCAGCACGCTCCCGATAAGCCCGATGTTGGGCATTGTTGGCCACAGTTCGTTGAGCCAGCTGCAAAGGAATACAAAAAGTTAGATTCAAAGAATACGGTAAAAATGAGTCAAACGAAGAGGAGTATGAAACTTACCCTCAACGCCTCTATGTCGGCTAAATCCTCCCCCTCCGGGTAGTTTCTGAATATCCTTGCCTCGTCCCGAGGAAGGATAGTGGACCAGCTTAACCGGGAGGCCACCCCGGGAGTGTCCAAAATGTCGTTGTCACGAACCCCGGGGTAGACTCGGAACTCGTGGCCCCTCATAATATTTCCCCCATCCACGGAATAGGGCCTCTCGTCGGCAGGACCTATCCTCGGTAATATTGGCCTGCTTCCCATCGAACCTTCGATGTACAAGCGCCTTCTATTCTTCCGCTGAGATGGAATGATATTGCATTCCGCGCGCTCCTAGGAGCGTGACCGCCCGGATGACCCGGAAGCCCCCCGTGAAGACGAGGCAACTCTCTCTCTATCCCGAGAGAGATATCTCTGCTCTGAAGGAGGGGAAGGCATCGCCTGCCTAGAAACAGGAGGGGTCCGAGCACGAGGTGGATGAGAGGGGATCGGTGCCTCACTTGGGACATCGTCAGCCAAACGATGCCTCTTCCTGGCAGGAGCGCTGGAAGGACCAGCCTCAGAAACCTGGCGACCTAACGATTGCCGAAAATGACTCATATCTGCAAAAAAGAAAAAGAAGACAAATCAGTGGTCAAAAACTGATCAAAAACAGCAAGCCGTAAAGAGAATTAAAAGTTACCGTCAGGAGAATCGAGATGCTCCTGAAGGGACTCTATATTTATGGTGTCGTCATCAGGGAGCACCATGAAAGTAGAGCCGAACCCTTCCCAACCAGTCAGATCGGCTAAGGGTTCGCTGCCAGAACTTGATTCTACATTGGTGCTCCCTATATCCTCTTGTGGCCTAGGTGCTTCAGGATTTAACTCGGGGGAAACCGAAGGCAGAGGATCTGACGAAGGAATAGAGGGTCCGGCAACAGGGACCGGACCCACACCCCAGCCTGCTAATATCAAATTTTCGTTTGATATAAGGGTGTCAAGGCTAAGGGGATGAGGGACTAGCAGTTTGTTGACATCAGAAGACAACTGCTCCCTAAGTGTGGCAACCCGGGGACCTTTGGGAATCTCACGCCTATTCTCCCAACGAGTGGAAAAATCCAGGCCCTCGGGCACTTCCACAACCAGTCATTCCGTTTCGAAACCATGGAGCTTGTTAGCTGGTTTCTCGAATAATCGGTTCTCAAAACCGGGCTGGTACACCAGCTGAAGCGAGTAAGGCACCAAGTCGGGGCTCCCTCGAAGCCTAAAGAATACTTCTAAAAGAGGAAGAGACGGAGAGATGCCCCTTAAATGGCAGTGCACGCTAAATGCTACCAATTGCATCCATGCATGAGGATGCAGTTGCCCCGGGGATACCCTGTGCGTTCTAAGGAAGGAAGCCTCGAAGTCGGACAAGGGGAAGCGGAGTCCTAACTCCAAAGCTGCCCTAAAAACGACAGTCCCTTCGGACACACGACGTATGTCGCTCTCCTGAGGGGCTGAGAGCCTAAAAGAGTATCCCTCAGGTAAAGGAAATCGGGATTCTAGGTCTTGGACATTGGCTTCCTTTAAAGTCGACTTAACGCCTAGATCAATTTGTTTTCCTATACCATGGTCAGCCATTTTAGGAGTCTGTAAATCAAAAGAGTGGGACTACAGACTATGAAATTACCTAAAATGAAGAAAAGGAGAGATTGGCGACAGAGTATGAAGAAGTTGCGACAGAGTTGCGACACAGTGATGTGTACGCGACAGACTTGCGGCAGAGTACAGTAGAGTGCGGCAGAGTTGCGAGAGAGTGTGCAGAGAAAATCGCGGCTGAGTGTCTTTTTGCGGGAGAACTCAATAGCGACAATGACAGCAGGGGTCCAGTATATATAGCGGCTCGCCTGCGTCGACACACGCGCGGAGATCCGACCCGACCCGAGAAAATCCAGACCCAGATACTCTTTCGCAGGAAAAATTCCTACCAAAGAGTGGGGAGCAATTGATGGTGGTCGTGTCACCAGAAACCACGTGTACAACTATCCGCCTGCCACGTGTCAAACCAAAATCGAGCCACGTGGCAGATTTGGCGACAGTATGGTGCGGCGGACCTCCATCGCCCATAAGGTCTCCCGCACAGCCCGCGATAAAAGTCCCCCGCACAGCTTGCGACAGCCTCCCGCACGGACTGCGGTAGAGGTCTCCCGCACAGTCTGCGGTAGAGGGCTCCCGCACAGACTGTGGTAGAGGTCTCCCGCACAGTCTGCGGTAGAGGGCTCCCGCACAGACCGCGATAGAAGTCTCCCGCACAGCTTGCGACATAGCCTCCCGCACAGGCTGCGGTAGAGGGCTCCCGCACAGACTGCGGTAGAGGTCTCCCGCACAGTCTGCGGTAGAGGGCTCCCGCACAGCCCGCGATAGAAGTCTCCCGCACAGCTTGCGACATGGTCTCCCACACAGTCTGCGGTAGAGGTCCCTCGCTAGCTACTTGAATTCGAGGCGCGACAGAGTACTCTATCACTCTGTCGCGGCCCAGACACGCGCCTGAGCCTCTGCTCGAACCGACTTGCAGAAACCTATAAATACCAGGTGAGCTCTCTGAATCAGAGGAGGAAAAACAAAAGAACCAAAAAAGAAGGGAAAAGCCTTAAACTCTCTGATTTAAGCATTACATTCTCTTCTTCATACATTCATAACTCCGATTACTGACCTAATCATCGGAGTGCGCATGCAGGGACAAATCCCTGCCCCCTCTGATTCCTGTTGTTTTTGCAGGATATATGAAAAACACGTGGATCAAATTGCATCGACGTCACCCTTTTGTCGTTAGTGCAATCAGATTACGTGGGAAGCATTTTCTTGTTGCTGTCAGGTAGGCAACATCAGATGGCGTTCATTAGCTAAGCTTTGATCATTTATATATGTTTGATAGCAATTCTCTGCTACCTCACATTCTGATTAGATTTCTCGTTAGAATTAAATGGTAAAAATCCCCACCACGCATCATTATTCTTCGAACTTTCCCTATGTTTAAGGTTTGAAATTGCGTCATCTGAGTTATGTCAACATGCTTGTAGAGCTTTACGTTGCCATGCGACCATCATCACACCCACGCCACCAGGTGATGACTTCAGTAAACGCGTCATTTCTCGTTTTACTTTTATGCCCCATGTGGTTCAGTGGATTCCCAAAATGACCCAGATATAATCAACCCAACCGTGAATCTGATCAATTTGGCTGGCAGGGCAAGTCAGACTTTTAATTCTGACCCAGATGGCCTAATTCCCCTTGTTGCATAAGTAGGTGGGCAAAAGTTGAAAGAAAACACCAGAAAAAACTTGTAGAAGCTGCTTCGGCCCACTGTTGCCATTGATCGAAAAAAAGTCTCTCTGAATCTTCTGGGGCTAGGTAGTTCTCGATTTTCCCGTGTTTTCTGTTCTTTTCTTTTTCACATGACAACCGAGAAGAGAGTTCATGTCTGCAGTGGTGAAGATGAGGAGCAAGAAGATCAGAAGATGGAGCAGTTCTTTGCCCTGCTAAGGAATTTTCAGGAGGCGCTTAATAGAAGAAAAGATGAGCTGAGACGAAGGGAGGAGAAGATTAAGAATAAGAGGCAAAACAAGATAAGGAGGTTAGATGGTGAGCAATCAAACTGGGTTCCGACTTTTGAATGGGCAGATTTTACCGAGGAGATTGAGTTTCGGAGGCTACCTATCATCTTTCCCAGCACATATAACAAGAAAGATGACCAGAAAAACCAAGAAGAAGATGATGGATTAGATCATAAGCTCGTCCTCTAGCCACCTTCAACTTTTCTCTTGATAAAAAAATTGTTAATCACTACATACTTAAAATATAAATTTAATTACTATTGGAGTATTGTTTTTCTTTTTTCTTTTTTTGAAGATACTATTGGAATAAATTTAAATGATCTTGTATGTGTTATATTGTAGTAAATGATCAAACTTTTGTAGCTTGAAGTTTCCTGTGAAAATATTTAGAAAGACTTCTTTTTTGAAACTATCATGCATTCAATTTCATTGACAATGCAGAAAGGAAAAAAAAAAAAAAATCAAGAGGTGGGATTCGTTTAGTGATGCAAATAGGTACCTTAGAAATGGTACTCAATACTATTTGATTGGGTTAAGTAGGGTTAGGATATTTAATAATAGAGTTTTTAAAATTCAGATAATAATTTTATAACTTGTCATAAGTTCGGGTAAGATTTGAGTTTTGTTTTTAGAGTATTCTATTACATGAATTCGATTATAAATAATATTTTTAAAATATTATTATATACATTTTATTTATTAATTATTTATTATTAACATAATACTTAATTAAATTAATTCATTAAGTATTTTAATTATGATTTTTAATATTAATTCATTATTAAGAGTTAATTTAAATTTCTTAATTTATTTTTTAATTATGTGCACTGAAATTGATTTTAAATTTAAATTTAAAAATCAAATTTTGACTTAATAAACGGGCATTTAAACATGTTCGAGTAGTCAACTGGTATTTCATATATTTTATGGGTAGGATTCAAGTAGTAAAAATAAAAATATTCGGGTAGTTAATCGGGTTCGGGTGTATAAAATATAATCAGATTCGAGTTTAAATATTTCAAAAATAGTATATACTCATCCTGTTTACATCCCTACTTCCGTCAAAGATTTCACTTGTTTAACATGGGAAGAAAAGCTTTCAAATTATCTTGTTTCAAGTACATAGCTGGCAAGACAAAGGATTAGGTCAGGTTTTTTGCTTCAGAATTCAGAAGACATGCTTTTATGGTCTCAATAAGCGTAGGATCCCGCGTGCCCCGATATTTTACATGCCTTGTTAGTTCCTTTCTTATATGATTTATTTATTAACGAAATTTAAATAATAATTTTTGTGCTTATAAATAACGATAACAGAAAGAGGGATGTTTCATTTTCATAAGATAATAAATTAACTTTGTTCAGATAATAAAAAATGGAAAAAAATTTCAATTTTGAGCTATAATATTTTTCATATAAAAAATCGCTGATGATTATTAGGTAGCATGATAACCAAGATAACTAACAATAGGAAAATACCCACATGTTGCTACGGGATTTACAATTATTGTTACCAGATACAACAATGATATATTGTTGATGTCTCAGCTCCAATCTTCGTGCCATGTGCCACTAAGAGCTTCGTAAAAAAAAAAAAATTATTAGAGAGAAGCAGAGGTTCTTCCCTGCATAAACACTTTGATACTTAAGTCGAAAAGAGAATTTGATAGAGTTTTAGCAGGCGAAATAGAGCTTAAGTCTGATAAATAGTACGAGTCCTCTATTTATAAAGGTTAACCTTTCTTTAATTACCTTTACGTCCATATATTAACAAAGTATCTCATACTATCCCGTGAGCCCCGCTTAACATTAATCATAAATATCTATTAATTGATGGCAAAATCATCCTATTACAAATTTCCCTTAAACTGTAAGTATTTCTATCATCATGATGGGGTTCACAGTCCAATTGAAAAAGTATCTCGGATCTTTTGTACTACGATTGGTCGATGCGCTTTCACGTGCGACGTAAGAGGCTATCTTGCCTCTTTTACGAGAATCTTCTTCCTCGCGTAAGAGCTATCCTTTCGTGTGTAGGGTCCTTTCATGCAGGGGATGTGCCCTCTTATGAAGGAAGGGCTCTCACATTGGACATTCACGCATGGGGCCTTCCTACACGGGAGGGTAGCCCATTTCGCGTATGCGAGAGGGTCTCCCATTGCCATGTGGCAGGGGCTCGCATGGTTCCATAAGCTGTTGGGCGAGTGCGCCTCCACGTCTCGATTTTGCTTTAGCCATATCCATACATTGGGTACTTTTTTGGTGTTCGTCCGCGTTTAAGTGCAATCGGGTTTTTTACCTATATCAATTTCTCCAAACTCTTTCGTTGGATATAACACTATAGAAGAGTATAAATATTTTTACGGCTTATTAACACTTCATATTTTTACACTGGATATCAATTTCTCTAAACTCATTCTATCGAAGATTATTTAGAGTCATGTGATTTCATATCACATTCTTACATGCGAAAATTCGTTTATTTTTTATTAGTTATTCTAACTTTTACTTGTTTTTTTCTCAATAATGGATTCTATTAGAAAGGCTTTTAGTAAGAGAAAAGATATCAAAATTTTCTCCAAGGTTGCTTGTTCTAATAAACGTGGGTGCTTTAAACCTCCTATACAAGAATTAGCCAGGGAAACTTTTACTCAAGAGAAAGATAGGAGCACTTCTACTCAAGAGCGAGCTCAGACTTCTACCCCTCCACCTCCTCAATGTGGGGGGTCAAGGCCACCTCCACTCCTTCTCAAGCTCATCAAGAGGTGTTTAGCTCACGAAGTAAAGATAAGGGAAAGCAATCGAGTTTAGAAGTTCAATTTTTAAGCTCTCAAACTAGAGGAAACCATTAAAGAAATCGGACAGAGAGTAATGTTTCTCGCCCTTCTTGCATTAGAATGCGAGTATTATATGTTAAATCATCATGAGAGATAAGCCAATGCTTCTAAAGATCGCTAACCCTAATCTTTCCTGACTTCAAGTAGACATCTGTGAGGTAGTGTCCAGTCAAAAATTGGTTGTCTACCTTGGTGTAAATGATAATGATTCAGTTCACGACCCGAGGTCGCCTCTCGCCTTGGTTTGTTAGATATCCTTCCCTGAGACGAAGCGGGATTGTTTAAAGCTTTCCTTCAAGGCAAAGATCAAGTTGATAGTTAGATGGTGTTGTGAGATCTGAGAATTTTAGATATATTTTAATTATGTAATATGAACTTGAAGTGTAATTTATTGAGCTAAGCGAATTGGGGAATGATAATTAGAGATTTATATGTTAAGTGTCTAAAATAAGTGTGAAGTTATGAGGACAGATCGATCTAGGAGAAGGAGAGATCGATCTGGTGAGTTAAAAATGACGAGGAAGGAGGAATTTGAGGAGCAGATCGATCTCTAATGGAAGAGGATCGATCTCCTTATGATTCTGTTTGAGAGAAGATCAATCTCATGAGGAAGAGATCGATCTCCAAATGATTCTGTTTGGGAGAAGATCGATCTCTTCAAGGAGCAGATCGATCTCATAAAGTCATAAAGAGATCGATCTCACCCCTCGACAGATCGATCTCCTAGGCATAAAATTGCCCAAATCGTCCCCAAAATTCAAATGCAGATCGATCTCATCAAGAGCCAGATCGATCTCCTACCCTCAGCCTATATAAGGAATCCCTGTTTTTCTCCTGCAATCTCACTTTCTCTCTCTTCCAACCCCCATTTTTACCAAAACCTAGCTTTCTCACTCATCCAAAGCACCCATTTTCGGCCAAATCAGAAGTTGTGGCAAGAAGGAAAGTTGTTCCTCATCAAAGGGAGAACAACATACTTGGAAATCGAAGGACGAATCGAATCGAGGCGTGGGTTGTGCGTCTCACAAGCTTTGGGTAATTTCTAAACCTCGATCTCGATATTTGAGATGGTTTTGATGATAATGGTGGTTGTCGTTGTGTTGAAATAGCTGAGAAATGATTAGAGATTGATGAAATTACAATGTGGTTGGAGTGATAATGATATTTAGCAATTTTGGGAATTTGAGCTATAAATAGAAATTTAGACAATGTGGTGAATTAGCATAGATAATTGGCATGAGAAATGTAGAACGTTGAGATGTTGTGAATGAGAGTGTAGTTTGGGTAGAGTTACGAGAATCAAGAGAATGAGCAATTATGTTCGATTTTGAGAATTGAGGTTGATGAGATAATTGAGTATTGATGTTTTAACATCGTTTGGACAGCTCGGGAGTTCCAAAGTGGAATGCGAGGCTAGTCCGTGATACGGGGGAAACGATTGCACTATACGAGGTGCAAAGAGGTAAGGGAAATCTAAACCATTTGTGTATGTGATTTGTAAACTATTATAGCATGATTTGTGGTTTATAAAACAAGCATGTTGAGTGTTGTGTTGAGTTATAATTGCACACGGTTTTTATAGCCGGTTGGAGCCCATTGTTTTATGCGTTTATAAGCTAAGTGTGAAATTGCTTTATAAACCGTCAAATTTGTGTGAGTAATGAATTGGGCTCTACGTTAAGGCAATATTGAGATTTGAGAAATGTGTGTGTGCTTTGCCGGTTGAAACTCGATTTTATTATGTTTTGTGTTGAGTACAAAACGGTTTTCAAATGAGTTTTATGAGAGAAAAACCACTATGAGTTCTACGTGAAGGCAAACCAGTCTTGTGTGATAAGACTTAGGTGTGTAATTTTGAGTACACACCGGGCATTGCTCTGGTAGCATGTAAGCCCGATTCTTCTCCATTCTGGTAACGTGAGAATAACCCCTTATGTGGCTATGCCACGTATATTTGGTGGCCGTTGCCACGTGAGAAACCCCATTTGGTGGCCGTTGCCACGTGAGAAACCCTATTGATGGCCATTGCCACGTGATACCCCATTTGGTGGTCGTTGCCACGTGAGAAACCCTATTGGTGGCCGTTGCCACGTGAGAAACCCTATTGGTGGCCGTTGCCACGTGAGAACCCCTAATTAGTGGCGTTGCCACGTGAAACCCTATCCTGTGGCTGTGCCACGTGTAAATTTAACTCAGTGGCTATGCCACGTGTGTTTAGTGGCTATGCCACGTGTGTTTAGTGGCTGTGCCACGTGCATTACTATTTCAGTGATTTTATCACATTCATTGAGAAAGCGTTTATCGCATTATTTTCACATGCTTTGTTATTGCTCTAGACTGAGCCTTTTTACTTCATGTTTTCACATGATTTGAGACATGAGAATGTCGTTTTGAGTGCTTTCATGCTATGGTTTTCAAATGAGATTAATGTGTTTCACATACGAATAAATATTTTGTGATGTGCATTTTGGTTTATGAAATGAGTCCCTTACCCCCTTTACTGAGCGATTTAGAAGCTCACCCTGTTTTCTTTCCCCCCAGATTTCTTCAAGTGAAAAGGGTTTTCCTACGACGTACGGAGTAGTAGCTAGTGGAGGACTTGAGCTCCAGGCCATATATTGTATTTTGAGGTATCTTTTATCTTTTCATGTACCCAGACAATTACTGTAATTGCAGACACTTGATGTATAACATTGTATGGGATGTATTAGGATTAATTAACTTGAGATCAAGTAATGTATATGATATAATATATACTATTCAATGACGAGATCCTGAGGTATAATATAGGTGATGATGTATGACACTGCACAGGAATGCACTCTTAATTGTGAATTAATGAATAAAAAGTTTTAAATTAGCCATATTTTTCGCACTTTCGGGGCGTGACAGGTGTAGGCATCTTATTTTTTCTGGATAATTTGATTGCAGAAGTCTTATTTATTCTCTTTAATTTGGTTTTTTAACTCAATTTTTGTTTTTTTTTTTCAGGTTATGCAGTAGGTACTAGCTTATAATGCACAACACAGGACGTATAGAGCTCAAATAGATACTGAACTTAATCAATTAAGGGTAGAGAAGTCAAAGTGGCTTACTGAGAAGGGTCAATACAGAAAACTTCTAGAGTAAGTTGACTAGTTAAAGAAAGAGAACAAAGACTTGAATATTGATATTCTTCTAAAAGAGAAATTAGCTAAAGAAAGAGAAAGATCTAAATCTAGAGCAATATAAAGAGACCTATACTATAACCTATGTTGAAGTTAATTATTTCAAGGTTTAGCATTAAGAGTTCCAATCCGAGTTTGATTCTCTCTTATCTAAGTTTAGAGACCTCCAAGTTAATTATGACAAGCTTATATTTGACGATCAAAGCTTGGCCAACCAAAACTAAGAGATTGAGGAGGAGATTACCAATTTGCATAGAGAACTTCGACCTTCCTCTGTCAGTTAGGATATACACGACAAGATCCGTGTTGAGGCCATTCAGGAATATAGAAGATTGCTATGATAAAAAAAACAACTTATATTTTCTACTAGATTCGTCAAATCTGGCTTCTATCTAACACGTTCCTGGTTAGAACAAGAGAAGAAATCAAGCAAAACCTTGCTTGAATTGCAGTGGTTAGGAGAATTGAAGGCTTATCATGCTCTCAATTAGACAAAATATGAACCTAATGGTGATAACTTTGAGACCTTTTTGGAAAACGGTGCCTTGACGACCTTTCCAACCTCTCAGGTACTTGGTAGCCTTGTCTGCAATTGGGGGTCAGTGATGCTCTTGATAACTTAGAAGGTGATTACTTGAATCCTCCTAATGAAGGTGATTCCCCTCCAGCTGAAGAGTAGTTTAGCTTTTAATGTTTTCTTGTTATTTTTTCGCATTTACTCATTGTAATGAAGGATTTGAATTAAAAGTTTATATTTTTTGCTTCTTTTTTAATGAGAAGTTTCTATTTTCTACATTCGTTCTTATCTCCATTGTGCTTTTAAGTTTTATTTTGTATATGTAATGCTCCCTGGTTTTTTATGAAAGAATTTGACTTTCATAAAGAACCTCTATATGATTTCTAGTTTTTTCTTATCTTACACAGTTTTCGTTTCAATTCTTTTATTCAAATCTTTGCTTTCTTTATGTACATGGCTTATGTTTCGCATTTTTTGCTTAAAGTCCATACAGTTTTGGTTTGTAGCTTACCTCACGCATTTTCCACTTCACGTCCATTCATTTTCGTTTGTGGCTTATCTCACGCATTTTTCGCTTCTAGCCCATATAGTTTTCGTTTGTGGCTTACTTCGCGTACTTTTCACTTCAAGCCCATTCATTTTCATTTGTGGTTTATCTCGTGTATTTTTAGCTTCAAGCCCATTCATTTTTTGTTTATGGCTTACTTTGTACATTTTTCGCTTCAATCTCATTCAATTTCGATTGTGGCTTACCTCGCATATTTTTTGCTTCAAGCCTATACAATTTTCAATTGTGGCTTACCTCGAACATTTTTTGCTTCAAGCTTATACAATTTTTGATTGTGACTTACCTAACGCTTTTTTCACTTCAAGCCCATGCATTTTCGTTCGTTACTTACCTTGCGCATTTTTTGCTTTATGCCCATACATTTTAATCACACACTTCAAATGTATCATACATAACAATTATTTGAAAGCTACAATAGGAAACTTCATTAACAATTATTTGAAAGCCATAATAGGCAACTTCGTTATTAACAAAATGTGTATAAAAAAATGAAATTTGAATTCATAGTTAAATAACACAAATCATAACATTAAATAACATCAAATAAACAAAAGTCTACGACCAATATGGTTTCAAGTGGTTGCGCTCCATGTATTTGCTATCTTCTTGCCCTGTAAACTTTCTAAGATGCAACAACTTGGTCCAATGATTCTTCAAACTATGTAAGGCCTCTCCTAATTTTCTTTGAATTTGCTATCCTCCTTTAAGGCATTTGAGATGGTTAACTTCCTTAACATTAGATCTCCCTCTTGTAAGGACCTATCTTTTACGTGAGAGTTGTAATAATGGATAACTCTTTGCTGATAGGCGGATAAGCGTATTACAGCAAGATCTTTTTGCTCGTCGAAAAAATCCAAGTTCTATCGTAATTCATGAGAATTAACATCTTATATAAAAAGGTACCACCATTGGCAAAATCGTTCCAATCTCTATTGGTATCAAAGTCTTAGTGCCATACATAAAGCTAAACAATGTTTCCCCTTTTGATACTTGACTTGTAGTCCTATATGCTTATAAAATGCTAGCAATTCATCCACCTAAGCCCCTATCACTTTATCTAGACGGGGTTTGAAACCATGAAGTATGATTCAATTGCTAACCTCAGCCTGTCTATTAGCCTGTGGGTACGACACTGAGGATATTCGTAGTTGAATCCCTAATCTTTCGTAGAAAATTTGGAAGGTATCACAGTCAAACTATTTTCCATGATCCACAATCAACACTCTCGAGATTTCTAATCGATAAATAATATCTCTCCAAACCATCTCATCTACCTTCTTTTCTGTAATCGAAGCCAAAGGTTCTACTTTGATCCATTTATTGAAATAGTCTGTAGCCACCAGCAAGAATTTTCTTTAACTTGTAGCTATTAGAAATGGTCCCAATATATCTAGCTCCCATTGAGCAAACGGTATTGGTTGAAATGTGCTTTAAAGAGTTGAGTCTGGTGTTGTTGTCATGAGGGCAAACCTTTGGCTTTTGTCACACTTTCGTACTTTATCAGCTGCATACTACCTAAGTGTAAGCAGTAAAAATCAGGTTGAAGTATTTTCATGGCCAAAGCTTGGGCTCCTAAAATACTTTCCACGTATTCCTTCATGCATTTCAGCCAACGTATAGCTAGTTTATTTGGGGCCTAAACACTTCAACAATAGCATCATATACCCCTTTTTTGTAGAGCTCCCCATTCAACAAGGTAAACTTAGCACTTTGGATTTTCATTCTTCGAGTTACTTCCTTATCCTTAAGAAACGTTCCCTCCAATAGATATTATTTGATCGGTGTTTTCCAATCATCACTGAACACAACCTTATACACCTTTTTCCCACTATACTAGGTTTTTCTATCTTATCGACTTTTACTGACCTTCTAAATGTTTCCTTGGATGAGCTTAACTTAGACAAGACATCAACATGATTATTTTCAATCGATTGATTTGGATCAACTTAAAATTATCAAATGATTGGGCCAACAACTGGACCTTTTGCAGGTACGAAACGAAGCTGACTCTCGAGTCTCATATTGGCCATTGAACTGGTTAACAACTAACTGTGAGTCACATGGGTTATTAAATTCCAAGCCTAGAGCTCTGATGCGATCTTTAAGCCGACTATAAATACTTCATATTTGGCAATATTGTTTGAACTAAGGAAGTTGAAGTGTAAAGAATACTCTAGCATTTCCTCTTCTGGTGACACTAGTACTATGCCAGCTCTACTTTCTTTGCCACTTGATGCCTTATCCATAAACAACATCCAGCATTCTGACTCTTTCTTATTAGGATCTTCTCAACATGTACACTGAACAATAAAATATGTTAAAACTTGTGCTTGATGGCCCATCAAGACTGGAAAGAGATATTGTATTCTTCGAGTTTGACAGACCGTGTTATCAACCTTCCTAACTGCTTGGATTTCTAAAGTATCTGCCTTAAAGGCTGATCTATTAACACGGTTATCCAATGTGTTTGGAAATAAGGGCATAACTTTCTGGCAGCCTTGACAAGTGTTAAAGCGATCTTCTCAGCTTGAGGATATTGCATTTGCACATCTGATAATACTTACTCAGATAGTAGACAAGTCTATCCCCCCTATGTTCTTTCTTAGAAAAATCGCACTAAGAGCTATATCTCTCACTACAAGATACATAAAAAGTTGATCCTCAATCAAAGGTCTTTATAATAACGACAGTTCTTTTATATGCTCTTTTAACACTTCAAAGGCTATTTGACACTCTCCGATCCATTTAAAGGTTTTTCCACCTCAAAGGGTTTTAAAGGTTCTTATCATTCAGCAGACTTTGATAAGAAGCAATTTAGTGTGACTATCCTTCCAGTCAACCTTTGCATCTCCTTAATGGTAATTTGAGACTTCATACCCAAAATAGCTTGGATCTTCTCTAAATTAGCCTCAATTCCATGGTTGGTTATCATAAACCCCAAAAACTTTCTCGACTGGACTTCGAATGAACATTTGTTGGGGTTTAACTTCATATTATATCTTTTTAGAACCTCAAATACTTTCGATAGCTGGCTAGCATGAGACTCCCATTTTTTTCTTTTTACAATCATGTCATCCACATAAGCTTCTATCGTATTGCCAAACAGGTTTTGAAAACCTTATTCACCATTTACTAATAGGTAGCTCTTGCATTCTTCAAGCCAAAAGGCATCACCTTGTAACAATAACTTCTATTATTAATAATAAAGGATGTCTTCTCCTTATCTTCGGGGTGTCTCATGATCTAGTGGTATTCTGAGAAAGCATCCAAAAAGTTAAGAATTTCATACCTAGATGTTTCATCTATCAACTTATCAATTCGAGGCAATGTGTATGAATGCTTAGGGCATGCCTTATTAAAATTAGTGAAGTTTACACATATTCTACATTTTTAGTGGCTTTCTTTACCATCACCACATTCGCAAGCCAGTTGAGATATTGAACTTCCCACATAAATTTGGCCTCAAGAAATTTCTCGATCTCTTCTTGTCACGCCCCAAAAACGCAAACAATATGGTAAATTCAAAACTTTTTCTATATCATTACACATATCTAGGTGCATTCATGTACAGTGTCATGTATCAATATTTGTATATATATATATATATATATATATATATATATATATATATATATATATATCATAAAACCACACCTCAGGATCTAATCATCACATAATTAAATATATCAAATCAGATACATTCCTCAAGTCAGGTTGAATTATCCTAATGCATCCCATACTTCATAGTACATCAAGTGTCCGTAAATACATTTATAGTCTGGTTACATGAAATAATAAAATGTACCTCAAGTACAATATGTGGCCTGGAGCTCGAGTCCTCTACTGGCCACTAATCCGTACGTCGTAGGAAAATTCTCTTCACTTGAAGAAATCTAGGGGGGAGATAAAACAGGATGAGCTTCTAAATTGCTCAGTAAAGGGATAAGCGATTCATTAATAAGAAAATGATTTGCACCGCACAATCATTTTGTTTTACATGATAAACTCAATAAACTCAGTGGAAAAGGTAACATGAATAGTTAAAACATCATCTCAAATCCCATGTAAAAACATGATAATAGATGGCTCAATTCAAGGTTACAAGCATGTAGAAATCAAGATGCGATAATGGCTTTTCTCTTTAAAACGTGATGAAAATCACTACAATAGTAATGCACGTGGCATGACCACTAAATAAAATCTACACATAGCACAACCACTGATTAAAATCCGCATGTGGCATAGCCACCAAACACACGTGGCACAACCACTGATTTAGATTCGCACGTGGCACAACCACCAAATACACGTGGCACAACCACTAATTAGGATTCACACGTGGCACAACCACCAAATACACGTGGCACAACCACTGATTAGGATTCACACGTGGCACAGCCACCAAATACATGTGGCACAACCACTTATTAGGATTCACACGTAGCATGTAACCAACGCTATCAGAGTAGGGGTCATCTCACGTTACCAGAACGACGAAATATCAAACTTACATGCTACTAGAGCAATGCCCGTTGTGTATTCAAAATGACACACCTAAGTCTTAATCAATAGCCATTATCATAAAAATCGTTTTGCCTTCACGTAAAGCTCATAATAGTTTTCTTTCATAAAACTCATTTTAAACCGTTTTGTACTAACACAAAACATGTTAAAATCGAGCTTCAACCGACAAAACCTCACACACATTTCTCAAACCTCAGTATGCCTTAACTTAGGGCCCAAAATACTATTCACATTTTAAACACAAAATGGTTATAAAATGTTTTCACGTATAGTTTACAACTCATAAAAGTTGGGCCCCAACCGGCTATAAAATCGTGTGCAATTCTCATTCACAACACATAAAACATGCTTGTTTTCTCAATCGAAAATCATGCTACAATATTATCATAGAACACATACACAAATGAGTTTAGTTTTCCCTTACATCTTTGCACCTCGTATAGTGCAATCGTTCCCCTGTATCACGGACTAGCCTCGCATTCCACTCTGAAACTCCCAAGCTGTCCAAACGATGTTAAAAACATCAATATCTCGACTCAATTTCATTATCGAGCATACATTTGCTTATATTTCTCACTAACACCTAAATCTCTCAATTATCCCATTTCTCATGACTCTATCACAATACGTCATCTCATCCACTACATCTCAACATTCTACATTTCTCATGCATAATACCCATACCAAAATCACCTCATCGCCTAAATTTGTAATTTATAGACAAAAATCCCAATTTACCACAATTTACTTAATATTATCATCACTCCAATAAAATCACAATTTCACAATCTCTAACCATCTCCTAGCTATTTCATCACAATGCCCATGTTCACAATCACCAAAAATCACTTCAGAATCCTAGATTAAAGTTTAAAGATTACCTAAACTTGTGGAGTGCTCAACTCCCACCTCGATTCGATTCGTCCTTCTGTTTTCAAGTATGTTGTTCTCCTTTAGATGAGGAACAACTTTTCCTCTTGCCACAACCTACGATTTGGACGAAAATGGGGACTTTAGAAGAGAGAGAAAGTTAGGGTTCGGCTGAAATAGAGGTTGGAAGAGAGAGAAAAGATGAAATACAGGAAAACACAGGGGTCTTTATATAGGTCGAGGGTAGGAGATCGATCTGGCTCTTGATGAGATCGATCTGCATTTGAATTTAGGGATGATTTGGGGTAATTTTATGCTTAGGAGATCGATCTATCGTGGGGTGAGATCGATCTCTTAATGACTTTATGAGATCGATCTCTAGTTTATAGAATGCTTCATGAGATCGATTTGCTCCTTGAGGAGATCGATCTTCTCCTTAACAGAAACATTTTGAGATCAATTCCTTCCTCATGAGATCGATCTCTTCATTGCAGAATCATAAGGAGATCGATCCTCTTCCATTGGAGATCGATATGCTCGCTTAAATTCCTCATTCATTGTCATTTTTGACCTACCAGACGATCATTTCTTCTCTAAGATCGATCTGGCCCCATAGTTTCACACTTTAACATAAAATCTCATTTATAACTCATTCATCACTTAAAATTTCATTCCATACCACCACAATATATGAATACATCATATTTAGTTCCATCAATTACACTTCATGTTCTCATTACATAATTTGATATGTGTAAAATTCTTAGATCTCACACTTCTTTAATAACTTGTTGCCTCTCTAGAACAAAGTTCTTCTTTTTTTGCTTGACTGGTTTTACTTTCGACATGACATTAAGCTTATTACAGATAACTTTCGGATCAATTCTTGGCATGTTCACAATAGTCCATGCAAAAATATTAAAAGTTTCTCTCAAGCACTTCACTATTTCTTTCTTCACTTACGGCCTCAGTTGGCCTTCGATGTACACCATTTTCTCATCATTATCGCCTCTTAACTTAACTTCTTCCACCTCTTCAACAGGTTTCAGCTTAAGTGGCTCCACAATGGTGAGGGTTTACTTTCTCTGAATTCCTTTACAGGTAGTTGACGCGATATTACATGTCTTTGTTTTCTTTTGATCTCCTATTACTTGTCTAACTCTTTAAGAGTTGGGAACTTCAGTAACAAATAACATGGGGAAAGTACGATCGATATATAACTCAACAATAGTTGTCCCAAGATAATGTTATATTCCATATATGTCGATTTCACTATCATGAATAGAACTTGTCTCATTACACTTTTAGGGTTCACTTAGAGTAATGGGTAACTAAACGGACCCTTCCACCTTTACTTTTTCCCTTTCAAAGCTATATAGAGGCTTTGTAATAGGTTTTAGTCTATTCTTAGATATGTTCATCCTCTTGTAATAGTTCTACTAGATAAGATTCACCAAGTTTTCATTATCCACAAAGATCTGGCTTATTGGACGCTTTGCCACAATCATCGATATAACCATAAGATCATCATGAGAAATAATCACATCTCTTCACTAACTGGAGTAAAAGTAATTGGTTTTTCCTTTTTTGTTACTTTCATCACAGAATGAACTTGGTAGGGTTGCCTCGCATAAGCGTTACGCAATACAGGTGAATTACCAACAATATATTTTCCTCTCAAAATAACATTAGTGCAGCACTTGTAGGTTCATTGTCCACCTGTTGAGCCCTATGTTCAACTCTTTTACCATAATTCCCCCTTCATTCATTTCTTTTAACATTTTCTCTATTGTTATCACGCCTATCATGTGGCCTGTTGTCTCCCCGACCATTTGTAAGATAACAAACCCTTACGTTCCTCCAAACATATCAATCCCACTTCCCTTCTATGACTAACTTCTCAAGTTGGTTCATAGTTCTAGACACTTCTCAGTCGTGTGGAAATGAATGGAATTTGTAATAGGACTTAAGATCTCATCTTAAATTCCCTTAATCTCTTCTAAAGAATTAGAGCATTCTAGTTCTCTCAATTGTGGCCAAAATTAAAGCCCAAGGTTCAATGAACTATGTATAATTAGCATATTTCAACTTTGAAGCCTTATACGACTTATTTGATCCAGTGCTTCTATCATTGGAGTTCCTTTCTTATTTTTCTCCTTCCTTACGCTCACGTGGCTGTAATATTTTCATCATCTCTTATTGAGTAATGTATTTATTATCTCTGAAGAACAAATCCGAGATCGTTGTCGATTAATCCAACACTAACTACTCTTGCAGCTTTTCAAACTTTATTCCTTGCAACATAGTTACCATTACCACTTTAGCTTGTAGGTCACGTACTTTGAGGGTGGCATCATAGAATCAATCCACATAACTTTTCAATGATTCCTTGTTTCCCTGTTTAAGGGTGAGTTAGTAAGTAGCTTTCTTTTTATTTTGGTTGTTTATTACAAAAGCCTTTAGGAACTCACTTCTCAATTGGTCAAATGAAGAAATACACCTTTTCGCCAAACCACTGAACCCCTTTATCACATGGCCAGTCAGAGTTAGTGAAAAAGATCTACATATACTTTCATCCTCCTATCCATGTAGTGATATTAATGATTCATAGTTCTAAATATGATCACAGGGGTTAGCCTTTCTAACATATGCCGTCATTTGTGGCATTTGCAACTTTATGGGCAAAAGCTTCCCTATAGTTGCCATACTAAACGAAATCTTTATCCTCTAGCTCTCCTCAGTCATCACTAACATTTTTTCCTCTAAAATATTTTCCACCATTCTTTTCATATTTGTAGCCTCTTATGTTGTAAATGCGGACTACTTTCGCGCTATTTTAGTGTTAGACAAATCAGTCTGATCACAATCAATAACTTTTTTCCCCTTGTCGAGCAAGATATGTGTTGGCTTCTGTGGGTGAGAAATCCACCCTTTCCATTCCTGGGTTTCAAGTTGGGTCCATCTTTAAGTCTATCATCTAAGTGTGAAGCTATGTCATCCCGTCACCTTATATACCAATCATTTGCCCTTCAGGCAACCCACCAGTATTTTGCCACCTAAGGCCCCCTACATTCGGTCGACGTGGCTTTCTCACACTCTCAAGCCCCAAGTCTTCCGTACTCCGTCTCTAAGGATCTCCCGCCTCACACATCTGAGGTCTCTCACACTCTGGTAACCCAAGTCTCCCTCATTCTGGCATCGAGTGTCAACCGTATTTAAAGTCTGCCTCCTCTGACTCCCTTCTCCAACCAAGTTTTGGACAACTAGAGACAATTCACCTATCGTAAGTTACGTTTAAAAAAGTCAAAAATAACTCGTAGTGCTTGGGCCGTATCTTCACCCTACTTCTTCAGAGCTTTGAACTCTACTAGAGGCAACAGTCCACAAGCTCTTCTCTATCAACTTGAGTTTCATTATGAAAGTTGTGATTGGGAAAGCTCACAAAATCCTCATCTCCATTATTCTTTACCATTGTTGATCATGTTCTCACCATTTTTGTAAAATAAGTGGTTTCTTCTTAGTTTCCCACAAACGATGCCAATCGTTGTTACCAGATACAACAATGATGTATGGCTGATGTTCCAACCTCAATCTTCATGCCACGTGCCATTGAGAGCTCTTCAAGAAAAAAGATTGATCAAAGAAGCACAAAAGTTTTTTTCCTACGTAAGCATTATGATGCTTAAGTTAGAAAGAGAATTCGATAGAGTCTCAGTAGGTAAAATAAAGTTTAAGTCTGATAGATAATACATGTTCTTTATTTATAAAGGTTGACCCTCCTTCAATTACCTTTTCGTCCATATATTAACCACATGTCTCATACTATCTCATGGGCCTCGCTTAATAGTGATTATAAATATCTATTAATTAAAGGACAAAACTGTGTTATTACAAACTTTTCCCAAACTGCAAGTATTTCTATGATCATGGTGGGGTCCATGGTTTAAGTGAAAAAGTATCTCAAATCTCCAGTATGGTGATTGGCCGCTACGCTAACTTGTGCTATAAAAGAGGCTATCTTTCTTATCTTATGAGAATCGTCTTCCCCGCGTAAAAGGTGTCCTATGTTTGGGCCCTCTCGTGCAGGGGAGGTGCCATCTTATGCAAAAAATGCCTATTGCATGGGGCCCTTTCGTGTGAACAAGGCCTCCCGCATGGGACCCTCTAGCTTGTGAGGGATGGTGATCCTTCCTGCATGTATGAGAGAGTTTCTCGCTACCACTTAGTGTAGGGCCCATCGCCACGTGGCATAGGGCTCGCATGTCACCATGTGGCACTAGGCCCACGGGCTTCCACATGTCAATTTCAGTTTGGCCATATTCATAACTCAGGTACTTTTTTGTGTTCATTTGCATTTAACTGCATTTGGATCTTTTTACCCGTATCAATAATATTTAACGATAAAAGAAAATAAAATGCTTAAATGAGAAAATAAATGTCATCACATAATATGAACAAATTCACTCACTTGCAAAAGATCAACACTTTTATTTACATGAAATATACTTTTATTTTTAACTTTAGCAATTATCTACATTATTAGCAAGCAATATCCATAGTTATGGGCATGATGTTTATGCATAATTAACATTTAGAATTGTGTTCAATAATAAAGATTATGCCTTTGAGGCAGATTCCAAAGAGAATTTCACACAAAATACATTAATACAACAATTATAAATCTTAACTTCAAATTGACCAAATTGTAAAAGTTTATTACTGTAAGGTAATTTTGAGCTTAGCAAACTAATAAACTTCAAAATATATCAAATGAAAAGAAGTAAAGCGAAAGAGAAGAGATCTACCCATATTTGGAAATACCTTTAGGGATTGTGAGAAGAGGTTTAGAAGAACAATCACACTAGCAAGATGAGCAAGTTTTAGAGGTGTTGCTGATGTTGGTAAGCCATCCATGAAATACCAGTAAGAATCTGCTTCTTTCACATATATCACAACCCAATACAAAATTCTCAATTTGCAAAGATACATGTGTCAAGCAATTAACATGTTTCCAACTCAATTCCAACTACATAATCTGATACACGATTGCGAAGCATATTAGAAGCAAGTTGCAAAGCTGTCATCCATATAGCTAATGATTTGATAAAACTCAATTTTAACATTAGGTCAAATAAAAGTTGTAAATGAGTTCTTTGTTATGTAGAGGAAACGTTGCAAACTAGTAGAACGAGATGTGCTTGGAAGCGATAGATAGGAAAACTGGAGTAGACCCTTAAGAATGAGTGTAGTGACAGGTGGTGCTAGAAGGTTTAGCAAGGCTGAATTGAGAAAATAGTGTAAAGAGGATTTGAGAGAGTTTCCAAGTTATATAACTTGCCAAAAGTCGCTCTTCAAAGAATATTATGACCTATATATAGGTCTCTAGCATAGAAGGTACAAATCGTGAGCAGTAATAGGTAAAAATGATAGTTACAAAAGTATTAATATTTTATCTAATGAGAGTTTAACTTTGGGAGAAGATCTATTATTTTTCTAAAAGAGATAGGGAAAAGCACTCATATTTCAAAGAAACATTAAGAGAAGAACTCTTAACTATCTCTATATCTGATCCACCAAGCCAAACTCTTTAAGGCATCCCAATAGTAAAGTTGAGCTAAGAATCCTGTCTATTCTAGGGTTATTTTCATTTCTTCTCGATGAAAGTGTCATTCTATGAAGATGTTGATGTTGTTCTATGAATGTGATATTCTACGAAGAATTGTTTCGAGAACGAGTCATACTGTGAAAAGTTATTCTAAGAAGAAATTGTTCAGTGAAGAGTTGTTCTGTGAATAGCTGTTTTGAGAAGAGCTGTTTTGAGAAGAGCTATTCTGTGAGTAGTTGTTTCTTGAGAAATTATTCTGAGAAGAGCTGTTTTGAGAAGAGGTGATAAGCTCTTTTGAAAAGGGGTTGTACTTATAGAGGGGTTATTCTATGAAGAAATTGTTTTATGTAACAACCTTGTTACTTATTCTAACTTTCCTTCATTATAAAATATTAGTTTCCAAAATCAAGTATCTACATTTTACCCATTGCATGAGAATTCTTAGTATAAGAAGTTCTCATGAAGTAGTATAGTAAAGGGTCTTTGGAAAAAAATAATATTTCTCATGTTGTCTTCTATTAAAATTATTTAAATTAAACTTATTATATATCAAATAAATTTTAATGATGGATGAAAATTTTCTAGCAGAACAATTGTTTGGCAGCACAACAAAACAATTATCTGACATAACAAGTAGCTGACAGAACAAATGCCTATCTGTACAGCTGTTTAGCAAAATAGCTATTTAGAAAAAAATATTTCTTTTATGTTATGTTTGCTCTGTACGACCCGAATTTAATTAAAAACACGAAATGAGTATGTTCGTGAAAGGAATGATTGAAATGGTCCCAAATTTAAATGAATGGGATTCGAACTAAAAATAACGATTTAAAATGCGAAATGACTGAGTAATTGTGAAGGGAAGTCGTGTTAAATTAATCCCGAACACGTGCAAGGGAAAAACGGTCAAAAGACCAAAACTCGATATAAATTCAACAAGAAAATTTAATTAAAAATAATGGATTTGAGAATCTTGATCAATAACGAATAAATAATTAAATTTCGGGTTAAATTGATTAAGATATGAATTGACTGGAATTAATCAAAATTTTCGTTCGGCATAATATCTCGAAAATACGGAGAAAATATACCGAAAATGGTTAAAAATATAATAAATAAATTAAATAAAACTATTTGGAATAAAAAATTGATTTTTTAAGATATTTTTGAATATTTTTGACTAATTTAATGAATAAAATAATAATAAACTAATTTATAAATAATAATAAAAAAATAAAATAAAATTAAAAAAAAGAAAAGAACTGAAAATCGGGGATAGAGAAAGAAGTGAGAAACGGAAAAATGAAGCCAAATCGAGGAGACCACCGACGAGCCGTCGGGCGACCAACGGCCAGGCGAAGGGCCGAAAAAGGAAGAGGAGAGGCCAACGACCTCCCTGGTACCGACAACGCGCCCCACCGATGCCGGAGAATGCCGGATCGAGGGAGAGAAGTCGAGAGAGGAAAGGGGAGATTCACGATGACCGGCGTCGATCTGGTTGACCCCACCCCCAGCCGAATGTTCCCCAGGCGCAGACGAGCTGATTGGTGGTGGCCACGACCGACGAAACTGCCGGCAAACGCCGAAAACAACGAAAGAGGAAATGGGTACCGACGGTGGAGAGAACAGGTCGGACCGGTAACTTTCCGGCAGCCTTAGATGAAACCGAGGGCAGATTCGTGCTGCGGACGGCCCAGCGGAGCTACTGGCGGTGGAAGCCATCGGAGAACCGACCGGCAAGGCGATGAACCAACCGAATTGGATTGAACCGCTTGAACCGGACTGATCTGAACCGGGTTGAACCAGACTGAACCGGTTCAGCCAAGAAAGAAGGGAAAAAGGAAGAAAAAGGAAAAAAGGGATAGAGTTTTCGGGGATACATCGAACTTCGGGTAAGTTGGTAAGAGGTCAAAAGTGACCGATTTGAATTTCGAGAAATTTATTTAAATTATATTTAATCGGAAAGTAACCCAGAATTAAATATAATAATTGTGCAGTTTTACGACAAAGCCCGAACGAGAGCCGATTGAGCTCCGATTTTCGTATCCTGCATCACATTGGGTAAGTATATTTTAATTCCGACAATTAGAGTCCTTTAATACAGAGTTTCGATTATTTTACGGAATTTACGGAATAATTCTGTATAAAAATGAATATTATTCAGAATTTTACAGTAATTATCGTAAATAGTGTACAGGCTATCCAATGAGTTTGGAACGAAGCCCGATGATTATTGGTAAGCTGAATGAGCACAGTAAACCCAAAGAAGGGATTTAATAAGTAAAAACGGGCTGAAAATGGGTCGAGGCCCATAAAGGTGCGATTGGACCCAATAAGAGTAAATTGGCCCAATTAGTTAAATCGACTATAGTAAACAGGAGAATTATATTTATTGGGTTAAATTGACATGATAAATAATTATCTGCAGCCCCAAAGACTGGATTAGCAGCAAATCGGACCGGACGAGCCTCAGACAGTGGAATTTAGATACGCGCTCAACGAGAATCGAGGTAAGGAAATTTTGTAGGTGCATAGAGATACTTATACGTATTTTTAAGGGGATTTACAGGGTCTAGAATTTCATAAATTATATAGAAACGAAATAATGATTTTTACGAAAACCGAGGCATAAGTGAATAAAGGAAAAAGATGATTTTGCCCTTGGGAGTAAAATTTACAAAAAGGGTAGTAAGGCAGATAAATTGCATGATTATCTTGTTTTAATGTTTTATATAAATGTATTGCTTTGATTTAAGCAAATATGCATATAGGTTGGCTGTTGATTTCGTGAATTATAGGAAAGGGTACCAGTTTGGACTGGTTACTATTTTAAAAGATGTTTTATAAAGATTGAGCGACCTATCATATTTACACGAGTAAAAAGAGTGCTAGAGTTTTTTCTCGCACTCAAGTTTATTGATTTATTAATCATGAAAAGTCGTAATGGAGCATTGCTCATATAAGAAATTTGTGTGTGCACAAAACCGTGCTGGAGCTTCGCTCGCACGAGATTTTAGATATCATGATATGCATAGCGTGGTGTTGGAGCTTCGCTCGCACTAGACGTGAGTTGACATGCATATAGTCGTGAGGAAGCCTCCTGTAAACTGTGTGTTGCAGAGAGTTGAGATGCTCGCACGTATACTTTGAGACATGGGTTGGTTATCGACATAGAATTGGGGTGGAGAAGACCTACGACAAGCACCCCCAGACTATGATATGGGTCCACGGAGTACGGTGTACCGTGTATGTCACACGGAGTACGCTGTACCGTGCAGTCATGATGACTCGATGATGTTACTTGATATTCTGGCGGGTAGGATTTGACCCCACCTCTCGTTGCAGTTGTGATGCCCCGCACACCGGGATCCGTGTAGCCTGGGATCACAAGGACAAAATATGGCCATAGTCCTCGATTTTCATACAGTAACCTACATGCCTCACATGATATCATACAGTCTGAATAGACCAAGACGAACCCGAGGGAGGGGTAATGTCCCGATTTATGTTTTTAAAAGAGATGTGATTTAATGAATCAAGGTATTCCCGAGAGATGGGTTTAGCCTTAATGTGGTTATTTTATGATAAAACAAATGAGTTTTAACGTGATGAGTTTATGATGAAACAAATAAGTTTTAAATGTGACGAGCATGAGATGACATACATGATGATTTTTTCATGTTTGTTTTATATATGGATTTCATGATTTCTCTTATATGATATATACATACATGTGACATCGTTTTAGTCTTACCTCATGCTCCAAATGTAAACGATTTTAAATCATGACATTATCAGCACGTAGATAATATAGTTATCTACGTGCTTACATTATTGCCTTACTGAGCAAGTTTCGCTCAACCTTTCATTTTCCACCCCATAAGGTATATTCAGTAGAAGAGAACGACAGTAGTCATATCCACTACTTCTTATCAAGATCAGGTATACACATTTGTATAATTTTGTATCTGAACATATAGATGCACAGTACTGTATATAGATGTAATATTGGGGATGTATTTAGTTTAAAATAAATTGATATGTAAATAAAATATGAAAATGGAATGGTAAATAGGTGAGAGGTGACTAACACCGAATCATAGCCCAACTGTTTAGTAGTGTAACTGTTCACGACGGGTAAGGAAATGAAAAAGCAAAAAATTTACTCTGATTTTTAGGTAATTTGGGTTGTGACATGCTCCCTGCATAGGAAATTCTTCAAAGAAGAAATAATTTATGCATAAAACAAATAAATTTTAAATATAGATTTGTTACTTTAATTTTTTTCTTAAAATTTTGAGAATAAGTAAGAAGTGAATATTCCTTAAAATTTAGGAATAAGTAAAAAAAGTTATTCTATTTTTTTCTTTTTTGACAAATGAGAAGAGGTTATTATCTAAAAGAAATTAAGAATAAGTGAAAAAATAGGTGTTTCCTAAAATTTGAGAATGAGTGAAAAAAAAAGTGTTTCCTAAAATTTGAAAACAAGTGAAAAAACAAGTGTTTTCTTAAAATTTTTGTGAATAAGTGATGATAGGTGTTTCTTTAAAATTTTGGGAATAAGTAAGAAGAGAGTTTCCCTAAAATTTTGCAAACAAGTAAGAAAGCATTTCCTTAAAATTTTGGGCATAAGTAAGGAGAGTGTTTCCCTAAAATTTTGAGAACAAGTAAGAAGAACGTTTCCCTAAAATTTTGGGAACAAGTAAGAAGAGCGTTTCCTAAAAATTTTGGGAACAAGTAAAGAGAGTGTTTCCCTAAAATTTTTGGAACAAGTAAAGAGAGTGTTTCCCTAAACTTTTTGGAACAAGTAAGAAGAAACTATTTTTAAAGACTTGGAATAGGTCTCTATTTAACTTACTGGTAACTTTATTTTATAAAGTTATTTTATGCTTAATTTCATTAATTTTTCTTAATCCTCAAGTGAATTATATTAATTATCCCTTAATTTTTAACAGTTTCCTCCAATTTTACAGATAAATAATTTTTTGATGAAAATCAAGCAATTTGTGGATTTTAGGCTTCAAAAGTAGATTTTAGGGTTCAAATAGACATGGACTCACTCACATGGGATTTTTTCTTACCATCTAAGCACTCCATATGGCATTTCATATTAACTAACAAAAAGTCACATGGCAATTCTAACTTTCACATGGACTTCACATGGGCTTTGCCACATAGGAGCTTAGGTGACTATAAGATAAAATTGGTGGTTATTGAAGAAGGAGTGATCCATAAGATGATGCGAAGCTTAGGATTACATGGAAATATCTTTTCAATATATCCACTTTTTTTTTTTTATCTCTTTACCCCTAATTACCCTATGTATTTAAGGAAACTAATGGAGAGAATTGGAGAGGTCGACTACTTAGGATTATGATTTATTTTCTTGCTCAATTTTATGTTTTCTTAGTGTAGAAGAGTAGCCACCTGATGGTGGTCGTGTCACCAGAATCCACGTGTACAACTATCCGCCAACCATTGATGCCACGTGTCAAAACAAGAATAAGCCACGTGGCTGGACAGAGTTGCTACGCGATACAGTTGCTTGTTAAACAACAGAGTATTCGGAGCGATAGGCACTCTGTCGCCTGGGATGTGTGCCGCACAGTAGGCGCGATAGACTCCATCGCCTCTATTGCGACATAGGTTTCCCGCATCGCCCTCGCAACAAAGGTCTCCCGCATTGCCCTCGCGGCAAAGGTCTCCCGCACAGCCTGCGGTAGAGGTCTCCCGCACAGCCTGCGGCAGAGGTCCATGGGCACTCTGCCGCCTACCGACTCCCCCGCAAGCTACTTAACCCGAAGCGCGACAGAGTGCTCCATGACTCTGTCGCGGCCCAGACACGCACCTGGGCCTCAGCTCGAACCGACTTAGAAGAAACCTATAAATATGCCAAGGAGCTCTCAGAAAAGGGGACGAAACCACAGAACAAAAAAACAGGGAGAAATACTTCAACCCTTTGAATTAAGAAACAAATTCTCTTCCTCTTACTTACACAACTCCTGATTACTTACTTAATCATCGGAGTGCGTGTGCAGGGACAAATCCCTGCCCCCTCTGATTCCTGTTGTTTTTGCAGATTATACGAAGAACTCGTGGACCAAATCGCACGGACGTCACATTTTTGTCGTTAGTACAATCAGAATACGTGGAAGGTAAATTCCTATTGCTGTTCGTTCAGGCAACATCAATTGGCGCCGTCTGTGGGAATTCTGACAAAAAGTCAGGTTCTCTATCAAAATGGTGAGAACACGCTCTACAGCGGAGTTGACAGGAGGGCAGAATTTTGTGAGTCCCCCTGTCAGACCAGAGCAGAGACGAAGACGTAGTGAAAGGGGTGACAGAGAAGCCTTGGTTTCTCTAGAAGAATTTGAGACCCTGAAACGCAAGAATGAAGAGACTACGACAGCATTAAAAGCTATGGTGAGCTTCTTCAGAGAGGCTCTCCCCCAATTCAACTTACCCCATGAAGTGCAGCAGTTAGTGGGGGAAAGCACGCCTAGGCAGACCTACGAGAGAGGCCAGTCCTCCACCCTGGTAAATGCTGGATAAGAGGCAGGAACACAAAATAATGCCACTGCAGATCCAGCAAGACAGAGTTCGCCCACAGCACCTGTGCAGCAGAGCTCACCTGCAGACCTCGCGCGGCAGAGGTCTCCCCCAGCGGATAGGCGGCAGAGCTCAACCGCGGACCGTAGGCGACAGAGTTCGCCCACAGCACCTGTGCGGCAGAGCTCACCCGCAGACCTAGCGCGGCTGAGGTATCACCCAGCAGATAGACCACAGAGCTCACCCGCGGCTCAACGGCGGCAGAGCTCACCCCTAGACTTCAGGCGACAGCGTTCTCTTACGGAACCCGTACGGCAGAGCTCCCCCGCGGACTACATGCGGCAGAGCTATCCTGCAACACATACGCGACGGTGCTCTCCCACCGCTAATAGGCAGCAGAGTTCTCCTCTGCCCGACCGGCAGCAGACTTATCCTCCAGTCGATAGGCGGCAGAGTTCCCCCACATGCCGCAGCTCATCTCCCGTGGAGTTGGAACATGACTTAAGAGAATATAGGGCTGGGAAGCGACGGAGACAGAGAGGTCCAGACCCACGAGAAGGTCTCAAAATCTCAAGTCCCAGAATGAGAGGTGCTGAAAGGGGTGCTTATCAGTCGGACTCTTCCAGACCCGAAGGGACATGGCCACACCCAATTCGAGGGTCGGAGAACATGGAGAAGGTTGTCCAACGGATCCTTGAGAAGAAAAAACTGGTGTCTCCGGATGATGGCCAAAGGAGGAGGATTACATTCAGTCCGGGGATCATGAACAAACCTTTGCCGAAGAAGTTTAAAATGCCTTCTATGGCTACTTACACCGATAAAGCAGACCCCTATGATCACATACAGAGTTATGAATCCCTCATGCTGCTGCATGGATGGGAGGACAAAATTATGTGCAGAGCTTTTTCTCTCACATTGTCTGGGCACGCTCTGAAGTGGTTCAACGGGTTGAACGAAGGTTCGATCTCTTCTTTCGATCAATTGAGGAATGAATTCCTCAAAGTCTTCATGATCCACAGCCAGAGAAAGAAAGACGCTACTTACCTACTCATGCTTAAGCAAGGGAATAGAGAATCCTTGAAGAGCTTTGTAGACCGCTTTCGAGATGCAACCTTGGAAGTGGAAGATCTGTCGGTAGGGGTAGCCATGGCTGCAATGCTACAAGGGATAAGCTCCGAAAAGCTGTAAGAATCCCTCTCTCTTGATCAACCGATGACCATCTCCGATCTCTTTGCTAGGGCCAATAAGTATCTGGCCCAAGAAGAGGTGATGAAGATGATACAGCCCAGGAAGGCAAAAGAAGGAAAGAAGAGAGAGAGAGAGACGTGCTCGAGAAAAGCTCTCTAAGACCCGTGAGAGTAGACAAAGCCCCTAGGCTCAGGTATGAGGGTTATACCAGGTTGAACGAGCCTCGCACTGCGATACTGGCAGCAATCGAAGGGGCGTGACTATTGGAATTCCCCAAGAAGAAAATTGGAGACGTAGGACGAAACTCTGAAGCCTACTGTGAATTCCATAGCGCTCACGGCCACCCAACGGAGAGATGCAGAGATTTAATGGATCAGTTGGAAAGACTGGCCAGAGAGGGGAAGATCAATCGCTTCCTGTGGAGGAGCGAGAGACCCCGTTATCCTCCACGTGACCAAAGGAATGACCGTCCGTGGACTGGACCAAATGATGATAACAGAAGGAATAGGCCAAGAAACGAAGCATTCAGGCCTACCATCCCCCGTGCCAATCCACCAAACAACGAACCTACAGCCCCTGCAATAAATGTTATTGCAGGCGGGGAATCAATAGCAGGTAGCTCCTCTACTTCCCACAAAAGCTACGCTAGGCAAGCGTATCAGGTTAACGTTGTGATGGAAGAACAAGCGGATGAAGAACCCATCATGTTCACTCCGACTGACAAAGGTGATATTGTCATGCCCCACGATGACCCCATGGTGATATCCGCGGTAGTGGCCAAGCACCCGGTGAGCAGAGTCCTGGTTGATAATGGGAGCTCAGTGAACCTAATCTATTGGAACTGCTTCGAAAAAATGAGCATTTTCGAAGATAGGTTAAACCCTGTTATGACGCCACTATACGGATTCATGGGCGAGCGAGTGAAGGTGGCCGGGTCCATAGAGTTGCCTGTAACTCTCGGAGAGCACCCGAAGGACGTGACCCGACAAGTATTGTTCATGGTAGTCAGGTCAACCTTCGCTGCCTATAACATGATCTTGGGTAGACCTGTGCTGAACGATATGAGGGCGGTGATATCCTCTTGCTATCTATTAATGAAGTTCCCCACTCCCAACGGAGTCGGGCAAGTACGAGGAAACCAAAGGAGTGCCCGTACTTGTTATCTCGCTTCCACCGCCAACAAGATAGCACAGAGGAAAGAAACCTTATGTATAGATGATCCGCCCAAGCCTCAGCCTGTAGAGGAAACCGAGGCCATTGAGCTAACAGAAGGGGATGAGGGAAAAAAGGCATTCATAGGGACTCAACTGGGCGAACAACTAAAGAATGAGGTAGTCGAGTGCATGAGAAGAAACTCGGATGTCTTTGCCTGAAGTCCCGCGGACATGCCCGAAATCAGTCCCGAAGTGATCTGCCATGAGCTTAATGTCATACCCGGGCACAGACCCGTCAAACAGAAGAAGAGGAGTTTCGCCCCGAAACGACAAAAAGCAATCACTGAAGAAGTGAGTAAACTCCTGGGCGCCGGATTCATCCGAGAGGTATACTACCCTGAGTGGTTAGCCAACATAGTGATGGTAAAGAAATCTAGCGAGAAGTGGCGAATGTGTGTGGATTTCACTGATCTGAAAAAAGCCTGCCCCAAAGATTCATACCCCCTACCTTGGATAGATAGACTGGTAGACGAAACATCCGGTTACGAATTCCTCAGTTTCTTGGATGCTTTCTCTGGGTATCACCAAATCATGCTTCACCCAGAAGACGAAGAAAAGACTTCCTTTATAACCGATAACGGAACCTATTGCTATCGAGTAATGCCGTTCGGTTTAAAGAACGCGGGAGCCACCTATCAACGAATGGTGAGCAAAGTGTTCAAAGATCTTCTGGAAAATACCATGGAAGCCTACGTGGACGATATGATCATCAAGAGCCGCGTAGAAGAGTCTCACGCTGATCAAATGTCCAGGGTATTCGAAGTATTGAGGAGATTCAACATGAAGCTAAACCCCAAAAAGTGCTCATTCGGGGTAAGATCAGGGAAGTTTTTAGGCTTCATGATCACTAACAGGGGCATTGAGGTAAATCCTGAAAAGGTGCAGGCGGTCATTGACATGAAACCCCCAACTACAGTAAGAGAGGTCCAGAGATTGACAGGCAGAATAGCAGCTCTGAATCGCTTCTTGTCGAAGTAAGCAGAAAGGAGCTTGCCGTTCTTCAAAACTCTACGGGGGGGAAAGAACTTCGAATGGATGAAAGATTGTCAAAAGGCCTTTGAGGACCTCAAGGAATACTTGAAATAGTTGCCGTTATTAACAAGGCCCCTGGAAGGAGAACAACTCTACATGTACTTAGGAGTCGGTGATTTTACCGTCAGTGCGGTGCTACTGAAGAAAGATAAAATGGTGCACCGTCCCATCTACTACGTGAGTAAAGTGTTATTAGATCCAGAGACCCACTATCCGCTAGCCGAAAAGCTAACATTAGCCCTTGTGATGGCCTCGCGAAAGCTGCGCCCTTATTTCCAAGCGCACCCTATCACCGTCTTAACAGATAAACTGTTGAGACAAATCCTTCAGAAACCTGAACACTCAGGTAGGTTAGTAAAATGGGCAGTGGAACTTGGAGGATACGATATCACGTTCCAACCGAGACAGGCCATCAAGGGTCAAGCTTTGGCGGATTTTATAGTGGAGTGCACTAGCCCGAGCGACTGCGATGAAAGGGATGTTCAACCATGGTCGCTATATGTCGACGGGGCTTCAAGTGCAAACGGAAGCGGGGCAGGTGTAGTCCTGATATCACCAGAAGGGAAACCCCTGAAATACTCCTTACGGTTTGGGTTCCCTAGCTCAAACAACGTAGCGGAGTACGAAGCTTTGATAGCCGGGATGAGGCTGGCTGAAGTGCTGCAGGTTCACCACTTGGTAGCACATAGTGACTCTCAATTGGTGGTGAACCAGTTCAACGGACAATATGAGGTACGAAAACCGATGCTGGTCCCTTACTTGAAGAAAGTCCAACTTCTGGCCCAGACTTTCAAAAGCTTTTAGCTGACACAAATCAATCGGTCCGAAAACACACATGCTGATTCACTGCCTAAGTTAGCGTCCTCCAATGAGACACTAGGAAGGATAGTGAAGGTGGAAAGGCTCGAACGACCTAGTATTGAAGAGGTCGAAGTGTGTGACATTCAAGTGGGAGACGATTGGAGATCCCTATACAAACAGTATCTCACCGAAGGAACACTCCCCCAAGATAAAGACGAGGCTCGTCGCTTGAAAGTACAAGGGGCGAAGTTCACACTCATCAACAGAGAACTATACAAAAGGGGATATTCGTCACCATTATTGAAATGTCTGGGATCGGAACAAGCAAGCTATGTCCTAGCAGAAGTGCATGAAGGAATTTGTGGCGAACACTTAGGAGCAAGAGCCCTCGCTGCTAAAGTACTGCGATCGGGATTTTACTGGCCAACGTTGAAGAAAGATGCGATGGACCAAACCCGCAGATGTGACAAATGTCAGAGGTTTGCGCCTATCACAACAGCCCCAGTGACTCCCTCTCAAGGCACAGTACAGCCAATTCCTTTTGCACAGTGGGGATTGGACATCCTTGGACCTTTCCCCTTAGCCACAGGCCAAAGAAAGTTCCTGCTAGTGGCTACCGATTACTTTACAAAATGGATCGAAGCAGAGCCCTTAGCTACGATCACAGAAAAGAAGGTCGAGGCGATGGTATGGAAAGACATCATCTGTCGATTCGGAATCCCATGCATCTTAAATGTTGACCATGGAAAGCAATTCGATTGTAATGCTTTCCGCGAATTCTGTAAAAACCTCAACATTCAGCTAAGGATCTCTTCAGTGTCATATCCTCAAGCCAATGGACAGGCCGAGGTCAGTAATCAGACTATTCTTCATGGGCTGAAGACTAGGCTAGACAAAGCAAAAGGGGCATGGGTGGATGAATTGCCTAGTGTTCTATGGGCATATCGTACCACCAGTCGTGTGTCAACCAGAGAAACGCCATTCAGCCTCGTATACGGCACAGAAGCACTGATTCCCGTGGAAATTGAAGCGTTATCACCAAGAGTGGTACCCTTAGTAGAGGAAGAAAACTCACAAGCTCTAAGGGAAGGCTTGGACCTACTCGATGAACATAGAGAAGCCGCGGCTATTCGATTGGCATCCTATCATCAGAGGGTGGCCAACTACTATAATAGCCGGGTGAGAGATAGGCCAATGTTTGAGGGAGATCTAGTGCTCAGAAAGTCGCAAATCACGAATGCCCTAAAGGAGGATGGGAAATTCAGAGCCAATTGGGAAGGTCCATACAGAATCAGATACAAGATTGGACCTAACACCTGTGTTCTAGAAACTCTACAAGGGAAGAAGATAGGAAAAACATGGAATTCAAATCACCTAAAACTGTATTTGAATTAAGCGCCATATTTTCTTTCCCAAACATTATTATCATTTATTTATACTATCACAAGATATTGTTATCAAATCCTCATGCAGAATGTCATTTTATTATACATCTGCAACTTCTATGCATCTAAATCTTTTGACAGGATATCAGAAGAGCCGTAAGAGCCTGAGGCGCTATGCGTCACTGTGGCCAGGCGTATATTCAGAAGAGCCGTAAGAGCCTGAGGTGCTATGCGTCACTGTGGCCAGGCGTATATTCAGAAGAGCTGTAAGAGCCTGAGGCGCTATGCGTCACTGTGGCCAGGTGTATATCCAGAAGAGCCGTAAGAGCCTGAGGCGCTATGCGTCACTGTGGCCAGGCGTATATTCAGAAGAGCCGTAAGAGCCTGAGACGCTATGCGTCACTGTGGCCAGGCGTATATTCAGCCGAGCCGTAAGAGCCTGAGGCGCTATGCGTCACTGTGGCCAGGCGTATATCCAGAAGAGCCGTAAGAGCCTGAGGCGCTATGCGTCACTGTGGCCAATCGTATATTCAGAAGAGCCGTAAGAGCCTGAGACGCTATGCGTCACTGTGGCCAGGCGTATATTCAGAAGAGCCGTAAGAGCCTGAGACGCTATGCGTCACTGTGGCCAGGCGTATATTCAGCCGAGCCGTAAGAGCCTGAGGCGCTATGCGTCACTGTGGCCAGGCGTACATACAGCCGAGCCGTAAGAGCCTGAGGCGCTATGCGTCACTGTGGCCAGGCGTACATTCTGCTGAGCCGTAAGAGCCTGAGGCGCTATGCGTCACTGTGGCCAGGCGTACATTCTGTCGAGCCGTAAGAGCCTGAGGCGCTATGCGTCACTGTGGCCAGACGTACATTCTACCGAGCCGTAAGAGCCTGTGGCGCTATGCGTCACTGTGGCCAGGCGTACACTCTACCGAGCCGTAAGAGCCTGAGGCGCTATGCGTCACTGTGGCCAGGCAATAAAAATATCAAAGGCTATAAAAACTAAAGACGCATTCACGTCATAGTAATCAAGCCTTAAACAGTTATACGTTTACGCAAAAAATTCTTTCTGAAAGTATACCTTTCTATCAAGAATTGGGGAGCATACATGAATACATTCAAAGCGAATATATACAAGCAAAATAAACAAACAGACAAAGAATGATAAATGATAAATAGAGAAGTAATGCGATACGAAGCATGAACAAAAATCTCGATTTCATTTCATTCAAAAGTCATTACTATAGATCTTTAGTAGATCTTTACAAAAAGACAACAAAGTACTTGAAAAGAAAAACAAAAAACAGAAATAGCTATCTAATCTTCGGGAGAAAGCTGGGGATCAGCTGGATCAGCTACAGACGGACCTTCACTACCCACGGACTGCTGTTGACCCTCCTCGCTGACCAAATCAAGAAGAGCGTTAATAGGCTCGGGAGCACCGCCCAAATCCACGGGCTCCCAAGGATCGGTGAGGTTGGCGAGGTCATCTTGAGCGGTCCTCTCGAATAGTTCATCCGCGGGTTCAGCCCCAGTTCATACTAAGTCCAGTCGGGGGCCTCGAATAGCATTGCCTCGTTCGTATATTGAAGCTCGGGGAATTCCTTGCCATCCCTATGCTTCTCTAACCATGATCGGGCAAGATAGAACCCGTACTTTACATAGGGATTCGAGAAATCCTCCTTCCGCCTCAAGCAGTCTTTGGAAAGGCGGTACTCCTTTACGGCTTCCGCTCGGATGCTATCGATCTCTACTCGGGTCAAAGTAGGAGCTTGACTTTCTAAATAGGCAACGCGTTGCTCAAGCTCCTGATTCCGAGTGAGTAAGGACCCGTAGCTAGACTGCATACGATCTAGCTCGGCATGGGCCTCCTGAAGATCCTCGTGGAATTTGCCAGATCGGGTCGCCTCGACGGTGAGATCCCCCTTTTCCTGGTTCAGGTCCTGGTGAACCTTGGCAAGCTGTTCCTCCAGGCTCCGTACTAAATCTGGAAGTTTGGAAAAGTTATTGACAGTGTTGGATAACTCCATAACCTTGTCCTTCAGCTCTCGAATTTCTTTATCGGCCCGCTCCCGATAGGCCCGGTGCTGGGCATTGTTGGCCACGGTTCTCTGAGCCAGCTATAAAGAAATGCAAAAAGTTAGATTCAAAGAATGTGGCAAAAAGGAGTCAAACGAAGAGGAGTATGAAACTTACCCTCAATGCCTCCAGGTCGGCTAAGTCCTCCCCCTCCGGGTAATTCTGGAATATCCTCGCCTCGTCTCGAGGAAGGATGGAAGACCAACTAATCCGGGAAGCCACCTTGGGAGTGTCCAAAGTATCGTTGTCGCGGACCCCGGGGTAAACTTGAAATTCGGCCCCTCTCATAATAAACCCCCCATCCACGGGGTAGGACCTCTCTTCAGCAGGGCCTATCCTCGGTAGTATTGGCCTGCTTCCCATCGAACCCTCGATGTATAAGTGCCTTCGATTCTTCCGCTGCGACGGAATGATATTACATTCCGTACGCTCCTCGGAGCGGGATCACCCGGATGACCCAGAAGCCCCCCGTGAAGATGAGGCAACTCTCCCCCTATCCCGAGAGAGATCCCTCTGCTCCGAAGGAGGGGGAGGCATCGCCTGCCTAGAAACAGGGGGGTCCGAGCACGAGGTAGCTGAGAGGGGACCGGTGCCTCTCTTGGGACATCGTCGGCTAAACGACGCCTCTTCCTGGTAGGAGCACTGGAAGGACCAGCCTCCGATACCTGATGACCCAACGATTGCCGGAAGTGACTCATTTCTGCAAAAAAGGAAAAGAAAATAAATCAGTGGTCAAAAACTGATAAAAAACAGCAAGTAGTAAAAAGAATTAAAAGTTACCATCAGGAGAATCGAGATGCTCCTGAAGGGACTCTATATTTATTGCGTCGTCATTAGAGAGCACCATGAAAGTGGAGCCGAACCCTTCCCAGCCAGTCAGGTCGGCTAAAGGTTCGCTGCCAGAACTAGACTCCACGTTGGTACTCCCTATATCCTCCTGTGGCCTTACAGGTTCAAGATTCAACTCGGGGGAAGTCAAAGGCGGAGGATCGGATGAAGGAACAGAGGGTCCGGTAATAGGGATCGGACCCACACCCCAGCCAGCTGATATCAAATTTTCATTTGATAAAAGGCTGTCGAGGCTAATGGGATGACGGACTAGTAGTTTGTTGACATTCGAAGATAACTGCTCCCTAAGTGTGGAAATCCTGGGGCCCTTGGGGATTTCTCGCCTATTCTCCCAACGGGTGGGGAAATCCAGGCCCTCGGGCACTTCTACAACAAGCCACTCCGTCTCAAAACCATGAAGCTTGTTAGCAGGTTTCTCGAACAACCTGTTCTCAAAATCGGGCTGATACACCCGCTGAAGCAAGTAAGGCACTAAGCCGGGGCTCCCTCGAAACCTGAAAAATACATCTAAGAGAGGAAGGGATGGAGGGACGCCCCTTGAATGGCAGTGCACGGTGAACGCTACTAATTGCATCCATGCATGAGGATGCAACTGTCCCGGGGATACCCCGTGCGTCCTGAGGAAGGAAGCCCCGAAGTCGGACAATGGGAAGCGAAGTCCTAACTCTAATGCTGCCCTAAAAACGACTACCTCGTTGGACACACGACGTATGTCACTCTCCTGGGGGGTTGGAAGTCTATAGGCATATCCCTCGGGTAAGGGAAACCTAGATACTAGATCTCGGATGTCGGCTTCCTTCAAAGTCGACTTTACTCCTAGGTCTATTTGTTTTCCTACACCATGGCCAGCCATTTTTAGGGGTTCGGAAGCCAAAAAGTGGAACCACGTACTATAAAATTACCTAAAATGAAGAAGAGAAGAACTCGCGACAGAAGTCTCAAGAAGGCGCGACAGACCTGCGACACAGTGTTGTGTGCGCGACAGAGTTGCGATGGAGTTGTGGTAGAGTGGCGAGAGAGTAGCGACAGAGTCTGCAGAGGAAAATACGGTAGAGTATTTTTGCTAGAGAACTGAGTAGCGACGAGGACAGCAGGGGCCCAGTATATATAGTGGCTTGCCTGCGTCACCACACGCGCGGAGATTAGACCCGACCCAAGAAAAATCCGGACCCAGACACTCTTTCATAGGAAAAATTCCTACCAAAGAGTAGGGAGCAATTGATGGTGGTCGTGTCACCAGAATCCACGTGTACAACTATCCGCCAACCATTGATGCCACGTGTCAGAACAAGAATAAGCCACGTGGCTGATTTCACGACAGAGTTGCTACGCGATACAGTTGCTTGTTGAACGACAGAGTATTCGGGGCGATAGGCACTCTGTCGCCTGGGATGTGTGCCGCACAGTAGGCGCGACAGACTCCATCGCCTCTATTGCGACATAGGTCTCCCGCATCGCCCTTGCGACAAAGGTCTCCCGCATTGCCCTCGCGGCAAAGGTCTCCCGCACAGCCTGCGGTAGAGGTCTCTCGCACAGCCTGCGGTAGAGGTCCATGGGCACTCTGCCGCCTACCGACTCCCCCGTAAGCTACTTAACCCGAAGCGCGACAGAGTGCTCCATGACTCTGTCGCGGCCCAAACACGCCTGGGCCTCAGCTCGAACCGACTTAGAAGAAACCTATAAATATGCCGAGGAGCTCTCAGAAAAAGGGATGAAACCACAGAACAAAAAAGCAGGGAGAAATACTTCAACCCTTTGAATTAAGAAACACATTCTCTTCCTCTTACTTACACAACTCCCGATTACTTACTTAATCATCGGAGTGCACGTGCAGGGACAAATCCCTGCCCCCTCTGATTCCTGTTGTTTTTGCAGATTATACGAAGAACTCGTGGAACAAATCGCACGGACGTCACATTTTTGTCGTTAGTACAATCAGAATACGTGGAAGGTAAATTCCTGTTGCTGTTTGTTCAGGCAACATCACCACCATTTATTGCTTTATTGTTCTTTACATTTCTTTAAAATTTTCTTAAGCTTTCTTGTTAAATCTTTTACTTTAAGCACTTTCAATTCAAATATAAATTTTTTTATTATGTTATTAAATTCTAGCATTGTTTTGATTTTCATTTTTGATACTATTTTGATTTTAATCATGTTGTTTTAATGCTTAACTTACTATTTTGAGGTCTATTTGAGGCGTGAATTGTTGGGAACTTTATGGTTTTATTAGCTGCTATTTTGGGTTTCATGTCCATTTATACCTTATTGTTGTGAGTTCAGTTCAGCCCAGCTCCTGCTCACCTACTTGTCATCATTCATTGAGCATAGTTATTGTGAAATCTATTGAGCCCATTCCAGTACATCCATTGAAAATAGTTGAGCCTAACTCTTGTCAGCCTACGATATATAGGCCTCCGATTCCTATTCCCCCGAGATTTGTAAAGCCCAAGTCTAGTGAGCTTCTCCATAATAAAGAACCAGTAACACTTATTGAGAAGTGCAAAGTTATTATTGAGAGTCAGGTTATACCTAAGATAGGTGATCCAAGTAGATTTATTATACATCATTACTGACCAGTTCTTTCTTAATGCCTTTTGTGACCTAGGATTTAGTGTCAATTTGATGCCTTTATTGGTTTCTTAGAGACTAGGATTATGGGAAGTTAAGCCAACTAAGACCACCTTCAGATAACAGACAGACTTGTTAAATACCATAGAGAAATGGCAGAAAATGTTCTTGTCCAAGTTGATAACTTTGTGATTCTAGTAGATTTTCTGGTCTTGGATATGAGAAAGGATAAGACTGTTTCTGTCATCTTAGCTAGACAATTCCTAGCTTCATGGAGAGCTTTTATAGATGTGGATCAAGAAGAGCTTATTTTTAGGCTTCATGGTGAGGAAGTTAAATTTAAAGGGGGAAAGAAAGTGGATGGTCACTTTGAGGGAGTGAAGAAGGACTTGGCTATAGAGAAGAATGTTATTAAGATGTTTTAGAAGGATGATCATGCCAAGTCCTATGTGGTGACCACTACTTTTCATGAGGTTTCTGATGATGGGATTATGAGGCTTATAGATGTTAATGGTGATGTTAGTGGCTTTTTCTTGTATGTAGCTTATAAGAAGGACGTTAGTAGGAGATTTTGTCAAAACTATCTTGTGTGATCTAGGTCACTCTACGAGGCACTAATTGAGAGAACCATTTGTTATGAAGAGTGCATTGTTGAAAAGGATTTTGCTAATCACATCGAGCCTAAGCCCGATTGACTCATGCTATATAGTTTCATTAAGAATCTTATTGAGGGCTTGATAGCCCGACTACGCCTACTCTAAGTGACCTAGACGTGTATCCGCAAGTGCACGGGTCGTACAAGTAATAATGGGATTTGAGTCTCGGATTATCGTCCCACAGAGAAGCTGAATTGCCTAATTAATTACCGGTTAATCTTACCCTAAGTATATCCTAGCAAATTATGAAAATTCAATGGGTGATCTACAAAGTCTAGAATTAAAAAGTACTGAAAATAATAAAAACTATAAAATAAAGAAAATTAAACATAGCTAAAATTACTTACAGAGCCCCAAGAAATTAAAAGCAATACCTACAAAAGATGATTAAAACAATTAAAATTAACTAATGAAATTAAAAATGCAAATATGAAAATAAGAAACAAAATTAATTAGATTAAAATAAACAATCCTAGAATAAAATATGCATGTAATTAAACTAATTAATAAAAATGCAAATTAAGATAACCTAAAGTCTAATAAAATAAAACTTCTATTAACCTAAAGAAATTCTTAAATCAAACTAAGAAATTAACTATCTATAAAATGATCCTAAATTAAATCTACTCTAACTAATTACTAACAAAAAAATCTAAATAATGCATGAGAAATATTTTTGGATTTTTCAATTTAAAGTGCAAACTTACCTAAAATTACCTAAAATAATTCTACTACTAATTGTAATTAAGTACTACCTAAATACTAAATTAATTCTACATTCCTAGTCAAAACTAATTGTAAACTAACAAGAAAGGAACAATAATATGCAAATTAAATTAAGACTATAATCTAAGTTAACACATGAAATTAAGAGGAATAATAGAAATAAAGTAAATAATAATCATGCATAAAAACTAGAAATGAGACAACATTCAAAAGCCAAACATGGCCTTAACCAATATGCACAATTTGCCAACTGCCCTGATTGTGCACTGCACTCGACAGATGGTGCATGTCCATTCCTGTTCTCTACTCTATTCCCTGCAACAACAGGTCGCAACATGTCACCAGCCATGCGGTCCCGACTGTGCACTGGTATTGTGCACGTTATTTCCTTAATCTGCTCAGGTGCTCCAAGTGATGTCCTGGCTCTGCTCCCGGTTTGTCCTCCTAGTTCTTGATCCGTAACTCTACAGCCAACATGAATCAGCCTAGGCAGTACCCAGTCACACACATCATCTGTCATACCTCAACTCTGCAATACCACCTTGGCGTAATCTTCAGTTAGCTGAGTCTCTGCACCACATTCCTGCACTGGCTCGGTATATCACAACAACGCAGCGCTCATGCACTGGCGTTACCTCTCCAATCTCCCTTGCTCCAGCTGCCACATTCACCACGTACAACAACCGGCTATCTCTGTCCAGCTAGGTACTGGTCACTGCATCCGGGCACACACAAGCCGCAGCTCCTACAAACCGCGCCTCACAAGAGCAACCAGCAGAAACTAATTAAACCAACCTAATTAAACATTGAGATAACCCAAGGAAATGCAATAATGCAAGGAAAGGAAGGAAACATAACAAACTACAACACACCAGCAGAAATCAAAGTATCAACAACATGGAAGAATGCACATAACTAGAAAAATGAAAATGAATAGTGAATGAAAGCATAGAACAAAGGAGAATAGAGGATAAAGCTCCTGCTACTGCTGCTTGGTTCTGCACTGACGCTAGCTTTCGCTTCAAACTGGCGGCTGAAGTCTAAACTGAAAATGAAAAGAACAGTAAACTATGGAAATGCAAGATCTCGTGCTACTACCTGGCTTCTCTCTCGTTTCTGCTACTGTCAGCCAGGGATTTAAATTGTGGTCGCGGCCTCGTTTTCGGTTGCGTTGCGTTTGTCACGGTTGCGGATATAACGGAGACCATCGCGGTCATTACGGCTATCGCGGTTGTGATTTTTTTTAATTTGCACAAATTAATAATTGGTCACTATCAAAAATCAATATCAATATTATTTTTCTCTTAAATTATAATAATATTTCGTGCTATATTTTTAAACATTAATAACATAAATTTAACAATAAAAATTCTACTGAAAAATTTATATTAATAATATTAATTTTACCCTATTTGAGATAAATACTAAACATTTAAACTAATTAGTAAACATTTTTTATACAATTATTAAATATTTACTTACAGAATTATTAATTAATACTAACTTCTTAAAAAATTGTATTAATTATACTAATTAAAAAATAATTACTAAAAATTATACTAATTACAAAAATTATATTAATTTAATTAAAACCCTTTTACCCACCTACCCAGCCACTGTCCCTAACCCCCACCCAGGCAGGAGGCCTTCTGCGATTTTCTTCCTAATTTGCCCCTTACCCACCCACCCACCCACTGTCCCTAACCCCCACCCAAGCAGGAGGCCTTCTGCGATTTTCTTCCTAATTTGTCCCTTTCATCTTTGCTGGCTTCTGCGATTTTCTTCCTAATTCCTACCCTCTTTTCTATCACTTCTCATCCTTCTACTCTGTCATTCAATGCCCATTTCAAATTTGCTCCAAGAATGCAGATGCCTTTCCAAGCTCCAACCATTCTGTCCCCTCCCCACCCATCTCTTCGGTCACCCTCTTCCCCACCCATCCCTCCTATCCATCGATTTTACAATCAAACATCAGAAATCTGAGATTTAGCTCTACCTCACATGGTTGCTGCCATTTGCCTCTTTGTTTCTGTTATTGTCTGTTTCTCTGTGTTGTGTGTGGTTGTGTTACTGCTGCCGATCAAATACTGATTGTTGATGGTTTGGCTCTCGTATGCTTTCTGTTTGGTGTAAATTGGTTGATACTCTGATTTTTTTATACAAAAAGTGTATTATGGTGCTGTTACGGGTGTGAAAATTTTTCACACCCGTTATTTCTTCAGTAGCGGTGGCGGCCACCGCCGCTACCGCAAAATAGCGGCCGCAACGCGACCTCGCGGTCGGTATTTGAAACCCTGCTGTCAGCAACCCCATTTGCTTCATGCCCGATCAGCCCTGCAGTACACCACGTTGCTACAACGCTAAGCAAAGTCGATGCATCGAGAACAACAACACGCACCAAATGAAGCATAAAATGCTGGTAAACCTTAAAGTGCTAAATGATGAAAACTCCAAATGCTGAAGGAAGAATTAATTTATACCGTGCATCATTTTTACTAGAGAGTGACAAGAAAACAGAATGTAAGAAAGCTTAAGGTCTGGAAAAATGCAGTAGCAGTGAGATGATGCTTCCTGTTTCATGTAGCCTTCTTGGTACTGCCCCACACTACCAATCATATTCTTAATACATAAAACTATAATGGTAGGAGTGACATATTTCAAGAAATCAGGAAACCATGAATGTTAAATGAATAGTGGACAATACAAAAATTTCAAACATAAAGAAAGCCAAATAGAAACAACGATTTAATGAAGAAGAAATAACATTAAAAATATTAAATCAACAAAGGAGTGGAAAACTTGTGTAAACCAAGAAGAACCATGAAAGATTATGGCTGCCATAAACGTGAACTACAAAAAAAAAAAAAGAAATGATAAAGCTTTTGATAAAATCTACAAATTGAAAGTTGACATGAATAGTAGAATAGAAAAATTATAGCTAAAAAAAACTATTCGAAAAGCTTAAAAATAAGGAAAAATAAAACTAACTAAAGCTACCTTAAATTCTACTCTAGACTACTTTTTTTTTTCAATTGCTATCATGTTCTATTTATACACAAACTTAGGGGTATAATGGTAATTTTTCATCCTAGAAGAGTTGGCATTGTTTGTCCACTTGTCTTCATTTTATTTGCTACAGAGTAGATATTTTCACGTCACCAGTCTTCTAGTACACTTGGCTGTGCGATATGGCCCGATGTGTGTCTTCCAGAAGGTTGGCACAGTGTCCGTCGATCTTATCGTTTCGGAGTGAATAAAATACTAACACCCGACATCCCACGTGTCCAGACGATTGGTGACTCGGTCTGCAAATTGGAAGTGGTCTAGTTTCCTTTAGCCCGTTTTCAACCTATTTTTGACTGAAACGACTGAGATTCATCTGGATTTAATTTACTTGTACATTAAAGAATTTTAATTAAATAAAGGGGATAATTAATAAAATAAATTGGGGATTTAAATAATTCATTAGGAAATTAAGCACAAATAATTCTATTAAAAATAGAATTATCTGTAAGACCCGAATTTAGTTAAAACACGAAATGAGTATGTTTGTGAAGGGAATGATTGCAATGGTCCCCAATTAAACGAACGGGATTCGGACTGGAGATCAGGATTCAAAATGCACAATTAAAAATGTAAAAGGACTGAAATGGAATTCTCGAACACGTGAAGGGCGAAACGGTCAAAATATCGAAAACCAAAATAAATTCGATAAGAAAATTTAATTAAAAACAATGGATTTGAGAATCTTGATCAATAATGAAGAAATAATTAAATTTCGAGTCCAATTGATCAAGATCCAGAATTTTTAAAAATATCGAAAAGTCACTCGGGACAATATCGTAAAAATACGAAAAAATTATACCCGAAAAAGGGTTAAAAATATAATAAATAAATTAAATAAAATTAAAAAAAATCTATTTGGAATAAAAAATTAATTTTGTAGATATTTTAGAATATTTTTGACTAAAATAATGAATATAATAATAATAAACTAATTTATAAATAATAATAAATAAATATTAAATTAATTAAGTAAAAAAAGAAATCTGAAAACTTTGTCGAAGAGAGAGAAAGAAATTAGAAAACAGAAAAAATGAAACCGAGAAGACACGACCACTAGACAACCACCGGTGACCCAACGGCCAGGCGAAGGGTCGAAAAAGGAAGAGGAGATGCCGACGACCTCCCTGGTATCGGCGACGTACCCCATCGACGCTGAAGAACGTCGGATCGAGGGAGAGAAGCCGAGAGAGGAAAGGGGATTTTTCCGGCGATCGACGTCGATTCGGTGTTAACCACCGACCACCGAAGGACCCCACGTGATGCCGAGCCGAATGAGGGTGAAAACAGCTGGGGAAATGGCAGCCAGCACCGGCAACGGTGAGAAACAAGGAAGCCACCGACGTCGAAAGGGAGAACAGGCCGGACCAGCCACTTTTCGGTGATGTTAGACGAAATCGAGCCCAGATCCGAGCTACGGACGATCTCGCGGAGCTGCTGGCGACGGAAGCCGACAGAGAATCAATCGATGAGGCCCTGAATCGGTCGAACCAGACTGAACCAAACTGAACCGGACCGATCTGAACCGAGTTGAACAGGACAGAACCGGTTCAGCCAAGAAAAAAGGAAAAAAGGAGAAAAAGAGAAAAAAGAAAAAGGGAAAGAATTTTTGGGGATACATCGAACTTCGGGTAAGTCGATAAGAGGTCAAAAGTGACTGATTTTGTTTTCGGGAAATTTATTTAAATTATATATAATTGAAAAATTAACCCGAAATTAAATATATAATTTGTGCAGTTTTACGACAAAGCCCGAACGAGAGCTGATTGAGTTTCAATTTTTGTACACTGCATCATATTGGGTAAGTATATTTTAATTTCGATAATTAGAGTCTTTTAATACAGAGTTTCGATTATTTTACGAAATTTACGGATTAATTCTGTGTAAAAAGGAATGTTAATCGAAATTGCAACGTAATTACCATAAATAGTATATGGGCTATCCAAAGATTTGGAATGAAGCCCAATGGGTATTGAGAGCCCAATAGACCCGAAGAAGGGATTTAATAAGTAGAAACGGGCTGAAAATGAGTCGAGGCCCATTAAGGTGTAATTGGGCCCAATAAAGTAAAATGGGCCCAATACGTTAGATTTGATCAGTAAATGTGATATACTGATAAAAATAAGTGAATTAACCCAAAATATGTGGTTATATGCTGTTTCGTAGACTTTGTTGACGCGCAGTTGGACTGAGAGATCAGATATTATCGAGACGAGATAAGTTTACGCGTAAATCGAGGTAAGAGAATTTTGTAGGTGCATAGAGATTTCTATACGTATTTTTGAGGGGATTTATAGGGCCTAGTCTTAAAGTATCTAGAAACGAAATAATAATTTTTACGAAAACCCGGGGCATAGGTGAATAAAGGAAAAAGACGATATTGCCTCTAGGAGTAAAATTTACAAAAAGGGTAGTAAGACAGATAAATTGCATGATTTCATGTTTTTAATGTTTTATATGAATGTATTGCTTTGATTTATGCAAATATGCACATAGGTTGGCTGTTGATTTTATGAATTATACGAAAGGGTATCGGTTTGTACCGGTTACGATTTCAAAAGATGTTTTTATCAAGATTGAGCCACCTATCACATTTACATGAGTAAAAAGAGTGCTAGAGTCATACTCACACTAAATTTTACTGATTTATTACTCATGAAAAGCCGTACTGGAGCATTGCTCGTACGAGAAATTTGTGTGAGCACAAAACCATGCTGGAGCTTCGCTCGCACGAGATTTTAGATATCATGATATGCATAGCATCGTGCTGGAGCTTCGCTCGCACTAAACGTGAGTTGACATGCATATAGTCGTGCAGAAGCCTCCTGTAGACTGTGTGTCGCAGAGAGTTGAGATGCTCGCACATATACTTTAAGACATAGGTTAGTTATCGACATAGTATTGGGGGGGATAAGACCTACGGCAGGCACCCCGAAACTATGATATGGGTCCACGGAGTACGATGTACCGTGTATGTCACACGGAGTACGTTGTACCATGCAGTCATGATGACTCGATGATGTTACTTGATATTCTGGCGGGTAGGATTTGACCCCACCTCCCGTTGCAGTTATGATGCCCCGCACATCGGGATCCGTGTAGCCTGGGATCACAGGGACAAATTATGGCCATAGTCCTCGATTTTCATACAGTAAACTACATGCCTCACATGATATCATATGGTCTGGATAGACCAGGACAAACCCGAAGGAGGGGTAATGTCCCAATTTATGTTTTTAAAAGAGATGTGATTTAATGAATCAAGGTATTCCCGAGTGATGGGTTTAGCCTTGATATGGTTGTTTTATGATGAAACAAATAAGTTTTAACGTGATGAGTTTATGATGGAAAAAAATAAGTTTTAAAGTGATGAGTTTATGATTGAAACTAATAAGTTTTAATGTGACGAGCATGAGATGTCATACATGATGATTTTTCCATGGTTGTTTTATATGTCGATTTCATGATTTTTCTTATATGATATATACATACATGTGGCATCGTTTTAGTCTTACCTCATGCTCCAAATATAAACGATTTTATATCATGACATATCAGTACGTAGATAGTATAGTTATCTACCTGCTTACATTATTGCCTTACTGAGTAAGTTTCGCTCACCCTTTCATTTTTCACCCCACATGGTACATTCAATAAAAGAGAGCGACAGTAGTCTTGCATTTCGGTTATCCACTGCGTCCTATCAAGACCAGGTATACACATTCTTATAATTTTTGTATCTAAATATGTAATGCATAGTACTGTAAATGGATATGATGTCGGGGATATAAGGTTATATAAATATCAATGTATATGTATTTAGTCAAAGTCAAAAGATAGTAAACTCTGATATGTGAATGTGATTATGGAAATGGAATGGTAAATAGGTGAGAGGTGACTAACACCGAATCATAGCCCAACTGTTAGTGGAGAAACTGTTCACGACGGGTAAAGAAATGAAAAAGTGAAAAATCAGTAGTGATTTTAGGTAATTTGGGTCGTGACAAAAAGGTGGTATCAGAGCAGAGTTGACCTTATATGAGTCGGTGTTAGTGGTTAAGTAAATTTACATCCCCATATACTGTGCATTGTTTAGATACAATTGTGTATATCAAGATGAAACTGCAGCTAAGAATTTAGTTTCGAATGCAAGAATATAGTTTTTATAACTAATAGCCGCTATGGTTGAGGGGCAAATACACATGCTCGAGACCGCAGAGATCGGAATGAGAGTCGAACGAGTCATCACATGAGACTCGAGATGAGAGTGAGGTGGAGGCTGATGTTGAGCATACTCCACAAGGTCCTATAAAGTGACTAAACAGTATTGAGACACGCTCCAAGAGGATGGAGTGGAGTGTAAAAAATATTTCGGAGTTGTTTACTCAGTCTATGCAGGTGGTTGAGGATAGGCAGGGTAAAGCCTAAACAGATGCCTCAGACTATAGAGATTTTCACACCCCTCCGGTATATAGCGAAGTAAAAAAGCTAATAGTTGCTGAGGACTGGGTGAATGAGATAGCGAAGTTGTATGGATTCTTTCGGTGTATGTCAACTGAGAATGTGACCTTTGAATACGTTTATGTTGGAAGCGAGGTGGAGTATTGGTGGAAGTCCGCTCGACCCATCTAAAGAGTTAGACGTCCAGAGCCGACATGAGAAATATTTCTGGATGTATTCCGGTGACAAAATATTTTGGACACTACTTAAGGAAAATTACAGGTAAAATTTCTTATAATGACCCAGAGACACAGTTGATTGATGAGTGTGAATCTCAGTTTATATACCTGCCCAGGTATTACCCTGACACTATGGACAGTGAGAGTCGGAAAGCTCAAAAGTTCATGAAAGGGCTCAAATTCTCGATTAGAGTCTGATTGGCTCACTACCTATGTCGAGGCAGTGCGCAGAATACAGTTGCATGAATAATATCATGTGTTGCACGCCTCTGAGATTGGGAAAGGTAGTAAGGACCGAAATAGAGACAGAAGAGAATAGAGAATGACAGAGATGTCAGAGCGGGAAAGAGACCAGTTGGTAAGAGATTAAAATTGATGAGTTATGGGGTAAGATGATTGGTAAGGCCCCAGTGTGTCCAATTTTAGCACTTTTGGGGGGTATTGTGATTGGAGGACCCCGACCTGCTCCGTAGCAGGGTGAGTAATGGAGCAATGTTAGCAGTGTGAGTAGTAGAGCAGTGTAAGCAGTGTAGCAGTGTAACAGTGTAACTGTGTAAGCAGTGTAGCAGTGTAGGATGTATGGTAGATACCACGGAAGTAGGGCTTACACCTACACTTTATTGACTAAAATAGGCTTTAAGTGTGGTAAGACAGGCCAATTATTTAATGATTACTCAGATTTGGGTGAGACTAAAGAGACAGAGAAAACCATGTTGATATCTCTGCACTGAAAAAGGGAGGCCACAGCCGAAGAGAAAGGGGAAAGTAGGCTGTTGGACGAGGGCGAGTGTATGCCTTGGACCAGGACATTACTGATGTTTCATATGATGTGGTGAAAGATACCACACTAGTTAAGAATAGTGAAATAATTATTTTAATTAATCTTGGTGCCACGTATTTAGTCATACCGCCTTCATTTGTATATAAGTTAGTAAAAGACGTGAATGCCTACATCCGTGGGCACAATGCTGATAGTTAGTACCCCAATAGAGGAGGGTTAACTAACGAAATAATTATTAAGAGATTATAAGTTAAAAACGGGGAAGAAGTATAAGCAGCCGATTTTATTCAATAGACTATGAATAATTTGAAGTAATATTGAGAATAAATCTAAATTGGTCGGCTGCAAATTATGATGTTCAGAGTTCTATTCTAAGATAGTGATATAGTTACACCTGAAAAGTATACTATAAGTTTTGACAAGTAATAAAAGGGGTGTAGCGATTGAAATTAAAGGAGTAAATGAGTGTACTCACGGAATGAGTAATGACAGAGTTTTGTTATAAGTAATATATGAAAAGAGATAAGCTTTGCGATGTGATAGATCCTGAATACAAAATCTATTGGAATAAGAGGCGTATGCAAGGTACGAATATCTCTGATATGTGAAATAATTTGGATTAAAGCAATTAGTAACGAATATGAATTGTGACCACATGGACTGATATGTAAAGTAATTGTGATCAAGTCTGAGGGTTAATAAAGGTATTTCAAAATACCTCCCCGCCTGAAGACTTGACAGCGTCTAAAAGTATACGTAACCTATAAATTGAAATCGACAGTCTAATATATACATTTAAAATTAGGGTACCTTTACTTGTACGATAAAGAAATATAGAATTCGATTAATCGTGAAGGTTTAAAAATTTAATTAAAAATTTATAAAAGCCGTTAATATAAGAAAAAGGAAATGACGCGGGTTAGTATTTTGAACGGAAGCGATTTCGAAATGATATTATACGCTTATGCGTACATAGGTCAAGGATATGGGTGATTGAAATATTTAGTGGAACACAACTACGATGAGATATTTAAACTTTACCTTGACCGATTTGTTATCATCCTTATTGATGATATTTTGGGCATATTTACAGTCCAGGGAAAATTATAAGCAACAATTAGAAATTGTCTTTACAGATGATTTGTTAAGAGTTCTCGAAATGGACTACTTTGTTGACACGTTTAACTTAGAAAAAGTTGTATTTGAATGGGATGATAGACGTGACAAGAGTTTTGGTATACTGAAGTAATAAACTGACCACCGCATTTATTCTCACCATACCCAATAGATTAAGAGATTTCTCATGAGTCTATGGATATCTCAAAATAATGAATGGGCAGTGTATTGATGCAAAAGGGGAAGATAGTCGATTATGAATCCAGACAACTCAAGGATCATGAAAGGACTATCCGGCCATGATTTAAAGTTGACAGCGATAGTGGTTGTATTGAGTATATGACACTACTATGTATACGGTGAGAAATTTTAGGTATGCACTAATCATAAAAGCCCCGAATATCTGTTTTCACAGACAGAGTTGGATATGAGAACAAAGAGGGTTAGAGCTTCTGAGGGATTATGATTGTGGAAATTGTACACCCAGGAAAGGCTAATGTAATGGCTAATGCCTTGAGCAGAAAGAGTCTCGGGATGATATTACATATGATGGTCAGGAGGTGTGAGCTGCTAGAGCAATTGTAAGCCTCAGTAGTGATGTGATCCCCTCTAATGATGACAGTGTTTGTGTGACAGCTAGCCTGAGATTAGAATCGAATTTGAGTGACCAGATTTGATAGGCTTAGCGTGATGATCGACAGGGTGTCGATAGTGTGGGTCAGATTCAGATGGGTACAGTGATAGAGTTCACAGAGAGTGATGATGGCTTACTGAGGTTCAGAGACAGTATAAGTGCTCCCCAAGACCATAGTGATGAGTTAGAGTTATTGTAAGAAGCTCATTCTTCGGGATATACAGTGCATCCGAGATGTAATAAATATATCGGAATCTTAGAAAAGGGTATTGGTGGTCCAATATGAAAAGAGATATGTAGAGATTATGGAAAAGTGTCTCGTATGTCAGCAAAGTAAGGTAGAGCAAAAGAAGTTGCAGGGTTATTGCAGTTTCTACCTATATTGATACGAAAATGGGAACAAGTTACCATGATTCTGATGGGTTACAGAGGACCCGAATGAATCATGAGGCTATCTGAGTGAGAGTCGATAGATTGACTAAGTCTACCCATATTCTAGTTAGAAAATCCCCAGATACTCTGAGTGTGTAGGCGGATTTATGTGTATGGAAAAGTGTGGAACACCAAGTATTTTTCCAGTGAGCATGATATCAGATAGGGATTCCCGCTTCACTTTTCACTTCTGGGAATATTTTTCAGGAAGCTAGGGGAACCCGACTAAGTGTTAGCACAGCTTGCCATCCTCAAACAGATGGTCAGTCAGAGAGGACTATACAGGTTTTGGAGGATATGATGAGAGCGTGTGCTTTGATTTTATAAGCTCCTGGGATGATTAGTTGTTACTAATTGAATTCGCCAATAATGACAGTTGTCACTTGAGTATCGGGATGACTTCAGATGAGGCATTGTATGGCCGTAAGGGTTGTTTCCCTGATTTAGATAAGAAGAAGTGGGTGACAGATAGAATATTGTTCCCGAATTGGTAAGATAAACCTCTGAGGATGTTCAGTTAATTGTGAAGGATTAAGAACACCTCAGAGCAGATAGAAAAGCTATGCTGACAAGAGACAGAAACTATTAGAATTCATCGAGGGTGAATTTATATTGTTGGAAGTTACATGCCCTTTGGACGTAGCATAAGGACGTAACGATATTCGGAAAGAGATTGGACAAAGTGGGAGATAAGGCCTGTAGGTTGGCGTTACCACCTGAATTAGTAGGCATCCACAATGTGTCCTATCTTATGATGCTTCAAAAATACTATCCGGATCCAGCATATGTGATTGGATATGAGCTCTAACAGCTTAGCTCAATGAAAGTATAACGTATGATTGGAAAATCGATTCGGGTATTAAACTGGAAGGAGAAAGTGTTAAGGTTTAAGATGATCTCCCTAGTCAAGTCTGTTGGTAGTATTACACTCCGGAAAAAGTCACAAGGGAATTAAAGAGTATGATGCGATAGACATACCCGGAGTTGTTTATGGACCCAATTAACTTAGTTCTAATTTGGAGGACCAAATTTCTTAAGTGGGGGAGATTATGTAAGACCCGAATTTAGTTAAAACACGAAATGAGTATGCTTGTGAAGGGAATGATTGAAATGGTCCCAAATTAAACGAATGGGATTCGGACTGGAGATAAGGATTCAAAACGCGAAATTAAAAATGTAAAAGGACTGAAATGGAATTTTTGAACACGTGAAGGGCAAAACGGTCAAAAGATCGAAAGCCGAAATAAATTCGATAAGAAAATTTAATTAAAAACAATGGATTTGAGAATATTGATCAATAACAAAGAAATAATTAAATTTCGAGTCCAATTGATCAAGATCCAAAATTTTTAGAAATACTGAAAAGTCACTCGGGACAATATCCCGAAAATACGGAGAAAATTATACCCAAAAAAGGGTTAAAAATATAATAAATAAATTAAATAAAATTAAATAAATCTATTTGGAATAAAAAATTAATTTTGTAGATATTTTAGAATATTTTTGACTAAAACAATGAATATAATAATAATAAAAAACTAATTTATAAATAATAATAAATAAAAATTAAATTAATTAAGTAAAAAAAAAAGAAATATGAAAACTTTGTCAAAGAGAGAGAAAGAAATTGGAAAACAAGAAAAAATGAAACCGAGAAGACACGACCACCGGATAACTACCGGTGACCCAGCGGCCAAGCGAATGGTCAGAAAAGGAAGAGGAGATGCCGACGACCTCCCTGGTACCGGCGACGCGCCCAATCTACGCCAGAGAAAGCCAGATCGAGGGAGAGAAGCCGAGAGAGGAAAGGGGATTTTTCCGACGATCGACGTCGATTCGGCCCCAACCATCGGCCACCGAAGGACCCCCACGTGATCCGAGCCGAATGAGGGCGAAAACAGCCAGGGAAATGGCAGCCAGCGCCGGCAACGACGAGAAACGAGGAAGCCACCAACGTCGAAAGGGAGAACAGGCCGGACCGGCCACTTTTCGACGACGCTGGAGAAACCGAGCCCAAATTTGAGCTGCGGACGACCTCACGTAGCTGCTGGTGGTGGAAGCCGATGGAGAACCGATCGATGAGGCCCTGAACCGGTCGAACCAGACTGAACCGGATCGGTCTGAACCGGGTTGAACCGGACCGAACCGGTTCAGCCAAGAAAGAAAGGAAAAAAGGAGAAAAAGAGAAAAAGGAAGAAGGGGAAGAATTTTCGGGGATACATCGGATTTCAAGTAAGTTGATAAGAGGTCAAAAGTGACCGATTTTATTTCCGAGAAATTTATTTAAATTATATGTAATCGAAAAATTAACCCAGAATTAAATATATAATTGTGCAGTTTTACGACAAAGCCTGAACGAGAGCCGATTGAGCTTCGATTTTTGTACCCTGCATCATATTTGGTAATTACATTTTAATTCTGACAATTAGAGTCCTTTAATACAGAGTTTCGATTATTTTACGAAATTTGCAGATTAATTCTGTATAAAAAGGAATATTAATCGAAATTGCAACGTAATTACCGTAAATAGTATATGGGCTATCCAAAGATTTGGAACGAAGCCCAATGGGTATTAAGAGCCCAATAGACCCGAAGAAGGGATTTAATAAATAGAAACGGGCTGAAAATGAGTCGAGGCCCATTAAGGTGTAATTGGGCCCAATAAAGTAAAACGGGCCCAATACATTAGATTCGATTAGTAAATGTGATATACTGATAAAAATAAGTGAATTAACCCAAAATATGTGGTTATATGCAGTTTCGTAGACTTGGTTGACGCGCAGTTGGACTGAGAGATAAGATATTATCGAGACGAGATAAGTTTATGCGTAAATCGAGGTAAGAGAATTTTGTATGTGCATAGAGATTTCTATACGTAATTTTGAGGGGATTTATAGGGCCTAGAATTTCTTAAAGTATCTAGAAACGAAATAATAATTTTTACGAAAACTCGAGGCATAGGTGAATAAAGGAAAAAGACGATTTGCCCTTAAGAGTAAAATTTACAAAAAGGGTAGTAAGGTAGATAAATTGCATGATTTCGTGTTTTTAATGTTTTATATGAATGTATTGCTTTGATTTAAGCAAATATGCACATAGGTTGGCTGTTGATTTTATGAATTATACGAAAGGGTGCCGGTTTGTACTGGTTACGATTTTAAAAGATGTTTTTATCAAGATTGAGCCACCTATCACATTTACACGAGTAAAAAGAGTGCTAGAGTCATACTTGTACTAAAGTTTATTGATTTATTACTCATGAAAAGCCGTACTGGAGCATTGCTTGTACGAGAAATTTGTGTGTGCATAAAATCGTGCTGGAGCTCGCTCGCACGAGATTTTAGATATCATGATATGCATAGCATCGTGCTGGAGCTTCGTTCGCACTAGACGTGAGTTGACATGCATATAGTCGTGCGAAAGCCTCTTGTAGACTGTGTGTCGTAGAGAGTTGAGATGCTCGCACGTATACTTTGAGACATGGGTTGGTTATCGACATAGTATTGGGGTGGATAAGACCTACAGCAGGCACCCCCAGACTATGATATGGGTCCACGGAGTACGATGTACCATGTATTTCACACGGAGTACGCTGTACCATGTAGTCATGATGACTCGATGATGTTACTTGATATTCTGGCGGGTAGGATTTGACCTCACCTCCCGTTGTAGTTGTGATGCCTCGCACATCGAGATCCGTGTAGCCTGGGATCACAGGGACAAATTATGGCCATAGTCCTCGATTTTCATACAGTAACCTACATGCCTCACATGATATCATACGGTCTGGATAGACCAGGACAAACCCGAAGGAGAGGTAATGTCCCGATTTATGTTTGTCTAAGAGATGTGATTTAATGAATCAAGGTATTCCCGAGTGATGGGTTTAGCCTTGATATGGTTGTTTTATGATGAAACAAATAAGTTTTAACGTGATGAGTTTATGATCAAAACAAATAAGTTTTAAAGTGATGAGTTTATGATTGGAACTAATAAGTTTTAATGTGACGAGCATGAGATGTCATACATGATGATTTTTCCATGGTTGTTTTATATGTCGATTTCATGATTTTTCTTATATGATATATACATACATGTGGCATCGTTTTAGTCTTACCTCATGCTCCAAATATAAACGATTTTATATCATGACATTATCAGTACGTAGATAGTATAGTTATCTACCTGCTTACATTATTGCCTTACTGAGCAAGTTTCGCTGACCCTTTTATTTTCCACCCCACAGGGTACATTCAATAGAAGAGAGCAATAGTAGTCTTGCATTTCGGTTATCCACTGCGTCCTATCAAGACCAGGTATACACATTCATATAATTTTTGTATCTAAATATGTAATGCACAATACTGTAAATGGATATAATGTCAGGGATGTAAGGTTATATAAATATCAATGTGTATGTATTTAGTCAAAGTCAAAAGATAGTAAACTCTGATATGTGAATGTGATTATGGAAATGGAATGGTAATTAAGTGAGAGGTGACTAACACCGAATCATAGCCCAACTGTTAGTGGAGAAACTGTTCACGATGGGTAAGGAAATGAAAAAGCGAAAAATCAGTAGTGATTTTAGGTAATTTGGGTCGTGACATTATCACACCCCTAAACTTGAGCTTTTGCTTGTCCTCAAGCAAAACAAAATTCATGTTGGAATGACAAGTACCAACATAATAATTTTCCCAACATTATCCTCAAAGAAAAAGTATAGACTATGATCTCAAAAACTCACAATTACAAGTCCAACATTCAGAATCATTCAATCATAAGTCTTAACCCAAATTCGACCCCTCGTGTGTGTGTGAAAAATGTCAAAGCCACTTCACAGTACATTATCCGGATCAGATTATGCAAACACAGTGAATGCAAAGTCAATGACAAGTGATCATTCTCATAAGTTTGCTTTTCACTTATCTCTCCACTAATGTAGTCACACTTAACCAAAGATCAATAGGACTTTATTAAGCTTGTAATGTAAGGCTGGGGCTAAGGTATGATAAAGTCGATTTACGTTTAATTACCCCTTAACATGCATTACTTATAGGATCTTCAATGTAAGAGCTCAAATTTATTTCCCCCAAACTTATTTATTTCACTAAAATTTTTATTCTATTTTTGTATTTTTCTTCTTTCTTCTTTTCTTTTTCTTTTCTTTCTTTCCTTTTTTTTTTCAATATATACTCCTTCACTAATACCCATATGTACATAGCTCACAATATATCCCAATGACATTTCATGCTTTCGAGGTAAAGGATAGGAACAGAGTATTTAAGCTACGAAAAAATTTTACAGGAGTATTTACAGAGAAAAGCTTATTTGGCCCAGATGGGTGACTAGGGGTAAAATATGTACAAGGATGGCTAGAAAGGCTCAAACGATCCAAAGATGGCCTAAATCATCTCCCTAGTTAAGTGTGATCTAATATTTCACCTCGAGATCAGATCAAACAAATTCTAGAATATGATGCACAAAATCAACTGAACAAATGCACTCTTATGTCCACATAAGCTTTCTCTAAATAAATATACCGATTCATGACATGACATGTGCATAAAATGAGGAAATCACAATCAGAATCAAGACAAATTCAAGAATTTTACTTCATGCTTTTCTATAATCATGCTTCTTATTCAATCAAAGTCAGACTAAATCATGGGGTCATATCATCGGAATATGGGAAAACTATATGCTAAGCACTAAATCATCCCAAAATCAAACAATATAAGCTTAGATTTTCGAAAAAATTTTGAATTTTTTTTCAATTTTGCCCAAAATTGCTCAAGTGATATCCCCTCCCCCAAACTTAAAGTGCACAGTGTCTTCATTGTGCAAATTGATAATTTTATTTTTAATAGAATTATTTGTGATTAATTTCTTAATTAATTAATTTAATCCCCATATTATTTTATTAATTATCCCCTTTAATTAATTAAAATTCTTTAATGTGCAGATAAAATAAATCCGGATGAAACTCAATCGTTTCAATCAAAATTAGGTTGAAAACGGGCTAAAAGAGACTGGACCACTTCCAATTTACAGACCGAGTCCCAGTTGTCTGGACACGCATGATGCCAGATGTTCGTATTTTATTCGCTCTGAAACGATAAGATCGATGGACACCGTGCTAACCTTTTGGAAGACACACGCCGAGCCACATTGCACAGTCAATTGGATAAAAAGATGAGTGACATGGAAATATCTACTCTGCAGCAAATCAAAGAAAGACAAGTGGCCAAACAATGCAAACTCATCTATGATGAAAAATTATCATTGTACCTCTAAGTGTGTAAGACCCGACTTTTTTCGTAAGAGCAAATGGAATGAATAGAAATTTTTGAGTGCATTTAAAAAATGTAAAAGGATTAAAATGGTATTCCCGAAAATGTGCAAGGATAAAACGGTCAAAAGATCGAAAGTTGGTATAAATTCGAGAAGGAAATTTAACTAAAAATAATGGCTTGAGAAATCTTGATCATTAACGAAGAAATAATTAAATTTCAAGTTAAATTGATCAAGATATAAATTTATTGGAATAAACCAGAATTTTCGTATCGAAAAACGATCCTGAAAATAGTGGAAAAAAATATCGAAAAGGTAAAATCGGACTGATAAATTTAATTACGGATTAAATGAATAAAATAGTATTTTTTAGATATATTTGGATTTTAATAATATTTTAATTAATTTAAATATTATTAAAAATAAAACAATAAAAAAATAATTAATAAAATAATTATAAAAAAATTGAACTGAAAAAAAAAGTCGTGAAAGAAATGCGAACTGAAGAGAAAACGAAGCAGAACAAAACGAGGCCTCTACCCACCGACGATCAGAGACTGGCGGTGAACCCAAAGGAAGCCATCACCAGCCGAGCCATCGTCGACGTTGGTGGAGGCCGAAGGAGGTAGTGATCGACGGTGAAAGAGAGAGGAACGATGAGAAAACGGGGAACCGAGAGAGGGAAAGAATTTGGCGGTCACCGGCGCCGATCTAGGGCCGACCACCGACAGTCGTAGGTAGCCCACATGGAGACCTGTTGAATGGCAGCTGAATCTATCGGTGAGGTGTCGGCTAACGTCGAAAAATGGCAAGAAACAGAATCGGTATCGACGACGAGGGGAGAAGAGCCGGATCGGCCACTTTTCGGCCACCTCAGGCGAAATTGAGGGCAAATCCGTGCATCGGACGGCCCAGCGGAGCCACTGGCAACGAAAACTGATGGAGAACCGACCGGCAAGGCACTAAACCTGTCGAACCGGATTGAACTGCTGAATCGAACTGGACTGAATCGACGGTCTGAACTGGGTTGAACTGAACCGTACCGAACCGGTTCAGCCAAAAAGAAAAGGAAAAAAAGAAGAAAAGGGAAAAAGAAAAAGAGAAAAAATTGGAAAAAATTCCAGTGATGCAATCGAGCTACGAGTAAGTCAGTAAGCGATCGAATTGACTGATTTAAATTTTAAAATATTTAATTTGATTAATATCCGACTAAAAATTTACCCGAAAAAAATATTTAATTGTGTAGCTTGACAATTGGCATCAACCGAGAGCTCGAGACAGCCTCGATCACATACTATCATGGAATCATAGGTAAGTGACCCTTATTTATGACAATTTACGTCGTTATGCGTGATTGATATTTATCGCATAAATTACGGATTTAAATTTCGCATGAAATGAATTAAATTCTGGAAAATTGGATAAATTGTCGTAAATAATTGATTGAGATATCCGAGAATTTAGAACGAGGCTAAATAAATATTGATGGGCCCAATGAGCCCAATTGGCCTCGATAAAGTGTGGTAAACAGGCTTAAGGATGATTAAGGCCCATTATGGTACAATCGGGCCCAATATGGGTAAATGGGCCCAATGATTTAAATTAAGCCCAAAAAATTATGAAATACAATTAATTGTATTGTATTTGACCTGATGAAAATGTATCCGCAGTTTCGGAGATTGGATTAGGAGCAAATCGGACTGCGTGACGAGTCATCAGTAGAAAGGTCAGACTGTACAGAGAAAATAAGGTAAGGGAATTGTGTGAGTAGCTAGAGGTAGCTACGCGTATTTTAATAGCTTTTTTGTACATTGATTATGTATGTATACACGGTTATTGTATTATGATCCTAAAAGTGGTTTAAATGATTTTAAGGATCGAAATAGGTGAAAAGACTATTTTACCCCTATTAAGGGAAGTTCACCTAAGGATGGTGAAAGCATGACATGCATGAAATGCATGATTTAAGTAATTTCTGAATTAAGAAATTTTATTGGTTTTTAAGCAAAGCAAATCAGTAGATTGGCCAGTAATTGTATAAATTTCACAAGATAAACACTACGTAGGTGTTATTCATATTTAAATGAAATTTCTTTGGAAAATGGGCCAACTATCAAGTTTATATGGAAACAGATAGTGCTGGCATATAGTTTGCACTATATCTGCGTTTGTAAGTGTGCATAAATGTGCTTGAGCGGTTGCTCGCACCGACTTGTGTGACATCATATGCATGAAATGTGCTAGAGCGGTTGCTCGCACTGATTTTATTCTTGTGAAATGCATGAGAAGTGCTGGAGCCTAGCTCGCACTCTGTTTTGACATGATTTGACAGGTTTTGACTGTTTTGACGTGATATCCATAAAATGGTGCTGGAGCGATTGCTCACACTAGTTTTAATGATTTGACATGCATGAGAGATGCAGGAGCTTAGCTCGCATCCTGTTTTGATATGAAATTTGCATAAAGCCGTGCTGGAGTGTAACTCGCATGAGATTTGATTTAATTATGCATAAAATCATGCTGGAGCATAACTTGCATGAGATTTGATTTATTTGAGCATTTATTCGTGCTGGAGCATTACTCGCACGAAGTTTTATATGGTTTTATAACTCATTTTAAAGCCGTATTGGAGTTTTTCTCGTACGAGGTTTTCACTGAGTCTTTATACATATCCGTACTAGAGCATTGCTTGTACGTGGATTTTACTTGAATTTATAATTATTTTAAGTCGTACTGAAGCGTTGCTCGTACGCAGATTTCATTGATTTCTATGAAACCGTGCTAGAGCTTCGCTCGCACGAGGTTTTCAGATATCATGAATATGCATGGAGCCGTGCTAGAGCTTCGCTCCCACAGGGATTTATATGACATGCATATAGCCATGTTGGAGCCTTCTATAGAATGTGTCACAGTGAGATGATATGCTCACACGTGCATACTGAGATAGAGATGATATGGGTGGATAAGACCTATTGTAGGCACCCCTGATTGAGCTTGGGTTCACGGAGTACGTTGTGCCGTGTATGTCATGCGAAGTACGCTGTACCTGGGGATTGTTGGAGTGGAGTGGCATTAGCCACGAGGCAGTAAGCCTTACCCTCGTAATCTTGGTGTTATGCTGTTCTAGCGGGTAGGACGACCCACCTCCCGTTTCAGGTGTGATACCCCGCACACTAGGTACTGTGTTGCCAGGGATCACTAGGATATGGCTATAGTCCTCGATGTTACTGATAAAATCACATGCTTGTCTCACATGATATAACTATTGGTCGATAGACCAGGGTAGACCCGAGGGAGGGGTTAGGCCCCCGATTTTTATGATTTTATTATATGTGATCCTGAAAGAAGGGTGGTTTTATAACTGAAGTTTTATAAAGAATTTTAATGAATTGTTTTATGAGATGATTGACCCGAGAGGGTTAGTTTATACTGCAGTTTTAATGAAATGATTTGAATACAGTAGCATGTTGTTATTTTCCATGCTTTTATTTCAAATTCATGATTTGTCTTACATGACATGAAAGAATACATGATTTTGATTAAATTCATGCTAAGTATGATTTACTGATGTCACATAAAATGCTATTGATGCATGAATTACATGCTTTTCTATATGCACAAATAGTTTTGGATAAACTATGTCATGATATATGCATGGTTTTGTGCTTGAGATTTTAATGAAAAGAAATGGATTTTAAGGGCATGGCATTATGAGCATGTAGATAGTGGAGCTCTCTACTTACTTGCATAATTGCCTTACTGAGCGTGTGGTTTGCTCAACCCCCATTATTTTCCCATCTTTTCAGAGCACTCGCAATAGTTAGTGAATGGCTGAGGACTTGCATCTTGATATCCACTGCTTCCCATCGAGAGACAGGTATATACATTTGTATAGTTTTGTATCTAAATATGTAATGCACAGTATTGTAAACGATTATGATGTCGGGGATGTAGAGTTATAAATACCATTGTGCATGTATTTAATTAAAGTCAAAGGATAGTAAACTCTGATATGTGAATGTGATTATGGAAATGGAATGGTAAATAGTGTGAGGTGACTAACACCAAATCATAGCCCAACTGTTTGTAGGATGGTCACGATGAGAGAAATGTAAGAATTAAATAATAAATGAAAAATCAAAAAATTTACTCTGATTTTTAGGTAATTTGGGTCGTGACAAAGTGTGTGTATAAATAGAACATGATGGTAATTGAAAAAAATCAAGTAGTGTAGAATTTAGGAGTAGTGTAGTTTAGAGTAATCTAGGGTAGAGTAATTTAGGAGTAGTTTTTAGAATCAGTTTAGGAGTAGTTTTTAGAATAGTCTTATTTTAGATTGAATTTTCATTGTTATGTTTTATTTTCTTGTTTTCCTTTTAGAATTTTCGTTAGTTTATTTTCCTTTAAACACCATTGTTCTAGCAAGCTTTAAGCATTTTTACTTTATCAGTTTCAAATTTTCTTTAATGAAGCAATTTCTTTTCGGTTATTAAGTGTTCTGCTACTGTTCATATAGCTGCATTTTTTCTTTTTTTTTTTTCTTACTCAAATCAGTCTCTCTTTACAGTGCATCGAGTTGTTGAAGAAAGCTGGTGACAACAGCTAATTTCTTCTACTCTTTACTATGTTTTAAATCTCAGTTCGGTTTCTCATTTCGTTTTTATTTTGCTAGTCATTAACTGCGCTATTCATCACTATGAGTTTGCTATTGTTGTTGCTTGGAGAAATTTTGTTTTCGGGTAGAGTCAGGGTCGTGACTGGTGACAACGGTTAAACATCCCTTTCTTTGCTCTACTGCATTCCTAACTACTTGGTCATCCACTCCTTTTGTTTTCAACTTTATTATGTTTATATTGTTTGCTGTAAATTTCTGAGTAACGTGAGGAGCTGGGAATCGTGGTTTGTGTTCTCGGTTTTAGTCTTGATGAATCTTGCATTTTCATTTACTGCTTTAGTCCATTAGACAAGCATTTCCCTTTAACAATGCTGTGATTTTAGTTTCTTTTTCTTTTTCTTTTTTTGTAGCTTCCGTTGGTTACCTCTGTTCAGCTTTGTTTTACTACTTTTGTATTGTTCATATGTGTTTTGGTTTTTATTCTCTATTAATCATATTGTTTGCTATCATTGCTCTAGGTTGTTGGTTGCTGAGTTGTGTGGCTGTCTATTTCCCGTTCTCATTGTTGGTTGCTGGTGAAGAGGACGTTGGATGGCTGGAGCTGGAGGGAGTCTTAGCTGTGCATGACATTGGTAGAAGGAAAACGTGTTGTTCAGCAGGGATTGAAGTGTGAGAACACTGCTACTACATGAGAGGTCGCTGCCTAGGTTGTGCTGCAATGTTGTTGTTCTTCTTGGGTGCTTCTACCACCAGCTGTGTTGAAGTCAGATGCAGAGAGCATAAGCAGGACGTAGCTGCTGTGTTTCGCCCCTGTACTGCAGAGTTTCGGGTCAAGAAGAGGGAGGACAAACTGGGAGTAGGAGCAACTAGTGCTGCCAGTGGCATGGGCAGGAAATGGAACAGAGTGCAGGACTCGTGCAACAGAGAGCATGGACAGCACTTGGACAACAACGCCTGGAGACAAAATTTGGAGGAGAAGAAACGAGCACAGTACAACAAAGACGGGACAACTCAACTGGCTGGAAAAGTTGTTTAAGACCATGTTTGGCCATGTCATTTTAATCACTTAATCCATTTTTAATGCATTTTTAACATTTTATTTTCAATGTTATTGGGTAGCTTAAAAATTAGAGTTTTAAATTCATTTGCATGTTAGTTATATTTTCTTTTCTTAGTTCAAAACTTAGATTTAAGTATATTAGTAGTTAATTTTCATTTTAGTGTTGGGTGTTGCATTTAAAATTAAATTAGAGATAGAATCATTTTATGTATTTTTAAGTTTTCATTTTAAATTGAAAAATCCAAAAAATATTTCTCATGCATTAGTTAGATTTTATTGTTAAGTTAGTAATTCGATATAATTAGGATTAATTTAGAATTAATATTTTAGATATTTAGACTTGTAGTTATTTTCTTAATTTTTCTAGGTTTTTATTTCATTAAATTTTAAGTTAGTTTAATTTGCATTTTTATTAAGTAGTTTAATTACATGCACATTTTATTTTATGTTTGTTTAATTTTAGTTTAATTAATTTTGTTTCTTATTTTCATATTTGTATTTTTAATTGCGTTAATTAATTTTAAATGTTTTAAATATCTTTTGTAGGTATTTGATTTTAGTTGCTTGGAGCTCTGTGTAAACACCACAAAATTTTCAACATTTAAATTAGAGTATATAAGAATAAAAGTAATATATTTTAATGGAAGTGTGAATATTCGTTGTAGGGCTCGAGGAGTATGGGAACCGAGAAGCTCGTGAATAACAGGGAACCTAAAAATACAGGAAGTGATAAAGCAAGTGCAAGCATGGAAGGATCGAAAATAATTTTGATGTAAAAACTTATATTGGGATTTATGAGGAAGATGAAATCCCAAGGATATTTTATTCTCGAAGTAATGAAAATTTAATGAAGACATGGATATTATGTCTTTGGATAAATTATGCAAGAAAATGTATATATATAGATATATATACATAGGTGTATATGTATGTATATATATATATATATATATATATATATAAATATATATATATATATACTAGACATTTAAATAGATGAATAATAATATATATAGCAAATATATATATATATATATATTATGTAATGTATAGTATTTAATATATAAGTATTAATAAATAATAAATAAAACATGAGATAAAAAAAAGGGGAATGAAATGGAAACCAACAAATAAACAACAAAAAAATAAAAAAATAATAAAACACTAAACAAATAAATAATATATATATTAATACAATATATATATATTAATATAATATATCTATATTAATATAATATATAGTTGATGTACGGAATTAGCTTTCAAAGAAAGCCAATTCCGTAACTTGTCAAATTGAAATGCAGAGTTCATAGCAAGGGGCGAGAAAAGAAGTGTCACGACCCAAATTACCTAAAAATCAGAGTAATTTTTTTCACTTTTCATTTATTATTTAATTCTCACCTTTCTCTCATCGTGACCATCCTACAAACAATTGGGCTATGATTCGGTGTTAGTCACGTCACACTATTACCAATTTCATTTCCATAATCAAGTTTATATATCAGAGTTTACTATCCTTTGACTTTAATTACATACATACCCATTGGTATTTATAACTCTACATCCCCGATATCAATGTCCGTTTACAGTACTGTGCATTACATATTTAGATACTAGACCATACAAATGTGTATACCTGTCTCTCGATGGGAAGCACCAAGCATGCAAGTCCTCAGCCGCTTACTAATTTCTGTGAGTGCTCTGAAAAGATGGAAAAATAAGGGGGGTGAGCAAACCACACGCTCAGTAAGGCAATTATGCAAGTAAGTAGATAGCTCCACTGTCTACATGCTCATAATGCCATGCCCTTAAATCCATTTCTTTTCATTTAAAATTTCACGCACAAAGTCATGCATATACAATGCCATAGTTTATCCAAAACTATTTGTGCATATATAAATCATGTAATCCATGCATTCAAAGCATTTTATGTGACATCATTAAATCATAATAAGCATGAAGTAAAACAAGATCATGCATTCGTTCATGTCATGTAAAAAAAATCATGAATTTGAAATAAAAGCATGGAAAACATCATCATGCTACTGCATTCAAATCATTTCTTTAAAACTGCAGTATAAACTAACCCTTTCGGGTCAATCATCTCATAAAACAATTCAGTAAAGTTCATTATAAAACTCCGGTTATAAAACCACCCTTCTTTCAGGGTCACATATCATAAAATCATATGAAATCATAAATTCGTCACATCGGGGGCCTGACCCCTCCTTCGGGTCTACCCTGGTCTAACAGACCACAAGTTATATCATTTGAGACAATCAGGTAATTATCAGTAACATCGAGGACTATGGCCATATCCTAGTGATCCCTGGCAACACGGTACCTAGTGTGCGGGGTATCACACCTGAAACGGGAGGTGGATCGTCTTACCCGCCAGAACAGCATAACACCAGGATTGCGAGGGCAAGGCTTGCTGCCTCGTGGCTAATACCACTCCACTCCAACAATCCCCACGGTACAACGTACTCCGCGTGACATACACGGTACAACGTACTCCGTGGACCCAAGCTCAATCAGGGGTGCCTGTAATAGGTCTTATCCACCCATATCATCTCTGTCTCAGAATGCACGTGTGAGCATATCATCTCATTGTGACACAGTCTACAGGAGGCTCCAACACGGCTATATGCATGTAATATAAATTCCTGTGCGAGCGAAGCTCAAGCACGGCTCCATGCATATTCATGATATCAAAAAACCTCGTGCGAGCGAAGCTCTAGCACGGTTTCATAAAAATCAGTAAAATTTGCGTACGAGCAGCGCTCCAGTATGACTTAAACTGATTATAATTTCATGTACGAGCAATGCTCTAGTACGGATATGTATATAAAACTCAGTAAAACCTCGTACGAGAAAAACTCCAGTACGACATTCAAATGAATTATGAAAACCATATAAAACTTTGTGCGAGCGAGCTCCAACACAAATAAATGCTTAAGTAATCAAATCTCGTGCGAGTTATACTCCAGCACGGCTTTATGCATAATTAAATCAAATCTCGTGCGAGTTACACTCCAGCACGGCTTTATGCAATATCAAATCCAACCAGGATGCGAGCTAAGCTCTAGCACCTCTCATGCATATCAAATCTGTAAAACTAGTGCGAGCAATCGCTCCAGCACCTTTTTATGCATATCAAGTCAAAACCAGTCAAAACATGTCAAAACGGAGTGCGAGCTAAGCTCCAGCACCTCTCATGCATTTCATAAGAATAAAAATTAGTGCGAGCAACCGCTCTAGCACATGTCATGCATATGATGTCACAAGTCGATGCGAGCAACTGCTCAAGCACATTTATGCACATTCACAAACTCAGATATAGTGCGAACTACGTGTTAGCACTATCTGTTTCCATATAAACTTGATAGTTGGCCGTTTTCCAAAGAAATTTCCATTTAAATATTAATAACACCTACGTAGTGTTATTTTGGGAAACTTATGCAATTATTGGCCAATCTATCGATTTACTTTGCTTAAGAACCAAGAAATTCCTTAAACCATAAATTTTCTTAAATCATGCATTTCATGCATGTCATGCTTTCACCATCCTTAGGTGAACTTCCCTCAATAGGGGTAAAATAGACTTTTCACCTATTTTGATCCTTAAAATCATTTAAACCACTTTTAGGATCATTATACAATATCAATGTATACATACATATTCAGTGTACAGAAAAGTTATTAAAATACGCGTAGCTAACTCTAGCTACTCACATAATTCCCTTACCTCATTTTTCTGTACAATCTGACCTTTACACCGATGTCTCGTCACGCAGTCCGATTTGCTCCCAATCAAATCTCCGGAACTGCGGATACACATTCATCAGGTCAATTACAATACAATTTAATTGTATTTCTTATTTTCTGGGCTTAATTTAAATCATTGGGCCCGTTTACCCATATTGGGCCCGATTGTACCATAATGGGCCTTAATCGGCCTTAAGCCCGTTTACTACACTTTATCGAGGCCTATTGGGCTCATTGGGCCCAGCAGTATTTATTTAGCCTCGTTCTAAATTTTCGGATATCTCAATTTAATATTTACGACAGTTTATCCAATTTTTCAGAATTTAATTCATTTATGCGAAAATTAAATCCGTAATTTATGCGTTAAATATCAATCACGCATAACGATATAAAATTGTCGTAAATAAGGGTTACTTACCCGTTATTCCATGATCGTACACAAATCGAGGCTGTCTCGAGCTCTCGGTTGATGCCAATTGTCGAGCTACACAATTAAATATATTTTCGGGTAAACTTTCAGTCGATTATTTATCAAATTAAATATTTTGAAAATTAAATCGGTCAATTCGACCGCTTACCAACTTACCCGAAGCTCGATTGCATCACTGAAATTTTTCCCAATTTTTTTCTTTTTCTTTTTCCCTTTTTCTTCCTTTTTTCCCTCTCTTTTTGGCTGAACCGGTCCGGTCCGGTTCAACCCGGTTCAGACCGCCGGTTCGGTCTGGTTCGGTTCGATCAGTTCAGTCCGGTTCGGTCGGTTTAGGCAACATTTGGTCATGTCGGCGCCGTCCGGCAGGTTCCCGACGTGATTCCACCGCCGTTCGGTGTGCCATTGCATGGGCTCCCTAAATCGGGCCTCGACTGGGGTCGAATCGCAGCCATCGCCGGCGAATCGTGATTTCTTCCTCGCGGCTTCCTCCTCCATTTTCGACGTTTTTCGGCGACTCCGAGGTGCGTCACGACCGCTGGTGGCTCGCCCGAGGTCGAGCTACCTTCGCCGACCCTGTCGGCCCCTCTGCCTCGCCGGTGGTGTCGGATCGGAGGGAAACCGACTCCCTCGGTTTCCTGCTTCGCGTTTCTTCTCTGTTTCTATTTTTGCAATTTCCAGATTCGCGTTTATCCCAATAAATTCATATCTTGATCAATTTAATCCAAAATTTAATTATTTCTTCATCATTGATCAAGATTTCTCATTCTCATATTTTTAATTAAATTTTCTTGTCCCGATTAATACCAAATTTTGGTCTTTTGACCATTTTACCCTTACACGTGTTCGGGGATTCCATTTTAATCCTTTTGCATTTTTAAATGCACTCAAAAATATCGGGTCTTACAAGAAGAGAAAGAAAAGAGGAAAGAAAAAGGAGAGGGCTGGTCGACTGGAGAAGAAGGAAGAAAGAAAGAAAGAAAAGAAGAGAAGGAAAAGAGGAAGGAAAAAGGAGAAGGTTGGTCGGCTGGAGAAGAAGGAAGAAAGAAAGAAAGAAAAGAGGAAAAGAAAGAAATAAGAGCAGATCGGGAAAGAAAGAAAAGAAAGGAAAGGAAAGAAGGAAAGGGAAGGAGCTGATCAGGAGAGGAAGAAGAAAGAAAGAAAAAGAAAGGAAGGAAGGAGAAGAAGAAGAGAAGAGGGCTGGAAAACAAAGCAGAATCGGGGCTAAAAAAGTGAAGCTGGAACCGAGAGTAAACAGGAGCAAACCGAGAGGAAAGGCTGGAAATGAAACCGAGAATGGCAGGGAGAGTATAAGGTAGCCGGCAGGAGAAAAGAAATAGTAGAAATGAGGAAGGGCAGAGGAGAAGGAATCGAATGAGAAAGAAAGGAAATTGTAGCTGGAATCGAGGCTTGTATTGAAGCAGACTGGGATTGAAACAAACCGAGGAGGAAGAAGGACAAAACCGAGGCTGGGCTGACCGAGAGGGAAGAAAGGAGAAAAGAAAAAAGAAGAAGAAGAATAAGAAGAAAAGAAAAGCTGAAAAATTGAAAGGAAAAAGAGGTAAAATATATATATATATATATATACATGTATGTATATTTAATGTACATGTAGGTATATGTGTTGTAGATACAAGCATGTTAGTGTAGATTTAATTAGACAAAAAAAATGGGAAAGATGAGAAGTAGGCAAATAAATAAATATTTGTGATATTGAATAATGGAAACAAATAATAATATATATTTATATATATATGTATATATATATATATTGGTGTGTATATAAATGTGTATGTTAGTATATGTACATACAAAGAATCTATATATATAGCAATAAAAATATATTAACGTGCGTGTTGGCCTAGGTATGTACAATAATACGTACACATGAAGTAGTAACGAATAAGTTACAATTTTACGTAATTCGGACAATTCGTATGAATAGGGTACTAAATATACAATTTCAGTGTAGGGGAATCGTAAAAGGAATTAAAGGAGGTACTAGGAGGCGTCACCACTCGAATTCGGGATTTTCGATAGATTGAGGTAAGGGGTATTATTTAACTTAGTTCTGATAATGCATTCTTGTTTCACTGATAAAAGATTTTATGAAGGTGCATATAATTTGAGATGATTTATCAATGCTTTCATACTTGTGAAACTGTTTGCAAATCATGTTATAATTTGTCGAAATATTCCCGGAGTACCTTCCATGTTATGAAATGAATTTTCCTAAGGTATGAAATGTATGGATGTTTTACATTTATTTATGATTTTATATCCATATCGTTAGAGAAACTTTTGACAATTTCAAAAGCATAGAAAAAGGGAAAATAGGGAAAAAGAAAAGATGTTTTGAGACTATAACCTTCATGCATGGTTAGTTCTTGTGGTGTTCCTGCTCCACCACTTGGGTGCCGGTACGTAGGGCCCCTTTAGCACTTGACTCAACCTGTGTGGAAGATGTCGTGCTACTGGTGGTTTATGATCATGTTTTTGATAGTATCTCGTGCCCGGGCAGCACGCAAATATGTTTCCCACACAGAGAGTGCCCTTGGTCACCGTGTCCAAGCTAGGTACTAGTGAAAGCAAGTAAGATAGATACTACCCATATTTTATGAAAGGGCTGTACGACCTTGATCCAGTCTACAGCCCCCTTACCATGGCCATAGGTATGATGACTCTCTACAGAGAATGACACGTATCGCATGACTTAGTTATAGCCTAGTCTCCTCGATTTGATTATGAATATCGACTATGATGAATGAATATGTGTTTTCATGAGATATACGATAATTGGTTACGACCAATATTCTTTATGAAATGTTTATGAAATGTTTATGAAAGGTTTATGAAATGTTTATGAAACGTTTATGAACCCGATGGTTTTAAGAACTCATTCATGAACAATGAAAAGTTGTAAATTGGTTAAGCATGTTATTTGTTTTAAAGACACGCATGCTTTATGATTTTTATGATGGTTATGCATGAAATGACAATTTATGTATTTCATTAAAGTTTGGTTCTATGAACAATTTCACATGCTTTTATATATCAGAACTGTTTTAAAAGTATTATCTCACTGGGCTTTTCCCCAAAAGCTCACCCCTCTGCCTTCAGACCATTTGCAGTGAATCTATAGGCGTTACCTGCCGCGTACACGACGTAGGCTGGTGGGAAAGAGCTATCCTAGGCTACTTTTTGTACACGTAAAAAGGTATACAATTACATTCCTGTACCAGACATATTTATATGCATAGACATATATTGAAAACTTTTTGTTGGGATGTAATTTGTAAGGAAAACAATGTAAAGAATATTATTTTTGGGATTAGGTTTTAATATGATTGGTATTGCATCGAAATGGATGTAATGAGTTGTAAATGTGGATTTGGAAAGTATGCTTGGTAGTTGTGGATATCTAGGATTGTTGGAAAGCATGCTTGGTAGTTGTGCATATCTAGGATTGTCAAACAATTGAATTGCAGGTGGGTAGGCTCCTATATAAGCTGTTATGCTGCCAAAATTTTTATCGGCCATATATGTCAAAATAAGGAAATTAAATATAATTACGGATAAAGAATTAGGAAAAGTGATTCGACACTGCACATGAATACAACCTAAGTGAATAAGGGAATAAGTGGCTAAATTAAGTTAAAAAAAACCCCCAATTTTCAAGGGTCAAGGGTCGTTACAGTTAAAAGTGGTATCAGAGCGAAGGTTGTCTAGTACTGTCAGGGTCGAAAATAAGGATAAAATTACATCCTAAATATCTATGCTTGTTTGGTTGTAGGTAATGTATACCTAATGAATGTAAGATTTGATCTTTGGAATTACGCGCAGGTATTAGATCACTTGCACGATGAGTGGAAGACGTGGATGTCTTCGGAGGCAGGCTCAGCCACCTCCACCTCTTTCATCGGAGCCAGAGAGTCCTAGTACTCGTATGGCTCAGTTCAAGTAGCGATTGGAGCAGCACCTCGAGCGAGGCTTGGAGTCGATAGCTGCCATGGTTGCCTAACATCTAGGGGTAAATGTTTCTGATTTAGTTGGCACGACACTAGTTCCTACTCCGATGCCGACTCCTCTACAAGCATCACCTCCTCCTCCACAAGTTCCTCCAGTTCCTATGGCGCCTCAGCCTCCTGTACAGGTCCGGAGGGAGGAGAGGGATATCGGTAGGATGAGGGATTTCCTGAAGATGAGGCCTCCAGTATTTAAGGGAATTAAGAATCCAGTAGAGGCTGAAGAGTGGTTGGTAAGCCTTGGGAAGATCTTCAATTTTCTGGGGTGTTCTGATGTTGAGAAGGTTTCTATGGCCACTACATGCTGCAGGGCCAAGCAGAGTATTGGTTGGGATCCACCAAGCTCCTTCTGACTGCTCAACATCCGATGATTAGTTGGGATGCATTCTCCACAGCCTTTAGGAAGCAGTATGTTCCACGAGCTGCCCAGCAGAAGTTGAGGATGGACTTTCTGAATTTGGTATAGGGTAGTATAACCGAGGATGAGTACGAAAGTAAGTTCACTATGCTGAGGAGGTATGATCCAAAGACATTCTAGAATGAAGAGCATCGGACTGAGAGATTCCTAGCAGGGTTAAGGCTAGCTATCCGAGATCGTCTTTTAGGGTTATGGATTTTTGAATTCCAAGATGCCTTGGGGAGAGCACAAATGATCAAGGAGGACCTAAATGTCATACAGACGGAGTATGGTCTTAAGGGAAAGAGCAGGGATAAGAGTAAGCAGACAGAGTTTGTAAGACATGATTTCAGGGGGGATCAACCTAAGAGGCTGAGGACAGATAAGTTTTGGCCTAGACTTGATAGACCCATCATTCCAGTACCTGCTCCTCAGATTGCTAGAGGTCCACAACAGTATAGGCCACTGTGCAAAGAGTGTGTAAAACTTCATGGAGGTGTGTGTCATTTGACCATAGGGAGCTGCTTTATGTATCAACAGAAGGGACATATAATGAAGGATTGCCCACAGAACCAGGTTCCACAACCCTCAGAGCCACCATGATAGCCAGAGAGGCAAGCTCCCCAAAGACAAAACCCACAAAGACGGCTACCGCAGCAGAGAAGGGTAAGAAGCCTGTCACACATGGGAGGGTCTTTGCCTTGGACAGAGAGACTGCTGATACCTCCACTGAGACCATTCAAGGTAAGCTTTTAATTTGTAATCATGAGGCACAAGTATTGTTTGATTCAGGTTCCGCCCACTCTTTCATATCACCTCATTTTACACGTAAATTGCATGTTAAGCCTGAATCTCTAGACTTTACGTTACACGTTAGTACACCCATGTATAAATCACAAAAGACTGATATGGTATGTAGAAATTGTGAAATCAAGGTAGGAGATATGATCATATTAGCAGATCTAATCTTGTTGAGCATGTATGGCTTTGATGTAATTTTGGGTATGGATTGGCTAGCCACCAATCGTGTAAGTTTAGACTGCTACTCTAAGACTATAACCTTCTACTTACCTAGTAAGTTTAATGTATGCTTTGCAGTTAAGGAATAAAGTGTATGATTTTAACTATTGATGAAAATTTTTTATGAACGTGTTAATGTGTGTTGCATTCATCTCCGATAGTGGTCGGGAAAGTCTAAGTATTTAGGACATATCAGTGGTATGCGAGTTCCCGGATGTGTTTCCTGATAAACTACCAGGACTACCACCAGAGAGAGAGTTAGAATTCACGATAGGTTTGGCATCAAAGACTCAGCTAATCTGGAAGTCTCCTTACCAAATGGCCCTTTTTGAACTTGAGGAACTGAAAAAGCAGTTGCAAGACTTACTAGACAAAGGGTTCATTAGGCCAAGTGTATCCCTGTGGGGAGCTCCGGTATTATTTGTATGGAAGAAGGATGGTAGTCTCAGGTTATGTATAGACTACAAGCTGTTGAACAAGGCCACAATTAAGAATAAGTATCCCTTGCCAAGAATAGATGATCTATTTGATTAGCTAAGAGGGGCTACGGTGTTCTCGAAGATTGACCTGAGATCGGGCTATCACCAATTGAGGATTAGGAAGGAGGATGTTCCGAAGATGGCCTTCAGAACGAGATATGGCCACTATGAGTTTCGCGTGATGCCCTTTGGTCTAACTAATGCCCCAGTTGCATTCATAAGCCTGATGAATGAGGTGTTCCGGGAGTATCTAGATCGGTTTTTTTCATAGTTTTCATCGACGATATTTTGATCTACTCAAAGTCCCGAGAGGAGCATGAGCAGCACTTGAGAGTAGTGCTCCAAACCCTCAAAGAGAAGCAGTTATATGGGAAGTTGGATAAGTGTGAGTTTTGGTTGGAGCAAATAGCATTTCTGGGCCATGTTATTTCTAAGGATGGGGTGTCAATGGATCCGTCTAAGGTTGAGGCAGTACTTAACTGGGAGAGGCCAAAAACTGTTACAGAAATCTGGAGTTTTCTGGGACTAGCTAGATACTACAGGAGGTTTGTAGAAGGTTTCTCCAAGATTACCGCTCCACTGACTAAGTTGATACGCAAGGATGTTCCATTCGAGTGGATTGATCAATGTGAGCCGAGTTTCGAAGAACTTAAAAAGAGGTTAACTACCGCCCTAGTCTTAACCATTCCTAGTGGGTCTGGAGGCTATGCAGTATACAGTGATGCATCATACCAGGGCTTGAGGTGTGTACTTATGCAGCATGGGAGAGTGGTTGCATATGGTTCTCGACAGCTTAAGAACCATGAAAGGAATTACCCCACCCATGACTTGGAGTTAGCCGCAGTTGTTTTTGCTTTGAAGATATGGCAACATTATCTGTATGGAGAAAGATTTTAGATTTTTACTGACCACATGAGTTTGAAGTATATATTTGATCAGAAGGAGCTATATATGAGACAGAGACGGTGGATTGAGCTCCTTAAGGATTATAATTGTGAGATTATGTATCACCTAGGCAAGGCAAACGTAATGGCAGATGCTTTAAGCAGGAAGGGGATGATTTCTTTTATGATGGTCAGAGAATGGGAGTTGCTAGAACAATTTGCCGAACTCAGTGTTAGTATGGAAACAACAGATGTTGGGTTCATAGCTAGTTTATAGATTGAACCTAGTATACTTGATCAGATCAGAACTAGACAAAGGGGTGATCATAAGTTATTGGACATGGTCAGTCAGGCAAAACAGGACGAACAGTCAGACTTTGTGGTCGGTGAGGATGGATTAATGAGATTTAGGGGCCATATATGTGTCCCAAATGATGATGCCCTATGACAAAGGATCTTAAAGGAGTCCCATTGTTCTCGGTACACCATGCACTCGGGAAGCCCTAAGATGTACCATGATTTATAGAGGGTGTATTGGTGGGTCGGTCTGAAAAGAGATGTAGCTGAGTTTGTGGCCAAGTGTCTGATTTACCAACATATTAAGATCGAACACCAAAGACCAGCGGGGTTACTTAAGTCTCTTCCAGTGCCTACTTGGAAATGGGAGCACATTACTATGGATTTCATTATGGGTTTACTAAGGACCCGAAATGGGCATGATGCAATCTGGGTGATTGTAGATAGATTGACTAAGAGTGCCCATTTCCTAGCCATCAAAAGTACAGACTCCTTGAGTGCTTTAGTAGAGTTGTATGTGAGAGAGATATCTCGGTTACATGGGGTGCCCATGAGCATTACATCAGATAGAGATTCCTGATTCACTTCCAGATTTTGGGCTCATTTTCAAGAAGCCATGCAGTCTCAGCTTAATTTGAGCATAGCCTATCATCCTCAGACCGATGGTCAGTCCAAGAGGACCATTCAGACTTTAGAGGATATGCTGAGGGTGTGCGTTTTAGAGTTTAAGGGCTCATGGGATGATCATCTGCCTCTCGCAAAGTTTACTTATAACAACAGCTATCATGCCAGCATCGGGAAGGCACCTTATGAGGCCTTGTATGGTAGGAGATGTAGGTCTCCAAAGGCTTGGGAAGAAGTGGGTGACAGAAGGATCTTGGCTCCTAAGTTGGAGGAATAGGCAGTAAAAGGTGTTCAAATAATCTGTGATAGACTTAAGATCGCACAAAGTAGGCAGAAGAGTTATGCAGATAAGCATAGGCGGCCACTTGAGTTTCAGATTAGGGACTCCGTGTTTCTTAAGGTATCTCCGAGCAAGAGTATCATACGGTTCGAGAAGAATGGGAAGTTGAGTCCTCACTTCATTGGTCCTTTTGAGATCCTAGAGAGAGTGGGAGACGTAGCCTATAGACTTGCCTTACCACCGCAGCTTTCTAGGGTACACAATGTCTTCCATGTCTCGATGTTAAGGAAGTATAATCTGGATCCCTCACACACCATTGAGTATGAGCCCTTAAGCATATAAGAGGATATGAGTACGTTGAGCGACCTATCCGGATATTGGACAAAAAGGAAAAGGTACTTCGATCGAAGATGATACCTCTAGTAAAGGTTCTCTGGCAACACCATTCGATTGAATCTCCAATGGCTTGGGAAGAAGTGGGTGACAGAAGGATCTTGGCTCCTGAGTTAGTGGAACAGGCAGTAGAAGGTGTTCAGATAATCTGTGATAGACTTAAGACCGCACAAAGTAGGCAGAAGAGTTATGCAGATAAGCATAGGCGGCCACTTGAGTTTCAGATTGGGGACTCCATGTTTCTTAAGGTATCTCCAAGCAAGAGTATCATGCGGTTCGAGAAGAAGGGGAAGTTGAGTCCTCGCTTCATTGGTCCTTTTGAGATCCTAGAGAGAGTGGGAGACGTAGCCTACAGACTTGCCTTACTACCGCAGCTTTCTGGGGTACACAATGTCTTCCATGTCTCGATGTTAAGGAAGTATAATCCGGATCCCTCACACATAATTGAGTATGAGCCCTTAAGCATCCAAGAGGATATGAGCTACGTTGAGTGACCTATCCGGATATTGGACAGAAAGGAAAAGGTACTTCGATCGAAGATGATACCTCTAGTAAAAGTTCTTTGGCAACACCATTCGATTGAAGAAGCTACATGGGAGCTAGAGAGCCTCATGAAGGAGAAGTACCCACACTTATTCTGATGGACTTAAATGAATTTGGAGGACCAAATTCTCTTAAGGTGGGGAGAATGTAAACACCACAAAATTTCCTACATTTAAACTAGACTATATAAGAATAAAAGTAATATATTTTAATGGAAGCGTGAATATTCGTTGTAGGGCTCGAGGAGTATGGGAACCGAGAAGCCCGTGAATAATAGAGAACCCAAAAATACAAGAAGTGATAAAGCAACTGTAAGCATGGAGGGATCGAAAATAATTTTAATGTAAAAAATTATATCGGGATTTATGAAGAATGATGAAACTCCAAGGATATTTTATTCTCGAAGTAATGAAAATTTCATAAAGACATGGATATTATGTCTTTGGATAAATTATACAAGAAAATGTGTATATATATATATATACATAGGTGTATATGTATATATATATATATACTAGACATTTAAATAGATGAATAATAATATATATATATATAGCAAATATATATATATTATGTAATGTATAGTATTTAATATATATAAGTATTAATAAATAATAAATAAAACATGAGATAAAAAAAGGGAATGAAATGGAAACCAACAAATAAACAACAAACAAATAAAAATAATAATAAAACACTAAACAAATAAATAATATATATTAATACAATATATATATATCTATCAATCTGATGCCTTTGTCTGTCTACCAAAAGTTAGGAATATGGGATGTCAAGCCTACCACAGTGACCCTTTAACTAGTTGATCGATCCATTAAATATCCGAAGGGGGTCATTGAGGATGTGTTAGTAAAGGTGGGTAAATTTATTTTCCCTGCGGATTTTATTGTATTAGACATGGAGGAAGACAAGGAAGTCCCCATTATACTAGGCAAGCCTTTCCTAGCTACTGGTAGAACTTTAATTGATGTACAGAAAGGGGAATTAACCATGAGAGTCCTAAATCAGAAGGTAACATTTAATGTTTTCAAACCTTTGAAGTTCCTTGATGACTCTCAAGACTGTTTTAGGATGGAAGATATAAGGCTTGAGCATAAGAAATCTGAAAGAAGAAGGGAAGTAGACAGAGTTAAGGAGGATTTAACAGTTAATATTTTGTCACCACTCTAGCTGATCCTCCTACTCTTTGCCCTGCTGCTAAGTGTTGTGTTCTTTAGCTGCATTTAAAGTGTCTTTATTTTTCTTTTTACTTTTTGTATAGTTCTTTTTATTTTTCTTTTCCGTTGTTTCTTTCTTTGTTTATTTTGCAGATTTCTTTTCTAGTATTACATTTTCAATCAAGCTTCGGTTGTTTGTCGTCATCATCAGATAGGGGAGTACTCTGTTCTTAAACTTCAATGTTTACATTATCTGCACACCAAGGACACTGTGCACTTTAATTTTGGGGGAGGGGATATCACTTGAGCAATTTTAGGCAAAATTGAAAAAAATTTCAAAAAATATGAGCTTAAATTGTTTGATTTTGGGATGATTTAATACTTAGCATGTAGATTTCCCATATTTCGATGATATAACCCCATGATTAAGTCTGACTTTGATTGAATAAGAAGCATGATTATAGGAAAAGCATGAAGTTGAATTTTTGAATTTGTCTTGATTCTGATTGTGATTTCCTCATCTTATGCACATGTCATGTCATGAATCTGTATATTTATTTAGAGAAAGCTTATGTGGACATAGGATTGCATTTGTTTAATTGATTTTGTGCATTATATTCTAGAATTTGTTTGATCTTGTCTCGAGGTGAAATATTAGATCACACTTAATTAGGGAGATGATTTAGGCCATCTTTGGATCGTTTGAGCCTTTCTAGCCATCCCTGCACATATTTTCCCCCTAGTCACTCATCTGGGCCAAATAAGTTTTTCTCTGTAAATACACCTACATAAATTTTCCTTAGCTTAAGTACTCTTTTCCTATCCCTTACCCCGAAAGCATGAAAAGTCATTGGGATATATTGTGAGCTATGTACATATGGGTAATAGAAGATAGTGAAAGTTTGAAAAAAAATGAAAAAAATGAAAGAAAAAAATTGAGAAAAAAAAAAGAGAAGAAGAAAAATACAAAAATAGAATAAAATGTCTAGTGAAATAAATAAGTTTGGGGGAAAATAAATCGAGCTCTTACATTAAAGATCCTAAAAGTAATGCATGTTAAGGGGCAATTAAACCTAAATCAACTTTATCATAACTTAGTCCCAACCTTACGTTACAAGCTTAATGAAGTCCTATTGATCTTTGATTAAGTGTGACTACATTAGTGGAGAGAGAAGTGAAAAGCAAACTTATGGGAATGATCACTTGTCATTGACTTTGCATTCACTGTGTAAGCACTGCAAATTTTCTGTATTTAAATTAAACAAAATATATATATATTTATAATAAATGGAAATACGTTATAGGGAAATATGCGAATATATATATATATATATTTGTTAAGTTGAAAAAAAAAATGAAGGCTAAGAAAATAATTACAATAAAAATATATACATGTAATTGTCCAAGAATGAAATTATAATTAAAAATATACATATATATAAAAATACAAATATAACATATATAATAAAAATAAAAAAAATATATATAAATATAAATAGATATATATAAATAATATATATAATAAAAAAACAGAAAAAAAAACTAAACAGAAAAAGAAAAAAAAAAGGGGGATCGCGCAACAATCGCGCGATCCCAAAAAGAAACCCCCTTGTTCCTCTTCTCTGCTACCGCCAGCAAGCCTTCTCCCCGATCATTCACCGGCCGTCCACGCCTTTAGCGTCGGCGACCGAACTGAGCCCAAGCCAGCGACGATCAACCTCCTTTCTTTTTCCCCTTGCCATTCGTCGAACCCGAGCTCCTTTCTCTCTCCATTTCGCTCGTCGGCCAACTGAACCAGAGATAGTCGGTAGCCTCGCGTTGCCTGGTCTCCGAGCAGCTTCCTCCCTCTGACCACCGACGATCGTTCCCTCCCTTTTTCCGTCTCCCCTCGCCTGGAAACAAAAATGAAAACAGAGGGATTTCTCCTCTGTTCGTGGATTGCAGCGACCAGGGAGACCCGACGTCGGTAAGCACTGAACCCGAGCCCGGCAACCTCCCTCGCCTGTCCATCCCCGTTCGGCCACCCCTATTTCCGACGCTATAGTGTCAAACAAAAAAAAACACAGATAAATTTCCCAATTTCTGTTTCCCCATCCTTGTACCAGTTGATCCCTAGGTAAAAAAAACCCAAGCTTTATTTAGTTTAATGTATGTATAAATTGTATTATGGAAGCATGATGTTGTATGAATTAATTGAAATACAAGCATGTTTAGTGTAGATTTAATTTGGCAAAAATTGGAAAGATGAGAAGTAGACAAATATGTGTATGTATGAGATAAGGAAAAAAAAGGGAAAACAATATTAATATATATATATATATATGCATGTATAGGAGTATATATATATATATATATATATATATATATATATATAGATATATGTATATTTATTTATTTAGGTACATGTACAAATAGGTGTATAATGAATTGGGTATGCTAGTATTTGTACAAAAAAAATATGTATGCATATGTGATAAGGAAAAATGGAAAACAATGATAATATATATATATTTATTTATTTAGGTGCATATACATGTGGGGGGAATGAAAGGTGAATGTGTGCAAGTATATGTATATACAAAGAATGTATATATATGAGAGATAGGAAAACATGAAAACAATAAAAGTATATATATATATATATATATATATACATATAAGAGTGTATATATATATAAATATATATTTATGAGTGTATACATGTGGATGTATATAATAAGGGTATATGTTAATACTTGTAGGAGTAAATATATAAATAGTGAAGAAATATATAAACGTGCGTGTCAGCCTAAGGATATACAATAATATGCACACACGCAGTAGCAACGATAAATTACGATTTTAATGCAATTCGCATGAATAGGGTGCTCAGTCTACAATTTCGGTGTAGGTGATTGTAGAAGGGATTAAAGGAGGTACTAGGAGGCGTCACCGTTCGAATTCAAGATACTCGATAAATCGAGTAAGGGGTATTACTTAACTTAGTTCTGATATTGCTTCCTGTTTCACTGAGAAATGATTTTATGAAAGAGCATATGATTTGAAATGATTTATCAATGCTTCCATACTTGCGAAACTGTTTACAAAACATGATTTCGTTTTACAAAATGTTCGCTAGAACATTTATGTTTATGAAATAAACTTTAGAATTATTAAAATGCATGGGAGTTTTGAAATGAAACTTTTGACATTTTCAAAAGTATTTACGAAAAGAGAAAAGATGTTTTGAGACTATAGGCTTCATGCATGGTTACTTCTTGTGGTGTTCCGGCTCCACCACTTGGGTGCCGGTATGTAGGTCCCTTTAGCACTTGACTCGACCTGTGTGGAAGATGTCGTGCTACTGGTGGTTTATGATGATATTTTGGTAGTATCTCGTGCCCGCGCAGCACGCAATTATGTTTCCTACACGGAGAGTGCCATTGGTGCCCGTGTCCTAGCTAAGTGCTAGTGAATGTAAGTAAGATAGATACTACCCATACTTTACGAAAGGGCTGTACGACCCTGATCCAGTCTACAGCCCACTTACCATGGCCATAGCTATGATGACTCTCTACGGAGAATGACACGTATCGCATGACTTAGTTATAGCCTAGTCTCCTCGATTTTAATTATAAAATTGACTATGATGAGAGTTTATGAAATGATTATGAAACATGCATGAGATGTTTATGAAATGATTATGAAATATGCATGATATGTTTACGAAATGATTTATGAAATGTTCACGAAAATGGTTAAGCATGTTAATGGTTTTATTGACACGCATGCGTTATGACGTTTATGCATGAAATGAAAATTTCTGTATTTCATTAAGTTTCACTCCATGAACAATTTCAAATACTTTTATATGTCAGAACTGTTTTAATAGTACTATCTTACTGGGCTTTTCCCCAAAAGCTCACCCCCTCTACCTTCAGATCATTTGCAGTGAATCTATAGACGCTACCTGCCGCGTACATGACGTAAGCTGGTGGGAAGAGCTACCCTAGACTATTTTTGTACACGCGAAAGGTATACATTTACATTCCTGTACCAGACATAATTGTATGCATAGACATATATTGAAAATATCAGTTGGGATGTAATTTTGTAAGGAACGATGTAAACATTACTACTTTGGGATCATGTTTTGAGATAATATTTTGAGATGACTAGTATTAAATTGAAATTGATGTATTGAGTGGTAAAGATGAATTTGGAAAGTATGCTTGGTAGTGGCGGATATCTATGATTATTGGAAAGCATGCTTGGTAGTTGTGGATATCTAGGATTGCCAAAAACAACTGATTTGCAGGTGGATAGGCTCATATTTAAGCCGTTGTGCTGTCAAAATTTCTATCGACCATATAAGTTAAATTATAGAAAGTAATTATAATTACGAGTAAAGTATTAGGAAAAGTGTTTTGACACTGCACAGGAATACAACCTAAGTGAATTAGGGAATAAGTGGGTAAATTAAATTCAAAAAAAATTTTCCCCCGATTTTAATGGGTCAAGGGTCGTTACAGTTTAGGTGGTATCAAAGCGAAGGTTGTCTAGTACTGTCAGTGTCAAAAATAAGGATTAAATTATATCCCAATGTCTGTGCTTGTCTGGTTGTAGGTAATGTATACCTAACGAGTTTAAGGTTTGATCGTTGGAATTACGCACAGCTAGTAGATCATTGCACGATAAGGGGAAGACGCGAACATCCTCGGAGGCAGGCTCAGCCACCTCCACCTCCTCCACCAAAGCCAGAGAGTCCTAATACTCGTATGGCTCAGCTCGAGCAGCGTTTAGAGCAGCACCTCGAGCGAGGTTTAGAGTCGATTGCTGCCATGGTTGCCCAACACCTAGGGGCAAACGTTTCGGATTCAGCTGGTACGACACCAACTCCTAATCCGGTGCCAACTCCTCCACAAGCACCACCACCTCCTCCTTCACAAGTTCCTCCTGTACCTATGGCGCCTCAACCTCCTGTACAGGCTTGGAGGGAGGAGAGGGATTTCAGTAGCATGAGAGATTTCCTGAATGAAGCCTCAGGCATTCCAGGGAGTTAAGAACCCAGTAGAGGCTGAAAAGTGGCTGGTGAGCCTCGAAAAGATCTTCGATTTTCTAGGGTGTTCTGATGTTGAGAAGGTTTCCATGGCCACCTACATGCTGCAGGGCCAAGCAGAGTATTGGTGGGGATCCACCAAGGTCCTTCTGACTGCTCAGTATCCGGTGATTAGTTGGGATGCATCCTCCATAGCTTTTAGGAAGTAGCATGTTCCACTAGCTACCCAGCAAAAGTTGAGGATGGACTTTTTGAGTTTGGTGTAGGGCAGTATGACTGTGGATAAGTACTGATGTTGCCTGAACGAACAGCATTAGGAATTTACCTTCCATGTATTCTGATTGCACTAACGATAAAAATGTGACGTCCGTGTGATTTGTTCCACGTGTTCTTCGTATAATCTGCAAAAACAATAGGAATCAGAGGGGGCAGGGATTTGTCCCTGCACGCGCACTCCGATGATTAAGTAAGTAATCGGGAGTTGTGTAAGTAAGAGGAAGAGAATGTGTTTCTTAATTCAAAGGGTTGAAGTATTTCTCTCTGCTTTTTTGTTCTGTGGTTTCGTCCCCTTTTCTGAGAGCTCCTCTGCATATTTATAGGTTTCTTCTAAGTCGGTTCGAGCTGAGGCCCAGGCGCGTGTCTGGGCCGCGACAGAGTCATGGAGCACTCTGTCGCGCTTCGGGTTAAGTAGCTTGCGGGGGAGTCGGTAGGTGGTAGAGTGCCCATGGACCTCTGCCGCAGGCTGTGCGGGAGACCTCTACCGCAGGCTGTGCGGGAGACCTTTGCCGCGAGGGCAATGCAGGAGACCTTTGCCTCGAGGGCAATGCGGGAGACCTTTGTCGCGAGGGCGATGCGGGAGACCTTTGCCGCGAGGGCAATGCGGGAGACCTTTGTCGCGAGGGCGATGCGGGAAACCTATGTCGCAATAGAGGCGATGGAGTCTGTCGCGCCTACTGTGCGGCACACATCCCAGGTGATAGAGTGCCTATCGCCCCGAACACTCTGTCGTTCAACAAGCAACTGTATCACGTAGCAACTCTGTCACGAAATCAGCCACATGGCTTATTCTTATTCTGACACGTGGCATCAATGGTTGGCGGATAGTTGTACACGTGGATTCTGGTGACACGACCACCATCAATTGCTCCCCACTCTTTGGTAGGAATTTTTCCTACGAAAGAGTGTCTGGGTCCGGATTGTTCTCGGGTCGGGTCAAATCTCCGTGCGTGTGGCGACGCAGGCGAGCCGCTATATATACTGGGCCCCTGCTGTCCTCGTCGCTACTCAGTTCTCTCGCAAAAATACTCTACCGTATTTTCCTCTGCAGACTCTGTCGCTACTCTCTTGCCACTCTACCACAACTCCATCGCAACTCTGCCGCGTACACAACACTGTGTCGCAGGTCTGTCGCGCCTTCTTGAGACTCTGTCGCGAGTTCTTCTCTTCTTCATTTTAGGTAATTTTATAGTACGTGGTTCCACTTTTTGGCTTCCGAACCCCTAAAAATGGCTGGCCATGGTGTAGGAAAACAAATAGACCTAGGAGTAAAGTCGACTTTGAAGGAAACCGACATCCAAGATCTAGTATCTAGGTTTCCCTTACCCGAGGGATACGCTTATAGACTTCCAACCCCCCAGGAGAGTGACATACGTCGTGTATCCAATGGGGTAGTCATTTTTAGGGCAGCATTAGAGTTAGGACTCCGCTTCCCATTATCCGACTTCGGGGCTTCCTTCCTTAGGACACACGGAGTATCCCCGGGACAGTTGCATCCTCATGCATGGATGCAATTAGTAGCGTTCACCGTGCACTGCCATTCAAGGGGCGTCCCTCCATCCCTTCCTCTCTTAGATGTATTTTTCAGGTTTCGAGGGAGCCCCGGCTTAGTGCCTTACTCGCTTCAGTGGGTGTATTAGCTCGATTTTGAGAACAGGTTGTTCGAGAAACCTGCTAACAAGCTTCTTGGTTTTGAGACGGAGTGGCTTGTTGTAGAAGTGCCCGAGGGCCTGGATTTCCCCACCCGTTGGGAGAATAGGCGAGAAATCCCCAAGGGTCCTAAGATTTCCATGCTTAGGGTGCAGTTATCTTCGGATGTCAACAAACTGCTAGTCCGTCATCCCATTAGCCTCGACAGCCTTTTATCAAATGAAAATTTGATATCAGCTGGCTGGGGTGTGGGTCCGGTCCCTATTGCCGGACCCTCTGTTCCTTCATCCGATCCTCCACCTTCGACTTCCCCCGAGTTGAATCCTGAACCTGTAAGGCCACAGGAGGATATAAGGAGTACCAACGTGGAGTCTAGTTCTGGCAGCGAACCTTTAGTCGACCTGACTGGCTGGGAAGGGTTCGGCTCCACTTTCATGGTGCTCCCGATGACGACGCAATAAATATAGAGTCCCTTCAGGAGCATCTCGATTCTCCTTACGGTAACTTTTAATTCTTTTTACTACTTGTTATTTTTGATCAGTTTTTGACCACTGATTTATTTTCTTTTCCTTTTTTTTGCAGAAATGAGTCACTTCCGGCAATCGTTGGGTCGTCAGGTATCGGAGGCTGGTCCTTCCAGTGCTCCTACTAGGAAGAGGCATCGTTTAGCCGACGATGTCCCAAGCGAGGCACCGGTCCCCTCTCAGCTACCTCGTGCTCGGACCCCCCTGTTTCTAGGCAGGCGATGCCTCCCCCTCCTTCGGAGCAGAGGGATCTCTCTCAGGATAGGGGGAGAGTTGCCTCATCTTCACGGGGGGCTTCTGGGTCATCCGGGCGATCCTGCTTCGAGGATCGTGCGAAATGCAATATCATTCCGTCGCAGCAGAAGAATCGAAGGCGCTTATACATCGAGGGTTCGATGGGAAGCAGGCCAATACTACCGAGGATAGGCCCTGCTGACGAGAGGTCCTACCCCGTGGACGGGGGGTTTATTATGAGAGGGGCCGAATTTTGAGTTTACCCCGGGGTCCGCGACAATGATACTTTGGATACTCCCGGGGCAGCTTCCTGGATTAGTTGGTCTTCCATCCTTCCTCGGGACGAGGCGAGAATATTTTGAAATTATCCAGAGGGGGAGGACTTAGCCGACATGGAGGCATTGAGGGTAAGTTTCATACTCCTCTTCGTTTGACTCCTTTTTGCTGCATTCTTTGAATCTAACTTTTTGCATTTCTTTGCAGCTGGCTCAGAGAACCGTGGCCAACAATGCCCAGCACCGGGCTTATCGGGAGTGAGCTGATAAAGAAATCCGGGATTTAAAGGACAAGGTTATGGAATTATCCAACACCGTCAATAACTTGTCCAAACTTCCGGATTTGGTGCGAAGCTTGGAGGAACAGCTCGCCAAGGTTCACCAGGACCTGAACCAGGCCAAGGGGACCTCACCATCGAGACAGCCCGATCTGGCAAATTCCACGAGGATCTTCAGGAGGCCCATGCCGAGCTGGATCGTATGCAGTCCAACTACGGGTCCTTACTCACTCGAAATCAGGAGCTTGAGCAACGCGTTACCGATTTAGAAAGTCAAGCCGCTCCTACTTTGACCCGAGTAGAGATCGATAGCATCCGGCCGAAAGTCGTAAAGGAGTATCGCCTTTCCAAAGACTGCTTGAGGCGGAAGGAGGATTTCTCAAATCCCTATGTAAAGTACGGGTTCTATCTTGCCCGATCATGGTTAGAGAAGCATAGGGATGGCGAGAAATTTCCCGAGCTTCAATATATGAACGAGGCAATGCAATTCGAGGCCCCCGACTGGACCAAGTATGAACCTGGGGCTGAACCCGCGGACGAACTATTTGAGAGGATCGCTCAAGATGACCTCGCCAACCTCACCGGTCCTTGGGAGCCCGCGGATTTGGGCGGTGCTCCCGAGCCTATTAACGCTCTTCTTGATTTGGATGGCGAGGAGGGTCAGCAGCAGTCCGTGGGTAGTGAAGGTCCGTCTGTAGCTGATCCAGCTGATCCCCAGCTTTCTCCCGAAGATTAGATAGCTATTTCTGTTTTTTGTTTTTCTTTTCAAGTACTTTGTTGTCTTTTTGTAAAGATCTACTAAAGATCTATTTGTAATGACTTTTGAATGAAATGAAATCGAGATTTTTGTTCATGCTTCGTATCGCATTACTTCTCTATTTATCATTTATCATTCTTTGTCTGTTTGTTTATTTTGCTTGTATATATCCGCTTTGAATGTATTCGTGTATGCTCCTCAATTCTTGATAGAAAGATATACTTTCAGAAAGAATTTTTTGCATAAACGTATAACTGTTTAAGGCTTGATTACTATGACGTGAATGCGTCTTTAGTTTTTATAGCCTTTGATATTTTTATTGCCTGGCCACAGTGACGCATAGCGCCTCAGGCTCTTACGGCTCTTCTAAATATACGCCTGGCCACAGTGACACATAGCACCTCAGGCTCTTACGGCTCTTCTGAATATACGCCTGGCCACAGTGACGCATAGTGCCTCAGGCTCTTACGGCTCTTCTGAATATACGTCTGGCCACAGTGATGCATAGCGCCTCAAGCTCTTACGGCTCTTTTGGATATACGCCTGGCCACAGTGACGCATAGCGCCTCAGGCTCTTACGGCTCTTCTGGATATACGCCTGGCCACAGTGACGCATAGCGCCTCAGGCTCTTACGACTCTTCTGATATCCTATCACAAGATTTAGATGCATAGAAGTTAGAGATGTATAATAAAATGACATTTTGCGTGAGGATTTGATAACAATATCTTGTGATAGTATAAATAAATGATAATAATGTTTGGGAAAGAAAATATGGCGCTTAATTCAAATACAGTTTTAGGTGATTTGAATTCCATGTTTTCCCTATCTTCTTCCCTTGTAGAGTTTCCAGAACACAGGTGTTAGGTCCAATCTTGTATCTGATTCTGTATGGACCTTCCCAATTGGCTCTGAATTTCCCATCCTCCTTTAGGGCATTCGTGATCTGCGACTTTCTGAGCACTAGATCTCCCTCAAACATTGGCCTATCTCTCACCCGGCTATTATAGTAGTTGGCCACCCTCTGATGATAGGATGCCAATTGAATAGCCGCGGCTTCTCTATGTTCATCGAGTAGGTCCAAGCCTTCCCTTAGAGCTTGTGAGTTTTCTTCCTCTACTAAGGGTACCACTCTTGGTGATAACGCTCCAATTTCCACGGGGATCAGTGCTTCTGCGCCGTATACGAGGCTGAATGACGTTTCTCTGGTTGACACACGACTGGTGGTACGATATGCCCATAGAACACTAGGCAATTCGTCTACCCATGCCCCTTTTGCTTTGTCTAGCCTGGTCTTCAGCCCATGAAGAATAGTCCGATTACTGACCTCCGCCTGTCCATTGGCTTGAGGATATGACACTGAAGAGATCCTTAGCTGAATGTTGAGGTTTTTACAGAATTCGCGGAAAGCATTACAATCGAATTGCTTTCCATGGTCGACATTTAAGATGCGTGGGATTCCGAATCGACAGATGATGTCTTTCCATACCATCGCCTCGACCTTCTTTTCTGTGATCGTAGCTAAGGGCTCTGCTTCGATCCATTTTGTAAAGTAATCGGTAGCCACTAGCAGGAACTTTCTTTGGCCCGTGGCTAAGGGGAAAGGTCCAAGGATGTCCAATCCCCACTGTGCAAAAGGAATTGGCTGTACTGTGCCTTGAGAGGGAGTCACTGGGGCTGTTGTGATAAGCGCAAACCTCTGACATTTGTCGCATCTGCGGGTTTGGTCCATCACATCTTTCTTCAACGTTGGCCAGTAGAATCCCGATCGTAGTACTTTAGCAGCGAGGGCTCTTGCTCCTAAGTGTTCGCCACAAATTCCTTCATGCACTTCTGCTAGGGCATAGCTTGCTTGTTCCGGTCCCAGACATTTTAATAATGGTGATGAATATCCCCTTTTGTACAGTTCTCCGTTGATGAGTGTGAACTTCGCCATTTGTACTTTCAAGCGACGAGCCTCGTCTTTATCTTGGGGGAGTGTTCCTTCGGTGAGATACTGTTTGTATAGGGATCTCCAATCGTCTCCCACTTGAATGTCACACACTTCGACCTCTTCAATACTAGGTCGTTCGAGCCTCTCCACCTTCACTATCCTTCCTAGTGTCTCATTGGAGGAGGCTAACTTAGACAGTGAATCAGCATGTGTGTTTTCGGACCAGTTGATTTGTGTCAGCTGAAAGCTTTTGAAAGTCTGGGCCAGAAGTTGGACTTTCTTCAAGTAAAGGACCAGCATCGGTTCCCGTACCTCATATTGTCCGTTGAACTGGTTCACCACCAATTGAGAGTCACTATGTGCTACCAAGTGGTGAACCTGTAGCACTTCAGCCAGCCTCATCCCGGCTATCAAAGCCTCGTACTCCGCTACGTTGTTTGAGCTAGGGAACCCAAACCGTAAGGAGTATTCCAGGGGTTTCCCTTCTGGTGATATCAGGACTACACTTGCCCCGCTTCCGTTTGCACTTGACGCCCCGTCGACATATAGCGACCATGGTTGAACATCCCTTTCATCGCAGTCGCTCGGGCTAGTGCACTCCACTATAAAATCTGCCAAAGCTTGACCCTTGATGGCTTGTCTCGGTTGGAACGTGATATCGTATCCTCCAAGTTCCACTGCCCATTTTACTAACCTGCCTGAGTGTTCAGGTTTCTGAAGGATTTGTCTCAACGGTTTATCTGTTAAGACGGTGATAGGGTGCGCTTGGAAATAAGGGCGCAGCTTTCGCGAGGCCATCACAAGGGCTAATGTTAGCTTTTCGGCTAGCGGATAGCGGGTCTCTGGATCTAATAACACTTTACTCACGTAGTAGATGGGACGGTGCACCAGTTTATCTTTCTTCAGTAGCACCGCACTGACTGCAAAATCACCGACTCCCAAGTACATGTAGAGTTGTTCTCCTTCCAGGGGCCTTGTTAATAACGGCAACTGTTTCAAGTATTCCTTGAGGTCCTCAAAGGCCTTTTGACAATCTTTCGTCCATTCGAAGTTCTTTCCACCCCGTAAAGTTTTGAAGAACGGCAAGCTCCTTTCTGCTGACTTCGACAAGAAGCGATTCAGAGCTGCTATTCTGCCTGTCAATCTCTGGACCTCTCTTACGGTAGTTGGGGGTTTCATGTCAATGACCGCCTGCACCTTTTCAGGATTTGCCTCAATGCCCCTGTTAGTGATCATGAAGCCTAAAAACTTCCCTGATCTTACCCCGAATGAGCACTTTTCGGGGTTTAGCTTCATGTTGAATCTCCTCAATACTTCGAATACCCTAGACATTTGATCAGCGTGAGACTCTCCTACGAGGCTCTTGATGATCATATCGTCCACGTAGGCTTCCATGGTATTTCCCAGAAGATCTTTGAACACTTTGCTCACCATTCGTTGATAGGTGGCTCCCGCGTTCTTTAAATCGAACGGCATTACCCGGTAGCAATAGGTTCCGTTGTCGGTTATAAAGGAAGTCTTTTCTTCGTCTTTTGGGTGAAGCATGATTTGGTGATACCCGAAGAAAGCATCCAAGAAACTGAGGAATTCGTAATCGGATGTTTCGTCTACCAGTCTGTCTATCCGAGGTAGGGGGTATGAATCTTTGGGGCAGGCTTTGTTCAGATCAGTAAAATCTACACACATTCGCCACTTCTCGCTAGATTTCTTTACCATCACTATGTTGGCCAACCACTCAGGGTAGTATACCTCTCGGATGAATCCGGCGCCCAGGAGTTTACTCACTTCTTCAGTGATTGCTTTTTATTGTTCCGGGGTAAAACTCCTCTTCTTCTGTTTGACGGGTCTGTGCCCGAGTATGACATTAAGCTCATGACAGATCACTTCGAGACTGATTCCGAGCACGTCCATCGGACTCCAGGCGAAGACATCCGAGTTTCTTCTCAGGCACTTGACTATCTCATTCTTTAGTTGTTTGCCCAGTTGAGTCCCTATGAATGCCTTTTTTCCCTCATCCCCTTCTGTTAGCTCAATGGCCTCAGTTTCCTCTACAGGCTGAGGCTTGGGCGGATCATCTATACATAAGGTTTCTTTCCTCTGTGCTATCTTGTTGGCGGTGGAAGCGAGATAACAAGTACGGGTACTCCTTTGGTTTCCTCGTACTTGCCAGACTCCGTTGGGAGTGGGGAACTTCATTAATAGATAGCAAGAGGATATCACCGCCCTCATATCGTTCAGCACAGGTCTACCCAAGATCATGTTGTAGGTAGCGGAGGTTGACCTGACTACCATGAACAATACTTGTCGGGTCATGTCCTTCGGGTGCTCTCCGAGAGTCACAGGCAACTCTATGGACCCTGCCACCTTCACTCGCTCGCCTGTGAATCCGTATAGTGGCGTCATAACGGGTTTCAACCTATCTTCGGATATGCTCATCTTTTCGAAGCAGTTCCAATAGATTAGGTTCACTGAGCTCCTGTTATCGACCAGGACTCTGCTCACCGGGTGTTTGGCCACTACCGTGGATATCACTATGGGATCGTCATGAGGCGTGACAATATCACCTTTTTCAGCCGGAGTGAACATGATGGGTTCTTCATCCGCTTGTTCTTCAATCACAACGTTAACCTGATACACTTGTCTTGTGTAGCTTTTGTGGGAAGTAGAGGAGCTTCCCGCCATTGATTCCCCGCCTGCAATAACATTTATTGCGGGGGCTGTAGGTTCGTTGTTTGGCGGATTGGCTTGGGGGATGGTAGGCCTGAATGCTTCGTTTCTTGGCCTATTCCTTCTGTTATCATCATTTGGTCCAATCCGCGGACGGTCATTCCTTTGGTCACGCGGAGGATAACGGGGTCTCTCGCTCCTCCACAGGAAGCGGTTGATCTTCCCCTCTTTGGCCAGTCCTTCCAACTGATCCATTAAATCTCTGCATCTCTCCGTTGGGTGGCCGTGAGCACTATGGAATTCACAGTAGGCTTCAGAGTTTCGTCCTACGTCTCCAATTTTCTTCTTGGGGAATTCCAATAGTCCCGCCCCTTCGATTGCTGCCAGTATCGCAGTGCGAGGCTCGTTCAACCTGGTATAACCCTCATACCTGAGCCTAGGGGCTTTGTCTACTCTCACGGGTCTTGGAGAGCTTTTCTCGATCGCGTCTCTCTCTCTTCTTTCCTTCTTTTGCCTCCCTGGGCTGTATCATCTTCATCACCTCTTCTTGGGCCAGATACTTATTGGCCCTAGCAAAGAGATCGGAGATGGTCATCGGTTGATCAAGAGAGAGGGATTCTTGTAGCTTTTCGGAGCTTGTCCCTTGTAGCATTGCAGCCATGGCTACCCCTACCGGCAGATCTTCCACTTCCAAGGTTGCATCTCGAAAGCGGTCTACAAAGCTCTTCAAGGATTCTCTATTCCCTTGCTTAAGCGTGAGTAGGTAAGTAGCGTCTTTCTTTCTCTGGCTGTGGATCATGAAGACTTTGAGGAATTCATTCCTCAATTGATCGAAAGAAGAGATCGAACCTTCGTTCAACCCGTTGAACGACTTCAGAGCGTGCCCAGACAATGTGAGAGAAAAAGCTCTGCACATAATTTCGTCCTCCCATCCATGCAGCAGCATGAGAGATTCATAACTCTGTATGTGATCATAGGGGTCTGTTTTGCCGGTGTAAGTAGCCATAGAAGGCATTTTAAACTTCTTCGGTAAAGGTTTGTTCATGATCCCCGGACTGAATGGAATCCTCCTCCTTTGGCCATCATCCGGAGACACCAATTTTTTCTTCTCAAGGATCCGTTGGATGACCTTCTCCACCTTCTCCGACCCTCGAATTGGGTGTGGCCATGTCCCTTCGGGTCTGGAAGAGTCCGACTGATAAGCACCCCTTTCAGCACCTCCCATTCCGGGACTTGAGATTTTGAGACCTTCTCGTGGGTCTGGACCTCTCTGTCTCCATCGCTCCCCAGCCCTATATTCTCTTAAGTCATGTTCCAACTCCACGGGAGATGAGCTGCGACATGTAGGGGAACTCTGCCGCCTATCGGCTGGAGGAGAAGTCTGCCACCTGCCTGGCAGAGGAGAACTCTGCCGCCTATCAGCGGCGGGAGAGCACCGTCGCGTATGTGTTGCGGGATAGCTCTGCCGCATGTAGTCTGCGGGGGAGCTCTGCCATACGGGTCCGCAAGAGAACGCTGTCGCCTGAAGTCTGGGGGTAAGCTCTGCCGCCGTTGAACCGCGGGTGAGCTCTGTGGTCTATCTGCTGGGTGAGACCTCAGCCGCGCTAGGTCTGCGGGTGAGCTCTGCCGCACAGGTGCTGTGGGTGAACTCTGTCGCCTACGGTCCGCGGTTGAGCTCTGCCGCCTATCCGCTGGGGGAGACCTCTGCCACGCGAGGTCTGCAGGTGAGCTCTGCTGCATAGGTGCTGTGGGCGAACTCTGTCTTGCTGGATCTGCAGTGGCACTATTTTGTGTTCCTGCCTCTTGTCCAGCATTTACCAGGGTGGAGGGCTGGCCTCTCTCGTAGGTCTGCCTAGGCGTGCTTTCCCCCTCTAACTGCTGCACTTCATAGGGCAAGCTGAATTGGGGGAGAGCCTCTCTGAAGAAGCTCACCATAGCTTTTAATGCTGTCGTAGTCTCTTCATTCTTGCGTTTCAGGGTCTCAAATTCTTCTAGAGAAACCAAGGCTTCTCTGTCACCCCTTTCACTACGTCTTCATCTCTGCTCTGGTCTGACAGGGGGACTCACAGAATTCTGCCTTCCTGTCAACTCTGCTGTAGAGCGTGTTCTCACCATTTTGATAGAGAACCTGACTTTTTGTCAGAATTCCCATAGACGGCGCCAATTGATGTTTTCTGAACGAACAGCAACAGGAATTTACCTTCCATGTATTCTGATTGCACTAAGGACAAAAATGTGACGTCCGTGCGATTTGTTCCACGTGTTCTTCGTATAATCTGTAAAAACAACAAGAATCAGAGGGGGCAGGGATTTGTCCCTGCACGCGCACTCCGATGATTAAGTAAGTAATCGGGAGTTGTGTAAGTAAGAGGAAGAGAATGTGTTTCTTAATTCAAAGGGTTGAAGTATTTCTCCCTGCTTTTTTGTTCTGTGGTTTCGTCCCCTTTTCTGAGAGCTCCTCGGCATATTTATAGGTTTCTTCTAAGTCGGTTCGAGCTGAGGCCCAGGCGCGTGTCTGGGCCGCGACAGAGTCATGGAGCACTCTGTCGTACTTCGGGTTAAGTAGCTTGCGGGGGAGTCGATAGGCGGCAGAGTGCCCATGGATCTCTGCCGAAGGCTGTGCGGGAGACCTCTACCGCAGGCTGTGCAGGAGATCTCTACCGTAGGCTGTGCGGGAGACCTTTGCCGCGAGGGCAATACGGGAGACCTTTACCTCGAGGGCAATGCGGGAGACCTTTGTCGCGAGGGCGATGCGGGAGACCTTTGTCGCGAGGGCAATGCGGGAGACCTTTGTCGCGAGGGCGATGCGGGAGACCTATGTCGCAATAGAGGCGATGGAGTCTGTCGCGCCTACTGTGCGGCACACATCCCAGGCGACAGAGTGCCTATCGCCCCGAACACTCTGTCGTTCAATAAGCAACTGTATCGCGTAGTAACTCTGTCGCGAAATCAGCCACGTGGCTTATTCTTGTTCTGACACGTGGCATCAATGGTTGGCGGATAGTTGTACACGTGGATTCTGGTGACACGACCACCATCAAGTACGAAAGTAAGTTCACCATGCTGATGAGGTATGATCCGGAGACATTCCAGAATGAAGAACGTCGGACTGAAAGGTTCTTAGCAGGATTAAGGCCAACTATCAGAGATCATCTTTTGGGGTTATGGATTACGAAATTTTAGGATGCCCTGGGTAGAGCACAGATGGTCGAGAGAGGCCTAAATGTCACACAGGCGGAGTCTGGCCTTAAGGGAAAGAGCAGGGATAAGGGTAAGCGGATAGAGTTTGTGAGACAGGATTTCAGGAGGGGTCAGCCCAAGAGGCAGAGGACGGATGAGTTTCGACCTAGACTTGATAGACCCATCATTCTAGTACGTGCTCCTCAGATTGCTAGAGGTCCGCAACAGTATAGGTCAGTGTGCAAACAGTGTGGAAAACTTCATTGGGGTGTGTGCCTTTTAACCATCGGGAGCTACTTTGTGTGTGGGCAAAAGGGGCATATAATGAGAGATTGCCCACAGAACCAGTTTCCACAATGCCCAGAGCCACCACGGTAACCTGAGAGGCAAGCTCCCCAGAGACAAAACCCATAGAGACGGGCTATCGCAGCAGAGAAAGGTAAGAAGCCTGTCACGCATAGGAGGGTCTTTACCTTGGATAAAGAGACTGTTGATACCTCCACTGAGACCATTCATGGTAAGCTTTTAATATACAATCATGAGGCACAAGTATTGTTTGATTCAGGTTCCACCCACTCTTTTATATCACCACATTTTACACGTCAATTGCATGTTAAGCCTGAATCTCTAGACTTTACGTTACACATTAGTACACCCATGTATAAATCACAAAAGACTGATATGGTGTGTAGAAATTATGAAATCAAGGTAGGAGATAGGATCATATTAGCAGATCTAATCTTGTTGAGCATGTATGGGTTTGATGTAATTTTGGGTATGGATTGGCTAGCCACCAACCATGTAAGTTTAGACTGCTACTCTAAGACTGTAACCTTCTCCTTACCTAGTAAGTTTAGTGTATGCTTTGCAATGAAGGAATAAACTTTATGATTTTGACAATTGATGAAAAATTTTGATGAATGTGTTAATGTGTAGGTTATGTTGCATTCATCCTTGATACTAGTCGGGAATGTCCAAGTATTCAGGACATACCAGTGGTATGCGAGTTCCCGGATGTATTTCCTGATGAACTGCTGGGATTACCATCGGAGAGAGAGTTAGAATTCACGATAGATTTGGCACCAGAGACTCAACCGATCTCAAAGTCTTTTTACCGGATGGCCATTGTTGAACTTGAGGAATTGAAGAAGCAATTGCAAGACTTGCTAGACAAAGGGTTCATTAGGCCAAGTGTATCCCTGTGGGGAGTTCCGGTGTTATTTGTGCGGAAGAAGGATGGTAGTCTTAGGTTATGTATAGACTACAAGCTGCTGAACAAAGCCACAATTAAGAACAAGTATCCCTTGCCCAGAATAGATGATCTATTTGACCAGTTAAGAGGGGCTACGGTGTTCTCAAAGATTGACCTGAGATCGGGCTTTAACCAATTGAGGATTAGGAAGGAGGATGTTTCGAAGACGGCCTTCAGAACAAGATATGGCCACTATGAGTTCCGTGTGATGCCTTTTGGTCTAACTAATGCCCCAGCTGCATTCATGAGCTTGATGAATGAGGTGTTCCGGGAGTATTTAGATCGGTTCGTCATTATTTTCATCGACGATATTCTGATCTACTCAAAGTCTCGAGAGGAGCATGAGCAGCATTTGAGAGTAGTGCTCCGAACTCTTAGAGAGAAGCAGTTGTATGAGAAGTTGGATAAGTGTGAGTTTTGGTTGGAGCAGATAGCATTTCTGGGCCATGTTATTTCTAAAGACGGGGTGTCGGTGGATCCGTCTAAGGTTGAGGCAATACTCAATTGGGAGAGACCAAAAACTGTTATAGAAATCCAAAGTTTTTTGGGACTAGCTGGATACTACAGGAGGTTTGTAGAAGGTTTCTCCAAGATTACCGCTCCACTGACTAAGCTGATACGCAAGGATGTTCCATTCGAGTGGACTGATCAGTGTGAGTAGAGTTTTGAAGAACTCAAGAAGAGGTTGACTACCGCCCCAGTCTCAACCATTCCTAGTGGGTCTGGAGGCTATGCATTATATAGTGATGCATCATACCAGAGCTTGGGATGTGTACTTATGCAACATGGAAGAGTGGTTGCATATGGTTCTCGACAGCTTAAAAACCATGAAAGGAATTACGCCACCCATGACTTGGAGTTAGTCGCGGTTGTTTTTGCTTTGAAGATATGGCGGCATTATTTGTATGGAGAGAGATTTCAAATTTTTACTGACCATAAGGGCTTGAAGTATATATTTGATCAGAAGGAGCTAAATATGAGATAGAGACGGTGGATAGAGCTCCTTAAGGATTATGATTGCGAGATTCTGTATCACCCTGGCAAGGCAAATGTAGTGGCAGATGCTTTAAGCAAGAAGGGGATGATTTTTTTTATGATGGTTAGAGAATGGGAGTTACTAGAGCAGTTTGTCGAGCTCAGTGTTAGTGTGGAAACAACAGATGTTGGGTTCATAGCTAGTTTACAAATTGAACCTAGTATACTTGATCAGATCAGAACTGGACAGAGGGGTGATCAGAAGTTATTAGATATGGTCAGTCAGGCAGAACAGGACCTGCAGTCAGACTTTGTGGTCGATGAGGATGAATTGATGAGATTTAGGGACCGTATATGTGTCCCAAACGATGATGTCCTACGAAAAAGGAACTTAAAGGAGTCCCATTGTTCTCGGTACACCATGCACCCGGGAAGCACTAAGATGTACCGGGGAAGCACTAAGATGTACCGGGATTTACAGAGGGTGTATTGGTGGGTTGGTATGAAAAGAGATGTATCTGAGTTTATGGCCAAGTGTCTGATTTGCCAACAGATTAAGATCGAACACCAAAGACCAGCAGGACTACTTAAGTCTCTTCTAGTGCCTACTTGAAAATGGGAGCACATTACTATGGATTTTATTATGGGTTTACCAAGGACCCGAAAGGGGCATGATGCAATCTGGGTAATCGTAGACAGATTGACTAAGAGTGCTCACTTCCTAGCCATAAAAAATACAGACTTCTTGAGTGCTTTAGCAGAGTTGTATGTGAGAGAGATAGCTCAATTGCATGGGGCACCTGTGAGCATTACATCAGATAGAGATTCCTGATTCACTTCTAGATTTTGCACTCATTTTCAAGAAGCCATGGGATCTTAGCTTAACTTGAGCACAACTTATCATCCTTAGACTGATGGTCAGTCTGAGAGGACCATTCAGACCTTAGAGGATATGCTGAGGGCATGCGTTTTGGAGTTCAAGGGCTCATGGGATGATCACTTGCCTCTTGCAGAGTTTGCTTATAACAATAGCTATCATGCTAGCATCGGGATGGCACCTTATGAGGCCTTGTATGGTAGGAGATGTAGGTCTCCAGTGGCTTGGGAAGAAGTGGGTAATAGAAAGATCTTGGCTCCTGAGTTGGTAGAACAGGCAATAGAGGGTGTTTGGATAATCTGTGATAGACTTAAGATCGCACAAAGCAGGCAGAAGAGTTATACGGGAAAGCATAGACGGCCACTTGAGTTTCAGATTGGGGACTCCGTGTTTCTTAAGGTATCTCCAAGCAAGGGTATCATGCAGTTTGCAAAGAAGGGGAAACTGAGTCCTAGCTTTATTGGTCCTTTTGAGATTCTAGAGAGAGTGGGAGATGTAGCCTACAGACTTGCCTAACCCCCGCAGCTCTCCGGGGTACATAATGTCTTCCACGTCTCGATGTTAAGGGCGTATAATTTGGATCCCTCACATATCATTGAGGATAAGCCTTTGAGCATTTAAGAGGACATAAGCTACATTAAGCGACCTATCTGGATTTTGGACAGAAAGGAAAAGGTACTTCGATCGAAGACGATTCCTCTGGTAAAGGTTCTCTGGCAACACCATTCAATTGAAGAAGCTACATGGGAGTTAGAGAGTCTCATGAGGGAAAAGTACCCTCATCTATTCTGAAGGACTAAGATGAATTTGGAGGACTAAATTCTTTAAAGGTGGGGAGAATGTAAACACCGCAAATTTTCTGTATTTAAATTAAACAAAAAAATATATATATAATAAATGAAAATAGGTTATAGGGAAATATGTGAATATATATATATATATATATATATACATATATATATATTTGTTAAGTTGAAAAAAAAGGATAAAAAAATAATTACAATAAAAATATATACTTGTAATTGTCCAAGAATGAAATTATAATTAAAAATATACATATATATAAAAATACAAATATAACATATATAATAAAAATATAATATATATATAAATATAAATATAAATAGATATATATATATATATATAAATAATATATATAATAAAAAAATAAAAAATAAAAAACTAAACGGAAAAAGAAAAAAAAAGGGGATCGCGCGACAATCGCGCGATCCCAAAAAGAAAACCTCCCTGTTCCTCTTCCCTGCTACCACCGACAAGCCTTCTCCCCGATCGTTCGCCTGCTGTCCACGCTTTCACCGTCGGCAATCGAACCGAGCCCAAGCTAGCGACGATCGGCCTCCTTTCATTTTCCCCTTGCCATTCGTCGAACCCGAGCTCCTTTCTCTTTCCATTTCGCTCGCCAACCGACTGAACCAGAGATAGTTGGCAGCCTCGTGTTACCCAGACTCCGAGCAGCTTCCTCCCTCTGACCACCAGCGACCGTTCCCTCCTTTTTTCCCTCTCCCCTCGCTTGGAAACAAAAACGAAAACAGAGGGATTTCTCTTCTGTTCGTGGATTGCAGCGATCAGGGAGACCCGACGCCAGCCTGCACTGAACCCGAGCTCGACAACCTCCCTCGCCTGTCCATCCCCGTCCTGCCATCCATATTTTCGATGCTACAGTGTCAAACAAAAAAACACAGATAAATTTCCCAATTTCTGTTTCCCCATCCTTGTACCAGTTGATCCCTAGGTAAAAAACACTCAAGCTTTATTTAGTTTAATGTATGTATAAATTGTATTATGGAAGCATGATGTTGTATGAATTAATTGAAATACAAGCATGTTTAGTGTAGATTTAATTTGGCAAAAATTGGAAAGATGAGAAGTAGACAAATATGTGTATGTATGAGATAAGGAAAAAAATGGGAAAACAATATTAATATATATATATTAATATATATATATATATATATATACATGTATAGGAGTGTATATATATATATATATATATATATATATATGTATGTATATTTATTTATTTAGGTACATGTACAAATAGGTGTATATAATGAATTGGGTATGCTAGTATTTGTACAAAAAAAATATGTATGCATATGTGATAAGGAAAAATGGAAAACAATATATATATAAAGGAGTGTGTATATATATATATATATATATATATATATATAGATATATTTATTTATTTATTTATTTATTTAGGTGCATATACATGTGGAGGGTATGAAAGGTGAATGTGTGCATGTATATGTATATACAAAGAATGTATATATATGAGAGATAGGAAAACATGAAAACAATAAAAGTATATATATATATATATATATATATATATACACATATAGGACTGTATATATATATATATATATATATATATATATATATTTATGCGTGTATACATGTGGATGTATATAATAAAGGTATATGTTAATACTTGTAGGAGCAAATATATAAATAGTGAAGAAATATATAAACGTGTGTGTCGGCCTAAGGATATACAATAATACGTACACACACAATAGCAACGATAAATTATGATTTTAACGCAATTCGCATGAATAGGGTGCTAAGTCTACAATTTCAGTGTATGTGATTGTAGAAGGGATTAAAGGAGGTACTAGGAGACGTCACCGTTCGAATTCGAGATACCTGATAAATCGAGTAAGGGGTATTACTTAACTTAGTTCTGATATTGCATTCTTGTTTCACTCAGAAATGATTTTATGAAAGAGCATATGATTTGAAATGATTTATCAATGTTTCCATACTTGCGAAACCGTTTACAAAACATGATTTTGTTTTACAAAATGTTCGCTAGAACATCTATGTTTATGAAATAAACTTTAGAATTATTAAAATGCATGAGAGTTTTATGATGGCTTGAAAACCCATATTTACGCTTTGAAATGGAACTTTTGACATTTTCAAAAGTATTTACGAAAAGAGAAAAGATGTTTTGAGACTATAGGCTTCATGTATGGTTATTTCTTGTGGTGTTCTGGCTCCACCACTAGGGTGCCGGTACATAGGCCCCTTTAGCACTTGACTCGACCTGTGTGGAAGATGTCGTGCTACTGGTGGTTTATGATGATATTTCGGTATCTCGTGCCCGCGCAGCACGCAATTATGTTTCCTACACGGAGAGTGCCACTGGTGCCCGTGTCCTAGCTAAGTGCTAGTGAATGTAAATAAGATAGATACTACCCATACTTTACGAAAGGGCTATACAACCCTGATCCAGTCTACAGCCCACTTACCATGGCCATAGGTATGATGACTCTCTACGGAGAATGACACGTATCGCATGACTTAGTTATAGCCTAGTCTCCTCGATTTTAATTATAAAATCGACTATGATGAGAGTTTATGAAATGATTATGAAACATGCATGAGATGTTTATGAAATGATTATGAAATATGCATGATATGTTTACGAAATGATTTATGAAATGTTCACGAAAATGGTTAAGCATGTTAATGGTTTTATTGACACGCATGCGTTATGACGTTTATGCATGAAATGAAAATTTTTGTATTTCATTAAGTTTCACTCCATGAACAATTTCAAATACTTTTATATGTCAGAACTGTTTTAATAGTACTATCTTACTGGGCTTTTCCCCAAAAGCTCACCCCCTCTACCTTCAGATCATTTGCAGTGAATCTATAGACGCTACCTGCCGCGTACATGACGTAAGCTGGTGGGAAGAGCTACCCTAGACTATTTTTGTACACGCGAAAGGTATACATTTACATTCTTGTACCAGACATAATTGTATGCACAGACATATATTGAAAATATCAGTTGGGATGTAATTTTGTAAGGAACGATGTAAACATTACTACTTTGGGATCATGTTTTGAGATAATATTTTGAGATAACTAGTATTAAATTGAAATTGATGTATTGAGTGGTAAAGATGAATTTGGAAAGTATGCTTGGTAGTGGCGGATATCTAGGATTATTGGAAGGCATGCTTAGTAGTTGTAGATATCTAGGATTGCCAAAAATAACTGATTTGCATGTAGGTAGGCTCATATTTAAGCCGTTGTGTTGCCGAAATTTCTATCGATCATATAAGTTAAAATATAGAAATTAATTATAATTACAAGTAAAGTATTAGGAAAAGTGTTTTGACACTGTACAGGAATACAACCTAAGTGAATTAGGGAATAAGTGGGTAAATAAAATTCAAAAAAAAAATTTCCCCCGATTTTCATGGGTCAAGGGTCGTTACACACTGTGTTTGAATAATCTGATCCAAGTAATGTGCTGAGAAGTGGCTTCGACATTTTCGCACACACACACACGAGGAGTCCAATTTGGGTTAGGACTTATGATTGAATGATTCTGAATGTTGGACTTGTAATTGTGAGTCTTTGAGATCATAGTATGTACCTTTTCTTTGAGGATAATATTGGGGATATTATTGTGTTTAGTACTTGTCATTCCTATATTTGTTTTGTTTTACTTGAGGATAAGCAAAAGCTCAAGTTTGGGGGTGTGATAATTCTATTTTTAAAAGAATTATTTGTGATTAATTTCTTAATTAATTAATTTAATCCCCATATTATTTTATTAATTATCCCCTTTATTTAATTAAAATTTGCTAATGTGCAGATAAAATAAATCCAGATGAAACTCAGTCGTTTCAGTCAAAATTGTGTTGAAAATGGGCTAAAAGAGATTGGACCACTTCCAATTTGCTGATCGAGTCATCAGTCGTCTAGACAGGCGTGATACCAGGTGTCCGTATTTTATTCGTTCTGAAATGATAAGATCGACGGACACCGTGCTAACCTTCTGGAAGACACATGCCGGGCCACATCACACAACCAATTGGACAAAAAAACGAATGACATGGAAATATCTACTCTGCTGCAAATCAAAGGAAGACAATTGGTCAAACAATGCCAACTCATCTAGGATGAAAAATTACTATTGTACCCTTAAGTGTGTGTATAAATAGAACATGATGGCAATTGAAAAAAAATCAAGTAGTGTAGAATTTAGGAGTAGTGTAGTTTAGAGGAATCTAGGGTAGAGTAATTTAGGAGTAGTTTTTAGAATTAGTTTAGCAGTAGTTTTTAGAATAGTTTTATTTTAGTTTGAATTTTCATTGCTAAGTTTTATTTTCTTGTTTTCCTTTTTAGAATTTTCGTTAGTTTATTTTCCTTTAAACATCATTGTTCTAGAAAGCTTTAAGCATTTTTACTTTATCAGTTTCAAATTTTCTTTAATAAAGCAATTTCTTTTCGGTTATTAAGTGTTCTACTACTGTTCATATAGCTTCATTTTTTCTTTTTTTTCTTACTCAAATCAGTCTCTCTTTGCAGTGCATCGGGTTGTTGAAGAAAGCTGGTGACAACAACTAATTTCTTCTACTCTTTACTGTCTTTTAAATCTCAGTTCGGTTGCTCGTTTCGTTTTTATTTTGCTAGTCATTAACTGCACTATTCATCACTATGAGTTTTCTATTGTTGTTGCTTGGAGAATTTTTTTTGGGTAGAGTCAGGGTCGTGACTAGTGACAGCGATTAAACATCCCTTTCTTTGCTCTACTGCGTTCCTAACTACTTGGTCATCCACTCCTTTTGTTTTCAACTTCATTCTGTTTATATTTTTTGCTGTAAATTTTTTAGTAACTTGAGGAGCTGGGAACCGTGGTTTGTGTTCTCGATTTTAGTCTTGATGAATCTTGGATTTTCATTTACTGCTTTAGTCCATTAGACACACATTTCCCTTTAACAATGCTGTGATTTTAGTTTATTTTTCTTTTTCTTTTTTGTAGCTTCCGTTGGTTGCCTCCGTTCAGCTTTGTTTTACTACTTTGGTATTGTTCATCTGTGTTTTATTTTTTATTCTCTATCAATCATATTGTTTGCTGTCATTGCTCTAGGTTGTTGGTTGTTGAGCTGTGTGGCTGTCTATTTCCCGTTCCCGCTGTTGGTGGCTGGTGAAGAGGACGATGGATGACTGAAGCTGGAGGGAGTCTTAGTTGTGCATGACATTGGTAGAAGGAAAATGTGTTGTTCAGCAGGGATTGAAGTGTGAGAACACTGCTGCTGCTTAAGAGGTCGCTGCCTGGGTTGTGCTCCAGTGTTGTTGTTCTTCTCGGGTGCTTCTACCACCAGCTATGTTGGAGTCAGACGTAGAGAGCATAAGTAGGACGTAGCTACTGCGTTTCACCCCTGCCTGGCATTGCAGAGTTTCGGATCAAGAAGAGGGAGGACAAACCGGGAGTAGGAGCAGCTAGTGCTGCCAGCGGCATGGGTAGGAAATGGAGCAGAGTGCAGGACCAGTGCAGTAGAGAGCACGGACAGCACCTGGACAACAACGCCTGGAGACAAAATTTGGAGAAGAAACGAGCACGGTACAGCAAAGACGGGACCACTCAGCTGGCTGGAAAAGTTGTTTAAGGCCATGTTTGGCCATGTCATTTTAATCACTTAATCCATTTTTATTGCATTTTTAACATTTTATTTTCAATGTTATTGGGTAGCTTAAAACTGTAAGACCTGATTTTTTTTATCGTAAGAGCAAATGGAATGAATAAAAATTTTCGAGTGCACTTAAAAATGTAAAAGGATTTATATGGAATTCCCGAACACGTGAAGGGTAAAACAGTCAAAAGATCGAAACCCGGTATTAATCGGGACAAGAAAATTTTAATTAAAAATAAGGGATTGAGAAATCTTGATCAATATCGAAGAAATAATTAAATTTCGGGTTAAATTGATCAAGATATGAATTTATTGGAATAAATCAAAATTTTCACATCGAAAAATAATCCAAAAAATAATTGAAAAATATACCGAAAAGGGTAAAATAAGACTGATAAATTCATTTACGGAATAAATGAATAAAATAATATTTTTTAGATATTTTTGCCAAATAATAATATTTAATTGAATATAATAATAATAATAATAATAATAATAAATAATAATAAATAAAATAATTAAAAAAATAAAAATGCAGAATCACGATTCTGCCAAAGAGAGAGCCAATTCGTCCAATGAAACACCGGCCGACGACAGCCCAGGCAAGAGGAAGCCCAGCCGAGCCACCACCGGCACCAACAAGGCGACGAACGGCGAAGAGAAAGGAAAATGGAGAGGACTGAGAGGGAGAAAGGCGTTTCCCGGAGACCGGCGCCGACTCGAGGCTCGCCACTGCCAGCCGAGGGAGGGCCATGCTAAGATCGGTCGATTGGTGGCAGCCTTGGCCGGTAGAACGGTGGCCAGCACCGGAAACGGCGAGGAAAGAGATAGCTACCGACGACGGAAAGGAGAACATGCCGGACCGGCCACTTTTCGACGGCCTTGAATGAAACCAACCCCAGATCCGAGATGCGGACGACCTAGCTGAGCCACTGGCGGTGAAAACCGATGGAGAATCAATCGACGAGCCACTGAACCGGCTAAACCGGACTAAACCGACGGTCTGAACCAGGTTAAACCGGACCGAATCGATTTAGCCAAAAAGAAAAGGAAAAAAGGAAGAAAAATGGAAAAAGAAAAAAGTGGAAAAATTTAGGGAAAATTCCTATGATGCAATCGAGCTACGGGTAAGTTGGTAAGTGGTCGAATTAACCGATTTAAATTTTAGAATATTTAATTTGCTTATTAATCGACTGAAAATTTATCCGGAAGAATATTTAATTATGTAGCTCGACAATTGACGTCAAACGAGAGCTCAAGATAGCCTCGATTTACGTATTATCATGGAATCACGAGTAAGTAACCCTTATTTAAGACAATTTTACATCGTTATGCGTGATTGATATTTATCGCATAAATTACGGATTTAAATTCTGCTGTTAATGAATTAAATTCTGGAAATTAGAATAAATTGTCGTAAATACTAAATTGAGTTATCCAAAGTTTAGAACGAGGCTCAATAAATACTGATGGACCCAGTGAGCCCAATAGGCCTCGATTATGTGAATAGTAAGTGGAAAATGGGCTTAAGGCCGATAAGGCCCATTATGGTACAATCAGGCCCAATATGGGTAAACGGGCCCAAAGATTTAAATTAAGCCGAGAAAATATGAAATACAATTAAATTGTATTGTATTTGACCTAATGAACATTTATCCGCAGTGTCGGAGATTTGATTTGGATTCGGAGCAAATCAGACTGTGTGATGAGTCATCAATGGAAAGGTCAGACTGTACAGAAAATGAGGTAAGGGAATTGTGTTAGTAGCTAGAGGTAGCTACGCGTATTTTAATAGCTTTTTCTGTACACTGAATATGTATGTATACCCTGATTATGTATAAAGGTCCGGAGGGAAGCGGTCCATGAGTTCCTCGACTCAAGTGCGAGTAATTTGCAGCTCATCGAACATAGCCTGTTGTGTGGCATGAAGGTTTACAAATCCTTCTTCCATCTTTCTGTTAAGCTCCATAATCATTCCTACAATCGATTCCAGCCCGTCGGATGATGATGTAGGTACAGTGGGCTGAGCATTTGACGAAGACGAAACCTCAGTAGGTTCAGCTGATGGGGCAGTAGGCTCTGCTGATGGTTCTTCTTCCATGGCTGCCTCAGACTGCTGTTCTCGCTTCTTCCTCCATTCCCCTCGAAAGTCCTTATAGTACCCCATGCGGTGAAGTGTGCCAATGTTTAATACGCTCTTTGGAGAAGGCACTTCCCCAGTTTCACACGAGCAATCGACCCTAACTCGTTGAAGCAAGTACGCAAGCGGTTGTGGAAAGACTATCGTGGAGGCTTGGCCGCGTACAATCTTTAGCCAATCTTCGTATATGAAGTGGACCAGATTGGGTTTTTGATTTTGAGAAGAGTGAAGGTGGTGGAGCCAAAATCGATCTAGTCTCCTAACCGTGGAGTGACAGGTACCAAAGGGTCTAAGATTCCACGAGATGATAAGGTGGAGTAACCTCAGGTGCATCGGTAGGTCACTCGCCTTATCCCCGGGAAGGTCAAATTCTAGAGGAACTTCTTCTTCTTCATCGATCAACCCCTCATCTTTTTTGTTAAACACTCAAGCTAATATGGATGTGTCTATAGGGATTGATTTAGACATAACATACGTTTTAAACCCTAGAATTTTGTAGGTATCATCAAGGTCGTAGATGAGTTCAGCATTAGAAAAGAATGCCCTGATGATGTTTAGAGGTACCAGGGTATTAATTTTAAGAAATGGAAGCCAACCAAATTCTTCCATTTTTGACAGATATGGAAAGTCAATACGATTTAAAAAGGAAAAGTCAATGGTTCACCAATGTTTAATTGGCATTATGGAGAAATACTCTTCATATCTTTTCCTTTTTGCAGGTGTTTGAAAACACCTATTAAAGGTAGTGACAGAAGAGGGAGGAGCTATTTGGGAAGATGACCCTCTATCAACATTTGGTCTAGGTGGTTTTTAGCCCAACTCTCTTAAGATGAGGCATGATTAAAATTCCAGCTAGACACACTTTAAATTTGTTTTGTAGTTCCTAGATAACAGTTCTCTAGAAACCTAGGCAATGGAACAGTTCTAAAATTACCCTAATGGAGATTTTCAGCACAAACAGAGAGATTTTTGAAGAAAACTTAACAATGTAGGTTACTAGAACACAACTTGATGAAGAGATTTTGATAAGAAACTTATCGAGATCGATTTGGGGGTGAGAATCGAGGGTTGAGGTGCGACAGAGTTTAGGGATTTTAAAAATTTGGATGTTTGACATTTGGGGATTTTGAAGCAGTTTTTATAGTCTAGGGCTAAGGAGATCGATCTGTCGAGGTACCAGATCGATCTGCTATTTCTAAAATCCTGAAGAGATCGATCTGGTGTTTCAAAGGATCGATCTTCAGAATATAGAAGCTCAAGGAGATCGATCCGCTGAATGCAGAGAACGATCTTCTATGTTACAGAGGCTTAACGAGATCGATCTGCCAAATGCAGAGATCGATCTGCTATTTTACAAAGGCTTAATGAGATCGATCTGTGAAATACAGAAGCTTAAGGAGATCGATCTTATGAGATAGAAGATCGATCTGCTTAGCTGAACCTTACTGCTTTAGGCCAATTTGGAGCATGAAGATCGATCTATGGTGATAGGAGATCGATCTCTCATACTTTTTACCCAGAAAAATCATTGAAAAATTCGTTGAAAATCACTTTGAAATCAAGGTTTTGAAGGGAATAAATCTCAAGGAACATTCATAAGTCCTAATTCACCTCTAAGAACACAAACCCTATCTCTATCAAGAGGTTTGGTGAAGATATCAGCTATTTGATGTAAAGTATCAATATACTCTAGAATTATATCTCCTTTTTGTACATGGTCTCTAAGAAAATGATGCCTAATCTCAATATGCTTAGTTCTAGAGTGTTAAATAGGATTCTTAGATAGATTAATGGCACTGGTATTATCACATTTGATTGAAACTTGTTTCATGTCAATACCATAGTCTTTCATTTATTGTTTAATCCACAACACTTGAACACTACAACTACCTACTGCTATATATTCAGCCTCTATTGTGGATTGTGCTACACTATTTTGTTTCTTAGAGAACCATGAGATTAATCTATTCCCTAAGAATTGACATGTACCTGAAGTGCTCTTTCTATCTATTTTACAACCCTCAAAATCTGCATCAGAAAAAGCATGAAGAGCAAAGGTGGAGTCCTTGGGGTACCAAAGTCCTAGAGATAGAGTGTCCTTAAGATATCTAAAGATTCTTTTAGTTGCTAATAAGTGTGATTCCCTAGGAGAGGATTGAAATCTAGCACAAAGGCATACACTAAACAGAATATCTGATCTACTTTCAGTAAGATAAAGCAATGAACCAATCATAAACCTATATAGTTTAGTGTCTACACACTGACCACTTTCATCTTTATCAAGCTTGATGTTGGTGCCCATTGGAGTTGTTTGAGGTTTACAATTATCCATTCCAAATCGTTTGAGCAAATCCTTGGTATATTTTGCTTGATTGATGAAGGTTCCATCTTTAGTTTGCTTTACTTGAAGTCCTAAGAAGTAGGTGAGCTCTCCCATCATGCTCATTTCAAATTCACCTTGCATGATCTTAGCAAACTCTTGGCATAAAGATTCATTAGTTTATCCAAAAATAATGTCATCTACATACACTTGAACAACTAGTAAATCTTTATTTTTATTTTTGATAAACAAAGTAGTATCTACTTTTCCTCTTGAAAATCCTTTTTCTATTAAGAATTTTGATAGCCTTTCATACCATGCTCTAGGAGCTTGTTTCAAACCATAAAGTGCCTTAGATAGTTTGAAGACACGTTCAGGAAATTCATGAGTCTCAGAACCGGGAGGTTGCTCAACATAAACTTCTTCATTAAGAAACCATTTAAAAATGCACTCTTCACATCCATTTGATATAATTTGAAGTTTTTATAGCATGCAAAGTCAAGTAGCATTCTTATTGCTTCTAATCTAGGTACCGGTGCATAAGTTTCATCATAGTCTATTCCTTCTTCTTGACTAGCCTAGCTTTGTTTCTTATGATCACACTATTTTCATCCATCTTGTTCTTGAAGATCCATTTAGTTCCAATTATAGAGTGATCACTAGGTCTAGATACTAGTTTCCATACTTTGCTTCTCTCAAATTGATTTAATTCTTCTTGCATGGCTAAAAACCAATTATTGTCATCTAAGGCTTCATTGACATTTTTAGGTTCAATTTGAGATACAAAGGCTATATATTGACACAGATTTCTTATAGATGATCTAGTTCTAACTCCAAGAGTTGGATCTCCTACTATTTCACAATCTTTTACATATCCTAATTCTCTTGGTGCTCTAGACTCTCTTTCTAATATTTCTAGTTCTTCTTCATTCTCTTTATTAATTTCAAGTTTCTCTAATAGATCATTCTCTATGTTTGAGATTTCTTTCAAGTTTTCATCAAATATTTCAATATCCTCATCATTGGTTGAATTTTTAGAAAAATCATTTGACTCATCAAATATTACATGAATTAATTCTTCAACCATCAATGTTCTTTTGTTATATACTCTATATGCCTTTGAATTCAAAGAATAGCCTAAAAAGATTCCCTCATCACTCTTGGCATCAAATTTTCCTAAATTATTTTTTCCATTATTTAAGAAAAAGCATTTACAACCAAAGAGGTGAAAATAGCTAATATTAGGCTTCTTACCCTTGTAAAGCTCATAAGGGGTTTTCTTTAAAATTGGTCTAATCATAGCTCTATTAATGATATAGCAAGATGTATTTACAGCTTCAGCCCAAAAATATTTAGGTAAATTATTTTCACACAACATGGTTCTAGCCATTTCTTCCAATGTTCTTTCTCCTCTTGACTACCCCATTTTGTTGTGGTGTCCTAGGGGCTGAAAAATTATGACTAATTCCTTGATCATTGCAATATTCATCAAATCCAATATTTTCAAACTCCTTGCCATGATCACTTCTAATACTAGTTATAGTGTAACCTTTTTCATTTTGAGCCACTTTTGTATAGGCAATGAATTTTTCTAAAGCTTCATTTTTTACTCTCAAAAAGAACACCCAAGTGAACCTAGTGTAATCATCTACAATTACAAACCCATAATGTTTTTCACCTAGGCTTGTTGTTCTAGTTGGTCCAAATAGATCTAGATGAAATAATTGAAGAGGCCTAGTGGTTGATACATTATGTTTAGGTTTAAATGTTGTTCTTTTATGTTTTCCTTTAACACAAGCTTCACATATTTTGTCATAGTCAAAGGACAACTTAGGTAATCCTATAACAAGATCTTTTCTAGCTAACTTAGATAACACATGCATGCTAGCATGACCTAGTCTTCTATGCCACAACCAAGGTTCTTTTTCCTTGTCTACCATTAGGCATATGTTTTCATTTTTAAGTTCATTTAAATAAACAATGTATATATTACCTTGCCTATGACCTAGGAAAAGAACTTTATTAGATTTAGGATCTATAACATGACATTTCAAGCAATCAAAATTACTTTGTAACCTTTGTCACAAAGTTGACTAATAGTTAGCAAATTATGTTTTAGACCCCTAACAAGTAAAACTTTTTCTAGTGAGAAGTAATCATTACCTATTAAGTCACTTCCTTCAACATGGCCTTTGGAGGTTTCCCCAAATGTGACTTCTCCACCAACTTTTAATTTTAATGAGTTGAAGTGGCTTCTATCATCGGTCATGTGTCTTGAGCATCCACTGTCCAAGTACCAAGCTTCCGTTGTTTTAGCTTTGTGGCAATGCTCAATCACCTATAATCAAAATTCAAACTCATGTCTTAGGTACCTAAATTCTCTTGGGTCCTTTGGAGTTAGTGAATACAATTCTTGATCCCTTTGGGATCCATTTTACTATAGTATTAATATCTTTTGAATTAACTACCTCTTTTGGAACCCAAATTCGTTTTACTATTTTTTCTCTAAATGTGGTCATCTTCATATTGCAATTATATGATGCATGCCTCTTCTTATTACAATGTGAACAAATAGATGAGGGTTTATGCATGTTCTTTCTAGCTATGAAACTTTTGAGATGGGTCTGTCTACGTTTTCCATCATATCCTAATCCATTCTTATCAAAGAAGGCCCTTTGAGTTTCTAGCATGTTATCTAACTTTTGTTGACCCATATAGAATCTAGTAAAAGAATTATGTAAGTTACTATTTTTTTCTTTTAGGTCACAAATTTCAAGATTTGTAATTTCTAGTTTCTTTTCACATTCTATCTTATCCTTTAGTATTAACTCATTTTCTTTCTTCAATTTAGATATTAATTTTTTTATACTTCATACTCATGCATTCATATTACAATGCAAGATCATAAAAAACATTTTGCAATTCATCAAAAGAATATTCATTGAGATTTGAAGTTACCTTTTCCTCTTCAATAACTATGAAGTAAGGATTGGTAATATCCTCATGTGAATCATCATCGGAGCTGTCACTGTCGCTCCAAGTTGCCATCATTGCCTTCTTCTTGTGATACCTATCATTTGATCTTTTAAGAATAGGGCAATTAAATTTAATATGTCCTAGTTTTTTACATTCGTAACATACAATGGTATCTCTCCTACCTAACTCTTCTTGATCTTTCTTATGGTTTCTCCTACCACTAACACTGGCTTTCATTCTCATAAATTTGTTAATCTTTTGGCAAACATTGCCATTTCAAGGTCTTCTTCACTACCACTCTCATTTTTACTCTCCTCTTGAGTAGTAGATTTCAGAGCTACTCCCACTTTCTTGGGTGGTTCTTCATTTCTTCTTAACTTCATTTCATAAGTGAGTAGTGATCCTATTAATTCATCTAGTAACAATGTGTGGGGATCTTTAGACTCCTCAATTGCAGTTACTTTAGCTTCCCATGATTTTGGTAGGCTATTCAAAATTTTCTTAACCATTTCTATATTTGAATAAATATTTCCTAAGGATTTTAACCCATTTATTACATCAGTGAATCTAGTGAACATGTCACTAATTTACTCTCTTTCTTTCATCCTAAACAGCTCATAATCATGTGTGAGCATTCTTACCTTAGTCTCCTTTACTTGAGTTGTCCCTTCATGAGTTATTACCAATTTGTCCCATATTTGTTTGGCATTGTCACAACCAGAGACTCTATTATATTCATTTGGCCCTAAAGTACAAAATAGGGTGTGCATGGCCTTAGCATTTAGCTGAGCACATTTTACATCATTTGAATCCCACTCATCTTCTTCTTTAGGGATGTCTCTTCCCTCTATTCTTTTAGTTGGGATTTGAGGTCCTTTAGTTATAATCCTCCATACATTATAATCATTTGCTTGAATGAAAAGCATCATCCTAGTTTTTCAATAAGCATAATATTCACCATTGAACATAGGAGGCCTAACTGTAGAATGCCCCTCTCCTACTAGATTGGTTGCTACATTATTGTGAGCCATTAGATCGTTTTTAACTCTTAGGAAGTTATTCCTCTATGATCAAAGAGTCCTAGCTCTGATACAAATTGTTGGCTCTACCGAGAGGGGGGTGAATCGGTTTTCTAAGGTTAATGGTAAATTTAAACTAAATTAAGTCTAATTGCAATCTCTTGCCTACGTCCTCTCTTCTTGACCTCCTTGTCAAGAGCTTTCTTTCACTCTTTCAATGAATGTTACACACTCCCTTTTACAGGTTAAGGAATAACCTCTCTACCCTTTTTACACAAAGATATATTCACCCTTTACAAAGTTGACTCGCAGAGGAACTCTCCTCTTCTCTCTTAATTTGAGGATGAATATAAAGTGAAGCTTTCTTTTGAGGGTAGGATAAAAATAGCTTTTACACAAAGGCTTATACAACAATATCAATAAATGAAGATTGAAGACAAATAGAATGTTGGAATGAAATTCTTGAGAATATACAAAATTTACAGCAATAGTGTCTTCCTTTCCAGTGTCTTCAATGCTTGATTTTATATTGGAGGATTGGTAGTTGGAGCATTTAATGCTGTTTTTCCCGTTGAAGGTTTTTACAGAAAGAGCCGTTGGGAACCTCCAGTAGAGTGCCAGATCGATCTCCCATTTTGACCAGATCGATCTCTTAGTTTGATTTCTTGCCATTACAAAACAACTTGAAGCATGGAGATCGATCTCATATTTGTAGAGATTGATCTTACAATTTGAAAATATTAGTGAAGATCGATCTTTCGAACCAGTGATCGATCTTCCAATCTCTCTGTTTTAGGCAAGATCGATCTCCAGATCGATCTAGCAAGTATTCTTGTAGAGAGGAGATCGATCTCTAAACACCCTAGATCGATCTCCTTAACTCTTTGACTTTGAGGAGATCGATCTCTTGCTATACCAGATCGATCTCATAAACTCTCTGTTTGAGCATAGATCGATCTACAGATCGATCTACTGCCTTTACCCTTTGTTTTAGAGGAGATAGATCTCTTCCTAGACCAGATCGATCTCATAGACATTCGGTAATAAACAGATCGATGTTATAACCCTTATAGATCGATCTCTGCTTCCTCAACACCTTGTACAGATCCTTTGAGATTTTAATCCTTTAGCAGATCGATCTCATATTCTCATGAGATCGATCTCTCATACTAGAAAGCCCAGGAGATCGATCTCTCATCTCACTAGATCGATTTCTCATCCTTAAATACTTAGTTTCTGGTACTGATAACCTTTAAACATGTTTTTTAAATCATTTCTATGTTATTGAATTTACTTGTTTTGTCATTTCAAAATATATTAACTCAACAGAATTTATAATCAGTTTAAGTCGTACTGGAGCACTGCTCGTACGCAGATTTTACTGATTTTTATGAAACCGTGCTAGAGCTTCGCTCGCACGAGGTTTTCTGATATCATGAATATGCATGGAGCTGTGCTTGAGTTTCGCTCGCACAGGGATTTATATTACATGTATATAGCCGTGTTGGAGCCTCTTGTAGACTGTGTGTCATAGTGAGATGATATGCTCACACGTGCATACTGAGATAGAGATGATATGGGTGGATAAGACCTATTACAGGTACCCTTGACTGAGCTTGGATTCACGGAGTACGTCGTACCGTGAATGTCACGCGGAGTACACTGTACTGTGGGGATTGTTGGAGTGGAGTGGCATTAGCTACGAAGCAGCAAGCCTTGCCCTCGCAATCCTCGTATTATGCTGTTTTAGTGGGTAGGATGACCCACCTCCCGTTTCAGGTGTGATACCCTGCACACTAGGTACCGTGTTGCCAGGGATCACTAATATATGGCCATAGTCCTCGATGTTACTCATATAATCACATGCTTGTCTCACATGATATAACTATTGGTCGATAGACCAGGGTAGACCCGAGAGAGGGGTCAAGCCCCCGATTTTATGATTTTTATGATTTTTATGATATGTGACCCTGAAAGAAGGGTGGTTTTATAATCGAAGTTTTATAATGAATTTTAATGAATTGTTTTATGAGATGATTGACCTGGAAGGGTTAGTTTATATTGCAATTTTAATGAAATGATTTGAATGCAATAGCATGATGGTGTTTTCCATGCTTTCATTTCAAATTCATGATTTGTCTTACATGATAAGAAAGAATGCATGATTTTGATTAAATTCATGCTAAGTATGATTTACTGATGTCACATAAAATGCCTTTGATGCATAAATTACATGATTTCTATATGCACAAATAGTTTTGATAAACTAAGTCATTGATGTTTGCATGACTTTGTGCTTGATGATTTTAATGAAAAGAAATGGATTTTAAGGGCATGGCATTATGTGCATGTAGATAGTGAAGCTATCTACTTACTTGCATAATTACTTTACTGAGCGTGTAGTTTGCTCACCCCTTTATTTTCCCATCTTTTCAAAGCACTCGCAACAGTTAGTGAGCGGCTGAGGACTTGCATGTATTGGTATCCGCTGCTTCCCATCAAGAGACAGGTATACACATTTGTATGGTTTTGTATCTAAATATGTAATGCACAGTACTGTAAACGATTATGATGTCGGGGATGTAGAGTTATAAATACCATTGTGTATGTATTCAGTTAAAGTCAAAGGATAGTAAACTCTGATATATAAATATGATTATGGAAATGGAATTGGTAATAGTGTGAGATGACTAACACCGAATCATAGCCCAACTGTTTGTAGGATGGTCACGATCAGAGAAAGATAAGAATTAAATAATAAATGAAAAAGCAAAAAATTTACTCTGATTTTTAGGTAATTTAGGTCGTGACAGGTTTAATGGTATCAAAGCTAAGTTGGTCTGATATGAGTCTGTGTTAGTGGTTAAGGAAGTTTACATCCCCATGTACTGTGTATTGTTTAGATACAATTGTGTATATCGAGATGGAAGTGCAGCTAAGAATTTGTTTTTGAATGCAAGAAAAGATGCATTAACTGATAGCCGCTATGATTGAGGGGCGAGTACATAAGGTCGAGGCCGTAGAAGTAGGCCTGAGAGTCATACTGAGTCGCCACATGAGACTCGAGATCAGATTAAAGTGGAGGCTGATATTAAGTATACCCCACAGAGTCTGACAGAGAGATCGGACAATATTGATACACGCTTTGCGAGGTTGGAGCGGAGTATGGAGAATATTTTACGAGCTAATTGCTCAGAGTATGCATGAGATTTGAGGGCGAGTTGGAGTATTGATTGAAATCCGCTCGACCCATCCTAAGAGTTAGACATTCAGAATAGACTTGGAAAATAATTCTAGATGTATTTCGGTGACAGAATATCTCGGCAATTGTTTAAAGAAAATTACAGGTGATATTCTTTACTCTGACCAAGAGGAATTGGTTGATTAATGAGTATGAAACTCATTTTATATTCCTGGGCAGATATGACTCGGACACGATGAACAGTGAGAGTTGAGATGTTTGAAAGGTCATGGAAGGGCTCAGATTGTCGATTAGAGTCTGATTGGCCATTAGATATCACTACCTATGTCGAGGTAGTGCACAAATTATAGTTGTGTGAATAAGATTATGAGTTGCACGCCTCTGAGATTGGGAAAGGTAGTAAGAGCCAAAATAGAGACAAAAGAGAATAGAAAATTACAGAGATGTCAAAACAGGAAAAAGGTAGTTTGGTGAAATATTAGATTTGATGAGTCAAGGGGTAAGATGATTTGGTAAAGCCCCAATGTATCCAATTTCAATACTTACGAGGGGTACTATGATTGGAGGACCCCGACCTGCTACGAAGCAGTGTAGCAATGTAAGCAGTGTAGAATGTGTGGTAGTTACCATGGAAGTAAGATGTTGGACGAGGACGAGTGTATGCCTTAGACCAGGACACTGTTGATATTTTCATCTGATGTGGTGGAAGATACCACACTGGTTAAGAATAATGAAGTAATTATTTTAATTGATCTTGGTTCCACGTATTTATTCATACCGCCTTCTGTTGCTTATAAGCTAGTGAAAGATATGAAGCTTATACCCTTAGGCAAGATGATGATAGTTAGCTGATTTTCACTAACTGAATATGGGTATAGAGATTGTAAGTTGAAAATAGGGGTGAAAACATCATTGAAAAGTATACTGTAAGTTTGGCACGTAATGAAAGAGTTTGTTATAAGTGATATATGAAAGGAGATAATCTTTAAGATGTGATAGATCCTGAATACGAGATATATTGGAATAAGAGATGTATGCAAGGTAAAGATATCTTTGATATGTAAAGTAATTTGGATTAAGCGATATGTAGTGACTATGGATTGAGACCAAGTATAAGGGGTGGATATATTCATACCTAGTCTATGTGGTCAAGTCTGAGGGTTAATAAAGGTATTTCAACCAGCCTGAAGACTTGACACGTCTAAAAGTGCACACGTAACCTATAACTTGAAATCGACAGTCGTAAATATATACATTTAAAATTTGGGTACCTTTACTAGTACGATAAAGAGATATAGAATTCGATTAAGCATGAAGGTTTAAAAATTAAAATTTTATAAAAGCCGTTAATATAAGAATAAAGGAAATGACACGGGTTTGTATCTTGAACAGAAGTGATTTCGAAATAACATTATACGTTTATGTTTACATAGGTCAATGATATAAGTGATTGAAATATTGAGTGGAACTCAACTACGATGTGGTATTTAAACCTTACCTGGACCGATTGGTTGTCATATTTAGCGATGATATTTCGATGTATTCGAAGTCCAGGGAAGAGCATGAGTATCAACAGGAAAATGTCTTATAGACGAGGTGTTGTGAGTTTCTTGAAATTGGCTGCTCAGTTGACACATCTCATTGGGAAAAAGATTGCATACGTGTGGTATGATAAGTATGTAAGTAGCTTCAGTGAGTTTTGGTATATTAAAGAAATAAACTGACCACCATAATTATTCTCATCATGACTAACAGCTCAAGAGGTTTCAGTGTGTATGGATACCTCGAAATAAAGATTGAGCTGTGTATTGATGTAAAATGGGAAGATAGTCGTTTATGGATCCAGATAGTTCAAGGACCATAAGAGAAACTATCCGACCCATGATTTAGAGTTGGCAGCCGTAGCGTTTACACTGAAAGTATGATGCCACCACTTAAATGGTAAGAAATTTCAGATATGCACTGATTATAAAAAGCTCCGAGTATCTATTTTCACAGAAAGAGTTGGATATAACCAAGAGGGTTAGAGCTTCTAAGAGATTATGATTATGAAAATTGTACCACCCAGGAAAGGCTAATGTAATGGCTGATGCCTTGAGCAGAAAGAGCCTCGGGATGGTATCACATATGATGGTCAGGGAGCGTGAGCTGCTAGAGCAGTTGTGAGCCTCAGTAGTGATGTGATCCCTTCTGATATGACGGTGATTTTGTGATAGCTAGCCTAAGTTTAGAACCGAATTTGAGTGATCGAATTTTCCAGGCTTAGCGTGATGATCGGCATGATGTCGATAGTATGGGTCAGATTCAGAAGGGTATAGTGACAGAGTTCACAGTGAGTGATGATGACTTGCAGAGGTTCAGAGACAGTATAAGTGCTCCCTAGGACCACAGTTGATGAGATAGTGTTATTGACAGAAGCTCACTCTCTAGGATATACAGTACATCTGAGAAATAATAAATATATCAAAATCTCTGAAAAAAGGGTATTGGTGGTCAGATATGAAAAGAGACATTATAGAGATTGTGGATAAGTGTCTCGTATGTCAGCAGAGTAAGGTAGAGTACTAGAAGTCTGCAGAGTTATTGCAGCCTCTACCTATATTGACTCGAAAATGGGAACAAATTACCAAGAATATCGTGATGGGTTACAGAGGACCCGGATAAATTACGAGGCTATCTAGGTGATAGTCGATAGATTGATTAAGTCTACCCACCTTCTAGTTATGAAATCCCCAGATACTCTGAGTGTGTAGGTGGATTTATGTGTATGAAAATGGTGGAACATTGAGTAGCGTTCCAGTGAGCATGATATCAGATAGGGATTCCCGCTTCACTTCCCACTTCTAGGAATATTATTTTTGGAAGCTATGGGAACTTGATTGAGTGTTAGCACAGCTTCCGTCCTCAGACAGATGGTCAGTCAGTGATGACTGTACAGGTTATGGAGGATGTGATGAGAGCGTGTGCCTTTGATTTGATAAGCTCCTGGGATAATCATTTGTTACTAATCAAATTCGCCAATAATGACAGTTGTCACTCGAGTATCGGGATGAAATTATATGAGGCATTATATGGCCGTAGGGAGTTGTTCCCCGACTTGGATAAGAAGAAGTGGGTGATAGATAGAAAATTTTTTCCAAATTGGTAAGACAAATCTCTGAGGATGTTCAGTTAGATTTATGAGAGATTAAGAACACCTCAGAGCAGATAGAAAAGGTATGCTGACAAGAGACAGAAAACCATTGGAATTCACCGAGGGTGAATTAGTATTGTTGGAAATTACTTGTCCTAAGAGCATAACGAAATTCGAAAAGAGAGATTAGGCAAAGTGGAAGGTACGACCTGAAGGTTGACATTACCACTTGAATTAGCAGGCATCCACAATGTGTCCTATCTTTTGATTCTTCGGAAACAATATCCGGACCCAACATTTGTGATCGGATATGAGCTTCAACAGTTTAGCTCAATGAAAGTATAACATATGATTGGAAAATCGATTCGGGTACTAAACAGGAAGGAGAAAGTGTTAAGGTTTAAAATGATCTCCCTAGTTAAGTATGATGGTAGTATTACACTCCGAAGAAAGTCACTTGAGGATGACAGTATAAGATGCGATAGACGTACCGGAGTAGTGTATGGACCCATTTGACTTTGTTCTAATTTGGAGGATCAAATTTCTTAAGTGGGGGAGATTGTAAGACCCGATTTTTTTTATCATAAGAGCAAATGGAATGAATAGAAATTTTCGAGTGCATTTAAAAATGCAAAAGGATTTAAATGAAATTTTCGAACACGTGAAGGGTAAAACGGTCAAAAGATCAAAACTCGGTATTAATCGGGACAAGAAAAATTTAATTAAAAATATGGGATTGAGAAATCTTGATCAATAATGAAGAAATAATTAAATTTCGGGTTAAATTGATCAAGATATGAATTTATTGGAATAAACCAAAATTTTCACATCGAAAAATAATCCCAAAAATCGAAAAATATATCGAAAAGGGTAAAATCGGACTGATAAATTCATTTATGGAATAAATGAATAAAATAATATTTTTTAGATACTTTTGCTAAATAATAATATTTAATTGAATATAATAATAATAAAAATAAATAATAAATAAAATAATTAAAAAATGAAAACGCAGAATCACGAAATCGCGATTCTGCCAAAGAGGGAGCCGATTCGTCCGATGAAGCATCGGTAGGTGGCAGCCCAGGTAAGAGGAAGCCCAGCCGAGCCACCACCGGCACCAACAAGGCGACGAACGGCGGCGAACGATGAAGAGAAAGGAAAACGGAGAGGACCGAGAGGACCGAGAGGGAGAAAGGCGTTTCCTGGGGACCGACGTCGATTTGAGGCTGGCCACTGCCAGCCGAGGGAGCGCCATGCTAAGACCGGTCGATTGGTGGTAGCCTTGGCCAGTAGAACGACGGCCAGCACCGAAAATGGTGAGGAAAGAGATAGCTACCAACGGCGGAAAGGAGAACAGGCCGGACCGACCACTTTCTGGTGGCCTTGAATGAAACCAACCCCAGATCTAAGATGCGGACGACCCAGTGGAGCCATTGGCGGCGAAAATCGATGGAGAACTGGTCGGTGAGCCACTGAATCGGTCGAATCAGACTAAACCGGAGGTCTGAACCGGGTTGAACCGAACCGAACCGGTTCAGCCAAAAAGAAATGGAAAAAAGGAAGAAAAAGGGAAAAAAAGAGGAAAAATTTGGGGAAATTCCTGTGATGCAATTGAGCTGCGGGTAAGTCGGTAAGCGGTCGAATTGACTGATTTAAATTTTGGAATATTTAATTTACTTATTAATCGACAAAAAATTTACCCGAAAGAATATTTAATTGTGTAGCTCGACAATTGACGTCAAACGAGAGCTTAAGATAGCCTCGATTTACGTATTATCATGGAATCACGGGTAAGTAACCCTTATTTACGATAATTATGCATCGTTATGCGTGATTGATATTTATTGCATAAATTACGAATTTAAATTCGGCTGTTAATGAATTAAATTCTGGAAATTGAAATAAATAGTTGTAAATACTAAATTGAGTTATCCGAGAGTTTAGAACAAGGCTCAATAAATACTGATGGGCCCAGTGAGCCCAATAAGCCTCGATTATGTGAATAGTAAGTGGAAAACGGGCTTAAGGTCGATTAAGGCCCATTATGGTACAATCGAGCCCAATATGGGAAAACGGGCCCATGATTTAAATTAAGCCCAGAAAATATGAAATTAAATTAAATTGTATTGTATTTGACCTGATGAACATTTATCCGTAGTGCCGGAGATTTGATTTGGATTCGAAGCAAATCGGACTGCATGATGAGTCATCAGTGGAAAGGTCAGACTGTACAGAAAATGAGGTAAGGGGATTGTGTGAGTAGCTAGAGGTACCTACGCGTATTTTAATAGCTTTTCTATACACTGAATATGTATGTATACCCTGATTATGTATAAAGGTCCTAAAAATGGTTTAAAGATTTTAAGGACTCGAAATAGGTAAAAGTCTATTTTACCCCTACTGAGGGAAGTTCACCTAAGAATGGTGAAAGCATGACATGCATGAAATGCATGATTTAAGGAATTTTTTGAATTAAAGATTTGATTGGTTTTAATCAAAGCAAATTGGTAGATTGGCCAAAAATTGTATAAATTTCAGAAGATAACACTACGTAGGTGTTATTCATATTTAAATAAAATTTATTTGGAAAATGGGTCAACTATCAAGTTTATATGGAAACAGATAGTGCTGGGATATAGTTCGCACTATATCTACGTTTGTGAATGTGCATAAATGTGCTTGAGCGGTTGCTCGCACCGATTTTTGTGGCATCGTATGCATAAAATGTACTAGAACGGTTGCTCACACTGATTTTATGATTTGATATGCATGAGAGCTGCTAGAGCCTAGCTCGCACTCTGTTTTGACATGTTTTGACATGTTTTGACTATTCTGATTTGTTTTGACTAGATATGCATAAAAAGGGGTTGGAGCGATTGCTCGCACTAGTTTTAATGATTTGACATGCATGAGAGATGCTGGAGCTTAGCTCGTCATCTTGTTTTGATATGATATTGCATAAAAGCCGTGCTGTAGTGTAACTCGCACGAGATTTGATTTACTTGAGCATTCATTTGTGTTGGAGCTTGCTCGCATGAAGTTTTATATGGTTTTATAACTCATTTTAAAGCCGTACTAGAGTTTTTCTCGTACGAGGTTTTCACTGAGTTTTTATGTATATCCGTACTAGAGCATTGCTCGTACGTGGATTTTACTTAAATTTATAATCAGTTTAAGTCGTATTGGAGCGCTGCTCGTACGCAGATTTTACTGATTTTTATGAAACCGTGCTAGAGCTTCGCTCGCACGAGGTTTTCTGATATCATGAATATGCATGGAGTCGTGCTTGAGTTTCGCTCGCACAGGGATTTGTATTACATGCATATAGCCGTGTTGGAGCCTCCTGTAGACTGTGTGTCACAGTGAGATGATATGCTCACACGTGCATACTGAGACAGAGATGATATGGGTGGATAAGACCTATTACAGGCACCCCTGACTGAGCTTGGGTTCACGGAGTACGTTGTACCGTGTATGTCACGCGGAGTACGCTGTACCGTGGGGATTGTTGGAGTGGAGTGGCATTAGCCACGAGGCAGCAAGCCTTGCCCTTGCAATCCTGGTATTATGCTGTTTTGGCGGGTAGGACGACCCACCTCCCGTTTCAAGTGTGATACCCCACACACTAGGTACCGTGTTGCCAGGGATCACTAGGATATGGCCGTAGTCCTCGATGTTACTGATATAATCACATGCTTGTCTCACATGATATAACTATTGGTCGATTTTATGATTTTTATGATTTTTATGATATGTGACCCTGAAAGAAGGGTGGTTTTATAACCGAAGTTTTATAATGAATTTTGATGAATTGTTTTATGCGATGATTGACCCGGAAGGGTTAGTTTATACTACAATTTTAATGAAATGATTTGAATGCAATAACATGATGGTGTTTTCCATGCTTTCATTTCAAATTCATGATTTGTCTTACATGACATGAAAGAATGCATGATTTTGATTAAATTCATGCTAAGTATGATTTACTAATGCCACATAAAATGCCTTTGATGCATGAATTACATGATTTCTATATGCACAAATAGTTTTGATAAACTAAGTCATTGATGTTTGCATGACTTCGTGCTTGATGATTTTAATGAAAATAAATGGATTTTAAGGGCATGGCATTATGAGCATGTAGATAGTGGAGCTATCTACTTACTTGCATAATTGCCTTACTGAGCATGTGATTTGCTCACCCCCCTTATTTTCCCATCTTTTCAGAGCACTCGCAACAGTTAGTGAGCGGTTGAGGACTTGCATGTATTGGTATCCGTTGCTTCCCATCGAGAGACAGGTATACACATTTGTATGGTTTTGTATCTAAATATGTAATGCATAGTACTGTAAACGATTATGATGTCGGGGATGTAGAGTTATAAATAGCATTGTGTATGTATTCAGTTAAAGTCAAAGGATAGTAAACTCTGATATATAAATGTGATTATGGAAATGGAATTGGTAATAGTGTGAGGTGACTAACACCGAATCATAGCCCAACTATTTGTAGGATGGTCACGATGAGAGAAAGGTAAGAATTAAATAATAAATGAAAAAGCGAAAAATTTACTCTAATTTTTAGGTAATTTGGGTCATGACAAAAACTTAGAGTTTTAAAGTCATTTGCATATTAGTTATATTTTCTTTTCTTAGTTCAAAACTTAGATTCAAGTATATTAATAGTTAATTTTCATTTTAGTGTTGGGTGTTGCATTTAAAATTAAATTAGAGATAGAATCATTTTATGTATTTTTAAGTTTTCATTTTACATTGAAAAATCCAAAAAATATTTCTTATGCATTAGTTAGATTTTATTGTTAAGTTAGTAATTAGATATAATTAGGATTAATTTAGAATTAATATTTTAGATATTTAGACTTGTAGTTATTTTCTTAATTTTTCTAGGATTTTATTTCATTAAATTTTAAGTTAGTTTAATTTGCATTTTTTTAAGTAGTTTAATTACATGCACATTTTATTTTATGTTTGTTTAATTTTAGTTTAATTAATTTTGTTTCTTATTTTCATATTTTCATTTTTAATTGCATTAATTAATTTTAATTGTTTTAATTATCTTTTGTAGGTATTTGATTTTAGTTGCTTGGAGCTCTGTAAGTAATTTTTAGCTCGGTTTTATTTTCTTTAGTTTATAGCTTTTATTATTTTCAGTACTTTTAATTTCAGACTTAGTAGATCACTCCCTAAAAATTCATAATTTGCTAGGATATACTTAAGGTAAGATTAACCGGTACTTAATTAGGCAATTCAACTTCTCTGTGGGAAGATAATTCGGGACTTAAATCCCATTATTACTTGTACGACCCGTGCACTTGCTGATAGAACGTCTAGGTCACTTATAGTTGGCATTGTTTGTACCACAGATAATATAAGAATTTAAGCTCAAGAACAGAGTACTCCCGTATCTGACGATGAACAATTGATGCTTGATTAAAAGCGTAGTACTAGAAAAGAAATCTGTAAAATAAACAAAGAAAAAAACAATGGAAAAGAAAAAGAAAAAGAACTATATACAAAGTGAAAAGAAAAACACAACCACTTCAAATGCAGCTGAAGAAAACAACACTCAGCACCAGGTCGAAGAGTAGGAGGGTCAGCCAAAGTGGTGACAGGATGCTGACAGTCAAATCCTCCTGAGCCCTATCTACTTCCCTCATTCTTTCAGATTTCTTGTGCTCAAGCCTTATATCCTCTTTAACCTCTATCTTAAAACACTCTTAAGAGTCATCAGGGAGCTTCAAAGGTTTGAAAACATGAAATGTCACCTCCCGATTTAGGACTCTCATTGTTAACTCCCCCTTTTTTATACATTAATTAAAGTTCTACCAGTTGCTAGGAAAGGTCTGCCTAGTATAATGGGGACTTCCCTGTCTTCCTACATATCCAAAACAATAAAATCTATAGGGAAAATAAATTTGTCCACCTTTACTATAACATCCTCAATGACTCCCTCCGGATATTTAATGGATCGATCAGCTAGCTGAAGGGTCACTGTGGTGGGCTTGGCATTCCCTACTCCTAACTTCTGATAAATAGACGAAGGCATCAGATTGATATTGGCTCCTAAATCACACAGGGCTCTACCAAAGAACTGATTTCCAATAGTGCAGGGTATGTTAAAACTCCCGGGATCTTTGAGCTTGGGGGTAATTTCCTCTGGATAATTACACTACATTCCTCAGTTAAGGCCACCGTCTCATAATCTTCCAATCTTCTTTTCATAGAGAGGATATCCTTTAGGAACTTCACATAACTTGGCATTTGCTCTAAAGCATCTGCGAAAGGAATGTTGATGTGAAGTTTCTTAAAAACCTCAAAAAATTTGGCGAATTGTTGCTTAAGCTTTTGGTTTTAAAACCTCTGAGGAAAAGGTACTATAAGACCCGATTTTATTTAAAACACGAAATGAAAAATGCAAAAGGATTGAAATGGTATTCTCGAACACGTGAAGGGTAAAACGGTCAAAAGATCAAAATTCGATATTTATCGTGACAAGAAAATTTAATTAAAAATATGGGATTGAGAAATCTTGATCAATAACGAAGAAATAATTAAATTTTGGATTAAATTGATCAAAATATGAATTTATTGAAATTAATTGAAAATTTTACATCGGAAAATTATCTCGAAAATAATCAAAAAATATACCGAAAAAATGAAATAATACCTAGAAATTCATTTATTGATTAAATGAATTAGAATATAAATTTGTTTAGATATTTTGGCAAAAATAATAATATTTAATTGATTAAAATAATATTAAAAATAAATTATAAAAAAATAGAAACGAAACTGAAATTTGCAATTTGCAATTTACGAAAAAAGGAAACGAAAAAGGAAAATGGCGAAAACGAGGCAGATGGAAATCGACCCTAGATCCGAGCTCTGGATGATCTTGCAGAGCTACTGGCGGTGAAAATCGATGGAGAACCGGTCGGCGAAGCCCTGAACCGACCAAACCAGACTCAATCGACTGGACCGAACCGGTCTGAACCGGATTGAATCGGACCGAACCGGTTCAGCCAAAAAGAAAAGAAGAGAAAGAGAAAAAAAGGAAAGAAAAAGAGGAAAATTTGGGAAAAATCTCAGTGATGCAATCGAGCTACGGGTAAGTCGGTAAGTGGTCAAAATTGACCTTTAATTTGCTTATTAATCGACTGAAAGTTTACCAAAAAAATATTTAATTATGTAGCTCGACAATTGGCCTCAATCGAGAGCTCGAGACAGTCTCGATTTGTGTACTATCATGGAATCACGGGTAAGTAACTCTTATTTACGACAATTTTGCATTGTTATGTGTGTTAGAATTTACCGCATAAATTACGGATTTAAATTTTACATTAAATGAATTATATTCTGAAAATTAGGATAAATTGTCGAAAATAATTCATAAGCTATTCGAGAATTTAGAACGAGATCCAATATACACTGATGGGCCCAATGAGCCCAATAGGCCCCGATAATGTGAATAGTAAGTGAAAAACAGGCTTAAGACCGATTAAGACCCATTAAGGTACAATCGGGCCCAATATGGGTAAACGGGCCCAATGATTTAAATTAAGCCCAGAAAACATGAAATACAATATATTGTATTGTATTTGACTTGATAAATATTTATCCGCAGTTTCGAAGATTGGATTCGGAGCAAATCGGACTGCGTGGCAAGTCATCAGTGGAAATGTCAAACTGTACAGAAAATAAGGTAAGGGAATTGTGTGAGTAGCTAGAGGTAGCTACGTGTATTTTAATAGCTTTTGTATACACTAAATATGTATGTATACACAGAATATGTATAAAAGTTCAAGAAATAAATTAAAGATTTGAAGGGCTCGAAATAGGTAAAGACTATTTTACCCCTATTGAGGAAAGTTTACCTAAGGATGGTGAAAGCATGACATGCATGAAATGCATGATTTAAGTAATTTCTTATTTAAGGAAATTTTCTTGGTTTTTAAGCAAAGAAAATCAGTAGATTGGCTAGTAATTGCATAAATTTCACAATATAACACTACGTAAGTGTTATTAAGATTTAAATGAAAATTATTTTTAAAATGGGCCAACTATCAAGTTTATATGAAAACAGATAGTGCTGACGCATAGGTCGCACTATATCTACATTTGTGAGTGTGCATAAAATGTGCTAGAGCAGTTACTCGCACCGACTTGTGTGACACCATATGCATGAAATGTGCTAGAGCGGTTGCTCGTAATGATTTTTATTCTTGTGAAATGCATGAGAGGTGCTGGAGCCTAGCTCGCATCCTGTTTTGAATGGTTTTGACTTGATATGCATAAAAATGTGCTGGACCGATTGCTCGCACTAGTTTTAATGATTTGACATGCATGAGAGGTGCTGGAGCCTAACTCGCATCCAGTTTTGATTTGATGATCGCATAAAAGCCGTGTTGGAGTGTATCTCGCGTGAGATTTGAATTATTTATGCATAAATCCGTGATGGAGTGTAACTCGCACGATATTTGATTTATTAATGGATAACACGGTGCTGGAGCTTGCTCGTACGAAGTTTTATATGGATTTATAACTCATTTTATAGTCGTACTGGAGTGTTACTCGTACGCAGATTTTACTGATTTTTATGAAACCGTGCTAGAGCTTCGCTCGCACGAGATTTTTAGATATCATGAATATGCGTGGAGCCGTGCTAGAGCTTCGCTCGCACGGGGATTTATATGACATGCATATAGCCGTGTTGGAGCCTCCTGTAGACTGTGTGTCACAGTGAGATGATATTCTCACACGTGCATACTGATACAGAGATGGTATAGGTGGATAAGACCTATTGCAGGCACCCCTGACTGAGTTTGGGTTCACGGAGTACGTTGTACCGTGTATGTCACGTGGAGTACGATGTACCATGGGGATTGTTGGAGTGAAGTGGCATTAGCCACGAGGCAGCAAGCCTTGCCCTTGCAATCCTGATGTTATGCTGTTCTAGCGGGTAGGACCGACCCACCTCCCGTTTTAGGTGTGATACCCCGCACACTGGGTACCGTGTTGCCAGGGATCACTAGGTTATGGCCATAGTCCTTGTTGTTACTGATATAGTCACCTACATGTCTCACATGATATAACTTTTGGTCTCGATAAACCAGGGTAGACCCGAGGGAGGGGTCAGGCCCCGATTTTGTGATTTTTACTTAGATGTTCTTTTTAACAGAATTTTATAACGAATTGCTTTATGAGTTTGAAATTGAATTATGAGATGCTTAACCCTTTCGGGTTAGTTTATACTGCAGTTTTAATGAAATGATTTAAATGCAGTAGCATGATGAGTTTTTCATGCTTTAATTATAAATTCATGAAAAGATTTATCTCTCATGATTTGATTTACATGGGATGAACTAATTTATGATCCTGATTTAATTCATGCTAATTATGATTTAATGATGTCACATAAAATGCCTTTGATGTATGAATTACATTATTTCTATATGCATAAATAGTTTTGATAAATTATGTCATCGATGTATGCATGGTTTTGTGCTTGAGATTTTAATGAAAGGAAATGGATTTTAAGGGCATGGCATTATGAGCATGTGGATAGTGGAGCTATCTACTTACTTACATAATTGCCTTACAGAGCGTGTGGTTTGCTCACCCCTTTTATTTTCCCATCTTTTCAAAGCACTCGCAGTAGTTAGTGAGCAGCTGAGGACTTGCAATCTTGGTATCCGCTGCTTCCCATCGAGAGACAGGTATACACATTTGTATAGATTTGTATCTGAACATGTAAATGCACAGTACTGTAAATGGACATGATGTCGGGGATGTAAGGTTATGTAAATACCATTGTTTATGTATTTAGTTAGAGTCAAAGAATAGTAAATCTTGATATATGAATGTGATTATGGAAATAGAATGGTAAATAGGTGAGAGATGACTAACACTGAATCATAGCCCAACTATTTGTAGGATGGTCACGACGAGAGAAATGTAAGAATTAAATAATAAATGAGAAAATGAAAAATTTACTCTGATTTTTAGGTAATTTGGGTCGTAACAAATTTTGGTATCAGAGCTAAGTTGGCCTGATATGAGTCGGTGTTAGTGGTTAAGGAAGTTTACATCCCCATGTACTGTGCATTGTTTAGATACAATTGTGTATATTGAGATGGAAGTGCAGTGAAGAATTTGGTTTTAAATGCAAGAATAGACTCATTAACTGATAACCGCTAGACAGAGAGGCGAGTACATGAGCTCGAGGCCGTTGAGGTAGGCCTAAGAGTTATACTGAGTCGCCACATGAGACTCAAGATGAGATTGAAGTGGAGGTTAATGTTGAGCATGCCTCATAGAGTCTGACAAAGAGACCGAACAGTATTGAGACACGTTTTGCGAGGTTAAAGCGGAGTGTGGAGAATATTTTGTGAGCTAATTGCTTAGAGTATGCATGAGATTTGAGGGCGAGTCAGAGCATTGATGGAAGTCCGCTCGACCCATTTTAAGAGTTAGATATCCAGAATGGATATGAAAAAATAATTCTAGATGTATTCCGGTGACAGAATATCCCAGACATTGTTTAAAGGAAATTACAGATAAAATTATTGTAAGACCCGATTTTTTCAAACACGAAATGAGAAAAAAATGCAAAAGGATTGAAATGGTATTCCCAAACATGTGCAAGGGTAAAATAGTCAAAAGATCGAAACTCGGTATTTATCGTGACAAGAAAATTTAATTAAAAAAATGGGATTGAGAAATCTTGATCAATAATGAAGAAATAATTAAATTTCGGGTTAAATTGATCAAGATATGAATTTATAGGAATTAATCAGAATTTTTACATAGGAAAATTATCTCGAAAATAATCAAAAAATATACCGAAAAGGTAATATCGAACTCCTAAATTCATTTACGGATTAAATGAATTTAATATGAAATTTTGGGATATTTTTAGGATTTTATTATTATTTTAATGAATAAAATAATAATAAAAATCTATTATAAAAAAAAAGATGAAACTGAAATTTTCGATTTTCGAAAAAAGGAAACAAAAACGAAATAAACGAAACGGACACAGGCGTGAACCGAGGAGGAATCGTTGGACGAGCCACCATCGGCAAGGCTTAGGGGCCGGCGAGGGCCGACGAAGGCAGCCCAACACCGGGCGACATCACAGCTGTGCCGACGCGCCGTGGAGACCGTCGGAGAACGACGAATCGAGGTGAGAGTCTCGCTGGAGAGAAGCCTCGGTTGGCGGCCATCGGTGCCGTTTTAACTCCAGCAGGGGCCCGATTATGGAAGCCTAGGCGATAGCGGGCCGAACAACACCGGAAACGGCCTGAGAACCGGCCGGACGGAGTCGGAAAGGTGAAATGATGCCTGAACCGGCCGAATAGGACTAAACTGCTGGATCGAGCCGGACTGAACTGTTGGACTGAATCGGTCTGAACCGAACCGAACTGGTTCAACCAAAAAGAAAAGGAAAAAGAAGAAAAAAGGGAAAAAGAAAAAGAGGAAAAATTAGGAAAAATTCTAGTGATGCAATCGAGCTACGGGTAAGTCGGTAAGCGATCGAATTGATCGATTTAAATTTCGAAATAATTAATTTGATTATTATCCGACTGAAAGTTTACCCAAAAAAATATTAAATTTTGTAGCTTGACAATTGGCGTCAAACGAGAGTTCGAGACAGCCTCGTTTTGCATATTATCATGGAATCTTGGGTAGATAACCCTTATTTATGACAAATTTTGCATCGTTATGCATGTTAGAAATTACCGCTTCAATTACGGATTTAATTTCCGCATTAAATGAATTAAATTATGGAAAATTGGATAAATTATCGTAAATAATTAATTGAGATATTCGAGAGTTTAGAATAAGACTCAATAAATACTGATGGGCCCTGTGAGCCCAATAGGCCTCGATAATGTGAATAGTGAGTGGAAAACGGGCTTAAGGTCGATTGAGGCCCATTATGGTACAATCGGGCTCAATGATTTAAATTAAGCGTAGAAAATATAAAATACACTTAAATATATTGTATTTGACCTGATGAATTTTTATCCGCAGTTTTGGAGATTGGATTGGGAGCAAATCAGACTGTATGACGAGTCAGTGGAAAGGTCAAACTATACAGAAAAATGAGGTAAAGGAATTGTGTGAGTAGCTAGAGGTAGCTACGCATACTTTAAATAGCTTTTGCATACACTGATTATGCATGTATACATTGATATTGTACAAAGGTCCTAAAAATGGTTTAAAGATTTTAAGGACTCGGAATAGGTAAAGACTATTTTACCATTTTGAGGGAAGTTCACCTAAGGATAGTGAAAGCATGACATGCATGAAATGCATGATTTAAGGAATTTTCCGAATTAAGGTATTTTATTAGTTTTAATCAAAGCAAAACGATAGATTGGTCAGTAATTACATAAATTTCACAAGATGACACTACGTAAGTGTTATTAAGATTTAAATGAAATTTTTTTGGAAAATAGGCCAACTATCAAGTTTATATGAAAACAGATAGTGCTGGCGCATAGCTCGCACTACATCTGAGTTTGTGAGTGTGCATAAAATGTGCTTGAGCGGTTGCTCGCACTGACTTGTGTGACATCATGTGCATGAAATGTGCTAGAGCGTTTGCTCGCACTGATTTTATTATTGAGAAATGCATGAGAGGTGTTGGAGCCTAGCTCGCACCCTGTTTTGACGGTTTTGTCTATTTTGACTGAATATGCATAAAAAGGTACTGGAGCGATTGCTCGCACTAGTTTTTATGATTTGAAATGCATGAGAGGTGCTGGAGCTTAGCTCGCATCTAGTTTTGATATGATATTGCATGAAAGCAATACTAGAGTGTAACTCGCACGAGATTTGATGTATTTATGCATAAAGCCGTACTGGAGCATTGCTCGTACGAAGTTTTAATTTACTTGAGCATTCATTCGTGCTGGAGCATTGCTCGCACGTGATTTTATATGGATTTATAACTCATTTTAAAGTCATACTGGAGTATTTCTCATACGCAGATTTTACTGATTTTTATGACACCGTGCTAGAGCTTCGCTCGCGCGAGATTTTCTGATATCATGAATATGCATGGAGCTGTGCTAGAGCTTCGCTCACACAGGCAATTATATGACATGCATATAGCAGTGTTAGAGCCTCCTGTAGATTGTGTGTCGCAGTGAGATGATATGCTCACACGTGCATATCGAGACAGAGATGATATAGGTGGATAAGACCTATTATAGGCACCCCTGACTGAGCTCAGGTTCACGAAGTACGTTGTACCATGTATGTCATGCAGAGTACACTGTAACGTAAGGATTGTTAGAGTGGAGTGGCATTAGCCACGAGGCAACAAGCTTTACCCTCGCAATCCTGATGTTATGTTGTTCTGGCGGGTAGGACCTACCCACCTCCCGTTTCAGGTGTGATACCCCGCACACTAGGTATCGTGTTGCCAGGGATCATGAGGTTATGGCCATAGTCCTATGTTGTTACTGATAGTCACCTACATGTCTCACATGATATAACTATTGGTCGATAGACCAGGGTAGACCCAAGGGAGGGGTCAGGCCCCCGATTTTATGATTTTATGACATGTAACCCTGAAAGAATGGTGGTTTTATAACCGATGTTTTATAATGAATTTTGATGAATTGTTTTATGAGATGATTGACCCGAAGGGTTAATTTATACTGCAGTTTTAATGAAATGATTTGAATGCATTAGCATGCCGATGTTTTCCATGCTTTGATTTCAAATTCATGATTTGTCTTGCATGACATGAAAGAAGGCATGATCTTGATTTAATTCATGTTAAGTATGATTTACTGATGTCACATAAAATGCTATTGATGCATAAGTAGTATGATTTATATATGCACGAACAGTTTTATAAATTAAGTCAAGACGAAATACATGATTTTGTGCTTGAGATTTCAATGAAAATAAATGGATTTTAAGGACATGGCATTATGAGCATGTAGATAGTGGAGCTATCTACTTACTTACATAATTGTCTTATTGAGCGTGTGGTTTGCTCACCCCCCTTATTTTCCCATCTTTTCAGAGCACTCAGAGAAATTAGTAAGCGGCTGAGGACTTGCATTCTGGGTATCTGCTGCTTCCCATCGAGAGACAGGTATACATATTTATATAGTTTTGTATCTAAATATGTAATGCACAGTACTGTAAATGGATATGATGTCGCGGATGTAAGGTTAAGTAAATACCATTGTGTATGTATTTAGTTAAAGTCAAAAGATAGTAAACTCTTATATGTGAATATGATTATGGAAATGGAATGGTTAATAGGTGAGAGGTGACTAACACCGAATCATAGCCCAACTATTTGTAAGATGGTCATGATGAGAGAAATGTAAGAATTAAATAATAAATAAAAAAGCAAAAAATTTACTCTAATTTTTAGGTAATTTGGGTCGTGACAAGTTTAATTGTATCAGAGCTAAGTTGTCCTGATATGAGTACGGTTAGAGCTTCTAAGGATTATGATTGTGAAAATTGTACCACCCACGAAAGGCTAATGTAATGGCTGATGCCTTGAGCAGAAAGAGCCTCGGGATGGTATTACATATGATGGTCAGGGAGCGTGAGCTGCTAGTGCAGTTGTGAGCCTCAATAGTGATGTGATCCCTTCTGATGATGACGATGATTTTGTGATAGCTAGCCTGAGGTTAGAACCGGATTTGAACGATCAGATTTACCAGGCTTAACGTGATGATCGGCTTGGTGTCAATAGTGTGGGTCAGATTCATAAGGGTATAGTGACAGAGTTCATAGTGAGTGATGATGACTTACAGAGGTTCAGAGACAGTATAAGTGCTCCCCAGGACCACATGTATGAGATAATGTTATTGTTAGAAGCTCACTCTTCGAGATATACAGTGCATCTGGGAAATAATAAATATATCAGAATCTCTGAAAAGGGTATTGGTGGTCAGATATGTAAAGAAATATTGTAGAATTGTAGCAAGTGTCTTGTATGTCAGCAGATTAAGGTAGAGCAAAAGAAGTCTACAGGGTTATTACAGCCGCTACCTATATTGACACAAAAATGAGAACAAGTTACCATGAATATCGTGATGGGTTATAGAGGACCCGAATGAATCACGAGGCTATCTAGGTGATAGTCGATAGATTGATTTAGTCTACCCACCTTCTGGGTATGGAAATCCTGAGATACTCTGAGTGTGTAGGCGAAGATAAATGTGTACGAAAAATTGTGAAACATTATGTAGCGTTCTAGTGAGCATGGTATCAGATAGAGATTCCCACTTCACTTCCCACTTTTGGGAATATTTTTTTTAGGAAGCTATGGGAACCCGACTGAGTGTTAGCACAGCTTTCGTCCTCAGACAGATGGTCAATTAGAGAGGACTGTACAGGTTCTGGAGGATGTGATGAGAGCGTGTGCCATTGATTTTATGAGCTCCTGGGATGATTAATTGCTACTAATCGAATTCGCCAATAATGACTGCTATCACTTGAGTATCGGGATAACATTTTATATGAGGCATTAGATGACCATAGGGATTGTTTCCCTGACTTAGATAAGAAGAGGTGGATGACAGATAGAGAATTGCTCCCGAATTGGCAAGTTAAACCTCTGAGAATGTTCAGTTGATTTGTGAAAGATTAAGAACACCTCATAGCAGACAGAAAGGCTATGCTAACAAGAGACAAAAAATATTGGAATTCACCGAGGGTGAATCAGTATTGTTGGAAGTAAATTGTCATAAGAGCATAACGAGATTCGGAAAGAGATATTGGACAAAGTGGAATGTAAGACCTGTAGGTTGGTATTACCACTTGAATAAACAGGCATCCATAATGTGTCCCATCTTTTGATGCTTCGAAAATATTATCTGGACCCAGCATATGTGATCGGATATGAGCTTCAACAGCTTAGCTCAATGAGTAGCTACAGGAAACTGTCTTATAGACGAGTTGTTGAGAGTTTCTCGAAATAGGCTGCTCAGTTGACACATCTTGTTCGAAAAAGATTGTATGCCAGTAGGATGATAAGTATGAAAGCAGCTTCGGTGAGTTTTGGTATATTGAAGTAATAAACTAACCATCATAATTATTCTCACCATAACCAACAGCTCAAGAGGTTTCTCAGTGTATATGGATACCTCAAAATAAGGATTGGGCTATGTATTGATGTAAGAATGGGAAGATAGTCGTTTATGGATCCAGATAGTTCAAAGACCATGAGAGAAACTATCCGACCCATGATTTAGAGTTAGAAGCTGTAGCATTTACACTAAAAGTATGGCGCCACCACTTAAATGGTAAGAAATTTCGATATGCACTGATTGTAAAAGCCTTGAGTATCTGTTTTCACAGAAAGAGTCGTATATGATAACAAAGAGGGTTAGAGCTTCTAAGGAAGTGTGATTTTGAAAATCGTACCACCCAGGAAAGGCTGATGCCTTGAGCAGAAAGAGCCTTGGGATGGTATTACATATGATGGTCAGGCAGCGTGAGCTGCTAGAGCAGTTGTAAGCCTCAGTAGTGATGTGATCCCTTCTGATGATGACGATGATTTTATGACAGCTAGCCTGAGGTTAGAACCGGATTTGAGTGACCGAATTTGCCAGGCTTAGCGTGATGATCGGCATGGTGTCGATAGTGTGGGTCAGATTCAGAAGGGTATAGTGACAGAGTTCATAGTGAGTGATGATGACTTACAGAGGTTCAGAGACAGTATAAGTGCTCCCCAGGACCATAGTTGATGAGATAGTGCTATTGACAGAAGCTCACTCTTCGGGATATACAATGCATCCGAGAAGTAATAAATATATCAAAATCTTTGAAAAAGGGTATTTGTAGTCAGGTATGAAAAGAGACATTGTAGAGATTATAGTAAAGTGTCTCGTATGTCAGCAGAGTAAGGTAGAGTACTAGAAGTTTGCAGGATTATTGCAGCCTCTACCTATAGTGACACGAAAATGGGAATAAATTACCATGAATTTCGTGATGGGTTACAGAGGACCCGGAGGAATCATGAGACTATCTGAGTGATAGTCGATAGGTTGACTAAGTCTACCCACCTTCTGGTTATGAAATCCCCATATACTCTAAGTGTGTAAGCCGAGTTATGTGTACGAAAAATTGTGAAACATTATGTAGCGTTCCATTGAGCATGATATCAGATAGGGATTCCCGCTTCACTTCCCACTTTTGGGAATATTTTCAGGAAGCTATGGGAACCCGACTGAGTGTTAGCATAGCTTCCATCCTTAGACAGATGGTCAATCAGAAAGGACTGTACAGGTTTTGCAGGATATGATGAGAGCGTGTGCCATTGATTTTATAAGCTCCTAGGATGATCAGTTGTTACTAATCGAATTTGCCAATAATGACAATTGTCACTCGAGTATCGGGATGAGATTATATGAGGCATTGTATGGCCATAGGGAGTTGTTCCCCGATTTGGATAAGAAGTGGGTGATAGATAGGGAATTGTTTTCGAATTGGTAAGACAAACCTTTGAGGATGTTCAGCTAAATTGTGAAAGATTAAGAACACCTCAGAGCAGATAGAAAAGCTATGCTGACAAGAGACAAAAACCATTGGAATTCACCGAGGGTGAATCAGTATTGAGTTCGTTAGATGGAATCCTTTGAGAGATTGGACAAGTGGGAGATAAGGCCTAGAGGTTGGCATTACCACTTGAATAAGAAGACATCCACAATGTGTCCCATCTTATGATGTTTCGAAAATATTATCCGAACCCAGCATATGTGATCGGATATGAGCTCCAATAGCTTAGCTCAATGAAAGTATAACGTATGTTACAAAATTGATTCGGGTATTAGACGGAAGGAGAAAGTGTTGAGGTTTAAGATGATCTCCCTAGTCAAGTCTGTTGGTAGTATGAGACTCCAAAAAAAGTCCCATGAGAATTAAAGAGTATGATGCGATAGACGTACCTGGAGTTGTTTATGGACCCATTTGACTTGGTTCTAATTTGGAGGACCAAATTTCTCACGTGAAGGGTATAACGGTCAAAAGATCGAAATTTAGTATTTATCGTGACAAGAAAATTTAATTAAAAATATGGTATTGAGAAATCTTGATCAATAACGAAGAAATAATTAAATTTTGGATTAAATTGATCAAGATATGAATTTATTGAAATTAATCAGAATTTTTACATTGGGAAATTATCCCGAAAATAATCGAAAAATATACCGAAAAGACGAAATAATACCGAGAAATTCATTTATTGATTAAATGAATTAAATAAATTTTTTTAGATATTTTGGCAAAAATAATAATATTTAATTGATTAAAATAATATTAAAAATAAATTATAAAAAAATAGAAACGAAACTGAAATTTGCGATTTGGGAAAAAACGAAACAGAAAAGGAAAATGGTGAAAACGAGGGAGACGAAAACCGACCCCAGATCCGAGCTCTGGACGATCCCGTGGAGCTGCTGGCGGTGGAAACCGATGGAGAACCGGTCGAACCGGACTGAACCAACTGGACCGAACCGATCTGAACCGGGTTGAACCAGACCAAACCGGTTCAGCCAAAAAGAAAAGAAAAGAAAGAGAAAAAAAGGAAAGAAAAAGTGGAAAATTTGGAAAAAATCCCAGTGATGCAATCGAGCTACGGCTAAGTCGGTAAGCGGTCGAAATTGACCGATTTAAATTTTGAAATATTTAATTTACTTATTAATCAACTGAAAGTTTACCCGAAAAAATATTTAATTGTGTAGCTCGACAATTGGCGTCAACCGAGAGCTCGAAACAGCCTCGATTTGAGTACTATCATGGAATCACGGGTAAGTAACCCTTATACATGACAATTTTACATTGTTATACATGTTAAAATTTACCGCATAAATTACGGATTTTAATTTCGCATTAAATGAATTATATTCTGAAAATTGGGATAAATTATCGTAAATAATTCATAAGCTACTCAAGAATTTAGAACGAGGTCCAATATATACTGATGGGCCCAATGAGCTCAATAGGACTCGATAATGTGAATAGTAATTGGAAAACGGGCTTAAGGCTGATTAAGGCTCATTAAGGTATAATCGAGCCCAATATGGGTAAACGGGCCCAATGATTTAAATTAATCCCAAAAAATATGAAACACAATATATTGTATTGTATTTGACTTGATGAATATTTATCCGCAGTTTCGGATATTGGATTCGGAGCAAATCGGACTGCGTGACGAGTCATCAGTGGAAAGGTCAGACTGTACAGAAAATGAGGTAAGAGAATTGTGTGAGTGGCTAGAGGTAGCTACGCATATTTTAATAGCTTTTGTATACACTGAATAGGTATGTATACACAAAATATGTATAAAGGTCCTAAAAATAAATTAACGATTTTAAGGACTCGATATAGGTAAAGACTATTTTACTCCTATTGGGGGAAGTTCACCTAAGGATGGTGAAAGTATGACATGCATGAAATGCATGATTTAAGTAATTTCTGATTTAAGGAAATTTTCTTGGTTTTTAAGCAAAGAAAATCGGTAGATTGGCCAGTAATTGCATAAATTTCACAATATAACACTACGTAAGTGTTATTAAGATTTAAATGAAAATTATTTGGAAAATGGGTCAACTATCAAGTTTATATGAAAACAGATAGTGTTGGCGCATAGGTCGCACTATATCTGCATTTGTGAGTGTGCATAAAATGTGCTAGAGCAGTTGCTCGCACCGACTTGTGAAAATCGGTAGATTGGCCAGTAATTGCATAAATTTCATAATATAACACTACGTAAGTGTTATTAAGATTTAAATGAAAATTATTTGGAAAATGAGTCAATTATCAAGTTTATATGAAAACAGATAGTGTTGGCGCATAGGTCGCACTATATCTGCGTTTGTGAGTGTGCATAAAATGTGCTAGAGTGGTTGCTCGCACCGACTTGTGTGATATCATATGCATGAAATGTGCTAGAGCGGTTGCTCGCACTGCTTTTTATTCTTGTGAAATGCATGAGAGGTGCTGGAGCCTAGCTCGCACCCTGTTTTGACTGGTTTTGACTTTATATGCATAAAAAATTCCTGGAGCGATTGGTCGCACTAGTTTTAATGATTTGACATACATGAGAGTTGCTGGAGCCTAGCTCGCATCCAGTTTTGATTTGATAATCGCATAAAAGCCGTGCTGGAGTGTAACCCGCACGAGATTTGATTTATTTATGCATAAAGCCGTGCTGGAGTGTAACTCGCACGAGATTTGATTTATTGGTGCATAACACCGTGCTAGAGCTTGCTCGCACGAAGTTTTATATGGATTTATAACTCATTTTAAAGTTGTATTGGAGTGTTACTCGTACACAGATTTTACTGATTTTTATGAAACCGTGCTAGAGCTTCGCTCGCACGAGATTTTTAGATATCATGAATATGCATGGAACTGTGCTAGAGCTTTGCTCGCACAAGGATTTATATGACATGCATATAGCCGTGTTAGAGCCTCCTGTAGATTGTGTGTCACAGTGAGATGATATGCTCACACGTGCATACTGAGACAGAGATGGTATGGGTGGATAAGACCTATTGCAGGCACCCCTGATTAAGCTTAGGTTCACAGAGTATGTTGTACCGTGTATGTCACGCGGAGTACGCTGTACCGTGGGGATTATTGGAGTGGAGTGGCATTAGCCACGAGGCAGCAAGCATTGCCCTCGCAATCCTGATGTTATACTATTCTGGCGGGTAGGACCGACCCACCTCATTTCAGGTGTGTTACCCCGCACACTAGGTACTGTGTTGCTAGGGATCTCTAGGTTATGGCCATAGTCCTTATTGTTACCGATATAGTCACCTACATGTCTCACATGATATAACTTTTAGTCTCGATAGACCAGGGTAGACCCGAGGCGATTTTGTGATTTTTACTGAGATGTGTTTTTTAATAGAATTTTATAACGAATTGCTTTATGAGTTTGAAATTGAATTATGAGATGCTTAACCCCTTCGGGTTAGTTTATACTGCAGTTTTAATGAAATGATTTAAATGCTTTAGCATGATCAGTTTTCCATGCTTTAATTATAAATTCATGAAAAGATTTGTCTCTCATGATTTGATTTACATGGCATACACTAATTTATAATCCTGATTTAATTCATGCTAATTATGATTTAATGATGTCGCATAAAATGCCTTTGATGTATGAATTACATGATTTCTATATGCACAAATAGTTTTGATAAACTATGTCATTGATGTATGCATGGTTTTGTGCTTGAGATTTTAATGAAAAGAAATGGATTTTAAGGGCATGGCATTATCAACATGTAGATATTGGAGCTATCTACTTACTTACATAATTGCCTTACTGAGCATGTGGTTTGCTCAACCCCCTTATTTTCCCATATTTTCAGAGCACTTGCAGTAGTTAGTAAGCAGCTGAGGACTTGCAATCTTGATATCCGCTGCTTCCCATCGAGAGACAGGTATACACATTTGTATAGATTTGTATCTGAACATGTAAATGCACAGTACTGTAAACGGACATAATGTTAGGGATGTAAGGTTATGTAAATACCATTGTGTATGTATTTAGTTAAAGTCAAAGGATAGTAAATCCTGATATATGAATGTGATTATGGAAATAGAATGGTAAATAGGTGAGAGATGACTAACACCGAATCATAGCCCAACTGTTTGTAGGATGGTCACGATGAGAGAAATGTAAGAATTAAATAATAAATGAAAAAGCGAAAAATTTACTCTGATTTTTAGGTAATTTGGGTTGTGACAAGTATGGTGGTCTAACTGGAGAGGATGTAGTGGAAACATGTATAGCATCAAAGGATGAGGAAGGCTGTGAAGTAGAAGAATGTATAGATGAAGAAACGCCTAGCTTGGATTCCTTTGCAGACTGATCCTGATGTTCCTGCTCTTTCTGAGCTGCCTCTGTAGAACCTAAGGATTCTTCAACTATAGGCTGTTCAGGTCTGGACTTAACTTGTGGATCATCTAGTTCTTTGTCTCACCTAAAGGTGATGGCTTTCACATGCTCTTTACCCTCCCTCTGCCTAACAGGATTGGCTTCGGTGCTATTAGGAAGGGTCCCTTGAGGACGTTGGCTAAGAGCATTCGCTATTTATCCAACTTGAACTTATAAGTTTTTAATTGAGGCAGCTTTATTTTACAAGATCGTTGTGAACATTTCCTCAAGCGAGGTCTTCTTCTCAACTGCTGGTGCATGTAAATGTTGTGGCTGCATAGGTTGTGGTGGTGGTGGTGGTGGTGGTTGATGGAAGTGAGGTGGATGATGCTGAAATTGAGGTGGGGATGGTTGATGAGGCGGATGATATGGAAATTACGGCTGTGGTGGCACATGAACCGGTGGAGCTTGAAAACCAGGGGGTTCTACAAGTCTAGAATTAGAAGATTGCCCTTAGTTTTGGCTCCAGGAAAAGTTAGGATGGTTCCTCCACCCTGGATTGTAGGTGTTTGACAAAGGGTTGTTCTGTTGCTTCTGATATGGGGCAACGTACTGAACCGATTCTAAGTTAAGTAGACACCTATCTACAGAGTGTGTACCACTACACAGATCATAGGAAAGACAAGGACTTTGTACAGAATAAACAGGGTTAGGACTGATGGAAGGATTATGTTGGGAACTGAGCGACTCTACCTTTTTCATAAGGTTAGCTATTTGACAGGTTAAGGTAGACAGCGTGTCGAGCTCATGGATACCTGCCAACTTTTTGGGCAGTTGCCTCTCCGAGGACCATAGATAATTGTTAGCAGTCATCTTGTCTAACAACTCATAAGCTTCCTCCTCAGTTGTGCACATTAAAACTCCACCTGCAGCAACGTCAACGATGGTTCTATTTTGGCCTGTAAGTCCGTTGTAGAAGGTCTAGACTTGCAGCCATAAAGGTAGGCCATGATGAGGGCACTTCCTAAGAAGCTCCTTATATTGTTCCCATGCTTCGTAAAGAGATTCAGAATCGAATTAGGCAAAGGAAGATATGTCACTACGAAGTTTGGCTATTTTAGAGGGAGGAAAAAACTTAGCCAAAAATTAGTGGGCTAACTAGTCCCAAGTAGAAATGGATCCTAGAGGTAAAGAGGTTAACCAGTGTCACGCCCTATCCCTAAGCGAGAATGGGAATAATCTAAGCTTAAGCGCATCATCAGATAATCCATTATGCTTGAAGGTGTTGTACAGATCCAAGAATTGCCCAAGGTGAGCATGTGGGTCGTCATGCGGAAGTCCACTGAACTGTAGCGAGGTTTGGATCATCTGAAGGATTACAGGCTTAATTTTGAAATTGTTCGCAGGGACAGCTGGTGGCCTAATACCGGTATAATATCATCCAATTGTCAGTACTACATAATCCCCCACGGTCCTAATTTCTCTATTTTTTGCCATGATGTTTTGCAGCGGAGCTATTAATTTCCTAGAATCCTTTCGAATTTTTCTAAGAGTTCGTTCAATTTCAGGATCTGGAGGAAAGCAATCAAACTCTTGGCTCTAAGCATGCAAACATCAAAAAGTCCTTAGAAAATTTATTTTAAGTTTTTAATTTTTCAATTTTTTTAGAGAAAATTAACTAATCTAGATTAAAGCTCTAAATATTTACAATCTAAATATTTACAAGCTAAAATTACACCTAAGCATAATTTTACCGATATTAAATAATGGCTAATTATCTTCCCCGACAATGACGCCAAAAACTTAATAGCCCAACTACGCCCACTCTAAGTGACCTAGATGTGTATCTGCAAGTGCACGGGTCGTACAAGTAATAATGGGATTTGAGTCCCGGATTATCGTCCCACAGAGAAGCTGAATTGCCTAATTAACTACCGGTTAATCTTACCTTAAGTATATCCTAGCAAATTATGAAAATTCAATGGGTGATCTACAAAGTCTAGAATTAAAAAGTACTAAAAATAATAAAAACTATAAAATAAAGAAAATTAAACAGAGCTAAAATTACTTACAGAGCCTCAAGAAATTAAAAGCAATACCCACAAAAGATGATTAAAACAGTTAAAATTAACTAATGCAATTAAAAATGCAAATATGAAAATAAGAAACAAAATTAATTAGATTAAAATTAAACAATCCTAGAATAAAATATGCATGTAATTAAACTAATTAATAAAAATGCAAATTAAGCTAACCTAAAGTCTAATAAAATAAAACTTCTATTAACCTAAAGAAATTCTTAAATCAAACTAAGAAATTAACTACCTATAAAATGATCCTAAATTAAATCTACTCTAACTAATTACTAACAACAAAATCTAAATAATGCATGAGAAATATTTTTGGATTTTTCAATTTAAATTGCAAACTTACTTAAAATTACCTAAAATAATTCTACTACTAAAAGTACTACCTAAATACTAAATTTAATTCTACATTCCTAATCAAAACTAAGTGTAAACTAACAAGAAAGGAACAATAATATGCAAATTAAATTAAGACTATAATCTAAGTTAACACATGAAATTAAGAGGAATAATAGAAATAAAGTAAGTAATAATCATGCATAAAAACTAGAAATGCGACAACATTCAAAAGCCAAACATGGCCTTAGCCGATATGCATAATCTGCCAACTACCCCGACTGTGCACTACACTTGGCAGATGGTGCATGTCCATTCCTGCTCTGCTCCATTCCCTACAACAACAGCTCGCAGCATGTCACTAGCCATGCAGTCCCGATTGTGCACTGGTAATGTGCATGTTATTTCCTTAATCTGCTCAGGTGCTCTAAGTGATGTCCAGGCTCTGCTCTTGCTCTGTCCTCCCACTTCTTGATCCGTAACTCTGCAGCCAATATGAATCAGCCCAGGTAGTACCCAGTTACGCACATTATCTGTCATGCCTCAACTCTGCAATACCACCTTAGCATAATCTTCAATCAGCTGAGTCTCTGCACCACGTTCCTGCACTGGCTCGGCACGTCACAACAACACAGCACTCATGCACTGGCGTTACCTGTCCAATCTCCCTTGCTCCAACTGCCACATTCACCACGTACAACAACCGGCCATCTCTGCCCAGCTAGGTACTGGTCATTGCATTCGGGCACACACAAGCCGCAGCTTCTGCAAACTGCACCTCACAAGAGCAACCAACAGAAACTAATTAAACCAACCTAATTAAACATTGAGATAACCCGAGGAAATACAGTAATGCAAGGAAAGGAAGGAAACATAACATGAATAAACTACAACACACCAGCAGAAATCAAAGTATCAACAACATGGAAAAATGCACATAACCAGAAAAATGAAAATGAACAGTGAATGAAAGCATAGAACATGGGAGAACAGAGGAGAAAGCTCTTGCTACTGCTGCTTGGTTCTACACCAATGCTAGCTCTCGCTTCAAACTGGCGGCTGAAGTCTAAACTGAAATTGAAAAGAACAGTAAACTATGAAACGCAAGATCCCGTGCTACTACCTGGCTTCTCTCTCGGTTCAGCTACTGTAAGCAACCCCGTTTGCTTCATGCCCGATTAGCCCTGCAGTATACCACGCTGCTACAACGCTAAGCAAAGTCGATGCATCGAGAACAACAACACGCACCAAATGAATCACAAAATGCTGGTAAACCTTAAAGTGCTAAATGATGAAAACTCCAAATGCCGAAGGAAGAATTAATTTATACCGTGCATCATTTTTACTAGAGAGTGATAAGAAAACAGAATGTAAGAAAGCTTAAAGTTTGGAAAAATGCATTAGCAGTGAGATGATGCTTCTGTTTCATGTAGCCTTCTCAGTACTGCCCCACACTACCAATCAGATTCTTAATACAAAAAACTATAATAGCAGCATTGACATATTTCAAGAAATCGGGATACCATGAATGTTAAATGAACAGTGGACAATAAAAAAATTTCAAACATAAAGAAAGCCAATCCAGAGAAGGTTTAGTGGAAATGGTATTTTCGGATCGAAAAGAAAGGGAATAGGTCGTTTTGTACCCATCCCATAGCTAGCCAAAGAAACTTCCTCTGGTGGGATTCTTGTGTGCTTCAATTCATGTTTCTGCGTCAACTTCGTGCCCAACATTCAACCTATGTAACGTCGAGTGCTATCTTCCTTCTTCGATGAGAGATTCATCTCCAACTCTTCCCAAATCATCGAGCGAGGCGAAGAAGCATATCGGTTTGAACGGGAACCCTCTCTTAAAACTTGTGTAAACTGAGAAGAACCATGAAAGATGATGGCTGCCATAAACATGAACTACTAAAAAAAATAGAAATGATAAAGCTTTTGATAAAATCTACAAATTGAAAGTTGACATGAACAGTAGATTAGAAAAATGATAGCTAAAAAAAACTATTCGGAAAGCTTAAAAACAAGGAAAAATAAAACTAACTAAAGCTACCTTAAATTCTACCCTGGACTACTTTTTTTTTTTTTTCAATTGCTATCATGTTCTATTTATACACACACTTAGGGGTACAATGATAATTTTTTATCCTAGATGAGTTGGCATTGTTTGGCCAATTGTCTTCATTTTATTTGCTGCAGAGTAGATATTTCCACATCACCAGTCTTTTAGTACATGGCTGTGCGATGTAGCCCAGCGTGTGTCTTCCAGAAGGTTGGCACGGTGTCCGTTGATCTTATCGTTTCGGAGCGAATAAAATACTAACACCTGGCATCCCACGTGTCCAGATGATTGGTGACTCAGTCTGCAAATTGGAAGTGGTCCAGTTTCCTGTAGCCCGTTTTCAGCCCATTTTTGACTGAAACAACTGAGTTTCGTCTGGATTTAATTTACCTTCACATTAAAGAATTTTAATTAAATAAAGGGGATAATTAATAAAATAAATTGGGGATTTAAATAATTCATTAGGAAATTAAATTCAAATAATTCTATTAAAATTAGAATTATCAGGGCTTTAAACTCAACCCAGCTTCATTTCCTTTTCTTCTTTTCATTTTTTCCATTTTTGTACAATTTTTAATCTATTTATGCTTGCATTTTCTTTTTATTTTACTAGCCTTACCTTGTGTTGAGCTTCACAGTGATCATTTTCAAGACATCATGGGAGTTATGTGATTTTGAGCTTCATTTCTTTGTTTATTTGTACATTGAGGACAATTTGTACTTTAAATTTGGGGGAAGGGATTAACTTGAGCAATTTTCAAAGATTTTTGTGCAAAATTGAAAAAAATTTCAAAAGTTTTGAAATTTTAAGCATAAAATGTTTTGATTTGAGGTGATCTTATGCTTAACTTGTTGTTTTCCCATTATCCTATGATATTACTCCTTGATTGAAGCTAATTCTGATTGATTGAGATGCATGATTGTTATGAAAAGTATGAAGTTAATTCGTTGAATTTGTCTTAATTCTGATTGTTAGTGCCCCATTTTTATGCACATGTCTTGATCATGGATTTTGGTATGCACATTTAGAGATAGCTTATGTAAACATAGGATTGCATTTGTTCATTTAATTTTGTGTATCATATTTTTGAATTTGTTTGATTTTCTATTGAGGCGAAATTATTGTATCACACTTGATTAGGGAAGTGATTTAAGTCTGTTGAGTTAATATATTTTGAAATGACAAAACAAGTAAATTCAATAATATAAAAATGATATAAAGACATGTTTAGAGGTTATCAGTACCAGAACTTAGAGTTCTGTTGATGAGAGATCGATCTGGCTTATGAGAGATCAATCTCCTGGGTTTTTACTTGATGAGAGATCGATCTCATGAAGAAATGAGATCCATCTGCCAAGCCTTGAACCTTTACAAAGGTATTAAGGAAGAGTGAGATCGATCTGCAAGGGTTAAGAGATCGATCTGGCTAAAGCTAGAGTTGAGAGATCGATCTGGTCTAGGAAGAGATCGATCTCCTTTAAAAGCATAAGACTGTAGATCGATCTGAAAGATCGATCCACACTCAAACAGAGAACTTATGAGATCGATCTGGTAAGGAAGAGATCGATCTCCTCAAAGTCAGAGAGCTAAGGAGATCGATCTGAGATATTGAGAGATCGATCTCCCCACTACGAAACTGCATGGCAGATCGATCTGTAGATCGATCTTGCCTCAAACAGAGAGATTGGAAGATCGATCTGCCTATTCGACAGATCGATCTGCCCTATCATTTTCAAATTAACAGATCGATCTGCTAACCTATGAGATCGATCTCCTTGTGTTTTTGTGCTTTGATCTTGCAGGATTTATAACTAAGAGATCGATCTGGCCAAGAAGGCAGATCCATCTGGCACACTACTGGAGGTACCCAACAGCTAGTTTCTGCAAAATCTCAAAGGGAAAAACAACATTTAATGCTCCAACTACCAATCCTTCAGTATTTAACCAAGCATTGAAGACAAAGAGAATAGAGATAGTATTGCTGCATATTTTCTACATTCTCAAGCTTTCAACACTTTCATTCCTTGTGTCTTCATTCCTCATTTATTGAGATTTATTGTAGAAGCTTAAGTGAAAAAGCTGTATTTGTTCTACCTACATTAAAGCTTCATTTTTGTATTCATCCTTATCTTGAGAGAGAAGAGGATTGTTCCTCTGTGAGATAAATTGTAAGAGGGTGAATACATTTTCATATTACAAAGGGTAGAGAGGTTATTCCTTAACCTGTAAAAGGAACATTGTAAACTTCTGTTGAAGGAGAGTAAGAAAGCACTTGACAAGAAGGTCAAGGAGAGATGATGTAGGCAAGAGTTTGGTCGAACCTCTATAAACGATTGTGTTTGTTTCTCTCTTCCCTATCTTGCATTAAATTGTTTAATTTTGTTATATTGCTTACTTTCATTTGCAAATTAAAATAGGATTAAATTAAAATTTGCTATTAACGTTAGAAAACCGATTCACCCCCCTCTCGGTAGAGCCATCAATTGGTATCAGAGCTAGGACTCTTTAATCACATAGGAACAACTTCCTAAGAGTTAGAAACGATCAAATGGCTCATAACAGTGTAGCTACTAGTTTGGTAGGAGAGGGGCACTCTACGGTTAGACCTCCAATGTTTAATGGAGAGCATTATGCATATTGGAAGACTAGGATGATGTTATTCATTCAAGCAAATGATTATGAAGTATGGAGAATTATAATTAAAGGACCTCAAATCCCTACAAAAAGAATAGAGGGAAGAGATATTCCTAAGGAAGAAGATGAATGAGATTCAAATGATATTAAATGTGCTCAACTAAATGCTAAAGCTATGCACACATTATTTTGTGCCTTAGGTCCTAACGAATATAATAGAGTCTCCGGGTGTGATAATGCCAAACAAATATGAGACAAATTGGCAATAACTCATGAGGGTACAACCCAAGTGAAGGAGACAAAGGTAGGTATGCTCACACATGACTATGAGCTTTTTAGGATGAAGGAAGGAGAATCAATTAGTGATATGTTCACTAGATTTACAGATGTAATTAATGGATTAAAGTCTTTAGGAAAAATATATTCTAATATTGAAATGGTAAAGAAAATTTTAAATAGCTTACCTAAATCATGGGAAGCTAAAGTGACTGCAATTGAGGAATCTAAGGATCCTCACACATTGTCTTTAGATGAATTAATAGGGTCTCTACTCACTTATGAGATGAAATTAAAAAGAAATGAAGAGCCACCCAAGAAAGTGGGAGTTGCTCTAAAATCCACTGCCCAAGAGGAGATTAAAAATGAGAGTGGTAGTGAAGAGGACCTTGAGATGGCAATGTTTGCCAAAAGATTTAACAAGTTCATGAGGATGAGAGCTAGTGGTAGTAATAGGAGAAACAATAAGAGAGATCAAGAAGAACTAGGAAGAAAAGACTCAATTGTATGTTATGAATGTAAAAAACCAGGACACATAAAATTTAACTGCCCTCTTCTTAAAAGGTCCAATGATAGGTTCCATAAAAAGAAGGCAATGGTGGCAACATGGAGCGACAGTGACTGCTCCGATGGTGAATCAAATGAGGACATTGCCAACTTGTGCTTCATGGCTATTGAGGATGAAAATGTAACTTCAAGCCTCAATGAATATTCTTTTGATGAATTGCAAGATGCATTTGATGATCTTGCATTAGAGTATGAATCTATGAGTATGAAATATAAAAAGATAATATCCAAATTGAGAAAAGAAAATGAGATAATGCAATTGGATAAATTAGAATGTGAAAAGAAACTAGAGATTTCAAATCTAGAAATTTGTGACCTTAAAGAGAAAAATAGCAATCTACATAATTCATTTAATAGGTTCCACATGAGTCAACAAAAGTTAGATAGCATGCTAGAGACCCAAAGGGCATTCTTTGACAAAAATGGCTTAGGATATAATGCAAAGAGTAGGGAGACCCATCTTAAAAGTTTTATTGCTAGGAAGAGCATGAATAAACCTGCAATTACTTGTTCATATTGCAATAGAAAGGGACATGCATCACATAACTGTAATATAAAAATGAGAACTCTAAAAGGAAAAATAGTAAAAAGGATATGGATTCCAAAAGAAGTAATTCACTCCAAGGACTGTAATGCATTAGCAAAATGGATCCCAAAGGGATCAAGAATTGCATTCACTAACCTCAAAGGACCCAAGAAAATTTGGGTACCTAAGACTTGAGTTTAAATCTTCTTGTAGGTGATTGAGCATGGCTACATATCTAAAACAAAGGAAGCATGGTACTTGGATAGTGGATGCTCAAGGCACATGACGGGGGATAGAAGCCACTTCAACTCTTTTAAATCAAAGGTTGGTGGAGAGGTCACTTTTGGGGACAACTCTAAAGGCCAAGTAGAAGGAAGTGGCTCAATAGGTAATGATTACTTCTCTTTAGAAAAAGTATTGCTTGTTAGGGGTCTAAAGCATAACTTACTAAGCATAAGTCAACTTTGTGACAAAGGTTACAAAGTAATTTTTGATTGCATGAAATGTAATGTGGTAGATCCTAAGTCTAACAAAGTTCTTTTTCTAGGTCATAGACAAGGAAATATATATATTGTCTATCTTAATGAACTCAAAAATGAAAATATATGCTTAATGGTAGACAATAAAAATGAATCTTGGTTATGGCATAGAAGACTAGGTCATGCTAGCATGAGTGTGCTATCTAAGTTAGCTAGAAAGGATCTAGTTATAGGTTTACCCAAGATATCCTTTGATCATGAAGAAGTATGTGAAACTTGTGTTAAAGGAAAACATAAAAGGACAACATTTAAGCCTAAGAATATTGTATCCACCACTAGGCCTCTCCAATTACTTCACTTAGATTTATTTGGACCAACTAGAACAACTAGCCTAGGTGGAAAACACTATGGATTTGTAATAGTTGATGATTACACTAGGTACACATGGGTGTTCTTCTTAAGAGTAAAAAATGAAGCCTTAGAAAAATTCATAACCTATACAAAAATTACTCAAAATGAGAAAGGATATACAATAACTAGTATTAGAAGTGATCATGGCAAAGAATTTGAAAATATAGGATTTGATGAGTATTGCAATGATCAAGGAATTAGCCATAATTTTTCAGCCCCTAGGACACCACAACAAAATGGTGTAGTTGAGAGAAGAAATAGAACATTGGAAGAAATGGCTAGAACCATGTTATGTGAGAATAACTTACCAAAGTATTTTTGGGCTGAAGCTATAAACGCATCATGTTATATAATTAATAGAGCTATGATTAGACCCATGCTAAAGAAAACTCCTTATGAGCTCTACAAAGGTAAAAAGCCTAACATTAGTTACTTCCATCCTTTTGGCTGCAAATGTTTTGTTCTAAATAATGGGAAAGATAATTTAGGAAAATTTGATGCCAAGAGTGATGAGGGAATATTCCTGGGATATTCATTGAATTCAAAGGCTTATAGAATTTATAACAAAAGAACATTAATGGTTGAAGAATCTATTCATGTTATATTTGATGAATCAAATAATGTATCTAAAGATTCAACCAATGATGAGAATGTTGGAATATTTGACGAAAACTTGGAGGATATCCCAAACCTAGAAGATGACTTATTAGAAAAACTTGACTTGAATAAAGAAGATGAAGATGAGATAGAGATAATAGAGAGAGAATCTAGAGCACCAAGAGAGTTAGGATATGTAAAGGATTGTGAAATAGTAGGAGATCTAACTCTTGGAGTTAGAACTAGATAATCTCTAAGGAATATGTGCCAATATATAGCCTTTGTATCTCAAATAGAGCCTAGAAATGTCAATGAAGCCTTAGATGACAATAATTGGTTCCTAGCAATGCAAGAAGAATTAAATCAATTTGAGAGAAGCAAAGTATGGAAACTAGTTCCTAGGCCTAGTGATCACTCTATAATTGGAACTAAATGGATATTCAAGAACAAGATGGATGAAAATAGTGTGATCATAAGGAATAAGGCTAGGCTAGTTGCACAAGGATATAGACAAGAGGAAGGCATACACTATGATGAAACATATGCACCGGTAGCTAGATTAGAGGCAATAAGAATGTTACTTGCCTTTGCATGTTATAAAAACTTCAAGTTGTATCAAATGGATGTGAAGAGTGCATTCCTAAATGGTTTCATTAATGAAGAAGTCTATGTTGAGCAACCTCCCGGATTTGAAAATCATGAATTTCCTGAACATGTTTTCAAATTATCTAAGGCACTCTATGGCTTGAAACAAGCTCCTAGAGCTTGGTATGAAAGGTTGTCAAAATTTTTAATAGAAAAAGGATTTTCTAAAGGAAAAGTGGATACCACCTTATTCATCAAAAATAAAAATAAGGATTTACTAGTTGTACAAGTCTATGTAGATGATATTATTTTTTAATGAGTCTTTATGCAAAGAGTTTGCTAAGATCATACAAAGAGAATTTGAGATGAGCATGATGGGAGAACTCACATTCTTCTTGGGACTTCAAGTGAAGCAAACAAAAGATGGAACCTTCATCAATCAAGCAAAGTATACTAAGGAATTGCTCAAGCGATTTGGAATGGACAATTGCAAACCTCAAGCCACTCCAATGGGCACCAACATCAAGCTTGATAAAGATGAAAGTGGTAAGTGTGTAGACACTAAACTCTATAGGTCTATGATAGGCTCATTGCTTTATTTAACTGCAAGTAGACCAGATATTTTGTTTAGTGTATGCCTTTGTGCTAGATTTCAATCCTCTCCTAAGGAATCACATCTATTAGCAACTAAGAGGATCTTTAGATACCTCAAAGACACTCCCTCACTAGGACTTTGGTACCCCAAAGACTCAACTTTTACCCTTCATGCATTTTCAGATGCAGATTTTGGAGGATGCAAAATAGATAGGAAAAGTACTTCAGGTACCTGCCAATTCTTAGGAAATAGGTTAATTTCTTGGTTCTCTAAGAAACAAAACAGTGTGGCTCAGTCCACAACTGAAGCTGAATATATAGCAGCTGGTAGTTGTAGTGCTCAAGTGTTGTGGATTAAACAACAAATGAAAGATTATGGTATTGACATGAAGCAAGTATCTATTAAATGTGATAATACCAGTGCCATTAATCTGTTTAAAAATTCTATCCAACACTCCAGAACCAAGCACATAGAGATTAGACATCATTTCCTTAGAGACCATGTACAAAAAGGGGATATAATTTTAGAGTACATTGACACTTTACACCAAATAGCTGATATATTCACCAAACCTCTTGATAGAGATAGGTTTTGTATCCTTAGAGGTGAATTAGGACTCATGAATATCCCTTAAGACTTTATGTTTCAAAAAATCTTGGTTTCAAGTTGATTTTAAAAGAGTTTTTGCAAAGATTTTCTGGCAACGAGGATGAGAGATTGATCTCCTTGCAATATAGATCGATCTCCATACTTACAACAAGCCTAAATCATTAAGGTTAAGCTAAGAAGATCGATCTTCTAACCATAAGATCGATCTTCTTACGTCTCTGTTAAAGAGCAGATCGATCTGTCCATACGGCAGATCGATCTCTCTAAGCCTCTGTTAAACTGCAGATCGATCTGTGCATGTGACAGATCGATCTCCTTAAGCCTCTGTTTGCTAACAGATCAATCTGTTCATGCGACAGATCGATCTCTCTTGGCTTCTGGAAATGACAGATCGATCTGTCGTCCCGACAGATCGATCTCCTATGCCCTGGACTATAAAAGCTGGCCAGAAATCCCCAAATTTCAAAATCTTAAACTTCAAAATCCCTAACTTCCCTCGCCCCACCTCTCTCGATTCCTCCTCAGATCGATCTCGGTACGGCCTTCATTGCATCTCTGTGTCATTTCTGGTATAGTAACCAACATTCCTCATTGTTTTCTCAAAAATTTCCTACGATTTGTGTTCAATTTCATTCTAGGGCAAATCTAGTTACTGTTCTATTGATTTTTTCGCTTGTGAATCTGTATTAGCATAATTCTCGTGTCTAGAATCATGCCTAGGCTTAAGACAATAGGACAAAAACCTCCCCGAATCAATGTAGCAACCGGGTCATCTTCCCAAACCATTCCTTTTGCTTCCATCACTACCTTCAACTGATGTTTTAAAACACCTGCGAAGAGAAAGCGATACGAAGAATACTTTTCAACCATGCCAATTAAACATTGGCGTACAATCGATTTCTCTTTCCTCAACCGAATTGATTTTCCATACGTGTCGAAATTTGAGGAGTTTGGTTGGATGTCCTTTCTGAAAATAAACACTCCCGTACCTCCAAATATCGTTCGTGCATTCTTTTCTAATGCCGAACTCAATTACGATCCTATCGATTCCTGTCAAATTCTTGGTTTCACAACGTATGTCATGGGAAGGTCAATTGCCGTAACCACTGAAATTTTAGCCCAAGCCTTTGACATACGCGATGAAGGTTTAACGAACAAAGATGAGGAGGTTCCCTTAGAGTTTGACATTCCCAGGGATAAGGCGAGTGAACTCCCAATGCACCCCCAGCTACTCCACCTCATCATTTCATGGAACCTTCGTCCGTTTGGTACCCGACATTCGACTGTTAGGAGGTTAGATAGGTTTTGGATTCACCATATTCATTCCACCTGTCAAAAACCCAACCTCGTCCATTTTATCTTTCAAGACTGGTTGAAAATTGTACGAGGCCAAGCCACGACGATCGTGTTTCCTCAACCATTGACGTACTTTCTTCAACGGCTCAAGATAGATAGCAGCTGCGAAATCGGTGAACTGCCCTCTCCCAAGAGCGTCCTCAACATCGGGACCCTCCATCACATGGGATACTACAAAGATTTTCGAGGCGACTGGAAGAAGAAGAGGGAACAGCAGCCTGCTGAAGCTATGGAGGAAGGCCCCTCCGCTGAGCCTATGGACCCACCTGCTGCATCGGCTACAGGACCATCATCCTCGATTCCTCAGACCACTGCACCTGCATCATCACCTGCTGACATGGAGATCTTTATGAAGATGATAAGTGAACTCAACCGAAAAATCGATGAAGGCTTTGCATCTTTGAACCGAAGAGTGGATGAGGTTCATGAGGCTCAGGAGGCGATGTTTAATGAGCTTTAAGTCACTCGCACTCATGTTGAGGATCTCATGGATCATGTTCCTCCTCCATCTTAGGATCTAGTTGCTCATTTAGTTTAGTTATATGTTGTTATTTTGATATGTATTTGCTTGAAATGAACTGCCATTTGTCTGTTGACTAAGTTTCAATGAAAATGTTCATTTTAAAATGACATGAATTTTCTTTCTTGCTATTGATATGACAAAAAGGGGGAGAAGAAAAGAAAACATGTGATTGTGGTCAAGAGGCATAAAACATTTTAAGAAGGTTTTTAAGAAACATCTCTAAACATGTGATTGTGGTCAAGAGGCATATAACGTTTTAAGAAGGTTTTTAAGAAACATCTCTAAACGAATGGTTAAAATGAGGGGGAGTTAAAATAGTAACAAAGTTAAAAGCTAAAAGAAAGGGGGAGCTCACAAAAAGGGGGATCTTTTGCAAAATAACTAAACATGTTGATTGAATAAGTTTTGTCATATCAAAAAGGGGGAGATTATTGAGTTAATATATTTTGAAATGACAAAACAAGTAAATTCAATAATATAAAAATGATATAAAGACATGTTTAGAGGTTATCAGTACCAAAACTTAGAGTTCTGTTGATGAGAGATCGATCTGGCTTATGAGAGATCGATCTCCTGGGTTTTTACTTGATGAGAGATCGATCTCATGAAGAAATGAGATCGATCTGCCAAGCCTTGAACCTTTACAAAGGTATTAAGGAAGAGTGAGATCGATCTGCAAGGGTTAAGAGATCGATCTGGCTAAAGCTAGAGTTGAGAGATCGATCTGGTCTAGGAAGAGATCGATCTCCTTTAAAAGCATAAGACTGTAGATCGATCTGAAAGATCGATCCACACTCAAACAGAGAACTTATGAGATTGATCTGGTAAGGAAGAGATCGATCTCCTCAAAGTCAGAGAGCTAAGGAGATCAATCTGAGATATTGAGAGATCGATCTCCCCACTACGAAACTGCATGGCAGATCGATCTGTAGATCGATCTTGCCTCAAACAGAGAGATTGGAAGATCGATCTGCCTATTCGACAGATCGATCTGCCCTATCACTTTCAAATTAACAGATCGATCTGCTAACCTATGAGATCGATCTCCTTGTGTTTTTGTGCTTTGATCTTGCAGGATTTATAACTAAGAGATCGATCTGGCCAAGAAGGTAGATCCATCTGGCACACTACTGGAGGTACCCAACGGCTAGTTTCTGCAAAATCTCAACGGGAAAAATAGCATTTAATGCTCCAACTACCAATCCTTCAGTATTTAACCAAGCATTGAAGACAAAGAGAATAGAGATAGTATTGCTGCATATTTTCTACATTCTCAAGCTTTCAACACTTTCATTCCTTGTGTCTTCATTCCTCATTTATTGAGATTTATTGTATAAGCTTAAGTGAAAAAGTTGTATTTGTTCTACCTACATTAAAGCTTCATTTTTGTATTCATCCTTATCTTGAGAGAGAAGAGGATTGTTCCTCTGTGAGATAAATTGTAAGAGGGTGAATACATTTTCATATTACAAAGGGTAGAGAGGTTATTCCTTAACCTGTAAAAGGAACATTGTAAACTTCTGTTGAAGGAGAGTAAGAAAGCACTTGACAAGAAGGTCAAGGAGAGAGGACGTAAGCAAGAGTTTGGCCGAACCTCTATAAACGATTGTGTTTGTTTCTCTCTTCCCTATCTTGCATTAAATTGTTTAATTTTGTTATATTGCTTACTTTCATTTGCAAATTAAAATAGGATTAAATTAAAATTTGCTATTAACGTTAGAAAACCGATTCACCCCCCCTCTCGGTAGAGCCATCAAAGTCATTGTTGGATCGTTTAAGTATTTCAAGCTAACATTATGAATATCTTATCCTTAGCCACCCTCTCTATGCGAAATAAGCATTTCTTTATAAATACACCTCTATAGTATATTTCCTTAGCCTTAAATAATTTTTTTCCTATCCCTTACTCCAAAAGCAAGTGATTAACTCGGATATATTAAGAGCTATGTACATACAAATATAATGATGGAGAAAAGAAAAAGAAAAAAGAAACGAATAAAAGATAGAAAAATAAACAAAAAAAGTGTGAAAAAAAAAGAGAGATACAAAAATAGAAACAAGTGCATAGTAAAATAAAAAAGAAAATCAATTTTTTTTGGAAGGGGGATAATTAAAGCTTTGAGTATCAAAGATTTTAGAAAGTAATGCATAACTAAGGGTTATTTGTCACGACCCAAAACTACCCAAAATCAGAGTAAATTTTTCATTTTTCTTTCATACTTACCTGTCCTCTGATCATGACCACACTTCACTAACAATTAGGCTGTGCGTCAATGTCAGTCCCACCATTCATCCACCATATAACTTAATTCCTTATTACAGAAAAAGGTAAACACCTGAGTTTTTCATTTATTCTTTTCCATTCATTTACAAGTGTTTACATTATCAATACATCCCCGAAAGTTACTTACAAACATGTTACTGTGCTATTCTTATTTAGATACAATATGTACAAGTGTATATACCTCAAAATGATGCGCAGCAGCGGATATCAGGAATGCAGTACTCAGTCGCCTCAAAGTCTACTGGAGGAAATCTGTATAGGAAAATGAAAAGGGTGAGCACATCAAGCTCAGTAAGGTAATCCTACGAACAAGTAGGCAACCATACTACCTACATGAATGTGGTGCTGTGCATAAACCACCCTTTCTCCACACATTTCAAAACCGATGCTACAATTCATGATGTCATGTAAAACAATTTCACATATGGATTTCAAAAGCATGGAAAACTCGACATGCAACTCTTTTAAATCATTTCATTCTCATTGAAATTTCACAACAAAGCTAGGACTCAGCCCATCCCTCGGGTGTTCCTGACTCACACAACACTATGAAATAAAATGCTTTTCATAACAATAATAGAAATATGCGATACAATGAATGTCATGTAAAACCAGTTTACATCACTCATGGGTTTAAACAGCATGGAAATAACATCATGCAAGTTCAGTTTAAAACCCAGTTTCATTGTCATCAAAATCTTATCTCAGTCAGGATCTAACCCATCCCTCGGGTGATCCAGACTTACACAAAAATCCACAATATGAGTTTTTCAAAACATCAACATGCGAGACTAGGCAATATATGTATATATCTCGGGCAAATAACTTGGACGATGGCCATATGTCCTTGTGATCCCATTGCTATATGGATCCTAGTGTGCAGGGTCTCACCACGATCGGGGACCACCCCGGGAGGTAGGTCAGTCCATCCCGTCGGCCCTGTCTGATCACTTGCATCCGAAGATGCCACTCGCATCTGAAGATGCCACATAATCAATCCCAGCACGGTACAACGTACTCCATGCTACTTGCAAGGTACAATGTACTCCGTGGACCCATATCTCATATCCATACTCATTCCTTATCTTAAAACGCACGTACGAGCCTATTTAATCGGTGTAACACATAATCTACCTGATGCTCCAAGCACGGCTCATCTCATGTTCTCATAATACTAGTGCGAGCGATGCTCTAGCACTCTCATAAAATCAAGGAAAATCTCGTGCGAGCCAAGCTCCAACACGTGTTTCATAAAATCTCATAAGATTAATGCGAGCTAAGCTCCAGCACTCTGTCAAAATCATGTAAAACTAGTGTGAGCTAGGCTCCAGTACTCTGTCATAAAATCAAATGAAAATTTGGTGCGAGATAAACTCCCGCACCCTACCACGAAAATCATATGAAAATCTGGTGCAAGTTAGACTCCAGCACTAATGCATGTAAAACTCTAGTGCAAGCCATTGCTCTAGCACTAATGCATGCATCACACAAATCACAACTCGTGCGAGCTGAGCTCTAGCACGTCACATATTCATAAAATCACGTAGGCGGCTACATTTCTCAAAATCAATTTAAGAGAAAATCAACAATGATTAAAGTTATGCAATGCTGTGCATTTTATCTAAAAGTTAGCTAGCCTACCCATGCATATGCCAAACCACCTCAAAAACAAGCAAGAACCTCTTGTTCTTGCTCCTCTCAACTTTTCTTAATTTTAGAAACTTTACCTTTCACAAGGGTATTTTGGTAATTTACCCATCCGAGGCACTAAAGTTTTTATCTTAGATCTAGACCCTTCAGACACTTTAAGAGACTGCAGATGAAGTTGAAATTGCGCAAAGTTACCTCTAGCAGTCCGAAAAATTCCCTTACCTGGAATCACGCGCGAGCTTATCCTGTCTCGATCGTACTAGGTTTCTTAGTCCAATTCGCTCCAAACCAAGTCTACGGAGCTGCATATAACCACATATTTAGGTCAGTTCTAATATACTTATCAGTATTTCACTTATATTAATCGAATCTAAAACACTGGGCCCGTTTTACTTTATTGGGCCAGATTGCATCTTAATGGGCCTCGACCCATTTTTCAGCCTGTTTCCACTTATTAAATCCCTTCTTCATGTGTATTGGCCTCTCAATACCTATTGGGCTTCATTCTAAACTCTTTGGATAGTCCGTATATCATTTACGATAATTAATTCAAAAATCCCAATATAATTCCCTAAATGCGAAATTTAATCCGTAATTCGTAAAATAAATCTTTAATACACTAAAAATTACATGAATTATCGTAAATGAGTTTTACTTACCCGAGATTATGCGATGGTGCGTAAATCGAAGTTCGATCGCGCTCACGTATACAATTTATCGTTGAACTGCACAATTTATATTTAATTCTGGGTTAATTTTCAATTAAATATAATTTAAATAAATTTCTCGAAAATCAAATCGGTCACTTTTAACCTCATACCGACTTACCTGAAGTCCGGTGTATCCCTGAAAATCTTTCCCTTTTTCCTTTTTCTCTTTTTCTTCCTTTTCTGATTGAACCGGTTCGGTCAGATTCAGCCCGATTCAGATCGATCCTGTTCAGCCGGTTAAGTTCGGTTCGATCGATTTGGGGCTTCTCCGATCGGTTCTTCGTCGGTTTTCATCTATGGCAGCTCCGCGGGGTCGTCCGATGCACAGATCTGGCCTCGGTTTCACTATGGCTGGTCGAAAAGTGGCCGGTCCGGCTCTTCTCCCTTCCACATTGGTGGTGCCTCTCCTTTTCGTCGTTGTCGACGTTGGCCTCCATTTCCCCAGCCATTTTCACCACCAATTGGCTCGGCACCGCATGGGAGAGCTTCGGCTAGCGGTGGCTAGGGCCGAATCGACGTTGGTGGCCGTCGATTCTCTTTTCCTTTTCTTCGGTTTCTCCCCCTCGCTGTTTCTCATGATTTTCGATGGTTGGGGTGTGTGTGCCGATCGGTGGAGGCTCCCTCGATGTCGGGCTCCTCTCCTGATCATCGCCTGCCCCTCTGCCTCGTTGGTGGCCGTCGGTGATGCAGAAGGGGCTCTCGGCCTCTACTTTCCTCTTTCGTGATTTCTTTCGATTATTTATTTATTTATTTTATTATTATTTTAATTGAATAAACTATTATTATTTTTTCCACAATATCTAAAAAAATTATATTTAATTCATTTAATCAATACATGAATTTATCTGTCTTATTTCGTCTTTTCGGTATATTTTTCCAATATTTTCGAGATATTTTTCGAGGTGAAAATTCCAATTAATTCCAATAAATTCATATCTTGATCAATTGGACTCAAAATTTAATTATTTCTTTGTTATTGATTAAGATTTCTCAAATCCATATTTTTAATGAAATTTTCTTATCGAATTTACACCGACTTTTGATCTTTTGACCGTTTTACCCTTGCACGTGTTCGGGATCAATCCAATCCAACTTCCCTTCACGAACACTCACTCATTTCGTGTTTTAAATCCTTATCTGCAGTCCGAATCTCATTCGTTTAATTTGTTACCATTTCAATCCTTCATTTGATCTTACGATAAAAATCAGATCTTACATAATATCCCCTACTTAAGAAATTTGGTCCTCCAAATTAGAACCATGTCAAATGGGTCCATAAACAACTCCGGGTACGTCTATCGCATCATACTCTTTAATTCTTATATGACTTTTTTCGGAGTGTACTACCAAAGGACTTTAAATAGGGAGATTATCTTAAACCTCAACACTTTCTCCTTCCGTCTAACACCCGTATCAAGTTTTTCAACATACATTATACTTTCATCGAGCTCCAACAGCTCATATCTGATCACATATGCTGGGTCCGGATAGTATTTTCGAAGCATCAATAGATGGGACACATTGTGGATGCCTGCTAATTTAGGTAGTAACGCCAACCTACAGGCCTTATCTCCTACTTAGTCTAATCTCTCAAAGGATTCAATCTAACGAAACTCAATTTGCCTTCTTTTCGAATCTCGTTATGCTCTTAGGACAAGAAACTTCCAACAATACTGATTTACCCCCGGTGAATTCCAATGGTTTCTGTCTCTTGTCAGCATAGCTTTTCTGTCTGCTCTGAGGTGTTCTTAATCTCACACAAATCAACTAAACATCCTCAGAGGTTTGTCTTATCAATTCAGGAGCAATTCTCTATCTACCACCCACTTCTTCTTATCCAAGTAGGGAAACAACCCTTAAAGCCATACCATGTCTCATATAAAGTCATCCCGATACTCAAGTGACAACTGTCATTATTGGCGAATTCGATTAGTAACAACTGATCATCCCAAGAGCTTATAAAATTAATGGCACACACTCTCATCATATCCTCAAGAACTTGTTCTCTTTGACTGACCATCTGTCTGAGGACGAAAAGCTATGCTAACACTCAGTCGGGTTCCCATAGTTTCCTGAAAAATATTCCCAGAAGTGGGAAGTGAAGCGAGAATCCCTATATGATACAATGCTTACTGGAAAATACATAATGTTCCACAATCTTCCATACACATAAATCCGCCTACACACTCAAAATATCTGGGGATTTTATAACCAGAAGGTGGGTAGACTTAGTCAATCTGTCGACTATCACCCAGATAGCCTCGTGATTCTTATTGTCTTCTATTACCCATCACAATATTCATGGTAACCTGCTCGCATTTTCGAGTCAATATAGGTAGAGGCTGTAATAACCCTGTAAACTTCTATTACTCTACCTTAATCTGCTGACATACGAGACACTTCTCCACAATCTCTACCATGTCTCTTTTCATATCTGACCATCAATACCCTTTTCTACGATTTTGATGTATTTATTACTTCCTGGATGCACTGTATATCCCAAAGAGTGACCTTCTGACAATTACACTATCTCATCAACTGTGGTCCTGGAGAGCACATACATTGTCTCTGAACCTCAGTAAGCCATCATCACTCATTGTGAACTCTGTCACTGTACCCATCTGAATCTAACCCACACTATCGACACCATGCCGATCATCATGCTAAGCTTGTCAAATCCGGTCACTCAAATTAGGTTCTAATCTCAAGCTAGCTGTCACACAATCATTGTCATCATCTGAAGTGATCACATCATGACTGAGGCTCACTACCGCTTTAGCAGCTCATGCACCTTGACCATCATATGCAATACCATCCCGAGGCTCTTTCTGCTCAAGGCATCAGCCATCATATTAGCCTTTCCTGGGTGGTACAATTTTCACGATCATAATCCCTCAGAAGCTCTAACCTTCTTTGTTCTCATATTCTACTCTTTTTGTGAAAACAGATACTCGAGGCTGTTATGATCAGTGTATACCTAAAATTTCTCACCGTATAAGTGGTGGCGCCATACCTTCAATGTAAACGCTACGGCTGGCAGCTTTAAATCATGGGCCGGATAGTCCTTTCATGGTCTTTAAACTGTCTGGATCCATATGTGACTATCATCTCATTTTGCATTAATACACAGCCCAATCTTGGTTTCAAGACATCCATATACCCTGAGAAACCTTTTAATCTATTGGGTATGGTGAAAATAAATGCGGTGGTCAATTCATACTTCCATACACCAAAACTCACCGAAGCTACTTTCATACTTATCATCGCACTGACATGCAATCTTTTTCTGAATGAGATGTGTCAACTGAGCATCCCATTTCGAGAAACTCTCAACAATTCTTCTGTAAAAATAATTTTCAATTGTTGCTTATAATTTTCCCTAGACTTTAATTACACCCAAAATATCATCAATAAGGATGATAACAAATCGGTCCAGGTAAAGTTTAAATACCTCATCGTAGTTGAGTTCCACTAAGTATTTCAATCACCTATATCCTTGATCTATGTACACATAAACGTATAATGTCATTTCAAAATCGCTACCCTTTTATTACTTGTCAAAATTTACAATATACTTTTCAGGGGTAACCATATCACTATCTTAGGATAGAAATCTAAACAACATAGTTTGCAGCTGACCAATTTATTCTCAAATATTACTTCAAATTATTCATAATCCATTGAATAAAATCGGCTGACTTATACTTCTTCCCCCATTTTTAACTTATAATCTCTTCATAATTATTCTGTTAGTTAACTCTCTTTCATTGGGGTACTAACCATTAGCATTGTGCCCAAGGGTGTAGGCATTCATGTCTTTCACTAACTTATATACAAATGAAGGCGGTATGACTAAATGTGTGGCACCAGGATCAATTAAAATAATTACTTCATTATTCATAACCAGTGTGGTATCTTTCACCACATCATATGAAACATCAGTAGTGTCCTAGTCCAAGGCATACACTCGCCCTCATCTAACAGCCTACTTTTCCCTTTCTCTTCGGTTGTGGCCTCCCTTTATCAATAGGGTTTTCTCTCTCTTTACCCTTCTGTGGGGCAGTTTCACCCAACTCTGAGCAATCATTAACTAAATAGCCCATCTTACCACACTTAATGCCTATTTTAGTCAATAAAGTATAGGTGTAGGCCCTACTTCCGTGGTATCTACCACACATCCTACACTACTTACACTGCTATGGAGAAGGTTGGGGTCCTCTAATCACAATACCCCTCAAAAGTGTTGAAATTGGATACACTGGGGCCTTACCAATCATCTTATCCCATGACTCATCAACTACAATCTCTTACCAAACTACCTTTTTCCCATTCTGACATCTCTGTCATTCTCGATTCTCTTTCTGTCTCTATTTCGACCCTTACTACCTTTCCCAATCTCAAAGGTGTGCAACTCATGATCTTCTTCATACAACTGTATTCTGCGCATTGCCTCGGCATAGGTAGTGATATCTAACGGGGCCAATCGAACTCTAGTTGACAATCTGAGCCCTTCCATGAACTTTTGGGCTTTTCGACTCTCACTGCCCATAGTGTCGGGGTAATACTTGTCCAGGGATATAAATTGAGTTTCATGCTCGTCAATCAACCAGTGCCTCTGGGTCAGTGTAAGAAATTTTACATGAAATTTACTTTAAGCAGTGTCTGGGATATTCTGTCACTGGAATACATCCAGAAATATTTTTCATGTTAACTCTGGATGTCTAACTCTTAAGATGGGTAGAGCAGACTTCCACCAATGCTCTGACTCGCCCTCATATCCCATGCATACTCTGAGCTATTAACTCTCAAAATATTCTCCATACTCCACTCCAACCTCGCGAAACGTGTCTTAATACTATTCGATCTCTCTGTCGGACTCTGTGGGGCATGCTCAACATCTGCCTCCATTTCAATCTCATCCTGGTTCTCATAGGTCAACACAGCACGACTAGCAGGCTCAGGCTTACCTCTACGACCTCTGCCTAATGCTCTACCTCCTCTACCACGACTAATATTAGGCATAATGCCTATATTCCAGCATTCTCAACCATTTCTTAGTTAAAACCCATCTTGATATACACTATTGTATCTAACTAAGAACAGTAACACGGGGATGTAATTTCCTAACAATTGACACTGACACATATCAGACCAATTTTGCTTTGATACCACTATTTTTCACGACCAAAAACTACCAAAAATCAGAGTAAATTTTTCGTTTTTCTTTCATACTTACTTGTCCTCTGATCGTGACCACACTCCACTAACAATTGGGCTGTGCGTCAATGCCAGTCCCACCATTCATCCACCATATAACTTAATTCCTTATTACAGAAAAAGGTAAACACATGAGTTTTTCATTTATTCTTTTCCATTCATTTACAAGTGTTTACATTATCTATACATCCCCAAAAGTTACTTACAAACATGTTATTGTGTTATTCTTATTTAGATACAATATGTACAAGTGTATATACCTCAAAATGATAGGCAGCAGCGAATATCAGGAATGCAGTACTCAGTCGCCTCAAAGTCTACTGGACGAAATCTGCGTAGAAACATGAAAGGGGTGAGCACATCAAGCTCAGTAAGGCAATCCTACGAACAAGTAGGCAACCATACTACCTACATGAACGTGGTGCCGTGCATAAACCACCCTTTCTCCACACATTTTAAAATCGATGCTACAATTCATGATGTCATGTAAAACAAGTTCACATATAGATTTCAAAAGCATGGAAAACTCGACATGAAACTCTTTTAAATCATTTCATTCTCATTAAAATTTCACTATAAAGTCAGGACTCAGCTCATCCCTCGGGTGTTCCTGACTCATACAACACCATGAAATCAAATGCTTTTCATAGCAATAATAGAAATATGCGATACAATGAATGTCATGTAAAACCAGTTTACATCACTCATGGGTTTAAATAGCATGGAAATAACATCATGCAAGTTCAGTTTAAAACCCAGTTTCATTCTTATCAAAATCTTATCTCAGTTAGGATCTAACCCCTCCCTCGGGTGATCTAGACTCACACAAAAATCCACAAAACGAGTTTCTTAAAATACCAACATACGAGACTAGGCAATATATGTATATATCTCAAGAAAATAACTAGGACGATGGCCATATGTCCTTGTGATCCCACTCCTACACGGATCCTAGTGTGCGGGGTCTCACCACAATCAGGGATCGCCCTGGGAGGGGGGTCAGTCCATACCGTCGGCCCTGTCTGATCACTCGCATCCGAAGATGCCACTCCCATCCGAAGATACCACTCGCATCCGAAGATGCCACATAATCAATCCCAGCACGGTACAGCGTACTCCATGCTACTTGTACTGTACAACGTACTCCATGGACCCATATCTCATATCCATACTCATGCCCTATCTTAAAATGCACGTGCGAGCCTATTTAATCGGTGTGACACACAGTCTACCCGATGCTCCAAGCACTGCTCATCGCATGTTCTCATAATACCAATGCGAGCGATGCTCCAGCACTCTCATAAAATCAAGGAAAATCTTGTGCGAGCCAAGCTCCAGCATGTGTTTCATAAAATCTCATAAGATTAGTGCCAGCTAAGCTCCAGCACTCTATCAAAATCATGTAAAAGTAGTGCGAGCTAGGCTCTAGCACTCTATCATAAAATCAAATGAAAATTTGGTACGAGATAAACTCCGGCACCCTACCACGAAAATCATATGAATATCTGGTGCGAGTTAGACTCTAGCACCAATGCATGTAAAACTCTAGTGCGAGCCATTGCTCCAGTACTAATGCATGCATCACACAAATCACAACTTATGCGAGTTGAGCTCTAGCACGTCACATATTCATAAAATTACATAGGCGGCTACATTTCTCAAAATCAATTTAAGAGAAATCAACAGTGATTAAAGTTATGCAATGCTGTGCATTTTATTTAAAAGTTAGCCAACCTACCCATGCATGTGTCAAACCACCTCAAACACAAGCAAGAACCTCTTGCTCTTGCTCCTCCCAACTTTTCCTAATTTTGGAAATTTTATCCTTCACAAGGGTATTTTGGTAATTTACCCATCCGAGGCACTAAAATTTTTATCTTAGATCTAGAACCTTCAGACACTTTAAGAGACTGCAAATGAAGTTGAAATTGTGTAAAGTTACCTCTAGCAGTCGGTAAAATTCCCTTACCTGGAATCACGCGTGAGCTTATCTTGTCTCGACCGTACCAGTTCTCTCAGTCCAATTCGCTCCAAACCGAGTCTACAGAGCTGCATATAACCATGTATTTAGGTTAGTTCTAATATACTTATCAGTATTTCACTTATACTGATCGAATCTAAACCATTGGTCCCGTTTTACTTTATTAGGCTCGATTGTAGGGTCTCGACCCATTTTTAGCCCGTTTCCAGTTATTAAATCCCTTCTTCGGGTGTATTGGGCTCTCAACGCTTATTGGGTTTCGTTCCAAACTCTTTGGATAACCCGTATATCATTTACGACAATTAATTCAAAAATCCCAATATAATTCCCTAAATGCGGAATTTAATCCGTAATTCATAAAATAAATCTTTAATACGTTGAAAAATTACATAAATTGTCGTAAATGAGCTTTACTTACCTGAGATTATGCGATGGTGCGCAAATCGAAGTTCGATCGGGCTCACGTATACGATATATCGTTGAACTGCACAATTTATATTTAATTTCGGGTTAATTTTTGATCAAATATAATTTAAATAAATTTCTCAAAATTAAATCGGTCACTTTTGACCTCTTACCGACTTACCCGAAGTCCGGTGTATCCCTGAAAATCTTCCCCTTTTTTCCTTTTTCTCTTTTTCTTTCTTTTCTAGTTGAACCAGTTCGGTCCGGTTCAGACCAGTCCGGTATAGCCGGTTCAGTCTGGTTCGATCGGTTCGGGGCTTCGCCAGTCGGTCCTTCACTGGCTTCCATCTCCGATAGCTCTGCGGGGTCATCCGATGCATAGTCTAGCCTCGGTTTCGCCATGGCTGGCTGAAAAGTGGTTGGTCCGGCTCTTCTCCCTTCCACGTCGGTGGTGCCTCTCCTTTCCGCCATTGTCGGCGCTGGCCACCGTTTCCCGAGCCATTTCCACCACCAATCGGCTAGGCACCGCACGAGGGAGTTTCGACTGGCGGTGGCTAGGGCCGAATTGACGCCGGTGGTCGCCGATTCTCTTTTCCTTTTTTTCGGTTTCTCCTCATCGCCGTTTCTCACGATTTTCGATGGCTGGGTGCACGTGTCGGCAAGTGGAGGCTCCCTCGGTGTCGGGCTCCTCTCCCAGTTGTCGCCTACCCCTCTGCCTCGTCGGTGGCCGTCGGTGACACAGAAGGGGCTCTTGGCCTCTGCTTTCCTCTTTCGCGATTTCTTTCAATTTATTTATTTATTTATTTATTTTATTATTATTTTAATTGAATAAATTATTATTATTTTTGCCAAAATATCTAAAAAATTATATTTAATTCATTTAATCAATAAATGAATTTATCTGTCTTATTTCATCTTTTCGGTATATTTTTCCAATATTTTCGGGATATTTTCTGAGGTGAAACTTTCGATTAATTCTAATAAATTTATATCTTGATCAATTGGACTCAAAATTTAATTATTTCTTCGTTGTTAATCAAGATTTCTCAATTCCATATTTTCATGAAATTTTCTTATCGAATTTATACCGATTTTTGATCTTTTAACCGTTTTACCCTTGCACGTGTTCGGGATTAATCCAATCCAACTTCCCTTCACGAACACTCACTCATTTTGTGTTTTAAATCCTTATCTCCAGTTCGAATCTCATTCGTTTAATTTGTTACCATTTCAATCCTTCATTTGATCTTACGATAAAAATCGGATCTTACATTATTGAGCCTAAATTGTCATTTATCATACCTTAACCCTTGCTTGACATTACAAGCTTGATGAAGTCCTATTGATTCTTAACTAAGTGAGACTACATTAGTAGAGAGAGAAGTGAAAAGCAAACTTATGTGAGTGATCACTTATCATTAACTGTTCATCTCTATGTTTGCATAACCTAATCCAAGTGGTGTACTTTGAAGTGGTTTTGACATAACACACATACGAAAGGGCTTCAATTTGGGTTAAAACTTATGATTGGATGATGCCTAATATGTTTGATTGGGTTAAAACCTCTTTGAGAATGGGATTTATACTTTTTGTTTGAAGATATTTTGGGAAAAGAAATATGTTTTGTATTTGGTCATCTCCTGTGTATTTCTGACTGCTCTTTACTTTGCTTAAGGACAAGAAAAAGTTTAAGTTTGGGGGTGTGATAACTTTATAAAAATAGAGTTATTTTCGTGTTTAATTACCCTAATTTTGCTTAATCCTCTTGTGCATTGTCTTAACTATACCCGTAATTTGATTAATTTCATCTAATTATACAAATAAATAAATTTCAGATGAGTTTCAAATGATTTGGAGGAATTTAGGCTAAAACAGAATATAGATTGGGTTAGATCCACTATAGGATGAAATTCAACCACTACAAGCCAAAATAGCAAGACATTTGTCTTGTAGTGCACCTCTCTTCTCCTTACCACCTAGCATTCTATGTCGCGAATTGTTTTCCCAAAAATCACTACTAACTTTTCGTGAACTTACCTCACATTACTTGTTGAGCTATCAGTCAATATCAGTCCCTCAGTCTCATACATTATATATATGCATATCAGGCAATGCTTTCGTCTCAGGCACTAACATCGCAGAAGCTCATAAAGTTACCATTTCATAATTAGAAAGTCGTTTGGATTGCCTTACATATACATCCCCTATAAACATGACTACATCACTGTACACTGTTATTTAGATACAAAAAGTACATATGTGTGTATACCTCGATGCTACTGGATAGCTGTGTGTAAAAGATCGCAGGATGGACGCAGTTAACACACTCTACTAAAAATGCTCTGTAGAGGGGGAAAAGTAAAGGGATGAGTACAACACGCTCAGTAAGAAATATATGAAAGCAGATAGATAACCACACTATCTACGATGCTCATAATGCATGGTTTATACCGAAAACTAATGTCATTCACAAAATCGTCATAGTAAAACACATAGCAATTTAATGCCATAAAACAGAATATCAAAACTCATTCGGAGTAAAATATTTTTATGTTCAGTATTGAAATTCACATTTAAATCATATTCTTATTTCAAATGGTTTCATCACAGAAATCAAATCATAGATAGTTTCATCACGGACACCAGTAAAACATATGAGACTAGGCAGGGATCCACACATAATCCATGGGATAATTGGCCAAAGTCCGAGACCTTGAGCTATCACTAGCTAGGTGTACAAGGGTGTCTCTAAGTCTGAGGAGGGGATTAGTCTATCCATCGGCTCCTATCTAAGGACTATCACAAAGCAGAGTAATGACACAGCATGCCCGAGTCTAAAGACACAATCCATACATCCCATAGTTGCAGGGTACAATGTACTCCATATTATCTACATGGTACGACGTACTCTGTGAACCACAGTACAATTATCACATAGTTGTAGGTGCCTGAGTCATAGGCTCACCACCCCAACCAAATAAATTATCAGCCATAGTCTGTCGTCTCAGATCTAGTGCAAGTAAGTTAGTGTGACAGACAGTCCAACACAAGGGCTCCAGCATGATCTCAATCATACATCACAACAGAATCCAGTGCGAGCAGTGCTCCAGCACAATCTGTTCATATGCCATACAAAAATCAAGTGCGAGCGAATCTGGATAAATCCATAGATCTTATCATAGCTCCAACACCTTGTCATTTATCAAATCATATCAAATTTAGTGCAAGCAAGGCTCCAGTACTATATTATGTAAAAATCATAGAAAATCATGTGCAAGCCGGTTTGTGTAACTCACAAATAATTTAAGGCTTCAGCATGATTTCACACACACAAAATAGACAGTCGGCTCTATTTCCCATGACAGTGGTACTCAAAATCGAGTGCGATAAGCAAAACGATACAAAACAGAGTGAAAGGGGTAATATCCCATCAAATCACTCATCAATCAAATCATACTTTATAAAAACGTGTCATTTAATGCATATAGTCAAATCGTGAGCCAGTCTATCATTCCAGCTTTACAAAATCTTTTTTTCACAAAGAAAACATGGATTTCATGCACTTTATGCATTTTAAAAAATTCTTGGGTCTAAGGGTATTTTTGTAATTTTCCTATATTTGGGTACTATCCAGAAATTTCATATTCATACTCTATATAGAATTTAATCGTATGTAAACGACGATAAAAATATGTACAACTATCTCTAAGAGCTAGCATAGATCCCTTACCTGGAATCCCGTCGAATGCTCTTTTTCACCTTTTTTCACTTTCCGTAAATCAATCTCTCTAACTCCGAATATATCTCATGGAGCTACAGATAGTTATCAATCACATTAATTAAGTTGGATAACTCATTTATCCTTTTCTATGCTGTCTATTTCATCAAATGGGCCCAATTGCTCTTATTGGGCATCGTTGCCTCTTAATGGACCCAACTCTATTTTAAGCCAATTTCGACTTTATTATTTATTCTATCACAGCCCATTGGGATCCTTAGGCCCATTAACAATTCTTGGGTCATTTGTGGGGCCCATTAACACTACCATCACGACATCTTAAGCCTTTTTTAACATAAAGCATTTTATACGGAGTTAATCTGCAACTTATACGATTAATTCCTAACTCGTATAACTATACAAGTTATAGCAAGTGAGATTCACTTACCAGAGTTTCTGTGATGGCTTGCAAATCGAGGCTCGATCGAACTCATGTTCGTTAACTGTTGTCATGCTAAACATTTATATATTTAACCCGGATCAATTTCGGTCAAATATAATTTCAAATAATTTTTTAAAAAAATTAAATCAGTCAATTTCGATCGCTTACCGGCTTATCCTTGGCTTGATACCTTAGCCCGATGCATTATCAAAATTTTCTCCCTTTTTTTCCTTTTTCCTTGGTTGAACAGGTTCGTACATGTTCAGCCCCTCTTTACACTGAATCGGTCCGAATCGATTTAAAGCCTGTTTTGTCGTTCCCAGCGTGTCGGTCGGTTCTCCGGTCGATTCCTCCACCAATCGGGTCAGCTTCATCTCTCGAACCTTCTTTTGGCCCGGGCTTGGGTAGATCGACTTCGAATTTTGTCGATTCTCCCATTCTCTCCCGCGGCTTCTTCCTTTCCGATCTCTCCATTACCAGCGATATAGGACGCGTGATGGCGCTAAGACAGTCCCTCGGTGCCGGTCGACCCTTTGCCGGTCACCCCTCGTCCCCTTTCTCTCTATGGTGCCACTGATGAAGTAAATAGGGGGTTTGGTTTTTCGATCCTCCCTATGGGTCGTGCGACCCAGTTTGTGCAATCCTAACTCTTTTTTTTTCCTTTTCTATTTCTTTATATATATATATTATATTATTATACAAAATATCCTACATATAATATATTATACTTAAATATCTTAATAAATATTTATATATTATTTAAATTAAATATATTTATTTATTTCATTTTATTTTATTTTATTTGTTGAAAATATTTTTTTATATTTCTGAGATAAATTCTTGAAGTGGAAAAATTTCGGGGTCTATCGCAATAAATTGATATCTTGATCAGTTTGACTTAAAATTTAATTATTTCTTCTTTATTAATCAAGATTACATAAGTCCCTGTTTACAATGTCAATTTCTTAAAGAAATGATATCGAATTTTCATGTCTTACAATCCTCCCCACCTTAAGAAATTTGGTCCTCCAAATTAAAACTAAGTCAATCCTCGAACAACTGCAGATACTTTTCTTGTATCAAGCTCTCCAGTTCCTACGTAGCTTTCTCTTAAGTGTGGTATTACCAGAAAACCTTAACAAAAGGAATCGTCTTGGACTGTAACACTTCCTCTTTCCTGTCCAATACCCGAATCTATTTCTCTACATATGATATATCCTCTTTGAGCTTTCATGGCTAATATTGAATCACATGTGCTGAATCTGGATGATACTTCCGAAACATCGATATGTGGAAGGCATTATGCACACTCGTTAACTCCGGTGGTAACGCCAACCTATAAGTCTTGTCTCTCACTCGATCTAAGATCTCAAAAGGTCCAATGTAGCGAGGACTCAACTTATCTTTCTTCTTAAATCTCATAATACCTTTGGAGGGAGAAACTTTCAAGAATACTTATTCACCAACCATAAACTCTAACGGTCTACGTCTCGTGTCAGTATAGTTCTTTTGCCTGCTCTGAGCTATCCTCAATCTATCACATATCAGTTGGACGTCTTTAGAGGCTTGTTCACTAAATCGGGAGCAAACATTTTTTGGTCACCCACTTCTCCCTATCCAATCAGAGATCGACACATATGTGCTTCATATGGTGTCATCCCAATACTCAAGTGATAAATATTGTTATAGGTGAACTCGGCTAATGGAAAATGGTCACCTCAGGAGCTTTTAACATCCATCACACAAGCTCTCAACATATCCTTTAAAGTCTGGATGGTTCTCTTTGACTGACCATCGGACTAAGGGTGAAAAGTAGTACTGACCTCAATCTGGTTCCCATAGCTTCCTGAAAATGTTTCTAAAAATGGGAAGTTATGTGGGAGTCCCTGTCAGACACAATACTCATTGGAACGCCATGTAGCCTTACAATCTCTCATACATACAAATTCGCCAACGCACTAAGAGTATCTATTGCTCTCATAGCTAAGAAGTGAGCTGACTTCGTCAATCTATCCACAATCACCCAAATGTCATCACGATTTTTTCAGGTCCTCGGTAAACCCATGATAAAATCCATGGTTATGTGCTCCCTTACCATGTCGATATAGGTAGAGGCTACAATAATCCCGCAGGCTTCTGATGCTCTACCTTAACCTGCTAACATACCAGACACCTAGCTACGTACTTTGCCACATCTTTCTTCATCTCTGGCCACCAATGCACTTTTCGAAGATTTTGATACATCTTATTACTCCCCAGATGCAACGTATAATGTGATGAATGAGCTTCAGACAAAATGAGTTTCCTCAACTCAGGATTATCGGGAATGCATACTCTGCCTCTGAATCTCAGTAATTCATCAGTGCTCAACTTAAAATTGGCACTGGTACCCATCTGAATCTGACTAGCCATATCAACATAGAAGCGATCAATATGTTGAGCATGTCTAATTCGGTCAATCAAATTCAGTTCCAATCTTAGACTAGCTATCACATAATATGTGTCTGTATCAAAAGGTGTCACATCTAAACTGAGACTCGCAAATTGCTCTAGCAGCTCATGTTCCCTGATCATCATGTATGATACCATCCCAAGGCTCTTTCTGGTCAAAGTATTGACAACTACATTCGCCTTATCGGATGATACAAGATCACATAATAATAATCTTTTAGAAGCTCTACCCATCGTCTCTGCCTCATATTCAATTCTTTCTGTGAAAACAAATACTTGAGGCTCTTATGATTAGTGAATACTTGAAATTTCTCACTGTACAAATAATGGCGCCATATCTTCAGTGCAAATAATACGACTGCCAATTCTAAATCGTGGGTCGATAGTTCTTCTCATGGTCCTTAAGCTGTTAGGATCCATAAGCAACTACCTTCCCATTCTGCATCATTGCACAACCCAGTCCCTATCCTGAGGCATCCGTATATATAGAGAAACCTCCTGAGCTAGTTAAAATGGTGAGAATAGGTGCGGTGGTCAGTCGCTGCTTCAATTCTCTGAAACTCTCTTCACATTTTGTTATTCCACTCGAATACCACATTTTTTCAAGTGAGACGAGTCAATGAGCAGTAAATTTCGAGAAGTCCTCGATAAACGTCCTGTAATACCTAGCTAAACCTAAAAAATTTCTAATCTCTGTGACTGTCCTGGGCCATTCCCACTAAACTACTTTCTCAATCTTGGACGGATCAACTGATACCCTATCCTTCGATACCACTGACCCAAAAATGATATCTGTTCCAACCAAAAATCACACTTACTGATCTTCGCATATAGCTTATTATCTCTGAGGGTTTTTAGCACAATGCTGAAATGCTGCTCATACTCTTCCCTGGACTTCGAATACACCAATATATCATCAATGAACACTATGACAAATCGATCTAGGTATGGCTTGAATACTCCATTCATCAATACCATAAAAGCTGCAGGAGCATTATTTAACCCGAAAGGTATAACCAAGAACTCATAATAACCATAATGGGTACGGACAACTGTCTTAGGCACATCTCCACTCCAAATTCTCAACTAATGGTACCCAGACCTTAGATCGATCTTGAAAAATATCTGTGCTCCCCGAAGCTGATCCAACAGATCATCAATACGTAAAAGGGGGTACTTGTTCTTGATGGTAGCCTTATTCAACAATCGATAATCTATGCACAGTCGGAGGCTTCCATCCTTCTTCTTAATGAACAAAATTGGTGCTCCCCAAAGTGAAACACTCGATCTAATGAATCCCTTATCCAACAATTCTTGAAATTACTTCTTTAGCTCATCTAATTCCACTAGAGCCATACGATATGGTGGTTTGGATATCGGCTCAGTACCAGGTGCCAAATCAATACAAAACCTCATCATTCTATCTGGCGCCAATCCTGCTAGATCATCTAAAAAGATATTAGGAAACTACCTGACTACTGGAATATCTGTCAATTCTGGGTGTGCCTATCCGTATCAACCACGTATACGACATACCTTTCATCATATCGTTCATACAGTTAGTACAACAATTCATACTCTTTCGATCACTATCTTTTATTGGTGTACTACTAAGCAATGTCTTACCTAAAGGTACAAGCTTTACATTTTGAAGCAGTTTATATGCAAATTTAGGCGATATGAATAAATGCATGGCACTAGGGTCAATTAAAATAAATACTTCAAGGTCGAAGACCAGAATAGTACCTTTAATCACATCTACTGAAGCATTTACGACCGTCGGGTCCAAGGTAAACACTCGATCGTGTCTTACAACCTGCTTCCCCTTCTCTTCAGTTGTAGCCCTCCTTTTCGGGGTAAAACTACCAATTGTATCCTTCTCAGACTCTTTGCCCTTCTGTGGAGCTATCTTGACCAACTCTGGGTAATCCCTTATTATATGCCCCGTCTTGCCACATATAAAACATGTCTTAGTCAATATGGGGCATGGCCTATTACTGTGGTATCTACCACATGCTCTACACTGATATGTAGTCGGCCAGGGTCCTCCAATCACTATACCCCTAGCTGGAGTCGAGACCTGATACACTGGGGGCTTAATCATCCTACCTCGTGACTCATCGACCCTTGGTCATCTAACAAACAGCCTCTTCCCCACTCGGACACTGCGATCCTCTTTCGATCTCTATTCCTGCCCTTCACGACCTTACCAAACTCACAGACGTGCATCTCATAGTCTTGCTCACACAACTGAGATGTACGTACGACTTTCTCGTAAGTCGTGACGTCAAATAGGGCTAATCTGACTTTGATGGAAGGTCTCAATCCCTCCATAAACAGGTAGACCTTTTGCATTTCACTGACCATGGTACCTGGGTCATACCTTCCCAGGGATGTAAATCTAGACTCATACTTGTCTACTAACCTGTTCCCTTAGATCAAACCAAGAGATTCCATCTGTAATCTCCGCTGAGCAATGGCTGGGATGTATTGCCTCTTGAAGGCATCAAAAAAGATCTCTCAGTCAATTACCTGATATTTACCTCTTAGGATGGGTTGGGCAAATTTCCACCAATATTCTGCTACTACGAGATTCTTGACCCTAATGAATGATGGAGGCTTAAGGTTCTAAAATTGCCTTAATCGATCAAGCTCACAATCATACCCTGAATCCTCATCAGTTTGTCGTAGAACTACAGGTGGTGGTACAGGGGTCTCAGTAATATGGGGCATAGGTGCAGGCTATGTAGGCGTAGATGTGTTAGGAGTAGCTGCTGGCTCGGTAGGAGTCATCTAAGCAGTCGAACCTTGCCTACTCTCTAACTTAGCCATCGCCTGAGTGAACAACTCTATAAACGTGTCCAAACTCTGCTCTAATCTCGTAATACGGGCATCAGTAGTCTCAGTTGGACCTGATGAGACATGATGGTGACGATTCACTAGGTCTCTCGGACCTATCACTACGTCTCTCAGACCTATCACTACATCTCTCGGACCTATCACTATGGCCCCTAGAAGGCAAACTCTCCCCTCGGCTGCAATGTCTATCAGACATCTCAATCGTCCCGCATAAACAGTCAATTTCTCAGTTTAACTATAGCTCGGTACACACAATTGTATCTAATAATGTACAGTGACATGGGCATGTATACTTTCTAACTGATGACACTGACTCACAACAGACCAACATTGCTTTGATACCATTTCTTTCGCGACCTGTTTTCCCAAAAATCATTACAAAATTTTCACGAACTTACCTCACTTCACTTGTTGACCTGTGAATCAATATCAGTCCTTAAGTCTCGTACATTATATATATACACATCAGGCAATGCTTTCGTCTCAGACACTAACATCGCAGAAGCTCATAAAGTTATCATTTCATAATTAGAAAGTCGTTTGCATTGCCTTACATATACATCCCCCTTTAAACTTGACTACATCACTATACACTATTATTCAGATACAAAAAGTACATATGTGTGATACCTCGATGCTGTTGAATAGCTGTGTGTAAAAGATCGCAGGACGGACGTAATTAACACACTCTACTAGAAATGCTCTGTAAATGGGGAAATGAGCACAACACGCTCAGTAAGAAATATATGAAAGCAGGTAGATAACCACACTATCTACGATTCTTATAATGCATGATTTATACAGAAAACCAATGTCATTCACAAAACCGTCATAGTAAAACACATAGCAATTTAATGCCATAAAACCAAATATCAAAACTCATTCGGAGTAAAATATTTCTAAGTTCAGTATTGAAACTCACATTTAAATCATATTCTCATTTCAAATGGTTTCATCATAGAAATCAAATCACAAATAGTTTTGTCACGGAAACCAGTAAAACAAATAAGACTAGGCAGGGATCCACACATAATCCATGGGATAATTGGCCAAAGTCTGAGACCCCGAGCTATCACTAGCTAGGTGTGCAAGGGTGTCTTTAAGTCCAATGAGGGGATTAGTCTATCCATCGGCTCCTATCTAAGGACTATCACAAATCAGAGCAATGACACAGCATGCTCGAGTCCAAAGACGTAATCTTCACATCCCATAGTTGCAAGGTACAGTGTACTCAATGTTGTGTACACGATACGACGTACTCCGTGAACTACAGTATAATTTCTTCACAGTTGTAGGTGCCTGAGTCACAAGCTCACCACCCCAACCAAATAAATTATCAACCATAGCCTGTCATTTTAGATCTAGTACGAGCAAGTTAGTGTGACACACAGTCCAACACGAGGGCTCTAGCACGATCTCAATCATACATCACAACAGAATCTAGTCCGAGCAGTGCTCCTGCATGGTCTGTTCATATGCCATATAAAAATCAGGTGCGAGCAGATCTGGATAAATCCACAGATCTTATCATAGCTCCAGCACTTTATCATTTATCAAATCATATCAAATCTAGTGCGAGCAAGGCTCCAACACTATGTCATATAAAAATCATATAAATTCCTGTGCGAACTGGTCTGTTTAACTCACAGATAATCCGACGGCTCCAGCACGATTTCACACACACAAAATAGATAGTTGGCTCTATTTCCCACAACAGTAGTACTCAAAATCGAGTACGATGCGTAAAACGGTACAAAACAGAGTGAGGGGCTAACATCCCATCAAATCCCTCGTTAATCAAATCATACTTTATAAAAAAAGTACAATTTAATACATATAGTCAAATCGTGAGCCAGTCTAACATTTCAGCTTTACAAAATCTCTTTTTCACATAGAAAACATGGATTTTATGCACTTTATGCATTTCTAAAAATTCTCGGGTCTAAGAGTATTTTCGTAATTTTCCCATATTTGGATACAATCCAAAAATTTCATGTCCATACTCTATATGGAATATAAGTACATGTAAATGACGATAAAAATATGTATAGCTATCTTTAAGAGCTAGCATAGATCCCTTACCTAGAATCCCATCGAATGCTCTTTTTCACCTTTTTCCACTTTCTATAAATCAGTCTATCTGACTCCGAATATATCTCCTGGAGCTGCAGATAGTTATCAATCACATTAATTAAGTCGGATAACTTATTTACCCTTTCCTATGCAGTCTATTTCATCAAATCGGCACAATTGCTCTTATTAGGCCTCATTGCCTCTTAATGGACCCAACTCTATTTTAAGCTCATTTCGCCTTTACTATTTATTTTGTCATGGCCCATTGGGCTCCTTAGGCCCATTAACAATTATTGGGCCATCTATGGGGCCTATTAACACTACTATCACGTCATCTTAAGCCTTTTCTAACATAAAGTATTTTATGCGGAGTTAATCTACAACTTATACGATTAATTCCTAACTCATATAACTGTACAAGTTCTAGCAAGTGAGATTCATTTACCTGAGTTTTCATGATGGCTCACAAATCGAGGCTCAATCAAACTCACGTTCGTCGCCTATTGTCGCGTTACACATTTATATATTTAACCCGGCTTATCATTAGCTCGATGCCTTAGCCCGATGCATTATCAAATTTCTCTCATTTTTTTCCTTTTCCCTTGGCTAAACCGGTTCGGACCGATTCTGCCCCTTTTCACACTGGACCGATCCGAACTGATTCGGGGGCTGTTTTGCCATTCTCGACTCTACTGGTCGGTTCTCCAATCGATTACTCCATCAATCGACTTGGCTTCACCTCTAGAGCCTTCTTTTGGCTTGGGCTGGGGTAGATCGGCACCGGATTTCCCCGATTCTTCCCTTCTCTCCTACGGCTTCTCCCTCTCCGATCTCTCCATCGACAACAATATGGGGTGCGAGATGGCACTAAGATGATCCCTCGATGTCGGCTGACCCTTCACTAGTCACCCCTCACGCCCTCTCCCTCTATGGTGTCACGATAAAAGAAATATGGGAATCAATTTTTCGATCCTCCCTATGGGTCGCAGGACCCAGTTCGCGCAATTCTAACTCTCATGCTGTGCAAACCCAGGTAATTTGATGTCTAGCAAAGTTAGATGCAGCAACCACAAGTCACCTTACTCCTGTCGAACATGCACATGCAATTTTCCTGCAATTCTCAGCAATGCTAACCTGGGAACAAAAGAAAGCATTAGCAAAGAAAATATGTAATATGCACTTCAGTAAATGAAGAATAACAGCTTAAGTGGACTGAAACTAAAAGCTAAAACAAAATACATAAAATGAACAATAAATGGGTGGGAAAATAGGGGAGAACAGAGAAGCAATGTGGGTCTCTATCGACTGCAACCACGCGTTCCAACTTATACCAACGCTAGCTGCTGCCTCAATCAACATGTCCATCATCTCTGCATCACAGCAACAAGCCCTTAAACTCCAAACAGTAATAGAAACCCGATCAGCAAAGACAACACAGAATGAAGGAAGAAACTAAGATGCAGGAGAAAATAAAACCGAAAAGAATGCATAAAAAAGTTGACTTCAAGTCATCAAAATAAAAGAAAATAAATTGCAAGACAAATGCAAATGCACTAGTTCAACAGTGACTAAGACAATAATAATTAAAAAAAGGCAGTAAACGAGGAAATGCAAAAATCTTGTGGCCACTTATCTCTTCATCCTTTAAACAGCCACGTCGTTCCACTGTGCCGACAATGCGGGAACAATACCCGGTACCCAACCCGCATCAAAACACCAAATAAGACACAGGCAATGATAATCAAAGCATATAGAGTGATTGTAACAAAATATGAATAAACAGTAAAAAAACAAAGAAAGAAAATCGAAATAGGAAGCAAACCGCGAGCAACATAAAGAATAATAATAAAAGCTTTTCATTAAAACTTCAACGTTAAAACAATAGAGGAACGAAACTTTGAGCAAAACCAAGAAGAAAATGGACAATGGTGGCTGCTTTCACCAGCCGAAAAACTTAAAAGAAAACCTAAAGAAAAAAAATAAAACCTAGCAATAAAATTTTAACCTAAAAAAAATAAAAACTGAAGCTACTCCCTTTTCAATTGCCATCTTTTTCTATTTATATACACACTTAGGGGTACAATTATAATTTTTCCATCCTAGATGAGTTGGCATTGTTTGGCCACTTGTCTTCACAACATTGGCTCCTTGAAAAATAATATTTCCATGTCATCTGTCTTTTTGTCCAATTGGATGTGCTAGGCTCATGTTGTCCGCGTGGTCTAATCTCGATTTTAGCTCAATTTTGGTCCATTTTCTACCGAAATATTCAAAATTCATCCGAATTTAATTTATCTGCAAACATGAGAATTTTAATTAAATAAAGGGGATAATTAACAAAATAAATTGGGGATTTAAATAATTAATTAGGAAATTAAGCACAAATAATTCTAAAAATATAGAATTATCAAATACCCTGAATAATCAAATGTATATAAGATTAACCAATCCAGATGTTAACACACTGATCACATACCCTATACTAGTCATTTTATGCATGAGATCCAAAAATACCGCATGTTCAGGTTCACGACAAGCACAATATAGTTTTGAAAAGCTTGGTTTTAAAATAGTTCAATTTCATATATCAAAACCTGTAAACTTGTTCATTTCAAGCATTTTGGAAATGAAATCACAAATGCAGATAATACTGTGAAATCAATATCATTTTATTTCTGAAATCAATACTGATAGTTGATATTAAACCAAAGCCATTGTTCACAAGGAAAATCATATACAAAAAGGTTAGATATCAAAATAGGTTTAAGGAATCCATCATATCACATACATATAAGCAATATCAGTTTAATGAAAACACAGACAAAAGTATGGCATATCATATCTAGAACAAGTCTATACTCAAGCACTTAAATCTCACTGTAGCTATCAATAAGCCAAACTAACACGGGTGAGGTGTAAACTATGGCCATAGTGTCTAGAACCTCAGCCACATTGATCGAATATAACTGGAACTTGTCAACGACCTATGCACATAGCAAGCACTATAGGCCATACGAATGATCCTTCAATAGAGTGTCCAATAATGTAGAAATCAACATATATGCCATACAGAAGAAACCAATTAATCATATTAGATTTGAAAATCAAACACAACTGGAATGCACCCAAATTTTAAAGGTGGCTCTCATAATGTAACACTTAGACCTGAGAACTTTTAGAGCTGGCTCTCACAGTGTAGCATGTAGGTCTCGATGAAAAAGTTTATGTTTACTTGAAAATCTGCATTTCGCAAAGTTTTAAATCCACAATGAAATCATCCACTATCCATATAGTTCAAACAACTTGGTAGCTTTTAGAACAATTATATAAATGCATTCTGAAATCCATATTTGTCTTCCACTTCACAAGCATGGATACAATATGCAATAACCACAATGCCTTGAAGCATGCACATAATCAATCATATCTCAATTTCAATCATATCATTTATAAATCACTAACTATAACACTTTCAATTTTCCAGTCTATACCTCATTAAAGCAATACCACATATCAAACCAAATTCAGCCAATTCAGTTCATAGATCAATATTTCATATTATATCCAAATTAGTCATAAAACTCAAAATCAATACTATAATTTCATCTCAAACTCAACCTCGTAGTTTTGAAATCATAACACATAACAATTTTAATTACAAAACACAAATTAGGATCCTCATCACATTTAATCTAAGTTCCAATGTAAAATCAAAACCATCATCACATTCAATCCTAATTCAGTGTAAATTCAAATCACGATCACATTCAATCCCAATTCCAGCGTCATCACAATCAATCCCAATTCTAGTATAAAATCAAAAATGTCGTAATCGATTTTCATTTATAATTTACATTCAATTAACCCATTTTCAATTCGATGGCAATATGATATGGTTGGGCTATGAGTCGATGTCAGTCAATCACTCATCATTTATACTTATTCGCTATGCCTTATAAGACTACATTCATAATTTAAAATTTCAACCACAAATATACATCTCAAAATGCATTAACATCCCACATGTTTACAAATTTACATTACTGTGCAAAGTACACTTTAGATACAAAAGTTGTACATTAGTATACCTCATACCAAAATGGAGCTGTGGCGACACTTTAAACAGAGATACCGCAAAGCCACTCTACTGGAGATACTCTGTAAAGGAAAAGAAAGGGGTGAGCTAACATGCTCAGTAAGGAATTTCATGTAGGCACTAGATTACTATACAATCTACATGTTTATGATGCATGGCATGCCAATAGTAAAACAATTAACTCTTAATGAAAATACGATAACACTGAACTTATTTTGCGAGATATAAGACTTCACATGTAAAACACTTTGCGATAAATGCAATTACATTGGAAACACTTTTCAATATCATTACACTTTAATTTCCAATAAAACACTATCAGTTTAATTCAACTCAATATGATGCATTCAATAAACACTTTACTATCAATAACAATATCAAGGGAGACCAGGCAGGTGAAACGATGGAAGATAGACGTATGGCCATAGTCAGAGATCTCAAGCATCACTGATCAGGTGTGTAAAGGTATCAAGTGCCTAGGGTGGTGGGTTAATCCAATCCCATCGGCCAATTACTAGACTTTTCACTGTCATTAGTCCAAGGACTAATCCATGGTACAACGTACTCCATCTGCGTCCACACGGTACAACTTACTCCGTGGAACCCAATTCGATACACTATGCTTGAGGGTACCTGAGTGTAGGCAGGATTTACCACCTCAGCATCACTGTCAACCGGTGCCTTATCTCATAGTGTCACGGAGTCGTTCTCTCCTATATAACTTTTCCCAGTGATAGCCTAAGTTCCCCGCAACTTAGTATAGCCAATTTCGACACTAAGCTAAATTCGGGTCAATACGCAGCGATATAACACTCGAGCAAAAAGATGACTCCACAAAGTATACTAGTAAAGCAAAGAACACTCAAACTTTAGAGAAAAGAGTCTTTCTATTAATTCGCAATAAAAAGGAATTACAATCTTAGCCAAGAAGACCGCTCTTAGCTATCACTCTCTTTCTCCCTGAATGATTCTCTCACTGAATGATGAATACATTCTACCCCCTCCCCTGGGGTTTATATAGGTAAGTGAGGATATCCCCCTCATGTAGGCAACTGAGTTTGATTACAACAGAAACTCTATAGGATTAATTTCCATTAAACTAAGGACTCTCTGGATGATCGCCACCTCAATGCTCTTCAGAGTTTATATCCGGATAATCACCAGTGATTCGGTCTGCCAAGACTTCTACACTTATCCCGGCTTATGACTCGCATTTATCCTTATCCCGATTTTTAAGGATTCATCTTAGCTCTCGCGCCAGTCTCCCATGACTGTCTTGCCTATTTTGGTGCGCCCCGTTACGCCCCATGCAAAGCTTTCCCGTGCTCCGTACTCGTCACAACGGCCCCAGTCGATCCCTTGCGAGCTGGGCGCCTGGTCAAGTAGTTAGGGTCTAACACATAGTCTGGTGCGAGCCTTGAGTGTAACACTCAGTCAATACCCCGCTCAAGCACGGTTTACACTTATAAAATTGATAGGTGGCTTAATAGTGTTGAAAACGCTTCAAAAATTAGAGTTTTGTATGCAAAACGATGCAAAATAGAAGTAAAGGTGGGACTTCCCAAGAGATCACCCATCCATGGGATTTCTCCCACCTGAGCACGTTTAACTTTGAAACGTGTGTCATTTTATGCAGTTAATAAAAATATGAGCCAACCTATCCTATATCAGTTATAAACGGTAGTAGACGAGAAAACACTGTACGTATGCTTTCCATACAATAATGTGATATTTATGGATTTTTAGTCTGATTTAGATTGTGCCATATGGTCAATGCGATCGGACTCTAAACATAGAATTTAATATCCCTATGGGTCTTACAGTTCATATCTAGCTACAATTAGCAATACTGGTACGGATAGTAATCTCTAGAGCTTACAGAATATCCCTTACCTCATTATAGACTAGTTGTGTACTTATCCTTGTACCCTTGGTCAATCGGTTAACTGGGCCCCAGTATTAACTCTTTGAGCTATAATTAATCATCAATCACTTATTAATACTTCTCTTAATCATCTATACAACTTATCTAAGCTTCAATTAAACTTTTAGGCCTAAAAATTCATATTGGGCCTTATTGCTCTTTAATGGGCCCAATTGTATCTTAAGTCTAATTTAACCTTCCAATTTATTCCATTAAGGCCCATTTAGCTATTTAAGCCCGATTACACAAAGTGGGCCATCCATTGGGCCCATTAACTAGCTTCGACCGATTGCTTCATAAGCTTGGCCCATTAATTCTTTTTGGCCGAATATATGGTAGCCATGGCTATCATGCACCACCATGCCTAGCCATCATCACCACCACGCCAATTGCCACTTAAATGCACTTAGGCATTTTGTCAAACACTTGGTAGGCATGCTATAAGCTAGTTTTCTAGTTCATTGAGGCATTTCACCGAACACCTCTTATGCATTCATGACCAATCTATCTTTTCTTAAATTTTGATCCCACCAATCTATTCCATCATCATCTACACGTTATTATCATCACAAAATCACCATCAATTCATCAAACATATTCATCATCACCATGCCATACTCATTTTAGCCATGGTGAGTTCACCAGGATCTAGGTTGTTTTTCTATTCAATTCCTACACCAATCTACTCCATAAATCCCCTAGACTAACATATATTTGATTGGAGGAAAGAAAACTCACCTAGCTTGAAGAACTCATGTTAGCTGAATCTTATGGGAGAGCTTGACCTATCCAAATCAGCTTGGTTATTTCTAGTTTTCGGATATGTTAATCTCCTCACTAAGGGGAATAATTTTGCTGCAGATAACTTTTTCTAATTGTGTTTGTAAGTGGGTAAATTTTAGAGAAAGAAACTTGATTTAATGTGTTAATTGGTGGCTGTTTTTGGGAGGTTGAAGAAGGCTATGAATTTCCAGGAATTTTTTAGAAATTTATAAGAAATTTGAGCCATATATTTCATTAAAATTCAGCCCATGAAGTGGGCCTATAGTTTATTAGGTTTTGGCCTTTAGTTTGGGCTTAAACCTAGTTCAATTGGGCTTATCTTATGGGCTATTCAGTTTGGGCCTTTTAAACCAGATTTATTGGGCCCAATTCCTCTCTATTTTGGGCTTAATATATGGCTTATATTTGGGCCAAGCTTCGGTTCCATTAACCATCTCTAAATTTGGCCCATACATGGTTAATGCATAAAAGGCTTTAACTTTTAAGTAGTTAAACCCAATTGAAATTCATTTAATCCAATCCATTTAATTGATCCCAATTGAAATTAATCCAATTCTTAAGTTGAATAGGCTAACAATTGGGTTAACTAACCCAAGGTTAACTTTTCCAAGCTTAAACCATGGTTAGGTTAAGTTTTAACCATAGTTAGTTAGTTTGGTCAAAGTCAACATTCAAATTCTGACTTTGACTTGACTTTGACCTTTGACCACGTCTGACCATAGCTCAATTTATCAAATATAGGATTTCCAATGCATCGGATGTTCATCTCTATGTTTTAACAGCTTTCGGGAGGTGAAAATGCTAAAAACAGCTCAAACGGATTGATTTTGAGCTTGTTTGGGTCTTTTTTAGCATTTTCACTACTCCAGCATTCTCAAGACCAAACCAAACTAACTTCCCTTCATGACCTACCCTTATTCCGATGTCTTGAGTCCATATTTTCAATCAATTTGGTCAAATTCCATTTGGTTTACCTCGAGCTCACCATAGCTCACATTTGGGCATTTTAAGGCTTATGGGTTTCCAAGCTTGTTTAATTAGACTTGGAATTCAATTGTGCCTTCTTATAAATCAATACATCATGAATACATGATTTTAAGGATGTTCCTTCATAGAAACAGTACAAGAATTTAGGTCTTACACAAAATCACCATCACATTCATTCCTAATTTCCATTGTACAGTCAAAGTGAACCTAGCTACTTGCAAATGTAAGATTAACTTACCCAAAGCGGTTGTTTCATCTTAAAGTCGATTTGACTGAGCATTAAGATCATCGAATAAAGGTGATTCTCACTATAAATCATATCAAAACATTATTAGAAGATCTTTTAAATCAGTAGGCCTTTAAGCTTAAAAATTTAAACTCAATCTTACCTAATGAATCACTCTGACCAAGTGCTTCCCAAGGAGTTTGATCCTTATGGCTCCTATAGTTCAACCACATAGCTATATTAATAGCTTTCTCAATAAGCCCTATAAGTGTAAATAAATTGCTTATCTTTGATTTTGTTTCAAACTAGAAGTTATAATAGTACTACTATGAGCATCTAGTCTTATATTGCCCAATTTTCTCATCATGATAGGCCAAGTATGTAATCCCACTATATTTGGTCATTTACTACCTTACATGGCCTACGGGATTTCTTTTTGCCCATTACATTAACCATTTAATCAAATTAACTAAATCACTTTTATAGTTCTAAGCTAACGAAGAACCTTTGCTAAACATTCCTAATTTTATCGAATTTTCACCTAGTGGAATTCCCTTGAAATTTTCATACAATTCAGCCTATACCAATTCAATTGTCGACCTAATTAACTCTCTCTGTATACTTATTAAATCAATTTAGAGGCCTTTTTCTCAATTTCAACAAATGGCCAAACTTATACTAAAGGAATTCTTAAAATTCCTATGCCATTTCATCACATATTACCAAGTAAGCATCCAAATAGCATCAATTAACATAAATTTCTATAATTGGACCTTACCAAAGACAATTTTACCAATTTGATGGAAGTAGCCGAACTTGTCATTAGCAATTCCTCACTGCATATTCCAATTTACATCATAGACATCATCAATTTGGGGAATTAACTACATGCATAATCATAATTTGAAGGAATTTCACTAACCTAAATCAAAACCTCAAATTTGCTAAACCTGTAAGACCCACTTTTTATTTCTTGTTGATGCATTCCTTATGATTCATGTGATGTACACTTCCACATATTGATTGAATCATAAGAAGAGCTTTGACTGAATTAAATTTGCAAATAGAATAAAAATGAAATATCGGTAAATGTATGCAGTAGCCAAATCGGGTCGAGATGGCCATAGGCCAAATGAAATGGATCGAAATTAAGTTGATGCAAAATATGAATTTAAAATAAGAAAAGATAGTGGGTGTATGAAGGAAAATCGGGTTAAATTGGTTCTGAAACAAGTGTAGGGGTAAAACGGTCAAAAGATCAAAATTCAGTATAAATTCGATAAGAGAATTTTAATTAAAAATAAGGATTTAGGACATCTTGATCAATAATGAGGAAATTATAAAATTTCGAGTCCAATTGATCAAGATCCGAAATTTTTAGAAATATCGAAAAGTCACTCGGGACAATATCTCGAAAATACGAAAAAATTATATCAGAAAAAGGGTTAAAAATACAATAAATAAATTAAATTAATTAAATTAATTAATTCTTAATAAAATATATAAATTATTAGATATTTTTGGAATTTTTTATTTTTTTAATGAATATAATAATAAACTAAATTATAAATAGTAATAATAATAATAATAATAATAATAATAATAATAAAGGCTTAAATCTGAAAATCGGGAAGAACCCAAAAACTGGAAAACGGAAATTGACTGTAACCCGAGGAGACCGAGACCCACGGTCAGCCACCGGCGATCGACGACCTCAGGCGAAGATCGGAGGAGGAAGAGGAGAGGCCGATGAACCTGTTGACACCGGAGACGCGTCGTCTAGAGGTCAGAAATCGTCGATCGGAGGAAGGGAAAAATCGAGAAGAAACGGCCTGATTCTCAGTGACCCACTGCAGCTGGGCGTGAACGGAGGCCACCGACGTGATCGGGAGGAAGAGGCGATCCTTTCGAGACCGGTAGCGACTGGCTAAACCGTCGAAAATGCCGACGATGGTTAAGGGCAGAAACAGCACCGTTTGGCTAAAAGGAAAAGGAAGGAAAATGAAGGAAAAATGGAAGGAAAAGAAAAGAAAAGAAAGGAAAAAACAAGGAAAGAAAAATTACCAGGGACGACTCGAGATTCGGGTAAGTTGACCGAAAGTCGAGATTGACCTACGGGTAAATTTCAAAAATTTATTTAATATAATATTTAATGGAAAATAACCCAGATTTACCTAATTGTGCAGTTTTTCGACAGAGACCGAACGAAAGCCGATTGAGCTCCGATTTTTGTACCCCGCATAACATTGGGTAAGTACATTTTAATTCTGACAATTTGAGTCCTCAATGCAGAGTCAAAATTATTTTACAGATTAATTCTGTATAAAAATGTATATTATTCGAAATTTTACAATAATTATCGTAAATAGTATATGGGTTATCCAATGAGTTTGGAACGAAGCCCAATGATTATTGATAAGTCGAATGAGCCCAGTAAACCCGAAGAACGGATTTAATAAGTAAAAACAAGCTGAAAATGGGTCAAGGCTCATTAAGGTGCGATCGGGCCTAATAAGAATAAATTGGCCCAACTAATTAAATCGACTGTAGTAAACACAAGAATTATATTTATTGGGTTAAATTGACATGATAAATAATTATCTGCAGCCCCAGAGACTGGATTAGCAGCAAATCGGATTGGACGAGCCTCCGACAGTGGAATTTAGATACGCGCTCGACGTGATTCGAGGTAAGGGACTTTTGTAGGTGCATAGAGATATCTATACATATTTTTGAGGGGATTTACATGGCCTAGAATTTCTTAAGGTATCTAGAAATGAAATAATAATTTTTATGAAAATCGGGGCATGGGTGAAAAAAGAAAAAGACGATATTGCCCCTAGGAGTAAAATTTACAAAAAGGGTAGTAAGGCAACTAAATTGCATGATTATCATGTTTTGATGTTTTCTATGTATGTATTGCTTGGATTTAAGCAAATTTGCACATAGGTTGGCTATTGATTTCATGAATTATACAAAAGGGTACAGGTTGGTACCGATTACGATTTTAAAGATGTTTTTATCAAGATTGAGCCACTTATCATATTTACATGAGTAAAAAGAGTGCTAGAGTCTTACTCGCACTAAATTTTACTGATTTGTTACTTATAAAAAGCCATACTAGAGCATTGCTCGTACGAGAATTTTTGTATGTATAAAAATCGTGCTGGAGCTTCGCTCGCACTAGATGTGATGTGACATGCATAGAGCCGTGCAGAAGTCTCCTGTAAACTGTGTCACAGAGAGTTGATATGCTCACACGTATACTTTGAGACATGGGTTGCTTATCGACATAGTATGGGGTGGATAAGACCTACGGCAAACACCCCAAACTATGATATGGGTCCACGGAATACGTTGTACCGTGTATATTACACGGAGTACACTGTACCATGCAGTCATGGCGACTCGTTGATGTTACTTGATATTCTGGCGGGTAGGATTTGACCCCACCTCCTGTTACAGTTGTGATGCCCCGCACACCGGGATCCGTGTAGCCTAGGATCATAGGGACATAATATGGCCATAGTCCTCAATTTTTCATACAGTAACCTACATGCCTCACATGATATCATACGATCTGAATAGACCAGGGCAGACCCAAAGGAGGTGTAATGTCCCGATTTATTTTTTTTAATGAAATGCGATTTAATGAATCAAGGTATTCCCAAGGGATGGGTTTAGCCTTGATGTGGTTGTTTTATGATGAAACAAATAAGTTTTAATGTGACGAGCATGAGATGTCATACATGATGATTTTTTCATGTTTGTTTTATATGTCGATTTTAGGATTTCTCTTATATGATATATATATATATACATGTGGCATCGTTTTAGTCTTACCTCATGCTCCAAATGTAAACGATTTTATATCATGACATTATCAGCACGTAGATAGTATAGTTATCTACCTGCTTGCATTATTGCCTTACTGAGCTAGTTATGCTCACCCTTTCAATTTCCACCCTCCACAGAGCATCCACAGTAGTTGAGAGCGGGTAGAGACTGCATTCCTGGTTGTCCGCTGTTTCCCATTGCGAATCAGGTATACACATCGTACAGTTTTGTATCTAAACATATAATAGCACAATTTTGTAACGAATATAATTATGGGGGATGTAAATATATGAAAACATATGTATATACAGTTGTAAATATATGTACTTATTATTACACTGTCTGAAATTCTAACATTATTACCATGGTAAGAATGATATGGTCAAATGGGATAAGAGTTGGGATTATTACTGACTCATAGCCCAACTCGTTAAAAATGAAATTTGTCACAAAGAGTTGAGAAGTAAAAAAAAAAAGTAAAAAATTTGTAGTGATTTTGGTAGAACGGGTCATGACAAAAGGTGGTATCAGAGCTAGAGTTAGTCTGATATGAGTCAGTAATAATAGTTAAGAAATTACATCCCCATAGTACTGTGCTTTGTTTAGATATAACTGTGTATACCAATATGGGATTAGACTAATAAATGGTCATGGATGTAGGAACTTAGGCATTATGCCTGTCATTCACCTTGGTAGAGGGGTAAGTTCACATGCTAGAGGTCGTAGAGGTAGGCCCGAGAGCCGTGTAGAGCCACAGTCTAGTCAGGTTCCGTAAGACCCCATTGAGAGACCAAGGGATACTGAGGCACGCTTCACTAGGATTGAGCAAAGTATAGAAAGTCTTATTGAGATAGTTGCAAAGACGTTAGGGGCTGGTGATAGACGAGGCCTAGTTGGACAGCCTACTGCTACTGGACAGACTAGTGAGACTGTTACACCACCACCAGTTTAGGATACAGCTTCTCCTGTCGCTCCACAGTCGAGCGGTAGTGATCTGGGTTATGACTGTAAGCTAGACAGATTACGACAATTCTAGGAATTTAGACCTCCAGTTTTCAGAGGGGTGAAGGACCCGGTTATTGCAGAGGATTGGATATATGAGATGGAGAAATTGTATGGGTTCTTTAGGCGAACATCGACTGAGAGGATTGCCTTAGTCGTATTTATGCTAAAGGGCGAGGTAGAGCATTGGTGGAGGTCCACTGTGTCTATCCTAAGAGCCCGACACCTAGAGATTACTTGGGAGATATTTTTGGAGGCCTTTAGAAGGTAGTATATTTTGGCCACTGCACAGAGGAGATTACGGATGGAGTTTATGAGTTTGGTTTAGAGGAACCGCTCCGTTGATGAGCATAAGTCGAGGTTCATATCCTTGGGGAGGTATGACCCGGATAAATTGAGCAGTGAGAGTCAAAAGGTTCAGAAGTTCATAGATAGATTGAGACCAGCCATCTACTTATGAGGAGGCAGTGCACAAGGCTCAGTTATGTGAGCAAGATTTTGAGCAGAGTGCCTCAGAGTTGGGGAAGGTCAGCAAAGCTAGAGATATAGACTGGAAGAGATCTGGAGGGGATAGTGTGAACAGGAGAGGAGGTCAGAGGTTAGCTGATAAGAGACCTCGGATTGAGGAGGTACAAGAGAGGACAGGTAAGCCTCCTTTATATCCAGCTTTACCATCACCGATGGGTATAGTTATTGGAGGGACACAGTCGACTACCAAGCAATGTAGGAGATGTGGTAGATTTCATGGTACCAGGCCTTGTCCGATGACTATTGGAGTATGTTTTCATTGTGGGAAGCCCGGGCATGTCATAAGAAACTATCCTGAGATGATTACGATTACCCCACAGAAGGGCAAAGAGCCAGAGAGAGCTCATGTTGAGACTCCTGCTCCTAGGAGAAGAGCCACTGTTGAGGAGAAGGGAAAACAGGTTATGGGCAGAGCGTGAGTGCATGCATTAGACCAGAACACCACAGATACTTTAGCAGATGTGATTAAAGGTACCATCCTAATTTTTTATTTAGAAGCATTTTTGTATTTGATTCTGGTGCTACACATTCCTTCATATCGCTTTCATTTGCACATAAGTTGTTGAAGTATGTACAGCCTACATTGCTAAATAGAATGTTGTTAATTTCTTGTCTTTCTGAATATGAGGGATTTTGATGTAATTTTTGGAATGGATTGGTTGATTGCAACCCATGCTGTTTTAGATTGCTATACTAAGACAGTAATGTTTTCAAGGATAGATAGCTTTATTGTAAGTTTTGCTAAAAAAAAATAAAAGGCATATAATTATTGCATTTGGAAAAAGTATAGTTGTAATTCATCATATTTGCGAGGTAAATTTATTTATTAATAATGGATACTTATATGATGAATTATGTTACTAATGGTGGAAATGGTATTTTGACGGGTTCATTGCATATGTGGTTGACATAGATAAGGCACGTCCGAAATTGAGAGACATTCCAGTTGTGACAGAATTTTCAGATGTCTTTTTGGATGAGTTACTAAGGTTACCGCCAGTACAGGAGATAGAGTTCATTATTGATTTGACACTTGGTACAGAGCCAATATCTAGACCACCGTACAGGATGGCTCCGGTTAAGTTGGAGGAGCTGAGGAAACAGTTACAGGAATTATTAGAGAAGGGGTTCATCAGACCGAGTGTGTCACCGTAGGGAACACCGACTCTGTTTGTGAGGAAGAAGGATGGGAGCCTTCGATTGTGTATCGACTACCGATTGTTGAATAAGGCTACCGTCAAGAATAAGTATCCCTTTTCGAGGATTGATGATTTACTGGATCAGCTACAGGGAGCACAGGTCTTTTTTAAGATTGATCTGAGATCTGAGTACCACCAGTTGAGAGTTCAGGATGGAGATGTACCCAAGACAGCTTTTCACACCCGTTATGATCATTTTGAGTTTATGGTTATGCCATTCGGTTGACGAACGCTCCCGCAGCTTTTATGTCATTGATGAATGAGGTGTTTTGGCCTTATTTGGATCGATTTGTGATAGTGTTCATCGATGACATCCTGGTTTATTCGAGATCTAGAGAGGAGCATGAGCAGCACTTGAGGATTGTATTACAGACCCTCCGTGAGAAGCAGTTGTATGCTAAACTCAGTAAGTGTGACTTTTGGCTAGAGCATATCTCCTTTTTAGGACATATTGTGTCGAGGGATGGTGTGTCAGTAGACCCATCGAAGATAGAGGCAGTAGTTCAGTGGCAGAGGCCTCAGATAGTTACAGAGATCAGGAGCTTTCTGGGTTTAGCTGGATATTATAGACAGTTTGTGGAGGGGTTTTCGAGGTTGGCTACTTCGTTGACACGTCTCACTCGGAAGAGTGTAGCATTTGAGTGGGACGACAGATGTAAAGAGAGTTTTCAGGAGCTGAAGCGTTGATTGACACTGCTCCGATTCTTACTATTCCTACCAGCTCAGGAGGTTTTTTTGTTTACACAGATGCTTCCTACCAAGGACTGGGCTGTGTATTGATGCAGGATGGGAAGGTAGTCGCTTATGGATCCAGGCAGCTGAAGGATCATGAGATGAACTACCCGACCCACGACTTAGAGTTGGCGGCCATAGTGTTTGCATTGAAGATATGGCACCATTATCTCTATGGTGAGAAATTTCAGATATTTACCGATCATAAGAGCCTCAAGTATCTGTTCTCGCAGAAGGAATTGAACATGAGACAGAGAAGGTGGCTTGAGCTTCTGAAAGATTATGATTGTGAGATCCTATACCACTCGAGTAAGGCGATTGCAGTGGCTGATGCATTGAGTAGGAAGCACCTCGGGTTGGTTTCTTATATGATGGTATGGGAACACGAGTTGTTATAGCAGTTTGCGAGCCTCAATTTGGATGTGACCCTGCCTGATGCTGTGAGTGGTTATATGATTGTAGCCTACGGTTAGAGCCGAATTTGATGGATCGGATCAAACAGGCTCAGCATGATGATCAGTAGTGTATTGAGATAGTCAGGCAGATATAGAGGGGTATTGAGACTAAGTTTGAGTTGAGTTTGGATGGATTACTGAGGTTCTGAGACAGGATATGTGTTCCTGAGGATGCTAAGATCAGGAGTTTGATCTTGATAGAGGCTCACTCATCGAGGTATACCTTGCATCCGGGTAGTACAAAGATGTATCAGAATCTCTGAAAGGTATACTGGTGGTCGGGAATGAAGAGAGATATAGCAAAGTTTGTTGCGAGATGCCTTATCTGTCAGTAGGTGAAGGTAGAGCATCAGAAGCCTGCAGGGTTATTACAGCCTCTACCTATACCGAATTAGAAATGAGAGCATGTCACCATAGACTTTGTGATGGGATTACCAAGGACTCGTAGAGGGAATGATGCCATATGGGTGATAGTTGACAAATTGACGAAGTCGGCACATTTTCTAGCTATGAGAGTCACCGATACTCTGAGTAGATTGGCGGAGCTATATGTGCGTGAGATTGTGAGGCTACATGGTGTCCCAGTGAGTATTGTGTCGGACAGGGATTTCCGCTTCACTTCCCATTTTTGGGAACACTTTCAGGAAGCTATGGGGACCCAGTTGAGATTCAGTACAGCTTTCCATCCTCGGACAGATAGGCAGTCAGAGAAGACTATATAAACCCTTGAGGATATGTTGAGAGCTTGTGTACTTGATTTTAGAGGCTCATGGGATGATCACCTATCACTCGTGGAGTTCGCCTACAATAACAATTATCATTCGAGTATCGGGATGGCACCATATGAGGCCTTGTATGGCCGTAGATGTCGTTCTCCTGTAGGATGGGAGGAGGTTGGTGACAGGCAGATATTCGCTCCCGATTTGATACGTCAGGCCTATGAGGGTGTCCAGTTGATTTGTGAGAGGTTGAGGACAGCTCAGAGTCGACAGAAGAGTTATGCTGACAGGAGACGTAGACCGTTGGAGTTTACAGCAGGGGAGTCAGTATTCTTGAAAGTTTCTCCTTCCAAGGGTATTACGAGATTCAAAAACAGAGGTAAGCTGAGTCCTCGCTTCATAGGACCTTTTGAGATACTCAAGAGAGTAGGAAATCAAGCTTACAGGCTAGCGTTGCCACCAAAGCTATCAAATGTCCATAACGTTTTCCACGTCTCCATGCTTCGAAATTATCAGTCGGATCCGTCGCATGTAATCAGATACGAGCCACTGGAGCTTAGTGAGAGTATGTCCTATGTTGAGAGACTGATCCAAATTGTGGATAGGAAGGAGAAGGTATTGACATCGAAGACGATTCCCCTGTGAAAGTACTATGGCAGCATCACACTTCGGAGGAAGCGACTTGGGAGTTAGAGAGTTTGATGAAAGAGAAGTACCTGGAGTTGTTTAGAGACTGATTTGGTTCCAATTTGGAGGACCAAATTCTTTTAGTGGGGGAGATTATGTAAGACCCACTTTTTATTTCTTGTTGATGCATTCCTTATGATTCATGTGATGTACACTTCCACATATTGATTGAATCATAAGAAGAGCTTTGACTGAATTAAATTTACAAATAGAATAAAAACGAAATATCAGTGAATGTATGCAGTAGCCAAATACGGGTTGGGATGGCCATAGGCCAAACGAAATGGATAGAAATTAGGTTGATGGAAAATACGAATTTAAAATAAGAAAAAATAGTGTGTGTATGAAGGAAAATCGGGTTAAATTGGTTTAGCAACAAGTGTAGGGTAAAATGGTCAAAAGATCGAAATTCGGTATAAATTCGATAAGAGAATTTTATTTAAAAATAAGGATTTAGGATATCTTGATTAATAATGAGGAAATTATAAAATTTCGAGTCCAAATGATTAAGATCCGGAATTTTTAGAAATATCGAAAAGTCACTCGGGACAATATCTCGAAAATACGAAGAAATTATACCAGAAAAATGGTTAAAAATGCAATAAATAAATTAAATTAAATTAATAAATTAATTCTTAATAAAATATATAAATTATTAGATATTTTTGGAATTTTTTTTTTATTTTTTAATCGATAAAATAATAATAAACTAAATTATAAATAATACTAATAATAATAATAATAATAAGGCTGAAATATGAAAATCGAGAAGAACCCGAAAACTAGAAAATGAAAACCAACTGCAACCCGAGGAGACCGAGACCCATGGCCAGCCACCGGCGATCGACGACCTTAGGCGAAGACAGGAGGAGGAAGAGGAGAGGCCGACGAACCTGTTGACTCCGGAGACACGCCGTCTAGAGGCCGAAAATCGCCGATCGGAGGAAGGGAAAAATCGAGAAGAAATGGCCTGATTCCCGATGACCCACGGCAGCTAGGCGTGAACGGAGGCCACCGACGTGATCGGGAGGAAGAGGCGGTCCTTTTGAGACCGGTAGCGGCCGGCGAAACCGCCGGCGATGGTAAAGGGCAGAAATGGCACCGTTTGGCTGAAAGAAAAAGGAAGGAAAAGGAAGGAAAAAGGGAAGGAAAGGAAAAGAAAAGAAAGGAAAAAAAGGAAAGAAAAATTACTGGGGACGACTCGAGATTCGGATAAGTTGACCAAGGGTCGAGATTGACCTAAGGATAAATTTTGAAAATTAATTTAATATAATATTTAATGAAAAATAACCCGGATTTACCTAATTGTGCAGTTTTTCGATAGAGCCCGAACGAGAGTCGATTGAGCTCCGATTTTCGTACCCCATATAACATTGGGTAAGTACATGTTAATTTCGACAATTTCAGTCCTCAATGTAGAGTTAAAATTATTTTACGGATTCATTCTGTATAAAAAGGAATATTATTCGAAATTTTACAATAATTACCGTAAATAGTATACGGACTATCCAATGAGTTTGGAACGAATCCCGATGATTATTGGTAAGCCAAATGAGCCCAGTAAACACGAAGAAGGGATTTAATAAGTAGAAACGGGCTGAAAATGGGTCGACGCCCATTAAGGTGCGATCGGGCCCAATAAGAGTAAATTGGCCCAATTAATTAAATCGACTGTAGTAAATGCGAGAATTATATTTATTGGGTTAAACTGACATGATAAATAATTATCTGTAGCCCCAGAGACTGGATTAGCAGCAAATCGGATTGGACGATCCTCCGATAGTGGAATTTAGATACGCGCTCGACGTGATTCGAGGTAAGGGACTTTTGTAGGTGCATAGAGATATCTATACGTATTTTTGAGGGGATTTACGTGGCCTAGAATTTCTTAAGGTATCTAGAAACGAAATAATAATTTTTGCAAAAATCGGGGCATGGGTGAAAAAAGAAAAAGATGATATTGCCCATAGGAGTAAAATTTACAAAAAGGGTAGTAAGGCAACTAAATTGCATGATTATCATATTTTGATGTTTTCTATGAATGTATTGCTTGGATTTAAGCAAATCTGCACATAGGTTGGCTGTTGATTTCATGAATTATACAAAAGGGTACAGGTTGGTACCGGTTATGATTTTAAAGATGTTTTATCAAGATTGAGCCACCTATCATATTTACATGAGTAAAAAGAGTGTTAGAGTCTTACTCGCACTAAATTTTACTTAGTTATTACTCATAAAAAGCCGTACTGGAGCGTTGCTCGTATGAGAATTTTTGTGTGTATAAAAATCGTGCTGGAGCTTCGCTCGCACTAGACGTGATGTGATATGCATAGAGCCGTACGGAAGCCTCTTGTAGATTGTGTGCCATAAAGAGTTGATATGCTCGTGCGTATACTTTGAGACATGGGTTGCTTATCGACATAGTATGGGATGGATAAGACCTACGGCAGACACCCCTAGACTATGATATGGGTCCACGGAGTACGCTGCACCGTGTATGTCACGCGGAGTATGCTGTATCGTGCAGTCATGATGACTCCTTGAATATACTTGATATTCTGGCGGATAGGATTTGACCCCACCTCCCATTACAGTTGTGATGCCCCGCACACCGGGATCCGTGTTGTTATGACCCAAATTACCTAAACATTAGAGTAAATTTTTTGCTATTTCATTTATTATTTAATTCTTACCTTTTTCTCATCGTGACCATCTTACTAAACAGTTGGGCTATGATTTCGTGTTAGTCACCTCTCACTTATTTACCATTTCATTTCCATAATCACATTCACATATCAAAGTTTACTATCTTTTGACTTTAACTAAATACATACACAATGGTATTTATATAACCTTACATCCCCGACATTATAATCGTTTACAATACTGTGCATTACATATTTAGATACAAAACTATTCAAATGTGTATACTTGTCTCTCGATGGGAAGCAGCAGATACCAATACATGCAAGTCTTCAGCCGCTTACTAATTACTGTGAGTTCTCTGAAAAGATGGGATAATAAGGGGGTGAGCAAACCACACGCTCAGTAAGGCAATTATGCAAGTAAGTAGATAGCTCCACTATCTACATGCTCATAATGCCATGCCCTTAAAATCCATTTCTTTTCATTAAAATCTCAAGCACAAAATCATGTATTTCATCATGACTTAGTTTATAAAACTGTTCGTGCATATATAAATCATACAACTTATGAATCAATTGCATTTTATGTGACATCAGTAAATCATACTTAGCATGAATTTAATCAAAATCATGCATTCTTTCATGTCATGTAAGACAAATCATGAATTTGAAATGAAAGCATGGAAAAGATCATTATGCTACTGCATTCAAATCATTTCATTAAAACTGCAGTATAAACTAACCCTTACAGGTCAATCATTTCATAAAACAATTCATTAACATTTATTATAAAACTTCAGTTATAAAACTACCCTTCTTTCAGGGTCACAAAACATAAAATCATAAAATCGGGGGCCTGACCCCTCCCTCGGGTCTACCCTGGTCTATCGACCAATAGTTATATCATGTGAGACATGTAAGTGACTATTAGTAACATCAAGGACTATGGCCATAACCTCGTGATCCCTGGCAACACGGTACCTAGTGTGCAGGGTATCACAACTGAAACGGGAGGTGGGTCGTCCTATGCGCCAGAACAGCATAACACCAAGATTGCGAGGGCAAGGCTTGCTGCCTCGTGGCTAATGCCACTCCACTCCAACAATCCCCACGGTACAGCGTACTCCGCGTGACATACATGGTACAACGTACTCCATGAACCAAAGCTCAGTCAGGGGTGCCTACAATAGGTCTTATCCACCCATATCATCTCTGTCTCAGTATGCACGTGTGAGCATATCATCTCACTGTGACACACAGTCTACAGGAGGCTCCAACACGGTTATATGCATGTCATATAAATCCCTGTGCAAGCGAAGCTCTAGCACGGCTCCATGCATATTCATGATATCATAAAATCTCGTGCAAGCGAAACTCTAACATGGTTTTATAGAAATAAATGAAATCTGCGTACGAGCAGCGCTCTAGTACGACTTAAAATAATTATAAATTCAAGTAAAATCCACGTACGAGCAATGCTCTAATACAAATATGTATAAAAACTCAGTGAAAACCTCGTACAAGAAAAACTCCAGTGCGACTTTAAAATGAGTTATAAAACCATATAAAACTTCGTACGAGCAACGCTCCACCACTAATAAATGCTCAAGTAAATCAAATCTCGTGCGAGTTACATTCCAGCACGGCTTTATGCATAATTAAATCAAATCTCGTGCGAGTTACACTCCAGCACGGCTTTATGCAATTTCATATCAAAACAGGATGCGAGCTAAGCTCCAGCACCTCTCATGCATTTCAAATCATAAAAACTAGTGCGAGCAATCGCTCCAACACTTTTTTATGCATATTCAGTCAAAATAGTCAAAACCATCAAAACAATCAAAACAGTCAAAACAGGGTGCGAGCTAGGCTCCAGCACCTTTCATGCATTTCTCAATAATAAAAATTAGTACGAGCAATCACTCTAGCACATTTCATGCATACGATGTCACACAAGTCGGTACGAGCAACTGCTCAAGCACATTTATGTACACTCACAAACGCAGATATAGTGAGAGCTATGCGCCAGCACTATCTGTTTTCATATAAACTTGATAGTTGGCCCGTTTTCCAAAGAAATTTCATTTAAATATTAATAACACCTACTTAGTGTTATCTTGTGAAATTTATACAATTATTGGCCAATCTATCGATTTAATTTGCATAAAAACCAATAAAATTCCTTAATTCAGAAAATCGTTTAAATCATGCAATTCATGCATGTCATGCTTTCACCATCCTTAGGTGAACTTCCCTCAATAGGGGTAAAATAGTCTTTACCTAATTCGAGTCCTTAAAATCTTTAAACCATTTTTAGGTCCATTATACGATAACAATGTATACATACATAATCAGTGTATACAAAAGCTATTAAAGTACACGTAGCTACCTCTAGCTACTCACACAATTCCCTTACCTCATTTTTTTGTACAGTCTGACCTTTCCACTGATGACTCGTCACGCAGTCCGATTTGCTCCCAATCTAATCTTCGAAACTGCAGATAAATATTCATCAGGTCAAATACAATATATGTAATTGTATTTCATATTTTCTGGGCTTAATTTAAATCATTGGGCCTGTTTACCCATATTTGGCCCGATTATACCATAATGGGCCTTAATCGGCCTTAAGTCCGTTTTCCACTTACTATTCAAATTATTGAGGCCTATTGGCTCACTGGGTCTATCAATATATATTGGACCTCGTTCTAAATTCTCGAATAGCTTAATTTAGTATTTACAACAATTTATCCAATTTTATAGAATTTAATTCATTAAATGCAGAATTTAAATCCGTAATTTAAGCGATAAATATTAATCACGCATAACGATGCAAAATTCTCGTAAATAAGGGTTACTTACCCGTGATTCCATGATAGTACGCAAATTGAGGATGTCTCGAGCTCTCGATTGATGCCAATTGTCGAGCTACACAATTTAAATATTCTTTTCGGGTAAACTTTTAGTCGAATATTAATCAAATTAAATATTTTTAAATTTAAATCGGTCAATTCGACCACTTACCGACTTACTCGTAGCTCGATTGTATCATTGAAATTTTCCCAATTTTTTCTCTTTCTTTTCTTTTCCTTTTTCACTGAACCGGTTCGGTCTGGTTCAACCCAGTTCAGATCGCCGGTTCAGTCCGGTTCGGCCAATTCAGTGCCTTGCAGGTCGGTTCTCCGCTGGTCTCCGCCTCCAGCAGCTCCGTGGGGTCATCCGCAGCTCGGATCTGGTCTCGATTTCGTCCAAGGTCGTAGAAAAGTGGCCGGTCCGGCCCTTCTCCTTTCCATCGTCGGTGACTTCTCTCTTTCTCGCTGTTTTCGGGGCTAACCGTCGCCCCACTGGCCGATTCAACTGCCGATCGATCGGTCTCTGCATGGGCTACCTTCGGCTATCAGTGGCTGGGCCTGAATCGACGCCGGTCACCAGATGTCTCCTCTCCTTCTCTCGGTTCGCTTTCTCGATTTCTATAGCCGTCGTTCGCCGCCTTTCTTTCGCCTACCAGCACCGGCGGTGGCCCCAGCAGTCCCTCCTTCAGCCTTCGTCTGGGCCGATATCAATGGTCAATCTTTGAGGCAAACGGCTCGGCCTCTGCTTTGCTTTCCAGTTTTACGATTTTCGCGAAATTCCTCTTTTTTTCTTTTTTTAAATTTATTGATATTTGATTTTTATTATTATTTTATTCAATTAAATATTATTATTTTTGCCAAATATCTAAAAAAATTATATTTAATTCATTTAACCAATAAATAAATTTATTGGTATTATTTCGACTTTTCGGTATATTTTTCCAATATTTTTGAGATTATTTTTCGAGGTAAAAATTCAAAAAATATTAAATAAATGCATATCTTGATCCATTTAACCCAAAATTTAATTATTTCTTCGTTATTGATCAAGATTTCTCAATCTTATATTTTTAATTAAATTTTCTTGTCCCGATTAATACAAAATTTTGATCTTTTGACCGTTTTACCCTTGCACATGTTCAGGAATACCATTCCAATCCTTTTGCATTTTTAAATGCACTCGAAAATTTCTATTCATTCCATTTGCTCTTACGATAAAAATCGGGTCTTACAATCTCCCCCACTTAAGAAATTTGGTCCTCCAAATTAGAACCAAGTCAAATGAGTCCATACACAACTCCGGGTATGTCTATCGCATCATACTCTTTAATTCTCATGTAACTTTTTTTTCGGAGTGTAATACTACCAACATACTTAACTAGGGAGATCATCTTAAACCTCAACATTTTCTCCTTCCGTGTAATACCCGAATCGATTTTTTTTCCAATCATACGTTATACTTTCATTGAGCTAAACTGTTGCAGCTCATATCCGATTACTTATGTTGGGTCCGGATAGTATTTCTGAAGCATCAATAGATAGGACACATTATGGATGCCTGCTAATTCAAGTGGTAACGCCAACCTATAAGCCTTATCTCCCACTTGTCCAATATCTCAAAGGATTCAATCTAACGAAACTCAATATTGATTCACCCTCGATGAATTCCAATAGTTTCTGTCTCTTGTCAGCAAAACTTTTTTGTCTGTTCTGAGGTGATCTTAATCTCTCACTAATCAACTAAACATCTTCAGAGGTTTCTCTTATCAATTCGGGAATAATTCTCTATCTGTCACCCACTTAACATCTTCAGAGGTTTCTCTTATCAATTCGGGAATAATTCTCTATCTGTCACCCACTTCTTATCCAAGTCGAGGAATAACTCCCTATGGCCATATAATACCTCATATAAAGTCATCCCGATACTCAAGTGATAACAGTCATTATTAGCGAATTCGATTAGTAACAAATGATCATCCCATGAGCTTATAAAATCAATGGCACATGCTCTCATCACATCCTCCAGAACCTGTACAGTCCTCTCTGATTGACTATCTGTCTGAGGACGGAAGCTGTGCTAACACTCAGTTGGACTCCCATAGCTTCCTAAAAAATGTTCCCAGAAGTGGGAAGTGAACGGGAATCCCTATCTGATATCATGCTCACTGGAACGCTACATAATGTTTTACAATTTTTCCTTACATATAACTTTGCCTACGCACTCAGAGTGTCTAGGGATTTCAATAGCCAGAAGGTGGGTAAACTAAATCAATCTATCGACTATCACCCAGATAGCCTTATGATTTATCTGGGTCCTCCGTAACCCATCACGAAACTCATGGTAACTTGTTCCCATTTTCGTGTCACTATAGGTAGAGGCTGCAATAATCCTACAGACTTCTCGTACTCTACCTTAATCTGCTGACATATTTCTCTACAATCTCTACAATGTCTCTTTTCATATCTGACCACCAATACCCTTTTCAGAGATTCCAATATATTTATTACTTCTCGGATGCACTGTATATCCCGAAGAGTGAGCTTCTGGCAATAACACTATCTCATCAGCTGTGGTCCTGGGAAGCACTTATACTGTCTCTGAACCTCTGTAAGTTATCATCACTCATTGTGAACTCTATCACTATACCCTTTTGAATCTGACCCACACTATCGACACCATGCCGATCATCACGCTAAGCCTGGCAAATCCAGTCACTCAAATCTGATTCTAACCTTAGGCTAGCTGTCACAATCACCGTCATCATCAAAAGGGATCACATCACTACTGAAGCTCATAACTGCTCTAGCAGCTCACGCTCCTTGACCATATGTAATACAATCCCGAGGCTCTTTCTGCTTAAGGCATCAGCCATTACATTAGCTTTTCCTGGGTGGTACAATGTTCACAATCATAATCCTTAGAAGCTCTAACCCTCTTAGTTATCTCATATCCGACTCTTTCTATTAAAACAGATACTCGGGGCTTTTTATGATCAGTGCATACCCAAAATTTCTTACCATTTAAGTGGTGGCGCCATACTTTCAATGTAAATGCTACGGCTGCCAACTCTAAATCATGGGTCAGATAGTTTATCTCATGGTCCTTGAACTATCTAGATCCATAAACGACTATCTTCCCATTTTACATCAATGCACAGCCCAATCCTTATTTTGAGGTATCCATACACACTGAAACCTCTTGAGTTGTTGGTTATGGTGAGAATAATTACAGTGTCTGTTTATTACTTCAATATACCAAAAATCACGGAAACCATTTTCATACTTATCATCCTACTGACATACAATCTTTTTCGAACAAGATGTATCAACTGAGCAGTCCGTTTCGAGAAACTCTCAACCACTCGTATGTAAGACAGTTTCCTGTTGCTACTCACGCTCTTCTTTGGACTTCGAATACCTCGAAATATCATCGCTAAAGATGATAACCACTCTGTCCAGGTAAGGTTTAAGTACCTCATCGTAGTTGAGTTCCATCGTAGTTGAGTTCCACCAAACATTTCTTTTCATTAAAATCTCAAGCACAAAATCATGTATTTCATCATGACTTAGTTTATAAAACTGTTCGTGCATATATAAATCATACTACTTGTGAATCAATGGCATTTTATGTGACATCAGTAAATCATACTTAGCATGAATTTAATCAAAATCATGCATTCTTTCATGTCATGTAAGACAAATCATGAATTTGAAATGAAAACATGGAAAACATCATCATGCTACTGCATTCAAATCATTTCATTAAAACTGCAGTATAAACTAACCCTTCCGGGTCAATCATTTCATAAAACAATTCATTAACATTTATTATAAAACTTCAGTTATAAAACTACCCTTCTTTTAGGGTCAAAAATCATAAAATTATAAAATCGGGGGCTTGACCCCTCCCTCGGGTCTGCCCTGGTCTATCGACTAATAGTTATATCATATGAGACATGTAAGTGACTATCAGTAACAACAAGGACTATGGCCATAACCTCGTGATCCTTGGCAACACGGTACCTAGTGTGCGAGGTATCACACCTGAAATGGGAGGTGGGTCGTCCTACCCGCCAGAACAGTATAACACAAGGATTGCGAGGGCAAGGCTTGCTGCCTCATGGCTAATGCCACTCCACTCTAACAATCCCCACGGTACAGCGTACTCCGCGTGACATACACGGTACAACGTACTCCGTGAACCCAAGCTCAGTCAGAGGTGCCTGCAATAGGTCTTATCCACCCATATCATCTCTGTCTCAGTATGCACGTGTGAGCATATCATCTCACTGTGACACACAGTCTACAGGAGGCTCCAACACGGCTATATGTATGTCATATAAATCCCTGTGCGAGCGAAGCTCTAGCACGGCTCCATGCATATTCATGATATCATAAAATCTCATGCGAGCAAAACTCTAGCACGGTTTCATAGAATCAATGAAATCTGCGTACGAACAGCGCTCCAATACGACTTAAAATAATTATAAATTCAAGTAAAATCCACGTACAAGCAATGCTCTAATATGGACATGTATAAAAACTCAGTGAAAACCTCATACGAGAAAAACTCCAGTACAGCTTTAAAATGAGTTATAAAACAATATAAAACTTCATCCGAGCAACGTTCCAGCACGAATAAATGCTCAAGTAAATCAAATCTCGTGCGAGTTACATTCTAGCACGGCTTTATGCATAATTAAATCAAATCTCGTGCGAGTTACACTGCAGCACGGCTTTATGCAATTTCATATCAAAACAGGATGCGAGCTAAGCTCCAACACCTCTTATGCATTTCAAATCATAAAAACTAGTGCGAGCAATCGCTCCAGCACCTTTTTATGCATATTCAGTTAAAATAGTCAAAACCGTCAAAACAATCAAAATAATCAAAACAGGGTGCGAGCTAGGCTCCAACACCTCTCATGCATTTCTCAATAATAAAAATCAGTGCGAGCAACCACTCTAGCACATTTCATGGATACGATGTCACAGAAGTCAGTGCGAGCAACCGCTCAAGCACATTTATGCACACTCACAAACGCAGATATAGTGCGAGCTATGGGCCAGCACTATCTATTTCCATATAAACTTGATAGTTGGCCCGTTTTCCAAAGAAAATTCATTTAAATATTAATAACACCTACGTAGTGTTATCTTGTGAAATTTATGCAATTATTGTCCAATTTATCGATTTAATTTGCTTAAAAACCAATAAAATTCCTTAATTTAGAAAATCTTTAAATCATGCAATTCATGCATGTCATGCTTTCACCATCCTTAGGTGAACTTCCCTCAATAGGGGTAAAATAGTCTTTACCTAATTCAAGTCCTTAATATCTTTAAACCATTTTTAGGACCATTATACGATAATAATGTATACATACATAATCAGTGTATACAAAAGCTATTAAAGTACGCGTAGCTACCTTTAGCTACTCACACAATTCCCTTACCTCATTTTTCTGTACAGTCTGACCTTTCCACTGATAACTCGTCACGCAGTCCGATTTGCTCCCAATCCAATCTTCGAAACTGCGGATAAATATTCATCAGGTCAAATACAATATATGTAAGTGTATTTCATATTTTCTGGGCTTAATTTATATCATTAGGCCCGTTTACCCATATTGAAACCGATTATACCATAATGGGCCTTAAGCCCGTTTTTCACTTACTATTCACATTATCGAGGCCTATTGGGCTCACTGGGCCCATCAGTATGTATTAGACCTCGTTCCAAATTCTCGAATAGCTTAATTTAGTATTTACGACAATTTATCCAATTTTCCAGAATTTAATTCATTAAATGCGAAATTTAAATCCGTAATTTATGCGATAAATATCAATCACGTATAACGATGCAAAATTGTCGTAAATAAGGGTTACTTACCCGTGATTCCATGATAGTACGCAAATCAAGGATGTCTCGAGCTCTTGATGATAGTACGCAAATCAAGGATGTCTCGAGCTCTTGATTGATACCAATTGTCGAGCTACACAATTTAAATATTTTTTCAGGTAAACTTTCAGTCGAATATTAATCAAATTAAATATTTTGAAATTTAAATCGGTCAATTTGACCACTTATCGACTTACCCGTAACTCGATTGCATCATTGAAATTTTTTCCAATTTTTTCTCTTTTTTTTCCCCTTTTTCTCTTTCTTTTCATTTCCTTTTTGGCTGAACCGGTTCGGTCCGGTTCAACCCGATTCAGACCGTCGGTTCAGTCCTGTTTGACCGGTTCAGTCCGGTTCGACCGATTCAGTGCCTTGCCAGTCGATTCTCCGCCGGTTTCCATCGCCAACAGCTCCGTGGGGTCATCCGTAGCTCGGATCTGGTTTCAGTTTCGTCCAAGGTCACCGGAAAATGGTCGGTCCGGCCCTTCTCCTTTCCGCCGTCAGTGACTTCTCTCTTTCTCGCTGTTTTCGACGCTAGCCGTCGCCCCACCGACCGATTCGACCACAGATCAGTCGGTCTCCGCATGGGCTACCTTCGGCTGTCGGTGGCCGGGCCTGAATCGACGCCGATCATCGGATTTCTCCTCTCCTTCTCTCGGTTCGCTTTCTCAATTTCTGTCACCGTCGTTCGCCGCCTCTCTTCCGCCTACCAGCGTCGGCAGTGGCCCCAGCCGTCCCTCCTTCAATTGTCGCCTGGGCCGATCGGCGGTGGTCGATCTTTGAGGCAAACGGCTCGGCCTCTGCTTTGTTTTCCAGTTTCATGATTTTCGCGATATTCCTCTTTTTTTTATTTTTTTATTTTTTTAAATTTATTTATAATTTATTTTTATTATTAATTTTTTCAATTAAATATTATTATTTTTTCCAAATATCTAAAAAAATTATATTTAATTCATTTAACCAATAAATAAATTTTTCGGGATTATTTTTCGAGGTGAAAATTTAAAAAATATTAAATAAATACATATCTTGATCAATTTAACCTGAAATTTAATTATTTCTTCGTTATTGATCAAGATTTATCAATCCCATATTTTTAATTAAATTTTCTTATCCCGATTAATACCGAATTTTGATCTTTTGACCGTTTTACTCTTGCACGTGTTCGAAAATACCATTTCAATCCTTTTGCATTTTTAAATGCACTCAAAAATTTCTATTCATTCCATTTGCTCTTACGATAAAAATCGAGTCTTACACGTGTAGCCTGGGATCACAGGAACATAATATGGCCATAGTCCTCGATTTTTCATACAGTAACCTATATGCCTCACATGATATCATACGGTCTGAATAGACCAGTGTCACGACCCAATTCCATTCTCTTTAACCGAAAATCACTGAAATTTTTTCGCATTTTATTGTTACCTTACCCAATCGTGAACTAAACTCACCACACACTGTTGGGCTGTGAGTCAATAATAAACACCAAATCTCATTCATTCTCAATTAATTAAAATGACGTCATACATTTGCATTTAATCGTGTACTTATACGAATACATGTTTTACTGACATCTACATCCCCCATAATTACAACTCAAAAGAATACTGTGCTTTTACATTGTTTAGATACAAAAAGAGTCACTGTGTATATACCTCTTAGCAATGGAGATGCAGCGGAGTCCAAAATACCACGCCTCAGTCCTTACTGGGCTACTATGCACGCTCTGTAGGGGGAAAATAGAGTGGGATGAGCAACCACATGCTCAGTAAGGCAATAATGCAAGCATGGTAGATAACTACTCTATCTACATGCTGATAGTGTTATGCATAAATCATTTATGGTAGGAGCATGAGGAATAAAACTATGCCATGTGAATATACATATATATCATGTATCAAAATCATGTGCATTGGCATATAAAACATGGTAGAAACATCATGTATAAATCATCTCATGCTCAATCTCATTTAAATTCATAAAAAGGGCAATTCATTAAGAAACCTCCTTTTTAAACCAACATCATAACACCACCAAATCGACTCACAATCACAACCCCATTTTCGTTCCACAATTCACGCATGTGTATAAATCTAGGTCACTATATCATAAGTGTCTATGTGAACCATTACATCATAAATCATCCCAGACCACACGCATCCAGGTGTGCGGGATATCATGCTGGCACGAAGATGGATTATCCCTCGCCAGACTTTCTCATCACATAACCATCATGCGGTACATCGTACTCCATGTGATATACACGGTACAGCGTACTCCACAACTCATATCGTGATTGAGGGTGCCATTCCTAGGTCTTACCTACCCCATACCAAGAGTTTTCCATATCCGTGAAGGAGAGCCTCCCTGCCAAACAGAGCCTCCCCGCTTAACAGAGCCTCCCTGCCTCCTCGGGCTTAAGGATGTTAGCTTAAGGATGTAGTGCTTAAGGATCCTTCCGTAAGAGAGCCTCCCCACCGAACAGAGCCTCCCCGCCTAACAGAGCCTCCCCGCCTCTTTGGCCTTAAGGATGTTGGCTTAAGGATGTAGGGCTTAAGGATCTTACCGTACCCATGTAGGAGAGCCTCCCTGCCTAACAGAGCCTCCCCGCCCCTCCAGGGCTTAAGGAAGTTAGCTTAAGGATCCCACCGTAAGAGAGCCTCCCCACTGAACAGAGCCTCCCCGCCTAACAGAGCCTCCCCGCCTCTTTGGGCTTAAGGATGTTGGCTTAAGGATGTAAGGCTTAAGGATCTTACCAACTTTCACAACCTTATACATGTCACAATGTGCAAACTTGTGCGAGCAAAGCTCTAGCACGACTCAGGTATCCTCTCATACAGAGACGCGTACGAGCATGGCTCTAGTACGGTTATACTCATAAGACAACCACTCAAAAGCCTCGTACGAGCAGAAGCTCCAGTACAGTTTATAAACATCATCATAGTTTTTAATCAAGGTGCGAGCTAAGCTCCAGCACGTTTCATACAAATGAAAACATAGAAATCCAGCGCGAGCGAGGCTCTAGCGCGATTTATGTCATACAAATACGATAGGCGGCTCATACACAATCAAACAATCCTGACAATCGGGTTTAGCACTCACAATGCTTTTCCACAACAATACAATACTAGCCGACCCGTCTACTAGCTTGCTTAAAACCAAGCAATTTCGTTTTGAAAAGCATCAAAACATTAGATTTATGCAATTATTAGCCTTACTATCCCATTTCATAAAATCCACTTCAAATCCAAAACCACGCATATACTCCTCATCATTCACAAATACCATCAATCATTTATTTGAGCAACCATGCATTTCATAAAACACCCAATATTCACCCACAATTTCAAAGTACGAGCAGCTACCTCTATATACTCACAAAATTCCCTTACCTGGAATCGCGATGCGTGATTCCACTTCCTTAAGCTGCTTACTCGTACGGTTCGATTCGTCTTCAACAAACTCTTCGGGACTGCACAAAATCGTATCCCGCATTATATTCGATCCATATAATATGACATCGTGCGTTCACTATAGTCAACTCGACCTATAGTTTTCTATTAATGCTTGTGAGGCCTCGTTTCATTACTTTATCCATAACTCGAGTCTATGGATCTTCTTAGGTCTATTAACTTATTCAAAATCGATATTAAATCGACATTAAGCTCATAGTGTTCATATTCCATGAATTTCCTCACTATGGCATTTACCAAGCATATACATACCCATTTTCACAATTCCTCCAAACTCACAATGTAATCTCATTTAACCATCTAAAATCATAAACCTTACCTCAATAACAACTTTAGTAATGCCCATAAATCATAAACTTATTCAACCCATATATTCTCACATCATACCCATTCTAGGTTTTCTAGGTTACACCAATTCCACCACATCCCTAGATAATTTATCCATCAATAGTCATGCCAAACAACTTTAAAATCAATTAAATAGACAATGTATTTGGATTGGAGTGTTAGAATCTTACCAAATATGATTTTTCTTCTTGCTCCAAATGGCAATGCCCTTAACTCCTTCAATACCAACAATGGAAAAATGCCTTCACACTATGTTGTTCTTCTCTTTAATAGGAACAACTTTGCCTCTAATGGTCTCTCTTTAATTCTTGCTGGAAATGGCTGATTTTAGAGAGGGAAAGTTAGGTTTTTGGGTTGAAAGTGAAAGGTTAGTGTTTTTCTCGAGATTTCCTGATTTTCAGCCCTCCTTATATAGAAATAGCTTGAGGAGATCGATCTGGTCTAAGAGGAGATCGATCTGGTCCCTTAAAATCCCTCTTTTTCACGGTATTTTTAAGCTTGAGATCGATCTGTCGAAGCATGAGATCGATCTGTCAAGGCATGAGATCGATCTGCTCCCAAACAGAGAGCTAAGGAGATCGATTTGGGTGCTTGGGGATCGATCTTTTCACTACAGGATGCTTGGGAGATCGATCTGGCTCCATTGGAGATCGATCTGCTCTATTCTTTCGCCCAAATAAGAGCATTCTGGCTCTTCCAGATCGATCTCTCATCCTATGAGATCGATCTGGCCCTCATGTTTTCCAGATTTCCCGTAGTTTCCTTGCTGCAACTCATACCAATACATCCTTAATCTATTGCCATGGCCATTTTCTCATCCATCCACCTTTATAACTTGAAAATGGCATCCATTCATACCTTATGCACATTAAAACTTGTGTGCATTCATTGTATGTTCAAAGGTATGCTACATAAAACCAAAAGGAAGCATAACTCCATTCCATTTTACCACACAACCCATTTTGAGTTTCAATCACATCCATCACTTATAAAAACTCATTTCTTCATATTCGTACTCAATGAAACTTGTATGTATGTTACAATTCATATTACACATGCATACATTGAATCCATGGACTTACATCAATCATACTTTACATTACAAGTCCATTCATATTATTTGATCCAATTACACACATTACCATTATACATATACGGGGTCTTACAACCAGGGCAGACCAGAAGGAGGGGTAATATCCTGATTTATGTTTTTTAATGAAATGCGATTTAATGAATCAAGGTATTCTCGAGGGATGGGTTTAGCCTTGATGTGGTTGTTTGTGATGAAACAAATAAGTTTTAACGTGACGAGCATGAGATGTCATACATGATGATTTTTCCATGTTTGTTTTATATGTCGATTTTAGGATTTCTCTTATGTGATATATATATATACATGTGGCATCATTTTAGTCTTACCTCATGCTCCAAATGTAAACGATTTTATATCATGACATTATCAGCACATAGATAGTATAGTTATCTACCTGCTTACATTATTGCCTTACTGAGCTAGTTATGCTCACCTTTTCAATTTCCACCCTCCACAGAGCATCTACAGTAGTTGAGAGCAGGTAGAGATTGCATTCCTGGTTGTTTGTTGTTTCCCATTGCTAATCAGGTATACACATCGTACAGTTTTGTATCTAAACATATAATAGCACAGTTTTGTAACGAATATAATTATGGGGGATGTAAATATATGAAAACATATGTATATACAGTTGTAAATATATGTACTTATTATTACACTGTCTGAAATTCTAACATTATTACCATGGTAAGAATGATATGGTCAAATGGGATAAAAGTTGGGATTATTACTGACTCATAGCCTAACTCGTTAAAAATAAAATTTGTCACGAGGAGGTGAGAAGTAAAAAAAAAAAAAAAGTGAAAATTTTGTAGTGATTTTGGTAGAACGGGTCGTGACAAAACCTAATATCAAAATTACTTATGAATCCTCCTAAAACCTTAATTAGTTTTACAACATCATATTGAAACCAATTTAGGAAGAATTGAAGCAACCAAGCCCACTTACCCTAATTTTGAATAGTGGCAAAAACCTTAGCCATTTTCCCCTAAATATTTCACTTTTAATCTCGAAATTGAACTGTGTAGGGAAGGGAAAAGGCTGAATCAGCTTTGGTAAGGGAAGTGGAAGGCTTTAAACTCTATCCTTTCCCTAAAAGTTTTTTAATTTCTTTCTCTACAAGTAAGGTGGCTGGTGGAAATAGGGTTTTCAATTTCTTCATATCAAGGTAGAGGGGAATCGATAGGCTCTCTTTAGAGGTGATTGGGGCCACCTACTTTAGCCATGGCTTGGCCTCCTTTCCCTTTCTTTTCAATAGTAATAGGCAATTACACAAGGAAGTGAGTTGAGTTCTGTTTTTGGGAGATAGGCACAAGAAAGGCGTATCAAGTTTATGAGGGTTTTCAATCATATTTCTTTTCTTTTTTTATTTAACTATAAATTAATTATTTTTTTTTATCTTTTTACATTTTAGCTACAAAAAAAAAAAAAAAACTCTTGTAAATGTGCAAAATTAATTAATTTGCATATATCTTAATTTCATGTTCCCTATCATCTTTTCAATTTCATGAACCATATGATTTATAGGAAATTAACATGGAAATTTAATTTGACGTATCTAATCTTTCACAGAAAATTAATACCTTAATTCTCGATTTAAGCTAATTGTCTCTATTTTGTCAATTCTCGAGAGAAAGGTAAAATTGTAATTTTAGAAGTTTAAATTCTTACAAGAGGCTATATTCCACGATAATTTGATATCCTCAACATTCTTAGGTGTGTGTGACTTCTTGTAGGGCCCGTAAATGTCTATACAAAAGTTTGAGTCCCTTTATAGAAAACCAAAAATTCATGAGTTAAGATATTTAAACATTTCAAGTTAATTAATTGGTTTAGGTAATTGTATTTAAAATGTGATTCTAATATAAATTCTAAAAGAAACCATGAGGCTTGGAAGGTGTTATTCGGCCATGACCATGCATGTTGCATCCATGGTGATTTTCTTACTTTAAAGAGCTCGATAGGTTTGCTTTCACTAAGCCTTTAGGTAATCTCTTGCAATTTAACTTAAATTAAATATATGTTGATGATAAGTTAAATCTAAGATAAATTTGGAAGCTTGAATGCAGAAAATTTTAAGAGGATTTAGTGGAAGCATCCGATCCATTAATTACAAGGGTAAATTCATGTTAAACCTTGAATGGTTATTGATATAATCCTAATGATATGTTATAACAGAGAATGTTGATGTTTAAGAAAAAATTGACGTTGAGCAGATAATTAAGAATTTTGGCCTAAGGTTTATATGGAGCAATTGTGGAGTAATTTATTGAATATTTTAGACATAGTAAGAGTTTACTAGTATCCAGTAGGTAATGACTTAGTGTGAATTGTGTGTAGCTAGAACACAATAAGAACCCTTGAGCAAATATTCAGCCAGAAGGTATTCTCAAGGGTAAGGATAGTTGTTTTGATGTATATTAAGCTATATCATGTGTATATAAGTAATACAAGCTTGTTGTATGATTGAATTGTAGTGGAATTGAAGTGGCATTGTGGATAATGTATTCAACCAAGTGTAAGGTTGCTTAATGGTGCTATAAAGTTCGGTCAAGGCAAAGAATTGCTTAATTGTATTGCTTTTGGTAAGTTAATTATATAAAAATAGTTTTGGTACATATGATGTAGGATTGCATAAGTCGAAATGACTTGTGGTGGATAATGATAAATATATATATATATTTATATCTATACTTATGGTATGCCAATATTGCCTAATGAGGGCATAGTAGTACATTGTAGTGCATGTGAGATATATATATATATATATATATGTGTGTGTGTGTGTGTGTGTGTGTGTGTGTGTGTGGATGAATGGTGAATATGTTAGCCTTGATATGATACCTTAAGTAGAGTTGTAATGGTAATGTCTAGGTTAGGCTATGTTGTTGCTATATTGATATTTGAGATGGTGTGACCTTAATCTTATACATTAGGTAAAGAGTGGTTTGGCATAATGTATATGCTTATTGTATCATGTTGGCATTATTTTAAAATGCATATTAATAGTTTTGGATCTCGTGATGCATGTTTTTCAAATGACTAGCATATAACATATTTTTTATATGTATATGAACTATAAATATTTAAAGTAGCTTGCATGAGATCAAACATGTTTTAATGATTTTGAGATGTTTAGCATCCCTTGTGAGAATAAGATGCAATAAAGCAATGGAAACTACTTGAGTAGAGTTACTCACAAGGTATTTATTGTTATACTATTTCAACAATTAGTCTATTGTTATACTATTTCAACAATTAGTCGTACTTGGTCTGGTTCATACTTAATCAGTAGAACTAGAGAGCTTATAGCCATAGGTAGCACTTTTAGTTTCGAGGGGTGATAAGGCTCACTTTATGTACAGTGGGGAAGTCTTTATTGATAAAGTTAGAGAGTTATGCCTGATCTCTATTGTAAATAATACATTGTTTTATCGACTGATAAGTGATTAACTATACTATTTTATTATATACAATACATTGTTTTATTGACTGGAAAATGAATAACTATATTGTTTCATTGTATACAAAGCATTATTTTTTATCGACTGATACATGATTGACTAAACTGTTTTACTATGAACAATGCATTATTTTATCTACTGATAAGTGACTGAATGTAATTGTTTTACTATAAATAGTGCATTATTTTATCGAACTATTAAACATTTACCTTAACTATATTATTTTACTAGACAATGCATTGTTTTACTGAACTGTGCATTGATTTATCGAACATGATAGCCCGTGATTTGATATATGAGATTGTGAAATCATATAGGTTGGATTGTTTTGTCTAGTTGTCAAGTTGATTGGAAAATGAGGTGCTTCAAAGTACTCTTCAAATTGAAACCCCTAAATGACTTTAATGGTGTTGTGTAGTCTTACGGTATAGGGATTAAAGTATAAGTAAAGTGAAAGTTATAAATATTAGGTGAAAATATTATAATGAGCATGTGATCCGTTTGCTGATTGTGGAACCTATACGAGTAAAGTGTGTGCTTTGCATATAGAGCAGTATGATTCTAACTATGCTCTTTATGGTTAACTTACTGAGTTTTAGCTCACTCTCTTCCATTGTTTCTCTTACAGGTTAAGCATTGAGTTAGATTGTTGATTTTTAGTATCGGCTTCGTAGTTTTTGTTTTTCAAAGCTTTTGCAATCAATTGTTTGGTATATATTTATTTATTCATATGATGTTTAATTTAGGTAGTTTTTCAACAGTATTGTAGTTTAGGATATGTACTAGGATAAGAGAAATTCTATATACAACCTATATTTAACTAGACACAAGCTTTAATGAAACTTTTTTAAAACAAATTCCATTGTTTCGATTCTATTTTATCCCAGAGAAGTTGTTATTTTTGACACTCCCAGAAGTGAATTTCCATGAGTGTCAATATACTCCCAAAAGTGAATTTTCAAAGGCAAATAGGACCTCCCGAAAATTCACTTCTGAGAGGTCTGAAGAAGTCCTAGAAGTCAACTTCTAGGACGATTGGGGGGTCCCAAAAGTTGACTTCTGAGACCTTATGGGGGTCTTGTGTAGGAGGTCCTGGAAAGATCTTGCTGCATGTTTCTTATGCATCGCGGCAGTTCATTGCCATGAGCCTCGGGCAGAAACAACCCCCCATTTTGACAACCTAGCCTAATTTTAATAAAAATTTATCATTTTAAATCAAAATTTATAAAATTAAACAACGTAATATGAGTTTATTGATGGATTTACCTAAAAAAATCTTGACTTTGGAGAAATTTAAAAAAAATGAAAAAAGATTGAAGATGATGTGAAAAGATTGAAGAGATATTGTAGAGAGAGACAAGAGAGAGCTTTTAGGCTGTGAAATGGGGTAGTTATTTGGGTATGAGATATTTAGTAATAAGTTGTATTCAATAAAAATTATGAAATAAAAAAATGAAATAGGTTATTGGTTGTGAGGTCTGAGAATTTCAGACATATTTAATGATGTAATAATAAATTGAAGTGTAATTTATTGAGCTAAGTGAATTGTGGGAATTATAATTGGAGATTTATGTGTTAAGTGTGTAAAATAAGCTTGATCCATGAGGACAGATCGATCTGGGAGAAGGAGAGATTGATCTGGTGAATTAAAAATGACGAGGAAGGGGAAATTTGAGGAGCAGATCGATCTCCAATGGAAGAGATCGATCTCCTTATGAATCTGTTTGAGAAGGGATCGATCTCATGAGGAAGAGATCGATCTCCAAATGCTTCTGTTTGGGAGAAGATCGATCTCCTCAAGGCACAGATCGATCTCCTAAGCATAAAATTGCCCAGATCGTCCCCAAAAATTCAAACGCAGATCGATCTCCCCAGGAGACAGATCGATCTCCTACCTCCAGTCTATATAAGGGACCCGTGTTTTCTCCTGAAATCTTACTTTCTCTCTCTTCCAAACCTCTATTTTTCTGAAAACCTAGTTTCTCACTCCTCCAAATCCCCCATTTTCGGCCAAATCAGCTATTGTGGTAAGAAGGAAAGTTGTTCCTCATCAAAGGGAGAACAACATACTTGGAAATCGAAGGACGAATCGGATCGAGGCGTGAGTTGTGCGTCTCACAAGCTTTGGGTAATTTCTAAACCTCGATCTTGATATTTGAGTTGATTTTGATGTTATTGGTGGTTGAATTTGTGTTGAAATGGCTGAAAGATGACTAGGGATTGATTAAATTTCAATGTGGTAGGAGTGATATGCATATTGAGAATTTTGGTGAATTTGGGAAATTGTGAGCTATAAATGGAAAATTGGACAATGTGGAGAATTAGCGTAGATAATTGGTATTAGAGATATCGAACATTGGGATATTGTGAATAGAGTTGTAGTTTAGGGTTGAGTTACGAGAAATCAAGAGAATTGAGGTGTTATGAGCAATTATGCTCGATTTTAAGAATTGAGGCTTATGTGATGTGGAGTATTGATGTTTTAACATCGTTTGGACAGCTCGGGAGTTCCAGAGTGGAATGCGAGACTAGTCCGTGATACGGGGGAAACGATTGCACTATACGAGGTGCAAAGAGGTAAGGGAAATCTAAACCATTTGTGTATGTGAATTGCAAACTGTTTTAGCATGATTTACGATTTATAAACAAGCATGTTGAGTATTTTGTGTTGAGATTTGAACTGCACACGGTTTTATAGCCGGTTGGAGCCCAATGTTTTATGAGTTTATAACTGGGCTCTACGTTAAGGCAATATTGAGATTTGAGAAATGTGTGCGTGTGCTTTGCCGGTTAGAACTCGATTTTTATTACGTTTTGTGTTGAGTACAAAACGGTTTTCAAATGAGTTTTATGAGAGAGAAACCATTACGAGTTCTACGTGAAGGCAAACCCGTCTTATGTGATAAGACTGAGGTGTGTAGTTGTGAGTACACACCGGGCATTGCTCTGGTAGCATGTAAGCCCGATTTCTTCTCCGTTCTGGTAACGTGAGAATGACCTACTTGGTGGCTGTGCCACGTTATACCCCATCGGTGGCTGTGCCACGTATACCCAATCGGTGGCTGTGCCACGTATACCCCATTGGTGGCTGTGCCACGTTGAGAAAACCCCATTGGTGGCTGTGCCACGTATACCCCATTGGTGGCTGTGCCACGTTGAGAAACCCATTGGTGGCTGCGCCACGTATACCCCATTGGTGGCTGTGCCACGTTGAGAAACCCATTGGTGGCTGCGCCACGTATACCCCATTGGTGGCTGTGCCACATTGAGAAACCCCATTGGTGGCAGTGCCACGTTGAGAAACCCTATTCAGTGGCTATGCCACGTGAGAAAATAATTCAGTGGCTTTGCCACGTGTGTTTTGTGGCTATGCCACGTGAGAAAATAATTCAGTGGCTTTGCCACGTGTGTATTGTGGCTATGCCACGTGTGATTTTAAATCAGTGGCTATGCCACGTTATTTGAGAAAGCGTTTAACGCGTATTTTCACATGCTTAGTTTTGCTCTAGAGTGAGCCTTTTACTTCATGTTTTCACATGACTTGACACATGAGAGTGTCGTTTTGAATATTTTCATGCTATGGTTTTCAAATGAGTTTCACATACAAATAAATGCTTTGTGATGTGCATTTTGGTTTATGAAATGAGTCCCCTACCCCCCCTTACTGAGCGATTTAGAAGCTCACCCTGTTTTTCTTTCCCCCCAGAGTTCTTCAAGTGAATAAGGACTTCCCTGCGACGTACGGAGTAGTGGCCAGTGGAGGATTCGAGCTCCAGGCTATATAATTTGTACCTTGAGGTATATTTATCTTTTCATGTACCCAGACTATTAATGTATTTGCAGACACTTGATGTATGACATTATATGGGATGTATTAGGATTAATTAACTTGAAATTTAGTATTTGTATACGGCACAATATACGTTATATGATGTTGAGATCCTGAGGCATGATAATTATGATGATGTATGACACTGCACAGGAATGCACTCTTAATTGTGAATTAATGAGTAAAAAGTTTTAAATTTGCCCTATTTTCCGCATATTCGGGGCGTGACAGAGTTTTCTTGGTATCAGAGCTTAGGGTGTCTAGTACTGTCAGTGTCGGTTAAGTGAAATAGAATACATCCCAAGTGTCTGTAATAGTCTGGTCATGAACTGAAATTGAGGATTGAGATTTCAATCGATTGTGATATGTACGCGCAGGAGACGAGTTGAGATAGAGAATGAGTAAACGACGAGGTCGTTCGAGGAGGCAGGCAGAGTCCCCTCCACCACCTGTCCCACAACCAGAGAGTCCTAACTCTCGATTTAATCGGATTGAGACCGATGTGAGGCAAGGTTTTGAGCAGATGGCGGCGCTATTCGCGCAACACTTTGGAGTTAATGCCTCGGATACTACCCCTACACCACCACCAGGACCTCCTATACCCCCAGTGCCTCCCGTCACTCAGCCTGAGGACAGAAGTAAGGTCCGACTAAAGGAATTTCTGAAGATGAATCCACCCGCATTTAAGGGAAAGAAGGATCCTACAGAGGCTGAGGAGTGGTTGACGGAGTTGAGAGTTATATTTGATTTACTGGGGTGCACCGATGCTGAGAGAGTCAGTATGAGTGCCTATATGCTGAAGGGGAGAGCTCGAGATTGGTGGAGTACTACCCAGGGTATCTTGATGTCCCACCAGGATGTGATTGGTTGGGAAGAGTTCCAGACAGCTTTTAGAACCCAATATGTACCACGAGCCGCCCAGAGAAGGAAACAGGCCGAGTTTTTGAGTTTGGTACAGGGTGACATGTCGGTGGATGACTATGAGAGCCAGTTCACCGCACTACTGAGATATGACCCAGAGACCTTCAAGAGTGAAGAGTTCCGCACAGAGAAGTTTGTGTATGGGTTGAAGCCCGTTATTAGAGATAGACTGATGGGGCTATGTATTACCGAGTTTGGAGATGCTCTGAGACGAGCACAAGAGGTTGAAAGAGGGATTGAGATGGTACAATCCCAGAATGAGCTCAGAGCGGTGAATAGAGATAAGGGCAAGAGGCCAGCACTTTTCCAGTCAGAGGCTCGGAGAGGTTCCTTCAGAAGAGGAAGGATTGAGGTGCAGAAGGACAGATTGGAGAGACCCAGAGCCTATCCTATTATCAAGGAGGCCCCACGATATGTCAGGCCGGAGATGAGGATTTGTAGAGACTGTGGCCGATCGCATGAGGGAAGTTGTACTGGGTCGATCCATGGATGTTTCAGATGTGGTGACATGGGCCACAGAGTGAAGGACTGTCCCCAACCTCAGATACCACATGCTCCGGAGCCCACTAGACAACAGCCTCAGAGAGTGGATCCCCGGAGACGGGCCACTGCGGCAGAGAAAGGGAAGAAACCTGTGGCACAGGGACGAGTGTTTGCCCTGGATAAGGAGACCGCAGACGCTTCGGCGGAAACTATAAGAGGTACACTCTCTGTCTGTAATTATGGGGCTCATGTGTTGATTGATTCAGGATCCACGCATTCGTTTATTTTTGAGCATTTTGCATGTAGATTAAACTTGAAGTTTGAACCTCTAGAATATATACTACATGTAAATACCCCTATGCGTGAATCTCAGAGAACTGAGTTAATCTGTAGAGGATGTGAAATAAAGGTGGGAGATAGAGTGATGTTAGCAGATCTAATCATGTTGAATATACATGGGTTTGATGTAATTCTGGGGATGGATTGGTTGGCAACCAACCGAGTGAGTTTAGACTGCTACACTAAGATTGTAACTTTCTCCCTACCTAGACCTTACAGTGTACGATTGAGATATTAAGGGAATAATTATGTGGAATTCTATTAAGTAATTTGAGAATTTTAACATTATTTTGGAGAATATTAAATGTGATTATTTATGTGAAGGTTATGAGACACTCATCTCAGACGATGAGCGGGAACATCCAAGGATTGAGGATATACCTGTGGTTTGCGAATTTCTGGATGTTTTCCCAGATGAATTGCCAGGTTTACCACCAGAGAGAGAGCTGGAGTTTACCATTGATTTGGTACCAGATACTCAGCCGATCTCTAAACCTCCCTACAGGATGGCATTAGTGGAACTTGAGGAATTGAAGAAGCAACTACAGGAGTTATTGGATCAAGGATTTATTAGACCCAGTGTTTCACCGTGGGGAGCGCCAGTACTGTTTGTTAAGAAGAAGGATGGTAGTCTCAGATTATGTGTGGACTACCGGCTATTGAATAAAGCCACGGTGAAGAATAAATACCCACTACCTAGGATTGACGATCTACTTGATCAGCTAAGAGGGGCATCAGTCTTTTCTAAGATTGATTTGAGATCGGGCTATCACCAATTAAGGATCAAGGAGGAAGATATTCCAAAGACGGCCTTTAGGACAAGGTATGGCCATTACGAATTTCTGGTGATGTCCTTTGGATTGACGAACGCCCCTGCAGCATTTATGAGATTGATGAACGAGGTGTTCAGAGACTATCTGGATAAGTTTGTGATAGTCTTTATCGATGATATCCTGGTGTACTCTCGGTCGTATGAGGAGCATGCACAGCATTTGTGGTTAGTACTTCAGATACTCCGGGATAAGCAATTATACGGAAAGCTTAGTAAGTGTGAATTTTGGCTGAACCGGATAGCTTTCCTTGGGCATGTAGTCTCAGAGGAAGGAGTAGCAGTGGATCCGAGTAAAATAGCAGCTGTTCTTAATTGGGAAAGATCGAGGACAGTGACTGAGATACGAAGCTTCCTTGGTTTGGCAGGGTATTACAGGAGATTTGTGGAAGGGTTCTCGAGGATTGCCGCTCCTTTTTGACTAAGCTCACGCGTAAGGAGACTCCGTTCATATGGACTGATCAATGTGAGCTCAGTTTTCAAGAGTTAAAGAGGAGATTGACAGCGGCACCTGTGTTAACTATTCCCGAGGGATCAGGAGGATTCTCGGAGTATAGTGATGCATCTCACCAAGGATTGGGGTGTGTGCTTATGCAGCACGGAAGAGTGGTCGCATACGGATCGCGACAGTTGAAGGACCATGAGCGGAATTACCCCACGCATGATTTGGAGTTAGCCGCTGTGGTATTTGCTTTGAAGATCTGGCGACACTACTTATATGGGGAAAGATTCCAGATCTTCACTGATCACAAGAGTTTGAGATATCTCTTTGATCAGAAAGAGTTAAACATGAGACAAAGGAGATGGATTGAACTCCTTAAGGATTATGACTGCGAGATTCTATATCATCCGGGTAAGGCGAATGTGGTTGCTGATGCCCTGAGCAGGAAGAGTATGATATCTGCTATGATGATCAGGGAATGGGATTTGTTAGAGCAGTTCGTCGAACTTCGGATCAGAGTTAAAGAGGTAGAGACTGGATTTTTGGCTAGCCTGCGGATAGAGCCCAGGATCATGGATCAGATTAGAACTGGGCAGCGCAGTGATCAGAGATTGATAGACATGGTTAGCCAAGCTGAGCAGAGTTCGCAGTCGGATCTCACCATCAGTGAGGATGGATTATTGAGGTTCAGAGGACGGATTTGTGTACCGGACGATGATACCCTGAAGAGACAGATACTAAGAGAATCCCACTGCTCGCGATACACCATGCACCCAGGAAGTACTAAGATGTACCGAGACTTGAGAAAGGTGTATTGGTGGAGTGGTATGAAGCGAGACGTGGCAGAGTATGTGGCCAGGTGTTTAGTATGCCAGCAAGTGAAAGCTGAGCATCGGAAGCCCGGAGGACTACTACAGCCCTTACCTGTACCTACATGGAAATGGGAGCATGTCACTATGGACTTTATTATGGGTTTACCGAGGACCCGAAGAGGTCGTGACGCGATATGGGTCATTGTGGATAGATTGACCAAGAGTGCCCACTTCCTTGCCATCAAGAGCACAGATACTGTGGATGCCTTAGCTGAACTGTATGTCAGCGAGATAGCTAGATTACATGGGGCTCCAGTGAGTATTACTTTTGATAGAGATTCCCGGTTTACTTCCAGATTTTGGACCTAGTTTCAGGAGTCCATGGGATCTCGATTGAGTTTTAGTACCGCCTATCATCCTCAGACAGATGGTCAGTCAGAGAGGACTATTCAGACCCTGGAGGATATGTTGAGGGCGTGTACGATGGATTTTAAGGGATCATGGGATGATCACCTGCCCCTAGCAGAGTTTGCGTACAATAACAGCTATCATGCGAGTATTGGAATGGCACCTTTTGAGGCTCTATATGGTAGGAGGTGTAGATCCCCTGTAGCTTGGGAAGAAGTCGGTGACAGAAAGATAAATGCTCCCGAGCTTGTTGAGCAAGCCGTATAGAGTGTGAAACTCATATGTGAGAGGTTACGGGCTGCACAGAGTAGACAGAAAAGCTACGCGGATGTGCGTAGACGGCCACTCGAGTTTGATGTTGGTGATGCAGTATTTCTGAGAGTATCACCGAGCAAGGGTATCATGCGATTTGGGAAGAAAGGGAAATTGAGTCCTCGATACATAGGACCATTTGAGATTCTTGAGAGAGTGGGAGAGGTAGCCTACAGATTGGCATTACCCCCACAGATGTCCGGAATACACAATGTTTTTATGTGTCTATGTTGAGGAAGTACCACCCGGACCCTTCTCATGTTATAGAGTATGATGAGATGGACATACAGGAGGACATGAGCTATACTGAGGAACCCGTCCGGATTCTCGATAGAAAGGAGAAGGTACTGAGAACCAAGAGCATCCCATTAGTGAAAGTTTTGTGGAAGCATTACTCAAGGGAAGAAGCGATGTGGGAACTAGAGAGTCTCATGAAGGAGAAATACCCCCATCTATTTTGATTAGTTGAGTTGAATTTGGAGGACCAAATTCTTTTTAAGGTGGGGAAGATGTGAGGTCTGAGAATTTCAGACATATTTAATGATGTAATAATAAATTGAAGTGTAATTTATTGAGCTAAGTGAATTGTGGGAATTATAATTGGAGATTTATGTGCTAAGTGTGTAAAATAAGCTTGATCCATGAGGACAGATCGATCTGGGAGAAGGAGAGATCGATCTGGTGAATTAAAAATGACGAGGAAGGGGAAATTTGAGGAGCATATCGATCTCCAATGGAAGAGATCGATCTCCTTATGAATCTGTTTGAGAAGGGATCGATCTCATGAGGAAGAGATCGATCTCCAAATGCTTCTGTTTGGGAGAAGATCGATCTCCTCAAGGCACAGATCGATCTCATAAAGCCATAAAGAGATCGATCTCACCCCTCGACAGATCGATCTCCTAGGCATAAAATTGCCCAGATCGTCCCCAAAAATTCAAACGCAGATCGATCTCCCCAGGAGACAGATCGATCTCCTACCTCCAGTCTATATAAGGGACCCGTGTTTTCTCCTGAAATCTTACTTTCTCTCTCTTCCAAACCTCCATTTTTCCAAAAACCTAGTTTCTCACTCCTCCAAATCCCCCATTTTCGGCCAAATCAGCTATTGTGGTAAGAAGGAAAGTTGTTCCTCATCAAAGGGAGAACAACATACTTGGAAATCGAAGGACGAATCGGATCGAGGCGTGAGTTGTGCGTCTCACAAGCTTTGGGTAATTTCTAAACCTCGATCTTGATATTTGAGTTGATTTTGATGTTATTGGTGGTTGAATTTGTGTTGAAATGGCTGAAAGATGACTAGGGATTGATTAAATTTCAATGTGGTAGGAGTGATATGCATATTGAGAATTTTGGTGAATTTGGGAAATTGTGAGCTATAAATGGAAAATTGGACAATGTGGAGAATTAGCGTAGATAATTGGTATTAGAGATATCGAACATTGGGATATTGTGAATAGAGTTGTAGTTTAGGGTTGAGTTACGAGAAATCAAGAGAATTGAGGTGTTATGAGCAATTATGCTCGATTTTAAGAATTGAGGCTTATGTGATGTGGAGTATTGATGTTTTAACATCGTTTGGACAGCTCGGGAGTTCCAGAGTGGAATGCGAGACTAGTCCGTGATACGGGGGAAACGATTGCACTATACGAGGTGCAAAGAGGTAAGGGAAATCTAAACCATTTGTGTATGTGAATTGCAAACTGTTTTAGCATGATTTACGATTTATAAACAAGCATGTTGAGTATTTTGTGTTGAGATTTGAACTGCACACGATTTTATAGCCGGTTGGAGCCCAATGTTTTATGAGTTTATAACTGGGCTCTACGTTAAGGCAATATTGAGATTTGAGAAATGTGTGCGTGTGCTTTGCCGGTTAGAACTCGATTTTTATTACGTTTTGTGTTGAGTACAAAACGGTTTTCAAATGAGTTTTATGAGAGAGAAACCATTACGATTTCTACGTGAAGGCAAACCCGTCTTATGTGATAAGACTGAGGTGTGTAGTTGTGAGTACACACCGGGCATTGCTCTGGTAGCATGTAAGCCCGATTTCTTCTCCGTTCTGGTAACGTGAGAATGACCTACTTGGTGGCTGTGCCACGTTATACCCCATCGGTGGCTGTGCCACGTATACCCAATCGGTGGCTGTGCCACGTATACCCCATTGGTGGCTGTGCCACGTTGAGAAAACCCCATTGGTGGCTGTGCCACGTATACCCCATTGGTGGCTGTGCCACGTTGAGAAACCCATTGGTGGCTGCGCCACGTATACCCCATTGGTGGCTGTGCCACGTTGAGAAAACCCCATTGGTGGCTGCGCCACGTATACCCCATTGATGGCTGTGCCACGTTGAGAAACCCATTGGTGGCTGCGCCACGTATACCCCATTGGTGGCTGTGCCACGTTGAGAAACCCATTGGTGGCTGCGCCACGTATACCCCATTGGTGGCTGTGCCACGTTGAGAAACCCCATTGGTGGCAGTGCCACGTTGAGAAACCCTATTCAGTGGCTATGCCACGTGAGAAAATAATTCAGTGGCTTTGCCACGTGTGTTTTGTGGCTATGCCACGTGAGAAAATAATTCAGTGGCTTTGCCACGTGTGTTTTGTGGCTATGCCACGTGAGAAAATAATTCAGTGGCTTTGCCACGTGTGTTTTGTGGCTATGCCACGTGTGATTTTAAATCAGTGGCTATGCCACGTTATTTGAGAAAGCGTTTAACGCGTATTTTCACATGCTTAGTTTTGCTCTAGAGTGAGCCTTTTACTTCATGTTTTCACATGACTTGACACATGAGAGTGTCGTTTTGAATATTTTCATGCTATGGTTTTCAAATGAGTTTCACATACAAATAAATGCTTTGTGATGTGCATTTTGGTTTATGAAATGAGTCCCCTACCCCCCTTACTGAGCGATTTAGAAGCTCACCCTGTTTTTCTTTCCCCCCCAGAGTTCTTCAAGTGAATAAGGACTTCCCTGCGACGTACGGAGTAGTGGCTAGTGGAGGATTCGAGCTCCAGGCTATATAATTTGTACTTTGAGGTATATTTATCTTTTCATGTACCCAGACTATTAATGTATTTGCAGACACTTGATGTATGACATTATATGGGATGTATTAGGATTAATTGACTTGTAATCGAGTAATGGGTATAATACAATATTTATTATATCATGATGAGATCCTGAGGCATGATAATTAAGATGATGTATGACACTGCACAGGAATGCACTCTTTATTTGTGAATTAACGAGTAAAAAGTTTTAAATTTGCCCTATTTTCCGCATATTCGGGGCGTGACAGTCTTGCTCCGGTATATCCTCGGGAGCTACAATTTATTCATCCAAACCGCTTGAGTTAATATTGTTAACTCACTTGTTGACCTCACTAGTCAATGTAACTCATTCATGCGTTTTACAATGCTTTAATCCACATTTTACCCTTTTTTGGTAAACCTCACAATTTATTCACTAACAACATCTTAAAATCATACTCATAACACTATTATCACTTCAAGATATCTCATTCCTCATTAATCTCAATACATTCCACTTTCTCACTCTAGACCATTTCTAGATCATAATCATTCCAATGCATTTTAGATAGTTTCTAATAGTACTAAGCACCCCAATCAACCCCAAACATCAATAGTTTAACAATGTACTTAAGTTGGTGCTTTAGAAACTCACCTCTTTGGATTTCCTCTTTGCTCCAAATAGAATTGCCACTTGTTCCTTCAATCCAACAAATGGGAAAATGCCTCCAAACTATGTTGTTCTCCTCTTTGATGTGAACAACTTTGCCTCTAATAGTTTTCTCTCAAATCTTCTAGAAAATGGTCAAATTTAGAGAGTAAAATCTAGGTTTTGGGTTTGAAATGGAAGGAAATGGCTTTGTCCCAAAATTTGCAGATCCAACTGCTCCTATTTATAGATTCAGCTTGATGAGATCGATCTGCCTTGGGTGGAGATCGATCCGGTCCCCTTAAATTCCTCTTTTTCACGGTATTTTCAAGCATGAGATCGATTTGTTGAAGCTTGAGATCCATCTACTCCTAAACAGAGAGCTAAGGAGATTGATCTATTCCATTAAGGATTGATCTGTATTTTACAGAATGTTTAGGAGATCGATCTAGCTCCCTTGGACATTGATCTGCCCTATACCATTGCTCACATAAGAGCATTCTGGCTCTTCTAGATCGATCTCTCATCCTATGAGATCGATCTGCCCTTCATATTTTTCAAATTTTCTACAGCTTTTCTATAGCAACTCACACCCAAACATCCTTAATTTGTTACCATGGTCATTTTCTCATCCGATCATCTTTGAGAAAATGGCTTTATCCCAAAATTTGCAGATCCAACTGCTCCTATTTATAGATTCAGCTTGATGAGATCGATCTGCCTTGGGAGGAGATCGATCTGGTCCCCTTAAATTCCTCTTTTTCACGGCATTTTCAAGCATGAGATCGATTTGTTGAAGCTTGAGATCGATCTACTCCTAAACAGAGAGCTAAGGAGATTGATCTATTCCATTAAGGATTGATCTGTATTTTACAGAATGTTTAGGAGATCGATCTAGCTCCCTTGGACATTGATCTGCCCTATACCATTGCTCACATAAGAGCATTCTGGCTCTTCTAGATCGATCTCTCATCCTATGAGATCGATCTACCCTTCATATTTTTCAAATTTTCTGCAGTTTTTCTACAGCAACTCACACCCAAACATCCTTAATTTGTTGCCATGGTCATTTTCTCATCCGATCATCTTTGAGACTTGAAAATGGCATCCATTAATACTTCATACATATTAAAACTTGTGTAGAATCTTTGTATGACCAAAGGTACTTAATATAAACCAAATGGAAGTGCACAACTTATGCAAATCTTCCTTCCATTTTACCACACTACTCATAATCCACTCTACTCACATTCCTCAAATGCTTAAGTCCATTTCTTCACATTCATATATAATGAAACTTGTGTGTATAATCACAACTCTTATTTACAAGTGTGTACATTAACTTATGGACTTACATTACATATACTTCACATTACAAGTATATCACCTTACTTATGAGTTCATTTACATATATACAAGGTTATACAAATATGGGGTCTCACAATAGTCTCCTACAAATTTGCAAACACAAAAGACAAATAAAACAGAATTATAAAAATAACAATAAGAAAAATAAAGTAAAAAAATAGTTAGATAAAAAATCTAGAAATGAGAAAATAAAGGAAACAACAAAAAATGGAGGGCTTTTAGGATCAGATGAGGTGATCAAATATCTTTATGCAGGAACCAAAATCTACAAACACAAGAGGTAAATTAAAAAATATATATAATTAACAAAATTAAAAATAAAAATTAATAGATAAGAAACTCTAGAAATGGTAAAGAGGAGGAAACGTCCATAAAATGGAGTGTTTTTGGGTCTAGATGAGGTAAGAGAATATCTTCATGCAGGAAACAAGTGAGTTAAGCGAAAATCTCCTTTGAATCTATAAACACAAGGTATAAACTAACTAAAATTACAATAGTAAGAATGAAAACTAAAATTATAGTAGAAAAGAAATTATAGACAAAGAAAATGGTACTTTCTGATCTTGAATAAAACAAACTTTCAAAGAAGTTAAACCAAGCCTTAAGAAAATACGATTTTCTTAAAGTTTTAGCTTTAACAAGGAAAAAATTGGAAACAATGTAAGAGGAAAGGCGAGGATGATCTAAAGGGAAAGAAAATGACAGAGCCTCAGATTAGTTTGAGTTAGAATGAGTTTCGACTTTGAATTTAAAAATGAAATAAGATGATATAAAGACTATAGCTAAAGAAAGAAAATGGTTAAAACTTTGTAAAGTTAGAAGAAACACGATGTTTATTAAGAAAATCATAGTCTTAAATCAAGTAATATTTATTGAATATAAAATGAAAAATACTATGCCTTTTTTAATTAATCTTAGTCTATAAGAAAAGTTAAAGATTTGAATATGAGTTAATTTATTTGATATTAAACTATACTGTTATCCAATATAACTATAAAAATATTGTAATAAACCAAAAATTAAAAAATTTAAGTTCGTTGCAAAAATAATATCTAATATTTCATTAGTAAATTATTTTTAATTATATAAAAATACAAATTATGTTTAAAATTATAAATATTTCTAATAAAAATGTATAACCGTTATTTACACAACTCTTCAAATTAAATGTACACAACTACTGGCCCTTGAGAAAGGTTTAGATCATATAATTTACAGCCATCAACAGCTACATTCAAGCTTTACACATCCAGTACATGTACATAATGTAAATCAATACCTAATGAGGAATAAGAAGATTGTCAAATGAAGTAGGAATGCATGGGAGATTTTAGAAAAAAAAAAAACATTGATCATGACTTCAGGAAAGATCATTCGTTAATGCGAACACATATTCACACCATTTGATCTGGACCTCATCAATTTCCTCTATGGTAGTGTTGTAGGTAAAATATTATAAACTTTTATATTTTGGAATAATCATGCATTCACATAAACTTTATTTAAGCATATACATACAATATATCGTTTGGAAAGGATATTTTGGTGATCTTCTATTAATTCCTTAAAATGAAGAACATAGAGACAACATTTATGAGACCCTGTTGACGAGGAACCTACAAAGTACACATATATACTTGTCAAGGATTTTTCAGTTAGTTTAAACCACTTCATGATTAAATCTAAAAACAAGCTAGATAGTAACTTCATACCTTGATCAATGGTCATTTGGTAGCTCCTATTTTTGATAAACCTTTCTCCTTCAAAATTGATTTCATGACTCTTCACAAAATTCAAAAAAAAAAAGATAAAATTAATTATTATTATATTGAAGGGGAGGGATCAAGTTACACTATAGTTTTACACCATTTTTTTGACCATTAGATCGAAAATAGATCGATGGTTGAGAATAAAACTCTCCTCTTTTCCAAAATGCAATTAAATGTAAAAATATTTTTATTATTTTCCCTTTTTTAATTTATTTTCTTTTTTAATTTCCTTAATTATTAACTATTGTATCATATTTCTTCTCTTTCATCTTTGTTTCCTCTTACAACAGTTTCCACCATCTCTTCTTTCTAATGTAAGTTTTAATTCTATTTTTTATTTGCTTTTCACACCAGGCTAACCTTAATTCAATTGATCTAAAACTATTATGTAAATTGAGATACTTTCCATTTGTTATCCTGTTATGTAAAAGAAAATAAATTGAAAGAAAATAAAAAAACAGAGGTTTTCGAGGATAGGAGGTTTGATAAATTGCACATACTTCACCTTAAGTTTTCATATGTTTATTTTATTATTTCTTCCTTTGTATGTTGTCAATGCTTTTATTTTCAGATGGTTTTATATGAATTTCAATGTGACTCATTACATAAGTACCTTTTTTGTAATCTTTTTAACTGGACTTAGTTGCTTTCTTATTTTTAAAATTCTTACATTGTTTTTAGTATTCAAGTCTGATCAACTCAACATCTAAGTCTTTTCTCTTTTGCTAAAAACAAAAATAATTTTTGCAATAGGATTTAATGCTATTTAGCTATTCACTTTCTTTTTCTTTGGGCATTTTTACTCTAATTAAAATACATCTTTGATATTAGATTCCTTTTCTCATAGCATCTTGAGTACATCTTTCATGCTCTTTTGTGTATGGTGTTAACCGCTTTTTACAATTTACTTGCAGTTTGATTGGATACAAGCTTTTGGCTTGGTGGAGAAAGGAATGTGAACTTTTAGTTAGTGTAGACATCAAAGTGCTTAATATCTTTACATGAGTTTTAAAACTTAAGTGTTTGTCAAGCTCTAGCTGATTCGAGCCTTCCTTACAAGTAGGTAAGTGTTTTTCAAGCATGGCTCAGCTCGTCGACACCCCCATTGTATGATTTCATGCTAATACTTTTGAAAAGCCTTAGAACGTGTTCCGTAGGAGATGCTTCAGCTTCTTATTGTTATCCATTCCTTGGGATGTTTATAGCGGTCTGCGGTTTCAAACTCGTCCATTTGTTAATATTTGCTCATCTTTCTTTTTTCATTTATTCTTCTCATATAATTCAAAATTAATTCTTAGTTGAATAATTGGATTAAGCATGCTATATTTTAATCACCATAATCTCACTATCAAGTCGTGCCTTGCAATTTTAGACACCAATAAAAACAGAGTTTTTTCAATCTATCTTTATCGTGCTGAATGTGAGACAAAACTACTTATTGATGTTTTTTTATCTAGAATATTCCAAATTAAAAAGCGTATCCTCATGTCCATTCTATTTGATATATTAACCCTTGAACTCTTTTGTCATTATTGGAAAGAAACAGCTTTGATAATAATACTATTAGACAATAGCTTGTTTTGCAATCTTTGCTCACATTTTACCCCAAAACATAAACAGCATTTATGTTTGTTGTAATGAAGGTCGGTACAAAGAAAAAGTTACAGAGAATAATAACACTCAAAATGAAGTCAAGATAACTAAAAATAGATGATCGACTTTAAGAACCGATTGTGGAGCATTACTTAAGGTAGCAAAGGTAAAGAAGAGTCGGAAGTGGATTGTAAAATCATTTTCAAATGAACATAATCATGATATGATCAATCCTAAGAGTGTGTCTTATCTTAGATGCCATAAAAAGATGACTTCTATAGCTAAGAACGACACTGAAAATTTTAATGAAGAAGGAATTCCCACTGGAAAAGTAGCTACATTTTTTAGTAATGTTGAGTAATTTTCAGATAGAGACTGTTGGAATCATCTTAGAGATTTAAAGAGGAAAAACTTAGACGTTAGAGATACCCAAGCTATCCTCTGTTATTTTTGAAGAAAACAAACAGAGAATCCTATTTTTTTTAAGCAATTCAACATGATAGTGATGCTCATATGGTAAATTTATTTTGGGTCAATGCTCGATCTCGATTGGTGTCACACCTAAATTTCCTAAAAATCCCTACAAATTTTTCTCTTTTCATTTCCTTACCCGTCGTGAACAGATATACTACTAAACAGTTGGGCTATGATTCGGTGTTAGTCACCTCTCCCCTATTTACCATTCAATTTTCATATTTCATTTACATATCAATTTATTTAAAACTAAATACATCCCCAATATTAAATCCATATACAGTACTGTGCATCTATATGTTCAGATACGAAATTATACAAATGTGTATACCTGGTCTTGCTAAGAAGCAGCGGATAAACGAGATGCGAGACTATTGTCGCTCTCTTCTACTGAATATACCCTGTGGGGTGGAAAATGAAAGGGTGAGCGAAACGTGCTCAGTAAGGCAATAATGTAAGCAGGTAGATAACTATACTATCTACGTGCTGATAATGTCATGATGTAAAAATCGTTTACTTTCGGAGCATGAGGTAAGATTAAAACAATGCCACATGTATGTATATATCATATAAAAGAAATCATGAAATCGACATATCAAGCACACATGGAAAATCATCATGTATGACATCTCATGCTCGTCACATTAAAACTCATTTATTTCATCGTAAACTCTTCACTTTAAAACTCATTTGTTTAATCACAAAACTCATCACTTTGAAACTTATTTGTTTCATCATAAATTCATCACATTTAAAACTCAATTGTTTCATTATAAAACAACTTCATCAAGGTCAAACCCATCTCTCGGGAATACCTTGATTCATCAAATCACATCTCTTTTAAAAACACAAATCGAAACTACCCCTCCATCGGGTTTGTCCTGGTCTATCCAGACCGTATGATATCATGTGAGGCATGTAGGTTACTGTATGAAAAATCGAGGACTATGGCCATACTATGTCCCTGTGATCCCATGCTACATGGATCCCGGTGTGCGGGGTATCACAACTGCAACGGGAGGTGGGGTCAAGTCCTACCCGCCAGAATATCAAGTAACATCATAGAGTCATCATGACTGCAAGGTACAGCATACTCCGTGTGACATACACGGTACATCGTACTCCGTGGACCCATATCATAGTCTGGGGGTGCCTGCCGTAGGTCTTATCCACCCCAATACTATGTCGATAACCAACCCATGTCTCAAAGTATATGTGCGAGCATCTCAACTCTCTGTGACACACAGTCTACAGGAGGCTTCGGCACGACTATATGCATGTCAACTCGCGTCTAGTGCGAGCGAAGCTCCAGCACCACGCTATGCATATCATGATATCTAAAATCTCGTGCGAGCGAAGCTCCAGCACGGTTTTGTGCACACACAAATTTCTCGTACGAGCAATGCTCCAGTACGGCTTTTCATGAGAATAAATCAGTAAACTTGAGTGCGAGTAAGACTCTAGCACTCTTTTAGTCATGTAAATACGATAGGTGGCTCACTTTTAATAAAACATCTTTTAAAATAGTAATCGGTACAAACCGGTACCCTTTCGTGTTCCAAACTCATTGGATAGCCCGTATACCATTTACGGTAATTAAGTTGTAAATCCGATTAATATTCCTTTTATACAGAATTAATCCATAAATTTCGTAAAATAATCGAAACTCTGTATTAAAGGATTCTAATTGTCGAAATTAAAATGTACTTACCCAATATAATGCGGGATACAAAAATCGGAGCTCAATCGGCTCTTGTTCGGGCTTTGTCGTACAACTGCACAATTATATATTTAATCCCGGGTTACTTTCAGATTAAATATAATTTAAATAAATTTTTCGAAAGTCAAATTGGTCACTTTTGACCTCTTATCGACTTACCCGAAGTCCGGTGTATCCCCGAAAATTATTTCCCTTTTTCTTTTTTTCTCTTTTTCCCCCTTTTTCCCTTCTTTCTTGGCTGAACCGGTTCAGTCCGATTCAGACCCGGTTCAACCCGGTCCGGTTCAACCGGTTCAACCCGGTTCACCCCTTTGCTAAATCGGTCCGTACCGGTTCAGACCATTCCACCGCCGTTCACGGCGTTTCCGACCGGTTCTCAGCTCAGTTCTCACGCCATTCGACTCGTCTGCACTGGGGGAGTGTTCGGCTGGGGTCGGGGTTGGCCGAACCACGCCGGTGGCCGTCGGATTCATCTTCTCCCTCCGCGGCTTCTCTCCCTCGATCCGCCGGATTCCGGTGGTTTCGCCGGCCAATACCGGTCTCAAAAGGATCGGCTCCTCCTCCCGATCACACCGGTACCCGCCGTTCGAGCCCAGCTGTCGTGGATCGTCAGAACCGACGACATTTTCCCTGCAGTCTTCTCCTCCTCTGTTCGGCGATCTCCGACCTCCTGATGGCGCGTCACTGGTGCCCAAAGCTTCGTCGGCCTCTCCTCTTCCTCATCGGCTCGTCGTCGGTGGTCAAGGATCGCCGGTGGTGGCTCGTCGGTCGGCCACGCGCGGTCTCCCTCGATTTCTCTCTTCTCTTTCTCTCTCCCCGATAGTTTAACAGATTTCACTTTTTTTTTCAATTATTTTTATTTTTATTTATTATTATTTATAATTTAGTTTATTATTATTTTATTCATTAAAATAGTCAAAAATATTCAAAAATATCTACAAAATTAATATTTTATTCATTTAGTCTATAAATTAATTTCTCGGTATTATTTCGACTTTTCGGTATAATTTTCGATTATTTTTGGGATTTATTTTTCGAAATAAAAATCTCGATTAATTTCGATTAATTCCGATAAATTTATATCTTGATCAATTTAACCCGAATTAAATTCATTTCACCTTTATTGATCAAGATTCTCAAATCCATTATTTTTAATAATTATTTCTCGTTAAATTTATACCGGCCTTCGGTCTTTTGATCATTTTGCCCTTGTACGTGTTCGGGATTAATTTAGTCAAACTTTCCTTCATGAACACTCATTCATTTTATGATTTGAATCCTTATTTTCAGTCCAAATCTCATTCCTTTAAATTTGTGAACATTTTTCTACCTCATAAAATTTACGATTTAATTTCGGGTCTTACAAATCTCCCCCACTTAAGAAATTTGGTCCTCCAAATTAGAACCAAGTCATATGAGTCCATATACAACTCCGGGTACATCGATCGTATCATACACTGTCATCCTCAAGTGACTTCTTCGGAGTGTATTACTACCAAAGGGCTTTAATTAGGGAGATACTCTTAAACCTCAATACTTCCTTTTTCCTATTTAATGCCCGAATCAACTTATCAATATACTTATATTTTCATTAAACTGAACTTTTGGAGTTCATATTCGATCACCTATGTTGGATCTGGATAGTATTGCCGAAGCATCAAAAGCTGAGACACATTGTGGGTGCCTGTTAATTCAGGTGATAACACCAACCTACAGGTCTTATCTCCCACTTGTCCAATCTCTCAAAAGATTCTATCCAGCGAAACTCAATTTACCTTCTTCCAAAAGCTCGCTATGTCCTTATTCTCTTAGGACAAGAAACTTTCAACCATACTAATTCACACTCGATGAATTCCAATACTTTTCTATCTACTCTGAGGTGTTCTTAATCTCTCATCCTTAACTAAACATCCTCAGAGACTTATTATCCAAAGTCAAAAATGATTCTATCTGTCACCCACTTTTTCTTATCCAATTTGGGGAACAACCCCTACAGCCATACACTGCCTCATATCTTGTTATCCCGATACTCAAGTGACAACTGTCACTATTGACGAATTCGATTTGTAATAACTGATCATCCTAGGAGCTTATAAAATCAAGGGCACACGCTTTCATCAGATCCTCCAGAACTTGTACAGTCCTCTCTGACTGAGAATCTATCTGAGGACGAAAAGCTGTGCTAATACTCAATCGGGTTCCCATAACTTCCTAAAAATATTCCAAAGAGGTGGGAAGTGAAGCGGGAATCCCTATATGATACCATGCTCACTGGAACGCTACTTAATGTTTCACAACCTTTCTTATACATAAATCCTCATACACACTCTGAGTATCTGGGGAGTTCATAACCAGAAGGTGGGTAGACTTAGTTACTCTATCAACTATCATCCAAATAGCCTCGTAATTCACCTGGGTTCTCTGTAACCCATCATAAAATTCATGGAGACTTGCTCTCATTTTTCGTGCCGTGTCGATATAGGTAGGTGCTGTAATAACTCTGCAGACTTTTAATACTCTACCTTATTCTGCTGACATACTAGGCACTTTTCCACAATCTCTACCATATCTCTTTTCACATCTGACCACCAATACCCTTTTCAGAGATTTTAATATATTCTTTACTTCCGTATGCACTGTATATCCCGAAGAGTGAGCTTCTGACAATATTACTATCCCATTAACTGTGGTCCTGGGGAGCACTCATATTGTCTCTGAACCTCTCTGTAAATCATCAACACTCGCTGTGAACTCTGTCACTGTACCCTTCTGAATCTGACCCAAACTATCGACATCATGCCGATCATCACGCTAAGCCTGGCAAATCCGGGCACTCTCATCCGGTTCTAATCTCAGGCTAGTTGTCACACAATCACTGTCATCATCAGAAGGGATCACATCATTACTGAGGTCCACAACTGCTCTAACAGTTCACGCTCCCTGACCATCATATGGGGTACCATCCCGAGGCTCTTTCTACTCGAGGCATTAGCCATCACATTAGCCTTTCCTGGGTGGTACAATTTTCACAAATCAAAATCTCTCAGAAGCTCTAACCCATTATGTATTCTCACATCCGCCTCTTTCTGTGAAAACAGATACTCGGGCTTTATGATCAGTGCATATCCACAATTTCTCACCTTGTACATAATAGTACCATATCCTCGGTACAAACACTACCGTTGCCAACTTTAAATCATGGGTCAGATAGTTTATTTCATGATTAAGGAGTTGTCTGACTCCATAATTGACTATCTTCCCATTATACATCAATACACAGCTCCTTCATTATTTCGAGGTATCCATACTCACTGAGAACCTCTTGAGCTGTTGGGTATGGTGAAATTAATCACGGTGGTCAGTTCATACTTCACTACACTGAAATTCATGTCACATCTATCATCTTATTTATCATCTCATTCAAAGACCACGTTTTCTTAGTTAAACGTGCTAACAAAGTATACCTTTTTTAGAACTCGCAGCAACCATCTGTAAGGGCAATTTTCCAATTGTTGTTTATAAGTTGCCCTGGACTTTAACTACACTCAACCTATCATCGATAATGATGATTACAAATAGGTCCAATCCTTGACTTATTTACGCATAAGCATATAAGATCCTATAAAATCGCTTACGTTTTTAGGTACTAACCTGCGTCATTTCCTTTTCTTATCTTAACGGCTCTTATTAAATTTTACTATGTTAACTTTTATGATTTGTCGAATTTTAATATTCTTATCGTCTTAGTAAAGGTATCCTAATGCTGAAGGTATTTATTACGACGATCGATTTCACGTTATAGGTTATAAATATATACTTTTAGACGCTGTCAAGTCTTCAGGCGGGGAGGTATTTTGAAATACCTTTATTAACCCTTAGACTTAACCACATTTACTTTATATACCAGTCCATGTGGTCACACTTTATATTCGCTACTAATTGCTTTAATCCCAATGACTTCATATCGTAAAGATGCTCTTACCTAGCATATGCCTCTTACTCCAATACACCTTGTATTTAGGACTATCTTATCTTAAAGAGTATCTCCTTTCGTATATCCTTCATGACAAAACTCTTTCATTATTCATTCCGTGAGTACAATCATTTACTCCTTTAATTTCAACTGTTTCACCCCTTTTTTATCACTTGTCAACACTTACAATATATTTTTCAGTGATATTTTCACCCCTGTTTTCAACTTAAAATCTCTATATCCATATTTCGTTTATTAATCCTCCTCTATTAGGGTACTCATTTATTAGTACTGTGCCCAATGATGTAGGCATTCATGCCTTTTACTCACTTATATGCGAATGAAGGCGGTATGAATAAACGTGTGGCACCAGGATCAATGAACATATGTACTTCATTATTCATATCAAGCGTGGTATCTTACACCACATCCATGAAACATCAATAGTGTCCTGGTCCCAGACATCCTCTCGCCTTCGTCCAACAGCCTATTTTCCTTTTTCTTTTCGGCTATGGCCTCCCTTTTCGTTGCAGCTATACCAACGAAGTTTTTCTCTGTCTCTTTACTTTTCTGTGGGGCGATCTCGCCAAACTCTGTGCAATCAAAATCAATGGTCCGTCTTACCACACTTAACGGTCATTTTCATCAATACAGTATAGGTATAGACCCTCCTTCCGTGGTATCCACCACACATCCCACACTGCTTACAGTGCTCACACTGCTACATTGCTTCGTAGCAGGTCAGGGTTCTCAAATCACAATACCTCTTATAAGTGTTAAATTGGATATTTTGGGGCCTTACCAATTATCTTACCCCGTGACTCATCAACTCTAATCTCTTGCCAACTGATCTTTTTCCCGCTCTGACATCTCTGTCATTCTCTATTCTCTTCCGTCTCTATTTCGGCCCTTACTACCTTTCCCAATCTCAGAGGCATGCAACACATGATATTATTCATGCAACTGTATTTTACGCACTGCCTCGATATAGGTAATATCTCACGGGCCAATCGGACTCAAATTGAAAAGTTGAGCCATTTCATGAACTTTTAGACATCTCGACTGTCACCTGTTCATAGTGTCGAGGTAATATCTGCCCAGGAATATAACCAAGTTTCATACTCATAAATCAATTTAGTATTCCTGGGCAGTGTAAGAAATTTTTCCTTTAAATCATGTCCGGGATATCCTATCACCGAAATACATCCAATAAGATTTCTCATCTTAGCTATGGACGTTTAACACTTAAGATGGGTCGAGCGGGTTTCCACCAATGTTCCGCTGCGCCCTCGTATCTCATTCATAATCTGAGCAATTAGCTCCTCAAAATAATCTTCACACTCCGCTCCAATCTCGCGAAGCGTGTCTCAATACTATCCGATCACTCTGTCGGACTCTGAGAGGCATGCTCAACATTAGCCTCCATTTCAATTTCATCCTGATTCTCACAGGTCAACTCAGCACAACTTAGCAGACTCAGGTCTACCTCTACGACCTCTGCCTCGTGCACTACCTCATCTTGAGTCTCATATCATGACTTATTTGATTCTCAGACCGATCTCTACGGTCTCGAGCATGTGTACTCGCCACTCTACCATAGCGGCTATCGGTTATAACAACTATATTCTTGCATTTGAAACTAAGTTCTTAGCTGCACTTCCACCTTGATATACACAATTGTATCTAAACAATGCACAGTACATGGGGATGTAAATTTACTTAACCACTAACACCGACTCATATCAGGCCAACTCTGCTCTGATACCACCTTTTGTCACGACCCAAATTTCCTAAAAATCCCTACAAATTTTTCTCTTTTCATTTCCTTACCCGTCGTGAACAGATATACTACTAAACAGTTGGGCTATGATTCGGTGTTAGTCACCTCTCCCCTATTTATGTCACGACCCTCAACTTACCAAAATACGTACGAATTTTTCGCATTTTCATACATCAATCCTTAATCATCTTTCCTCGATCGTGAACAACCACACACTTAACAATTGGGCTGTGTGTCGACGTCTAACTCACTCTACCATACCAATTCAATTTGAAACATTATTCATGAGTAAACACTTGTATAAATGCATATATATCAGAGTTGTTACATGTGTTTACATTGCTTTACATCCCCAGTAGTTACATACAAAATGCTACTGTGCTATGTCTAGTTTAGATACAAAATAATCCAAGTGTGTATACCTTTAGCGATGGGATGCAGCGGATTACCAAAAAGGGAAACGCCTCCAGTCACGCTCAATCTATACTCAAATCTCTGTAGAGAGGGGGAAAATAAGGGGGGTGAGCAAACCACTGACGAGCCCTAAGGGTATCTACCGCAAGTGCACGGGTCGTCCAAGTAATAATGGGATTTTGAGTCCCGAGATATCGTTCCACAGGGAAGTTGTTAGCCTAATTAACTACCAGTTACTATTATCCTAAGTATATCCTAGCAAATTTATGAATTTTCAAAGGTGATCAACTAATCTAGAATTGAAAATACCAAAAGCAAGAAAATAATAAAACTATAAAATAAGTAACTAAAACCGAGCTCAGATTACTTACAAAATTCCAAGCACTTAAAATCGAAAACCTGCAAAAGAAATTAAAACAATTAAAACTAATTAACCAAATTAAAATAAAATGCAAAATAAATGAAAAGACATGATTAATTAAACTAAAATCTAACTAACCTAAAAAATGCATGTAATTAAACTAATTGCAAATTAAACTATTCCTAATGCTAGATTAAAATTACTTAGAAACTAATTAAATCTAAATTAACTAACTAAACATGATTAACTACATCTAAATGCATAATTAAAACTATTAACTAAACTCATTACATCATCTAACTAATCTTAAAAACTAATCTAACACTAACTATATGAAAAATGCATTAATCCCTAAATAAGTAACCAAACATGGCCTAAAGATTTTAAACAAATAGTAACTTTCCCACCAAAACACTGTTCAAGCATCATTTACAATTTGGTTTTCCAGGTAAGCTCGGGTTGGTGAGATCTGCCCAGCTGATTGCTCACGGGTTTCGGTTCTGCCAGGCTACCAACTCTACCTCGGTTTTATGCACCTCCTTCTTCTCTGCCCATGCTTCTGCTGCCAGGCATGATCTACACGTTTCCATTCGCTGCCCAGGTGCTACGCGTGACGCAGCTTCTCTCGGTCTGCTCTGCTGCACGGTCCTGCATTCTTCCACATTTCCAGCTGCTGTCCAGGTCTCGATTCCAGCTTTGCTCGGTCCTGTCCAAGCCTGCTGTCCACTACCAGCTCCATGCATAACCATGCACGTTTCCTTCTCCAGGCGTTGTCTTGCCCACTGCTGCACGTCCTGGTCGGCTCTGTTTTGGTTGCAGGTCACGGGATCCCCTCGGTTCCAGGCTACTCCCAGCTGCTGTCCTGCCCAGCTAGCCAGCACGTCCGCTGCTGCTGTTCCTGCTGCTAGGTTGCTCACAGTTAGTCCCCTGCTTGTGACGTTATCAATGCATGGATATCCACTGCCACCATGCTTAGGACAGGGGAGAACAGAGCAGGAAATGTGATGTTCTCCCCGATCACTCGTGAAGCTCTAATGCTGTGAATGGAAACTGCTCAACAATAAGCAAATGAACAGAAGGACATGAACATACAGAGATAAGCAACTATAAACAAACCGAGAAAAGTGAAAAAGATGGAAAGGGTAACTAAAAACTATAATAAAAAGCTTATAGAAATGACAATGGAGATTGTTGTGAATAGTAAAAATAAATGGGAGTTAAACGGAAAAGAGGAGCTTGAAAAAAAAATCAAACTATCCTAACACTACTCCTAAATATATTACACTACTCCTACTCCTAAATTACTTTAACTTCTACTCCTAAAATTACATCCTTTTCAATTGTCATCTTTTCCTCTTTATAAACACACTAGGGGTAAAATGGTAATTTTCACATCCTTGATGAGTTGGCATTTTTTTTGGCCACTTGTCTTCACACCATTGGCTCCTTGAAAAGATATGTCCATGTCATCGGTCTTCTTGTCCAATTGGATGTGCTTGGTGGTATGACTCGTGTTGTCCACGTGGCTCAATCTCGATTTTAGCCCAATTCCGGTCCATTTTCTACCGAAATATTCAAAATTCATCCGGATTTGATTTATCTGCAAACATGAGAATTTTTATTAAATAAAGGGGATAATTAACAAAATAAATTGGGAATTTAAATAAATAATTAGGAAATTAAGCACAAATAATTCTAAAAATATAGAATTATCACACCCCCAAACTTGAGCTTTTGCTTGTCCTCAAGCAAAACAAAATGATTTTAGGAATGATAAGTACAAAACACAATAATTTCCCCAATATTATCCTCAAAAAAAAAGTATAGACTATGAAATCAAAGAATCACAATTACAAGTCCAGCACTTAGAATTATTCAATCATAAGTCCTAACCTAAATTGGACTCCTCGTGAGTGTGTGAAAAATGTCTAAGTCACTTCTCAGTATATTACTCGGATCAGATTATGCAACACAGTGAATGTAAAGTCAATGACATATGATCATTCCCATAAGTTTGTTTTTCACTTCTCTCTCCACTAATGTAGTCACACTTAACTAAAGATCATTAGGACTTCATTAAGCTTGTAATGTCAGGCTGGGGTTAAGGTATGATAAAGTCGATTTAGGTTCAGTTACCCCTTAACATGCATTACCTTCTAGGATCTTTAGTGTAAGAGCTCTAATTATTTCCCCCAAACTTATTTCTTTTGCTAAACTCTTTTTTCTTTTTTCTTTTTCTTTTCAATTTTTTTATTTTATTTTATTTTTTTTTACATACTCCTTCACTATCACTTAATACCCATATAGCTCACAATATATCCAATGACTTTTCATGCTTTCGGGGTAAGGGATAGGAAAAAGTATTTAAGCTACGAAAATTAAGTAGGCGTATTTACAAAGAAAAGCTTATTTGGCCCAGACGGGTGACTAGGGGTAGAATATGTACAAGGAAGGCTAGAAAGGCTCAAACGATCCAAAGATGGCCTAAATCATCTCCCTAATCAAGTGTGATCTAATATTTCGCCTCGAGATTAGATCAAACAAATTCTAGAATATGATGCACAAAATCAACTGAACAAATGCAATCCTATGTACACATAAGCTTTCTCTAAATAAATATATTGATTCATGACATGACATGTGCATAAGATGAGGAAATCACAATAAGAATTAAGAGAAATTCAAGAACTCAACTTCATGCTTTTCCTATAATCATGCTTCTAAGTCAATCAAAGTCATACTAATTCATGGGGTCATATCATCGGAATATGGGAAAACTACATGCTAAGCACTCAATCATCCCAAAATCAAGCAATTTAAGCTCATTTTATCGAAAAAATTTTGAAAATTCCTTCTCAGATTTTCGAAAAAATTTTAAAAATTTTTCCAATTTTTCCAAAAATTGCTCAAGTGATATCCCCTCCCCCAAACTTAACGTGCACAGTGTCCTCAGTGTGCAGATAATATACGAATTTAAAGTTCAAGAATAGAGTACTCCCCTTTTCTGATGTTGATGAACAATCAAAGCTTTGATTGAAAGCATAAAACGAGAAAAGAAACCTGCAACACAAACAAAGAAAGACACAATAGAAAAGAAAAAGAAAAACGAACTATATACAAAGTGAAAGTAAAAACACAGCCCCTTCAAATGCAGCTGAAGAAGACAACACTCAGCAGCAAGGCGAAGAGTATGAGGGTCATCCAAAGTGGTGACAGGGTACTAACAGTTAACTCCTTCTGAGCCCTATCTATTTCCTTCCTTCTTTCAGATTTTATATGGTCAAGCTTTATGTTCTCCTCAATCTCTATCTTAAAACATTCTTGAGAGTCATCAGGGAGCTTCAAAGGTTTGAAAACATTAAGCTTTACTTCCTGATCTTGGACTCTCATCGTCAACTTCGTAGCATCAGAGGGCGAGGAAGGCAATGAATACGAAGAAGGTATAGATGAAGAAGCGCTTAGCTTTGTTTCCTTGGCAGCCCGATCTTTAGGTTCCTGCTCTTTCTGAGCTACTTCGTTAGAACCTATGTGTTCTTCAACTATGTGTTGTTCAGGTTGGGACTTAACTTGTGGCTCCTCTAGCTCTCTGCCACTCCTAAGGGTGATAGATCTAACTTGTTCCTTACCCTCCCCTTGCTCATCAGGATTAACTTCAGTATTACTAGGAAGGGTCCCTTGAGGATATTGGCTAAGAGCACTAGCTATTTGTCCAACCTGAACTTCTAAGTTCTTAAGTGAAGCAGCTTGATCTTGCAGGATAGTCGTGAACATCTCCTCTAATGTAGGCTTCTTCTCAGCTGCTGGTGCATGGTAGAATTAGGGCTGCATAAATGCTGGTGGTGGTGGTGGTGGTGGCGATGGGTGATATTGAAATTGAGGTGGGGATGGATGATGTGGATGGTGGTAAGGAAATTGCTGCTGTGGTGGTACCTGAACTTGTGGAGCTTGAAAACTAGGGGGTTCTACAAATATGGAATTAGAAGTTTGCCCTTGGTTTTGGCTCCAGGAGAAGTTAGGATGGTTCCTCCACCCTGAATTATAGGTGTTTGAAAAAGGGTTGTTCTGTTGCGTAGGGAGAGCAACATACTGAACCGACTCTAAGTTGAGCGGACACCTATCTACAGAGTGGGTACCACTACACAGCTCGCATGAAAGAAAAGGACTTTGGACAGAATATATAGGGTTAGGACTGTTGGGAGGATTATATTGGGTACTGAGCGACTCCACCTTCTTTGTAAGATTGGCAATCTGAGAGGTCAAGGTGGACAGTGTGTCAAGCTCGTACATACCCGCCGATTTCCTTGGCATCTGCCTTTCCGAGGACCATTGATAGTTTTTAGTCGCCATCCTTTCTAGCAACTCATAAGCCTCCTCCTCTGTTTTGCACATCAATGCTCCACCCGCAGCAGTGTCAACAATGGTCCTATTTGGGCTTGTAAGTCCGTGGTAGAAGGTCTGAACTTGCAACCACAACGGTAGGCCATGGTGAGGGCACTTCCTAAGAAGCTCCTTATATCGTTCCCATGCTTCATAAAGAGATTCAAAGTCGTACTGGGCAAAGGAAGATATATTGCTACGGAGTTGGGCTAATTTAGAGGGAGGAAAGAATTTGGCTAAAAATTGGTAGGCTAACTCATCCCATGTAGAAATGGATCCTGGAGGCAGAGAGGTCAACCAATGTCTCGCCCTATCCCTAAGTGAGAAAGGGAATAGTCTAAGCCTAAGTGCATCGTCTGATAATCCATTGTGCTTGAAGGTGTTGCATAAGTCCAAGAATTGCCCGAGATGAGCATGTGGGTCATCATGTGGAAGCCCACTGAACTGCAAAGATGTTTGGATTATCTGGATGATTGCGGGCTTAATTTCAAAATTATTTGCATGGACAACTGGTGGCCTAATGCCGGAATAATATTCTCCAATTGTCGGCATCGCATAATCTCCAACAGTTCTAGTTTTCCTATTTTCTGCCATGGTGAATTGCAGCGGAGCTAATAATTTCCTCGAGTCCTATTAAATTTTTCTAAGAGTGTGTTTGATTTTAGGATCTAGAGGAAAACAATCAAAACTTCTGGCTCTACGCTTGCAATCATCTAAAAGTCCTTAAAAAATTTTTTTAAATTTTTTAAATTTTTGAAATTTTTTTTTTTTTTTGATTTTAATTAAGAGAAAATTTAACTAACCTAAGCTAAGGCTCTAAATATTTACAACCTAAATATTTACAAGCTAGAATTACACCTAAGCATAATTTCACCGATATTAATTAATGACTAATTAAAACTTCCCCGGCAACGGCGCCAAAAACTTGACGAGCCCTAAGGGTATCTACCGCAAGTGCACGGGTCGTCCAAGTAATAATGAGATTTTGAGTCCCGAGATATCGTCCCACAGGGAAGTTGTTAGCCTAATTAACTACCGGTTACTATTATCCTAGTATATCCTAGCAAATTTATGAATTTTCAAAGGTGATCAACTAATCTAGAATTGAAAATACCAAAAGCAAGAAAATAATAAAACTATAAAATAAGTAACTAAAACCGAGCTCAGATTACTTACAAAATTCCAAGCACTTAAAATCGAAAACCTGCAAAAGAAATTAAAACAATTAAAACTAATTAACCAAATTAAAATAAAATGCAAAATAAATGAAAAGACATGATTAATTAAACTAAAATCTAACTAACCTAAAAAATGCATGTAATTAAACTAATTGCAAATTAAACTATTCCTAATGCTAGATTAAAATTACTTAGAAACTAATTAAATCTAAATTAACTAACTAAACATGATTAACTACATCTAAATGCATAATTAAAACTATTAACTAAACTCATTACATCATCTAACTAATCTTAAAAACTAATCTAACACTAACTATATGAAAAATGCATTAATCCCTAAATAAGCAACCAAACATGGCCTAAAGATTTTAAACAAATAGTAACTTTCCCACCAAAACACTGTTCAAGCATCATTTTCAATTTGGTTTTCCAGGTAAGCTCGGGTTGGTGAGATCTGCCTAGCTGATTGCTCACGGGTTTCGGTTCTGCCAGGCTACCAACTCTACCTCGGTTTCATGCACCTCCTTCTTCTCTGCCCATGCTTCTGCTGCCAGGCATGATCTACACGTTTCCATTCGCTGCCCAGGTGCTACGCGTGACGCAGCTTCTCTCGGTCTGCTCTGCTGCACGGTCCTGCATTCTTCCACATTTCCAGCTGCTGTCCAGGTCTCGGTTCCAGCTTTGCTCGGTCCTGTCCAAGCCTGCTGCCCACTACCAGCTCCATGCATAACCGTGCACGTTTCCTTCTCCAGGCGTTGTCTTGCCCACTGCTGCACGTCCTGGTCGGCTCTGTTTTGGTTGCAGGTCACGGGATCCCCTCGGTTCCAGGCTACTCCCAGCTGCTGTCCTGCCCAGCTAGCCAGCACGTCCGCTGCTGCTGTTCCTGCTGCTAGGTTGCTCACAGTTAGTCCCCTGCTTGTGACGTTATCAATGCATGGATATCCACTGCCACCATGCTTAGGACAGGGGAGAACAGAGCAGGAAATGTGATGTTCTCCCCGATCACTCGTGAAGCTCTAATGCTGTGAATGGAAACTGCTCAACAATAAGCAAATGAACAGAAGGACATGAACATACAGAGATAAGCAACTATAAACAAACCGAGAAGAGTGAAAATGATGGAAAGGGTAACTAAAAACTATAATAAAAAGCTTGTAGAAATGACAATGGAGATTGTTGTGAATAGTAAAAATAAATGGGAGTTAAACGAAAAAGAGGAGCTTGAAAAAAAAATCAAACTATCCTAACACTACTCCTAAATATATTACACTACTCCTACTCCTAAATTACTTAAACTTCTACTCCTAAAATTACATCCTTTTCAATTGTCATCTTTTCCTATTTATAAACACACTAGGGGTAAAATGGTAATTTTCACATCCTTGATGAGTTGGCCTTTTTTTTTGGCCACTTGTCTTCACACCATTGGCTCCTTGAAAAGATATGTCCATGTCATCGGTCTTCTTGTCCAATTGGATGTGCTTGGTGGTATGACTCGTGTTGTCCACGTGGCTCAATCTCGATTTTAGCCCAATTCCGGTCCATTTTCTACCGAAATATTCAAAATTCATCCGGATTTGATTTATCTGCAAACATGAGAATTTTTATTAAATAAAGGGGATAATTAACAAAATAAATTGGGAATTTAAATAAATAATTAGGAAATTAAGCACAAATAATTCTAAAAATATAGAATTATCACACCCCCAAACTTGAGCTTTTGCTTGTCCTCAAGCAAAACAAAATGATTTTAGGAATGATAAGTACAAAACACAATAATTTCCCCAATATTATCCTCAAAAAAAAAGTATAGACTATGAAATCAAAGAATCACAATTACAAGTCCAGCACTTAGAATTATTCAATCATAAGTCCTAACCTAAATTGGACTCCTCGTGAGTGTGTGAAAAATGTCTAAGTCACTTCTCAGTATATTACTCGGATCATATTATGCAACACAGTGAATGTAAAGTCAATGACATATGATCATTCCCATAAGTTTGTTTTTCACTTCTCTCTCCACTAATGTAGTCACACTTAACTAAAGATCATTAGGACTTCATTAAGCTTGTAATGTCAGGCTGGGGTTAAGGTATGATAAAGTCGATTTAGGTTCAGTTACCCCTTAACATGCATTACCTTCTAGGATCTTTAGTGTAAGAGCTCTAATTATTTCCCCCAAACTTATTTCTTTTGCTAAACTCTTTTTTCTTTTTTCTTTTTTTTTTCAATTTTTTTTTTTTTTTTTTACATACTCCTTCACTATCACTTAATACCCATATAGCTCACAATATATCCAATGACTTTTCATGCTTTCGAGGTAAGGGATAGGAAAAAATATTTAAGCTACGAAAATTAAGTAGGCGTATTTACAAAGAAAAGCTTATTTGGCCCAGACGGGTGGCTAGGGGTAGAATATGTACAAGGAAGGCTAGAAAGGCTCAAACGATCCAAAGATGGCCTAAATCATCTCCCTAATCAAGTGTGATCTAATATTTCGCCTCGAGATTAGATCAAACAAATTCTAGAATATGATGCACAAAATCAACTGAACAAATGCAATCCTATGTACATATAAGCTTTCTCTAAATAAATATATTGATTCATGACATGACATGTGCATAAGATGAGGAAATCACAATAAGAATTAAGAGAAATTCAAGAACTCAACTTCATGCTTTTCCTATAATCATGCTTCTAAGTCAATCAAAGTTATACTAATTCATGGGGTCATATCATCGGAATATGGGAAAACTACATGCTAAGCACTCAATCATCCCAAAATCAAGCAATTTAAGCTCATTTTATAGAAAAAATTTTGAAAATTCCTTCTCAGATTTTCGAAAAAATTTTAAAAATTTTTCCAATTTTTCAAAAAATTGCTCAAGTGATATCCCCTCCCCCAAACTTAACGTGCACAGTGTCCTCAGTGTGCAGATAATATACGAATTTAAAGTTCAAGAATAGAGTACTCCCCTTTTCTGATGTTGATGAACAATCAAAGCTTTGATTGAAAGCATAAAACGAGAAAAGAAACTTGCAACACAAACAAAGAAAGACACAATAGAAAAGAAAAAGAAAAACGAACTATATACAAAGTGAAAGTAAAAACACAGCCCCTTCAAATGCAGCTGAAGAAGACAACACTCAGCAGCAAGGCGAAGAGTATGAGGGTCATCCAAAGTGGTGACAGGGTACTAACAGTTAACTCCTCCTGAGCCCTATCTATTTCCTTCCTTCTTTCAGATTTTATATGGTCAAGCTTTATGTTCTCCTCAATCTCTATCTTAAAACATTCTTGAGAGTCATCAGGGAGCTTCAAAGGTTTGAAAACATTAAGCTTTACTTCCTGATCTTGGACTCTCATCGTCAACTTCGTAGCATCAGAGGGCGAGGAAGGCAATGAATACGAAGAAGGTATAGATGAAGAAGCGCTTAGCTTTGTTTCCTTGGCAGCCCGATCTTTAGGTTCCTGCTCTTTCTGAGCTACTTCGTTAGAACCTATGTGTTCTTCAACTATGTGCTGTTCAGGTTGGGACTTAACTTGTGGCTCCTCTAGCTCTCTGCCACTCCTAAGGGTGATAGATCTAACTTGTTCCTTACCCTCCCCTTGCTCATCAGGATTAACTTCAGTATTACTAGGAAGGGTCCCTTGAGGATGTTGGCTAAGAGCACTAGCTATTTGTCCAACCTGAACTTCTAAGTTCTTAAGTGAAGCAGCTTGATCTTGCAGGATAGTCGTGAACATCTCCTCTAATGTAGGCTTCTTCTCAGCTGCTGGTGCATGGTAGAATTGGGGCTGCATAAATGCTGGTGGTGGTGGTGGTGGTGGTGATGGGTGATATTGAAATTGAGGTGGGGATGGATGATGTGGATGGTGGTAAGGAAATTGCTGCTGTGGTGGTACCTGAACTTATGGAGCTTGAAAACTAGGGGGTTCTACAAATATGGAATTAGAAGTTTGCCCTTGGTTTTGGCTCCAGGAGAAGTTAGGATGGTTCCTCCACCCTGAATTATAGGTGTTTGAAAAAGGGTTGTTCTGTTGCGTAGGGAGAGCAACATACTGAACCGACTCTAAGTTGAGCGGACACCTATCTACAGAGTGGGTACCACTACACAGCTCGCATGAAAGAAAAGGACTTTGGACAGAATATACAGGGTTAGGACTGTTGGGAGGATTATATTGGGTACTGAGCGACTCCACCTTCTTTGTAAGATTGGCAATCTGAGAGGTCAAGGTGGACAGTGTGTCAAGCTCGTACATACCCGCCGATTTCCTTGGCATCTGCCTTTCCGAGGACCATTGATAGTTGTTAGTCGCCATCCTTTCTAGCAACTCATAAGCCTCCTCCTCTGTTTTGCACATCAATGCTCCACCCGCAGCAGTGTCAACAATGGTCCTATTTGGGCTTGTAAGTCCGTGGTAGAAGGTCTGAACTTGCAACCACAACGGTAGGCCATGGTGAGGGCACTTCCTAAGAAGCTCCTTATATCGTTCCCATGCTTCATAAAGAGATTCAAAGTCGTACTGGGCAAAGGAAGATATATTGCTACGGAGTTGGGCTAATTTAGAGGGAGGAAAGAATTTGGCTAAAAATTGGTAGGCTAACTCATCCCATGTAGAAATGGATCCTGGAGGCAGAGAGGTCAACCAATGTCTCGCCCTATCCCTAAGTGAGAAAAGGAATAGTCTAAGCCTAAGTGCATCGTCTGATAATCCATTGTGCTTGAAGGTGTTGCATAAGTCCAAGAATTGCCCGAGATGAGCATGTGGGTCATCATGTGGAAGCCCACTGAACTGCAAAGATGTTTGGATTATCTGGATGATTGCGGGCTTAATTTCAAAATTATTTGCATGGACAGCTGGTGGCCTAATGCCGGAATAATATTCTCCAATTGTCGGCATCGCATAATCTCCAACAGTTCTAGTTTTCCTATTTTCTACCATGGTGAATTGCAGCGGTGCTAATAATTTCCTCGAGTCCTATTAAATTTTTCTAAGAGTGTGTTTGATTTTAGGATCTAGAGGAAAACAATCAAAACTTCTGGCTCTACGCTTGCAATCATCTAAAAGTCCTTAAAAAATTTTTTTAAATTTTTTAAATTTTTGAAATTTTTTTTTTTGATTTTAATTAAGAGAAAATTTAACTAACCTAAGCTAAGGCTCTAAATATTTACAACCTAAATATTTACAAGCTAGAATTACACCTAAGCATAATTTCACCGATATTAATTAATGACTAATTAAAACTTCCTCGGCAATGGCGCCAAAAACTTGACGAGCCCTAAGGGTATCTACCGCAAGTGCACGGGTCGTCCAAGTAATAATGGGATTTTGAGTCCCGAGATATCGTCCCACAGGGAAGTTGTTAGCCTAATTAACTACCGGTTACTATTATCCTAAGTATATCCTAGCAAATTTATGAATTTTCAAAGGTGATCAACTAATCTAGAATTGAAAATACCAAAAGCAAGAAAATAATAAAACTATAAAATAAGTAACTAAAACCGAGCTCAGATTACTTACAAAATTCCAAGCACTTAAAATCGAAAACCTGCAAAAGAAATTAAAACAATTAAAACTAATTAACCAAATTAAAATAAAATGCAAAATAAATGAAAAGACATGATTAATTAAACTAAAATCTAACTAACCTAAAAAATGCATGTAATTAAACTAATTGCAAATTAAACTATTCCTAATGCTAGATTAAAATTACTTAGAAACTAATTAAATCTAAATTAACTAACTAAACATGATTAACTACATCTAAATGCATAATTAAAACTATTAACTAAACTCATTACATCATCTAACTAATCTTAAAAACTAATCTAACACTAACTATATGAAAAATGCATTAATCCCTAAATAAGCAACCAAACATGGCCTAAAGATTTTAAACAAATAGTAACTTTGCCACCAAAACACTGTTCAAGCATCATTTGCAATTTGGTTTTCCAGGTAAGCTCGGGTTGGTGAGATCTGCCCAGCTGATTGCTCACGGGTTTCGGTTCTGCCAGGCTACCAACTCTACCTCGGTTTCATGCACCTCCTTCTTCTCTGCCCATGCTTCTGCTGCCAGGCATGATCTACACGTTTCCATTCGCTGCCCAGGTGCTACGCATGACGCAGCTTCTCTCGGTCTGCTCTGCTGCACGGTCCTGCATTCTTCCACATTTCCAGCTGCTGTCCAGGTCTCGGTTCCAGCTTTGCTCGGTCCTGTCCAAGCCTGCTGCCCACTACCAGCTCCATGCATAACCGTGCACGTTTCCTTCTCCAGGCGTTGTCTTGCCCACTGCTGCACGTCCTGGTCGGCTCTGTTTTGGTTGCAGGTCACGGGATCCCCTCGGTTCCAGGCTACTCCCAGCTGCTGTCCTGCCCAGCTAGCCAGCACGTCCGCTGCTGCTGTTCCTGCTGCTAGGTTGCTCACAGTTAGTCCCCTGCTTGTGACGTTATCAATGCATGGATATCCACTGCCACCATGCTTAGGACAGGGGAGAACAGAGCAGGAAATGTGATGTTCTCCCCGATCACTCGTGAAGCTCTAATGCTGTGAATGGAAACTGCTCAACAATAAGCAAATGAACAGAAGGACATGAACATACAGAGATAAGCAACTATAAACAAACCGAGAAGAGTGAAAATGATGGAAAGGGTAACTAAAAACTATAATAAAAAGCTTGTAGAAATGACAATGGAGATTGTTGTGAATAGTAAAAATAAATGGGAGTTAAACGGAAAAGAGGAGCTTGAAAAAAAAATCAAACTATCCTAACACTACTCCTAAATATATTACACTACTCCTACTCCTAAATTACTTTAACTTCTACTCCTAAAATTACATCCTTTTCAATTGTCATCTTTTCCTATTTATAAACACACTAGGGGTAAAATGGTAATTTTCACATCCTTGATGAGTTGGCCTTTTTTTTTAGCCACTTGTCTTCACACCATTGGCTCCTTGAAAAGATATGTCCATGTCATCGGTCTTCTTGTCCAATTGGATGTGCTTGGTGGTATGACTCGTGTTGTCCACGTGGCTCAATCTCGATTTTAGCCCAATTCCGGTCCATTTTCTACCGAAATATTCAAAATTCATCCGGATTTGATTTATCTGCAAACATGAGAATTTTTATTAAATAAAGGGGATAATTAACAAAATAAATTGGGGATTTAAATAAATAATTAGGAAATTAAGCACAAATAATTCTAAAAATATAGAATTATCACACCCCCAAACTTGAGCTTTTGCTTGTCCTCAAGCAAAACAAAATGATTTTAGGAATGATAAGTACAAAACACAATAATTTCCCCAATATTATCCTCAAAAAAAAAGTATAGACTATGAAATCAAAGAATCACAATTACAAGTCCAGCACTTAGAATTATTCAATCATAAGTCCTAACCTAAATTGGACTCCTCGTGAGTGTGTGAAAAATGTCTAAGTCACTTCTCAGTATATTACTCGGATCAGATTATGCAACACAGTGAATGCAAAGTCAATGACATATGATCATTCCCATAAGTTTGTTTTTCACTTCTCTCTCCACTAATGTAGTCACACTTAACTAAAGATCATTAGGACTTCATTAAGCTTGTAATGTCAGGCTGGGGTTAAGGTATGATAAAGTCGATTTAGGTTCAGTTACCCCTTAACATGCATTACCTTCTAGGATCTTTAGTGTAAGAGCTCTAATTATTTCCCCCAAACTTATTTCTTTTGCTAAACTCTTTTTTCTTTTTTCTTTTTTTTTCAATTTTTTTTTTTTTTTTTTACATACTCCTTCACTATCACTTAATACCCATATAGCTCACAATATATCCAATGACTTTTCATGCTTTCGGGGTAAGGGATAGGAAAAAGTATTTAAGCTACGAAAATTAAGTAGGCGTATTTACAAAGAAAAGCTTATTTGGCCCAGACGGGTGACTAGGGGTAGAATATGTACAAGGAAGGCTAGAAAGGCTCAAACGATCCAAAGATGGCCTAAATCATCTCCCTAATCAAGTGTGATCTAATATTTCGCCTCGAGATTAGATCAAACAAATTCTAGAATATGATGCACAAAATCAACTGAACAAATGAAATCCTATGTACACATAAGCTTTCTCTAAATAAATATATTGATTCATGACATGACATGTGCATAAGATGAGGAAATCACAATAAGAATTAAGAGAAATTCAAGAACTCAACTTCATGCTTTTCCTATAATCATGCTTCTAAGTCAATCAAAGTCATACTAATTCATGGGGTCATATCATCGGAATATGGGAAAACTACATGCTAAGCACTCAATCATCCCAAAATCAAGCAATTTAAGCTCATTTTATAGAAAAAATTTTGAAAATTCCTTCTCAGATTTTCGAAAAAATTTTAAAAATTTTTCCAATTTTTCAAAAAATTGCTCAAGTGATATCCCCTCCCCCAAACTTAACGTGCACAGTGTCCTCAGTGTGCAGATAATATACGAATTTAAAGTTCAAGAATAGAGTACTCCCCTTTTCTGATGTTGATGAACAATCAAAGCTTTGATTGAAAGCATAAAACGAGAAAAGAAACCTGCAACACAAACAAAGAAAGACACAATAGAAAAGAAAAAGAAAAACGAACTATATACAAAGTGAAAGTAAAAACACAGCCCCTTCAAATGCAGCTGAAGAAGACAACACTCAGCAGCAAGGCGAAGAGTATGAGGGTCATCCAAAGTGGTGACAGGGTACTAACAGTTAACTCCTCCTGAGCCCTATCTATTTCCTTCCTTCTTTCAGATTTTATATGGTCAAGCTTTATGTTCTCCTCAATCTCTATCTTAAAACATTCTTGAGAGTCATCAGGGAGCTTCAAAGGTTTGAAAACATTAAGCTTTACTTCCTGATCTTGGACTCTCATCGTCAACTTCGTAGCATCAGAGGGCGAGGAAGGCAATGAATACGAAGAAGGTATAGATGAAGAAGCGCTTAGCTTTGTTTCCTTGGCAGCCCGATCTTTAGGTTCCTGCTCTTTCTGAGCTACTTCGTTAGAACCTATGTGTTCTTCAACTATGTGCTGTTCAGGTTGGGACTTAACTTGTGGCTCCTCTAGCTCTCTGCCACTCCTAAGGGTGATAGATCTAACTTGTTCCTTACCCTCCCCTTGCTCATCAGGATTAACTTCAGTATTACTAGGAAGGGTCCCTTGAGGATGTTGGCTAAGAGCACTAGCTATTTGTCCAACCTGAACTTCTAAGTTCTTAAGTGAAGCAGCTTGATCTTGCAGGATAGTCGTGAACATCTCCTCTAATGTAGGCTTCTTCTCAGCTGCTGGTGCATGGTAGAATTGGGGCTGCATAAATGCTGGTGGTGGTGGTGGTGGTGGTGATGGGTGATATTGAAATTGAGGTGGGGATGGATGATGTGGATGGTGGTAAGGAAATTGCTGCTGTGGTGGTACCTGAACTTATGGAGCTTGAAAACTAGGGGGTTCTACAAATATGGAATTAGAAGTTTGCCCTTGGTTTTGGCTCCAGGAGAAGTTAGGATGGTTCCTCCACCCTGAATTATAGGTGTTTGAAAAAGGGTTGTTCTGTTGCGTAGGGAGAGCAACATACTGAACCGACTCTAAGTTGAGCGGACACCTATCTACAGAGTGGGTACCACTACACAGCTCGCATGAAAGAAAAGGACTTTGGACAGAATATACAGGGTTAGGACTGTTGGGAGGATTATATTGGGTACTGAGCGACTCCACCTTCTTTGTAAGATTGGCAATCTGAGAGGTCAAGGTGGACAGTGTGTCAAGCTCGTACATACCCGCCGATTTCCTTGGCATCTGCCTTTCCGAGGACCATTGATAGTTGTTAGTCGCCATCCTTTCTAGCAACTCATAAGCCTCCTCCTCTGTTTTGCACATCAATGCTCCACCCGCAGCAGTGTCAACAATGGTCCTATTTGGGCTTGTAAGTCCGTGGTAGAAGGTCTGAACTTGCAACCACAACGGTAGGCCATGGTGAGGGCACTTCCTAAGAAGCTCCTTATATCGTTCCCATGCTTCATAAAGAGATTCAAAGTCGTACTGGGCAAAGGAAGATATATTGCTACGGAGTTGGGCTAATTTAGAGGGAGGAAAGAATTTGGCTAAAAATTGGTAGGCTAACTCATCCCATGTAGAAATGGATCCTGGAGGCAGAGAGGTCAACCAATGTCTCGCCCTATCCCTAAGTGAGAAAAGGAATAGTCTAAGCCTAAGTGCATCGTCTGATAATCCATTGTGCTTGAAGGTGTTGCATAAGTCCAAGAATTGCCCGAGATGAGCATGTGGGTCATCATGTGGAAGCCCACTGAACTGCAAAGATGTTTGGATTATCTGGATGATTGCGGGCTTAATTTCAAAATTATTTGCATGGACAGCTGGTGGCCTAATGCCGGAATAATATTCTCCAATTGTCGGCATCGCATAATCTCCAACAGTTCTAGTTTTCCTATTTTCTACCATGGTGAATTGCAGCGGAGCTAATAATTTCCTCGAGTCCTATTAAATTTTTCTAAGAGTGTGTTTGATTTTAGGATCTAGAGGAAAACAATCAAAACTTCTGGCTCTACGCTTGCAATCATCTAAAAGTCCTTAAAAAAATTTTTTAAATTTTTTAAATTTTTGAAATTTTTTTTTTTGATTTTAATTAAGAGAAAATTTAACTAACCTAAGCTAAGGCTCTAAATATTTACAACCTAAATATTTACAAGCTAGAATTACACCTAAGCATAATTTCACCGATATTAATTAATGACTAATTAAAACTTCCCCGGCAACGGCGCCAAAAACTTGACGAGCCCTAAGGGTATCTACCGCAAGTGCACGGGTCGTCCAAGTAATAATGGGATTTTGAGTCCCGAGATATCGTCCCACAGGGAAGTTGTTAGCCTAATTAACTACCGGTTACTATTATCCTAAGTATATCCTAGCAAATTTATGAATTTTCAAAGGTGATCAACTAATCTAGAATTGAAAATACCAAAAGCAAGAAAATAATAAAACTATAAAATAAGTAACTAAAACCGAGCTCAGATTACTTACAAAATTCCAAGCACTTAAATCGAAAACCTGCAAAAGAAATTAAAACAATTAAAACTAATTAACCAAATTAAAATAAAATGCAAAATAAATGAAAAGACATGATTAATTAAACTAAAATCTAACTAACCTAAAAAATGCATGTAATTAAACTAATTGCAAATTAAACTATTCCTAATGCTAGATTAAAATTACTTAGAAACTAATTAAATCTAAATTAACTAACTAAACATGATTAACTACATCTAAATGCATAATTAAAACTATTAACTAAACTCATTACATCATCTAACTAATCTTAAAAACTAATCTAACACTAACTATATGAAAAATGCATTAATCCCTAAATAAGCAACCAAACATGGCCTAAAGATTTTAAACAAATAGTAACTTTCCCACCAAAACACTGTTCAAGCATCATTTGCAATTTGGTTTTCCAGGTAAGCTCGGGTTGGTGAGATCTGCCCAGCTGATTGCTCACGGGTTTCGGTTCTGCCAGGCTACCAACTCTACCTCGGTTTCATGCACCTCCTTCTTCTCTGCCCATGCTTCTGCTGCCAGGCATGATCTACACGTTTCCATTAGCTGCCCAGGTGCTACGCGTGACGCAGCTTCTCTCGGTCTGCTCTGCTGCACGGTCCTGCATTCTTCCACATTTCCAGCTGCTGTCCAGGTCTCGGTTCCAGCTTTGCTCGGTCCTGTCCAAGCCTGCTGCCCACTACCAGCTCCATGCATAACAGTGCACGTTTCCTTCTCCAGGCGTTGTCTTGCCCACTGCTGCACGTCCTGGTCGGCTCTGTTTTGGTTGCAGGTCACGGGATCCCCTCGGTTCCAGGCTACTCCCAGCTGCTGTCCTGCCCAGCTAGCCAGCACGTCCGCTGCTGCTGTTCCTGCTGCTAGGTTGCTCACAGTTAGTCCCCTGCTTGTGACGTTATCAATGCATGGATATCCACTGCCACCATGCTTAGGACAGGGGAGAACAGAGTAGGAAATGTGATGTTCTCCCCGATCACTCGTGAAGCTCTAATGCTGTGAATGGAAACTGCTCAACAATAAGCAAATGAACAGAAGGACATGAACATACAGAGATAAGCAACTATAAACAAACCGAGAAGAGTGAAAATGATGGAAAGGGTAACTAAAAACTATAATAAAAAGCTTGTAGAAATGACAATGGAGATTGTTGTGAATAGTAAAAATAAATGGGAGTTAAACGGAAAAGAGGAGCTTGAAAAAAAAATCAAACTATCCTAACACTACTCCTAAATATATTACACTACTCCTACTCCTAAATTACTTTAACTTCTACTCCTAAAATTACATCCTTTTCAATTGTCATCTTTTCCTATTTATAAACACACAGGGGTAAAATGGTAATTTTCACATCCTTGATGAGTTGGCCTTTTTTTTTTGGCCACTTGTCTTCACACCATTGGCTCCTTGAAAAGATATGTCCATGTCATCGGTCTTCTTGTCCAATTGGATGTGCTTGGTGGTATGACTCGTGTTGTCCACGTGGCTCAATCTCGATTTTAGCCCAATTCCGGTCCATTTTCTACCGAAATATTCAAAATTCATCCGGATTTGATTTATCTGCAAACATGAGAATTTTTATTAAATAAAGGGGATAATTAACAAAATAAATTGGGGATTTAAATAAATAATTAGGAAATTAAGCACAAATAATTCTAAAAATATAGAATTATCACACCCCCAAACTTGAGCTTTTGCTTGTCCTCAAGCAAAACAAAATGATTTTAGGAATGATAAGTACAAAACACAATAATTTCCCCAATATTATCCTCAAAAAAAAAGTATAGACTATGAAATCAAAGAATCACAATTACAAGTCCAGCACTAAGAATTATTCAATCATAAGTCCTAACCTAAATTGGACTCCTCGTGAGTGTGTGAAAAATGTCTAAGTCACTTCTCAGTATATTACTCGGATCAGATTATGCAACACAGTGAATGCAAAGTCAATGACATATGATCATTCCCATAAGTTTGTTTTTCACTTCTCTCTCCACTAATGTAGTCACACTTAACTAAAGATCATTAGGACTTCATTAAGCTTGTAATGTCAGGCTGGGGTTAAGGTATGATAAAGTCGATTTAGGTTCAGTTACCCCTTAACATGCATTACCTTCTAGGATCTTTAGTGTAAGAGCTCTAATTATTTCCCCCAAACTTATTTCTTTTGCTAAACTCTTTTTTCTTTTTTCTTTTTTTTTCAATTTTTTTTTTTTTTTTTTACATACTCCTTCACTATCACTTAATACCCATATAGCTCACAATATATCCAATGACTTTTCATGCTTTCGGGGTAAGGGATAGGAAAAAGTATTTAAGCTACGAAAATTAAGTAGGCGTATTTACAAAGAAAAGCTTATTTGGCCCAGACGGGTGACTAGGGGTAGAATATGTACAAGGAAGGCTAGAAAGGCTCAAACGATCCAAAGATGGCCTAAATCATCTCCCTAATCAAGTGTGATCTAATATTTCGCCTCGAGATTAGATCAAACAAATTCTAGAATATGATGCACAAAATCAACTGAACAAATGCAATCCTATGTACACATAAGCTTTCTCTAAATAAATATATTGATTCATGACATGACATGTGCATAAGATGAGGAAATCACAATAAGAATTAAGAGAAATTCAAGAACTCAACTTCATGCTTTTCCTATAATCATGCTTCTAAGTCAATCAAAGTCATACTAATTCAAGGGGTCATATCATCGGAATATGGGAAAACTACATGCTAAGCACTCAATCATCCCAAAATCAAGCAATTTAAGCTCATTTTATCGAAAAAATTTTGAAAATTCCTTCTCAGATTTTCGAAAAAATTTTAAAAATTTTTCCAATTTTTCAAAAAATTGCTCAAGTGATATCCCCTCTCCCAAACTTAACGTGCACAGTGTCCTCAGTGTGCAGATAATATACGAATTTAAAGTTCAAGAATAGAGTACTCCCCTTTTCTGATGTTGATGAACAATCAAAGCTTTGATTGAAAGCATAAAACGAGAAAAGAAACCTGCAACACAAACAAAGAAAGACACAATAGAAAAGAAAAAGAAAAACGAACTATATACAAAGTGAAAGTAAAAACACAGCCCCTTCAAATGCAGCTGAAGAAGACAACACTCAGCAGCAAGGCGAAGAGTATGAGGGTCATCCAAAGTGGTGACAGGGTACTAACAGTTAACTCCTCCTGAGCCCTATCTATTTCCTTCCTTCTTTCAGATTTTATATGGTCAAGCTTTATGTTCTCCTCAATCTCTATCTTAAAACATTCTTGAGAGTCATCAGGGAGCTTCAAAGGTTTGAAAACATTAAGCTTTACTTCCTGATCTTGGACTCTCATCGTCAACTTCGTAGCATCAGAGGGCGAGGAAGGCAATGAATACGAAGAAGGTATAGATGAAGAAGCGCTTAGCTTTGTTTCCTTGGCAGCCCGATCTTTAGGTTCCTGCTCTTTCTGAGCTACTTCGTTAGAACCTATGTGTTCTTCAACTATGTGCTGTTCAGGTTGGGACTTAACTTGTGGCTCCTCTAGCTCTCTGCCACTCCTAAGGGTGATAGATCTAACTTGTTCCTTACCCTCCCCTTGCTCATCAGGATTAACTTCAGTATTACTAGGAAGGGTCCCTTGAGGATGTTGGCTAAGAGCACTAGCTATTTGTCCAACCTGAACTTCTAAGTTCTTAAGTGAAGCAGCTTGATCTTGCAGGATAGTCGTGAACATCTCCTCTAATGTAGGCTTCTTCTCAGCTGCTGGTGCATGGTAGAATTGGGGCTGCATAAATGCTGGTGGTGGTGGTGGTGGTGGTGATGGGTGATATTGAAATTGAGGTGGGGATGGATGATGTGGATGGTGGTAAGGAAATTGCTGCTGTGGTGGTACCTGAACTTATGGAGCTTGAAAACTAGGGGGTTCTACAAATATGGAATTAGAAGTTTGCCCTTGGTTTTGGCTCCAGGAGAAGTTAGGATGGTTCCTCCACCCTGAATTATAGGTGTTTGAAAAAGGGTTGTTCTGTTGCGTAGGGAGAGCAACATACTGAACCGACTCTAAGTTGAGCGGACACCTATCTACAGAGTGGGTACCACTACACAGCTCGCATGAAAGAAAAGGACTTTGGACAGAATATACAGGGTTAGGACTGTTGGGAGGATTATATTGGGTACTGAGCGACTCCACCTTCTTTGTAAGATTGGCAATCTGAGAGGTCAAGGTGGACAGTGTGTCAAGCTCGTACATACCCGCCGATTTCCTTGGCATCTGCCTTTCCGAGGACCATTGATAGTTGTTAGTCGCCATCCTTTCTAGCAACTCATAAGCCTCCTCCTCTGTTTTGCACATCAATGCTCCACCCGCAGCAGTGTCAACAATGGTCCTATTTGGGCTTGTAAGTCCGTGGTAGAAGGTCTGAACTTGCAACCACAACGGTAGGCCATGGTGAGGGCACTTCCTAAGAAGCTCCTTATATCGTTCCCATGCTTCATAAAGAGATTCAAAGTCGTACTGGGCAAAGGAAGATATATTGCTACGGAGTTGGGCTAATTTAGAGGGAGGAAAGAATTTGGCTAAAAATTGGTAGGCTAACTCATCCCATGTAGAAATGGATCCTGGAGGCAGAGAGGTCAACCAATGTCTCGCCCTATCCCTAAGTGAGAAAAGGAATAGTCTAAGCCTAAGTGCATCGTCTGATAATCCATTGTGCTTGAAGGTGTTGCATAAGTCCAAGAATTGCCCGAGATGAGCATGTGGGTCATCATGTGGAAGCCCACTGAACTGCAAAGATGTTTGGATTATCTGGATGATTGCGGGCTTAATTTCAAAATTATTTGCATGGACAGCTGGTGGCCTAATGCCGGAATAATATTCTCCAATTGTCGGCATCGCATAATCTCCAACAGTTCTAGTTTTCCTATTTTCTACCATGGTGAATTGCAGCGGAGCTAATAATTTCCTCGAGTCCTATTAAATTTTTCTAAGAGTGTGTTTGATTTTAGGATCTAGAGGAAAACAATCAAAACTTCTGGCTCTACGCTTGCAATCATCTAAAAGTCCTTAAAAAAATTTTTTAAATTTTTTAAATTTTTGAAATTTTTTTTTTTTGATTTTAATTAAGAGAAAATTTAACTAACCTAAGCTAAGGCTCTAAATATTTACAACCTAAATATTTACAAGCTAGAATTACACCTAAGCATAATTTCACCGATATTAATTAATGACTAATTAAAACTTCCCCGGCAACGGCGCCAAAAACTTGACGAGCCCTAAGGGTATCTACCGCAAGTGCACGGGTCGTCCAAGTAATAATGGGATTTTGAGTCCCGAGATATCGTCCCACAGGGAAGTTGTTAGCCTAATTAACTACCGGTTACTATTATCCTAAGTATATCCTAGCAAATTTATGAATTTTCAAAGGTGATCAACTAATCTAGAATTGAAAATACCAAAAGCAAGAAAATAATAAAACTATAAAATAAGTAACTAAAACCGAGCTCAGATTACTTACAAAATTCCAAGCACTTAAATCGAAAACCTGCAAAAGAAATTAAAACAATTAAAACTAATTAACCAAATTAAAATAAAATGCAAAAGAAATGAAAAGACATGATTAATTAAACTAAAATCTAACTAACCTAAAAAATGCATGTAATTAAACTAATTGCAAATTAAACTATTCCTAATGCTAGATTAAAATTACTTAGAAACTAATTAAATCTAAATTAACTAACTAAACATGATTAACTACATCTAAATGCATAATTAAAACTATTAACTAAACTCATTACATCATCTAACTAATCTTAAAAACTAATCTAACACTAACTATATGAAAAATGCATTAATCCCTAAATAAGCAACCAAACATGGCCTAAAGATTTTAAACAAATAGTAACTTTCCCACCAAAACACTGTTCAAGCATCATTTGCAATTTGGTTTTCCAGGTAAGCTCGGGTTGGTGAGATCTGCCCAGCTGATTGCTCACGGGTTTCGGTTCTGCCAGGCTACCAACTCTACCTCGGTTTCATGCACCTCCTTCTTCTCTGCCCATGCTTCTGCTGCCAGGCATGATCTACACGTTTCCATTAGCTGCCCAGGTGCTACGCGTGACGCAGCTTCTCTCGGTCTGCTCTGCTGCACGGTCCTGCATTCTTCCACATTTCCAGCTGCTGTCCAGGTCTCGGTTCCAGCTTTGCTCGGTCCTGTCCAAGCCTGCTGCCCACTACCAGCTCCATGCATAACAGTGCACGTTTCCTTCTCCAGGCGTTGTCTTGCCCACTGCTGCACGTCCTGGTCGGCTCTGTTTTGGTTGCAGGTCACGGGATCCCCTCGGTTCCAGGCTACTCCCAGCTGCTGTCCTGCCCAGCTAGCCAGCACGTCCGCTGCTGCTGTTCCTGCTGCTAGGTTGCTCACAGTTAGTCCCCTGCTTGTGACGTTATCAATGCATGGATATCCACTGCCACCATGCTTAGGACAGGGGAGAACAGAGTAGGAAATGTGATGTTCTCCCCGATCACTCGTGAAGCTCTAATGCTGTGAATGGAAACTGCTCAACAATAAGCAAATGAACAGAAGGACATGAACATACAGAGATAAGCAACTATAAACAAACCGAGAAGAGTGAAAATGATGGAAAGGGTAACTAAAAACTATAATAAAAAGCTTGTAGAAATGACAATGGAGATTGTTGTGAATAGTAAAAATAAATGGGAGTTAAACGGAAAAGAGGAGCTTGAAAAAAAAATCAAACTATCCTAACACTACTCCTAAATATATTACACTACTCCTACTCCTAAATTACTTTAACTTCTACTCCTAAAATTACATCCTTTTCAATTGTCATCTTTTCCTATTTATAAACACACAGGGGTAAAATGGTAATTTTCACATCCTTGATGAGTTGGCCTTTTTTTTTTGGCCACTTGTCTTCACACCATTGGCTCCTTGAAAAGATATGTCCATGTCATCGGTCTTCTTGTCCAATTGGATGTGCTTGGTGGTATGACTCGTGTTGTCCACGTGGCTCAATCTCGATTTTAGCCCAATTCCGGTCCATTTTCTACCGAAATATTCAAAATTCATCCGGATTTGATTTATCTGCAAACATGAGAATTTTTATTAAATAAAGGGGATAATTAACAAAATAAATTGGGGATTTAAATAAATAATTAGGAAATTAAGCACAAATAATTCTAAAAATATAGAATTATCACACCCCCAAACTTGAGCTTTTGCTTGTCCTCAAGCAAAACAAAATGATTTTAGGAATGATAAGTACAAAACACAATAATTTCCCCAATATTATCCTCAAAAAAAAAGTATAGACTATGAAATCAAAGAATCACAATTACAAGTCCAGCACTAAGAATTATTCAATCATAAGTCCTAACCTAAATTGGACTCCTCGTGAGTGTGTGAAAAATGTCTAAGTCACTTCTCAGTATATTACTCGGATCAGATTATGCAACACAGTGAATGCAAAGTCAATGACATATGATCATTCCCATAAGTTTGTTTTTCACTTCTCTCTCCACTAATGTAGTCACACTTAACTAAAGATCATTAGGACTTCATTAAGCTTGTAATGTCAGGCTGGGGTTAAGGTATGATAAAGTCGATTTAGGTTCAGTTACCCCTTAACATGCATTACCTTCTAGGATCTTTAGTGTAAGAGCTCTAATTATTTCCCCCAAACTTATTTCTTTTGCTAAACTCTTTTTTCTTTTTTCTTTTTTTTTCAATTTTTTTTTTTTTTTTTTACATACTCCTTCACTATCACTTAATACCCATATAGCTCACAATATATCCAATGACTTTTCATGCTTTCGGGGTAAGGGATAGGAAAAAGTATTTAAGCTACGAAAATTAAGTAGGCGTATTTACAAAGAAAAGCTTATTTGGCCCAGACGGGTGACTAGGGGTAGAATATGTACAAGGAAGGCTAGAAAGGCTCAAACGATCCAAAGATGGCCTAAATCATCTCCCTAATCAAGTGTGATCTAATATTTCGCCTCGAGATTAGATCAAACAAATTCTAGAATATGATGCACAAAATCAACTGAACAAATGCAATCCTATGTACACATAAGCTTTCTCTAAATAAATATATTGATTCATGACATGACATGTGCATAAGATGAGGAAATCACAATAAGAATTAAGAGAAATTCAAGAACTCAACTTCATGCTTTTCCTATAATCATGCTTCTAAGTCAATCAAAGTCATACTAATTCATGGGGTCATATCATCGGAATATGGGAAAACTACATGCTAAGCACTCAATCATCCCAAAATCAAGCAATTTAAGCTCATTTTATCGAAAAAATTTTGAAAATTCCTTCTCAGATTTTCGAAAAAATTTTAAAAATTTTTCCAATTTTTCAAAAAATTGCTCAAGTGATATCCCCTCTCCCAAACTTAACGTGCACAGTGTCCTCAGTGTGCAGATAATATACGAATTTAAAGTTCAAGAATAGAGTACTCCCCTTTTCTGATGTTGATGAACAATCAAAGCTTTGATTGAAAGCATAAAACGAGAAAAGAAACCTGCAACACAAACAAAGAAAGACACAATAGAAAAGAAAAAGAAAAACGAACTATATACAAAGTGAAAGTAAAAACACAGCCCCTTCAAATGCAGCTGAAGAAGACAACACTCAGCAGCAAGGCGAAGAGCATGAGGGTCATCCAAAGTGGTGACAGGGTACTAACAGTTAACTCCTCCTGAGCCCTATCTATTTCCTTCCTTCTTTCAGATTTTATATGGTCAAGCTTTAAGTTCTCCTCAATCTCTATCTTAAAACATTCTTGAGAGTCATCAGGGAGCTTCAAAGGTTTGAAAACATTAAGCTTTACTTCCTGATCTTGGACTCTCATCGTCAACTTCGTAGCATCAGAGGGCGAGGAAGGCAATGAATACGAAGAAGGTATAGATGAAGAAGCGCTTAGCTTTGTTTCCTTGGCAGCCCGATCTTTAGGTTCCTGCTCTTTCTGAGCTACTTCGTTAGAACCTATGTGTTCTTCAACTATGTGCTGTTCAGGTTGGGACTTAACTTGTGGCTCCTCTAGCTCTCTGCCACTCCTAAGGGTGATAGATCTAACTTGTTCCTTACCCTCCCCTTGCTCATCAGGATTAACTTCAGTATTACTAGGAAGGGTCCCTTGAGGATGTTGGCTAAGAGCACTAGCTATTTGTCCAACCTGAACTTCTAAGTTCTTAAGTGAAGCAGCTTGATCTTGCAGGATAGTCGTGAACATCTCCTCTAATGTAGGCTTCTTCTCAGCTGCTGGTGCATGGTAGAATTGGGGCTGCATAAATGCTGGTGGTGGTGGTGGTGGTGGTGATGGGTGATATTGAAATTGAGGTGGGGATGGATGATGTGGATGGTGGTAAGGAAATTGCTGCTGTGGTGGTACCTGAACTTATGGAGCTTGAAAACTAGGGGGTTCTACAAATATGGAATTAGAAGTTTGCCCTTGGTTTTGGCTCCAGGAGAAGTTAGGATGGTTCCTCCACCCTGAATTATAGGTGTTTGAAAAAGGGTTGTTCTGTTGCGTAGGGAGAGCAACATACTGAACCGACTCTAAGTTGAGCGGACACCTATCTACAGAGTGGGTACCACTACACAGCTCGCATGAAAGAAAAGGACTTTGGACAGAATATATAGGGTTAGGACTGTTGGGAGGATTATATTGGGTACTGAGCGACTCCACCTTCTTTGTAAGATTGGCAATCTGAGAGGTCAAGGTGGACAGTGTGTCAAGCTCGTACATACCTGCCGATTTCCTTGGCATCTGCCTTTCCGAGGACCATTGATAGTTGTTAGTCGCCATCCTTTCTAGCAACTCATAAGCCTCCTCCTCTGTTTTGCACATCAATGCTCCACCCGCAGCAGTGTCAACAATGGTCCTATTTGGGCTTGTAAGTCCGTGGTAGAAGGTCTGAACTTGCAACCACAACGGTAGGCCATGGTGAGGGCACTTCCTAAGAAGCTCCTTATATCGTTCCCATGCTTCATAAAGAGATTCAAAGTCGTACTGGGCAAAGGAAGATATATTGCTACGGAGTTGGGCTAATTTAGAGGGAGGAAAGAATTTGGCTAAAAATTGGTAGGCTAACTCATCCCATGTAGAAATGGATCCTGGAGGCAGAGAGGTCAACCAATGTCTCGCCCTATCCCTAAGTGAGAAAAGGAATAGTCTAAGCCTAAGTGCATCGTCTGATAATCCATTGTGCTTGAAGGTGTTGCATAAGTCCAAGAATTGCCCGAGATGACCATGTGGGTCATCATGTGGAAGCCCACTGAACTGCAAAGATGTTTGGATTATCTAGATGATTGCGGGCTTAATTTCAAAATTATTTGCATGGACAGCTGGTGGCCTAATGCCGGAATAATATTCTCCAATTGTCGGCATCGCATAATCTCCAACAGTTCTAGTTTTCCTATTTTCTACCATGGTGAATTGCAGCGGAGCTAATAATTTCCTCGAGTCCTATTAAATTTTTCTAAGAGTGTGTTTGATTTTAGGATTTAGAGGAAAACAATCAAAACTTCTGGCTCTACGCTTGCAATAAAAATTTTTTTTAAATTTTTTAAATTTTTGAAATTTTTTTTTTTTTGATTTTAATTAAGAGAAAATTTAACTAACCTAAGCTAAGGCTCTAAATATTTACAACCTAAATATTTACAAGCTAGAATTACACCTAAGCATAATTTCACCGATATTAATTAATGACTAATTAAAACTTCCCCGGCAACGGCGCCAAAAACTTGACGAGCCCTAAGGGTATCCACCGCAAGTGCACGGGTCGTCCAAGTAATAATGGGATTTTGAGTCCCGAGATATCGTCCCACAAGGAAGTTGTTAGCCTAATTAACTACCGGTTACTATTATCCTAAGTATATCCTAGCAAATTTATGAATTTTCAAAGGTGATCAACTAATCTAGAATTGAAAATACCAAAAGCAAGAAAATAATAAAACTATAAAATAAGTAACTAAAACCGAGCTCAGATTACTTACAAAATTCCAAGCACTTAAAATCGAAAACCTGTAAAAGAAATTAAAACAATTAAAACTAATTAACCAAATTAAAATAAAATGCAAAATAAATGAAAAGACATGATTAATTAAACTAAAATCTAACTAACCTAAAAAATGCATGTAATTAAACTAATTGCAAATTAAACTATTCCTAATGCTAGATTAAAATTACTTAGAAACTAATTAAATCTAAATTAACTAACTAAACATGATTAACTACATCTAAATGCATAATTAAAACTATTAACTAAACTCATTACATCATCTAACTAATCTTAAAAACTAATCTAACACTAACTATATGAAAAATGCATTAATCCCTAAATAAGCAACCAAACATGGCCTAAAGATTTTAAACAAATAGTAATTTTCCCACCAAAACACTGTTCAAGCATCATTTGCAATTTGGTTTTCCAGGTAAGCTCGGGTTGGTGAGATCTGCCCAGCTGATTGCTCACGGGTTTCGGTTCTGCCAGGCTACCAACTCTACCTCGGTTTCATGCACCTCCTTCTTCTCTGCCCATGCTTCTGCTGCTAGGCATGATCTACACGTTTCCATTCGCTGCCCAGGTGCTACGCGTGACGCAGCTTCTCTCGGTCTGCTCTGCTGCACGGTCCTGCATTCTTCCACATTTCCAGCTGCTGTCCAGGTCTCGGTTCCAGCTTTGCTCGGTCCTGTCCAAGCCTGCTGTCCACCACCAGCTCCATGCATAACCGTGCACGTTTCCTTCTCCAGGCGTTGTCTTGCCCACTGCTGCACGTCCTGGTCGGCTCTGTTTTGGTTGCAGGTCACGGGATCCCCTCGGTTCCAGGCCACTCCCAGCTGCTGTCCTGCCCAGCTAGCCAGCACGTCCGCTGCTGCTGTTCCTGCTGCTAGGTTGCTCACAGTTAGTCCCCTGCTTGTGACGTTATCAATGCATGGATATCCACTGCCACCATGCTTAGGACAGGGGAGAACAGAGCAGGAAATGTGATGTTCTCCCCGATCACTCGTGAAGCTCTAATGCTGTGAATGGAAACTGCTCAACAATAAGCAAATGAACAGAAGGACATGAACATACAGAGATAAGCAACTATAAACAAACCGAGAAGAGTGAAAATGATGGAAAGGGTAACTAAAAACTATAATAAAAAGCTTGTAGAAATGACAATGGAGATTGTTGTGAATAGTAAAAATAAATGGGAGTTAAACGGAAAAGAGGAGCTTGAAAAAAAAATCAAACTATCCTAACACTACTCCTAAATATATTACACTACTCCTACTCCTAAATTACTTTAACTTCTACTCCTAAAATTACATCCTTTTCAATTGTCATCTTTTCCTATTTATAAACACACTAGGGGTAAAATGGTAATTTTCACATCCTTGTTGAGTTGGCATTTTTTTTTGGCCACTTGTCTTCACACCATTGGCTCCTTGAAAAGATATGTCCATGTCATCGGTCTTCTTGTCCAATTAGATGTGCTTGGTGGTATGACTCGTGTTGTCCACGTGGCTCAATCTCGATTTTAGCCCAATTCCGGTCCATTTTCTATCGAAATATTCAAAATTCATCCGGATTTGATTTATCTGCAAACATGAGAATTTTTATTAAATAAAGGGGATAATTAACAAAATAAATTGGGGATTTAAATAAATAATTAGGAAATTAAGCACAAATAATTCTAAAAATATAGAATTATCAACCACACGCTCAGTAAGGCAATCATGCGAACAGGTAGATACTGTACTATCTACGTGATCATGATGCCATGCTCAAAAGCATTTAATTCATTGTTTATCTCAAAACATGAGTGTATGATTGTGTTAATGGTATGTAAAGCATTCATGCTATTAAAATTCAGTGCACATTTCAACTCAAAGCATGGTATAAATCATCATGCATATTCACAATAAAGCATGGCATTAAACATCATGCATCCGTGCACTTTAAAACCATTAACTAATCAATTCAACGTCAGGTCCCAGCCCATCCCTCGGGCTTTCCTGACCACAATCACTTCAAACATGGATTTATTCTCAAATAGCATTAGACATGTGAGATAGGCAGTTTCAACAATAGGTAATAACCTCAAGGCCTATGTACATAACCTGTGATACCGGCTACACGGATCAGGTGTGCGGGATATCACCACCATCTTCTTCCACACGGGAGGTGGGTCAAATCCTACCCGTCGGTCCATAGCAGATCTTGTCCGAAGACGGCACATCACATCACAACACGGTACAATGTACTCCATGCTACATGCACGGTACAACGTACTCCGTGGACCCCCAGCCTTATCCCTCGTTCGGGCTCATCAGCTGTTCCTCCAACCCTTATCCCTCGTTCGGGCTCATCAGGTGGATCTCCAACCCTTATCCCTCGTTCGGGCTCATCAGGTTGTTTTAACATGCCATGTCTCAAAACAATGCACGTGTGAGCCTATTTAATCGATATGACACCAAGTCTACTCGAAGCTCCAAACACGGCAACATGCAAGGTGGGCATCCAGTGCGAGACAAACTCAAGCGCAATGCCAAAACAATATGAAATCCATGTGAAAACTAGTGCCTCATGCACTCTTTCATACTCACGAAATCATGTAGATGGCTCAAAACTTGCAAAATATGGTTAACAAAACCAAAACATACCCATTTCTTTTGCAAATCATTTCAATGTTAGCCAACCTACCAATCATTTGCGAAAAAGCAATAAAACATGATTTCCAAAGAAATATGCTTTTGTTTTCATGCACATTTCTCAAACTCCCAACTTTTACCCTTCAATCACCTAACAACAACATTTCCTAATCTCATGCATTCTAGCAAAACATTTATGCGCCCAAATTGCGCACAATATCTCTAAGAGTCCACACAATTCCCTTACCTTGATTTACTTGGTGTGACTCCTTTTTCTCTTAGCTTGTCACGCTCTTGGGTCAACTCGCCTCTGCGTATTCCCGGAAGCTGCGATTCATTCATTAAATCGATTGAGTTAACGTATTTGACCCAAGATTGACCTCACTAGTCATATTATTCACTTATGCACTTTACAAATGCCTTAAATTCACATTTTACCCCTTTTAGGTAAATCTCACAATTTATCCACTAACAACATCTTAAAATCATACCCATAACATTATTGTCACCTCTAGACATCCCATTTCTCATTAATCTCAATCAATTTCACTTTCTCACACTAAATCATTTTCTAGGTCATAATCATACCAATGCATTTAGATAGTTTCTAACCATCTATACTCATGCCAACAACTCCAAAATCACTTAATAAACAATGTACCACAGTTGGAGTGTTAGAATCTTACCCAATTTGATTTCTCCTCTTGCTCCAAATGGCAATGCCCTTAAATCCTTCAATATCAACAATGGGAAAATGCTTTCCAACTATGTTGTTCTTCTCTTTGCTAGGAACAACTTTGTCTCTAACGGTCTCTCTTCAAACCTCACTGAAAATGGCTGATTTTTGAGAGAGAATGTTAGGTTTTTGGGTTGAAAGTGAAAAGTTTGTGTTTTTCCCGAAATTTTCTGATTTCCAGCACTCCTTATATAGAAATAGCTTGAGGAGATCGATCTGGTCCAAGAGGAGATCGATCTGGTCCCTTAAAATCCCTCTTTTTCACGGCATTTTTAAGCCTGAGATCGATCTGCTCCCAAACAGAGAGCTAAGGAGATCGATCTGGTCCATTGGAGATCGATCTGTTCTATTCTCTCGCCCAAATAAGAGCATTCTGGCTCTTCCAGATCGATCTCTCATCCCATGAGATCGATCTGCCCTTCAAAATTTTCAGATTTCCTCTGCAACAACACTTAACAAACATCCTTAATTTGCTACCATGATCATTTCCTCATTCATTCATCTTTGAGACTTGAAGATGACATCCATCCTCACTTCATACACATTAAAATTTGTGTAGGATCTTTGTATGACCAATGGTACTTAATATAAACTAAAATGGAAATGCACATCTTATGCAATTATACTTCCATTTTACCAAGCTATTCAAAATCCATTCTACACACATTCTCCACATGTTTAAGTCCATTACTACACATTCATATATAATGAAACTTGTATGTACGATTATCACTCTCATTACAAGTGTGTACATTACTTATGGACTTACATCACCTATACTTCACTCATGAATTTATAGTACAACTCTATTTACACTTCTATGTACATATATACCCTTATACATAGACGGGGTCTCACAATTTACCATTCAATTTTCATATTTCATTTACATATCAATTTATTTAAAACTAAATACATCCCCAATATTAAATCCATATACAGTACTGTGCATCTATATGTTCAGATACGAAATTATACAAATGTGTATACCTAGTCTTGCTAAGAAGCAGCGGATAACCGAGATGCGAGACTATTGTCGCTCTCTTCTACTGAATATACCCTGTGGGGTGGAAAATGAAAGGGTGAGCGAAACGTGCTCAGTAAGGCAATAATGTAAGTAGGTAGATAACTATACTATCTACGTGCTGATACTGTCATGATGTAAAAATCGTTTACTTTCGGAGCATGAGGTAAGATTAAAACAATGCCACATGTATGTATATATCATATACAAGAAATCATGAAATCGACATATCAAGCACACATGGAAAATCATCATGTATGACATCTCATGCTCGTCACATTAAAACTCATTTATTTCATCGTAAACTCTTCACTTTAAAACTCATTTGCTTAATCACAAAACTCATCACTTTGAAACTTATTTGTTTCATCATAAATTCATCACATTTAAAACTCAATTGTTTCATTATAAAACAACTTCATCAAGGTCAAACCCATCTCTCGGGAATACCTTGATTCATCAAATCACATCTCTTTTAAAAACACAAATCGAAACTACCCCTCCATCGGGTTTGTCCTGGTCTATCCAGACCGTATGATATCATGTGAGGCATGTAGGTTACTGTATGAAAAATCGAGGACTATGGACATACTATGTCCCTGTGATCCCATGCTACACGGATCCCGGTGTGCGGGGTATCACAACTGCAACGGGAGGTGGGGTCAAGTCCTACCCGCCAGAATATCAAGTAACATCATAGAGTCATCATGACTGCATGGTACAGCGTACTCCGTGAGACATACACGGTACATCGTACTCCGTGGACCCATATCATAGTCTGGGGTGCCTGCCGTAAGTCTTATCCACCCCAATACTATGTCGATAACCAACCCATGTCTCAAAGTATATGTGCGAGCATCTCAACTCTCTGTGACACACAGTCTACAGGAGGCTTCCGCACGACTATATGCATGTCAACTCGCGTCTAGTGCGAGCGAAGCTCCAGCACCACGCTATGCATATCATGATGTCTAAAATCTCGTGCGAGCGAAGCTCCAGCACGGTTTTGTGCACACACAAATTTCTCGTACGAGCAATGCTCCAATACGACTTTTCATGAGAATAAATTAGTAAACTTGAGTGCGAGTAAGACTCTAGCACTCTTTTAGTCATGTAAATACGATAGGTGGCTCACTTTTAATAAAACATCTTTTAAAATAGTAACCGGTACAAACCGGTACCCTTTCGTAAAATTCACGAAATCAACAGCCCACCTATGTGTATATTTGCTTAAATCAAAGCAATATATTCATATAAAGCATTAAAAACATGAAATCATGCAATTTACCTGCCTTACTACCTTTTTTGCAAATTTTACTCCTATGGGCAAAATCGTCTTTTTTCTTTATTTATCTAAGCCCCGGTTTTCGTAAAAATTATTACTTCATTTCTAGATGCTTTAATAAATTTCTAAGCCCTGTAATTACCCTCAAAATACGTATAGAAATCTCTATGCACTTACAAAATTCCCTTACCTCGATTCTCGTCGAGTCTGACCTTTCCACTGATGTCACGTAGCGCAGTCCGATCTACTCTCAATCCAGTGCCCGAAACTGCGTATCAATATTCCTCAGGTCAGATATTATACAATTTAATTGTATTTCCTATTTTCTGGGCTTAATTTAAATCATTGGGCCCATTACCCCTATTGGGCCCGATTGCACCTTAATGGGCCTTAATCGGCCTTAAGCCCGTTTTCCACTTAATTTTTTTTACACTATCGAGGCCTATTGGGCTTATTCAGCTTACCGATAATTATCGGGCTTCGTTCCAAACTCATTGGATAGCCCGTATACCATTTACGGTAATTACGTTGTAAATCCGATTAATATTCCTTTTATACAGAATTAATCCATAAATTTCGTAAAATAATCGAAACTCTGTATTAAAGGATTCTAATTGTCGAAATTAAAATGTACTTACCCAATATAATGCGGGATACGAAAATCGGAGCTCAATCGGCTCTCGTTCGGGCTTTGTCGTACAACTGCACAATTATATATTTAATCCTGGGTTACTTTCAGATTAAATATAATTTAAATAAATTTTTTGAAAGTCAAATTGGTCACTTTTGACCTCTTACCGACTTACCCGAAGTCCGGTGTATCCCCAAAAATTCTTTCCCTTTTTCTTTTTTTCTCTTTTTCCCCCTTTTTCCCTTCTTTCTTGGCTAAACCGGTTCAGTCCGGTTCAGACCCGGTTCAACCCGGTCCAATTCAGTCGGTTCAACCCGGTTCACCCCTTTGCTGAACCGGTCCGTACCGGTTCAGACCATTCCACCGCCGTTCACAGCGTTTTCGGTCGGTTCTCGGCTCGGTTCTCACGCCATTCGACTCGTCTACATTGGGGGAGTGTTCGGCTGGGGTCGGGGTTGGCCGAATCACGTCGGTGGCCGCCGGATTCATCTTCTCCCTCCGCGGCTTCTCTCCCTCGATCCGTCGGATTTCGGTGGTTTCGTCGGCCAATACCGGTCTCAAAAGGACCGACTCCTCCTCCCGATCACACCGGTATCCGCCATTCGAGCCCAGCTGCCGTGGATCACCGGAACCGACGACGTTTTCCCCGCGGTCTTCTCCTCCTCCGTTCGGAAATCTCCGGCCTCCTGACGGCGCGTCATCGGTGCCCAAAGCTTCACCGACCTCTCCTCTTCCTCATCGGCTCGTCGTCGGCGGTCAAAGATCGTCGATGGTGGCTCGTCGGTCGGCCACGCGCGGTCTCCCTCGGTTTCTCTCTTCTCTTTCTCTCTCCCCGATAGTTTAACAGATTTCACTTTTTTTTTCCAATTATTTTTATTTTTATTTATTATTATTTATAATTTAGTTTATTATTATTTTATTCATTAAAATAGTCAAAAATATTCAAAAATATCTACAAAATTAATATTTTATTCATTTAGTCTATAAATTAATTTTTCGGTATTATTTCGACTTTTCGGTATAATTTTCGATTATTTTTGGGATTTATTTTTCTAAATAAAAATCTCGATTAATTTCGATTAATTCCGATAAATTTATATCTTGATCAATTTAACCCGAATTAAATTCATTTCACCTTTATTGATCAAGATTCTCAAATCCATTATTTTTAATAATTATTTCTCGTTAAATTTATACCGGCCTTCGGTCTTTTGACCATTTTACCCTTGTACGTGTTCGGGATTAATTTAGTCAAACTTTCATTCACGAACACTCATTCATTTTATGATTTGAATCCTTATTTTCAGTCCGAATCTCATTCCTTTAAATTTGTGAACATTTTTCTACCTCATAAAATTTACGATTTAATTTAGGGTCTTACAATTGGCTTATGAACATTTTGGTGATGCCATTACATTTGACACCACATATAAAACTAATAAGTATAGTATGTTATTTGCTCCTTTTGTAGGATTAAATCACTATTGTCAAACAATTTTATTTGGTTGTGTTTTGCAAGATGAATCAGAGATAAGTTTCATTTGGTTATTCAAAACTAGGCTTGAGGCGATGCACAGAAAAGCACCAGTATCAATAATTACTGATCAAGATTTAGCTATATGGGCTGCTGTGATAAAAGTGTTTCCTAAATCTCACCATCGTCATACCTTTAGCATATAAAGAAGAAATTTCCAAAAAAGCTTTCCCATATATATCATAAGAACTTTACTTTCAATCGTGAACTAAAGAAATGCATCCATGAATCATCTTCTGTGGAAGAGTTTGAGGAGTGGCATGAATTGATTGTTAAGAACAATATGGAGCAAAATGAATGCTTCAAGGGTTCTATGAGATTCATAATTCATGGATTCTTGTGTATAATAAGAATACTTTCTTTGCAAAAATGAACACTACCCAAAAAAGTGAAAGCATAAATTCATTTTTTTTATTCTTTTGTAGATTCAACAACTACATTGCAAGTAGTGGAATACGAGAAAGTAGTTAACAATTGTTATAGCAGTAGTAGAACTTGTGAAAGATATTAGTTCACATTAAGCGACTAACATATAAACTCAGTTAATCTACTTAAACTTAGATTTTCCTCTATCCCTATGTGAATTAAAATACTAAGAAGTTAAGTTTTAAATCTAGCAATAGATTATTAAATTTAACTAGAGGTTTAAAGGCTTGTTACCTAGGCTAAACGCAATCGTAACTATTATGAAAGTGTGTTAGAAGTTAAATCTTAGGATTGAAGTTAGAAATTTAGTTAGGATTTGTTAGAGAAATAGCAAAATGGATAAAGAAGGAAAAAAGATTTTGAATCAAGGCACGAATCTCGGATTTTGAAAATTGGTTTTGTTATTGCCTAACAGAATGATGACGTGTTGTTGACGTCCTCATTTCGATCTTCGTGCCACATGTAATCAGATTTTCTGCAAGAAAATGAATGATTACAGGGATGCAGGGTTTGTTCCCTGCGTAAGCACTCCAATGCTTAAGTCAGAAGGAAATTTTAGTAGAGTTTCTGTAGAGAAAGTAGAGACTTAGGTTTTTGAGTCATACATGTCCCTTATTTATAGGGATTTATTTTGCCTGTAATTACGTATGTATCCTTGGACTAAACGTCATTTTTTATCTTATTTAAAATGTATATATAATGAATAAAATATTTGATCTTCCCATGCCACGTGGTAATTTTTAATTAGCCCAAGTTATTAAATATTTTTATCCTCAACAATTGCTCCCCACTCTTTCGTAAGTTTAAATTTACGGAAGAGTACGTTTTGTTTACTGTTTTTTTATAGCAGTATTTGTAATTAGAGTTATCTGTCTGTCGGAGTATACGTAGCTTGTGGTATATATATGTGTCGTGAGTCGTCAGTGTTGCTTCACTCATATATTCTCTCAGGCAATACGCTCACGGTAAACTCTTACGTCAGACTCTCGCGTCAAACTCTTGTGGCAGCATAACCTTGCGATAGTATATCTTTCACAGCAAAATACCTCTCACGGCAAGCTTACCTTGGCGGTAAGTACACCCTTACGGCAAGCTCACCATTACGGCATTACACCCTTGCGGAAAGCACACTTCGCGATAAGCTCACCCTGACGATAGACACACCTTTGCGGCATTATACGCTTGTGCAAACTCACCCCTGCGACATTATACCCTCACAGCAAGCACACTCTCGGGACAAGCTCACCCTGACGGCCGACACACCATTGCGGCATTATACCCTAGTGGAAAGCTCACCCTTACGGCAGACTACCCTTGCAACGTTATACTCTTGTGGCAGACTCGATTGTACTTAATTTACCTCCAATGGCTAGACAAGGTACATGAAAACAAATCCATTTAGAATCTTATTCTAGGCTTAGGGAGTCCGATCTTGAATTCATTCGTAATGCTTTTCCTCTCCCCGAGGGCTATTATTATAGACTCCCAATCGATGCGGAATACACACCTCAAGTTGTTAGTAGTGGTGTTCTCGTCCACCAAGTTTCATTAGAATTTGGATTTAGTTTTCCCTTACCTGACTTCAAAGTTGCTTTCCTTCAACATTACGGCATAGTCCCTGAGCAACTTCACCCTAATGGATGGGCGTAAGTGGTCGAGTTTACGGTTATATGTCATAGATTTGATGTTACGCCCATCATTCCCTTATTTAACTCCTTCTTTAGAGTTCGTAGTATTCAAAACTCGACGCATTTTTGTATTCAGAAGGCTTTTGGGAATGGGCAAAGTAACAAACTTTTCAAGAAGCCTCCATCTAAACTCCATAATTATGCCTTTGATTAGCTTATTGTCGAGATTCCTTCGACTTTGCACATCCCCACTGAGTAGTGTCTTCACGGGCCTTCTAACCTTAGTCAGCTTTCTGACTTAAGTGATGTATATGGTCCTTTTATCTCTCAATTACAAATAAATGATGAGAGTGCTTTGTTGTCCCTTTTAACACTGAAAAATATAGTCGCCGTCGATTGGAAGCGTGTTCCCGTCGCTCCAGTTTCCGCATTGGAGCTTGTTTTGCCTCCTTATTCCTTCGAAGGAGGCCAAGGCATGGGACATTCTAATAATCCTTCTAATGAGGACTTAGATTGAGGTCGGGGAGAGGCTTTTGGAAGCCCCTTTCTAGATTTCCCTTCAGATGAGAGCTTAGCCAACATCCGTTCCCTTGATGATTATCTTAATTCGGGTGATTTTGTATTGCATTTTAATCTGCGAGTAATTATCTATTTCAAATGGTTTCTCTAACTCTTTTTTATTTATTTTTCTCTCAGGAACACGTCCGTTTTGAACGGCTTTTGATCATATGGCAGGAACTGATATTACTACTAAGGCTGCTCGCCCTCGCCCACATAAGCGTAAATGCCCCTCAAGCTCCGGTTAAGATCAAGCCAGGGAAACTTCTTCTCAAGAGCGATCTCGAGGTGAAAGGATGAGATCCTCTCCTATTTCATCACGTCTTAAGGGGTCAGCTTCTCGACATCGAGACAGGGAAAAACAACCAGCTATAGAGGTTCCACTTCTTGATCCTCAATTGGTGATAGCCCGATCTCAAATCAATCTTAGAAAAGACTGATGCCCCTCTCAGCTGATCAAGTAGATCATCAATCCTGGGCAATGGGTATTTATTCTTCACCGTGGCTTTATTCAACAGCCGATAGTCTACGCATAATCTGAGACTACCATCCTTCTTCTTGACAAATAAAATCGGTGCTCCCCAAGGTGAAACGCTGGGCCTAATAAACCCTTGATCCAATAACTCCTGTAGTTGTTTCTTCAATTCCTCAAGTTCCACTAATGCCATCCTGTAGGGAGGTTTAGAGATCGGCTGAGTATCTGGTACCAAATCAATGGTAAACTCCAGCTCTCTTTATGGTGGTAAACCTGGCAGTTCATCTGGGAAAACATCCGAAAATTCGTAAACTACAGGTATATCCTCAATCCTCGGATGTTCCCGCTCATCGTCTGAGAGGAGTGTCTCATAACCTTCACATGAACAATCATATTTAATATTCTCTAAAATAATATTAAAATTCTCAAATTACTTACTAGAATTCCACATATTCATTTCCTCCATATCTCAATCGTACACTGTAAGGTTCAGGTAGGGAGAAAGTTACAATCTTAGTGTAGCAATCTAAGCTCACTCGATTGGCTGCCAACCAATCCATTCCCAAAATTACATCAAATCCATGTATATTCAACATGATTAGATCTGCTAACATCACTCTATCTCCCACCTTTATCTCACATCCTCTATAGATTAACTCAGTTCTCTGGGATTCACGCATAGGGGTATTTACATGTAGTGTATATTCTAGAGGTTCAAACTTTAAGTTTAATCTACATGCAAAATGCTCAGAAATAAACGAATGCATGGATCCTGAATCAATCAACACATGAGACTTATGATTACAGACAGAGAGTGTACCTCTTATAGTTTCTGTAGAAGTGTCAGCAGTCTCCTTATCTAGGGCAAACACACATCCCTGGGTAACAGGTCTCTTTCCTTTCTCTGAAGCAGTGGCCCGTCTCGGGGGATTCACTCTCTGAGGCTGTTGTCTAGTGGGCTCCAAGACATGTGGTTTCTGAGGTTGAGGGCAATCCTTCACCATGTGACCCATGTCTCCACATCTAAAACATCCATGGATCGACCCCGTACAACTTCCCTCATGCATTCGACCACAATTTCTGCAAAACCTTGTCTCTGGCCTGACATCTCGAGGGGTCTCTCTAATGTTAGGGTACCCTCTGGGTCTCTCTAATCTGCCCTTCTGTACCTCAATCCTTCCTCTTCTGAAGGAACCTCTCCGAGCCTCTGTTTGGAAAATCGCTGGCCTCTTGCCCTTATCTCTATTCATCGCTCTGAGCTCATTCTGGGATTGTACCATTTCAATTCCTCTTTCAATCTCTTATGCTCGTCTCAGAGCATCTCCAAACTCAGTAATACATAGCCCTATCAATCTATCTCTGATGATGGGCTTCAATCCATACACAAACTTCTCTGTGCGGAGCTCTTCACTCTTGAAGGTCTCTGGGTCATATCTCAATAGCGCTGTGAATTGGCTCTCATAGTCATCCACAGATATGTCACCCTGTACCAAACTCAAAAACTCGACCTGTTTCTTTCTCTGGGTGGCTCGTGGTACATATTGGGTCCTAAAGGCTGTCTGAAACTCTTCCCAACCAATCACATCCTGGCGGGATATCAGAATACCCTGGGTAGTACCCCACCAATCTCGAGCTCTCCCTTTCAACATATAGATACTCATACTGACCCTCTCAGCATCGATGCACCCCAGATAATCAAATATAATTCTCAACTCCGTCAGTCACTCCTCAACCTCTGTAGGATCCTTCTTTCCCCTAAACACGGGTGGATTCATATTCAGAAAATCCTTCAGTCGGACCACACTTCTATCATCAGGCTGAGTGACGGGAGGTATTGGGGGTATGGGAGGCCCTTGTGGTGGTGTAGGAGTAGTACCCGAGGCATTAACTCTAAAGTGTTGCGCGAATAACGCTGCCATCTGCTCAAAACCTTACCTCACATTGGTTTCAATCCGATTAAATCGAGAGTTAGGACTCTCTGGTTGTGGGACAGGTGGCAGAGGGGACTCTGCCTGCCTCCTCGAACGACCTCGTCGTCCACTCATTCTCTATCTTAACTCGTCTCCTGCGCGTACATATCGAAATCGATTGAAATCTCAATCCTCAATTTCAGTTCATGACCAGACTATTACAGACACTTGGGATGTATTCTATTCCACTTAACCGACACTGACAGTTCTAGGCACCCTAAGCTCTGATACCAAGAAAACTCTGTCACGCCCCAGAAGTGCAAAAAATAGGGCTAATTTAAAACTTTTTACTCATTAATTCTCAATTAAGAGTGCATTCCTATGCAGTATCATACATTATCATATTTATCGTACCTCAGGATCTCATCACTAGAAATTATATATCATATCAAATACATTAATCCATCTCAAGTTAATTAATCCTAATACATCCCATACAATGTTATACATCAAGTGTCTGCAATTATGGTAAATGTCTGGGTACATGAAAAGATAAAAGATACCTCAAAATACAATATATGGCCTGGAGCTCAAGTCCTCCACTAGCCACTACTCCGTACGTCGCAGGATAACCTTTTTCACTTGAAGAAATCTGGGGGGAAAGAAAATAGGGTGAGCTTCTAAATCGCTCAGTAAAGGGGGTAAGGGACTCATTTCATAAACCAAAATGCACATCATAAAATATTTATTTGTATGTGAAACTCATTAATCTCATTTGAAAACCATAGCATGAAAGTACTCAAAACGACATTCTCATGTCTCAAATCATGTGAAAACATGAAGTAAAAAGGCTCAGTCTAGAGCAATAACAAAGCATGTGAAAATAATGCGATAAACGCTTTCTCAATTAACGTGATAAAATCACTGTAATAATAATGCACGTGGCACAGCCACTAAACACATGTGGCATAGCCACTGATTTAAATTCACATGTGGCATAGCCACTAAACACGCGTGGCATAGCCACTGAGTTAAATTTACACGTGGCATAGCCACTAAACACACGTGGCATAGCCACTGAGTTAAATTTACACGTGGCATAGCCACTGGATAGGGTTTCACGTGGCAACGGCCACCAAATAGGGTTTCTCACGTGGCAACAGCCACCAAATAGGGTTTTCACGTGACAACAGCCACCAAATGGGGTTTCTCACGTGGCAACGGTCACCAAATGGGGTTTCTCACGTGGCGACGGCCACCAAATAGGGTTTCTCACATGGCAACGACCACCAAATGGGGTTCTCACGTGGCAACGGCCACCAAATAGGGTTTCTCACGTGGCAACGGCCACCAAATGGGGTTTCTCACGTGGCAACAGCCACCAAGTATACGTGGCATAGCCACAGAATGGGTTATTCTCACGTTACCAGAACGGAGAAGAATCGGGCTTACATGCTACCAGAGCAATGCCCGGTGTGTACTCAAAATTACATACCTAAGTCTTAATCACATAAGACTAGTTTGCCTTCACGTAGAACTCATAGTGATTTTTCTCTCATAAAACTCATTTGAAAACCGTTTTGTACTCAACATAAAACATAATAAAACCGAGTTCCAACCGGCAAAACACGCACACATTTCTCAAATCTCAATATTGCCTTAACGTAGAGCCCAATTCATTACTCACACAAATTCGACGGTTTATAAAGCAATTTCACACTCAGCTTATAAACACATAAAATAATGGGCTCCAACCGGCTATAAAAACCGTGTGCAATTATATCTCAACACAACACTCAACATGCTTGTTTTATAACCACAAATCATGCTATAATAGTTTACAAATCACATACACAAATGGTTTAGATTTCCCTTACCTCTTTGCACCTCGTATAGTGCAATCGTTTCCCCCGTATCACGGACTAGCCTCGCATTCCACTCTGGAACTCCTGAGCTGTCCAAACGATGTTAAAACATCAATACTCAATTATCTCATCAACCTCAATTCTCAAAATCGAGCATAATTGTTCATAGCACCTCAAATCTCTTGATTCTCGTAACTCTACCCCAAACTACACTCTCATTCACAACATCTCAACGTTCTACATTTCTCATACCAATTATCTATGCTAATTCACCACATTGTCTAAATTTCTATTTATAGCTCAAATTCCCAAAATTGCTAAATATCATTATCACTCCAACCACATTGCAATTTCATCAATCCCTAATCATTTCTCAGCTATTTCAACACAATGACAACCACCATTATCATCAAAATCATCTCAAATATCAAGATCGAGGTTTAGAAATTACCCAAAGCTTGTGAGACGCACAACCCACGCCTCGATTCGATTCATCCTTCGATTTCCAAGTATGTTGTTCTCCTTTTGATGAGGAATAACTTTCCTTCTTACCACAACTTCTGATTTGGCCAGAAATGGGTGCTTTAGATGAGTGAGAAAGTTAGGTTTCGGTAAAAATGGGGGTTGGAAGAGAGAGAAAGTGAGATTGCAGGAGAAAAATAGGGGTTTCTTATATAGGCTGAGGGTAGGAGATCGATCTGGCTCTTGATGAGATCGATCTGCATTTGAATTTTGGGACGATTTGGGGTAATTTATGCCTAGGAGATCGATCTGTCGAGGGGTGAGATCGATCTATTTATGGCTTTATGAGATCGATCTGCTCCTTGAGGAGATCGATCTTCTCCCAAACAGAATCATTTGGAGATCGATCTCTTTCTCATGAGATCGATCTTCTCTCAAACAGAATCATAAGGAGATCGATCCTCTTCCATTGGAGATCGATCTGCTCCTCAAATTCTTCCTTCCTTGTCATTTTTAACTCACCAGATCAATCTCTCCTTCTCCCAGATCGATCTGTCCTCATAACTTCACACTTATTTTAACACTTAACATATAAATCTCCAATTATCATTCCCACAATTTACTTAGCTCAATAAATTACACTTCAAATTCTTATTACATCATTAAAATATATATAAAATTCTCAAACCTCACAGCTTGTAACGCACGACACAGAACATACAGAGCGCAGGATGATGCTAAGTTGGACCGACTAAAGGCTGAAAGATCTAAGTGGTAGAATGAAAGAGCTCAATATTTGAGGTTCCTCGAGCAAATTGATCAACTAAAAAAGGAGAAGGATGACCTTCGTCTTGAGAACCTCAGCCTTCAAGAGAATTTCACCAAAGAGCATGAAGAATTGAAGTATGATTACGAAACTATCTTATCTAAACTCCAAGACCTCCAAACCAACAATGATGAGTTAAAGTCTGATCGTAGTAGGTTAGCAGAAGAGCTTTCTAAGCTACGTGAAGAGCCTCAACCTTCCACCATCAATTCAGACATGCGAAACCAGATTTGTTCTAAAGCTATTAAAGAATATCTCCTATCACAAGATTGTCATGAGAGAAGCTTATGTTCTCTACAGGCTTCATCAAATATGGCTTCTATATGGCTCGTTCTTAGTTTGAGAAAGAGAGATCAGGTGAGACTTTTCCTAAACTATAATGGTCAAGGCAGTTGGAGCACTATACCGATGAGTTTCGTGATTGGACAAGTTATGAGCCCGACGACGACAACTTTATAGATTATATAGAGTGGGGGGCTCATGACGATCTTTCTAATCTTTCAGGTCCTTGGGAGCCTCATCAACAAAGAATGATTGACGCCTTGTGCGACTTAGATGGTGACGAGTCAGATTCTTCTAATAGAGGAGCCTCTCCACCAGCCGAGGAGTATTTTTAGTTTTCTTGTTGTTAACACTTTAGGTTCATCTGTAATAGGAAATCATATTTATGATTCATAGGGAGTTTTACTTTTTCTTAAAAGTATCGATGATTTCATGTACTTTTCTTATATCATTATGACAACTCATTTTGCATATTCTCGTCTTAAGTTTCTTTTGTGGCTTGTCTCACACGGTTTTTGTTTAAAGCCTTTCATTATTATTTTCTTTTAGGCTTACCTCACACACTTTTCACTTCAGGTATTTTATTTCCTTAGGAGCATGGCTTACCTTGTGCATTTTTCGCTTCAAGCCCTTACACAATTCTTTATGGCTTACCTCACGCTCTTTTCACTTCAAGCCTTTTATTTCCTTAGGTGTGTGGCTTACCCACATATTTTATACTTCAAACCTTTGGACTTTTCTTTATGGCTTACCTCGCGCACTTTTCTCTTCAAGCCTTTTAATTTGTTTAGGTGTGTGGCTTACCTCGCCCATTTTTCGCTTCAAGCCCTTGCACTTTTCTTTATAGCTTACCTCACACACTTTTTCGCTTCAAGCCCTTTAATTGTTTGGATGCGTGGCTTACCTCGCCTACTTTTTGCTTCAAGCCCTTGCACTTTTCTTTATGGCTTACCTCGCGCACTTTTCGCTTGAAGCCCTTGCACTTTTCTTTACGGCTTACCTAGTGCACTTTTCGCTTCAAGCCTTTTAATTTTTTTAGGTGCGTGGCTTACCTCGCGCAGTTTTCGCTTCAAGCCCTTGCACTAGGTATGGCCAAAAATCTTAACAGGTAATAAAATATTAATAAATCATATTTCAATAAATGAAATTTCAATCCACAGTTTGACAATGAAAATAAATAAATAAATAAATAAAAGTTTTACTGTGAGTATGGCTTCAGATGATTGGTATTCCACGTCTTTACTATCTTCTTGCCCTGTAAGCTTTCCAAGATGCATGTGCCAGGTCCAATCATTCTCCTAATTCTGTAAGGTCCTTCCCAATTTGCTCTGAACTTCTCGTCATCTTTTAAGGCATTAGTGATAGCCGACTTCCGCAGCACTAGATCTCCTTCTCGTAAGGGTCTGTCTTTTACACGGGAGTTGTAATAACGAGCAATCCTTTGTTGGTAGCCAGCTAATCGTATGGTGGTGAGATCTCGTTGGTCATTGAGTAAATCCAAATTCTCTCGTAGACCTTGGGAATTCACTTCTTGCACATAAGGTATTACTCTGGTGAGACGGCTCTAACCTCTACTGGTATTAAGGCCTCAGTTCCATATACTAAGCTGAACGATGTTTCCCCTATCGGTACCCAACTCGTGGTCTGGTATGCCCACAAAATACTAGGTAACTCATCCACCCAAGCCCTTTTCGCTTTGTCCAGACGAGTCTTGAGGCCATGGAGTATGATTTTATTACTGATCTCTACTTAGCCATTAGCCTATGGGTACGATACTAAAGATATCCTGAGTTGGATCCTTAGTCTTTCGTAAAAATTTTGGAAGGCATCACAATCAAACTACTTCCCATGATCTACGTTCAAAATTCTCATAATCCCAAATCGACAGATTATCTCTTTCTAAACCATCACTTTGACCTTTTTCTCAATGATCATGGCTAATGGCTCTGCTTCTACCCACTTGGTAAAATAATCTGTTACTACTAACAAGTACTTCCTTTGTCCCATGGTCACTGGGAACGGCCCTACTATATCCAAACCCCATTGGGCGAACGATGTGGGTTGGAATGTATTTTGAAGGGCCGACACTAGGGCAGTCGTCAAGGGGGAAATCTTTAGCACTTATCACATTTTTGCACTTTATCAAGGGCACATTGCTTAAGCGTAGGCTAGTAGAATCCTGCTCTAAGTATTTTTGTTGCTAAAGCTCGGGCTCCTAAATGTTCTCCACATATCCCCTCGTGAACTTCAGCCAAAGTATAGTTGGCTTGTTCTGGGCCTAGACATTTCAGCAACGATATAGTATATCCCCTCTTATAGAGCTCCCCATTCAATAGAGTGAACTTCGCACTTCGAATCCTCATTCTCTGAGCTGCTTCTTTATCATCAGGGAGTGTTCCCTCTATTAAGTATTGTTTAATGGGCGTCCTCCAATCAGTACAAACTTCAATTTCTAGCTCCCATTCTTCTTCTATGCTCGATTTCATCAGCTTTTTTACCTTCACAGATCTTCCAGTGGCTGTCTTAGAGGGTGCTAACTTGGATAAGGCGTCGGCATGACTATTCTCAGATCGATCGATTTGAGTTAGTTGGAAATTATTAAATGATCGAGTCAGCAACTGGACCTTTTTCAGTTACGGGATGAGGGTAGATTCTCGAACTTCATACTGCTCATTGAACTAGTTGACGACAAGTTACAAATCGCTATGGGTTAGCAAATTTCAAACTTTGAGCTCCCTTGCAAGTTTCATGCCACTAATTAAAGCTTCATATTCTGCCACATTGTTAGAGCTAGGGAAATCAAAGCGTAGAGAATACTCCAACATTTATCCTTTTGGCAATGCTAGTAAAATGCCAGCCCTGCTTCCCCTGACGCTGGACGCTCCATCAACGAACAGCTTCCACTATTCCAACTTTTCCACATTGGGATCTTCTCGACATGTGCACACAACAATGAAATCTGCCAGTGCTTGTGTTTTGATAGGTTACTGAGGTTGAAAAGAAATATCATATTCTCCGAGTTCAACAGCCCATTTCACTAACCTCCCATAATTTCTCATGTATTTGTTTTTATGAAGAGATGGTGTATACGTACATTGTTACAAAAATCGCTTGAGGAGATATGATGAATGTGTATGCATTGTTACATGAGTAATAAATGGTAGGAGGATGTAAGGATTTTGGAAATTTAATGAAACATCCATGATTTTAAGTTGTGTGCATAAGTTTCATTAACTACGAACTATGTGGAATGGATGCCATTATGTGTTAATTGTGCACGGATTGTAAATTGAAGTATGAAGCAAATAAGGATGAATGTACATTTAAAAATCTGCAGAAACCTACAGAAAATGGGGGTGCAGTGTAAGACCCGAATTTAATTAAAATACGAAAATTAAATAAGAAAAGATGGGGGAAGTATGAAGGAAGTCGGGTTAAATTAATCCCGAACACGTGTAAGGGCAAAACGGTCAAAAGACCGAAAGCCGGAGTAAATTCAATAAGGAAATTTAATTAAAAATATGGATTCAAGAAATCTTGGTCAATAAAAGTGAAATAAATTTATTTCGGGTTATATTGATCAAGATATTAAATTATTGGAATTAATCGGGATTAATTAAAATTTTTAGTACGGAAAAATAATCCCGAAAATAATCAAAAAATATACTGAAAAGTCACCCGGGACAATATCCCAAAAATACGGGGAAATTATACCCGGAAAAAGAGGCTAAAATATAATAAATAAATTAAATAAAATAAAATAAATTAATTTAGAATTAAATAATAATTTTTGTAGATATTTGGGTATTTTAATGTATTTTAATGAATAGTGAAATAATAATAATAAATAAAATAGATTAAAGAAATCTGAAAAAAAAAAAGAAACGAAACAGAAGACAGAAACGCGAAGGAAACGAAAAAGAAACGAAGCCGGAAAGGGGGAGAAGGCCGGCGAGCAGTCCGACGGCCAACGGCCCGGCCAAGGGCCGAAAAAGAAAGAGAGGAGGCCGGTGATCTCAATGGCACCGGCGGTGCAGCCTACCGACGCCGGAGGAAGCCGATCGGAGGAGAGAAAGGCCGCGGGAAAGAGAAGGCCACCGGCGGCGAACGGCGGCGATCCGACCGGAACCAAGGCCCGATTTGGAGAGCCCAGTCGACGACGGTGCTTTTGGCACCGGTGGCAGCCGACGAGACAGCCGGAATCGGAGGCGACGGCTAAGAGGGGAAAACGGGTCCGATGGCCGAGAGGGAGAAGTGCCGGACCGGCGGCGTTCCGGCGAGCTTGACCCAAGCCGAGGCCAGATTCGTGATGCGGACGACCCAGCGGAGCGTTTGGCGGTGGAAGCCGGCGGAGAACCGGCCGGCAAGGTGGCGAACCGGAGGTGAACCGGTCGAACCGGGGTGAACCGGCGGTCTGAACCGGTCCGAACCGGACTGAACCGGTTCAGCCAAAAAGAGGAGAAAAAAAGGGAGAAAAAGGGAAAAGGAAAAAGAGAAAAAATTGAGGAAAATTCCGGTGATGCAATCGAGCTTCGGGTAAGTCGGTAAGCGGTCGAATTGACCGATTTAAATTTCGAAATATTTTATTTAATTAATTTTCGAGTAGAAATTTACCCGAAAATGTAATTAATTGTGTAGCTCGACGATTGGCATCCACCGAGGGCTCGAGACAGTCTCGATTTATGGACTAGCATGGAATCTCGGGTAAGTGACCCCTATTTACGATAATTACCTCGTTATGCGTGATATTGATTTAATTTCCGCATAAATTGAATTAAATTATGGAAATTTAGATTAATTGTCGTAAATATTAAATTTAGCTAATCGAGAATTAGAACGAGGCCCGATAAATTATTGGTGGGCCCAATGAGCCCAATAGGCCTCGATAAAGTGGGAATTTAGTGGAAAACGGGCTTAAGGCCGATTAAGGCCCATTAAGGTGCAATCGGGCCCAATAGGGGTAAATGGGCCCAGCGATTTAAATTAAGCCCAGAAAAGATTAAGTACAATTAAATTATATGTTATCTGACCTGAGGAAAATTAATACGCAGTTCCGGGCATTTGATTGGGAGCATAACGGACTGCGCGACGTGACATCAATGGAAAAGGTCAGACTCGACGAGAATCGAGGTAAGGGAATTCTGCGGACTGCTAGAGGTAACATTACGCAATTTTAAATTCATATGCAGTCCTTTAAAATTTATCTGAAGGGTCTAGAGGTCGAATAATAATTTTAGTGCCCCGAATGGGCAAATTACTAAAATACCCTTGTTAAGGGTAAAATCTAAAAATTTAGGAAAAATTAGGAGGAGCAAGAACAAGAGGTTCCTGCTCATTCTGGAGGTATTTTAACACATGCATGAGTAGGCTGGCTCACTTTTAAAGATAAATGCATAGCATTGCATATCTTGAACGATGTGTTTTCTGTGAAAATTATTTGGAGATAACCGAGCCGCCTACGTGTTTTTATTTACATGTGACGTGCTAGAGCTCAGCTCGCACGATGTTTGACTTGTGTGATGCATACATTAGTGCTGGAGCGAGAGCTCGCACTAGAGTTTTACATGCATAGGTGCTAGAGTATAACTCGCACCAGATTTCACATGCTTTTTCGTGACATGGTGCTAGAGTCTAACTCGCATCAGATTTTACATGATTTTCATGACACGGTGCTGGAGTCTAACTCGCACCATATTTTTATATATACGATTTTCATGACAGAGTGCTTGAGCTTAGCTCGCACTAGTTTTATTTGAATTACTGATAGTGTTAGAGCACCGCTCGCACTACTTTTCAGAGATCATACGATAAGCCGTGCTTGGAGCATCGGGTAGACTGTGTGTCACCGATTTAATAGGCTCGCACGTGCGTTTTGAGACATGGCATGAGTATAGAGATATTATATGGGTCCACGGAGTACGATGTACCATGCAAGTAGCATGGAGTACGATGTACCGTGTGGTATCTTCGTGATACGTTGGACTTGTGGCGTTGTTAGACCACCCGTTGTTAGACCACCAGCGTTGTCGATGGGCCCAAGAGGGGTTGCCATGGCCGTTGGCAGGGGTTGGCCGGGCAGGGGTTGGCCGTCACGATATGATGCATCAGCATCTTCGGATGCATGGAAATCGGATAAGACCGACGAGATGGAGTGACCCACCTCTCGGGCGGTTCCCGATCATGGTGAGAACCCGCACACTAGGATCCGTGTAGCTGAGGAACTCCCGAGGACAGATATGGCCATAGTCCTAGTTATTGCCGTTATACAATTACTGCCTCGTCTCGCATGTCGACGATTTCGATGATTTAAACTGGGTTTTAAAACTAAATTGCATGATGGTATTTCCATGCTTTTCAACCCATGTGTGAAATGTAAACCGTTTTCATGGTTTTGTGTGAGTCAGGATCACCCGCAAGAGGGGTCGAGTCCTGACTTTACTGTGAAATTTTTAAATAAGAAAGAAATGATTTGAATATACTTGCATGTTGAATTTTCCGTGCAATTGCGTTTTACATAACATCATAACGCATATCATTTGTTTTTAAAATGTGTGGAGAAAGGGTGGTTTATGCATGGCACCACGTTCATGTAGGTAGTATGGTTACCTACTTGTTCGTAGGATTGCCTTACTGAGCTTGATGTGCTCACCCCTTTCATTTTCTCCCACAGATAATCTCCAGTTGAAGTTGCGACGACTCAGTACTGCATTCCGGATATCCGCTGCTGCCCATCAACACAAGGTATATACACTTGTACTTATTGTATCTACATAAGCATAGCACAGTAACATGTTTGTAAGTAACTTTGGGGGATGTATAAATAATATAAACAATTATAAATGACTGGAGAATAAATAAGTTAGATGGTAATTGAATGGTGGGACTGGCATTGACGCACAGCCCAATTATTAGTGGAGTGTTGGTCACGATTCGAGGACAGGTTTCATTTTAAGTAAATAACAAAACGCGAAAAATTTACTCTGATTTTTGGGTAGTTTGGGTCGTGACATGCAGGGGATGAGAGATCGATCTCATATGAAGAAGAGATTGATCCCCCCTCATGAAATGTCCAGAATTTATCGAATGGAACTGGGTAGATCTATCTCCTTTGTAAGGCTCGATTTTATCGTAAGAGGAAAAAGGGAACGAATAGAAATTTTTGAGTGCATTTAAAAATGTAAAAGGATTGAAATGAAATTCCCGAACACATGCAAGGGTAAAACGATCAAAAGATCAAAATTCGGTATTAATCGGGACAAGAAAATTTAATTAAGAATATGGGATTTAGAAATCTTGATCAATAACGAAGAAATAATTAAATTTTGGGTTAAATTGATCAAGATATGAATTTATTGGAATAAGTCAAAATTTTCACCTCGAAAAATAATCCCGAAAATAATTGAAAATTATACCGAAAAGGTAAAATCGGATTGAAAAATTCATTTACGGATTAAATGAATAAAATAGTAATTATTTTTAGATTTTTTTGGACTTTAATAATATTTTAGTTGATTAAAATATTATTAAAAATAAAATAATAAAAAAACGAAAAAAAACAACTCAGAAATCGCGAAATGCGATTTTTGGAAAACAAGTAGCCGAACCGAGGCAACCGAGGGTGCCTCACCAACACCGACGATCGACAGCGACAGCCCAGGCGAAGGAAGCCCGACCGACTCGACCCAGGCGGCGATTGGAGGTGAAGAGAGAGAAACCAAGGTGAAAAGAGAAGTCGAAAGAGGAAAGGAGGATTCCCGACGATCGGCGCCGATTCGAGGCCAGCCACCGCCAACCGAGGGAGTGCCATGAGAAGACCGGTCGATTAGTGCCAGCCTTGGCCGATGAGGCGACGGCTAGCGCCGAAAAACGGCGAGGAAAGAAACAGTACCCCCGACGGAGGAGAGAAGAGTCGAACCAGCCACTTTTCGGCGGCCTTGAACGAAACCAACCCTAGATCCATGCATCGGAGGGCCCAGCGGAGCCACTGGCTGTGGAAACCAACGGAGAATAGACTGGCGAGCCACCGAACCGATCGAACTGGACTGAACCGATGGTCTGAATCGGGTGAACCGGACCGAACCGGCTTAGCCAAAAAGAAAAGGAAAAAAGGAAGAAAAAGAGGAAAATTTTGGAGAAAATTCCAGTGATACAATCGAGTTACGGGTAAGTCGGTAAGCAGTCAAAATGACCGATTTAAATTTTGGAATATTTAATTTGATTAATATCCGACTGAAAATTTATCGGGAAAAATATTAAATTGTGTAGCTCGACAATTGGCAACAAACGAGAGCTCGATATAGTCTCGATTTGCGTTCTATCATGGAATCTTGGGTAAGTAACCCTTATTTATGACAATATTGCATCGTTATGCGTGTTGATGAATTACGGATTTAAATTTTTGCATAAAATGAATTGAATTTTGGAAATTTGAATAAATTGTTGTAAATACTAAATTGAGATATCCGAGAATTTAGAATGAGGCTTAATAAATACTGATGAGCCTAATGAGCCCAATAGGCCTCGATAAAGTGTGGTAAACAGGCTTAAGGCCGATTAAGGCCCATTATGGTATAATCGGGCCCAATATGGGTAAACGGGCCCAATGATTTAAATAAGCCCAAAAAATTATGAAATACATTAAATTGTATTGTTTTTGACCTGATGAATATGTATCCGCAATTTCAGAGATTGGATTTGAAGCAAATCGGACTGCATGACGAGACATCAATAGGAAAGGTCAGACTGTACAGAAAAATGAGGTAAGGAAATTATGTGAGTAGCTAGAGGTAGCTATGCGTATTTTAATAGTTTTTGTATACACTGATTTTGTATGTATATATTGTTATTGTATAATGATCCTAAAAGTGATTTAAATGATTTTAAGGATCGAAATAGGTGAAAAGACTATTTTACCCCTATTGAGGGAAGTTCACCTAAGGAAGGTGAAAGCATGACATGCATGAAATGCATGATTTAAGAACTTTTATGATTAAGGAATTTTATTGGTTTTAATCAAAGCAAATCGATAGATTGGCCAGTAATTGCTTAAATTTCATAAGATAACACTGCGTAAGTGTTATTTATATTTAAATGAAATTTATTTGGAAACTGCCAACTATCAAGTTTATATGGAAACAGATAGTGCTGACACGTAGTTCGCACTATATCTGCATTTGTGATTGTGCATAAATGTGCTTGAGCAGTTGCTCGCACCGACTTGTGTGACATCATATGCATGAAATGTGCTAGAGCATGGTGCTCGCACTGATTTTTATTATTGCGAAATGAGAGCTGCTGGAGCCTAGCTCGCACTTTGTTTTGACATGTTTTGACATGTTTTGATTTGTTTTGACGTGGTATGCATAAAATGGTGTTGGAGCGATTGCTCGCACTAGTTTTAATGATTTGACATGCATGAGAGATGCTGGAGCTTAGCTCGCATCCTGTTTTGATTTGATATTGCATAAAGTCGTGCTGGAGTGTAACACGCACGAGATTTGATTTAATTATGCATAAAGCCATGCTGGAGTGTAACTCGCACAAGATTTGATTTACTTGAGCATTTATTTGTGCTGGAGCGTTGCTTGCGCAAAGTTTTATATGGTTTTATAATTCATTTTAAAATCGTACTAGAGTTTTTCTCGTACGAGGTTTTCACTGAGTTTTTATACGTATCCGTACTAGAGCATTGCTGGTACGTGGATTTTACTTGAATTTATAATCAGTTTAAGTCGTACTAGAGCGCTGCTCGTACGCAGATTTCATTGATTTTTATGAAACCGTGCTAGAGCTTTGCTCGCACGAGGTTTTCTGATATCATGAATATGCATGGAGCCGTACTTGAGCTTCGCTCGCACAGGGATTTATATTACATGCATATAGCCGTGAGATGATATGCTCACACGTGCATATTGAGACAGAGATGATATGGGTGGATAAGACCTATTACAGGTGCCCCTGACTGAGCTTGGGTTCACGGAGTACGTTGTACCGTGTATGTCACGCAGAGTACGCTGTACCATGGGGATTGTTGGAGTGGAGTGGCATTAGCCACAAGGCAGCAAGCCTTGCCCTTACAATCCTGGTGTTATGCTGTTCCGGCGGGTAGGATGACCCACCTCCCGTTTCAGGTGTGATACCCCGCACACTAGGTACCATGTTGCCAGGGATCACTAGGATATGGCCACAGTCCTCGATGTTACTGATATAATTAGCTGCTTATCTCACATGATATAACTATTAGTCAATAGACCAGGGTAGACTCGAGGGAGGGGTCAGGCCCCCGATTTTATGATTTTTACTATGCTAATTTATGTTTTAAAGGATTTTATGACATGTGACCCTGAAAGAAGGATGGTTTTATAACCGAAGTTTTATAATGAATTGTTTTATGAGACGATTGACCCGGAAGGGTTATTTTATACTGCGTTTTAAATGAAATGATTTGAATGCGGTAGCATGACGATGTTTTCCATGCTTTCATTTTAAATTCATGATTTGTGTTACATGACATGAAAGAATGCATGATTTTGATAAATTCAGGCTAAGTATGATTTGCTGATGTCACATAAAATGCTATTGATGCATGAATTACATGCTTTTCTATATGCACAAATAGTTTTGGATAAACTATGTCATGATATATGCATGATTTGTGCTTAAGATTTTAATGAAAAGAAATGGATTTAAGGGCATTGCATTGTGAGCATGTAGATAGTGGAGCTATCTACTTACTTGCATAATTGCCTTACTGAGCGTGTGGTTTTCTCACCCCCTTATTTTTTCATGTTTTCAGAGCACTCACAGTAATTAGTAAGCGGCTGAGGACTTGCATGCTTGGTATCAATTGCTTCCTATCGAGATACAGGTATACACATTTGTACAGTTTTGTATCTAAATATGTAATGCACAGTACTGTAAATGGATATAATGTCGGGGATGTAGGGTTATAAATACCATTGTGTATGTATTTAGTTAAAGTCAAAGAATAGTAAACTCTGATATATGAATGTGATTATGGAAATAGAATGGTAAATAGTGAGAGGTGACTAACACCGAATCATAGCCCAACTGTTTGTAGGATGGTCACGATGAGAGAAATGTAAGAATTAAATAATAAATGAAAAAGTGAAAAAATTTACTATGATTTTTAGGTAATTTGGGTCGTGACAGGCTTGGTATCAGAGCTGAGTTGGCCTGATATGAGTTGGTGTTAGTGGTTAAGGAAGTTTACATCCCCTTTATACTGTGCATTGTTTAGATACAATTGTGTATATCGAGATGGAAGTGCAGCTAAGAATTTGGCTTTAAATGTAAGAATAGACTCATTAACTGTTAGCCGCTATGGTTGAGAGGCGAGTACATGAGCTCAAGGCCATAGAGGTAGGCCCAAGAGTCGTACTGAGTCACCACATGAGACTCAAGATGAGATTAAAGTGGAGGCTGATGTTGAGCATGCCCCACAAAGTCCAACAGAGAGATCGGACAGAGTTTAACAGAGAGATCAGACAGTGTTGAGACATGCTTCATGAGGTTAGAGCAGATTGTGGAGAATATTTTACAAGCTAATTGCTCAAAGTATGCATGAGATATTGATGGGCGAACAGGAGCATTGGAGGAAGTCTGCTCGACCCACCTTAAGAGTTAGACATCCATAATGGACATGGAGAAATATTTCTAGATGTATTCTGGTGACAGAATATCCTAGACACTGTTTAAAGGAAATTATAGATGAAATTATTTACTCTGACCCAGAGAAACATGTTGATTGACGAGTATGAAACTTAGTTTATATTCCTGGGCAGATATGACTCCGACACTATGAACAGTGAGAGTCGAAATGTTTGAAAGTTAATGGAAGGGCTCAGATTGTCAATTAGAGTCCGATTGGGCCATTAGATATCACTACCTATGTCGAGGCAGTGTGCAGACTACAATGTGTGAACAAGATAATGAGTTGCACACCTCTGAGATTGAGAAAGGTAGTAAGGGCTGAAATTAAGACAGAAAGAGAATAAAGAATGACAAAGATGTCAGAATGAGAAAAAAGTAGTTTGGTAAAAGTTTAGAGCTGATGAGTCACGGGGTAAGATGATTGGAAGCCCCAGTGTATCCAAATACAGTATTGTTGAGGGGTATTGTGATTTGAGGACCCCGACCTGCTACGAAGCAGTGTAACAGTGTAGCAAGTGTAAACAGTGTAAGATGTGTGGTAGATACCATGAAAATAAGATGTTGGACGAGGGCGAGTGTATGCCTTGGACCAAAACACTATTGATGTTTCATCAGATGTGGTGGAAGATACTACACTGGTTGTGAATAATGAAGTAATTATTATAATTGATCCTGGTGCCACGCATTTATTCATACCACCTTCAGTTGCTTATAAGCTAGTGAAAGATGTGAAGCCTGTACCCTTAAGCAAGATGATGATGGTTAGCTGAATTTCACTAACTGAATATGGGTATAGGGATTGTAAGTTGACACGTAATTAAAGAGTTTGTTATAAGTGATATATGAAAGGAGATAAGCTTCGAGATGTGATAGATCCTGAATACAAGACATATTGGAATAAGAGGCATATGCAAGGTAAGAATATCTTTGATATGCAAAGTAATTTGGATTAAGGTATATGTAGTGACTATGAATTGCGACCAAGTATAAAAGGTAGATATATCTACACCCAGTTCATGTGGTCAAGTCTGATGGATAATAAAGGTATTTCAAAATACTTCCCTGCCTGAAGATTTGACAGCGTCTAGAAGCGCACACATAACCTATAAATTGAAATCGACAGTCGTATATATACATTTAAAATTTGGGTACCTTTACTGGTACGATAAAGAGATATAGGATTCGAGTAATCATGAAGGTTTAAAAATTAAAAATTTTATAAAAGTCCTTAATATAAGAAAAAAAAAAGAAATGTCGTGAGTTAGTATCTTGAACGGAAGCGATTTCGAAACGACATTGTACGTTTATGTGTACATAGGTCAAGAATATGGGTGATTGAAATATTGAGTGGAACTCAACTACGATGGGGTATTTAAACCTTACCTGGATCGATTGGTTGTCATCTTTAGCGATGACATTTCGATGTATTCGAAGTCCAGGGAAGAGGATGAGTAGCAATTGGAAACTGTCTTACAGACGAGGTGTTGAGAGTTTCTCGAAATTGGCTGCTCAGTTGAGATGTCTCGTTTGGAAAAAGATTTCATACAAGTAGGATGATAAGTTTGAAAGTAGCTTCGGTGAGTTTTGGTATACTGAAGTAATAAGCTGACCACCATAATTATTCTCACCATACCTAACAGCTCAAGAGGTTTCAGTGTGTATGCATACCTCAAAATAAGATTGGGCTATGTATTGATGTAAAATAGGAAGATAGTCATTTATTGATCCAGTTAGTTCAAGGACCATGAGAGAACTATCCGACCCATGATTTAGAGTTGGCAGCCGTAGCGTTTACACAAAAAGTATGGCACCACCACTTATACGATGAGAAATTTCGGGTATGCACTGATCGTAAAAGCTCCGAGTATCTCTTTTCACAGAAAAAGTAGAATATGAGATAGCCACGAGGGTTAGAGCTTCTAAGGATTATGATTGTGAACATTGTACCACCCAGGAAAGGCTAATGTAATGGCTGATGCCTTGAGCAGAAAGAGCCTCGGGATGGTATTACATATGATGGTCAGGGAGCGTGAGCTGCTAGAGCAGTTGTGAGCCTCAGTAGTGATGTGATCCCTTCTGATGATGACGGTGGTTTTGTGACAGCTAGCTTGAGGTTAGAACCAGATTTGTGTGACCGGATTTGTCAGGCTTAGCGTAATGATCGGCATGGTGTCGATAGTGTGGGTCAGATTCAGAAGGGTATAGTGACAGAGTTCACAGTGTATGATGATGACTTGCAGAGGTTCAGAGACATTATAAGATCTCCCCAGGACCACAGTTGATTAGATAGTGCTATTGACAGAAGCTCACTCTTCAGGATATACAGTGCATCCGAGAAATAATAAATATATCAAAATCCTTGAAAAGGGTATTGGTGGTCAGATATGAAAAGAGACATTATAGAGATTGTAGCAAAGTGTCTCGTATGTCAGCAGATTAATATAGAGCAAAAGAAGTCTGCAGAGTTATTGCAGCCTCTACTTATCTATTGACATGAAAATGGGAACAAGTTACCATGAATTTCGTGATGGGTTACAGAGGACCTGGATAAATCATAAGGCTATCTGGGTGATAGTCGATAGATTGATTTAGTTTACCCACCTTCTGGATATGGAAATCCCCAGATACTCTGAGTGTGCAGGCGGATTCATGTGTATGGAAGATTGTGAAATATTATGTAGCGTTCCATTGAGCATGATATCAGATAGGGATTCCCGCTTCACTTCCCACTTCTAGGAACGTTTTTCAGGAAGCTATGGGAACCCGATTGTATGTTAGCACAACTTTCATCCTCAGACAGATGGTCAGTCAGAGAGGACTGTACAGGTTCTGGAGGATGTGATGAGAGCGTGTGCCATTGATTTTATAAGCTCCTGGGATGATCAGTTGTTACTAATCAAATTCGTCAATAATGACAGTTGTCACTCGAGTATCGGGATGAGGTTATATGAAGCATTGTATGACCGTAAGGATTGTTCCCCGACTTGGATAAGAAGAAGTGGGTAACATATAGAAAATTGTTCCCGAATTGGTAAGACAAACCTCTGAGGATGTTCAGTTGATTTATGAGAGATTAAGAACACCTTAGAGCAGACAAAAAAAGTTATGCTGACAAGAGACAGAAACTATTGGAATTCACCGAGGGTGAATCATTATTGTTGGCAGTTATTTGTCCTAAAGGCATAAGGACATAACGAGATTCGGAAGAGATTGGACAAAGTGGGAGATAAGACCTGTAGGTTGGAGTTACCACTTGAATTAACAGGCATCCACAATGTGTCCTATCTTTTGATGCTTCGAAAATAATATCCGGACCTAGCATATGTGATTGGATATGAGCTCCAACAGTTTAGCTCAATGAAAGTATAACGTATGATTGGAAAATTGATTTGGGTATTAAACATGAAAGAGAAAGTGTTGAGGTTTAAGATGATCTCCCTAGTTAAGTATGATGGTAGTATTACACTCCGGAGAAAGTTACTTGAGGATGATAGTATATGATACAATAGATGTATCCGAAGTTATTTATGGACTCATTTGCCTTGGTTCTAATTTGAAGGATCAAATTTCTTAAGTGGGGGAGATTGTAAGGCCCAGTTTTATCGTAAGAGGAAAAAGGGAACGAATAGAAATTTTCGAGTGCATTTAAAAATGTAAAAGGATTGAAATGAAATTCCTGAACACGTGCAAGGGTAAAACGGTCAAAAGATCAAAATTTGGTATTAATCGGGACAAGAAAATTTAATTAAAAATATGGGATTGAGAAATCTTGATCAATAACGAAGAAATAATTAAATTTCGGGTTAAATTGATCAAGATATGAATTTATTGGAATAAGCCAGAATTTTCGCCTCGAAAAATAATCCCGAAAATAATCAAAAAATATACCGAAAAGGTAAAATCGGACTGAGAAATTCATTTACGGATTAAATGAATAAAATAGTAATTTTTTTAGATATTTTTGGATTTTAATAATATTTTAATTTATTAAAATATTATTAAAAATAAAATAATAAAAAAACAAAAAAAACAACTCAGAAATCGTGAAATGTGATTCTGGAAAACAAGTAGCCAAACCGAGGCAATCGAGGGTGCCTCACCAGCACCGGCGATCGGCAGCGACAGCCCAGGCGAAGGAAGCCCGGCCGACGTCGACCCAAGCGGCTATCGGAGGTAAAGAGAGAGAAACCGAGGCGAAAAGAGAAGTCGAAAGAGGAAAGGAGGATTCCCAAAGACCGGCGCCGATTCGAGGCCGGCCACCACCAACCGAGGGAGCGCCATGTGAAGACCGATCGATTGTGGCAGCCTTGGCCGATGAGGCGGCGACTAGCGCAGAAAAATGGCGAGGAAAGAAACTGTACCTATCATGCCCCGGAAGCGTGGAAAAATGGGGCTAATTTAAACTTTTTATCCATTAACTATGTTGTTTTCCTGTCCATGTCTAGATTTAAAATCTTTTTCATTTTTCAGGATCTCATTACATTACATACATTCTGTATATATAAAATCATTTACAATTATTACATCCTGACTGTTTTATACAATAGTGTCTATTATGTATCACATGTCTGGAATATAAGTAAGACTGTACCTCAAGGTTACGAAAGTATCTGATGAAAGGTCGGACTACCTTGTCAACGACCACAGTCTCATATGTGCAGTAGACTGGCTATAGATAATCTGGGAGATGGAGAGGAGAGGGGTGAGTTTTTCAGACTCAGTAAGAGATACATTTAAAATAGCTTTAAATACTCAAAACATGGTAAAACGCATGGTTTTACAAATCAGCATAAACATGTACTGGAGTAGAGATGCTTACATTTCATAAAAGCAGTAAAAAAATGCTTAAATCATAAGTTTACACATCATGCATCCTTTTAGTAAAACTCATATATAGTATGCATATCACGTCATGTAAACAAGTAAAAAGCATCTCAAAACTTAATCATGCATATCATAACATGCTTATCACTTTGAAAATGAAATCGTATTGTCATATGCACATTTCGTAAAACATACTCATGGCTACCTTTAAAATCTCATCATAGAAAATATGTGCTCAATAAAATCATAAAACAGGTAGCATGAAATGTGCGAAAACATATATATATAATTCCGTCAATTCATCGTGTAGGGTCAGGCAATCGTCTCATATACTAGTCCCGAAGGACATCATACATCTGGTCCCGTAGTACATTCATTATAGGTACATATGGCCATTGTACAGGGGAGCCGTAGGACTGGATCAGGGTCGTACGCTACCCTATCTCTCGTGCACCACTAAATGGGGACTATACGCACGAACTCACGTGTATCACCAAGTGTGGACTATGCGCACGTTTCTCATATCAAGTCAGAGCCTGCCCGTTCTCTGGCCGTCGGCTAGGTAGATCCTCGATCATCTCCATACGAGATCGACCCCAGATCCTCTGACTATCGTCATAACATGCCTTTCTACCCCATAAAAATCATTTTAGGCCTCTTACCCATTTTATCAAAATCATTAAGGGACTCTAACCCGATTTTTAAAAGTCATTACGGGACTCTAGCCCGTTTCTCATAGAAAACATAGTTTTCATAAATCGTTGTGGGACTCTAACCCGTGTAAATATGGAAAGCATAGTTATCAAAGTCAATTCTTGAGACTCATACCCGTACCGTGAAAATATAGCTTAAAAACTGTTCCGGGACTTTAACCCATATCATGAAAACATGGTTTCATAAAACATATCGGGACTTTAACCCGTAATCTCACATAAAAATACTATGCTTTCATTTCAGAAGTGAAAAATCACTTTTATAAACATGTATGCTGTAAAAATATATCTCATATATATAAAACATGCTGAAAACTCGAGAAATGGTTTTGGCTTCGGTTTAAATACAGTTGGTAAGGATGAAGGAGTACTAACGCTACACTAAATTATATCCCTTACCTCTTAGCGACTGATGTAGAGCACTTTCCTCGATGCTCGAATTTACCTCGTAAAACATGTCGATAGACCGAGCTGCTGCAAAACAAGGTCAACTTATCACATACGGCTTAAATTCATTTCAACATATCCAAATATGTGATTATATCGAAGCTTTGACCAAAAGTTGACTTTTATCGATTTTTCTCTTTTTACTCAGTTTTATCGGTATAAACCTCGTTTTAATCATATTTAACTCAATAAATAATTTCTCATATTCATTACAGTCGATTTAGCTAATTGAACCAATTTCTCTCTTATTGGGCCCGATTGCACCTTAATGGGCCTTAATCCGTTTTAAGCCCGTTTCCACTTATTAATTCTTTCATCGAGGCTTATTGGGCTCACTGGGCCCATTAGTACTTATTGGGCCTTTTCTAGACTCTTTGAATAGCTTGTATATCATTTACGATAATTTAATTAAAAATCTCAATTTAATCCACTAAATGCGCAATTTAATCCGTAACTCGTAAAATAAACTTTTAATGCGCGATAATTACATAGATTGTCGTAAATGAACTTTACTTACCCGAGATTTTGTGATAGTGCACAATTCGAAGTTTGATCGAGCTCACGTACGCGATTTATCGTCGAACTGCATAATTATATATATTTAATTTCGGGTAAATTTTTGATCAAATATAATTTAAATAAATTTCTCAAAAATTAAATCGATCACTTTTGACCTCTTACCAACTTACCCGAAGTTCGGTGTATCCCCGAAAATTTTTTCTTTTTCCTTTTTCTCTTTTTCTTTCCTTTTTCTCCTTTTTTCCCTTCTTTCTTGGCTGAACCGGTTCGGTCCGATTCAGACCGGTTCATACTGGTCCGGTTCAATCTGATTCAGTTCGGTTTGATCGGTTCGGTGCTTCGCCAGCATGTTCCTCGTCGACTTCCATCGCCAGCAGCTCCGCGGGACCTCGCGAAGCTCGGATCTGGCCTCGGTTTCACCGTGGCTGGCAGGAAAGTGGCCTGTCCAGCCTCTTCTCCCTCGGCGTCGGTGGTGTCTTCCGTTTTCACCTTTTTGGACCGTTTTCGGTGTCGATGGTGGCAGATCGGACGTCCTCCTAGCCGGTGGCGAGGTCCTCTCTCTTCCTCCAGCCTCCGTCCGTCGCCGTTCTCTCTCTTTCTCCCTCTTTCTCTCGGTTTCACTATTTCTCTCTCCTTCTCTCTTTTCCCTCGCCGGTCGCGTCTTCTTCTCCCTCTTCTTATGCCGGCGAGGCTCGATCGCCCCATCTGGTCCGTTCGTCGGGCTCCGTCGGTGAACAGAAGGGAGCTCGGCTCCCTTGCTGCCTCTGCTCCTTGTTTCCTTCTGTTTTCAGTCGCGATTTCGCGACATTTTCTGCGTTTTTTTTTCAACTTTTTCTTATTATATTTTATTATATTATATTTATTATATTTTATTTTAATAAAATAAAATATAATAAACTGTACAAAATATCTCAAAAATCATATTATATTTTATTAATTAATTAATTTATTTTATTTTATTTTAATTATTTCGATGTATTTTTATAATATTTTCGAGATAATGTCCCAGGCGAAAATTACAAAAATTCGTAATATCTTCGTATCTTGACCAATTGGACTTAGAATTTCATAATTTCTTCTTTATCGATCAAAATTTCCTAAATCCATATTTTTAATGAAATTTCTTCATCAACTTTACACCGGAATTAGGATCGTTTGACCATTTTACCCTTCTACACGTTCGGGACTAATTTAGACCGATTTTCCTTCTCGAACTCACTATCTTTTCTCATTTAAATTTCGTATCTTTCGTCCAATGATTTAAATCCCTTTAATTTAAATTATGGTCCCAAATAATGAACATAATGTGAAAAATCTGGGTTTCACAGTACCACCGGCGGAGGGAAGAAGAGCCGAACCGACCACTTTTCGATGGCCTCGAACGAAACCAACCCCAGATCCGTGCATCGAACGGCCCAGCGAACCACTGGCAGTGAAAATCGACAGAGAATCGGTCGACGAGCCACTGAACCGACAGAACCGAACTGAACCGACGGTCTGAACCGGGTGAACCGGACCGAACCGGTTCAGCCAAAAAGAAAAGAAAAAAAGGAAGAAAAGGGAAAAAGAAAAAGAGAAAAATTTTAGGGAAAATTCCAGTGATGCAATCGAGTTACGGGTAAGTCGGTAAGCTGTCGAAATGACCGATTTAAATTTTGGAATATTTAATTTGATTAATATCCTTCTGAAAATTAACCCGAAAAAATATTAAATTGTGTAGCTCGACAATTGGCAACAAACGAGAGCTTGAGACAGCCTCTATTTACGTTCTATCATGGAATCTCGGGTAAGTAACCCTTATTTACAATAATATTGCATCGTTATACATATTGATGAATTACGGATTTAAATTTCTGCATAAATGAATTGAATTTTGGAAATTTGAATAAATTGTCATAAATACTAAATTGAGATATCCGAGAATTTAGAACGAGGCTAAATAAATACTTATAGGCCCAATGAGCCCAATAGGCCTCGATAAAGTATGGTAAACGGACTTAAGGCCGATTAAGGCCCATTATGATATAATCGGGCCCAATATGAGTAAATGGGCCCAATGATTTAAATTAAGCTCAGAAAATTATGAAATACATTAAATTGTATAGTTTTTGACCTGATGAATATGTATCCGCAGTTTCGAAGATTGGATTGGAAGCAAATCGGACTGCATGACGAGACATCAATGGGAAAGGTCAGACTGTACAGAAAAATGAGATAAGGAAATTATGTGAGTAGCTAGAGGTAGCTACGCGTATTTTAATAGTTTTTGTATACACTGATTTTGTATGTATACATTGTTATTGTATAATGATCCTAAAAGTGGTTTAAATGATTTTAATGATCGAAATAGGTGAAAAGACTATTTTACCCCTATTGAGGGAAGTTCACCTAAGGAAGGTGAAAGCATGACATGCATGAAATGCATGATTTAAGAACTTTTATGATTAAGGAATTTTATTGGTTTTAATCAAAGCAAATCGATAGATTGGCCAGTAATTGCTTAAATTTCACAAGATAACACTACGTAGGTTTTATTTATATTTAAATGAAATTTCTTTGGAAAACGGCCAACTACCAAGTTTATATGGAAACAGATAGTGCCGACACGTAGTTCACACTATATCTGCGTTTGTGATTATGCATAAATGTGCTTGAGCGGTTGCTCGCACCGACTTGTGTGACATCATATGCATGAAATGTGCTAGAGCATAGTGCTCGCACTGATTTTTATTATTGGGAAATGAGAGCTGCTGGAGCCTAGCTCGCACTCTGTTTTGACATGTTTTGATTTGTTTTGACGTGGTATGCATAAAATGGTGCTGGAGCAATTGCTCGCACTAGTTTTAATGATTTGACATGCATGAGAGTTGCTGGAGCTTAGCTCGCATCCTGTTTTGATTTGATATTACATAAAGCCATGTTGGAGTGTAACTCGCACGAGATTTGATTTACTTGAGCATTTATTTGTGCTGGAGCGTTGCTCGCACAAAGTTTTATATGGTTTTATAATTCATTTTAAAGCCGTACTGGATTTTTTCTCGTACGAGGTTTTCACTAAGTTTTTATACATATCCGTACTAGAGCATTGCTCGTACGTGGATTTTACTTGAATTTATAATCAATTTAAGTCGTACTAGAGCGCTGCTCGTACGCAGATTTCATTAATTTTTATGAAACCGTGCTAGAGCTTCGCTCGCACGAGGTTTTCTGATATCATGAATATGCATGGAGCCGTGGTTGAGCTTCGCTCGCACATGGATTTATATTACATGCATATAGCCATGTTGGAGCCTCTTGTAGAATGTGTGTCACAGTGAGATGATATGCTCACATGTGCATACTGATACTGAGATGATATGGGTGGATAATACCTATTACAGGCACCCCGACTGAGCATGGGTTCATGGAGTACGTTGTACCGTGTATGTCACGCGGAGTACGCTGTACCGTGGGGATTGTTGCAGTAGAGTGACATTAGCCACGAGGCAGCAAGCCTTGCCCTCGCAATCCTGGTGTTATGCTGTTCTGGCAAGTAGGACGATCCACCTCCCGTTTCAGGTGTGATACCCCGCACACTAGGTACCGTGTTACCAGGGATCACTAGGATATGGCCATAGTCCTCGATGTTACTGATATAATCAGCTGCTTGTCTCACATGATATAACTATTGGTCGATAGACCAGGGTAGACCCGAGGGAGGGGTCAGGCCCGCGATTTTATGTTTTTTACTATGCTAATTTATGTTTTAAAGGATTTTATGACATGTGACCCTAAAAGAAGGATGGTTTTATAACCGAAGTTTTATAATGAATTGTTTTATAAGACGATTGATCCGGAAGGGTTATTTTATACTGCGTTTTAAATGAAATGATTTGAATGCGGTAGCATGACGATGTTTTCCATGCTTTCATTTTAAATTCATGATTTGTCTTACATGACATGAAAGAATGCATGATTTTGTTTAAATTCAAGCTAAGTATGATTTGCTGATGTCACATAAAATGCTATTGATGCATGAATTACATGCTTTTCTATATGCACAAATAATTTTGGATAAACTATGTCATGATATATGCATGATTTGTGCTTAAGATTTTAATGAAAAGAAATGGATTTAAGGGCATGGCATTATGAGCATGTAGATAGTGGAGCTATCTACTTACTTGCATAATTGCCTTACTGAGCGTGTGGTTTGCTCACCCCTCTTATTTCCCCATCTTTTCAGAGCACTCACAGTAATTAGTAAGCGACTGAGGACTTGCATGCTTGGTATCAGCTGCTTCCCATCGAGAGACAGGTATACACATTTGTACAGTTTTGTATCTAAATATGTAATGCATAGTACTATAAACGGATATAATGTCGGGGATGTAGGGTTATAAATACCATTGTGTATGTATTTAGTTAAAGCCAAAGAATAGTAAACTCTGATATATGAATGTGATTATGGAAATAGAATGGTAAATAGTGAGAGGTGACTAACACCGAATCATAGCCCAACTGTTTGTAAGATGGTCACGATGAGAGAAAGGTAAGAATTAAATAATAAATGAAAAAGCAAAAAAATTTACTATGATTTTTAGGTAATTTGGGTCGTGACATCCTTAAGTCACTGTCTGGAAGGAATTGATCATTCACAAAGCACAGATCGATCTCCTTAACTCTCAGCCAAGAAGAGATCGATCTCCCCTAAGTGACATATTAATCTCATTAAGGTTCTGTAAGGAGCAAATCGATCTCCTACAAGAGGCAAATCGATCTCCAAGAAGAAATTTTCTTACAAACAGATCGATCTCATCATGGAAGAATATCGATCTGGTAGTAATTGCGTTTGGTAAAAAGGACTACTAAACCATACAGAGATCGATCTCTACAAGGGCCAGATCAATCTCATATCTCTGCATCTATAAAAAAGACACGTGATTTGGACTTAAAACACAGATTTCTCCCACCAAACCCGTACCTGCCATTTTCTCTCAAACCACCAAGCTTTCTCACTCAAAAAAATCACTACATTCCAGCTAAAATCTGAAGAGGCTCAAGAAGGGAAAGTTGTTCCTTGAAGTAAGGAGAACAACATACCCAAAAAATCACACATTGGTGTGACTAAGAGAATGAGTTTTGGCTACCACAAGTTTAGGCTAAGGAAAAAGACTAAGCTAGGTAAGCTCTTCAACCTTCAAGCTTTTAATATGGATTTCTAGACATTTATGGGTTGGAAAATATGTGAAATGTTAATAGGAATGATGATTGTATTGATGGGTGAGTAATATTAAGAGGGATTTATGAAGGGAAATCCAGGGAAAAGTTATGAAAGACTTAATAGAGAATATAATGATATTAGTAGGAAAGGTGAGATATGATTTTAAGGATTGGGGAGTATAAATAGATAAACAAATGACAATGTGGATGTTTAGAAGAAGGAAAGGAAAATAACTTAATGATTTATATGTGTATATTGAAATACATGGAACACAATTAACCCGGATCGCGAACGGAGCAAACGAGATAAAGGAAATATGAGCGTGATTTGAGGTAAGGGACTGTATGTTAACGATAGAGGTATTTATACGTATTTTACGATAATTTAGTAGTTATAACGCTAGCAGTAGTATGCTTATCTATTGAGCTATGAAATGATATGAGATCATGAAACGTATTATGGTATGTATATATATTGTGAAACGGGATGTGGGAAGGAAAACGGCCTGGCATGCATGTTTTTAATGTTTTCACATCTATACGATGTTTTGATGTTTTTTCAACCATGTAGTGATTTTGAGATTGAGAAATGATGATGGATAGGTTGGCTAGTTTTACATGTTTAGCATGGGATGACATGCTACGTAAATAAACATGTTTTGGATTTTTAAAAGTGAGAATAACCACCTATCAGATTTGAGATGTGAAATGGTGTTGGAGCTCTTGCTCACACCTGTCTTGATGATTTTGATTATGTTGGAGTTTTGCTCGCATATATTTACATGTTTTGATAAATCATGCTGGAGCGTTACTCGTACGTGGTTTTATAATGATAATGTGCTGGAGTTTATCTCGCACATGTTTCCATGGTTTTAATATGTCGTGCTGGAGTTTGTCTCGCAGGATAGATTTGAGAAAAGTGTTGGAGCACTGCTTGCACCAGTTTTTACTGAGTTGAGATGATACAGTGCTAGAAGTTGTTGCTCGCACTGAGAGATATCGCTCTGGAGCCTTGCGATGACTGCGTGTCACATTGATTTGCTTGCCTGGTATATGAGACATGGTTCAGGATGATGAGTCTATCAAAGTAGAGTAGATGGACTGGATCCACGGTCGTACGTTAAAATGTGTAGTTGTCTGTTGGTATACTATGTACTGTGCTGGGTGCACGTGAGTACGAGTATCACGTAGATGACACATGACGTACCTTGTACCGTAAGTTAATGAGGAAGATGATGATGATTGAGATGAGCCGAAGGGTAGGACTAACCCATCCCCCCTTCAGGCAAGTGATGCCCTGTGCACACCTAATCAGTGAGGCCTGGGATCACTGACTATGACCATATGTCATGGATATTAGATTGCCGAGAATTCCATACCTGTCTCAAAGATAAGAGAAATTGAGAAACTCATAAAAGAAAGAGATATTATGCTTTGATAAATCTCTTGATTTGAATACTTGTGCTATGATGACACTATTTTATGACATGTTTTAATTGGAAGTACACATGGTTTTACATGAAAATGCCTATGAGAAATAAATGTTTAAATGCATTTTCTAGTAATATTTCCATTTATATTGAAACATGATTTTGTTTATGCATGCATGGGATATGTAGATAGTACAGTATCTACCTATTAGTTCCTTACTGAGCTGTGGTTTGCTCATCCCACTATTTTTTTCCATCCAGATACTGAGAAGTAGGACAGTACGGTGGTCTCTAGAACCCTTTTTGTGTTGGACAGCTCTCACCAGTTGCAAAGGTATAAAGATTTGTATACACATGAGCATTTTGTATCTATTATAATGTATCACATAGTTATGAATTGAAAATATAGATAGTTGTATGGGGATGTTATGTAAAGATATTATATTATACAATTGATTTTGTATATCTACACACACACTGGGGAGTGTGAATTAAAGTTTTAAATTTTTCGCTATAAGTATATGGAATTAGGTAATTCCATTAACTCACAGCCCAACCGTTAGTAGAGTATGTATGGATAAAAGGGCACTCGGAGTGGGGTGTGACAGATTTGGTATCAAAGCTCGGTTGGTCTGATGTGAATCGATGTTAAGGACTAAGAAAACATACATCCCCAAGTTACTGTGCGATATTTAGATACAAATGTGTATACGGAGCTGGTAGTGATCGGAGTTTGTTATAAATGCAGGGAGTTATCAAGCTTGTGAGTTATGCCTGAGAAACACAGTAAGACGGGAGAGAGCTCAAGAGCTCAAGGGCGGAATGACAGGACTGAGGCCTAGTAGATCGTCCTTTAGTCATGAGCCCTAGGACTAGATAAAGGCTTCTGATCCTCGAGTAGCCTGATTAGTGGAATATATGCGTACGGTGATGACCATGATGGGTCAGATTATGGTTAGGTTTGAGGGTGTACCTGGTACAACGAGATAGGCTGCACCAAATCCCCCAGTAGCTGCACCTGAACCTGAGGATGTTATGCCTGCATAACCTGAACCAGTTAGGCCACGAGACCCCTATATTCGACTAGTACCTTCTCCAGTAGCCCCACAGCAGTATAATGATAATGATTTAGGGTATGGATATGATTGTGATATGGAGAGGTTGAGGCATTTTATGGACTTTAAGCTTCCTTCTTTTGGTGGGGTAAAGGATCCAGCAGTGGCTGAGGACTGGATAAGCCAGATGGAGAAATTGTTTGATTTTTGTAGATGTTCAACTACGTAGAGAGTAGCACTTACGGTCTTTGTACTAAGAGGCGAAGCAGAGCACTGGTGGAAATCCACCAGGCCTATGTTGAGAGCTCAGGGTATGGTAATCACATGGGATATGTTTTTGGATGTTTTCAGAGAGCAATACATCCTAGATACCGCTCGGCGTAGGTTACAGATGGAATTTCTGAATCTGACTTAAGGGAATCGAACAGTTGATGAGCATAAGTCACGATTCACCTCATTGGGCCGGTATGATCCAAACTCTATAAGGAGTGAAGCTATTAGGGTTCGTAGGTTTGTTGATGGACTGAGACCTTCGATTAGAGCTAAGTTGGCCCTATTCGATGTTGCTACATACAGAGAGGCTGTACGATAGGCCCAATTATGTGAGCAGGACTATAACCTGTAAATTTTAGAGTTCAATTGGGGTATGGACAAGGGTCCGAGGAAACTTGGAGATAGCAAGACTGCCAGATTTAGACGAAAAACTATGAGTAAGCATCGGAGAGAGGCAAATGAGTCATAAAAGAAGGCTGCAAGACTTTTTATGCCTCCGACTCAAATACCAGCCAGGGGTATAGTGATTGGTGGACCCCGATCGACTACTGATCAGTGCAAAGTATGTGGCCGATATCATGGTGGTAGGCCTTGTCATTTTCAAGGTGCTCAATGCTTCAGATGTGGTAAGCTTGGGCAATATGCAAGGGATTGTCCAGAAGCAGTTAAGGTAGTCCCACAGAGGGGTAAAGAGCCAGAGAAGGTTCCTACAGTTACACCTCCTGCAAGGAAGAGAGCCACAGCTAAAGAAAAGGGAAGTAAGTTGTGGGTCAAGGCATGGTGTATGTGATAGACCAGGCATCAGCAGATACCTCTTCTGATGTGATAAAAGGTACAATCTTAATTTTTAACTTGGAAGCTATAGCTTTGTTTGATTCTAGTGCTACGCATTCCTTCATATCACCTGCATGTGCATCAAGGTTAACAAATTTTATAGAACCCACATACTTAAATGGGACCTTGTTAATAAGTACTCCGATGAGAATTAGTCAATTAGTTGAACAAGAGTATAAAGATTGTACGATGAGGGTAGGAGATAAGTGTATGACAGTCAATCTGATTTTGTTGAATATGTATGACATTGATGTAATCTTGAGAATGGATTGGTTAGCTACCAATCATTCTGTCTTAGACTGTCATTATAAGTCCATTACATTTTCTCTACTCGAAGAATGTGTTGTAAGATTTTAAGGGACGTAATGAAATCTTGAATTTTGTGACAAGTAAAGTGTATTGGTATATACATGACATGAATGTTGTTTTGAAGGTTTTATTGCTTATGTGGGATATGGATGACATTCCAGTGGTTAGAGAATTCCCTAATGTCTTTCCAGATGACTTACTGGGATTGCCACTGGATAGAGAAATGGAATTTGGTATAGACTTGACACCTAGAACAGAGCCAATATCCAAGTCACCATATAGGATGGCTCCAGTTGAGCTAGAGGAATTAAGGAAGTAGTTGCAAGATATACTAGATAAAGGGTTTATAAGACCAAGCGTCTCACCATGAGGAGCTCCGGTATTGTTTGTGAAGAAGAGAAATGGGAGCCTTAGGTTATGTATTGACTATCGGATGTTAAATAAGGCTACCATCAAGAATAAATATCCCTTGTCGTGCATCGATGATCTATTGGATCAGCTTCGGGGAGCACGGATCTTTTCCAAGATAGATCTGAGGTCTAGGTATCATTAATTGAAGATTCGGAAAGAGGATGTGCCCAAGACAGCTTTTCGCACCCGTTATGGCCATTACAAATTCTTGGTGATGCCTTTCAGGTTGACGAATACACCAGCAGCTTTTATGGCTCTAATGAATGAGATATTCAAGTCATACCTGGACCAGTTTGTGATCGTTTTCATTGATGATATATTCGTATATTCAAGGTTCAGGGAAGATCATGAGCAGCACTTAAGGATTGTTTTGCAAACCCTCTGAGAGAGAAAGTTGTATGCCAAACTTGGTAAATGTGACTTTTGGCTAGAGCAGATTTCCTTTCTGGGCTATGTTGTATTGAAGGATGGGGTGTTAGTGGATCCATCCAAGATTGAGGCTATTGTTCAGTGGGAACAGCCCAGGACAGTCACAAAGATTAGAAGCTTTTTGGGTTTGGCTGGTTACTACAGGAGATTTGTAGAGGGTTTTTCTAGACTGGCTGCTCTGTTGACACGACTTACGAGAAAAAATGTGGAGTTTACATTGGATGAAGCATGTGAGGGGAGTTTTCAAGAACTTAAGCGCTGATTAACCACCGCGCCAATTCTTATTATCCCTAACAGCTCAGGGAACTCTGTCTATACAGATGCTTCACATCAAAGACTAAGTTGTGTTTTGATGCAGAACGGAAGGGTAGTCGCTTATGGATCTAGATAGCTGAAAGATCATGAGAAGAACTACCCCACTCACAATTTAGAGTTAGTGGCCATAGTATTTGAATTGAAGATATGGCGCCACTACTTGTATGGTGAGAAGTTTCAGATCTTTATGGATCACAAGAGTCTTAAGTATCTGTTCTCATAGAATGAGTTAAATAAGAGACAGAAAAGGTGGTTAGAACTCCTCAAAGACTATGATTGTGAGATTTTGTACCACCCGGGGAAGGTGAATGTAGTTGTCGATGCATTGAGTCGAAAGAGTCTCGGGTTGGTATCACATATGATAGTTAAGGAGCACGAGTTCTTGGAACAATTCATGAATCTTAGTTTGGATATGACCCTACCTAAGATTGGCAATTATGCGATTATAGCTAGCTTGAGGTTAGAGCCAGAGTTGATTGAGAGAATCTGGCAAGCCTAGCAAAATGATCAATGGTGCATTGATATGATAAGTCAAATTCAGAAAGGTAAGGGTGCTGAATTTGTATTGAGTTCAGATGGAATACTAAGGTTCAAAAATAGAATATGTGTTCTTAAGGATTCAGAGCTGAGGAAGTTGATCTTATCTGAGACTCACTCATCGAGATATACAGTACACTCGGGGAGTAGTAAAATGTATTAGAATATCCAGAAGGTATATTAGTGGTCTGGAATGAACAAAGACATAGCTGAGTATGTTGCTAGATGTCTCACCTGTCAGCAGTAAAGGTTGAGCATCAGAAACCTGGAGGATTGTTGTAAACTCTACTGATACCAACATGGAAGTGGGAGCACGTCACCACGCACGTCACCATAAACTTTGTGATGGGATTACCGAGAACCCATAAGAACCATGATGCAATCTGGGTGATAGTAGATCGGTTAACAAAATCGGCACACTTCTTGGCTATGAGATCTACAGATACTTTGAGTGCGTTGGCGAACCTGTATGTACGAAAAATAGTGAAACTGCATGGAGTCCCAGTGAGTGTTGTTTCTGATAGGGATGCCCGCTTCACTTCACACTTTTGGGGACATTTTCAAGAAATGATGGGGACCCAATTGAGCTTTAGCACCGCTTTTCATCCTCAGATAGATGATCAGTCAGAGAGGACTATACAGACCCTGGAGGATATGTTGAGAGCGTGTGTGTTGGATTTTAAAGGCTCATGGGATGACCACTTGCCATTGATTGAGTTCGCCTATAATAACAGTTATCACTCAAGTACTGGTATAGCCCCTTATAAGGCAATATATGGTCGTAGATGCCGATCACCCATTAGTTAGGAAGAAGTTGGTGAAAGACAGTTGCTTACTCCCGATTTGGTTAGACAAGCCTCCGAGGATGTTCAGATAATATGTAAGAGGTTGCCAACAGCTCAAAGTCGACAAAAGAGCTATGTTGACAGGAGACGAAGACCACTTGAGTTTGATATGGGTGAGTCTGTATTTTTTAGAGTATCTCCTTCTAAGGGAATAACGAGGTTCGGGAAGAAAGGAAAACTAAATCCTCGTTATATTGGTCCCTTTGAGATTTTGGATAGAGTAGGAGACAGGGCATATAGGCTAGCCTTACCACCTGAGCTAGTGAAGGTCCATAATGTCTTCCATGTTTCTCTGCTTCGGAATTACTACTCGGATCCAACACATGTAATTAGCTGTGAGCCATTAGAACTCAAGGAAGATATGTTGTATGTGGAGAAACCGATCCAAATATTGGACAGAAAAGAGAAGCTGTTGCGAAACAAAATGATTTCATTGGTTAAGGTCCTGTGGCAGCATCATACATCGGAGGAAGCCACTTGGGAGTTCGAAGAGCTAATGAATGAGAAATATCCCCAACTTTTTAAGGATAGACTTGGTTCAATTTGGAGGACCAAATTTTCTAAGGAGGGGAGAAATGTAATACCTGTAATTTCCCATGTATTTTTTTATGAAGAGATGATGCATATGTACGTTGTTACAAAAATCGCTTGAGGAGATATGATAAATGTGTATGTATTGTTACATGAGTATAAATGGTAGGAGGATGTAAGAATTTTGGAAATTTAATGAAACATTCATGATTTTAAGTTATGTGCACAAGTTTCATTAACTACGAACTATGTGGAATGGATGCCATTGTGTGTTAATTGTGCACAGATTGTAAATTGAGGGATGAAGCAAATAATGATGAATGTGCATTGAAAAATCTACAGAAAACTACAGAAAATGAGGATGCAGGGGATGAGAGATCGATCTCATATGAAGAAGAGATAGATCCCCCCTCATGAAATGCCCAGAATTTGTCAAATGGAACTGGACAGATCGATCTCATGGGAAGGCAGATTGATCTCCTTAAGTCTCTATCTGGAAGGAATCGATCTTTCACAAGGCACAGATCGATCTCCTCAACTCTCGGCCAAGAAGATATCGATCTCCCCTAAAAGAAAGATCGATCTCATTAAGGTTCTGTAAGCAGCAGATCGATCTCCTACAAAAGGCAGATCGATCTCCAAGAAGAAATTTGCTTGCAAACAGATCGATTTCATCATGGGAGAAGATCGATCTGGTAGTAGTTGTGTTTAGTAAAAAAACTACCAAACCATGCAGAGATCGATCTCCACAAGGGCCAGATCGATCTCATGTCTCTATATCTATAAAAAGGGCTCGGGATTTGGACTGAAAACTCAGATTTCTCCCACCAAACCCGTACCCGCCATTTTCTCTCAAACCACCAAGCTTTCTCACTCAAAAAATTCACTACATTCCAACTAGAATCTGAAGAGGCTCAAGAAGGGAAAGTTGTTCCTTGAAGTAAGGAGAACAACATACCCAAAAATTACACATTGGTGTGACCAAAAGAAGGAGTTTTGGCTACCACAAGTTTAGGTTAAGCAAAAAGACTAAGCTAGGTAAGCTCTTCAACCTTTAAGCTTTTAATATGGATTTCTAGACATTTGTGGGTTGGAAAATATGTGAAATGTTTATAGGAATGATGATTGTAGTGATGGGTGAGTAATATTAAGATGGATTTATGAAAGGAAATCCATGGAAAAGTGATGAAAGATTTAAGAGAGAATATAATGATACTAGTAGGAAAGGTGAGATATGATTTTAAGGATTGGGGAGTATGAATAGATAAACAAATGACAATGTGGAGGTTTAGAAGAAGGAAATGAAAATAACTTAATGATTTATACGTGTAGATTGAAATACGTGGAACACGATTAACCCGAATCGCAAACGGAGCAAACGAGACAAAGGAAATATGAGCGCGATTCCAGGTAAGGGACTGTATGTTAACGATAGAGGTATTTGTACGTATTTTACGACAATTTAGTAGTTATAACGCTAGCGGTAAAATGCTTAGCTATTGAGCTATGAAATGATATGAGATCATGAAACGTATTATGGTATGTATATATATTGTGAAAATGGGATGTGAGAAGGAAAACAGCCTGACATGCATGTTTTTAATGTTTTTACATCTATACGATGTTTTGACATTTTCTCAACAATGTATTGATTTTGAGATTGAGAAATGATGATGGATAGGTTAGCTAGTTTTACATGTTTAGCATGGGACGGCATGCTACGTAAATAAACATGTTTTAGATTTTTAAAAGAGAGCGTAGCTACCTATCGAATTTGAGATGTGAAATGGTGTTAGAGCTCTAGCTCACACCTGTCTTGATGATTTTGATTATGCTGGAGTTTTGCTCGCATATATTTACATGTTTTGATAAATTGTGCTAGAGCGTGACTCGCACGTGGTTTTATAATGATAATGTACTGGAGTTTATCTCGCATATGTTTCCATGGTTTTAATATGTCGTGCTGGAGTTCGTCTCGCACGATGGATTTGAGAAAAGTGCTAGAGCACTGCTTGCACCAGGTTTTACTGAGTTGAGATGATACAGTGCTAGAAGTTGTTGCTCGCACTGAGAGATACCGCGCTGGAGCCTTGCGATGACTGCGTGTCACGCTAATTTGCTCACCTAGTAAATGAGACATGGATCAGGATGATCAGTCCATCGGAGTAGGGTGGATGGACTGGGTCCACGATCGTACATTGAACTCTGTATATGTCTGTTGGTATACTATGTACCGTGCTGGGTGCATGTGAGTACGAGTATCGCGTAAATGACACTCGGCGTACCTTGTACCCTGAGTTAATGAGGAAGATGATGATGATTGAGATGAGCCGAAGGGTAGGATTGACCCATCCCCCCTTCAGGCAAGTGATGCCCTATGCACACCAGATCAGTGAGGCTTGGGATCACTGACTATGGCCATATGTCGTGGATATTAGATTGCCGAGAATTCCATGCCTGTCTCAGAAATAAGAGAAATTGAGAAACTCATAAAAGAAAGAGATATTGTGCTTTGATAAATCTCTTGATTTGAATACTTGTGCTATGATGGCACTGTTTTATGACATGTTTTAATTGGAAGTAATGCACTTGGTTTTACATGAAAATGCCTATGAGAAATAAATGTTTAAATGCATTTTCTAGTAATATTTCCATTTATTTTGAAACATGATTTTGTTTATGCATGCATGGGTTATGTAGATAGTACACTATCTACATGTTAGTTTCCATTTCCTTTCTGAGCCGTGATTTGCTCATCTCACTATTTTTCTCCCACCAGATACTGAGAAGTAGGACAGTGTGGTGGTCTCTAGAACCCTTTTTATGTTAGACAACTCCCACCAGTTGCAAAGGTATAAAGATTTGTATACACATGAGCATTTTGTATCTATTATAATGTATCGCATAGTTATGATTTGAAAATGTAGACAGTTGTATGGGATGTTATGTAAAGATATTATATTATACAATTGATTTTGTATATCTACACACACACACCTGGGAGTGTGAATTAAAGTTTTAAGTTTTTTGCTATAATTGTAAGGAATTATGTAATTACATTGACTCACAGCCCAACCGTTAGTAGAGTATGTATGGATAAAAGGGCACTCGGAAGTGGGGTGTGACAATCTGTCTCAGGGGTTGATCTGTTAATACCGTTATCAAATGTACCTGGAAATAAGGGCGCAGTTTTTGTACAGCCATGACAAGTGCTAAAGCTACTTTCTCAGCTTGCAGATACCTTGTTTTTGCCTCCAGAAGCACTTTGCTCACATAGTAAACTAGCCTATCTCCTTCCGTAGTCCTTCTCAATAAGACTGCACTAACCGCTTTATCGCCTACCCCCAGATACATAAATAGATGCTCCCCAGTTAAAAGCCTTGACAGTAATTGGAGCTCTTTCAAATACTCCTTTAACTCCTCAAAGGCCACTTGACATTCTTCAGGCCATTCAAAGTTCTTCCCACCTCGGAGTGTCTTGAAGAACAGTAGGCTCCTTTCAATAGATTTTTCCAAGAAACAGTTTAATGCAGCTATTCTCCCCGTCAACATTTGCACCTCTTTGAAAGTAACTGAAGGCCTCATGTCCAAAATGGCTTGGATCTTCTCGGGGTTGGCCTCAATCCCACGATTAGTTATCATGAATCCCAAAAACTTCCCGAATTGGACTCCAAATGAACACTTGTTGGGATTTAGCTTCATGTTATACTTCCTTAGAACTTCAAAGACTTTAGATAACCTTAAAGCATGAGATTCTCCTTCTTTACTTTTCACAATCATATCATCCACATAAGCTTCCATTGTGTTACCAAACAGATCCTTAAAAATTCTGTTCACCATACGCTGATACGTAACACCTGCGTTTTTTAGTCCAAATGGCATCACTCTGTAACAAAAAGTACCTTTATCGATGATGAAAGATGACTTTTCCTCGTCTTCGGAGTGCATTAGGATCTGATGATAACCGGAGAATGCGTCCAAGAAACTAAGAAACTCGTACCCTGAAGTTTCATCTACCAGTTTATCTATTCGGAGTAATGGATACGAGTCTTTTGGACATGCCTTATTCAAATCGGTAAAGTCTACACACATTCTCCATTTTCCAGTGGCTTTCTTCACCATCACCACATTCGATAGCCATTCTGAGTATAGGACTTCCCGAATGAATCCAGCCTTAAGTAGCTTGTCTATCTCTTCTTTAATAACTTGCTGTCTCTCAGAGGTAAAATTCCTTTTCTTCTGTTTAACAGGTTTTACCCCGGCCAACACGTTGAGCTCATGACAGATGACTTTCGGATCAATTCCAGGCATGTCAGCAGGGGTTCATGCGAAAACATCGGTATTATCTTCTAAGCACTTCGCTATCTCTTCCTTTATTTCGGGTCTCAATCGGCCTCCAATGTACACCTCCTTCTCTCTGTCATCCGCCTTCAACTTTATTTCTTCCATCTCTTCAACAGGTCTTAGCTTAGATGGTTCTGTGATAGTAAGAGTTTCTTTTCTCTGAACCCCCTTACATGTAATTGATGCAAAATTACATGTTCTCGCTCTCCTTTGAACTCCTCTTACTTGCCTCACACCTCTGAGGGTTGGAAACTTCATCAGCAGATAACACAGGGAGAGTACAGCTCTCATGTTACTCAACAATGGCCGTCCAAGAATAACATTATAGGCAAGAGATGTTGATTTGACCACCATAAATAAGACTTATCTCGTAACACTCTTCTCCCAAAGTAACTGGTAGTTCAATCGACCCTGCCACCCTTACTTTCTCTCTAGTGAAGCCAAACAGGGGGTAATTACGAGCTTTAATCTATCTTTACTTAAATTCATCTTTTTGAAACAGTTCCAGTAGATAAGGTTTACAAAGCTTCCATTATCTACTAGAATTCGGCCTACCGGGTGTTTAACCATGCTTGCCGATATGACCATGGGATCATCATGTGAAACAATAACATCTCCTTGATTAGCAGGCGTGAAAGTAATCACTTCTTCGTCTTCGGTTACTTTCATCACAGAATAGATCTGGTATGCTTACCTAGCATATACCTTCCGGAAAGCAGATGAGCCACTGGCTGCGTATTCTCCACCAAAGATAACATGAATAATGACCCTTGTAGGCTCATTATCTATCTGCTGATTCCTACGTTCTCTCTACCTTGCCCCATTTCCTCTCTCTTCGTTTCTCATTCTATTTACTCTGTTATCATTACGCCACTCTCGCAGTTTGTTGTCTCCTCGACCACGCACAGGATATTGATTCCTCTCATTCCTCTATACGTAAGGGTCTAACAGCCATTCTCTAGCTAATCTCTAAAGCTGATTCATCAAATCACGACACTTCTCAGTCGAATGACCAAAGTTGGAGTGGAAGCTACAATAGGACCTGAGGTCTCGTCCTAGATTTCCCTCTCCTCTCCTAGGGAATTGAAGCATCCCAGTTCTTTTGATTGCCACTAGGATTGAAGCACGCGGTTCGATAAATTACGTGTAATTAGCATACTTCAACTTTAGGGCTTTGCCTGATCTGTCTGATCTTCATGTATCCTTCTCATCAAGCTCTCTTTCTCTCTCTTTTCCTTCTTTAAAGCCCCGCATTGGTATCATTTTCATCACCTCCTCTTGGGTAATATACTTGTTTGCTCTAGAGAACAAGTCTAAAATCGTCGTTGGCTGATCCAAAGACAATGATTCTTTGAGCTTTTCAGACCTTGTCCCCTACAGCATGGCTGTCATCGCTATTCCAACTTGTAGATCTCGTACCTTAAGAGTAACATCACAGAACCGATCTACATATCTTTTTAGTGATTCTTTATTCCCCTGTCTCAGGGTGAGTAAATAAGTGGCCTTTTTCCTTTTCTGGCTATTTATCACAAAGGCCTTCAAAAATTCACTCTTCAGCTGATTGAAAGATGAAATTGACTCTTCTGGTAAATTTTTGAACCACTTAAGTGCGTGGCCAGTTAAGGTTAGGGAGAATGCCCTACACATAATGTCATCTTCCCATCCAAGTAATAGCATTAACGACTCATAATTTTCAACATGGTCGTAAGGATCAGACTTTCCAGCATATATTGTCATTTGCAGCATCTTAAACTTTGGAGGTAGTGGTTTTCCCATGATCGCTGTGCTGAATGAGATTCTTCTCCTCTGGTTCTCTTCAGCCAGAATCAACTTTTTCTCCTATAAGATTTGTTCGACCATTTTCTTCATATCTAAAGCATCATATGTCATGGATACAGACTTATTTTGGACCTTTTATGAATCGGCTTGATCATAGTCAACAGCCTCTCTCTCGTTATCATGCATATGGTTTTGACGGGCCCTGGGTTGAAAATTGGCCATTTCAATTTTCGGGTTCCATGTTAGATCTGCTTCCGAGTTCCTTCCAATATGTGTGTTTGTTATTCCAATGCTTCTGACCCCATTATTTGGTGAGACATTTGTATTCTGGGACCAAGGATCTTCTGTATTCAAATATCCAGAATCTACCATAGTCGGATTCTCAAAGCTTTGAGTATTTTGGCGTCTCCGACCACCAACAATCTCCCGCGTCGCATTCCTCGCCCCCTAACACTGTAGTTCTCTAAAACCCTGATGCCTCTGGTGAATTGGATTCTTGCGCATGGAATCTTCTGTAGCTTTACGTCTCAAGCCTTTTGAACCCTCATGCTGAGGGCCTCTTATACCCTAGGACCTCATGCCTCCTATTACTTCACATCCAAGGCCTTTCGAAACTTCCCGTATGGGATCTGGGCACCCTTTCGCCTCAATTCTTTCGTAGTTTCACGTATAAGATCAGTCAAAACCTCACTAATAGATCTCCAGTCGCCAGGCCTACAAGATCCCATGCCATCCAACCGTCAGAGTCTCACGCGAACTGGCCGTAAGGGTATCAAACTATCATACCCTGAGGTCTTAAGCGTGCATGTCGTGTGGGTCTCGAGCGGACATGCTGTGAGGGTCTAGAACGAACATGTCATGAGGGTTTGGAACAGACATGTGGTGAGGGTCTGGAGCGGACATGTCGTGAAGGGCTCAAGCGGACATGTTCTGAGGGTTAGGAGCGGGCACACCGTGAGGGTTTCGAAAGGTGTGAGATCTGAGAATTTTAGATATATTTTAATGATGTAATAAGAACTTGAAGTGTAATTTATTGAGCTAAGTGAATTGTGAAAATTATATTTGGAGATTTATATGTAAGTGTTTAACATAAGTGTGAAACTAAGAGGTCAGATCGATCTTGGAGAAGGAGAGATCGATCTGGTGAGATAAAAATAACAAGGAATGACGAATTTAAGGAGCAGATCGATCTCCAATGGAAGAGGATCGATCTCCTTATGATTCTGTTTGAGAGAAGATCGATCTCATGAGGAAGGGATCGATCTCCAAATGTTTTTGTTTTAGAGAAGATCGATCTCCTCAAGGAGCAGATCGATCTCATAAAGCCATAAAGAGATCGATCTCAGCCCTCGACAGATCGATCTCCTAGGCATAAAATTACCCCAAATCGTCCCCAAATTCAAATGCAGATCGATCTCATCAAGAGCCAGATCGATCTCCTACCCTCAGTCTATATAAGGAACCCCTGCTTTCTCTAGCAATTTCATTTTCTCTCTCTTTCAACCCCCATTTCTATCGAAGCCCTAGCTTTCTCACTCATCCAAAGCACCCATTTTCGTCCAAATCAGAGGCTGTGGCAAGAAGGAAAGTTGTTCCTCATCAAAGGGAGAACAACATACTTGAAAATCGTAAGATGGATTGAATCGAGTCAAGAGATAAGCTCTTCACAAGTTTTGGATAATTTCTAAACCTCGATCTTGATATTTGAGATGATTTTAGTGGTAATGGTTGTTGGCATTGTATTGAAATAGTTGGAAAATGATTAGGGATTGATGAAATTACAATGTAGTTGGAGTGATAATGATATTTAGCAATTTTGGTAATTTTAGGAATTTTGAGCTATAAATGAAAATTTAGACAATGAGGTGAATTAGCATAGATATTGTGGCATGGGTAGTGTAGGATGTTGAGATGTTGTGAATGAGATTGTGGATTGAGATAGAGTTACGAGAATCGAGAGATTTAAGGTGTTATGAGCAATTATGCTCGATTTTGAGAATTGAGGTTACTGAATGATGAGTGTTGATGTTTTAACATCGTTTGGACAGCTCGGGAGTTCCAGAGTGGAATGCGGACTAGTCCGTGACAAGTGGAAAACAATTGCACTATACGAGGTGCAAAGAGGTAAGGGAAACTAAACCATTTGTGTATGTGATTTGTGAACTATTATAGCATGATTTGTGATTTATAAAACAAGCATGTTTGATGTGTTGTGTTTTGATGAGAATGCACACGATTTTTATAGCCGGTTGGAGCCCAATGTTTTTATGAGTTTATAATTGGGCTCTACATTAAGGCAATATTGAGAGTTGAGAAATGTGTGCGTGTTTTGCCGGTTGGGACTCGATTTTAATATGTTTTGTGTTGAGTACAAAATGGTTTTAAATGAGTTTTATGAGAAAGAAACCACTATGAGTTCTACGTGATGGCAAGCCAGTTTGACATGATAATGGCTATTGATAAAGACTTAGGTGTGTAATTTTGAGTACACACTGGGCATTGCTCTGGTAACATGTAAGCCCGATTCTTCTCCGTTCTGATAACGTGAGAAACCCCATTCTGTGGCTATGCCACGTATATTTGGTGGTCGTTGCCACGTGAGAAACCCCATTCTGTGGCTATGCCATGTATATTTGGTGGCCGTTGTCACGTAAGAAACCCCATTCTGTGGCTATGCCACGTATATTTGGTGGCCGTTGCCACATGAGAAACCCCATTCTGTGGCTATGCCATGTGTATTTGGATGTCGTTGCCACGTGAAAAACCCCATTTTGTGGCTATGCCACGTATATTTGGTGGTCGTTGCCACGTGAAACCATATTCTGTGGCTGTGCCACGTGTGAATCTAAATCAGTGGCTATGCCACGTGTGTTTGGTGGCTGAACCACGTGCATTATTATTACAGTGATTTTATCACGTATATTGAGAAAGCCATTATCGCATTATTTTCACATGCTTGATTACTGCTCTAGATTGAGCCTTTTACTTCATGTTTCCACATGATTTTGAGATATGAGAATGTTGTTTTGAGAACTTTCATGCTATGGTTTTCAAATGAGTATACTGAGTTTCACATGCAAATAAATATTTTATGATGTGCATTATGGTTTATATAACGAGTCCTTTACCCCCCTTACTGAGCGATTTAAAAGCTCACCCTGTTTTCTTTCCCCCCCAAATTTCTTCAAGTGAAAAAGGGTTTCCCTGCGACGTACGGAGTAATGGCTAGTGGAGGACTTAAGCTCCAGGCCATATGTTGTGTTTTGAGGTATCACCTATCTTTTCATGTACCCAGACAATTATTGTAATTACAGACACTTGATGTATAACATCGTATGGGATGTATTAGGACTAATTAACTTGAGATTGAGTAATGTATATGATATGGTATATACTATTTAATGACGAGATCCTGAGGTATGATAAGTGTGATGATGTATGACACTACACAGGAATGCACTCTTAATTGTGAATCGATGAGTAAAAAGTTTTTAAATTCGCCCTATTTTTCGCGTTTTTGGGGCGTGACAGAGTTTTCTTGGTATCAGAGATTAGGGTGTCTAGTACTGTCAATGTCAGTTAAGTGAAATAGAATACATCCCAAGTGTCTGTAATAGTCTGGTCATGAACTGAATTTGGGGATTGAGATTTTAATCGATTTTGATATGTGCGCACAGGAGACGAGTTGAGATAGAGAATGAGTGGACGACGAGGTCGTTCGAGGAGGCAGGCAGAGTCCCCTCCGCCACCTGCCCCACAACCAGAGAGTCCTAACTCTCGATTTAATCAGATTGAGACCGATGTGAGGCAAGGTTTTGAGCAGATGGCAGCGTTATTCGCGCAACACTTTGAAGTTAATGCCTCGGGTACTACTCCTACACCACCACAAGGACCTCCCATACCCCCAGTACAGATAGACCCAATGCATCCCGTCACTCAGCCTGAGGACAGAAGCATGGTTCGACTGAAGGATTTTTTGAAGATGAATCCACATGCATTTAGGGGAAAGAAGGATCCTACAGAGGCTGAGGAGTGGCTAACGGAGTTGAGAATTATATTTGATTATCTGGGGTGCACCGATGCTGAGAGGGTCAGTATGAGTATCTATATGTTGAATGGGAGAGCTCGAGATTGGTGGGGTACTACCCAGGGTATTTTGATGTCCCGCCAGGATGTGATTGGTTGGAAAGAGTTTCAGACAACCTTTAAGACCCAATATGTACCATGAGCCACCCAGAGGAAGAAACAGGCTGAGTTTTTGAGTTTGGTACAAGATGATATGTCTGTGGATGACTATGAGAGCCAATTCACCACGCTATTGAGGTATGACCCAGAGACCTCCAAGAATGAAGAGCTCCACACAGAAAAGTTTGTGTATGGATTGAAGCCCGTCATCAGAGGTAGATTGATAGAGCTATGTATTACTGAGTTTGGAGATACTCTGAGATGAGCACAAGAGATTGAGAGGGGAATTGAAATGGTACAATCCCAGAATGAGCTCAGAGCGGTGAATAGAGATAAGGGCAAGAGGCCGACGATTTTTCAAACAGATGCTCGGAGAGGTTCCTTTAGAAGAGGAAGGATTGAGGTGCAGAATGGCAGATTGGAGAGACCGAGAGTTTACCCTAACATCAGGGAGACCCCTCGAGATGTCAAGCCTGAGACAAGGTCTTACAAAAATTATGGCTGAATGCATGAGGGAAGTTATACTAGGTCAATCCATGGATGTTTTAGATGTGGAGACATGGGTCACATGGTGAAGGAATGCCCTCAACCTCAGAAACCACATGTTTTGGAGCCCACTAGACAACAGCCTCAAAGAGTGAACCCCCAGAGACGGGCCACTACTGCAGAGATAGGAAAGAGACCTGTTACACAGGGACGTGTGTTTACCCTAGATAAGGAGATCGCTGACACTTCTGCAGAAACTATAAGAGGTACACTCTCTGTCTGTAATCATAAGGCTCATGTGTTGATAGATCCAAGATCCACGCATTCGTTCATTTCTGAGCATTTTGCATGTAGATTAAATTTGAAGTTTGAACCCCTAAAGTATATACTACATGTAAATACCTCTATGCGTGAATCCCAGAGAACTGAGTTAATCTGTAGAGGATGTGAGATAAAGGTGGGAGATAGAGTGATGTTAGCAGAGCTAATCATGTTGAATATACATAGGTTTGATGTAATTTTGGGAATAGATTGGCTAGCAACCAATCGAGCGAGTTTAGACTGCTATACTAAGATTGTAACTTTCTCCCTACCTGAACCTTACAGTGTACGTTTGAATTATTGAGTAAATAGACGTATGGAATTTTGTAAACAATTTGAGAATTTTAGTATTATTTTGGAGAGTATTAAATATGATTGTTCATGCGAAGGTTATGAAACACTCATCTCAGATGATGATCGGGAACATCCGAAGATTGAGGATATACCTGTGGTGTGTGAATTTCTGGATGTTTTCCCAGATGAGTTACTAGGTTTACCACCAGAGAGAGAGCTGGAGTTTACCATTGATTTAGTACCAGATACTCAGTCGATCTCTAAACCTCCCTACAGGATGGCATTAGTGGAACTTGAGGAATTGAAGAAACAACTACAGGAGTTATTGGATCAAGGGTTTATTAGACCCAGTGTTTCGCCGTGGGGAGCACCAGTATTATTTGTTAAGAAGAAGGATGGTAGTCTCAGATTATGCGTAGACTACCGGTTGTTGAATAAAGCCATGGTGAAGAATAAATATCCATTGCCCAAGATTGATGATCTACTTGATCAGCTGAGAGGGGCATCAGTCTTTTCTAAGATTGATTTGAGATCGGGCTATCACCAATTGAGGATCAAGGAAGAAGATATTCCAAAGACGGCCTTCAGGACGAGGTATGGCCATTATGAATTTCTGGTGATGTCCTTTGGATTGACGAACGCCCCTACAGCATTTATGAGATTAATGAACGAGGTGTTCAGAGACTATCTAGATAAGTTTGTGATAGTCTGTATTGATGATATCCTAGTATTCTCTCGGTCGTATGAGGAGCATGCACAGCATTTGTGGTTAGTACTTCAGATACTCCGAGATAAGCAATTATATGGGAAGCTTAGTAAGTGTGAGTTTTGGCTAGATCGAATAGCTTTCCTTGGTCATATAGTCTCAGAGGAAGGGGTATCAGTAGATCCAAGTAAAGTAGAGGCTGTGCTTAATTGGGAAAACCCAAGGGCAGTTACAAAGGTGCGAAGCTTCCTTGGTTTGGCAGGGTATTACAGAAGATTTGTAGAAGGATTTTCAAGGATTGTCGCTCCTTTGACTAAACTCACGCGCAAGGAGACTCTGTTCATATGGACTGATCAGTGTGAGCTCAGTTTTCAGGAGTTAAAGAGGAGATTGACAGTGGCACCTGTGTTAACTATTCTTGAGGGATCAGGAGGATTTTCGGTGTATAGTGATGCATCCCACCAAGGACTGAGGTGTGTGCTTATGCAGCATGGAAGAGTGGTCGCATATAGATCACGATAGTTGAAAGACCATGAGCGGAATTACCTCACGCATGATTTGGAGTTAGCCGCTGTGGTATTTGCCTTGAAGATCTGGCGACACTACTTATATGGAGAAAGATTTTAGATCTTCACTGATCACAAGAGTTTGAGATATCTCTTTGATCAGAAAGAGTTAAACATGAGACAAATGAGATGGATGGAACTCCTTAAGGACTATGACTGCGAGATTCTATATCATCCGGGTAAGGCGAATGTAGTTACTGATGCCCTGAGCAGGAAGAGTATGATATCTGCTATGATGATCAGGGAATGGGATTTACTGGAGCAGTTCGCCGAACTCTGGATCAGAGTTAAAGAGATAAAGACTAGATTTTTGGCTAGCTTGCGGATAGAGCCCAGGATCATGGATCAGATTAGAACTGGGCAGCGCAATGATCAGAGGTTGATAGATGTGGTTAGCCAAGCTGAACAGAGTTCGCAGTCGGATCTCACAATCAGTGAGGATGGATTGTTGAGGTTCAGAGGACGAATTTGTGTATCGGACGATGATACCCTAAAGAGGCAGATACTGAGAGAATCTCACTACTCGCGATACACCATGCACCCAAGGAGTACTAAGATGTACCGAGATTTGAGAAAGGTGTACTGGTGGAGTGGTATGAAGCGAGACGTGGCAGAGTATGTGGCCAGATGTTTAGTATGCCAGCAAGTGAAAGCTGAGCATCGGAAGCCTGGAGGACTACTACAGCCTTTACCTGTACCTACATAGAAATGGGAGCATGTCACTATGGACTTTATTATGGGTTTACCGAGGACCCAAAGAGGTCGTGACGCTATATGGGTTATAGTGGATAGATTGACCAAGAGTGCCCAATTCCTTGCCATCAAGAGCACAGATACTGTGGATGCCTTAGTTGAGCTGTATGTCAACGAGATAACTAGATTACATGGGGCTTCAGTTACTTCCGATAGAGATTCTCGATTTACTTTCAGATTTTGGACCCAATTTCAGGAGTCCATGGGATCTCGATTGAGTCTTAGTACCGCCTATCATCCTCAGACAGATGGTCAGTCAGAGAGGACTATTCAGACCCTGGAGGATATGTTGAGGGCGTGTACAATGGATTTTAAGGGATCATGGGATGATCACCTGCCCCTAGTAGAGTTTGCGTATAATAACATGTCACGACCCTCAAACCTACCAAAATACGTACAAATTTTTTGCATTTTCATGCATCAATCCTTAATCATCCTTCCTCGATCGTGAACAACCACACACTTAACAGTTGGGCTGTGTGTCGACGTCTAACTCACTCCACCATACCAATTCAATTTGAAACATTATTTATGAGTAAACACTTGTATAAATGTATATATATCAGAGTTGATACATGTGTTTACATTGTTTTACATCCCCAGGAGTTACATACAAAATGCTACTGTGCTATGTCTAGTTTAGATACAAAATAATCCAAGTGTGTATACCTTTAGCGATGGGATGCAGCGGATTACCAAAAAGGGAACGCCTCCAGTCACGCTCAATCTATACTCAAATCTCTGTAAAGAGGGGAAAATAAGGGGGTGAGCAAACCACACGCTCAGTAAGGCAATCATGCGAACAGGTAGATACTGCACTATCTACGTGGTCGTGATGCCATGCTCAAAAGCATTTAATTCATTGTTTATCTCAAAACAGGAGTGTATGATTGTGTTAATGGTATGTAAAGCATTCATGCTATTAAAATCAAGTGCACATTTCAACTCAAAGCATGGTATATATCATCATGCATAATTCACAACAAAAGCATGGCATTAAACATCATGCATTTTCACAATAAAGCATGGCATTAAACATCATGCATCCGTGCACTTTAAAAACCATTAACAAATCAATTCATCACTGGTCAGGTCTCGGCCCATCCCTCGGGCTTTCCTGACCCACAATCATTTAAACATGGATTTATTCTCAAACAGCATTAGACATGTGAGATAGGCAGTTCAACAATAGGTAATAACCTCAAGGCCTATGTACATAACCTGTGATACCGGCTACACGGATCAGGTGTGCGGGATATCACCACCATCTGCTTCCACACGGGAGGTGGGTCAAATCCTACCCGCCGATCCATAGCAGATCTCGTCCGAAGACGGCACATCACAACTCAACACGGTACAATGTACTCCATGCTACATGCACGGTACGACGTACTCCGTGGACCCAATCAACACATCATATCACGCCACATCTTAAATGCACGTGTGAGCCTATTTAATCAGTGCGACCTCTTGTCTATCCGAAGCTCCTAACACGGCTAATTAATCATGTCAGCACAATGCACGTGTGAGCCTATTTAATCGATGTGACATCCAGTATACTCGAAGCTCCAAACACGGTAACATACAAGGTGGGCATCCAGTGCGAGACAAACTCGAGCACAATGCCAAAACAATTATGAAATCCATGTGAAAACTAGTGCCTCTTGCACTCTTTCATACTCACGAAATCATGTAGGTGGCTCAAAACTTGCGAAATATGATTAACAAAACCAAAACACACTCATCTCTTTTGCAAATCATTTCAATCTTAGCCAACCTACCAATCATTTGCTAAAAAGCAATAAAACATGATTTTCAAGGCAATATGCTTTCGTTTTCATGCACATTTCTCAAACTCCCAACTTTTACTCTTCAATCACCCAACAACATTTCCTAGTCTCATGCATTCTAGCAAAACATTTAAGTGCCCAAATTACGCACAGATATCTCTAAGAGTCCACACAATTCTCTTACCTCGATTTACTTGGTGTGACTCCTTTCCTTTTAACTTCTCACGCTCTTGGCTTAACTAGCATCGGCGCATCCTCGGAAGCTGCGATTCATTCATTAAATCGATTGAGTTAATGTATTTAACCCATAATTGACCTCACTAGTCAATATTATCCACTTATGCATTTTACAAATGCCTTAATCCACATTTTACCTCTTTTAGGTAAATCTCACAATTTATCCACTAACCACATCTTAAAATCATACCACAACACTATAAATAACTTTTACATATCTCATTCATCATTAATCTCCATACATTCCACTTTCTCACTCTAGACCATTTCTAGGTCATAATCATTCCAATGTATTTAGATAGTTTCTAACCATCCATACTCATGCCAAACAACTCCAAAATCAATTAAATAAACAATGCACCATAGTTGGAGTGTTAGAATCTTACCAAAATTGATTTCTCTTCTTGCTCCAATGGCAATGCCCTTAACTCCTTCAATATCAACAATGAGAAAATGCTTTCCAACTATGTTGTTCTTCTCTTTGATAGGAACAACTTTGTCTCTAATGGTCTCTCTTCAAACCTCACTGGAAATGGCTGATTTTTTAGAGAGAATGTTAGGTTTTTGGGTTGAAAGTGAAAGGTTTGTGTTTTTCTCAAAATTTTCTGATTTCCAGCACTCCTTATATAGAATTAGCTTAAGGAGATCGATCTGGTCCAAGAGGAGATCGATCTGGTCCCTTAAAATCCCTCTTTTTCACGGCATTTTTAAGCCTGAGATCGATCTGTTGAAGCATGAGATCGATCTGTCGAGGCATGAGATCGATCTGTCGAAGTATGAGATCGATCTGCTCCCAAACAGAGAGTTAAGGAGATCGATCTGGTCCATTGGAGATCGATCTGTTCTATTCTTTTGCCCAAATAAGAGCATTCTGGCTCTTCCAGATCGATCTCTCATCCCATGAGATCGATTTGCCCTTCAAAATTTCTAGATTTTCTGCAGTTCCTCTGCAATAACACTTACCAAACATCCTTAATTTGCTACCATGATCATTTCCTCATTCATTCATCTTTGAGACTTGAAAATGGCATCCATCCTCACTTCATACACATTAAAACTTGTGTAGAATCTTTGTATGACCAATGGTACTTAATATAAACAAAAATGGAAGTGCACATCTTATGCAATTCTACTTTCATTTTACCAAACTATTCATACTCCATTCTACACACATTCTCCACATGTTTAAGTCCATTTCTACACATTCATACATAATGCACTTGTATGTACGATTACCACTCTCATTACAAGTGTGTACATTACTTATGAACTTACATCAAATATACTTCACTCATGAATTCATAGTACAACTCTATTTACACTTCTATGTACATATATACCCTTATACATATACGGGGTCTCACATAACAACTATCATGCGAGTGTTGGAATGGCACCTTTTGAGACTCTATATGGTAGGAGGTGTAGATCCCCTGTAGCTTGGGATGAAGTCGGTGACAGAAAGATAAATGCTCCTGAGCTTGTTGAGCAAGCTGTACAGAGTGTGAAACTCATATGTGAGAGGTTACGGGCTGCACAAAGTAGACAGAAAAGCTACGCGGATGTACGTAGACGGCCACTCAAGTTTGATGTTGGTGATGCAGTATTTTTGAAAATATCACCGAATAAAGGTATCATGCGATTTGGGAAGAAAGGAAAATTGAGTCCTCGATACATAGGACCATTCGAGATTCTTGAGAGAGTGGGAGAGGTAGCCTACAGATTGGCATTACCCCCACAGATGTCCGGAATACACAATGTTTTTCATGTGTCTATGTTGAGGAAGTACCATCCGGACCCTTGTCATGTCATAGAGTATGACGAGATGGACATACAAGAGGACATGAGCTATACTGAGGAACCCGTCCGGATTCTCGATAGAAAGGAGAAGGTACTGAGAACTAAGAGCATCCCATTAGTGAAAGTTTTGTGGAAACATCACTCAATGGAAGAGGCAACGTGGGAACTAGAAAATCTCATGAAGGAGAAATACCCCCATCAATTTGACTAGTTGAGTTGAATTTGGAGGACCAAATTCTTTTAAGGTGGGGAGGATGTGAGATCTGAGAATTTTAGATATATTTTAATGATGTAATAAGAACTTGAAGTGTAATTTATTGAGCTAAGTGAATTGTGGAAATTATATTTGGAGATTTATATGTAAGTGTTTAACATAAGTGTGAAACTAAGAGGTCAGATCGATCTTGGAGAAGGAGAGATGTCACGACCCAAATTACCTAAAAATCCCTACAAATTTTTCGCTTTTTCATTTCCTTACCCGTCGTGAACAGTTATACTACTAAACAGTAGGGCTATGATTCGGTGTTAGTCACCTCTCACCTATTTACCATTCCATTTTCATATTTCATATTCACATATCAATTTATTTAAACAAAATACATCCCCAATATTAAATCCATATACAGTACTGTGCATCTATATGTTCAGATACGAAATTATACAAATGTGTATACCTGGTCTTGCTAAGAAGCAGTGGATAAACGAGATGCGAGACTATTGTCGCTCTCTTCTACTGAATATACCCTGTGGGGTGGAAAATAAAAGGGTGAGTGAAACGTGCTCAGTAAGGCAATAATGTAAGCAGGTAGATAACTATACTATCTACGTGCTGATAATGTCATGATGTAAAAATCGTTTACTTTCGGAGCATGAGGTAAGATTAAAACAATGCCACATGTATGTATATATCATATACAAGAAATCATGAAATCGACATATAAAGCACACATGGAAAATCATCATGTATGACATCTCATGCTCGTCACATTAAAACTCATCACTTTGAAACTTATTTGTTTCATCATAAATTCATCACATTTAAAACTCATTTATTTCATCATAAACTCTCACTTTAAAACTCATTTGTTTCATTATAAAACAACTTCATCAAGGTCAAACCCATCTCTCGGGAATACCTTGATTCATCAAATCACATCTCTTTTAAAAACATAAATCGGGACTACCCCTCCATCGGGTTTGTCCTGGTCTATCCAGATCGTATGATATCATGTGAGGCATGTAGGTTACTGTATGAAAAATCGAGGACTATGGCCATACTTTGTCCCTGTGATCCCAGGCTACACGGATCCCGGTGTGCGGGGTATCACAACTGCAACGGGAGGTGGGGTCAAGTCCTACCCGCCAGAATATCAAGTAACATCATAGAGTCATCATGACTGCACGGTACAGCGTACTCCGTGTGACATACACGGTACATCGTACTCCTTGGACCCATATCATAGTCTGGGGGTGTCTGCCGTAGGTCTTATCCACCCTAATACTATGTCGATAACCAACCCATGTCTCAAAGTATGCGTGCGAGCATCTCAACTCTCTGTGACACACAGTCTACAGGAGGCTTCCGCACGACTATATGTATGTCAACTCACGTCTAGTGCGAGTGAAGCTCCAGCACCACGCTATGCATATCATGATATCTAAAATCTCGTGCGAGCGATGCTCTAACACGGTTTTGTGCACACACAAATTTCTCGTACGAGCAATGCTCCAGTACGGCTTTTCATGAGAAATAAATCAGTAAACTTGAGTGCGAGTAAGACTCTAGCACTCTTTTTACTCGTGTAAATACGATAAGTGGCTCAATCTTGATAAAATATCTTTTAAAATCATAACCGGTACAAACCGGTACCCTTTCGTAAAATTTATGAAATGAACAGCCAACCTATGTGCATATTTGCTTAAATCAAAGCAATATATTCATATAACACGTTAAAAACACGAAATCATGCAATTTACCTGCCTTACTACCCTTTTTGTAAATTTTACTCCTAGGGGCAAAATCGTCTTTTTCCTTTACTCACCTATGCCCCGATTTTCACAAAATTATTATTATTTCATTACTAGATGCTTTAAGGAATTCTGAACCCTGTAAATACCCTCAAAATACGTATAGGCATCTCTATGCACTTACAAAATTCCCTTACCTTATTTTTCTGTAGAGTCTGACCTTTCCTTTTTCCACTGTTGTCTCATCGCGCAGTCCGATATGCTTCCAATCAAACCTCCGCAACTGCGTAATAATATTCCTCAGGTCAGATATTATACAATTTAATTGTATTTCCTATTTTCTGGGCTTAATTTAAATTATTGGGCCCATTTACCCCTATTGGGCCTGATTGCACCTTAATGGGCCTTAATCGGCCTCAAGCCCGTTTTCCACTTAATTTTCACATTATCGAGGCCTATTGGGCTCACTGGACCCACCAACAATTTATTGGGCCTCGTTCTAACTCTCGAGTAGCTAAATTTATTATTTACGACAATTTATCTAAATTTTCATAATTTAATTCAATTTATGCGGAATTTAAATTCATATCACGCATGACGATGTAAATTGTCGTAAATAAGGGTCACTTACCTGAGATTCCATGCTAGTACGTAAATCGAAGCTATCTCGAGCTCTCGTTGGATGCCAATTGTCGAGCTACACAATTTCATAAATTTTCAGGTAAATTTTCAGTCGAATAATAATTAAATAAAATATTCTAAAATTCAAATCGGTCAATTTTGATAGCTTATCGACTTACCCGAAGCTCGATTGCATCACTGGAATTTTCTCCAATTTTTCGTCTTTTTCTTTTTCCCTTTTTCTTCCTTTTTTCCCTTTCTTTTTGGCTGAACCGATTCAGTCCGGTTCAGACCGTCGGTTCAGCTCGGTCCGGTTCGATTCAGTTTGGCTGGTTCAGTCTGGTTCGGCCAGTTTAATCCCCATTTGCTCATTCCGGCGTCGTCCGGCTGGTTCCCGGTGCCTCACCACCGCCGTTCGACGCGTCTGCACCTGGGCATCCAAGATCGGGCCTCGGCTGGAGTCGAAACGCAGCCATCGTCGACGAATTTTTCCTTCTCCCCCGCGGCTGCCACCTCCCGATCCGACGAATTTCGACGGTTTCGCCGGCCAATACCGGTCTCAAAAGAACCGGCTCCTCTTCCCGATCACGCCGGTGCCCGTCGTTCGCCCCCAGCTGCCGTGGATCGTCGGGATCATCTCCGTTTTCCTCGCGGTCTTCTCTTCCTCCTTTCGCCGGACACGGCCATTGTCGGCGCGCGTCACCAGTGCCAATGGCTTCGCCGGCCGCTCCTCTTCTTGTTCGGTCCTTCGTCGGAGGGTGATGGTCGCCGGTGGTGGCTCGTCGGTCGGCCACGCGTAGGTCTCCTCGATTTCTCTGTTATTTGCTCTCTCCCCGATAGTTTTTCAGATTTCCCTCTTTTTTTTAATTTATTTTTTTTATTATTATTATTTATAAATTAGTTTATTATTATTTTATTCATTAAAATAGTCAAAAATATTCAAAAATATCTACAAAATTAATATTTTATTTCAAATAGATTTATTTAATTTTATTTAATTTATTTATTATATTTTTACCCTTTTTCGGGTATAATTTCTTCGTATTTTCGGGACATTGTCCCGAGTGACTTTTCAGTATTTTTAAAATTTTTGGATCTTGATCAATTTAACCCGAAATTGTATTATTTCTTCATTATTGATCAAGATTCTCAAATCCATTATTTTTAATTAAATTTTCTTATCGAATTTATTTCGACTTTCGGTCTTTTGACCGTTTTACCCTTGCACGTGTTTGGGATAAATTTAACCCGGCTTCCCTTCACCAATACTCATTCGTTTCGCAGTTCGAATTCTTATTTCCAATCCGAATTCCATTCCTTTAAATTTGTGAACATTTTTCTACCTCATAAAATTTACGATTTAATTTCGAGTCTTACAAATCTCCCCCACTTAAGGAATTTGGTCCTCCAAATTAGAACCAAGTCATATGAGTCCAGATACAACTCCGAGTACATCTATCGTATCATATACTGTCATCCTCAAGTGACTTCTCCGGAGTGTATTACTACCAAAGGGCTTTAATTAGGGAGATCCTCTTAAATCTCAATACTTTCTCTTTCCTGTTTAATGCCCGAATCAACTTATCAATATACTTATATTTTCCTTAAACTGAACTTTTGGAGTTCATATTCGATCACCTATGCTGGATCTGGATAGTATTTCCAAAGCATCAAAAGCTGGGACACATTGTGGGTGCCTGTTAATTCAAGTGATAACGCCAACCTACAGGTCTTATCTCCCACTTGTCCAATCTCTCAAAATATTCAATCCAGCGAAACTCAACTTACCTTCTTCCTGAAGCTCGCTATGTCCTTATTCTCTTAGGACAAGTAACTTTCAACCATACTAATTCACCAATGGTGAATTCCAATACTTGTCTATCTGCTCTGAGGTGTTCTTAATCTCTCATCCTTAACTAAACATCCTCAGAGACTTATTATCCAAAGTCGAAAATGATTCTATCTGTCACCCACTTTTTCTTATCCAATTTGGAGAACAACTCCTACAGCCATACACTGCCTCATATCTTGTTATCTCGATACTCAAGTGACAACTGTCACTATTGGCAAATTCAATTTGTAATAACTGATCATCCCAAGAGCTTATAAAATCAATGGCACACGCTTTCATCGGATCCTCCAAAACTTGTACAGTCCTCTCTGACTGACCATCTGTCTGAGGATGAAAAGCTGTGCTAATACTCAGTCGGATTCCCATAACTTCCTGAAAAATATTCCCCGAAATGGGAAGTGAAGCGGGAATCCCTATATGATACCATGCTCACTGGAATGCTACTTAATGTTCCATAATCTTCCTTATACATAAATCCTCATATACACTCTGAGTATTTGGGGATTTCATAACCAAAAGGTGGGTAGACTTAGTCACTCTATCGACTATCATCTAAATAAAAATAGTCTCGTGATTCATCTGAGTCCTCTATAACCCATCACGAAGTTCATGGAGACTTGCTCCCATTTTCGTGCCGTGTCGATATAGGTAGGTGCTGCCATAACTCTGCAGACTTTTAATACTCTACCTTATTCTGTTAACATACTAGGCACTTTTCCACAATCTCTACCATGTCTCTTTTCATGTCTGACCACCAATACCCTTTTCAGATATTTCAATATATTTTTATTACCTTCTGTATGCACTGTATATCCCGAAGAGTGAGCTTCTGACAATATTATTATCTCATCAACTGTGGTCCTGGGGAGCACTCATATTGTCTCTGAACCTCTCTGTAAATCATCAACACTCGCTGTCAAACTCTGTCACTGTACCCTTCTGAATCTGACCCAAACTATCGACATCATGCCGATCATCACGCTAAGCCTGGCAAATCCGGGCACTCTCATCCGGTTCTAATCATCAGGCTAGCTGTCATACAATCACTGTCATCATCAGAAGGGATCACATCACTACTGAGGCTCACAACTGCTTTAGCAGCTCACGCTCCCTGACCATCATATGTGGTACCATCCTGAGGCTCTTTCTGCTCAAGGCATCAGTCATCACATTAGCCTTTCCTGGGTGGTACAATTTTCACAAATCAAAATCTCTCAGAAGCTCTAACCCACTATGTATTCTCATATTCACCTCTTTCTGTGAAAACAGATACTTGGGCTTTGTGATCAGTGCATACCCAAAATTTCTCACCGTGTACATAATAGTACCATATCCTCGGTACAAATACTGTTGCCAACTTTAAATCATGGGTCAAATAGTTTATTTCATGATCAAGGAGTTGTCTGACTCCATACTTGACTATCTTCCCATTTTGCATCAATACACAGCTCATTCATAATTTTGAGGTATCCATACTCACTAAGAACCTCTTGAGCTGTTGGGTATAGTGAAATTAATCACGGTAGTCCGTTCATACTTCACTACACCAAAAATCATGTCACATCTATCATCTTATTTATCATCTCATTCAAGACCACGTTTTCTTAGTTAAACATGCCAACAAAGTATACCCTTTTTAGAACTCGCAGCAACCATCGGTAAGGGCAATTTTCCAATTGTTGTTTATAAGTTGCCCTGGACTTTAACTACACTCAACCTATCATCAATAATGATGATTACAAATCGGTCCAATCCTTGACTTATTTACGCATAAGCGTATAAGATCCTTCAAAATCGCTTACGTTTTCAGGTACTAACCTGCGTCATTTCCTTTTCTTATCTTAACGGCTCTTATTAAATTTTACTATGTTAACCTTTATGATTTGTCGAATTTTAATATTCTTATCGTCTTAGTAAAGGTATCCTAATGCTGAAGATATTTATTACGGCGATCGATTTCACATTATAGGTTATAAATATATACTTTTAGACGCTGTCAAGTCTTCAGGCGAAGAGGTATTTTGAAATACCTTTATTAACCCTCAGACTTAACCACAATTACTTTACGTATCGGTCCATGTGGTCACAATTCATATTCGCTACTAATTGCTTTAATCCAAATTACTTCACGTATCATAGATATTCCTACCTTGCATACGTCTCTTATTTCAATATATTTCGTATTTAGGATCTATCATATCGCAAAGTTTATCTCTTTAGTGTATCAATTATAACGAAACTCTTGTCATTATTCATTTCGTGAGTACAATCCTTTACTCCTTTAATTTCAACTGTTGCACCCTTTTTTATCACTTATCAACACTTACAGTATACTTTTCAGTGATGTTTTCACCCCTGTTTTCAACTTAAAATCTCTATATCCATATTCCGTTAATTAATCCTCCTCTGTTGGGGTACTCATTTATCAGTATTGTGCCCAATGATGTAGGCATTCATGCCTTTTATTCATTTATATGCGAATGAAGGCGGTATGAATAAATGTGTGGCACCAGGATCAATGAACATATGTACTTCATTATTCATAACAAGTGTGGTACCTTACACCACATCCATGAAACATCAATAGTGTCCTGGTCCAAGACATCCTCTCGCCTTCGTCCAACAGCCTACTTTCCTTTTTCTTTTCAGCTATGGCCTCCCTTTTCGTTGCAGCTATACCAACGAAGTTTTTTTCTGTCTCTTTACTTTTCTGTAAGGCGATCTCGCCCAACTCTGTGCAATCAAAATCAATGGTCCGTCTTACCACACTTAACGGCCATTTTCATCAATACAGTGTAGGTATAGACCCTACTTGCGTAGTATCTACCACACATCCTACACTGCTACACTGCTTCGTAGCAGGTCGAGGTCCTCCAATCACAATGCCTTTCAATAGTGCCAAAATTGGTTGCACTGGGGCCTTACCAATTATCTTACTCCAGGACTCATCAAATTAAATCTTTTACCAATTACCTTTTTCCCATTTTAACATCTTTGTCATTTCTCGATTCTCTTTTCTGTCTCTATTTCAGCCCTCACTACCTTTCCCAATCTCAGAGGCGTGCAATTCATGTTCTTATCTACCCAACTGTAAATCTGCACACTGCCTCGATATAGGTAATATCTCACGGGCCAATCGGACTCAAATTGAAAAGTTGAGCCATTTCATGAACTTTTAGACATCTCGACTGTCACCTGTTCATAGTGTCGAGGTAATATCTGCCCAGGAATATAACCAAGTTTCATACTCATAAATCATACTCATCAATAAATCAAATCCTCTGGGTCAGAGTAAGGACTTTTATCCATAATTTCCTTTAAATCATGTCCAGGATATCCTATCACCGGAATACATCCAAAATATTTCTCATCTTAGCTCTGGATGTTTAACACTTAAGATGGGTCGAGCGGGTTCCAATCAATGCTCCGCTGCGCCCTCTGATCTTATGTCTACTCTGAGCAATTTGCTCCTCAAAATAATCTCCACACTCCACTCCAACCTCACGAAGCGTGTCTCAATACTATCCGATCACTCTGTCGGACTCTGAGAGGTATGCTCAACATTAACCTCTATTTCAATCTCATCCCGATTCTCATGGGTCAACTCAACACGACTTAGCAGACTCAGGTCTACCTCTACGACCTCTGCCTCGTGCACTATCTCATCTTGAGTCTCATATCATGACTCATTTGATTCTCAGACCGATCTCTACGGTCTCGAACATGTGTACTCGCCACTCTACCATAGCGGCTATCAGTTATAAAAACTATATTCTTGCATTCGAAACAAAATTCTTAGCTGCAATTCCATCTTGATATACACAATTGTATCTAAACAATGCACAGTACATGGGGATGTAAATTTACTTAACCACTAACACCGACTCATATCAGGCCAACTCTGCTCTGATACCATTAAATTGTCACGACCCAAATTACCTAAAAATCCCTACAAATTTTTCACTTTTTCATTTCCTTACCCGTCGTGAACAGTTATACTACTAAACAGTTGGGCTATGATTCGGTGTTAGTCACCTCTCACCTATTTACCATTCCATTTTCATATTTCATATTCACATATCAATTTATTTAAACAAAATACATCCCCAATATTAAATCCATATACAGTACTATGCATCTATATGTTCAGATACGAAATTATACAAATGTGTATACCTGGTTTGCTAAGAAGCAGCGGATAACCGAGATGCGAGACTATTGTCGCTCTCTTCTACTGAATATACCCTGTGGGGTGGAAAATGAAAGGGTGAGCGAAACGTGCTCAGTAAGGCAATAATGTAAGCAGGTAGATAACTATACTATCTACGTGCTGATAATGTCATGATGTAAAAATCGTTTACTTTCGGAGCATGAGGTAAGATTAAAACAATGCTACATGTATGTATATATCATATACAAGAAATCATGAAATCGACATATAAAGCACACATGGAAAATCATCATGTATGATATCTCATGCTCGTCACATTAAAACTCATCACTTTGAAACTTATTTGTTTCATCATAAATTCATCACATTTAAAACTCATTTATTTCATCATACTCTCACTTTAAAACTCATTTGTTTCATTATAAAACAACTTCATCAAGGTCAATCCCATCTCTCGGGAATACCTTGATTCATCAAATCACATCTCTTTTAAAAACATAAATCGGGACTACCCCTCCATCGGGTTTGTCCTGGTCTATCCAGACCGTATGATATCATGTGAGGCATGTAGGTTACTGTATGAAAAATCGAGGACTATGGCCATACTTTGTCCCTATGATCCCAGGCTACACGGATCCCGGTGTGCGGGGTATCACAATTGCAACGGGAGGTGGGGTCAAGTCCTACCCGCCAGAATATCAAGTAACATCATAGAGTCATCATGACTGCACGGTACAGCGTACTCCGTGTGATATACACGGTACATCGTACTCCGTGGACCCATATCATAGTCTGGGGGTGCCTGCCGTAGGTCTTATCCACCCCAATACTATGTCGATAACTAACCCATATCTCAAAGTATGCGTGCGAGCATCTCAACTCTCTGTGACACACAGTCTACAGGAGGCTTCCGCACGACTATATGCATGTCAACTCACGTCTAGTGCGAGCAAAGCTCCAGCACCACGCTATGCATATCATGATATCTAAAATCTCATGCGAGCGATGCTCCAACACGGTTTTGTGCACACACAAATTTCTCGTACGAGCAATGCTCCAGTACGACTTTTCATGAGAAATAAATCAGTAAACTTGAGTGCGAGTAAGACTCTAGCACTCTTTTTACTCGTGTAAATACGATAGGTGGCTCAATCTTGATAAAATATCTTTTAAAATCATACCGGTACAAACCGGTACCCTTTCGTAAAATTCATGAAATCAACAGCCAACCTATGTGCATATTTGCTTAAATCAAAGCAATATATTCATATAACACGTTAAAAACACGAAATCATGCAATTTACCTGCCTTACTACCCTTTTTGTAAATTTTACTTCTAGGGGTAAAATCGTCTTTTTCCTTTACTCACCTATGCCCCGATTTTCGTAAAATTATTATTATTTCATTACTAGATGCTTTAAGGAATTCTGAACCCTGTAAATACCCTCAAAATACGTATAGGCATCTCTATGCACTTACAAATCAAAATACGTCGCGCAGTCCGATATGCTTCCAATCAAACCTCCGAAACTGCGTAATAATATTCCTCAGGTCAGATATTATACAATTTAATTGTATTTCCTATTTTCTGGACTTAATTTAAATCATTAGGCCCATTTACCCCTATTGGGCCCGATTGCACCTTAATGGGCCTTAATCGGCCTCAAGCTCGTTTTCCACTTAATTTTCACATTATCGAGGCCTATTGGGCTCACTGGGCCCACCAACAATTTATTGGGCCTCGTTCTAACTCTCGAATAGCTAAATTTATTATTTACGACAATTTATCTAAATTTTCATAATTTAATTCAATTTATGCGGAATTTAAATTCATATCACGCATGACGATGTAAATTGTCGTAAATAAGGGTCACTTACCTGAGATTCCATGCTAGTACGTAAATCGAAGCTATCTCGAGCTCTCGTTGGATTCCAATTGTCGAGCTACACAATTTCATAAATTTTTGGGTAAATTTTCAGTCGAATAATAATTAAATAAAATATTCCAAAATTCAAATCGATCAATTTTGACCGCTTATCGACTTACCCGAAGCTCGATTGCATCACTGGAATTTTCTCCAATTTTTTCTCTTTTTCTTTTTCCCTTTTTCTTCCTTTTTTCCTCTCTTTTTGGCTGAACCGGTTCAGTCCGGTTCAGACCGGTTCAGATCGTCGGTTCAGCTCGGTCCGGTTCGGTTCAGTTTAGCCGGTTCAGTCCGATTCGGCCGGTTCAATCCCCATTTGCTCATTTCGGCGCCGTCTGACCGGTTCCCGGTGCCTCACCACCGCCGTTCGACGCGTCTGCACCTGGGCATCCAAGATCGGGCCTCGGCTGGAGTCGAAACGCAACCATCACCGATGAATTTTTTCTTCTCCCCCGCGGCTGCCACCTCCCGATCCGACGAATTTCAGCGATTTCGCCAGCCAATACCGGTCTCAAAAGAACCGGCTCCTCTTCCCGATCACGCCGGTGCCCGCCGTTCACCCCCAGCTGCCGTGGATCGCCGGGATCATCTCTGTTTTCCTCGCGGTCTTCTCTTCCTCCATTCGCCGGACACAGCCATTGTCGGCGTGCGTCACCGGTGCCAATGGCTTCGTCGACCGCTCCTCTTCCTGTTCGGTCCTTCGTCGGAGGGTGATGGTCGCCGGTGGTGGCTCGTCGGTCGGCCACGCGCAGGTCTCCTCGGTTTCTCTGTTATTTTCTCTCTCCCCGATAGTTTTTCAGATTTCCCTCTTTTTTTAATTTATTTTTTTTATTATTATTATTTATAAATTAGTTTATTATTATTTTATTCATTAAAATAGTCAAAAATATTCAAAAATATCTACAAAATTAATATTTTATTTCAAATAGATTTATTTAATTTTATTTAATTTATTTATTATATTTTTACCCTTTTTCGGGTATAATTTCTTCGTATTTTCGGGACATTGTCCCGAGTGACTTTTCGGTATTTTTAAAATTTCTGGATCTTGATCAATTTAACCCGAAATTGTATCTTCATTATTGATCAAGATTCTCAAATCCATTATTTTTAATTAAATTTTCTTATCGAATTTATTCCGACTTTCGGTCTTTTGACCGTTTTACCCTTGCACGTGTTCAGGATAAATTTAACCCGGCTTCCCTTCACGAATACTCATTCGTTTCGCAGTTCGAATTCTTATTTCCAATGAATTCCATTCCTTTAAATTTGTGAACATTTTTCTACCTCATAAAATTTACGATTTAATTTCGGGTCTTACAAGAGATCGATCTGGTGAGTTAAAAATGACAAGGAAGGAGGAATTTAAGGTGCATATCGATCTCCAATGGAAGAGGATCGATCTCCTTATGATTCTGTTTGAGAGAAGATCGATCTCATGAGGAAGTGATCGATCTCCAAAAGTTTCTGTTTGGGAGAAGATCGATCTCCTCAAGGAGTAGATCGATCTCATAAAGCCATAAAGAGATCGATCTCACCCCTCAACAGATCGATCTCTTAGGCATAAAATTACCCCAAATCATCCCCAAATTCAAATGCAGATCGATCTCATCAAGAGCCAGATCGATCTCCTACCCTCAGTCTATATAAGGAACCCCTGCTTTCTCCTGTAATTTTATTTTCTCTCTCTTCCAACCCTCATTTCTGTCAAAGCCCTAGCTTTCTCACTCATCCAAAGCACCCATTTTCGTCCAAATCAAAGGCTGTGGCAAGAAGGAAAGTTGTTCCTCATCAAAGGGAGAACAAATTACTTGAAAATCGTAATACGGATTGAATCGAGGTAAGAGATAAGCTCTCCACAAGTTTTGGGTAATTTCTAAACCTCGATCTTGATATTTGAGATGATTTTGGTGATAATGGCTGTTGGCATTGTATTGAAATAGTTGGAAAATGATTAGGGATTGACGAAATTACAATGTAGTTGGAGTGATAATGATATTTAGCAATTTTGGTAATTTTGGGAATTTTGAGCTATAAATGGAAATTTAGACAATGGGGTGAATTAGCATAGATATTGTGGCATGGGCAGTGTAGGATGTTGAGATGTTGTGAATGAGATTGTGGATTGAGATAGAGTTACGAGAGTCGAGAGATTTGAGGTGTTATGAGCAATTATGCTCGATTTTGAGAATTAAGGTTACTGAATGATGAGTGTTGATGTTTTAATATCGTTTGGACAGCTCGGGAGTTCCAGAGTGGAATGCGAGACTAGTCCGTGACAAGGGGGAAACAATTGCACTATACGAGGTGCAAAGAGGTAAGGGAAACTAAACCATTTGTGTATGTGATTTGTGAACTATTATAGCATGATTTGTGATTTATAAAATAAGCATGTTTGATGTGTTGTGTTTTGATGAGAATGCACACGATTTTTATAGCCGGTTGGAGCCCAATGTTTTTATGAGTTTATAATTGGGCTCTATGTTAAGGCAATATTGAGAGTTGAGAAATGTGTGCATGTTTTGCCGGTTGGGACTCCGTTTTAATATGTTTTGTGTTGAGTACAAAACGGTTTTAAATGAGTTTTATGAGAAAGAAACCACTATGAGTTCTACGTCAAGGCAAACCAGTTTGACATGATAATGGCTATTGATAAAGACTTAGGTGTGTAATTTTGAGTACACACCAGGCATTGCTCTGGTAGCATGTAAGCCCGATTCTTCTCCGTTCTGGTAACGTGAGAAACCCCATTCTGTGGCTATGCCACGTATATTTGGTGGCCGTTGCCAAGTGAGAAACCCCATTCTGTGGCTATGCCACTTATATTTGGTGGTCGTTGCCACGTGAGAAATCTCATTCTGTGGCTATGCCACGTATATTTGGTGGCCGTTGCCACGTGAGAAACCTCATTCTATGACTATACCACATATATTTGGTGGCCGTTACCACATGAGAAACCCCATTTTGTGGCTATGCCACGTATATTTGGTGCCCGTTGCCACGTGAAGCCCTATTCTGTGGCTGTGTCACGTGTGAATCTAAATCAGTGGCTATGTCACGTGTGTTTGGTGGCTGCGCCATGTGCATTATTATTACAATGATTTTATCATGTATATTGAGAAAGCCATTATCGCATTATTTTCACATGCTTGATTACTGCTCTAGACTGAGCCTTTTACTTCATGTTTCACATGATTTTGAGATATGAGAATGTTGTTTTGATAACTTTCATGCTATGGTTTTCAAATGAGTATACTGAGTTTCACATGCAAATAAATATTTTATGATGTACATTATAGTTTATATAACGAGTCCCTTACCCCCCTTACTGAGCGATTTAGAAGCTCACCCTGTTTTCTTCCCCCCCCCCTGATTTCTTCAAGTGAAAAAGGGTTTCCCTGCAACGTACGGAGTAGTGGCTAGTGGAGGACTTGAGCTCCAGGCCATATGTTGTGTTTTGAGGTATCACCTATCTTTTCATGTACCCAGACAATTATTGTAATTACAGACACTTGATGTATAACATCGTATGGGATGTATTAGGACTAATTAACTTGAGATTGAGTAATGTATATGATATGGTATATACTATTTAATAACGAGATCCTGAGGTATGATAAGTGTGATGATGTATGACACTGCATAAGAATGCACTCTTAATTGTGAAACGATGAGTAAAAAGTTTTTAAATTCGCCATATTTTCCGCGTTTTCGGGGCGTGACAAGCGGACATGCCGTGAGGGTCAGGAGCAGGCATGCCATGAGGGTCCCGAGTGGACATGCCGTGAGGTCTCGAGCGGGCATGCCATGAGGGTCAGGAGTGGGCATGTCGTGAGGGTCTCGAGCGAACATGCCGTGAGGGTCTCCAGCGGACATGTCGTGAAGGTATCGTGCGGGCATGACGTCAGAGCCTCACGCGAGCATGCCGCGAGGGTCTTGCACGACACTTCTTTCTCCCACAAAATTTCATACAGTTGCCGACAGATTCACTTACAGGAAGGTGCCTTTGAACAGATTCACCATAGCCCTTAAGGCTTGGACAGTTTCTTCTCCTTGTTTTCTCATAGCTTCAAATTCAGCTACAAAAATTGTTACCATACTTGACCCTCTCTCCCTTTGGACTCCATCACCTGTGTCACTAATTAGAGAGCTTTCCGCATCTTCATTCTCGGCACTCCTCATCGCTACTGATCGTGTTCTTACCATTATTGTAGAGCTAAGAACGTTTCTTTCGATTCTCATAGACGGCGCCAATTGTTGTTGCCCAACAGAATGATGACGTGTTGCTAACGTCCTCGCTTCGATCTTCGTGTCACGTGTAATCAGATTTTCTGCAAGAAAATGAATGATCAAAGGAACGCAAGGGTTGTTCCCTGCGTAAGCACTCCAATGCTTAAGTCAGAAGGGAATTTTAGAAAAGTTTCTGTAGACAAAGTAGAGACTTAGGTTTTTGAGTCATACATGTCCCCTATTTATAGATATTTATTGTGCCTGTAATTACGCATGTATCTTTGGACTAAATGTCATTTTTTATCTTATTTAAAATGTATATATAATGAATAAAATATTTGATCTTCCTCATGCCCCGTGGTAATTTTTTTATTGGTCCAAATGTATTGAATATTTTTATCTCCAACAGGTTCAAAAATGGAGCATTAGTGTATACAAAGAATGTTTTTAATATTTTCCAAGATGAGCTTGTCAAGAGTAATCAACTTACAAAGCAAAAGGTAACGAAAACGGGCTTTTGCTACGAATATGAGGTTTTTAGTTGTTTTGATTTTCATGACAGCTTTCTTCCTCATCTTGATTTGAGTTTTAAAGTTGGTACTTGTGACGGTAAAATTTTTTTTTTTTTAATTTAAAGGCATCTTGTGTAAACATATGTTGGCAAATTTTCACTTTAAAAATGTCGTCGAGATTCCAAATCATTACATTTTAAAATGCTGAACAAAGGAAGCAAATAAAGGTTATGGAATTTTTCGAAGTGTGCAAATTCTTTAAGTTGATCATGAGAAGTCAACCTCTTTTAAGATCTTTACTTGTTTTTCGACTCATAAACCAACTATTTTATTTTTTTTATTTTTTTTTTTATTTTGCTGAAAATTTTGAAGAGGTGTTTAAAGTCATTGTGGGAGATTAGGACCAGATACTCCAAAAAGTTTCCATGATAGAAAACCAAGTGGCTGCTATTAAAAAGAAAGACAATAATTGAAGCCAACAATTGATGAGTGAAGCGAATCATAAGGTAACAAAGAATCAGCTAAATCAAATTTCTTTACCAATAAATATTGATGATCTACATATTTCGCATACTAAAGGTCGAAAAAAGGGTGGTCGTGAGTCTCAGAGTGGAAGACTCAAAAGCTATCTTGAGATTGCTTTAGCTGGTACAACTGTAAAAAGGCGTTCGTGTCAAATTTGTGGAGGGTATGGTCATAACAAGTGTAGCTGTAAAGGAATAGAAAAGTCTACAAACATCACTACATTTGGTTTGTAGAGTGAAAAGTACGACTTTTAATTTTTTTTAGTTTATTTAAAATTATTATTTTTTATATTATAACATGCATATTCAATTAATTTTATTGAATTCTTTTTTAGGTTTTTGCTTAGAATAGCACAACACATGGAGATCTAAATGAAGAAAATTGCTTTTGAAAGAAATCTACTATAGTGTACAAGTTTTTATTTTAGATTTTCCTTAGATAAAATGTTGTGGTACAATTTGCCGAACAAATTTTATCCCTTTTTTAGGTATATAACATTTTATCTTTTGATTTTTTTAGTAGTAATAATAAGAACTTTGAAATACTTCAATTTTACATATGATTCATTGATATGGATAAATTTCATTGTAGCTCTTGCTTCTAGTATTTGATTGTTTATCTTTGAATGCTTTTAGTATCATATATGTTTTAGCATATAGATAAACACATCAAGAAAAGATATAAAAGATAAAAACAATTTATTCCTTAATAACTTCAATTACAACCAATATATTGTATGAATTATACAACTATAACAAAGCTTTTGCCTTGGCCTTAAATTTACTATTATTTGGAGATCTGTTCAAATTTAGGATCATGTGGAAGAAAACCTGCAAAAAAGTACGAGCAAGTCAATGATCACAAATGAGTTTCGCCTTTAAACTAGAAAAAGCATTAAAACACACACTTACAATATCTTACATTTAGGAATATGTGATAATAAATTTCAACAATAAAACGAGTCAGTAGTAGGCACCAAAGAACAAGAATGTGTGATAAAATTGTATAGGAAATTGCATTTAGGAATTGGAGAAGTTTACATATGAATATGATCATATATGTGATAATATGCTGCCATCAAATATAAAAGCTACAATTAAATAGCTAATTGCTAAAACACCTTGACCCCAAAGCATAGTTGCATTATGTCAAATATCATCTGTTCCCATGAAGACAACCAGGATTTGCAAACAACTTAAATATTTTCGTAACTGAACTGCGAAAGGTATTCAAGAAAAGATACAATATGGTAGGCTTAGCCTTTAGGCAACATTGGAGAAAAGCTGTCTAAAAGTACTTCTAAATTCCAGAAAGGATAAAGAGTTAACACATGCTGATTACATACATTTAGCCATCTCTTAAATGTTTACATTGCAATTTACTTCTGGAATGATTACAATATTGAAATCCTTGATAAATGGCGGTTGTGACTTGTGAAGCAGCATTTATTATTTCTTCAATAAAAGCACTAAGCAAATTTCCATGTATTTGTTACTTAATTCTAGTTTAGAGTGTTTCTAGGAAATAAAACTTCACAAAATGCAATCTTGATGTAAGAGAATACAAAAACGATAAAAGAACAACAAATAAAAATAAAAATAAACTCAACAATATTAAAGAAGGCATCATGACTGCAGCAATGACTGATTTTGCGGTCAAAGGAAGATACTATCAGTCATAGTCCACTCTAAGCTAATAAATGTGCATTGTTCATCATTTCAACTATCAAAGCACAACTATACAAGCTTGAAGCTTAAATTAATGTACACTAATTACTTGGGTACGATAAACATAAACATAAAAACTTAAGCTGAGAAAAAGAGAGGGATTTCTAGTTCAGAGATTTCAGATTAACTCACCAAACGAACAGAGTTGCTAGCACCCAACAGCAGCTTTTTACTAGTCTCCACTTCCCTAAGCACAACACAACATACAGAAGCAGCAAATCAAGGACAGAATCACCAAAACCAGACATGGAAACTTAATTCTACTAAATTGATTGTGAAGAACCCTATCAAAGCAAGAAGGAAAGCTATCAGATGAGATCTCACAGAAAGCTTTTTCGTAGAAAAATTCATAATTACAGCAGTACTGATCTAGGTAACCTCAATTTATAAAAGATTTACGAGTTTTAGATTATTTAGACCTGTCTCCTGATTCCTCAGCGGCAAACTCGACCTACGATTATGGTTTGGTTACCAAAGAAAGATCAACCGATGGGAGCACTGTCCTCTATTCTGGAAGAAATGCACATCCTGGTGATTATGGGAGACCGTTGGCGAGTGCTGGGCGGTGAATGAGAAAAGTCGACAAAGCTAGCTTTAGTGCTAGGGGAGTGCTGGGCCATGAAGCTTTAGTCCCACGAGGGGGAAGAAGCCTACCAAAGGAAGGAGACTCCGCCGGGGTGTGGTAGTTGACGGGACAGATCATTACTATGAGAGAAAATAGAGATAAAGAGAGAAACGTAAAAAAATAAAATACAGTAGTGAATAATAAAAAAAATGAAAAAAAAATGAAACAAAGATGAAAGAGAAGAAATGTGATACAATAAAAAAGGAAAAAAATTAAAAAAAAAATAATGAGAGTAATAAAATTTTATATTTAAATACATTTTGAAGGAATGGAAAGTTTTAATCTCAACCATAGATCTATTTTCAATCTAATGGTCAAAAAATAGTGTAAAGCTAGATAGTTTTACATCGATATAACTTGATCCTTTCTATATATTAAATATTAACATATAAAAGCATATTTATTAAATGTGTTAATAAACTTATTGTTGCATAAGATTTACGATTTTATCCCTAACTTTCTTCAACTTGTTGGAATTTTAAAGAGTTGTTGGGAAATCTTTGTACATGATGGCGTCACATCTCCATATGATTAATTGGATCAGCTTATCAATCACAAGTTTCCATAGTGGGGAGTTTGAATCCTTTTGGAGGTTTAGCATGTCAATATCCTTAATGAATGGCATGCTTCCCGAGGAATCCAAGTCCAAGTAAATGGTTTTTTTTTTGCCACTTTTCACTTCATGCAATCTTCTCTAGCATTTCTTCCATTTTTTTTACCAAAAAATGTGAATTCCCCATGCTTTTCGAGCTTTTCTCATAAGTTAACTTCCTTTCTTTCTTCGTCTTTATCTAATATGTCGTTCAACTTCCTTAGGGCTTTTCTTTTCTTAATGTTTTTCTCTCAAATCCATTACAGTGACTGAATCCTTTCCAAACCCATCGACCATGCTTCCTCCTCTAAGTCTTATCCCACCACTAGTCATGAGATCTGTGGGAATCAATGATATATTTGGAGAGCTGGATGTCTCGGAGAAGTTTTCAGGACCTCTAAAATGGATATCCTTCGTTATCTTCTCTAACTATTTCAAATCCTGAGGTTGGGTGTCTAGATGACCCTGGTACCTCAGTACGATGTTGCTTCCCTTGAACTTCGAGCGTGGGTTTGGCAATCACATGATCCCTCATGAATTAAGTTAGGTTGTGGATTTCCTGCTGAAGTTAGCTAATCTCATCCTACACTACTTGGTCATAGTGAGCAATAAACGTGCTAGAGCTTCTATTAGCCTTTCCTTTAGCTCAAGCCTTTGCCATTCTTCATTAGCTAATGATGGTGTCGTGGCTCTGGTGGTTTTAGGGAGTGGGGTTGCATCCACTTTCCTTCTCATAATGCATGTCTGGCTTTTAAGTGAAAAAAAAAGGTGTCAAAAAATTTGATGCCTCTTTGAAATAGAATTGATCAAAAGCGCTACGAAGAGGAACTATCTTGAGTTCGACTCTCAATGAAAGCACTAGTTGTTACATAGTGTGAACAGTGTAAGAGATAAACGTTAGGATTTACGTGATTCGACAATGTGCCTAGTCCATTGGGGTAGCTTAAGAGAGTTTACCACTAAGTATCTGTTATGCACCAAATTGTTCACCAAGCTTTAGAAGACTAATAGGGCGTCTAGGCACGACCAAGGTATAGTTATGTAAGAAAAGATAAGAAGGCATAAAGTAAATACAGTATAGTGTAGATAGGAATGAGAACCAAGAGATCCTTTTTCATAAGAGAGGAGGGCCTACTTATGGGCAAGTGGGGAGCAAAAGATGTGAGACCCCATATATGTATAACTTTGTATATGTGTAAATGGTGATGTATTTGTAATGTGAAGCATAAATGATGTAGTGTGAGATCTGAGAATTTCAGACATATTTCAATTATGTAATATGAACTTGAAGTATAATTTATTGAGCTAAGTGAATTGTGGGAATGATAATTGGAGATTTATATGTTAAGTGTTTAAAATAAGTGTGAAGCCATGAGGACAGATCGATCTGGGGGAAGGAGAGATCGATCTGGTGAGTTAAAAATGACAAGGAATGAGGAATTTAAGGAGTAGATCGATCTCCAATGGAAGAGGATCGATCTCCTTATGATTCTGTTTGAGAGAAGATCGATCTCATGAGGAAGAGATCGATCTCCAAATGTTTCTGTTTGAGAGAAGATCAATTTCCTCAAGGCGCAGATCGATCTCATAAAGCCATAAAGAGATCGATTTCACCCCTCGACAGATCGATCTCCTAGGCATAAATTACCCCAAATCGTCCCCAAATTCAAATGCAGATTGATCTCATCAAGAGCCAGATCGATCTCCTACCCTCAGTCTATATAAGGAATCCCTGCTTTCTCCTGCAATTTCACTTTCTCTCTCTTTCAACCCCCATTTTCATCGAGCCCTAGCTTTCTCACTCATCCAAAGCACCCATTTCCGTCCAAATCAGAGGCTGTGGCAAGAAGGAAAGTTGTTCATTATCAAAAGGAGAACAACATACTTGGAAATCGTAAGATGGATTGAATCGAGGCAAGAGATAAGCTCTCCACAAGTTTTGGGTAATTTCTAAACCTCGATCTTGATATTTGAGATGATTTTGGTAATGATAGTTGTTGGCATTGTGTTGAAATAGCTGAAAAATGATTAGGGATTGATGAAATTATAATGTAGTTGGAGTGATGATGATATTTAGCAACTTTGATAAATTTAGAAATTTTTGAGCTATAAATGGAGATTTAGACAATGTGGTGTATTAGCATAGATATTGTGGCATAGGAAATATAGAATGTTGAGGTGTTGTGAGCGAGATTGTGGTTTGTGATGGAGTTATGAGAATTGAGAAATTTGAGGAGTTTTGAGCAATTATGCTCGATTTTGAGAATTGAGGTTGATGTGATAATGAGTATTGATGTTTTAACATCGTTTGGACAGCTCGGGAGTTCCAGAGTGGCATGCGAGGCTAGTCCGTGATACGGGGGAAACGATTGCACTATACGAGGTGCAAAGAGGTAAGGGAAAACTAAACCATTTGTATATGTGTTTTGATGAACTGTTTGTAGCATGAACCACGATTTGAGAATACAAGCATGTTTGGTGTTGTGATATAATTGCACACGGTTTTATAGCCGGTTGGAGCCCATTATTTTATGAGTTTATAAGCTGAGTGTGAAATTGCTTTATAAACCTTTTGAGTTTGCGTGAAAAGTAAATTGGGCTCTATGTTAAGGCGATATTGAGATTTGAGAAAATGTGTGCGTGTTTTGCCGGTTGGAACTCGGTTTTAATATGTTTTATGTTGAGTACACAAATGTTTTAAATGAGTTTTTTGAGGGAAAACCATTATGAGTTCTACGTGAAGGCATAACGTTTTATAAGATAATGGCTAATGATTGAGACTTAGGCGTGTCATGTTGAATACACATCGGGCCTTGCTCTGGTAGCATGTAAGACCGATATAGTGGGACGCCAGGGAACCGACCCAGGGATCATAGGCCTTGTTCTGGTAACATGTAAGTCCGATTATTCCTCCGCTTTGGTATCGTTGGGAGGCTTTGCTCTGGTAGCATGTAAGTCCGATATTCCTCCGTTTTGGTAACGAGAGATGCCTCCGTTTTGGTAACGTGAGATGACCCCCGTTCTGGTAACGCTGGGTGGCCTTGCTTTGGTAGCATGTAAGATCGAGAGAGTGGGCCGCCTGAGAACCGACCCAGGGACCACGTGATAGTGTGCATGAGGCGAGGCATTACTCTGGTAGCATGTAAGGCCGGGCCTTGTTCTGGTAACATATAAGTCCAATATACCATGCATACAACCATATTGTCGACGTTCCCTCTATACGAGGATGCCTGGGATGCGCACCCAGAGGAGATTACATATTTGATGTACCATGACGAGTTTTAATTGAGTTTTATTGCCTAGCCTCGTTTTACACATGAGTTGTGTTTGGTGACCTTGTCACGTGCTATTTACTGAGGTGATTTTTATCACGTATTTTGAGAATAGTCATTATCGCATATATTTATACATGCTTGTGAGTGCTCGATATTGAGCCTTTTTACTTCATGTTTTCACATGATTTATGAGTAATGAGATGATGATGTTTTGAGAATCTTTCCTGCTACGATTTCAAATGAGCTTCATAAACAAATACATATATGTGATTTGTGATATGGTTTATATAACTGAGTTCCCTTACCCCCCTTACTGAGCGATTTGGAAGCTCACCCTGTTTTCTCTTCCCCCCAGATCGCTTCAAGTGAAGTGAGTTCCCTGCGACGTACGGGTTAGAGGCTAGTGGAGGACTTGAGCTCCAGGCTGTATTTTGTGTACTGAGGTAGATATTTAATATTCATGTACCCAGACTAGAGTTATATTTACAGACATTCATTGTATAATGATGTACGGGATGTATTAGGATTAATTAAATTGGAATCGAGTAATATATAGGATACTATATTATGATGAGATCCTGATGGCATGATAATTATGATGATGTATGACACTGCACAGGAATGCACCCTTAATTGTGAATTGATGAGTAAAAAATTTTAAATTAGCCCTATTTTTCGCGCTTCCGGGGCGTCACATGTAGAGTCCATAAGTTAAATGTACACACTTGTAATAAGAGATTGTGATGTACATACGAGTTTCATTAAGTATGAATATGAAGAAATGGACTTTTGCATGTGATGAATGTGAGTGGAGTGGAATATGAGTAGTGTGGTAAATGGAATGAAGTTGCATGAAATGTACACTACCATTTAGTTTATATTAAATACATTTGGTTATACAAAGATTCTACACAAGTTTTAATGTGTATGAAGTGTTAGTGGATGTCATTTTCAAGTCTCGAAGGTAATCGGATGAGAAAATGACTATGGTAGCAAATTAAGGATGTTTTGGTGTAAGTTTTTGCAAAAAACTGCAGTAAAATCTGGAAAATATGAATGCCAGATCGATCTCATAAGATGAGAGATCGACCTGGAAGAGCAAAAAATACTCTTATTCGAGCAATGGAATAGGGTAGATCAATCTCCAATGGAACTAGATCGATCTCCTAAACATTCTATAAAATGAGGATCAATCCTTAAGGCAAGCAGATCGATTTTCTTCGCTCTCGAGTTGGAGCAGATCGATCTCCTCCCTAGCCAGATCGATCTCCTCAACTCTATGTTTGAGATAGATCGATCTCAAGGTTTCGACAGATCGATCTCATGCCTTCAAATTGTTGTGGAAAAGAGGGATTTTAAGAGGACCAGATCGATCTCCACCCAAGGCAGATCGATCTCATCAAGTTAAATCTATAAATAAGAGCAGTTGGATCTGCAGATTTTGGGAAGACTCACTCTACCATTTTCAACCCAAAACCTAGTTTCCTCTCTCTAAATTCGGTCATTTTCAAGAAGATTTGAGGGAAGGCTATTAGATGCAAAGTTGTTCACATCAAGGAGAAGAACAACATAGCTTGGAGGCATTGTCCCCATTTGTTGGATTTAAGGAACAATGAGCATTTCTACTTGGAGCAAGGAGGAAATCCAAAGAGATAAGTTTCTAATGTACAAAACTAAGTACATTTGTTTAGTTATGGATATTGAAGTTGATTTGGTGTGCATATTAATGGTAGAAACAATCTAGAATACAATGGAATAATTATAACCTAGAAATGGGTTAGTGTGAGAAAGTGGAATGTAGTGGAATAAATGATGAATATGATATCTTTAGGTGATAATAGTGTTGTGGGTATGGATTTAAGATAGTGATTATGGAATGGATTGTGAGACTTACCCAAAAAGGGGTAAAATGAGTATTTAAGGCATTGGGTAAAATGCATAGTGAATGAGAGTTAACAACACTAACTCGAGCGTTTAATGAATGAATTACAGCTCCCGAGAATACACCGGAGCAAGTTGAGCCTAGAGCACGAGAAATGTAAAGGAAGAGAGTCGCATCCCGAGTAAATCGAGGTAAGGGAATTGTGTGGACTCTTAGAGATATCTGTGTGCAATTTGGGTGCTTAAATGTTTTGCTAGAATGCATGTGTTACTAGGAAATGATATTAGGTGATTGAAGGGCAAAGAGTTGGGTTTTGAGAAAGATGCATGAAAATAAAAGCATGATGCTTTGAAAACCTTGTTTTGTTACTTTTTAGCAAGTGATTGGTGAGTTGGCTAATATTTGAAATGATTTGATTTGGTTGATAACCATGTTTTGTAAAAAATTGAGCCACCTACATGGATTTCGTGAGAATGAAAGCATGCTAGAGTATGACTCACACGAGATTTAATGTGTTTTCATATGCATGAGTCCTGGAGCTTAGCTCGCACTAGTTTTCACATGGATTTTTATGACGTTGTGCTTGAGTTGAGCTCGCACAAGCTTTATACTAGTTTTGGCATGGTGCTGGAGCATAGCTCGCATTAGATGCCCACCATACTTGTTGTCGTGCTAGAAGCTTCGGATAGACTGGGTGTCGTATCGATTAAATAGGCTTGCACGTGCATTTTTTAGAATTGACATGTTGATAGCCGTGCTAGGAGCTTCGGGTAGACAAGAAGTTGTACCGATTAAATAGGCTCGCACGTACATTTTTTAGATGTGGTGTGATATGATGTGTTAATATGGTCCACGGAGTACGTTGTACCGTGAAGGTAGCATGGAGTACGTTGTACCATGTTGAGATTGTAATATGTCATCTTCGGATGATGTTTAGATCTGCTATGGACTGATAATTCTATGTGCTTAATTTCCTAATTAATTATTTAAATCCCCAATTTTTTTGTTAATTATTCCCTTTATTTAAATAAAATTCTGTAATATGCAGGTAAATTAAATCCAGATGAAACTCAGTCGTTTCAGTCAAAAATTGGCTAAAAATGGGCTAAAAGAGACTGGAGCACTTTCAATTTGCAGACCGAGTCACCGGTCGTCTGGACACGTGGGATTCCAGGTGTTAATATTTTATTCGTTCCAAAACGATAAGATCGACGGACACCGTGCCAACCCTTTGAAAGACACCGGCCGAGCCACATCGTACAGCTAAGTGTTCTAGAAGACGGATGACGTGAAAATATCTACTCTGCAGCAAATAAAATGAAGACAAGTGTCCAAACAATGCCAACTCATCTAGGATGAAAAATTACCATTGTACCCCTAAGTGTGTGTATAAATAAGACATGATAGCAATTGAAAAAACTAAGTAGTTTTAGTGTAAAACTAGTTAAGGTAGTGTAGGTAGAATAGCTTTAGTTTTATTTTTCCCTTATTTTTTTTAGAAGCTTTTCCTGAATAGCTTTAGCCTCCATTTTGTTTTTCCATAGCTACTGTCATGTTAATTTGTTCTTTTGTATGAAAAGCTTCGTTGTTCTAATTTTTATTTATTTATTTATTTATTTTTAACATTTTCACGTTAGTTTCATCCACTATGTTTTGCATTCTCGGTTTCACAAGTTCATTGTTGTCCATGTTAAGTTTTTATCAATTTACATTTCAAGCAAAGCTCCCTCTCACCGATTAGTTTTATTTATTTTATATTTCTAGTTTTCCTTCTCAAACTCTCAGGTTTGCTTATTTTGGGTAGTGCCGAGAGGTTGATTGGCTGTTGGTGTATCATGTTTATGCAAGAGGGTAGTAGAGTGTATCTAACTCATTCTTGCTCATTACTACTTGTTGTATTTTTCCATTTGCTTTTGGTTTTGTGTATACCTTCACGCATCTTGTGTAGAGTTCATATATGCTAACTGCTGCTTGGAAGAATGACTGATGGGAGTGGCTTTTAAAGTTAGTTACTACTGACCTGTTGAGTTAATATATTTTGAAATGACAAAACAAGTAAATTCAATAATATAGAAATGATTTAAAAACATGTTTAGAGGTTATCAGTACCAGAAACTAAGTCTTTAAGGATGAGAGATCGATCTGGTGAGATGAGAGATCGATCTCCTAGGTTTTCTAGTATGAGAGATCGATCTCATGAGGATATGAGATCGATCTGCTAAAGGATTGAATTCTCAAAGGATCTGTACAAAGTATTGAGGAAGCAGAGATCAATCTATAAGGGTTATAAGATCGATCTGTCTATTACAAGATGTTTATGAGATCGATCTGATCTAGGAAGAGATCGATCTCCTCTAAAACAAAGGCTAAAGGCAGTAGATCGATCTATGCTCAAACAGAGAGTTTATGAGATCAATTTGGTATAGGAAGAGATCGATCTCCTCAAAGTCAGAGAGCTAAGGAGATCGATCTGGATTAATTAGAGATCGATCTCCTCGCTACGAGAATACTTGGTAGATCGATCTGAAGATCGATCTTGCTCAAACAGAGAGATTGGAAGATCGATCTTCTGGTTCGACAGATCGATCTTCACTAACATTTTCAAATTGTAAGATCGATCTCTACATATATGAGATCGATCTCCTTGCTTTAATTTGCTTTGACATCACAGGAAATTAAACTAAGAGATCGATCTGGTCAAGATTGGAGATCGATCTGGCACTCTACTGGAGGTTTCCAACGGCTCTTTCTGTAAAACCTTCAATGAGAAAAACAGCATTTAATACTCCAACTACCAATCCTCCAGTATAAAATCAAGCATTGAAGACACTGGAAAAAGAGAGATAATTGCTGTAAATTCTGTACATTCTCAAGAATTTCATTTCAACATTCCATTTGTCTTCAATCTTCATTTATTAATATTGTTGTATAAACATTTGAGTAAAGCTATATCTATCCTACCCACATAAGAAAAGCTTGATTTTGTAGTCATCCTTATTTCAAGAGAGAAGAGGAGTGTTCCTCAGTGAGATAAACTTTGTAAAAGGGTGAATACTTATTTGTGTAAAAAGGGTAGAGAGGTTACTCCTTAACCTGAAAAAGGGAGTGTGTAACATTCATTGATAGAGTGAAAGGAAGCTCTTGACAAGGAGGTCAAGAAGAGAGGACGTAAGCAAGAGATTGGTCGAACCTCTATAAACTACTGAGTTTGCTTTTTCTTACCCTTATCTTCTTTCAATTTACTCCATTACATTATATTGATTATTCATTATTTGCAATTTGAATTAATTTAGTTTAAATTTGTCATAAACCTTAGAAAACTGATTCACCCCCTCTCAGTAGAGCCAACAATGGGTATCAGAGCTAGGACTCTTTGATCATATAGGAATAACTTTCTCAGAGTTAAAAACGATCTAATGGCTCACAACAATGTAGCAACCAATCTAGTAGGAGAGGGGCATTCTACAGTTACGCCCCCTATGTTCAATGGTGAACATTATGCTTATTGGAAAACTAGGATGATGCTTTTTATTCAAGCAAATGATTATGAGGTATGGAGGATTATAACTAAAGGACCTCAAATCCCAACTAAAAGAATAGAGGGAGGAGACATCCCTAAAGAAGAAGATGAGGGGGATTCAAATGATGTAAAATGTGCTCAGCTAAATGCTAAGGCCATGCACACCCTATTGTGTCCTTTAGGGCCAAATGAATATAATAGAGTCTCTGGTTGTGACAATACCAAACAAATTTGGGACAAATTGGCAATAACTCATGAAGGGACAACTCAAGTAAATGAGACTAAGGTAGGAATGCTCACACATGATCATGAGCTGTTTAGGATGAAGGAAGGAGAGTCAATTAGTGACATGTTCACTAGATTCACTGATGTAATAAATGGGTTAAAGTCCTTAGGAAAAATTTATTCAAATATAGAAATGGTCAAGAAAATATTGAATAGCCTACCCAAATCATGGGAAGCTAAAGTGACTGCAATTGAGGAATCTAAAGACCCTCACACATTGTCACTGGATGAATTAATAGGATCACTACTCACTTATGAAATGAAGTTAAGAAGAAATAAAGAGCCACCCAAGAAAGTGGGAGAGCTCTGAAATCTACTACTCAAGAGGAGAATAAAAATGAGAGTGGTAGTGAAGAAGATATTGAGATGGCAATGTTTGCCAAGAGATTTAACAAATTCATGAGAATGAGAGCAAGTAGTAGTGGTAGGAGAAACCACAAGAAAGATCAAGAAGAGTTAGGTAGAAAAGATACCATTGTGTGCTATGAATGTAAAAAACCTGGACATTAAATTTAACTGTCCTCTTCTTAAAAGATCCAATGATAGGTTCCACAAAAAGAAGGCAATGATGGCCATATGGAGCGACAGTGATAGCTCCGATGATGATTCGAATGAGGATAATGCCAACCTATGCTTCATGGCTATTGAATATGAAAAGGTAACTTCAGATCTCAATGAATATTCTTTTGATGAATTGCAAGATGCTTTTGATGATCTTGCATTGGAATATGAATGCATGAGTATGAAGTACAAAAAATTAATATCTAAATTGAAGAAAGAAAATGAGTTAATACTAAAGGATAAGTTAGAATGCGAAATGAAACTAGAAATTACAAATCTTGAAATATGTAACCTAAAAGAAAAAAATAGCAACTTGCATAATTCTTTTACTAGATTCTATATGGGTCAACAAAAGTTAGATAATATGCTAAAAACTCAAAGGGCCTTCTTTGATAAGAATGGATTAGGATATGATAGAAAAAGTAGAGAGACACATCTCAAAAGTTTCATAGCTAGAAAGAACATGCATAAACCCTCAACTATTTGTTCACATTGTAATAAGAAGGGGCATGCATCATATAATTGCAATATGAAGATGACCACTCTTAGAGGAAAAATAGTAAAAAGAATTTGGGTTCCAAAAGAAATAGTTAATTCAAAAGATATTAATGCTTTAGTAAAATGGATCCCAAAGGGATCAAGAATTATATTCACTAACCCCAAAGGACCCAAGAGAATTTTGGTACCTAAGACATGAGTTTGAATTTTGATTATAGGTGATTGAGCATTGCCACAAAGCTAAAACAAAGGAAGCTTGGTACTTGGACAGTGGATGCTCAAGACACATGACCGGTGATAGAAGTCACTTCAACTCATTTAAATCAAAAGTTGGTGGAGAAGTGACATTTTGGGACAACTCCAAAGGGCAAGTTGAAGGAAGTGGTTCAATATGTAATGACTACTTTTCATTAGAAAAAGTGTTGCTTGTTAAGGGTCTAAAACATAACTTACTAAGTATTAGTCAACTTTGTGACAAAGGTTACAGGGTAATTTTTGATTGCTTGAAATGTCATGTTATAGATCCTAAATCTAATAAAGTTCTTTTCCTAGGTCATAGACAAGATAATATATACATTGTCTATCTAAATGAACTTAAAAATGAAAACATATGCCTAATGGTAGACAAGGAAAAAGAACCTTGGTTGTGGCATAAAAGACTAGGTCATGCTAGCATGCATGTGTTATCTAAGTTAGCTAGAAAAGACCTTGTTATAGGATTACCTAAGTTGTCCTTTAACTATGATAAAATATGTGAAGCTTGTGTTAAAAGAAAACATAAAAGAACAACATTTAAGCCTAAACATAGTGTATCTACCACTAGACCTCTTCAATTACTTCACCTAGATCTATTTGGACCAACTAGAACAACAATCCTAGGTGGGAAACATTATGGGTTTGTAATTGTTGATGATTACACTAGGTTCACTTGGGTGTTCTTTTTTAGAGTAAAAAATGAAGCTCTAGAAAAATTCATTGCCTATACAAAAGTGACTCAAAATGAAAAAGGTTACACTATAACTAGTATTAGAAGTGATCAGGGCAAGGAGTTTGAAAATATTGGATTTGATGAATATTGCAATGATAAAGGAATTAGTCATAATTTTTCAGCCCCTAGGACACCGCAACAAAATGGGGTAGTTAAGAGAAGAAATAGAACATTGGAAGAAATGGCTAGAACCATGTTGTGTGAAAATAATTTACCTAAATATTTTTGGGCTGAAGCTATAAATACATCTTGCTATATCATTAATAGAGCTATGATTAGACCAATTTTAAAGAAAACCCCTTATGAGCATTACAAGGGTAAGAAGCTTAATATTAGCTATTTTCACCCCTTTGGTTGTAAATGCTTTGTCTTAAATAATGGAAAAGACAATTTAGGAAAATTTGATGCCAAGAGTGATGAGGGAATCTTTTTAGGGTATTCTTTGAATTCAAAGGTATATAGAGTATATAACAAAAGAACATTGATGGTTGAAGAATCAATTCATGTAATATTTGATGAGTCAAATGATTTATCTAAAAATTCAACCAATGATGAGGATATTGAAATATTTGATGAAAATTTGAAAGAAATCTCAAACTTAGAAAATGATCTATTAGAGAAACTTGACATCAATAAAGAGGATGAAGAGGAACTAGAAATATTAGAAAGAGAGGTTAGAGCGCCAAGAGAATTAGGATATGTAAAAGATTGTGAAATAGTAGGAGATCCAACTCTTAGAGTTAGAACTAGATCATCTCTAAGGAATGTGTGTCAATATATAGCCTTTGTATCTCAAATTAAACTTAGAAATGTCAATGAAGCCTTAGATGACAATAATTGGTTTTTAGCCATGCAAGAAGAATTAAATCAATTTGAGAGAAGCAAAGTATGGAAACTAGTTCCTAGACCTAGTGATCACTCTATAATTAGAACTAAATGGATCTTCAAGAACAAGATGGATAAAAATAGTGTGATCATAAGAAACAAAGCTAGGCTAGTTGCATAAGGATATAGGCAAGAAGAAGGAATAGACTATGATGAAACTTATGCACCTATAGCTAGACTAGAAGCTATAAGAATGCTACTTGTCTTTGCATGTTATAAAAACTTCAAATTATATCAAATGGATGTGAAGAGTGCATTCTTAAATGGTTTCATTAATGAAGAAGTTTATGTTGAGCAACCTCCCGGTTTTGAAAGTCATGAATTACCTGAACATGTATTTAAACTCTCTAAGGCACTTTATGGTTTGAAACAAGCTCCTAGGGCATGGTATGAAAGGCTGTCAAAATTCTTAATAGAAAAAGGATTTTCAAGAGGAAAAGTAGACACTACCTTGTTTATCAAAAATAAAAATAAAGATTTACTAGTTGTTCAAGTGTATGTAGATGACATTATTTTTGGATTAACTAATGAATCTTTATGCTAAGAGTTTGCTAAGATCATGCAAGGTGAATTTGAAATGAGCATGATAGGAGAGCTCACCTACTTCTTGGGACTTCAAGTAAAGCAAACTAAAGATGGAACCTTCATCAATCAAGCAAAATATACCAAGGATTTGCTCAAAAGATTTGGAATGGATAATTGCAAACCTCAAGCAACTCCAATGGACACCAACATCAAGCTTGATAAAGATGAAAGTGGTAAGTGTGTAGACACTAAACTATATAGGTCTATGATTGGTTTATTGCTTTATCTAACTGCAAGTAGACCAGATATTCTATTTAGTGTATGCCTTTGTGCTAGATTTCAATCCTTACCAAGGGAATCACACTTATTAGCAACTAAAAGAATCTTTAGATATCTTAAGGACACTCCCTCTCTAGGACTTTGGTACCCCAAAGACTCCACTTTTGCTCTTCATGTATTTTCTGATGCAGATTTTAGGGGCTGTAAAATAGATAGGAAGAGCACTTCAGGTACATGTCAATTCTTAGGGAATACATTAATCTCATGGTTCTCTAAGAAACAAAATAGTGTAGCTCAATCCACAACTGAAGCTGAATATATAGCAGTAGGTAGTTGTAGTGCTCAAGTGTTGTGGATTAAACAACAAATGAAAGACTATGGTATTGACATGAAGCAAGTCTCAATCAAATGTGATAATACCAGTGCTATTAATCTATCTAAGAATCCTATTCAACACTCTAGAACTAAGCATATTGAGATTAGGCATTATTTTCTTAGAGACCATGTACAAAAAGGAGATATAATTCTAGAGTATATTGATACTTTACATCAAATAGCTGATATCTTCACCAAACCTCTTAATAGAGATAGGTTATGTGTTCTTAGAGGTGAATTAGGACTCATGAATGTTCCTTAAGATTTATCTGCTTCAAAACCTTGATTTCACAATGATTTTAAATGAATTTTTCAATGATGTTTCTGGGCAAAAAGTATGAGAGATCGATCTCCTATCACCATAGATCGATCTTCATGCTACAAATTGGCCTAAAGCAGTAAGGTTCAGCTAAGAAGATCGATCTTCTATCCCATAAGATCGATCTCCTTAAGCCTCCATAAAACAACAGATCGATCTATGCATTTGGCAGATCGATCTCCTTAAACCTCTGTAAAATAGCAGATCGATCTATACATTTGGCAGATCGATTCCCTTAAGCTTCTGTAAAACAGCAGATCGATCTATGCCTTTGGCAGATCGATCTCCTTGAGCTTCTGTATTTTGAGGATTGATTTTTTGGTTTAACAGATCGATCTCTTCAAGTCTCTGGAAATAGCAGATCGATCTGGTTCCACGACAGATCGATCTCCTTAGCCCTGTAATATAAAAACTGCTCAAAATCCCCAAATTTTGAAAATCCCAAAATCTTCAAATCCCTAACCCTTATCGCGCCTCTTCCGTCAATTCTCACTCCCAGATTGATCTCGATAAGGTTTTTTGTCAAATCTCTTCATCGTTTAGTGTTGTAGTAACCTACATTACTGAATTTTCCTCAAAAATTTCTTATTTTTGTGCTGAAATCTTCATTAAGGTAATTCTAGCACCGTTTCATTGGCTAGGTTTTAGAGAACTCCTCAAACTAGTGCGTAAGTGTCTTTAGAACAATCCTTGTGTGTATCTAGGTTTCCTCTAAGTATACAACCATGCCTCGTATTAAGAGAGCAGCCAATAGAGAATCTAGACCATTTTCCTCACAACAACCCATTGCCTCTTCTATCACTACCTTTAACAGGTGTTTTCAAACACCTGCAAAAAGGAAAAGATATGAAGAGTATTTCTCCACAATGCCAATTAAACATTGGCGAACAATTGATTTCTCATTTCTAAATCGCATTGACTTTCCATATCTGTCAAAAATGGAAGAATTTGGTTGGCTTCCATTTCTTAAAATCAATACCCTCGTACCTCCAAACATCGTTAGGGCCTTCTTTTCTAATGCTAAACTCATCTACGATCCTGATGATACTTGCAAAATACTAGGGTTTAAAACGTTTGTCATGTCTAAAACACTATCTATAAACACATCCATACTAGCCCAAGTATTTGACATAAAAGATGAGGGGTTGACCGATGAAGAGGAAGAAGTCCCTTTACAATTTGACTTTCCCGGGGATAAGGTGAGTGACCTACCGATGCACCCGAGGTTACTCCACCTTATCATCTCGTGGAATCTTAGACCCTTTGGTACCCGTCACTCCACGGTTAGGAGACTGGATAGATTTTGGCTCTACCACCTCCACTCTTCCCAAAATCAAAAACCCGATCTTGTTCACTCACTTTATATAAGAAGATTGGCTGAAGATCGTACGCGGCCAAGCCTCCACGATATTTTTTTCACAACCGTTGGCGTACTTGCTTCAATAACTCGGGATCGATTGTTCCTATGAGACTGGTGAAATGCCTTCCCCAAAGAGCGTATTAAATATTGGCACACTTCACCACATGGGGTACTATAAGGATTTTCGAGGGGAATGGAGGAAGAAGCGAGAACAGCAGTCTGAGGCAGCCATGGAAGAAGATCCATCAGTAGAGCCTACTGATCCACCTGCTGCACCTACTGAGATTCCATCTTCATCGACAGCTCAGCCCACTGCACCTACATCATCCGACGGGCTGGAATCGATTGTAGGGATGATTGTGGAGCTTAACCGAAAGATGGATGAAGGATTTGCAAACCTTCATGCCACACAGCAGGCGATGTTCGATGAACTGCAGGTTACTCGCACTCGAGTCGAGGAACTCATGGAGCGCTTTCCTCCTCATCCTTAGGACATGATTGTTAGGGATGTTTTAGATAGTTTTACATGTTTGTTGTCTGATTTTTAATATCATTTGCTTGAAAACTACTTTGAAATGTGAGTTATTACTTTGACATGACATGTCTTTTGAAACTTCATTGCCTTTTTATCTTTATTTTCATTGCTATGACAAAAATGGGGAGAAGAATAAGGAAACATGTTTAATGGTTTAAAGGAATGATTAAATTAAGGGGGAGTTAAGGGGCTAAAAGTAAGGGGGAGTTTTGTGAAAGCAAAACATAAATTGTGCATAATGCAAATGGGTAACTAAACATGTTTATTAAATAAGTTTTGTGATATCAAAAAGGGGGAGATTGTTGAGTTAATATATTTTGAAATGACAAAACAAGTAAATTCAATAATATAGAAATGATTTAAAAACATGTTTAGAGGTTATCAGTACCAGAAACTAAGTCTTTAAGGATGAGAGATCGATCTGGTGAGATGAGAGATCGATCTCTTGGGTTTTCTAGTATGAAAGATAGATTTCATGAGGATATGAGATCGATCTGCTTAAGGATTGAATTCTCAAAGGATCTGTACAAAGTATTGAGGAAGCAGAGATTGATCTATAAGGGTTATAAGATCGATCTGTCTATTACAAGATATTTATGAGATCGATCTGATCTAGAAAGAGATCAATCTCGTCTAAAACAAAGGCTAAAGGCAGTAGATCGATCTATGCTCAAACAGAGAGTTTATGAGATCGATCTGGTATAGGAAGAGATCAATCTCCTCAAAGTCAGAGAGCTAAGGAGATCGATCTGGGTTAATTAGAGATCAATCTCCTCGCTACGAGAATACTTGGTAGATCGATTTGAAGATCGATCTTGCTCAAACAGAGAGATTGGAAGATCGATCTTCTGGTTCGACAGATCGATCTTCACTAACATTTTCAAATTTTTTAAGATTGATCTCTACATATATGAGATCGATTTCCTTTCTTCAATTTGCTTTGACATCGTAGGAAATTAAACTAAGAGATCAATCTAGTCAAGATTAGAGATCGATTTGGCAATCTACTGGAGGTTTCCAACGGCTCCTTCTGCAAAACCTTCAACGGGAAAAACAGCATTTAATGCTCCAACTACCAATCCTCCAGTATAAAATCAAGCATTGAAGACACTGGAAATAGAGAGACAATTGCTGTAAATTCTGTACATTCTCAAGAATTTCATTCCAACATTCTATTTGTATTCAATCTTCATTTATTGATATTGTTGTATAAATCTTTGAGTAAAAGCTATATCTATCCTACCCACATAAGAAAAGCTTGATTTTGTAATCATCCTTATTTCAAGAGAGAAGAGGAGTGTTCCTCAGTGAGATAAACTTTGTAAAAGGGTGAATACTTATTTGTGTAAAAAGGGTAGAGAGGTTATTCCTTAACCTGAAAAAGGGAGTGTGTAACATTCATTGATAGAGTGAAAGGAAGCTCTTGACAAGGAGGTCAAGAAGAGAGGACATAGGCAAGGGATTGGTCGAACCTCTATAAACTACTGAGTTTGCTTTTTCTTACCCTTATCTTCTTTCAATTTACTCTATTACATTATATTGATTATTCATTATTTGCAATTTGAATAAATTTAGTTTAAATTTGTCATAAACCTTAGAAAATCGATTCACCCCCTCTCGGTAGAGCCAACATGACCGATGCTTGAGATTACAGTAACCTGAGAGCAAAGCTGCAGCAGTAGCAACCTGATAACAAAGCTACAGCAATAGTAACCCGAGAGCTTTCCTCTGTTCAGCTCTGTTTTATGAATATTATATTGTTCATTCTCTTTTGTCTTTGTTGTTATTTTACATTAATCTTTCATCCGCAGTAGTGGGTGGCATGGGCTGAGATAAAGCAGGTTCTTCATTGCTCCCACTCTCTGCGGCTTCTTTGCTTCTGGAGGCTGGACAGGTCGTGTCTGCTGCTGTATAGCGATCCATGTCTTGTTTCTGCAGTGTTGATCAATCGGGATAGTGTGGTGCTGTGTGCCAGGTGCATGACCAATCCATTTACTATTTCCTTACTTTTGTTTATGCTTTTAAAGTCCCTTTTTAATACTTCTGTAAATTCAGTTTCATTCACTTAGCAAGGTGTATGCATATTTTGATGGCTGCGTTTTTTTCCCATTAAATCGTGTTCTGCATTTCTAGTTGTTTCATCTCTGCCTCTAGGTTTGATGTTATGACTACATTTGCTAGACGTCCCCTTATGTGCTCGGTGAGGCGGCAGTCAACAGTCGGCTGGATTCAACTGAGCATTGTGCGGACAAGAGGAGCATAGTTGATGCAAAGATATGGCTCGGCACAGACGTGTGCAGCTGAAACAGATGTTAGCAGTGCAGAGTTTGGCTGAAGCTGGATGTAGTGAAGAGGACAACCCGGGAGCAGGAGCAGCTAGTGCTGCCAGCGGCATGGGCATAAATCTGGAGCAAAACAAGCAGTTAGTGACGTGCTGTGCTGGTTGTAGGGAAGGGAGCTGTACACAGAACCGAGAGCAGGAATCGGTGGAAGTTGCAGAAGACAGCACCCAGACCTGGAAATGCAGTGTACAGTATAGCAAACACGGGACCGAGGGTAGCTGGACAATTGATTAAGGCTTTGTTTAGGGTTTGGAAATCATCAATAATCCATTTTTCATGCATTTTAGATATTTAATATTTTTTTTATTTTCAGCATTAGTTGTTAATTTAAAAATTAGAGTTTTAAATTCATGTGCATGTTAGTTATATTTTCTTTTCTTAGTTCAAAACTTAGACTTAATTATGTTAATAGTTAATTTGCATTTTAGTGTTAGGTGTTGCATTTATAATTAAATTAGGGATAGAATCATTTTATGCATTTTTAAGTTTTCATTTTAAATTGAAAAATCCAAAAATATTATTTCTCATGCATTAATTAGATTTTGTTTTAGTGTTAGTAATTAGTTAGAGTTAGATTTAATTAGGATTATTTTATAAGTTGTTAATTTCTTAGTTTGATTTAAGAATTTCTTTAGGATTAATAGAAGTTTTATTTTATTAGACTTTAGGTTAGTTTGCATTTTTATTAAGTAATTTAATTACATGCATATTTTATTTTAATTTTGTCTAATTTTAGTTTAATTAATTTGTTTCTTTATTTTCATATTTGCATTCTAGTTTAATTGCATTTTAGTTAATTAATTTTAACTGTTTTAATTTTCTTTTGTAGGTTGTTTTTTTAATTCCTTGGAGCTCTGTAAGTAATTTCACGCTCCGTTTTATTTATTTTTAGTTTTTATTGTTTTATTGTTTTCCAATAATTTTAGTTAGCCTTAGTAGATCACCTATTGAAAATTCATAATTTGCTAGAATATACTTAGGGTAAGATTAACCGATACTTAATTAGGCAAGTCAACTTCTCTGTGGGACAATAATCCGAAACTCAAATCTCATTATTACTTGTACGACCCGTGCACTTGCGGATAGAACGTCTAGGTCTCTTAGAGTGGGCACTGGTTTCAAACTTCAAGTTTTTGGTGCCGTTGTCGGGGAAGTCTTAATTAGCAAGTAATTAATATCGGTGAAATTATGCTTAGGTGTAATTCTAGCTTGTAAATACGTAGGTTGTAAATATTTTGAGTTTTAATATTAGTTTAGTTAATTTTCTCTCTAATTAAAAAAAAATTGAGGACTTTGTGATGTTTGTATGCATAGAGCCAGGAGTTATGATTGCTTTCCTTTAGATCCTGAAATTGAATAAACTCTTAGAAAAATTCGAAAGGATTCTAGGAAATTATTAGCTCCGTTACAAAACACGATGGCAAATAATAGAGGAATTAGGACCGTTGGGGATTACACAATACCGACTATTGGAGGATATTATACCGACATTAGGCCACCAGTTGTCCTTGCAAACAATTTCGAAATTAAGCCTTCCATCCTCCAGATGATCCAGACCTCTTTACAATTCAGTAGGCTTCCGCACGACGACCCACATGTTCACCTCGGGCAATTCCTGGACTTGTACAACACATTTAAGCACAATGGATTATCTGATGATCTGCTTAGGCTTAGGTTATTCCTTTTCTCGCTTAGGGATAGGGCGCGACACTGGTTAACCTCCTTGCCTCCAGGATCCATTTCTACATGGGATGAGTTAGCCCATCAATTTTTGGCTAAGTTTTTCCCTCCTTCTAAAATGGCCAGACTCCATAGTGACATATTTTTCTTTGCCCAATTTGATTCGAAAACTCTTTACGAAGCATAGGAACGATATAAGGAGCTTCTTAAAAAGTGCCATCATCATGGCTTACCTTTATATCTGCAAGTTCAGACCTTCTACAACGGACTTACAAGCTAAAATAGGACCATTGTTGACACTGCTGCGGGTGGAGCCTTGATGACCAAAACAGAGGAGGAAGCTTACGAGTTGTTAGACAAAATGACGGCTAACAACTACCAATGGTCTTCGGAGAGGCAATTGCCTGAGAAGTCGACGGGTATTTATGAGCTCAACACGCTGTCTACCTTGACCTCTCAAATCGCTAACCTTACGAAGAAGGTAGAGTCGCTTAGTACCCAGCATAATCCTTCCACCAGTCTTAACCCTGTGTATTCTGTCCAAAGTCCTTTTCTGTCTTGTAATCTGTGTGGTGGTACACACTTTGTAGATAGGTGTCCACTTAATTTAGAATTGGTTCAGTATGTTGCCCCTTCTCAGATGCAATAGAACAACCCCTTTTCAAACACCTACAATCCAGGGTGGAGGAACTATCCTAATTTTTTCTAGAGCCAAAACCAAGGGCAATCTTCTAATTCTAGACCTGTAGGACCCCCTAGTTTTCAAGCTCCACCAGTTCATGTACCACCACATCAGCAGTTTCCATATCATCCACCTCATCACCCATCCCCACAACAATTTCAACATTATCCATCCCCACCTCCACCACCACTTATGCAGCCCCAACATTTATATGCACCAGCAACTGAGAAGAAGCCTACACTAGAGGAGATGTTCTCAACGATCCTGCAAAATCAAGTTGCTTCAATTAAAAACTTAGAGGTTCAGGTGGGACAAATAGAAAATGCTCTTAGCCAACGTCCTCAAGGGACCCTTCCTAGTAACATTGAAGCTAATCTTGTTAGGCAAAGGGGGGGTAAAGAACATGTGAAATCCATCACCCTTAGGAGCGATAGAGAGCTAGATAAGCCACAAGTTAAGTCTGGACCTGAACAGCCCATAGTTGAAAAACCTATAAGTTTTAACGAAGCAGCTCAAAAAGAGTAGGAACATCAGGATCGGGCTGCAAAGGAAACAAAGCTAGACGCTTCTTCATTTTTACCTTCTTCTTTTTCTTCACAACCTTCCTCGTCCTCTGATGCGACACATGTTACGACTATATCCCTTCCAATTAGACCACTAGTACCTTTTCTTCAAAGGTTCCAAAATCAAAAACTGGATCAACAATTTGCCAAATTTCTTGAGGTTTTTAAGAAACTTCAATCAGCATTCCTTTCGCAGATGCTTTAGAGCAAATGCCAAGTTATGTGAAATTTTTGAAGGATATCCTCTCTAGGAAAAGAAGATTGGAAGAGTATGAGATAGTGACCTTAAATAAGGAATATAGTACAATTATTCAAAGGAAATTACCCCCAAGCTCAAAGATCTCGAGAGTTTTACCATACCCTGCACTATAGGAAAGCTGTTCTTTGGTAGAGCCATGTGTGATTTGGGAGCCAGTATCAATCTGATGCCCTAGTCTATTTACCAAAAGTTAGGAATAAGGGATGTCAGGCCCACCACAGTGACCCTTCAGCTAGCTGATCGATCCATTAAATATCCGAAGGGGGTCATTGAGGACATGCTAGTAAAGGTGGATAAATTTATTTTTCCTGTCGATTTTATCATGTTGGACATGGAAGAAGACAGGGAAGTCCCCATTATACTAGGCAGACCTTTCCTAGCTACTGGTAGAACAATAATTGATGTATAAAAGGGGGAGTTAACAATGAGAGTTCAGGATCAGGAAGTGAAGTTTAATGTTTTCAAACCTTTGAAGCTCCCTGATGACTCTCAAGAGTGTTTTAAGATAGAGATTTAGGAGGATATAAGGCTTGAGCACAAGAAATATGAGAGAAGAAGGGAAGTAGATAGAGCTCAAGAGGATTTAACTGTTAACACTGTCACCACTTTGGTTGACCCTCCTACTCTTCGCCCTGCTGCTGAGTGTTGTTTTCTTCAGCTGCAATTGAAATGGCTGTATTTTTCTTTTCACTTTGTATTAGTTCTTTTTCTTTTTCTTTTCTGTTGTTTCTTTCTTTGTTTATGTTGCAGATTTCTTTTCTAGTATTACGCTTTCAATCAAGTTTCAATTGTTCATCATCATCAGATAGGGGAGTACTCTGTTCTTAAGATTAAATTTTTATATTATCTGCACACTGAGGACATTGTGCACTTTAAGTCTAGGGTAGGGGATATCACTTGAGCAATTTTGGGAAAAATTGAAAAAAATTTCAAAATGTTTTTGAAAATCTGAGAAAAAATTTTCAAATTTTTTTCAAAAATATGAGCTTAAATTGTTTGATTTTGGGATGATTTAGTGCTTAACATATAGTTTTCTCATATTCTAATGATATGATCCCATGATTTAGTCTGACTTTGGTTGAATAAGAAGCATGATTATAGGAAAAGCATGAAGTTGAATTTTTGAATTTGTCTTAATTTTGATTGTGATTGCCCCATCTTCTGCACATGTCATGTCATGAATCGGTATATTTATTTAGAGAAAGCTTATGTGTACATAGGATTGCATTTGTTCAATTGATTTAGTGCATCATATTCTAGAATTTGTTTGATCTGATCTCGAGGTGAAATATTAGATCACACTTAATTAGGGAGATGATTGAGGCCATCTTTGGATCGTTTGAGCCTTTCTAGCCATCCTTGTACATATTTTACCCCTAGTCACCCATCTGGGCCAAATAAGCTTTTCTTTATAAATACACCTGCTTATTTTTTTCCTTAACTTAAATACTCTGTTCCTATCCCTTACCCCGAAAGCATGAAAAGTCATTGGGATATATTGTGAGCTATGTACATATGGGTATTAAGTGATAGTGAAGGAGTATATATAAAAAAAATGAAAAAGAAAGAAAAGAAAAAGAAAAGAAGAAAGAAGAAAAATACAAAAATAGAATAAGATGTTTAGTGAAATAAATAAGTTTGGGGGAAATAAATTTGAGCTCTTACATTGGAGATCCTAAAAGTAATGCATGTTGAGGGGTAATTAAACCTAAATCGACTTTATCATACCTTAGCCCCAGCCTTACATTACAAGGTTAATAAAGTCCTATTGATCTTTCATTAAGTGTGACAACATTAGTGGAGAGAGAAGTGAAAAGCAAACTTATGGGAATGATCACTTGTTATTGACTTCGCATTCATTGTGTTTGCATAATCTGATCCGGATCATGAACTGAGTAGTGGCTTTGACATTTTCACATATACACACGAGGAGTCCAATTTGGGTTAGGACTTATGATTGAATGATTCTGAATGTTGGACTTGTAATTGTGAATCTTTGAGATCACAGCCTGTATTTTTTCTTTGAGGATAATATTGGAGAAATTATTACGTTGGTACTTGTCATTCCTGCATGAATTTTGTTTGGCTTGAGGACAAACAAAAGCTCAAGTTTGGGGGTGTGAAATTCTATGAAAATAGAATTATTTGTGCTTAATTTCCTAATTAATTATTTAAATCCCCAATTTATTTTGTTAATTATCCCCTTTATTTAATTAAAATTATGTAATGTGCAGGTAAATTTAATCGAGATGAAACTCAGTCGTTTCGATCAAAAATGGGTTGAAAACAGGCTAAAGGAGACTGGACCACTTCCAATTTGCAGACCGAGTCACCGATCGTCCGGAAACGTGGGATTTCAGGTGTTAATATTTTATTCGCTCCGAAATGATAAGATCGATAAACACCGTGCCAACCCTCTAAAAGACACTGATCGGGCCACATCGCACAGCTAAGTGTACTAGAAGATAGATGACGTGAAAATATCTACTCTGCAGCAAATAAAATGAAGACAAGTGACCAAACAATGCCAACTCATCTAGGATGAAAAATTACCATTATACCCCTAAGTGTGTGTATAAATAAGACATGATACCAATTGAAAAAACTAAGTAGTTTTAGTGTAAAACTAGTTAAAGTAGTGTAGGTAGAATAGCTTTAGTTTTATTTTTCCCTTATTTTTTTTAGAAGCTTTTCCCGAATAGCTTTAGCCTCTATTTTGTTTTTCCATAGCTACTGTCATGTTAATTTGTTCTTTTGTATGAAAAGCTTCATTGTTCTAATTTTTATTTATTTATTTATTTTTAACATTTTCACGTTATTTTCATCCACTATGTTTTGCATTCTCGATTTCACAAGTTCATTGTTGTCCATGTTAAGTTTTCATCAATTTACATTTCATGCAAAGCTTCATCTCACCGATTAGTTTTATTTATTTTATATTTCCAGTTTTCCTTCTCAAACTCTCAAGTTTGCTTATTCTGGGTAGTGCCGAGAGGTTGATTGGCTGTTGGTGTATCATGGCTATGCAGGAGGGTAGTAGAGTGCATCTAGCTCATACTTGCTCGTTACTACTTGTTGTATTTTTCCATTTGCTTTTGGTTTTGTGTGCACCTTCACGCATCCTATGTAGAGTTCATATATGTTAACTGCTGCTTGGAAGAATGACTGGTGAAAGTGGTTTTTAATGTTAGTTGCTGCTGACCGATGCTTGAGATTACAGCAACCTGAGAGCAAAGCTGCAGCAGCAGCAACCCGAGAGCAAAGCTACAACAACAGTAACCCGAGAGCTTTCCTCTGTTCAGCTCTATTTTATGAATATTATATTGTTCATTCTCTTTTGTCTTTGCTGTTATTTTACATTAATCTTTCATCCGCAATAGTGGGTGGCATGGGCTGAGATAAAGCAGGTTCTTCATTGCTCCCACTCACTGCGGCTGCTTTGCTTCTGGAGGCTGGACGGGTTATGTTTGCTGCTGTATAGCGATCCATGTCCTGTTTCTACAGTGTTGATCGATCGGGATAATATGGTGCTGTGTGCTGGGTGCATGGCCAGTCCATTTCCTATTTCCTTTCTTTTGTTTATGCTTTTAAAGTCCCTTTTTAATACTTTTGTAAATTCAGTTTCATTTCATTTAGCAAGGTGTATGCATATTTTGATGCCTGCGTTGTTTTCGCATTAAATCGTGTTCTGCATTTCTAGTTGTTTCATCTCTGCCTCTAGGTTCGTTGTTATGTCTACATTTGCTAGACGTCCCCTTATGTGCTCAGTGAGGCGGTAGTCGGCTGGATTCAACTGAGCATTGCGTGGACAGTAGGAGCATAGCTGATGCAGAGATATGGCTCGGCATAGACGTGTGCAGCTGAAGCAGATGTTAGCAGTGCAGAGTTTGGTTGAAGCTGGATGTAGTGAAGAGGACAACCCGGAAGCAGGAGCAGCTAGTGCTGCCAGCGGCATGGGCATAAATCTGGAGCAGAACAAGCAGTTGGTGACGTGCTGTGCTGGTTGTAGGGAAAGGAGCTGTACATGGAACCGAGAGCAGGAGTCGGTGGAAGTTGCAGAAGACAGCACCCAGACCTGGAAATACAGTGTACAGTACAGCAAACACGGGACCGAGGCTAGCTGGATAATTGATTAAGGCTTTGTTTGGTGTTTGGAAATCATCAATAATCTATTTTTCATGCATTTTAGATATTTAATTTTTTTTTTATTTTCAGCATTAGTTGTTAATTTAAAAATTAGAGTTAAATTCATGTGCTTGTTAGTTATATTTTCTTTTCTTAGTTCAAAACTTAGACTTAATTATGTTAATAGTTAATTTGCATTTTAGTGTTAGGTGTTGCATTTATAATTAAATTAGGGATAGAATCATTTTATGCATTTTTATGTTTTCATTTTAAATTGAAAAATCCAAAAATATTATTTCTTATGCATTAATTAGATTTTGTTTTAGTGTTAGTAATTAGTTAGAGTTAGATTTAATTAAGATTATTTTATAAATAGTTAATTTCTTAGTTTGATTTAAGAATTTCTTTAGGATTAATAGAAGTTTTATTTTATTAGACTTTAGGTTAGTTTGCATTTTTATTAAGTAGTTTGATTACATGCATATTTTATTTTAAGTTTGTTTAATTTTAGTTTAATTACTTTGTTTCTTTATTTTCATAATTGCATTCTAGTTTAATTGCATTTTAGTTAATTAATTTTAACTGTTTTAATTTTCTTTTGTAGGCTGTTGTTTTTTAATTCCTTGGAGCTTTGTAAGTAATTTCACGCTCCGTTTTATTTATTTTTAGTTTTTATTGTTTTATTGTTTTCCAGTAATTTTAATTAGCCTTAGTAGATCACCCATTGAAAATTTATAATTTGCTAGAATATACTTAGGGTAAGATTAACCGGTACTTAATTAGGCATTTCAACTTCTCTGTGGGACGATAATCCGGGACTCAAATCTCATTATTACTTGTAAGACTCGTGCACTTGCAAATAGAACGTCTAGGTCTCTTAGAGTGGGCACTAGTTTCGTACTTCATGGACCGGTGGGCTGAACGTGACCCACCTCCCGTGTGGAAGCAGATAGTGGTGATACCCCGCACACCTGATCAGTGTAGCCTGGGATCACAGGATATGACCATAGTCTGTGAGAACTGAGAATTCTGTATACCCCAGTTATGAGAATTGTAATTTGGTGTATGTAATTATGATATGTTAATGTACACACAAGTTTTAAATATGATGAAGTATAAGAAGATGAGGTTTTTAAGTCTTGAATGTGTATAGATTGAAATATGGACATGGGGTAGATTTTGGGAAGTTTTACATTGAGTTTTTTACAAATTGATGCTGCAGCAGTACAATCTGTGAAGGCCAGATCGATCTCCAAGGATAAGAGATCGATCTCATGGCTCCAGAATGTAGAAAATGTGCAAGAACTTATAGGCAGATCGATCTCATATGCAAGTAAATCGATCTCATATGCAAGTAAATCGATCTCCAAATTTTTCTGTAAAGAGAAGATCGATATGTTCAAAGAGCAGATCGATCTCATGAAGCATTCTATAAACAGAAGATCGATCTCCTCAAGGAGCAGATCGATCTCATGAAGCAATTAAGAGATCGATCTCACCCCACGACAGATCGATCTCATAGGCATAAAATTATCCCAAAACGTTCTCAAATTCAAAAAGAGATCGATCTCATCAAGGACTAGTTCGATCTCCTACCCTCCATCTATAAAAGAACCCCTGCGTTTTCCTACATTTCATCTTCTCTCTCTCTCTAAGAAATCGAAACCCTATCTTTCTTTCTCCTCCAAATCGTCCATTTCCGTTCGAATCAGGGGTTGTGGCAAGAAGAAAAGTTGTTCCTCATCCAAAGGAGAGCAACATACTTGGAAATCGAAGGACGAATCGAATCGAGGTGTGAATAGAGCTCTCCATAAGTTTTGGGTAAATTTCTAAGCTTTAATCTTTGATATTAAGGTGATTTTGGTGATTGTGACTATGGGTGTTGTGATAAAATAGCTAGGAAATTATTAGAGTTGATGAAATTGTGATTTTGTTGGAATGATGATGATACTATACAATTTGTGGTAATTTTGGAATTTTGGCTATAAATTGGAATCGAGATAATGAAGTGATTTTGGCATGGATATTATGCATGAAAAATGTAGGATTTAAAATGTAGTGGATGAGAATGTGGATTAGGATAGGAATATGAGAAATACAAGGTTTGTAGTATTTAACGAGAATATGAGCACATATGTGCTCGATGATGTGATTGAGATGAATTATTGATGTTTTAACATTGTTTGGACAGTTCGGGAGTTCCAGAGAGGAATACGTGGCTAGTCTGTCGTTTAAGGGAATGATTGCACTATACAAGGTGCAACGAGGTAAGGGAAAACTTAAACTCATTTGTGTATGTGATTTTGTGATGATATTGTAGCATGAAATGTGATTTGAGAAAACAAGCATGTTTTTATGAGTTGAGAATGAGTTAGTGCACACGATTTTACAGCCGATTAGGGCTCAATTTTTATGAGTTGTAAACTAAATGTGAAATTGTTTTACAACCGTTTTGAGTTAAAAAGTGAAAGTGATTTGGGCTCTACGTTAAGGCGTACTGAGATTTGAGAAATGTGTGCGTGGTTTTTTCGGTTTGAGTCGGTTTTGACATGTTTTCTATCGAGTACAAAACCGTTTTGAGATGAGTTTTATGAGAAAAATCATTATGAACGCTACGTGAAGGTAAACCGATTTTATTTGATAATGGCTATTATTGAGACTTAGGCGTGTCATGTTGAATACACATCGGGCTTTGGTTTTGTGGCATGTAAGAACGGGCTATGCTCTAGCAGCACATAAGACCGAATCCTCCGTTCTGGTAACGTGAGATGACCCCGCTTCGCGAAAGCGATGGGTGGCATTGCTCTGATAGCATGTAAGACCGACGGTTGTACGACTCTGATCAAGTCTATAGCGAACCATGGCCATGGGTGTATCATTGTCGACGAAATCCCTCGATTGGGGATGTCCACCTAGGGGACGAGTTCAATCATTTTGATGTGCCATGACGAATTTTTATATGAGTTTTATTTGCCTAGTCTCATTTTACACATGAGATTGTGTTTTGTGGCTGCGCCACGTGCATTACTATTGCGATGATTTTTATCACGTTTTATGAGAAAAGTCATTATCGCATCCTGTTTTCTTCATGCTTGTAACTGTGGTTTTATATTAAACCAATTATTATCATGTTTCTACATGAGCTTTGAGAAATGAGTTGAGATGATGTTTTGATGATTCATGCTACACTTTTCTACTGAGTTTTATTGGGTTTCCACCCACAAAACAAAATGATTGTGCTGTGCAAATCATTATTTTATAAATGAGTCCTTTAACCCCTTACTGAGCGATTTAGAAGCTCACCTTGTTTTATCTTCCCCCCCCCCCCCCCAAATTTCTTCAAGTGAAGAGAGTTTTCCTGTGACGTACGGAGTAGTGGCTAGTGGAAGACTTGAGCTCCAGGCCATATATTGTACTTTGAGATATAATTTATCATTTCATGTACCCAGACTAATATTGTATTTACAGACACTTGATGAACAGTGATGTATGTGATGTATTAGGATTTATTAATTCAAATCTGAGGAATGCATATGATGTAATATATATAGATGTTGAATGATGAGATCCTGAGGTTAAGGTTTTATAACACACACACACACACACACACACACATATATATATATGATGATACATGACACTACACAGGAATGCACCCTTAATTGTTAATGGATGTGAAAAAGTTTTAAATTTGTCTTGTTTTCCGCGCTTTCGAGGCGTCACATAGTCCTAGAGGAGATTTTCCTTATTATATTGCCTATCTCACATGTCTTTGTTTATGAATACATTCATGTTTTGAAATGGTTTGTGGGTCAAGACAGTTCGAGGGAGGGGCTGATGTCCTGACAAGTGTTTTTTTTTTTAGATGAGAAAGAATGTTAATGGTTTTAAAGTGTACTAATGTATGATGATTAATGTCATGCTTTACTTATGAAATATGCATGATGATTAATGCCATGCTTTGAATTTGATTTGTGCATTAACAAAAAACATAAATTGCTTTACATGCCATTAACACAAGCATGAACTCATGTTTTGAGATGAAATGATGAAATGAATGGATTTGAGCATGGCATCACGATTATATAGATAGTGCTGTATCTACCTGTTCGCATGATTGCCTTACTAAGCGTGTGGTTTACTCACCCCCTTATTTTCCCCTCTCTACAGAGAATTGAGTATAGATTAAAGGTGACTGGAGGCTTTCCTTTTAGTATACGATGTATCCCATCGCTTAAGGTATACACAATGATGTAATTTTCTATCTAAACTTTCGATAACACAGTAGCATTTTGTATGTAACTATTGGGACGTAAAGCAATGTAAGCACATGTAACAACAACTCTGATTTAATTATACAAGTGTTTACTCTTAAATTTGATTGCAAATAAAATTGTTATGGTTGGGTGAGGTAGACATTGACACACAGCCCAACTGTTGAGAGAGTAGCTGGTCACGATCGAGGTAAAGTAAGGACGAATAATAAATAATGTATGAAAAGCGAAAATTTTGTGACGATTTTTTTGGTAAGTTGAGGGTCGTGACAGAAGTTGGTATCAGAGCTGAGTTGATCTGATGTATGTCGATGTCTAAAATACTTAATAAGTTGGAAAATTACATCTCTATGTTATTGTGCTTATTTAGATACAATTGTGTGTGTCGATGGGTTGACTAAGAAATTGATGTGTATGTAGGGAAGTGAGACATTATGCCTAACACCAGTCACAGTAGAGGGATGAGAATTCAGGCTCGAGGCCATAGAGGTAGGCATATAGGTAGTGTTGAGTCAAAAACACACGATGTGAGACCCCGTATATGTATAAGGGTATATATGCACATAGAAGTGTAAATAGAGTTGTACTATGAATTCATGAGTGAAGTATATGTGATGTAAGTCCACAAGTAATGTACACACTTGTAATGAGAGTGATAATCGTACATACAAGTTTCATTAGATATGAATGTGTAGCAATGGACTTAAACATGTGGAGAATGTGTGTAGAATGGATTTTGAATAGCTTGGTAAAATGGAAGTATAATTGCATAAGATGTGCATTTCCATTTTAGTTTATATTAAGTACCATTGGTCATACAAAGATCCTACACAAATTTTAATGTGTATGAAGTGAGGATGGATGTCATTTTCGAGTCTCAAAGATGAATGAATGAGGAAATGATCATGGTAGCAAATTAAGGATGTTTGGTAAGTGTTGTTGCAGAGGAAATCTGGAAATTTTGAAGGGCAGATCGATCTCATGGGATGAGAGATCGATCTGGAAGAGCCAGAATGCTCTTATTTGGGCGAGAGAATAGAACAGATCGATCTCCAATGGACCAGATCGATCTCCTTAGCTCTCTGTTTGGGAGCAGATCGATCTCATGCTTCGACAGATCGATCTCATGCCTTGACAGATCGATCTCATGCTTCGACAGATCGATCTCAGGCTTAAAAATGCCGTGAAAAAGAGGGATTTTAAGGGACCAGATCGATCTCCTCTTGGACCAGATCGATCTCCTCAAGCTATTTCTATATAAGGAGTGCTGGAAATCAGAAAATTTCGGGAAAAAACACAAACTTTCCACTTTCAACCCAAAAACCTAACATTCTCTCTCAAAAATCAGCCATTTTCAGTGAGGTTTGAAGAGAGATCTGTAAGACCCGATATTTTCGAGTGCATTTAAAAATGCAAAAGGACTTAAATGGTATTCTCGAATACGTGCAAGGGCAAAATGGTCAAAAGACCAAAATTCGGTATTAATCGGGACAAGAAAATTTAATTAAAAATATGAGATTGAGAAATCTTAATCAATGATGAAGAAATAATTAAATTTCGGATTAAATTGATCAAGATATGAATTTCTTGGGATAAATCGGGATTTTCGCATCGAAAAATAATCCCGAAAATAATCGAAAAATATATCGAAAAGGCAAAACCGGACTGAGAAAATTATTTACAGATTAAATGAATAAACTAAGATTATTTTAGATATTTTTGGGAATTTTATTATTATTTTATTGAATAAAATAATAATAAAATTTAATTATAAATAAATAAAAAAAAAAAAAGAAAAATGAAAAGTCTGAAACAGAAGAGAAAAGAAACAGAGGCGAAACGAAGCAAAAGACGCGAAGGCCGAACCCGAGGGGGAGGTTCGTCACCGGCGAACCACCGGCGACGCTGAGAGGCCAGCGAGGACCGGCGAACGTAGCCCAGCATCGGGCGAACCTCCAGCAGCCCAGACGCGCGGCGAGGTGGCCGGAAAACGTCGGAAACGGAGGAGAAGACCGCGGGGGAGAGAACCCCGATTCGCCGGCGATGGGGCTGATTCGACCCCAGCTGAGGCCCGATTTAGGGAGCCCAGACGATTGCGCGCCGATTGGCACCGAAATCATGCCGGGAACCGGCCGGACGGCGCCGGCACGACCAAAGGGAGATTGGACCGGCCGAACCGGACAGAACCGGCCGAACCGGACCAGACCGGACCGGCGGTCCGAACCGGGTTGAACCGGACCGGACCGGTTCAGCCAAAAAGAGAGGGAAAAAAAAGGAAGAAAAAGGGAAAAAGAAAAAGAGAAAAAATTGAGAAAAATTCCAGTGATGCAATCGAGCTTCGGGTAAGTCGGTAAGCGGTCAAATTGACCGATTTAATTTTTTGGATATTTAATTTAATTAATTCCGACTGGAAATTTACCCGGAAAAAATATATTTAATTGTGTAGCTCGACGATTGGCATCCACCGAGAGCTTGAGACAGCCCCGATTTTTGTATTATCATGGAATAACGGGTAAGTGACCCTTATTTACGACAATTTTATATCGTTATGCGTGATTGATATTTAACGCATAAATTATGGATTTAATTTTCGCATAAATGAATTAAATTCTGAAAATTGGATAAATTGTCGTAAATAATTCATAAGCTGTCTGAGAATTTAGAACGAGGCTAAATAAATTACTGATGGGCCCAATGAGCCCCATTGGCCTCGATAAAGTGTGGTAAAAGGGCTTAAGGTCGATTAAGGCCCATTAAGGTGCAATCGGGCCCAATATGGGAAAACAGGCCCAATGATTTAAATTAAGCCCAGAAAAATTATGAAATACAATTAATTGTATTGTATTTGACCTGATGAATGTGTATCCGCAGTGCCGGAGATTTGATTTGGATTTGGAGCAAATCGGACTGCGTGACGAGACATCAGTGGGAAAGGTCAGACTGTACAGAAAATGAGGTAAGGGAATTGTGTGAGTAGCTAGAGGTAGCTACGCATATTTTAATAGATTTTGTATACACTGATTTTGTATGTATACACGATTATTGTAAAATGATCCTAAAAGTGGTTTAAATAATTTTTAAGGATCGAAATAGGTGAAATGTCTATTTTACCCCTATTGAGGGAAGTTCACCTAAGGATGGTGAAAGCATGACATGCATGGAATGCATGATTTAAGGATTTTTATGATTAAGGAATTTTCTTGATTTTAATCAAAGTAAAACGATAGATTGGCCAGTAAATGCATGAATTTCACAAAATAACACTACGTAGGTGTTATTAATATTTAAATGAAATTTCTTTGGAAAAGAGGCCAACTATCAAGTTTATATGGAAACAGATAGTGCCGACACGTAGTTCGCACTATATCTGCGTTTGTGAATGTGCATAAATGTGCTTGAGCAATTGCTCGCACCGACTTGTGACATCATATGCATGAAATATGCTAGAGCATGGTGCTCGCACTGATTTTTAATATTGTGAAATGAGAGCTGCTGGAGCCTAGCTCGCACTCTGTTTTGACATGTTTTGACATGTTTTGATTTGTTTTGACGTGGTATGCATAAAATAGTGCTGGAGCGATTACTCGCACTACTTTTAATGATTTGACATGCATGAGAGATGCTGGAGCTTAGCTCGCATCCTGTTTTGATTTAATATTGTATAAAGCCGTGCTGGAGTGTAACTCGCACGAGATTTGATTTAGTTATGCATAAAGCCGTGCTGGAGTATAACTCGCACGAGATTTGATTTACTTGAGCATTCATTTGTGCTGGAGCGTTGCTCGCACAAAGTTTTATATGGTTTTCATAATTCATTTGAATGCTGTGCTGGAGTTTTTCTCGTACGAAGTTTTCACTGAATTTATATACATATCCGTACTAGAGCGTTGCTCGTACGTGGAATTTACATGAAATTATAATCAGTTTAAGTCGTACTGGAGCACTGCTCGTACGCAGATTTCACTGATTTTTATGAAACCGTGCTAGAGCTTCGCTCGCACGAGGTTTTCAGATATCATGAATATGCATGGAGCCGTGCTTGAGCTTCGCTCGCACAGGGATTTATATTACATGCATATAGCCGTGTTGGAGCCTCCTGTAGACTGTGTGTCACAGTGAGATGATATGCTCACACGTGCATCCTGAGACAGAGATGTTATGGGTGGATAAGACCTATTACAGGCACCCCTGATTGAGCTTGGGTTCACGGAGTACTTTGTACCGTGTATGTCACGCGGAGTACGCTGTACCGTGGGGATTGTTGGAGTGGAGTGGCATTAGCCACGAGGCAGCAAGCCTTGCCCTCGCAATCCTGGTGTTATGCTGTTCTGGCGGGTAGGACGACCCACCTCCCGTTTCAGGTGTGATACCCCGCACACTAGGTACCGTGTTGCCAGGGATCACTAGGATATGGCCATAGTCCTTGATGTTACTGTTAATTACCTGATTGTCTCACATGATATAACTTGTGGTCTGTTAGACCAGGGTAGACCCGAAGGAGGGGTCAGGCCCCCGATTTGATGAATTTATGATTTCATATGATTTTATGATATGTGACCCTGAAAGAAGGGTGGTTTTATAACCGGACTTTTATAATGAATTTTATTGAATTGTTTTATGAGATGGACCTGGAAGGGTTAGTTTTAACTGCAGTTTTAATGTTTTGATTTAAATGCAGTAGCATGTGAAGTTTTCCATGCTTTCATTTGAAAACCTTGAATTGTCTTACATGACATGAAAGACTGCATGATCTTGATTAAATTCATGCTTAATATGATTTAATGATGTCACATAAAATGCTTTGAATGCATGAGTTACATGATTTATATATGCACAAATAGTTTTGGATAAACTATGGCATTGAATATGCATGACTTTGTGCGTGTAATTTTAGATGAAAAGAAATGGATTTAAGGGCATGGCATTATGAGCATGTAGATAGTGGAGCTATCTACTTACTTGCATAATTGCCTTACTGAGCGTGTGGTTTGCTCACCCCCCTTATTTTTCCATCTTTTCAGAGCACTTGCAATAGATATTGAGCGGCTGAGGACTTGCATGGTTGATATTTGCTGCTTCCCATCGAGAGACAGGTATACACATTTGTATGGTTTTGTATCTAAATATGTAATGCACAGTACTGTAAATGGATATGATGTCGGGGATGTAGAGTCATGTAATTACCATTGAGTATGTATTTATTTAAAGTCAAAGATGGTAAACTCTGATATGTGAATATGATTATGGAAATGAAATGGTAATAGGTGTGAGGTGACTAACACCGAATCATAGCCCAACTGTGTTGTAGGATGGTCACGACGAGAGAAATGTAAGAATTAAATAATAATAAATGAAAAAGCGAAAAATTTACTCTGATTTTTAGGTAATTCGGGTCGTGACAGGTTTAATGGTATCAGAGCTTGAGTTGGCCTGATATGAGTCGGTGTTAGTGGTTAAGGAAGTTTACATCCCCATGTACTGTGCATTATTTAGATACAATTGTGTATATCGAGATGGAAGTGCTGCTAAGAATTTGGTTTTTGAATGCAAGAATAGACTCATTGACTGATAGCCGCTATGGTTGAGAGGCGAGTACACGAGCTCAAGGCCGTTGAGGTAGGCCCATGAGTTGTACTGAGTCGCCACATGAGACTTGAGATGAGATTGACGTGGAGGCTGGTTGAGCATGCCCCACAGAGTCCGATAGAGAGATCGGATAGAGTCTGACAGAGAGATCAGACAGTATTGAGATACGCTTCGCGAGGTTGGAGCGGAGTGTGGAGAATATTTTGCGAGCTAATTGCTCAGGGTATGTATGAGGGCGAGTCGGAACATTGATGAAAGTTCGCTCGACCCATTTGAAGATTTCGACATCCAGAATGGACATGAAAAAATTATATATGTATTCCGATGACAGAATATCCCGGATATTGTTTTAAAGAAAATTACAGATGATATTATTTACTCTGACCCAGAGGAATTGGTTAATTAATGAGTATGAAACTCAGATTATATTCCTGGGCAGATATGACTCGGACACTGAACTGTGAGAGTCGAGATAGCTGAAAGTTCATGGAAGGGCTCAGATTGTCAATTAGAGTCCGATTAGCCCGTTTGATATCACTACCTATGCCGAGGCAGTGCGCAGACTATAGTTGTATGAATAAGATCACGAGTTGCATGCCTCTGAGATTGAGAAAGGTAGTGAGGGTCGAAATTTAGACAAAAAGAGAATAGAGAATGACAAAGATGTCAGAACAAGAAAAGGTAATTGGTAAAAAGCTTAGAGCTGATAAATCACGGGGTAAGTTGATTGATAAACCCCAGTATATCTAATTTTAACACTATTGAGGGGTATTATGATTTGAGGACCGCAACCTGCTACGGAGCATTGTAAACAGTATAACAGAGTAGCAGTGTGAACAGTGTAAGATGTGTGGTAGTTACCACGAAAATAAGATGTTGGACGAGGGCGAGTGTATGCCTTGGACCAGGACACTACTGATGTTTCATTGGATGTGGTGGAAGATACCATACTGGTTAAGAATAATGAAATAATTATTTTAATTGATCCTGGTGCCACGCATTTAATTATACCGCCTTCAGTTGCTTATAAGTTAGTGAAAAATGTGAAGCCTATACCTTTAAGCATGAAGAGGATGATAGTTAGTTGATTTTCACTAACTGAATATGGGTATAGGGATTGTAAGTTGAAAATAGGGGTGAAAATATCACTGAAAAGTGTATTGTAACTTGACAAGTAAGGAAAGAGTTTGCCATAAGTGATTTATGAAAGGAGATAAGATTGGAGATGTGATAGATCCTGCATACGAGATATATTGGAATAAAAGGCATATGCAAGGTAAGGATATCATTGATATGCAAAGTAATTTGGATTAAGTAATATGTAGTGTATATGGATTGCGACCAAGATAAGGGGTAGATATATCTACACCCAGTCGATGTGGTCAAATCTTAGGGTTAATAAAGGTATTTTAAAATACTTCCCTGCCTGAAGATTTGACAGCGTCTAGAAGCGCACGCATAATCTATAAATTGAAATCGACAATTGTGAAATGTATACATTAAAATTTGGGTACCTTTGCTGGTACGATAAAGAGATATAGAAATTCATTAATCATGAAAGTTTAAAAATTAAAATTTTATAAAAGCCGTCAATATAAGAGGAAAGAAATGACGTGAGCTAGTATCTTGAACGAAAGCTATTTCGAAATGACATTGTACGTTTATGCGTACATAGGTCAAGTATATGAAAAATTGAAATATTGAGTGGAACTCAACTACGTTAAGGTATTTAAACCTTACCTGGACCGATTGGTTGTCATCTACAGCGATGATATTATGATGTATTCGAAGTCCAGGGATGAGTATGAGTAGCAACAGGAAACTGTCTTACAGACGAGGTGTTGAGAGTTTCTTGAAATTGGCTGCTCAATTGACACGTCTCGTTTGGAAAAAGATTTCATACGAGTGTTATGATAAGTATGAAAATAGCTTCAATGAGTTTTGGTATATTGGAGTAATGAACTGACCACCGTAAGTATTCTCACTATAACCAACAGCTCAAGAGGTTTCAGTGTGTATGGATACCTCCAAATAAGGATTGAGCTATGTATTGATGTAAAATGGGAAGATAGTCGTTTATGGATCCAGATATATTCAAGGACCATAAGAGAAACTATCCGACCCATGATTTAGAGTAGGCAGCCGTAGCGATTACACGGAAAGTATGGCGCCACCACTTAAATGGTAAGAAATTTTGGGTATGCACTAATCGTAAAAACCCCCGAGTATCTGTTTTCACAGAAAGAGTCGGATGAGATAACCATGAGGGTTAGAGCTTCTAAGGATTATGATTGTGAACATTGTACCACCCAGGAAAGGCTAATATTATGGCTAATGCCTTGAACAGAAAGAGCCTCGAGATGGTATCACATATGATGGTCAGGGAGCGTGAGCTGCAAGAACAGTTGTGAACCTCAGTAGTGATGTGATCCTTCTGATGATGACGGTGGTTTTGTGACAGCTAGCCTGAGGTTAGAACCGGATTTGTGTGACCGGATTTGCCAGGCTTAGCGTGATGATCGGCATGGTGTCGATAGTGTGGGTTAGATTCAGAAGGGTGTAGTGACAGAGTTCACAGTGTATGATGATGACTTACAGAGGTTCAGAGAAAGTATAAGTGCTCCCCATGACCACAGTTGATGAGATAGTAGTATTGTCAGAAGCTCACTCTTCGAGATATACAGTGTATCCGAGAAATAATAAATATATCGAGATCTCTGAAAATGGTATTGGTGGTCAGGTTTGAAAAGTGATATTGTAGAGATTGTATAGCAAGTGTCTCGTATGTCAGCAGAGTAAGGTAGAGTAAAAGAAGTTGCAGGGTTATTGCAGCCTCTACCTATAGTGACACAAAAAAAAAAATGGGAACAAGTTACCATGAATTGCGTGATGGGTTACAGAGGACCCTAATGAATCACGAGGCTATCTAGGTGATAGTTGATAGATTGATTTAGTTACCCACCTTCTGGTTATGAAAATCCCTAGATACTCTAAGTGTATAGGCGGATTTATGTGTGTGGAATATTGTGAAACATTGTGTAGCGTTCCAGTGAGCATGGTATCAGATAGGGATTCCCGCTTCACTTTCCACTTCTGGGAATATGTTTTTGGAAGCTATGGGACCCTGATTGTGTGTTAGCACAGCTTCCACCCTCAGACAGATAGTCAGTCAGAGAGGACTGTACAGGTTCTGGAGGATGTGATGAGAGCGTGTGCAATTGATTTTATGAGCTCCTGGGATGATCAGTTGCTACTAATCAAATTCGCCAGTGATGACAGTTGTCACTTGAGTATCGGGATGAGATTATATGTGGCATTGTATGACAGTAGGGAGTTATTCCCTGACTTTGATAAGAGAAGTGGGTGACAGATAGAAAATTGTTCCCGAATTAGTAAGACAAACCTCTGAGTATGTTCAGTTGATTTGAGAGAGATTAAGAACACCTCAGAGCAGATAGAAAAGACTATGCTGACAAGAGACAGGAAATCATTGGAATTCACCGAGGGTGAATCATTATGTTGGCAGTTACTTGTCTTAAGGACATGACGACATTCGGATAGAGATTGGACAAAGTGGAAGGTAAGACCTGTAGGTTGGTATTACCACATGAATTGGCAGGCATCCACAGTGTCCTATCTTTTGATGTTTAAGAAATACTATCCGGATCCAGTATATGTGATCAGATATGAGCTTCAATGGTTTAGCTCAATGAAAATATAACGTATGATTGGAGAAATTGATTCGGGCACTAAACGGAAAGAGAAAGTGTTTAGGGTTAAGATGATCTCCCTAGTTAAGTATGATGGTAGTATTACACTCCGGAGAAGGTCACTTGAGGATGACAGTATATGATGCGATAGACATACCCGGAGTTGTTATGAACTCATATTACTTGGTTCTAATTTGGAGGACCAAATTTCTTAAGTGGGGGAGATTGTAAGACCCGATATTTTCGAGTGCATTTAAAAATGCAAAAGGACTTAAATGGTATTCTCGAATACGTGCAAGGGCAAAATGGTCAAAAGACCAAAATTCGGTATTAATCGGGACAAGAAAATTTAATTAAAAATATGAGATTGAGAAATCTTAATCAATGATGAAGAAATAATTAAATTTCGGATTAAATTGATCAAGATATGAATTTCTTGGGATAAATCGGGATTTTCGCATCGAAAAATAATCCCGAAAATAATCGAAAAATATATCGAAAAGGCAAAACCGGACTGAGAAAATTATTTACAGATTAAATGAATAAACTAAGATTATTTTAGATATTTTTGGGAATTTTATTATTATTTTATTGAATAAAATAATAATAAAATTTAATTATAAATAAATAAAAAAAAAAAAAAAAAAAAAAAAAAAAGAAAAATGAAAAGTCTGAAACAGAAGAGAAAAGAAACAGAGGCGAAACGAAGCAAAAGACGCGAAGGCCGAACCCGAGGGGGAGGTTCGTCACCGGCGAACCACCGGCGACGCTGAGAGGCCAGCGAGGACCGGCGAACGTAGCCCAGCATCGGGCGAACCTCCAGCAGCCCAGACGCGCGGCGAGGTGGCCGGAAAACGTCGGAAACGGAGGAGAAGACCGCGGGGGAGAGAACCCCGATTCGCCGGCGATGGGGCTGATTCGACCCCAGCTGAGGCCCGATTTAGGGAGCCCAGACGATTGCGCGCCGATTGGCACCGAAATCATGCCGGGAACCGGCCGGACGGCGCCGGCACGACCAAAGGGAGATTGGACCGGCCGAACCGGACAGAACCGGCCGAACCGGACCAGACCGGACCGGCGGTCCGAACCGGGTTGAATCGGACCGGACCGGTTCAGCCAAAAAGAGAGGGAAAAAAAAGGAAGAAAAAGGGAAAAAGAAAAAGAGAAAAAATTGAGAAAAATTCCAGTGATGCAATCGAGCTTCGGGTAAGTCGGTAAGCGGTCAAATTGACCGATTTAATTTTTTGGATATTTAATTTAATTAATTCCGACTGGAAATTTACCCGGAAAAAATATATTTAATTGTGTAGCTCGACGATTGGCATCCACCGAGAGCTTGAGACAGCCCCGATTTTTGTATTATCATGGAATAACGGGTAAGTGACCCTTATTTACGACAATTTTATATCGTTATGCGTGATTGATATTTAACGCATAAATTATGGATTTAATTTTCGCATAAATGAATTAAATTCTGAAAATTGGATAAATTGTCGTAAATAATTCATAAGCTGTCTGAGAATTTAGAACGAGGCTAAATAAATTACTGATGGGCCCAATGAGCCCCATTGGCCTCGATAAAGTGTGGTAAAAGGGCTTAAGGTCGATTAAGGCCCATTAAGGTGCAATCGGGCCCAATATGGGAAAACAGGCCCAATGATTTAAATTAAGCCCAGAAAAATTATGAAATACAATTAATTGTATTGTATTTGACCTGATGAATGTGTATCCGCAGTGCCGGAGATTTGATTTGGATTTGGAGCAAATCGGACTGCGTGACGAGACATCAGTGGGAAAGGTCAGACTGTACAGAAAATGAGGTAAGGGAATTGTGTGAGTAGCTAGAGGTAGCTACGCATATTTTAATAGATTTTGTATACACTGATTTTGTATGTATACACGATTATTGTAAAATGATCCTAAAAGTGGTTTAAATAATTTTTAAGGATCGAAATAGGTGAAATGTCTATTTTACCCCTATTGAGGGAAGTTCACCTAAGGATGGTGAAAGCATGACATGCATGGAATGCATGATTTAAGGATTTTTATGATTAAGGAATTTTCTTGATTTTAATCAAAGTAAAACGATAGATTGGCCAGTAAATGCATGAATTTCACAAAATAACACTACGTAGGTGTTATTAATATTTAAATGAAATTTCTTTGGAAAAGAGGCCAACTATCAAGTTTATATGGAAACAGATAGTGCCGACACGTAGTTCGCACTATATCTGCGTTTGTGAATGTGCATAAATGTGCTTGAGCAATTGCTCGCACCGACTTGTGACATCATATGCATGAAATATGCTAGAGCATGGTGCTCGCACTGATTTTTAATATTGTGAAATGAGAGCTGCTGGAGCCTAGCTCGCACTCTGTTTTGACATGTTTTGACATGTTTTGATTTGTTTTGACGTGGTATGCATAAAATAGTGCTGGAGCGATTACTCGCACTACTTTTAATGATTTGACATGCATGAGAGATGCTGGAGCTTAGCTCGCATCCTGTTTTGATTTAATATTGTATAAAGCCGTGCTGGAGTGTAACTCGCACGAGATTTGATTTAGTTATGCATAAAGCCGTGCTGGAGTATAACTCGCACGAGATTTGATTTACTTGAGCATTCATTTGTGCTGGAGCGTTGCTCGCACAAAGTTTTATATGGTTTTCATAATTCATTTGAATGCTGTGCTGGAGTTTTTCTCGTACGAAGTTTTCACTGAATTTATATACATATCCGTACTAGAGCGTTGCTCGTACGTGGAATTTACATGAAATTATAATCAGTTTAAGTCGTACTGGAGCGCTGCTCGTACGCAGATTTCACTGATTTTTATGAAACCGTGCTAGAGCTTCGCTCGCACGAGGTTTTCAGATATCATGAATATGCATGGAGCCGTGCTTGAGCTTCGCTCGCACAGGGATTTATATTACATGCATATAGCCGTGTTGGAGCCTCCTGTAGACTGTGTGTCACAGTGAGATGATATGCTCACACGTGCATCCTGAGACAGAGATGTTATGGGTGGATAAGACCTATTACAGGCACCCCTGATTGAGCTTGGGTTCACGGAGTACTTTGTACCGTGTATGTCACGCGGAGTACGCTGTACCGTGGGGATTGTTGGAGTGGAGTGGCATTAGCCACGAGGCAGCAAGCCTTGCCCTCGCAATCCTGGTGTTATGCTGTTCTGGCGGGTAGGACGACCCACCTCCCGTTTCAGGTGTGATACCCCGCACACTAGGTACCGTGTTGCCAGGGATCACTAGGATATGGCCATAGTCCTCGATGTTACTGTTAATTACCTGATTGTCTCACATGATATAACTTGTGGTCTGTTAGACCAGGGTAGACCCGAAGGAGGGGTCAGGCCCCCGATTTGATGAATTTATGATTTCATATGATTTTATGATATGTGACCCTGAAAGAAGGGTGGTTTTATAACCGGACTTTTATAATGAATTTTATTGAATTGTTTTATGAGATGGACCTGGAAGGGTTAGTTTTAACTGCAGTTTTAATGTTTTGATTTAAATGCAGTAGCATGTGAAGTTTTCCATGCTTTCATTTGAAAACCTTGAATTGTCTTACATGACATGAAAGACTGCATGATCTTGATTAAATTCATGCTTAATATGATTTAATGATGTCACATAAAATGCTTTGAATGCATGAGTTACATGATTTATATATGCACAAATAGTTTTGGATAAACTATGGCATTGAATATGCATGACTTTGTGCGTGTAATTTTAGATGAAAAGAAATGGATTTAAGGGCATGGCATTATGAGCATGTAGATAGTGGAGCTATCTACTTACTTGCATAATTGCCTTACTGAGCGTGTGGTTTGCTCACCCCCCTTATTTTTCCATCTTTTCAGAGCACTTGCAATAGATATTGAGCGGCTGAGGACTTGCATGGTTGATATTTGCTGCTTCCCATCGAGAGACAGGTATACACATTTGTATGGTTTTGTATCTAAATATGTAATGCACAGTACTGTAAATGGATATGATGTCGGGGATGTAGAGTCATGTAATTACCATTGAGTATGTATTTATTTAAAGTCAAAGATGGTAAACTCTGATATGTGAATATGATTATGGAAATGAAATGGTAATAGGTGTGAGGTGACTAACACCGAATCATAGCCCAACTGTGTTGTAGGATGGTCACGACGAGAGAAATGTAAGAATTAAATAATAATAAATGAAAAAGCGAAAAATTTACTCTGATTTTTAGGTAATTCGGGTCGTGACAAGATCATTAGAGACAAAGTTGTTCCTATCAAAGAGAAGAACAACATAGTTGGAAAGCATTTTCCCATTGTTGGTATTGGAGGAGTTAAGGGCATTGCCATTGGAGCAAGAAGAGAAATCAAATTTGGTAAGATTCTACCACTCCAACTATGGTACATTGTTTATTTAATTGATTTTGGAGTTGTTTGGCATGAGTATGGATAGTTAGAAACTATCTAGAATGCATTGGAATGATTTTGACCTAGAAATGGTTTAGTGTGGGAAAGTGAAATTAATGGAGATTAATGATGAATGAGATATGTAGAAATCATTAATAGTGATTGTGGTATGATTTTAAGATGTGGTTAGTGGATAAATTGTGAGGTTTACCTAAAAGAGGTAAAATGAGGGTTAAGGCATTTGTAAAATGCATAAGTAAATAATGTTGACTAGTGAGGTCAATTATGGGTTAAATACGTTAACTCAATCGATTTAATGAATGAATCGCAGCTTCCGAGGATACGCCGAGGCGAGTTGAGCCAAGAGCGTGAGAAGCTAAAAGGAAAGGAGTCACACCAAGTAAATCGAGGTAAGGGAATTGTGTGGACTCTTAGAGATATTGTGAGCAATTTGGGCGCATAAATGTTTTGCTAGAATGCATGAGAATAGGAAATGATGTTGGGTGATTGAAGGGTAAAAGTTGGGAGTTTGAGAAATGTGCATGAAAACAAAAGCATATTGCTTTGAAAATCATGTTTTATTGCTTTTTAGCAAATAATTGGTAGGTTGGCTAACATTGAAATGATTTGCAAAAGAAATGAGTATGTTTTGGTTTTGATAACCACATTTTGCAAGTTTTGAGCCACCTACATGATTTCGTGAGTATGAAAGAGTGCAAGAGGCACTAGTTTTCACATGGATTTCATATTATTTTGGCATTGTGCTTGAGTTTGTCTCGCACTGGATGCCCACCTTGCATGTTGCCGTGTTTGGAGCTTCGAGTAGACTTGGTGTCATATCGATTAAAAGGCTCACACGTGCATTGTTTTGAGACATGGCATGTTAAAACAACCTGATGAGCCCGAACGAGGGATAAGGGTTGGAGATCCACCTGATGAGCCCGAACGAGGGATAAGGGTTGGAGGAACAGCTGATGAGCCCGAACGAGGGATAAGGCTAGGGGTCCACGGAGTATGTTGTACCGTGCATGTAGCATGGAGTACATTGTACCGTGTTGTGATGTGATGTGCCGTCTTCGGACGAGATCTGCTATGGACCGACGGGTAGGATTTGACCCACCTCCCACGTGGAAGCAGATGGTGGTGATATCCCGCACACCTGATCCGTGTAGCCGGTATCACAGGTTATGTACATAGGCCTTGAGGTTATTACCTATTGTTGAAACTACCTATCTCACATGTCTAATGCTATTTGAGAATAAATCCATGTTTGAAGTGATTGTGGTCAGGAAAGCCCGAGGGATGGGCTGGGACCTGACGTTGAATTGATTTGTTAATGGTTTTTAAAGTGCACGGATGCATGATGTTTAATGCCATGCTTTATTGTGAAAATGCATGATGGTTAATGCCATGCTTTATTGTGAAAATGCATGATGTTTAATGCCATGCTTTTATTGTGAACTATGCATGATGATTTATACCATGCTTTGAGTTGACATGTGCACTTGATTTCTATAGCATGAATGCTTTACATATCATTAACACAATCATACACTCATGTTTTGAGATAAACATTGAATTAAATGCTTTTGAGCATGGCATCACGATCACGTAGATAGTACAGTATCTACCTGTTCGCATGATTGCCTTACTGAGCGTGTGGTTTGCTCACCCCCCTTATTTTCCCCCTCTCTACAGAGATTTGAGTATAGATTGAGCGTGACTGGAGGCGTTCCCTTTTTGGTAATCCGCTGCATCCCATCGCTAAAGGTATACACACTTGGATTATTTTGTATCTAAACTAGACATAGCACAGTAGCATTTTATATGTAACCACTGGGGATGTAAAACAATGTAAACACATGTACCAACTCTGATATATATATACATTTATACAAGTGTTTACTCATAAATAATGTTTCAAATTGAATTGGTATGGTGGAGTGAGTTAGACGTCGACACACAGCCCAACTGTTAAGTGTGTGGTTGTTCACGATCGAGGAAGGATGATTAAGGATTGATGCATGAAAATGCGAAAAATTTGTACGTATTTTGATAAGTTGGGGGTCGTGACACACGAGACTCAGGATGATATTGAGGTGGAGGCTGAGGTTGAGCATGCTTCATAGGGTCCAGAGGAGAGACCCGAGAGTATTGAGGCACGTTTCGTAAGGATTGAGCGGAGCATTGAGATGATCTCGGAGTTGGTCACTCAATCGTTACTTGGAGTTGGGGGTGGATAGAGTCCCGCTATAGAGGGTGATGCCGAACAGGCGACAGCTCCTAAGGCACGGGCACGGCCAGCCCAAAGACCTCAGACGACAGATATACCTATACTCCCACCTGCACAGGATATGTCTACACTTGTTACTATACCACAGGGCAGTAGAGGCTGGGGTTATGGATGTGATTTGGATAGACTGCGGCAGTTTCAGAAGTTTGGACCGCCATCTTTCAGTAGAGTTAAGGACCCAGTAGCTGTGGAGGATTGGATAAACGAGTTTGAGAAGTTATATGGGTTCTTCGAGTGCACTACTACCAAGATGGTAGCATTTGTCGCTTTTATGCTGAAAGGATCAGCAAAACATTGGTGAAAATCCACCGGGCCTATTTTGAGAGCTCGACATACAGAGATTAGCTGGGAGGTATTTTTGGAGGCCTTCAGTATGTATCGGATATTGCACAGAGAAAGATGAAGATGGCATTTTTGGGATTGACCCAAGGGAGCAGAACTGTGGATGAGTATGAGACAACTTTTATCTCATCGGTAATGAGGTATTCCACTAGTACTTAGATCGATTTGTTATTGTGTTTATTGATGATATACTGGTGTACTCGAGATCTAGAGAGGAGCATGAACAGCACCTAAGGATAGTGCTACAGACCTTTCGAGAGAAGAAGTTGTACGCTAAACTCAGTAACTGTGACTTTTGGTTGCAACAGATCTCTTTTTTGGGTCATATAGTATCGAAGGATGGTGTGTTAGTGGATCCATCAAAGATTGAGGTAGTGATACAGTGGCAGAGACCCCAGACAGTGACAGAGATCAGAAGTTTCCTGGGTATAGCCGGATATTATCGAAGGTTTGTGGAGGGATTCTCGAGATTAGCTGCTCCTTTGACACGTCTCACGAGAAAGAATGTGAAATTTGTGTGGGATGATAAGTGTGAGAAAGCTTTGAGGAGTTGAAAAGGAGATTAACCACAGCTCTGATTCTCACCATTCCTACCAGCTCAGGAGATTTTTCGGTATATATGGATGCATCACGCCAAGGACTGGGCTGTGTATTTATGTAGGATAGAATGGTAGTTGCGTATGAGTCTAGACAATTGAAGGATAATGAGAGGAACTACCCAACCCACGATTTAGAGTTGGCGATTGTAGTGTTTGCATTGAAAATATGGCGCCACTATCTCTATGGTGAGAGATTTCAAGTCTACACAGATCATAAGAGCCTTAAGAACCTGTTCTCGGATAAAGAGTTGAACATGAGACAGAGGAGATGGCTCGAGAAGGATTATGATTGTGAGATCTTGTACTACCCGGGGAAAGCTGTCAGACCCGAGTTTTCGATTTACGTATGTAGCTTGTACCTTATGATTCCTATGTGTACGAACGTTATATTTCATAGTTGAATCATAAGAAGAGTATTTACTATCATGCAATCGATTTATTGAGAATTAAAAATGCATGTAAGCTACATAACAACGAGATGACGGTTAAATTAATTTTCGAGCAAGTACAGGGGTAAGACGGTCAATTGACGGAAATCCGATATAAATATGATGAGACAATTTCATTAAAAATATGAAATCGAGAAATCTTGATCAATAACGAGGAAAATATTAAATTTCGAGTCCAATTGATCGAGATATGAATTTATTTAATATTTTTAAAATTTTTGTCTCGAAAAATGAGCCCAAAAATAGTAAAAAAATATACCGAAAAGATAAAATCAGACTGATAAATTCATTTACGGACTAAATGAATTTAATAGAAATTTTTGAGATATTTTAGGATTTTTAATATTATTTTAAGGATTAAAATAATATTAAAAATATATTATAAAGAAATTGAAAAAAAAAGAAAACGAAATTGAAAAAAATGAAATTTGGAAAGAAAACACGGGGAGAGAGAGGGAAAACGGGAGAGCAAACCGACAGAAGTCGAAGCAAGGAAGGACCACCGGACGGCCACTAATCCGGTGACCCAGCGGCCAGAGAACGACCGTAAAAGGAAGAGGGGAACCTGCGACCCCTCAGCCACCGGTAACGCGCCTCACCGGCGCCGGAAAAGGGAGATCGACGAGGTTGAAGCCGCGGAGGAAAAAGTGAAATCCGATGGCCACCGACGGTGCTAGGGTCTGATCGAGCCCAGCCGAACGTTCCCCAGGCTATGGCGCATCAAACGGTGTTAGCGGCACCCGGAGAACCGGCCGGACGACGTCGGCACTGCTAAATCACCCCTGAACCGGTCGGCGGTTCAGGGCAGAACCTTCTAAACTAAACCGGACCGGACTGGTTCAGCCAAGGAGAAAAGGGGAAAAAGAGGAAAAAAGAAAGAAAAGGGAAAAGAAAAATTTTTGGGATTTCACCGGACTTCGGGTAAGTCGATACGAGGTCAAAAGTGACCAATTTAATTTTCGATAAATTTATTTAAATTATATTTAATCAAAAATTGACCCGGAGTTTAATATACGAAATTGTGCAAGTCGATGATTAATTCCGAACGGAAGCCCGATCGAACTCTGATTCGCTCACCATCGCACAATCTCGGGTAAGTAAAGCTCATTTACGACAATTTAAGTGATTTATCGTATTTAAGATTTAATTTACGCATTTCGGATTAAATTTCAGATTTAGTAAATTATATTCAAAAAATTGAAATAAATGTCGTAAATGATATACAGGTTATCCAAAGAGCTTGGAATAAAGCCCAATGGGTATTGATAAGCCCAATGACTCAATAGACCTTGATGAACGGGCTTAATACGGATTAAGACCCGATTAACGTGATTAAGGCCCATTAAGCGTAAACTGGCCCATTTTAGTGAAATGAACTGTATTAAATATGTAATACAGTAGGAAAAGTGTAATTAACTCAGTGAATGATTTAAATGCAGCTCCAGAGTCATATTGAGAGTTGACCGGACTGCGAGTTAGACAGCACAGAGGAAGAGAGGTCACACGACGTGATCCGAGGTAGGGGACTCTTGCAAGTAGCTAGAGATATCTGTGCATATTTTCGTTGGATTTTACATTCACTGAAATTGTTTGAGGGTCAGAGAAAATTGATAATATTATAGGGACCCGATATAGGTAAATTACGATTTTGCCCCTAGTTAGGCAAAAAGTGAAATTTTGGGAAAAGTTGTAAAAAGCATGAAAATGATGTTTTAAATGGTTTTTACTGCTGTGTAGCAGAAGAGTAGGTGGATGAGCTAATGTTTTGAGGTCGATGTAAACTAAGCACACTTTATAGTGCTGATTTTAATGATTTTAAACATCCCTATTTTCAAAGAGTCATCTACCGAATTATGTGGAAACAATCGTGCTAGAGCACAACTCGCATTTGATTTCAGATGTTTTTCACATACATTAGTGCTGGAGGTTTACTCGCACTACATTTATTTGACATGCATGATAGAGTACTAGAGCGTTGCTCGTACTCAGTTTTATGTGATTTGTGCATGATAGAGTGCTGGAGCGATTAGCTCGTACTCGAGTTTTACATGAGATGCATGACAGAGTGCTGGAGCGTTGCTCGCACTCGATTTTTCATGATTTGTACATGACATTGTATTTGAGCGATTTGCTCGTACTTGATTTGTAATGAGAACTATGCATGACCTGTGCTAGAGGTTTACTCGCACTAGTGTTGATATTTTGACATGCATATACAATGTTTTGAGGCGGAGTGTTAATTGTGTGTCACACTCAAGACGTGCACTGTAGTTTTTCGTGATATATACACATGTTAGAAAAATCGTGATGATTTCCTCCGTGTAGACTGAGTGTCACACTGTTGAGATGTTCTCACGTGGATTTAGAGACGTGGCATTGATTCCATAGTATGAGGGCTAAGACCTATGGCAGGCACCCTGACTATGATGTATTTCCATGGTATGAGAGGCTAAGACCTATGGCAGGCACCCCGACCATGATGTATGGGTCCACGGGTGTACGTTGTATCGTGTATGTGGCATGGGGTACATTGTATCGTGTTTTGTGTTGTGGAGTTGTGGAGGAGAGTGTTGATAGCTGACGGTTGTGATGGACTGACCCCCCTCCCGTTACAACAGTGATAACCCGCACACCGAGTACTGTGTTGCCTGGGATTTCACCACATGTTAGGATATGTACATAGTACGAAGATGCTCTCTTACGGTAAGATCCTTAAGCCCAACATCCTTAAGCCAAAGTGGGCGGGGAGGCTCTGTTCGGCGGGGAGGCTCTCTTACATAGTCTAGAGAGATTGCATTTAGCCACTGAGTCTCGCATAATATATCACATGTGTTTTATGATAAAGGTAGACCTAAGGGATGGGTCGAAACCCAGTTTATTTGTGTTGTGATGAGAAATGCCATATTTACTGTGTTTTGAATGTAAATGGCATATTTTATATAAAGGCATTCTTAAATGATTAAATATGCACTGTTTTGCATGAATGCCTCTGATTGATAAACCAGCATGTGTTTAGTACATGGGATTTTAAATCTGTACTATATTATATATATTTTAAACATGCTTTTGAATTGAGAGAAGGAAAGGCAAAGCACTATTTTCAGTAGATAGTATGGATGTCTACTTACTTGCCTGATTTCCTTACTGAGCGTGTTGATAGCTCATCCCATTCATTTTTCCCCCATATCTACAGATTCTCGTCAGTAAATCGAGTCGACCAGGGTATTGCATTCCTTTGATCCGCTGCCACTCCCCATCTAGCGAAAGGTATACACATGCGTACTCTTTTGTATCTGAACAATGCATAAGCACAATGATGTACACGTTTTTAATAATGGGGGATGTAATTATATTTAAGTATATGAATTTACTTATGATATAAATGTCATGTATGTATGATACGTGAAAGAATGGTAAGATATGTATGGATGAGAAGACTGATGCCTATTCACAGCTCAACTGTTAAGGGGAGAAAGGTAAGTTAAAAAAAAAAAGTGAAAAATTTGTTGTGGTTTTTGGTAAAGTCGCGTGTGGGAGGAGGGCGTGACAAAGGCAAATGTAGTTGTTGATGCATTGAGTAGAAAGTATTTCGGGTTAGTGTCATTCATGATGATCAGGGAACACGAGCTGTTGGAACAGTTCACGAACCTCAGTTTGGATTTGACCCCGCCTGACGCTGATAGTGTATTTATGATAACTAGCCTACAGTTGGAACCGAATCTTGTAGATCGAATTCGATAGGCTCAGCGAATTGATCAGCAGTACAGTGATATTGTCGGGCAGATACAGAGGGGTACAGAGAAGGACTTTGAATTGAGTTCAGATGGATTATTGAGGTTTAGAGATAGGATATGTGTTCCCTATGATCTAGAGGTCAAGAAGTTGATCTTGACAGAGGCTCACTCATCGAGGTATACTATACATCCAGGGAGTACTAAGATGTATCAAAACCTTCGAAAGGTTTATTGGTGGCCTGGGATGAAGAAAGACATTACTGAATATGTCGCTATGTGTCTCGTTTGTCAGCAGGTGAAGGTAGAGCATCAGAAGCCTACAGAATTATTGCAGCCTCTACCGATACCGACTTGAAAGTGGGAGTATGTCACCATGGATTTTGTGATGGGATTACCGAGGACCCACAAAGGTCATGATGCCATATGGGTGATTGTGGATCGGTTGATGAAGTCAGCCCATTTTTTAGCTATGAGAGCTACCGATACTCTAAGCCAATTAGCGAACTTGTATGTGTGCAAGATAGTGAGGCTACATGGAATTTCAGTGAGCATTGTTTCTGATAGGGACGCCCGCTTCACTTCCCACTTCTGGAAACATTTTCAGGAAGCGATGGGGGACCCAGTTGAGTTTTAGCACCGCGTTTCATCCTCAGACAGATGGTCAACCAAAGAGGACTATACAGACCCTGGAGGATATGTTGAGAGCATTTGCATTGGATTTTAGAGGCTCTTGGGATGACCATTTGCCACTCACAGAGTTCACCTATAATAACATTTTTCATGCGAGTATCGGGATGGCACCATATAAGGCATTATACGGGCGGAGATATTGTTCCCCTATTGGATGGAAAGAGGTTGGTGACAAACAGATCTTTGCTCTGGACTTAGTGCAGCAGGCATCTGAGAATGTCCAATTGATTTGTGAGAGGTTACAAACAGCTCAGAGCAGACAAAAAAGTTATGCTGACAGGAGACGGAGACCACTAGAGTTTAATGTGGGTGAGTCAGTGTTTTTTAAGGTTTCTCCCTCAAAAGGGGATAATGAGATTCAGGAAGAAGGGAAAGTTGAACCCTCGATATATAGGGCCATTTGAGATACTTGATAAAGTAAGGGATAAGGCTTATAGGTTGGCATTGCCACCAGAGTTGGCAAGTGTACATAATGTCTTCCACATATCCATGTTACGGAAGTATCATACAGACCCGACGCATGTAATAAGATATGAGCTTTTGAAACTCAATGAAAGTATGACGTACGTTAAGAAGTCGGTTTAGATATTGGATAGAAAAGAGAAAGTGTTAAGGACAAAGACAATTCCTTTGGTGAAAGTTCTCTGGCAACATCACACAGTGAAAGAGGCCACATGGGAATTGGAGAGTTTGATGCGGGAGAGGTATCCTGAGTTGTTCACAGAATGATTGGTTCCAATTTGGAGGACCAAATTTTCTAAGTAGGGGAGAATGTGAGACCTCATATATGTATAACTTTGTATATGTGTAAATGGTGATGTATTTGTAATGTGAAGCATAAATGATGTAGAGTTCATAAGTTAAATGTACGCACTTGTAATAAGAGATTGTGTACATACGAGTTTCATTAAGTATGAATATGAAGAAATGGACTTTTGCATGTGATGAATGTGAGTGGAATGGAATATGAGTAGTGTGGTAAATGGAATGAAGTTGCATGAAATGTACACTACCATTTAGTTTATATTAAATACCTTTGGTTATACAAAGATTCTACACAAGTTTTAATGTGTATGAAGTGTTGTGGATGCCATTTTCAAGTCTCAAAGGTGATCGGATTAGAAAATGACTATGACAGCAAATTAAGGATGTTTTGGTGTAAGTTTTTACAGAAAACTGTAGTAAAATCTGAAAAATATGAATGCTAGATCGATCTCATAGGATGAGAGATCGATTTAGAACAGCAAAAAATGCTCTTATTCGAGCAATGGAATAGGGTAGATCAATCTCCAATGGAGCTAGATCGATCTCCTGAACATTCTATAAAATGAGGATCGATCCTTAAGGCAAGCAGATCGATTTTCTTAGCTCTCGGGTTGGAGCAGATCGATCTCCTCCCTAGCCAGATCGATCTCCTCAACTCTCTGTTTGAGACAGATCGATCTCAAGGTTTCGACAGATCGATCTCAAGGTTTCGACATATCGATCTCATGCCTTCAAATTGTCGTGGAAAAGAGGGATTTTAAGAGGACCAGATCGATCTCCACCCAAGGCAGATCGATCTCATCAAGCTAAATCTATAAATAGGAGTAGTTGAATCTGCAGATTTCGAGAAGACACTCTCACTCTACCATTTTCAACCCAAAACCTAGTTTTCTCTCTCTAAATCTGGCCATTTTCAAGAAGATTTGAGGGAAGGCTATTAAACGCAAAGTTGTTCACATCAAGGAGAAGAACAACATAACTTTGAGGCATTTTCTGTCACGACCCAAATTACCTAAAAATCCCTACAAATTTTTCGCTTTTTCATTTCCTTATCCATCGTGAACAGTTATACTACTAAACAGTTGGGCTATGATTCGGTGTTAGTACCTCTCACCTATTTACCATTCCATTTTCATATTTCATTTACATATCAATTTATTTAAACTAAATACATCCCCAATATTACATCCATATACAGTACTGTGCATCTATATGTTCAGATACAAAATTATATAAATGTGTATACCTGGTCTTGCTAAGAAGCAGCGAAAATGACTACTGTCGTTCTCTTCTACTGAATATACCCTGTGGGGTGGAAAATGAAAGGGTGAGCAAAACGTGCTCAGTAAGGCAATAATGTAAGCAGGTGGATAACTATACTATCTACGTGCTGATAATGTCATGATGTAAAAATCGTTTACTTTCGGAGCATGAGGTAAGATTAAAACAATGCCACATGTATGTATATATCATATACAAGAAATCATGAAATCGGCATATAAAGCACACATGGGAAATCATCATGTATGACATCTCATGCTCGTCACATTAAAACTTATTTGTTTAATCACAAAACTCATCACTTTGAAACTTATATGTTTCATCATAAATTCATCACATTTAAAACTCATTTCTTTCATCATAAACTCTCACTTTAAAACTCATTTGTTTCATCACAAACTCATCACGTTAAAACTCATTGTTTCATCATAAAACAACTTCATCAAGGTCAAACCCATCTCTCGGGAATACCTTGATTCATCAAATCACATCTCTTTTAAAAACACAAATCGGGACTACCCCTCCATCGGGTTTGTCCTGGTCTATCCAGACCGTATGATATCATGTGAGGCATGTAGGTTACTGTATGAAAAATCGAGGACTATGGCCATACTATGTCCCTGTGATCCCATGCTACACGGATCCCGGTGTGCGGGGTATCACAACTGCAACGAGAGGTGGGGTCAAGTCCTACCCGTCAGAATATCAAGTAACATCATAGAGTCATCATGACTGCACGGTACAGCGTACTCCATGTGACATACACGGTACATCGTACTCCGTGGACCCATATCATAGTCTGGGGGTGCCTGCCGTAGGTCTTATCCACCCCAATACTATGTCGATAACCAACCCATGTCTCAAAGTATACGTGCGAGCATCTCAACTCTCTGTGACACACAATCTACAGGAGGCTTCCGCACGACTATATGCATGTCAACTCACGTCTAGTGCGAGCGAAGCTCTAGCACCACGCTATGCATATCATGATATCTAAAATCTCGTGCGAGCGAAGCTCCAGCACGGTTTTGTGCACACACAAATTTCTCGTACGAGCAATGCTCCAGTACGGCTTTTCATGAGAAATAATTCAGTAAACTTGAGTGCGAGTAAGACTCTAGCACTCTTTTAGTCATGTAAATACGATAGGTGGCTCACTTTTAATAAAACATCTTTTAAAATAGTAACCGGTACAAACCGGTACCCTTTCGTAAAATTCATGAAATTAACAGCCAACCTATGTGCATATTTGCTTAAATCAAAGCAATATATTCATATAACACATTAAAAACACGAAATCGTGCAATTTACCTGCCTTACTACCCTTTTTGTAAATTTTACTCCTAGGGGCAAAATCATCTTTTTCTTTTACTCACCTATGCCCCGATTTTCGTAAAATTATTATTATTTCATTACTAGATGCTTTAAGGAATTCTGAACCCTGTAAATACCCTCAAAATACGTATAGGCATCTCTATGCACTTACAAAATTCCCTTACCTCGATTCTCGTCGAGTCTGACCTTTCCACTGATGTCACGTCGCGCAGTCCGATCTACTCTCAATCCAATGCCCGGAACTGCGTATCAATATTCCTCAGGTTAGATATTATACAATTTAATTGTATTTCCTATTTTCTAGGCTTAATTTAAATCATTGGGCCCATTTACCCCTATTGGGCCCGATTGCACCTTAATGGGCCTTAATCGGCCTTAAGCCCGTTTTCCACTTAATTTTTTACACTATCGAGGCCTATTGGGCTTATTCAGCTTACCGATAATTATCGGGCTTCGTTCCAAACTCATTGGATAGCCCGTATACCATTTACGGTAATTACGTTGTAAATCCGATTAATATTCCTTTTATACAGAATTAATCCATAAATTTCGTAAAATAATCGAAACTCTGTATTAAAGGATTCTAATTGTCGAAATTAAAATGTACTTACCCAATATAATGCGGGATACGAAAATCGAAGCTCAATCGGCTCTCGTTCGGGCTTTGTCGTACAACTGCACAATTATATATTTAATCCCGGGTTACTTTCAGATTAAATATAATTTAAATAAATTTTTCGAAAGTCAAATTGGTCACTTTTGACCTCTTACCGACTTACCCGAAGTCCGGTGTATCCCCGAAAATTCTTTCCCTTTTTCTTTTTTTATTCTTTTTCTCCCTTTTTCCCTTCTTTCTTGGCTGAACCGGTTTAGTCCGGTTCAGACCCGGTTCAACCCGATCCGGTTCAGCCGGTTCAACCCGGTTCACCCCTTTGCTGAATCGGTCCGTACCGGTTCAGACCATTCCACCGCCGTTCACGATGTTTCCGGTCGGTTCTCGGCTCGGTTCTCGCGCCATTCGACTCGTCTGCACTGGGGGAGTGTTCCGCTGGGGTCGGGGTTGGCCGAATCACGCCGGTGGCCGCCGGATTCATCTTCTCCCTCCGCGGCTTCTCTCCCTCGATCCGTCGGATTCCAGTGGTTTCGTCGGCCAATACCGGTCTCAAAAGGATTGGCTCCTCCTCCCGATCACACCGGTACCCGCCGTTCGAGCCCAGCTGCCGTGGATCGCCGGAACCGACGACGTTTTCCTCGCGGTCTTCTCCTCCTCCGTTCGGCGATCTCCGGCCTCCTGACGGCGCGTCACCGGTGCCCAAAGCTTCGCCGGCCTCTCCTCTTCCTCATCGGCTCGTCGTCGGCAGTCAAGGACCGCCGGTGGTGGCTCGTCGGTCGGCCACGCGCGGTCTCCGTCGGTTTCTCTCTTCTCTTTCTCTCTCTCCGATAGTTTAACAGATTTCACTTTTTTTTCCAATTATTTTTATTTTTATTTATTATTATTTATAATTTAGTTTATTATTATTTTATTCATTAAAATAGTCAAAAATATTCAAAAATATCTACAAAATTAATATTTTATTCATTGAGTCTATAAATTAATTTCTCGGTATTATTTCGACTTTTCGGTATAATTTTTGATTATTTTCGGGATTTATTTTTCGAAATAAAAATCTCGATTAATTTCGATTAATTCCGATAAATTTATATCTTGATCAATTTAACCCGAATTAAATTCATTTCACCTTTATTGATCAAGATTCTCAAATCCATTATTTTTAATAATTATTTCTCGTTAAATTTATACCGGCCTTCGGTTTTTTGACCATTTTGCCCTTGTATGTGTTCGGGATTAATTCAGTCAAACTTTCCTTCACGAACACTCATTCATTTTATGATTTGAATCCTTATTTTCAGTCCGAATCTCATTCCTTTAAATTTGTGAACATTTTTCTACCTCATAAAATTTACGATTTAATTTCGGGTCTTACAAATCTCCCCCACTTAAGGAATTTGGTCCTCCAAATTAGAACCAAGTCATATGAGTCCATGTACAACTTCGAGTACATCTATCGTATAATATACTGTCATCCTCAAGTGACTTCTCCGGAGTGTATTACTACCAAAGGGCTTTAATTAGGGAGATCCTCTTAAACCTTAACATTTTCTCTTTCCTGTTTAATGCCCGAATCAACTTATTAATATACTTATATTTTCATGAAACTGAACTTTTGGAGTTCATATTCGATCACCTATGCTGGATCCGGATAGTATTTTCGAAGCATTAAAAGCTGGGACACATTGTGGGTGCCTGTTAATTCAGGTGATAACGCCAACCTACAGGTCTTATCTCCCACTTGTCCAATCTCTCAAAATATTCAATCCAGCGAAACTCAACTTACCTTCTTCCAAAAGCTCGCTATGTCCTTATTCTCTTAGAACAAGAAACATTTCAACCATACTAATTCACCAAGGGTGAATTCTAATACTTGTCTATCTGCTCTGAGGTGTTTTTAATCTCTCTTAACTAAACATCCTCAAAGACTTATTATCCAAAGTCGAAAATAATTCTATCTGTCACCCACCTATTTTATCCAATTTGGGGAAACAACCCCTACGACCATACACTGTCTCATATTTGTTATCCCGATACTCAAGTGGCAACTGTCACTATTGGCGAATTCGATTTGTAATAACTGATCATCCCAGGAGCATAAAAAATCAAAGGCACACGCTTTCATCGGATCCTCCAGAACCTGTACAGTCCTCTCTGACTGACCATCTGTCTGAGGATGAAAAGTTGTGCTAATACTCAGTCGGGTTCCCATAGCTTCCTAAAAATATCCTCAGAGGTGAGAAGTGAAGCGGGAATCCCTATATGATACCATGCTCACTGGAATGCTACTTAATGTTCCACAATCTTCCTTATACATAAATCCTCATATACACTCTGAGTATTTGGGGATTTCATAACCAAAAGGTGGGTAGACTTAGTCACTCTATCGACTATCATCCAAATAGCGTCGTGATTCATCTGAGTCCTCTGTAACCCATTACGACATTCATGGAGACTTGCTCCCATTTTCGTGCCGTGTCGATATAGGTAGGTGCTGCAATAACTCTGCAGACTTTTAATACTCTACCTTATTCTGCTGACATACTAGGCACTTTTCCACAATCTCTACCATGTCTCTTTTCATATCTGACCACCAATACCCTTTTACAGAGATTTCATATATATATATTCATTACTTTCCGTATGCACTGTATATCCCGAAGAGTGAGCTTCTGACAATATCACTGTCCCATCAACTGTGGCCCTGGGGAGCACTTATACTGTCTCGGAATCCTCAGTAACTCATCATCACTCACTGTGAACTCTGTCACTGTCTCCTTCTGAATCTGACCCACACTATCGACATCATGTCGATCATCATGCTAAGCCTGTCAAATCCGGGCACTCTCATCCGGTTCTAGTCTCAGGCTAGCTGTCGCACAATCACTGTCATCATCAGAAGGGATCACATCACTACTGAGGCTCTTAACTGCTCTAGCAGCTCACGCTCCCTGACCATCATACGTAGTACCATCCCGAGGCTCTTTTTACTCAAAGCATCAGCCTTTCCTGGGTGGTACAATTTTCACAATCAAAATCTCTCAGAAGCTCTAACCCACTATGTATTCTTATATTCGCCTCTTTCTGTGAAAACAGATACTCGGGCTTTATGATCAGTGCATATCCATAATTTCTCACCATGTACATAATAGTACCATATCCTCAGTACAAATACTGTTGCCAACTTTAAATCATGGGTCAGATAATTTATTTCATGATCAAGGAGTTGTCTGACTCCATAATTAACTATCTTCCCATTATACATTAATACACAGCTCCTTCATTATTTCGAGGTATCGATACTCACTGAGAACCTCTTGAGCTGTTGGGTATGGTGAAAATAATCACGGTGGTCAGTTCATACTTCACTACACCGAAATTTCTGTCACGTCTATCATCTCACTTATCATCTCATTCAAAGACCACGTTTTCTTAGTTAAACGTGTCAACCAAGTAGACCATATTGAGAACTTGCAACAACCCATTTGTAAAAGCCATTTTCCCAATTATTGCTTACAATTTGCCCTGGACTTTAATTACACCCAACATATCATCGGTAATGATGATTACAAATCGGTCCAATCCTTGACTTATTTAGGCATAAGCGTATAAGATCCTTCAAAATCGCTTACGTTTTCAGGTACTAACCTGCGTCATTTCCTTTTCTTATCTTAACGGCTCTTATTAAATTTTACTATGTTAACCTTTATGATTTGTCGACTTTTAATATTTTTATCGTCTTAGTAAAGGTATCCTAATGCTGAAGGTATTTATTACGACGATCGATTTCACGTTATAGGTTATAAATATATACTTTTAGACGCTATCAAGTCTTCAGGCGGGGAGGTATTTTGAAATACCTTTATTAACCTTCAGACTTAACCACATATACTTTATATATTAGTCCATATGGTCACAATTCATATTCGTTACTAGTTGCTTTAATCCAAATTACTTCATATTGTAAAGATGTTCTTACCTAGCATACGCCTCTTACTCCAGTACATCTTGTATTCAAAATCAAGCATATCTCAAAGATTATCTCCTTTCGTATATCAATTATAACGAAACTCTTGTCATTATTCATTTCGTGAGTACAATCCTTTACTCCTTTAATTTCAACTGTTTCACCCCTTTTTATCACTTGTCAACACTTACAGTATACTCTTCAGTGATGTTTTCACCCCTGTTTTCAACTTAAAATCTCTATATCCATATTCCGTTAATTAATCCTCCTCTATTGGGGTACTCATTTATCAGTACTATGCCCAATGATGTAGGCATTCATGCCTTTTACTCACTTATATGCGAATGAAGGCGGTATGAATAAACGTGTGGCACTAGGATCAATGAACATATGTACTTCATTGTTCATAACAAGCGTGGTATCTTACACCACATCCATGAAACATCAATAGTGTCCTGGTCCCAGACATCCTCTCGCCTTCGTCCAACAGCCTATTTTCCTTTTTCTTTTTGGCTATGGCCTCCCTTTTCGTTGCAGCTATACCAACGAAGTTTTTCTCTGTCTCTTTACTTTTCTGTGGGGCGATCTCGCCCAACTTTGTGCAATCAAAATCAATGGTCCGTCTTACCACACTTAACGGCCATTTTCATCAATACAGTGTAGGTATAGACCCTCTTTCCGTGGTATCTACCACACATCCCACACTGCTTACAGTGCTTACACTGCTACACTGCTTTGTAGCAGGTCGGGGTCCTCCAATCACAATGCCCTTCAAGAGTGCCAAAATTGGTTGCACTGGGGCCTTACCAATTATCTTACTCCAGGACTCATCAAATTTAATCTCTTATCAACTAGTCTTTTTCCTGCTCTGACATCCATGTCATTCTCTATTCTCTTATGTCTCTATTTCGGCCCTTACTACCTTTCCCAATCTCAGAGGCGTGCAACACATGATATTATTCACACAACTATATTCTGCGCACTGCCTCGACATAGGTAATGAGCCAATTGGACTCTAATCGACAATTTGAGTCATTTCATGAACTTTTGGGCTTTCCGACTCTCACTGTCCACAATATCAAGTTCATACTTGCCCAGGGATGTAATTTGAGATTCATACTCATCAATCAACCAATGACTATGGGCAGTGTAAGAACCTTTATCTGTAATTTTTCCTTAAGTAGTGTCCAAAATATTCTGTCACTAGAATACATCCAGAAATATTTTTCATCTTAGCTCTGGATGTTTAACACTTAAGATGGGTCGAGCGGGTTTCCACCAAAGCTCCGCTGCGTCCTCATATCTCATACATAATCTGAGCAATTAGCTCCTCACAATAATCTCCACACTCCGCTCTAATCTCGCGAAGCGTGTCTCAATACTATCCGATCACTCTGTCGGACTCTGAGAGGCATGCTCAACATTAACCTCTATTTCAATCTCATCCTGATTCTCACAGGTCAACTCAGCACGACTTAGCAGACTCAGGTCTACCTCTACGACCTCTGCCTCGTGCACTATCTCATCTTGAGTCTCATATCATGACTCATTCGATTCTCAAGCCGATCTCTACGGCCTCGAGCATGTGTACTCGCCCCTCTACCATAGCGGCTATCAGTTATAACAACTATATTCTTGCATTTGAAACTAAGTTCTTAGCTGCACTTCCATCTTGATATACACAATTGTATCTAAACAATGCACAGTACATGGGGATGTAAATTTACTTAACCACTAACACCGACTCATATCAGGCCAACTCTGCTCTGATACCATTATTTCTGTCACAACCCAAATTACCTAAAAATCCCTACAAATTTTTCGCTTTTTCATTTCCTTATCCATCGTGAACAGTTACACTACTAAACAGTTGGGCTATGATTCGGTGTTAGTACCTCTCACCTATTTACCATTCCATTTTCATATTTCATTTACATATCAATTTATTTAAACTAAATACATCCCCAATATTACATCCATATACAGTACTGTGCATCTATATGTTCAGATACAAAATTATATAAATGTGTATACCTGATCTTGCTAAGAAGCAGCGAAAATGACTACTGTCGTTCTCTTCTACTGAATATACCCTGTGGGGTGGAAAATGAAAGGGTGAGCGAAACGTGTTCAGTAAGGCAATAATGTAAGTAGGTAGATAACTATACTATCTACGTGCTGATAATGTCATGATGTAAAAATCGTTTACTTTCGGTGCATGAGGTAAGATTAAAACAATGCCACATGTATGTATATATCATATACAAGAAATCATGAAATCGACATATAAAGCACACATGGAAAATCATCATGTAAGACATCTCATGCTCGTCACATTAAAACTTATTTGTTTAATCACAAAACTCATCACTTTGAAACTTATATGTTTCATCATAAATTCATCACATTTAAAACTCATTTCTTTCATCATAAACTCTCACTTTAAAACTCATTTGTTTCATCACAAACTCATCACGTTAAAACTCATTGTTTCATCATAAAACAACTTCATCAAGGTCAAACCCATCTCTCGGGAATACCTTGATTCATCAAATCACATCTCTTTTAAAAACATAAATCGGGACTACCCCTCCATCGGGTTTGTCCTGGTCTATCCAGACCGTATGATATCATGTGAGGCATGTAGGTTACTGTATGAAAAATTGAGGACTATGGCCATACTATGTCCCTGTGATCCCATGCTACACGGATCTCGGTGTGCGGGGTATCACAACTGCAACGGGAGGTGGGGTCAAGTCCTACCCGTCAGAATATCAAGTAACATCATAGAGTCATCATGACTGCACGGTACAGCGTACTCCGTGTGACATACACGGTACATCGTACTCCGTGGACCCATATCATAGTCTGGGGGTGCCTGCCGTAGGTCTTATCCACCCCAATACTATGTCGATAACCAACCCATGTCTCAAAGTATACGTGCGAGCATCTCAACTCTCTGTGACACACAGTCTACAGGAGGCTTCCGCACGACTATATGCATGTCAACTCGCGTCTAGTGCGAGCGAAGCTCTAGTACCACGCTATGCATATCATGATATCTAAAATCTCGTGCGAGCGAAGCTCCAGCACGGTTTTGTGCACACACAAATTTCTCGTACGAGCAATGCTCCAGTACTGCTTTTCATGAGAAATAATTCAGTAAACTTGAGTGCGAGTAAGACTCTAGCACTCTTTTAGTCATGTAAATACGATAGGTGGCTCACTTTTAATAAAACATCTTTTAAAATAGTAACCGGTACAAACCGGTACCCTTTCGTAAAATTCATGAAATCAACAGCCAACCTATGTGCATATTTGCTTAAATCAAAGCAATATATTCATATAACACATTAAAAATACGAAATCATGCAATTTACCTGCCTTACTACCCTTTTTGTAAATTTTACTCCTAGGGGCAAAATCATCTTTTTCCTTTACTCACCTATGCCCCAATTTTCGTAAAATTATTATTATTTCATTACTAGATGCTTTAAGGAATTCTGAACCCTGTAAATACCCTCAAAATACGTATAGGCATCTCTATGCACTTACAAAATTCCCTTACCTCGATTCTCATTGAGTCTGACCTTTCCACTGATGTCACGTCGCGCAGTCCGATCTACTCTCAATCCAATGTCCGGAACTGTGTATCAATATTCCTCAGGTCAGATATTATACAATTTAATTGTATTTCCTATTTTTTGGGCTTAATTTAAATCATTGGGCCCATTTACCCCTATTGGGCCCGATTGCACCTTAATGGGCCTTAATCGGCCTTAAGCCCGTTTTTCACTTAATTTTTTACACTATCGAGGCCTATTGGGCTTATTCAGCTTACCGATAATTATCGGACTTCGTTCCAAACTCATTGGATAGCCCGTATACCATTTACGGTAATTACGTTGTAAATCCGATTAATATTCCTTTTATACAGAATTAATCCATAAATTTCGTAAAATAATCGAAACTCTGTATTAAAGGATTCTAATTGTCGAAATTAAAATGTACTTACCCAATATAATGCGGGATACGAAAATCGGAGCTCAATCGGCTCTCGTTCGGGCTTTGTCGTACAACTGCACAATTATATATTTAATTCCGGGTTACTTTCAGATTAAATATAATTTAAATAAATTTTTTGAAAGTCAAATTGGTCACTTTTGACCTCTTACCGACTTACCCGAAGTCCGGTGTATCCCCGAAAATTCTTTCCCTTTTTTTTTTTTCTCCCTTTTTCCCTTCTTTCTTGGCTGAACCGGTTCAGTCCGGTTCAGACCCGGTTCAACCCGGTCCGGTTCATCCGGTTCAACCCAGTTCACCCCTTTGCTGAATCGGTTCGTACCGGTTCAGACCATTCCACCGCCGTTCACTGCGTTTTCGGCCGGTTCTCGGCTAGGTTCTCGCGCCATTCGACTCGTCTGCACTGGGGGAGTGTTCGGCTGGGGTCTGGGTTGGTCGAATCACGCCGGTGGCCGCCGGATTCATCTTCTCCCTTCGCGGCTTCTCTCCCTCGATCCGTCGGATTCCGATGGTTTCGTCGGCCAATACCGGTCTCAAAAGGACCGGCTCCTCCTCCCGATCACCCCGGTACCCGCCGTTCGAGCCCAGCTGCCGTGGATAGCCGGAACCGACGACGTTTTCCCCGCGGTCTTCTCCTCCTCCGTTCGGCGATCTCCAGCCTCCTGACGGCGCGTCACCGGTGCCCAAAGCTTCGCCGGCCTCTCCTCTTCCTCATCGGCTCGTCGTCGACGGTCAAGGATCGCCGGTGGTGGCTCGTCGGTCGGCCACGCGCGGTCTCCCTCGGTTTCTCTCTTCTCTTTCTCTCTCCCCGATAGTTTAACAGATTTCACTTTTTTTTTCCAATTATTTTTATTTTTATTTATTATTATTTATAATTTAGTTTATTATTATTTTATTCATTAAAATAGTCAAAAATATTCAAAAATATCTACAAAATTAATATTTTATTCATTTAGTCTATAAATTAATTTCTCGGTATTATTTCGACTTTTCGGTATAATTTTTGATTATTTTCAGGATTTATTTTTCGAAATAAAAATCTCGATTAATTCCGATTAATTCCGATAAATTTATATCTTGATCAATTTAACCCGAATTAAATTCATTTCACCTTTATTGATCAAGATTCTCAAATCCATTATTTTTTATAATTATTTCTCGTTAAATTTATATCGGCCTTCGATCTTTTGACCATTTTGCCCTTGTACGTGTTCGGGATTAATTCAGTCAAACTTTTCTTCACGAACACTCATTCATTTTATGATTTGAATCCTTATTTTCAGTCCGAATCTCATTCCTTTAAATTTGTGAACATTTTTCTACCTCATAAAATTTACGATTTAATTTCGGGTCTTACATTTTCCCCATTTGTTGGATTTAAGGAACAATGAGCATTTCTACTTGGAGCAATGAGGAAATTCAAAGAGGTGAGTTTCTAATGTACAAAACTAAGTACATTTGTTTAGTTATGGATATTGAAGTTAATTTGGTGTGCATATTAATGGTAGAAACAATCTAGAATAGAATGGAATAATTATAACCTAGAAATATGTTAGTGTGAGAAAGTGGAATGTAGTGGAATAAATGATGAATAGGATATCTTTAGGTGATAATAGTGTTGTGGGTATGGATTTAAGATGGTGATTATGGAATGAATTGTGAGACTTACCTAAAAAGGGGTAAAATGAGTATTTAAGGTATTGAGTAAAATGCATAGTGAATGAAAGTTAGCAACATTAACTCGAGCGTTTAATGAATGAATTAAAGCTCCCGAGAATACACCGGAGCAAGTTGAGCCTAGAGCACAAGAAACGTAAAGGAAGAGAGTCGCACCCCGAGTAAATCGAGGTAAGGGAATTGTGTGGACTCTTAGAGATATCTGTGCGCAATTTGGGTGCTTAAATGTTTTGCTAGAATGCATGTGTTACTAGGAAATGATATTGGGTGATTGAAGGGCAAAGAGTTGGGTTTTGAGAAAGATGCATGAAAATAAAAGCACGATGCTTTGAAAACCTTGTTTTGTTGCTTTTTAGCAAGTGATTAGTGAGTTGACTAATATTTGAAATGATTTGCAAAAGAAATGATTTGATTTGGTTGATAACCATGATTTGTAAAGAATTGAGCCACCTACACGGATTTCGTGAGAATGAAAGCGTACTAGAGTATGACTCGTACGAGATTTAATGTGTTTTCATACGCATGAGTGCTGGAACTTAGCTCGCACTAGTTTTTCACATGGATTTTTATGACGTTGTGCTTGAGTTGAGCTCGCACAGACTTTTTACTGGTTTTGGCATGGTGCTGGAGCATAGCTCGCATTAGATGCCCACCATACTTGTTGCCGTGCTAGAAGCTTCGAGTAGACTGAGTGTCGCACCAATTAAATAGGCTCGCACGTGCATTTTTTAGAATTGACATGTTGATAGCCGTGCTAGGAGCTTTGGGTAGACAAGAAGTCGTACCGATTAAATAGGCTCGCACGTGTATTTTTGAGATGTGGCGTGATATGATGTGTTGATATGGGTCCATGGAGTACGCTGTATCATGCAGGTACCATGGAATACGTTGTATCGTGTTGAGATTGTGATATGCCGTCTTCGGACGATGTTTAGATCTGCTATGGACCGATGGGCTGGACATGACCCACTTCCCGTGTGGAAGCAGATAGTGGTGATACCCCGCACACCTGATTAGTGTAGCCTGGGATCACAGGATATGGCCATAGTCTTAGAGGAGATTTTCCTTATTATATTGCCTATCTTACATGTCTTTGTTTATGAATAAATCCATGTTTTGAAATGCTTTATGGGTCAGGACAGTCCGAGGGAGGGGCTGATGTCCTGACAAGTGTTGTTTTGTTTGAGATGAGAAAGAATGTTAATGGTTTTAAAGTGTACTAATGCATGATGATTAATGTCATGTTTTACTTATGAAATATGCATGATGATTAATGCCATACTTTGAATTTGATTTGTGCATTAATAAATAGCATAAATTGCTTTACATGCCATTAACACAAGCATGATCTCATGTTTTGAGATGAAATGATGAAATGAATGGATTTGAGCATGGCATCACGATCACGTAGATAGTGCTGTATCTACCTGTTCGCATGATTGCCTTACTGAGTGTGTGGTTTGCTCACCTCCCTTATTTTTTCCTCTCTATAGAGATTTGAGTATAGATTGAAGGCAATTGGAGGCTTTCCTTTTGATATCCGCTGCATCCCCTCGCTTAAGGTATATACACTGATGTAATTTTGTATCTAAACTTTCGATAGCACAATAACATTTTGTATGTAACTATTGAGGATGTAAAGCAATGTAAACACATGTAACAACTTCTTTGATTTAACTATACAAGTGTTTACTTCTAAATTTGATTGCAAATGAAATTGTTATGGTTAGGTAAGATAGACATTGACACACAACCCAACTGTTGAGAGAGTAACTAATCACGATCAAGGTAAAGTAAGGACAAATAATAAATAATGTATGAAAAACGAAAAATTTGTTGCAATTTTTTGGTAAGTTGAGGGTCATGACACAAGATCGTGACAATTATCATCATCTGGTGGAGTTTGGCAATCTGAGTAAGATCAATTTGTCTTCAAGCAAAGTGATTGGGAAGATCAGAAAACTGACCAGGATCTCGACTAAGCCTATTAGGTCAAGATAAGGGTGTGGTCTTCTGAGCTGAGTCTATCCCTAATACTCATCAACTATTTTTTTAATAACTTTGTTTTTCACATTTTTTTAAAAAAAATTATGGTTGATCTTAATTTTTCGATTTGTAAATAATTCAAAAAAAATATAAAAAAACGATGAAATACAAGTTTATAATTAATTTTATCTTAATAACAAAAATTAAATTCTTAAATTTCCTCGTGAACATATTAGTTGTAAAAAAATATTGTAGAATAAAAATAATCCCAAAAATACATTCCAAATATCTTTTTTAATTGAAATGCATGCATTGCACGATATGTAGAGATTTGTGGTATTTGATTTTTACATTTTGTAACAAATTTTTAGAGGAAGACATTTAATTTCTACAATTAAAAATAATTATATATTATGTTACGTTTTAGTTTGATATTTAAAAAAAAAAAAAACTTAATTTGATGTAATATGTTATTTTAAGGTAATAATTGTAAAAAAAAATATTTTAGTCAATGGTTTCCTTCCTTTTTTATTATTTAATAAAACAAAAATTATTAAGATTTTCTTATTAATTTTAACTATATAAGAAAAAGATACGTTTATCCTTATCTTTCTTTTAAAAAAAATTCCTTTTCTTTAATTTTTTCCAATATTCATCCAAAAATAGCATCAAGTCGAAGGAATATGTCTATCCATGTAGTATAAAATAATATTATTTAATACAAAACCCTAAAACCCTCCCAACTCAATGGCAGCTAAACCTCCCTACCCAACTCCAAAATCAAATTTCCCGAAACCAAAACCAAGTCAAAGTTGGGTTAAAACAAAAATTCCACTCTGATTATTTTTAAAGAAAAAATAGTACAATTATAAGCCCTGAAAGAAGAGAAAACAGCCTTCTTGAAGATTTGGTCCCTTTTCTTGAAAATGATATGAGTGTGAATGATGCAGATTGTAAGAGGAGGACGGGTATTCTGCTCCAAGGACTCGGCAGCTCCTGGTTAGTCTTTTTTCTTTCTTTCTTTCTTTCTTTCTTTCTTTCTTGTTGAATTGGAAATGCAATTGGTAAAACCCTATTCCATTTTTAAGCGACATGGTTTGCTGAGGCTAGAAATATAGTGTCGCGTGGAAGATCATACGCTGCTTCTCTTCCTTCTGACTCTCCAAAGCGCAAAAAAGTCTCAAAGGATGAACGTCGCGCTTTGATCGAATCTTTTGTCGCTAGGTCTGCTCTTCTCTCTTTTACACCATTCTTTGCTTGTTCTTTTGTTCCCTCCTTTTTATTTATTATGTTTTTGGTCCACTTATGCTTTTGCCTTGAAAGATAATGTTGAGAATTCCAATTATTATTCCTTTAGTGTTGGTAAAATGAGGGTCAGCTATTATTTTACCACGTGTGTTCATGTTAATCTCTTGTATACCATCCTTTGCTTGTGCATGAATTTCTGAGGACTCTCTTCGCTAAATACTTTTCCTTATTTGCCTTTTACTTTCTGAAAAGAAATCATAAGCGTTAGAAAGCAAAATCATACAAATCAAGTAAGACCCCGGCGGGTGTCATGTTTTCGCAGTGGCAAGATGTCTTATTAGTGTCTATTGCCAGGCTGCTATTGTATGATTCTAGATAGTTTTGTGATGGTTATGAAGGATTGAAAACATTCTAGGATTCCATACTTAGCCGAATTTAGATAAAATCATCATCTGGGTAAATCATCTTCTTAACTGGAATCTTGAGATCTGGGTCCTCTCTCTCTCTCTTGCCATTGAAGTCCATGGGCCTTGAATTGTAGCACTTTTGCTCTCTTCCTTCAACTTATTCTAGTTTAAAGATATTATTCATTCAAATAAAACAAGTTCTGGATCTTGATGGTGCATCTTTCTCTCTAACCCTAATTCAATTTGTGTCTTTGGAATTGTGTTGGGTTTTGTCTTGGTATAGTACTTTTCTTTCAACAATTGAGAACTAAGATTGTCTTATTGAATTTGCTTAGTTTGAAATTCTAATTCATTAGTGGCTCAATTAGGACAGAATGAAGACTTTTTCTGTTATCTTTTTCCAGATATAGAACAGCAAATGCTGGAAAATTCCCATCTGCATCTGCTGCTCAAAAAGAAGTGGGTGGCTCTTATTATTTTGTTAGGAAGGTTCTTCAAGAGTTGCAATATAAATCTAAAATATGTTTCTCAAACAGCAGTTATGCAAATTTATCAGCAAAAGATGTCAATAAAGAGGACAAATCTTTTTCTGTAGTTGAAGTAGTCTCAACTGCAGTCCGAGTCCAAGATGACACTTGCTTAGAAGCTATGGATGATGTGAAGATGCCTGACACCAATGCCAAGCAACTGGAGGCTGACGAAGTGTTGCAAGTTTATACCTCAGCTGAGGAGACATTTTCTGATGGGATTCTAAAGCCCCCAACTCCAGTAAGTGCGATTCAATTCTCTGTGCTTTGCCTTTGATAATAAATGCTGATATGTATTTCTAATAGACAGAGTCTGCTCTTAGTTGCAAGTGTACTTTGGCACTGAAAGTGTTGTCGGCATTTTCTCAAGAAACTCAACAAATTTTACTGAATTACAGCTGTCACTAATACAGATTCCTTTCCTCACAATTTTCCTACTTGAATGCAGAAGCTTGTAGTTAAACACTTTCTCATTCCTTTTGTCATTTTGTTGGATTAAAATAATTTATCAACTTGTTTCCTTGATATAATGCCCAAAAAGAGTGCTTCTTAAGTATATCAATGAGACCTCCAATAACCTAATATTTCTGAATGTTATCATCAGTGATACTATTGGTGTGCTCCTAACCTCTCATATTTTCCCTTTTGCTTTACAGGACAAATATTAACTTGCTGTCCTATTTTTGTATTTATTTTCTTAAGAACTTAGTTCTTCTAATTTTACTTTTAAAAAGTTCATTTCAGTGGTACTGAGGAACCTCCTTAAATACCTTGTAATCTAATTTGTCATTTTACTTTCAGGGTAGTCATTGTGATTTTGTGTTAGAAGAATATAGTGTGCTGAAATGTGATTCTAAGAGTCTTGAGAAACAAGAGGATGATAAAGTAGAGGATGATAAAGTACAGGATGCTGGGATAGATAGTTCTGATAAAATTCTAACATTTCTGGATGAGCAAAAAATTGTGGATGCTTCTGATCGACATCTTGAATCAGAAGAGGAGTGTAAAACCGAGTCTCAGGATGTTCAGTCAAATTCTGGTGTAATAGAAGGTGATCTACCAAAAGAAGAAAGTGAGGTTGGAAATGAACAGGATGAAAAAAAGGAACAAACTGTATATAAAGAGTTGGTAAATTCCAGCAGTCCCAAGCTTAAGGCTGAGCACCTCAAACAATTCTCAGACAAGGAAAACTATGCAAGGTAAGTGTTCTTTTCCCTCAATGGCTCAGTAGGTGAATGGATTGGGTTGTTATTGTTCCTAAATTCATGAATGAAAGGATGACGATGGTGGTGCTGATGCTTTTAACTTATCTGGGCTGATTGGATTGAGGTTGGAATAGGTTCTTTTTTTTTTTTTTTTTTTTATTACCATCAAATAATGATGATGATGATGATGATGATGATGATGATTATGACATTTCTGTCTATGAATGTTCTTGTCTGCTTGGATCAAGTTTCCTTTACCTTAGACTAAGCTTAGCATAAAACTTCCTCTTCGAGTTGTTTTATGACCATTTTATGTCTTATGGCTGGTTGGATGCATGCTGTGAGGAAATAATTGAGAGATAATAATTCCTCTTGTTAATTTTCATCAAATTACATTAGTATATATGGTGAGAAAACATGTCCACCAGAACTCGGAAACTAACAATAGAAAAGTCTATCTAATAGGATTGAGAAACTAGCTACACAAATCCTCTAATTGAGGAAACAATAACAATAAATACGAAATAGGATAAATACAAAATAGGAAATAAATCGATGTAGAAAAATTCCACACTCCCTCTCAAGCTGGCTGAATATATTGTTCAAGCCAAGCTTGGAACTCAGGTTTGAAGTTCTTCTGCAATAGTGCCTCGCTTAGGATATCTGCAAATTGAAGACATGTTGGTGTATAGAGTAATGGGATGATTTCTTCTTCAACTTTCTCCTTAATGAAGTGCGATCAATTTGCTTGTGCTTGGACTTGTCATGATGAACTGTATATTTTGCAATACTAATGGCTGTTTGATTGTCACAAAGCATCTTCATTGGACACTCTAATTTGATGCCGAGTTCTTCCAGCAGTATTCTTAACCAAATTCCCTCACAAATACTATGTGCCATTGCCTTGAAGTCTACCTGTGCACTACTCCTGGAGACAACAGATTATTTCTTGCTTCTCCATGTGTCAAGGTTTCCCCACACATAGATGTAATACCCTGATGTAAACCAGCCCAATCTGCATCACTGTATATTTGTACATCTTTTCTAGGCCCTTTCTTGAAGAATAGACCCTTCCCAGGTGTTAACTTTAAGTATTTCAAGATTCGGTGTACTGCATATATGTGCTCTTCTATAGGAGCATTCATGTAATGGCACACCACACTGACAAAGAAATTGATTTGGTCTGGTATGATTATGAATCTACTAACCAATCTTTGATACCAACCTGTGTCAACAGGAGCACCCTTTTTTGGCCCTTTTGAGCTTAGTAGTTAAATCCAAGGGAGCATCCACAAGTTTACAACCTAAAATCCTACACTCCTTTAGTAGATCCAAGACATATTTGCTTTGAGAAACTGAGATGCCACTCCTTGATATAGCAACCTCCATACCCATACAATAGTAAGTTCTCACCAATTTCACTTGTCACGGAGTTACTAAGCCAGGAGATTACCATGTTATTTTCAGTTTTCCATGTTCTGAATTTTGGATCTTCTTCGGCCAATCTGCCACTGCAGTGGGATAATCCTCTTTCCGTTTTCCGCAAATGAACATCTTCTCGGATTGGGACCATTGCAAGTAGTTATGTTGTATTTGATTGGACTCAGGATGATCTTAGGGGATGAACTACTCTTCTCAGTGACCAGGATTTAATTTTAGGTTTTCAGAGAGTGCTTCGATACCATGAGGAAATAAAATTTTGGATCTTCTTCGGCCAATCTGCCACTGCAGTGGGATAATCCTCTTTCCGTTTTCCGCAAATGAACATCTTCTCGGATTGGGACCATTGCAAGTAGTTATGTTGTATTTGATTGGACTCAGGATGATCTTAGGGGATGAACTACTCTTCTCAGTGACCAGGATTTAATTTTAGGTTTTCAGAGAGTGCTTCGATACCATGAGGAAATAAATGAGAGAATAATAATTCTTCTTGTTAATTTTCATCAAATTGCACGAGTATATAATGGTGAGAAAACAAGTCCACCTGAAATAGGAAACTAACAAACAATAGAAAAGTCTATCTAATAGGTGGGAAACTAGCTACCCGAATCCTCTAACTGAAGAAACAATAACAATAAATACAAAAAAGGAAATAAATCTATGTGGAATAACTCCACATGCTAGATGTTATTTTTTCTCTAAATAACAAGAGAATATATATATATATATATATATATATATATATATATATATATATATTTATGCTCAGAATAGCTAGAAAATATTTGCATATGTGCATGCATGTATATTTTCATCATAGCTCTGCCACAAATATTAACTTTTACCGTTTTGCATGTAAATGCCATTATTTACTCATTTCTGTAATGACTCAATCATCTACCTATTTAGTTCAGTTATTTTTGAAGTATTCTTGGAAATGTGGTTTATACTCTCATTTGTTTCTGAGGCATCATACCTGTATGAATTTGATTGCTTTGAAATTTATGTATGCTTGACATTCTCTTACTCTGTATATTCTTTCTATCTGTATTTGAAAATTACAAATGAATGACACCAAATTTGGGCATGCGGTTCGTCTTAGACAAACAAATAAACTGACACGGCATGAAAGGAAGAACTGCGCTGATATTTTATGCATATTTTTCAACTATCTTGTTGCAAGTTGTTCTGCATGTCTGTCCTTATTTGCAGATTGGATTCCAAATATGCGATTGAAACCCAACAACTTGCAGAAGTTTGGCCCTTGCTTTTATTCAATCTATTATGGATAGCATATCCTTTTTCCGTTGGAATCATTTAGAATAAAATTCTATTGTCTAGGAACCTCAATGGTGAGCAGATCGAGGATGCAGAAAGTTCAAAGAAGTCAAGTCTTTGGGGGAACCTGAAGTCATTTGCTGATGGTATTATCAATATATGGAGAAAGCTGTGAATCTTGTTGGCATCATGGGGGAAAGATGTAAATTATTGTGAGGCGTCATTGAAACTGTGTTCCAACTGTTTTTGGCAAGATAATGGAAATATATATGTCAATATCAATAATGGACGTTTTGCTCCTTTTTTGTTTTCCTTTACTTCGCCCTTGTCTCCATCGGCAAAATCCTGTCTTTTGATCGATGACGTGGAAATGTGAGATTCGTATACGTTGGAATTGTCACGCGAAAGAGAGAACGTACAGGCATGGTATTTTCTCACTTCTGCATTTTGCAGCAAGGATGAGTGTGCCTTTACGTTTCTCATGCTTACTACCAGAAGGCACGCGAGAGTTTTTTTTTTTTTTCTTCTTCTTTCAAAAGCACAAGAATTAGATTCAGATATGCATAATTTATAAAATGAGCTATGTTCAAAATTTCGTAACTTAAATAGTTGATTTAATTGAAAATGTTTGATGTTAAAATTTCCGTAACTTAAATAATCGGTTTAATCTAAAACTATAATTGAAATTAAGTGAAGGAGATATTACTAAAATCCTGATAATCAAAATTATTCTATTGGAAAAAAAAAAAATTCAGAAGATTACATCAAAGTGACAAACAAAAATATCATATTTGGTGCCAAAAAAATATAGTATATTTGATATCATTGTGTGTATAAGGATCAAATATAAAATAAGATGATTTTTATACATTTTTTATCATATTTGTTACGTGTCAAATTAAGAGCATGATAACATTTTTTTTTTATTGATCTAAAGTGCTCTTTTTTTTAAAGTAAATATAATTCAAATTTATATATTTTTAATAGATATAATATAAATATTTTTAAATTAAAAAATATATTATTATAATTTCTATAGTTAAAAGCTAAATTTATTTTTTTATAAAAAGTTATTTTTTCAATAAAATGTTGATTTTTAAAAAATTAAATGTTTAAAAAAATTGATTTATTTCTTATTACAATTATTTCATTATTTTTTCCTATTTTTCTTTCTAATTTCTACGATATTAAGTTAAATATATTTATTTTAGAAAAATCTATTTTTCAAAAATAAGATGATTTTTTTTTAAAAAAAATACCTTGATTTTTATTTTTATTTTTTCTTTTCTCTTCTTTTATTTCCGACCAAAGAAAAAAAAAGAAAAAAAAAAGAGAGACAATAAAAAATTAAAGGCTAAGAAAAAAGAAAAAAATAATAGCTAAATTTAAAAGTTCAAAATTTATAAATAAAAAAAAATATAATTTATAATAATTATTATATTTGGAATTTTAATTTTAAAAAATGGTTTTAAGCATAAAATTTTTTTAAAAAATTGAAAAAAATTAAAAATCATTTTTATCTAAACTATATTTTTCTTTATTCAAAAAGAGAGAGAGAGAGAAAAAAAAGAAACAAAGAAAAAAATAGGTAAGAAAAAAAGAGAAGAAAAATAGTGGAAAAAAGAAAAATAACTTAAAATAAATAATTAATCAATGAGTATTGTCATCTTATTAAAATCTAAGTTAATTTTTAAATGTAAACTTTAGAAATATAATATAAGTATCTATTGTTAGAAATATTCTACTGTAAATTGATATTAATTGATAATTTTATATTTTAATAAAAATGGGCTGATGGTTTAGTCCTAGTATGAAACATGCAAGTAAGCCCAATTCAAACTATTGTGATCATGTTAGATATGAGTTTTGCACATCCTATTGGGTCAGTCTGACAAGGTGGTTGTGTAGATATTAAAACTCTATAAGCTCTTGATGGAGGACTATTAGAGTTTTAGTAAAGGGTTATTATAAATATATGGCTAAGTCTCCTCTTCGCTTCTGTTCATTTTGTATCTACCAATTGAGAGCCACATGTGGAGAAGTAGAAGAGAAAGACTTACTAATCATGTCATCAACTTAAGTTTCAACCATATCTGATGAAAAATGTACGCTTATCGATTTTATTATGAAGATTGGTGACTTAATTTTCACATAAGATTCTTAAAATAAATCCTACATTTGAATCAGAGCTTGGTTTATGTGAATTTAAGACCCCAAATCTAGGTAAATTTATTCTGTAAGCTAAGTGATTAGTAATAAAAATAATAATAATAAATAGAAGCTTGACCCGATTATGAGACAAATAAAAATCCACATATTTGTAATTTATATCTTAAAAGATAAAAACGTTGGATGAAGGATATAACTACTATGATTTAAACAAATGAGTTGAAGGTTTTAGTTTGTCAGTTTTTTGTTTTCTGTTTTAAATGATCAATATAAAAAAAAATCTAAATCGGGTTGCCAACGGGTTAGTGACGAGTCTAATTATTTGATGAAGTTCATAATTGTTTTTGATGTTTTGTTACGATTTATGGCATGAGCTTGATAGAAAATAGATTTAATTACACTTAGGCAACTTTAATTTGTTGAAAACACAGAAAAATCGCATAAAAAAACAGAAAGAAATTACACAGACTCGTTCGGGTTGAATAGCACAGCAGTGACCAGTCTAGATGGAGTTTTCGACCACCATTTTTTCTTCTGTTATACTTGTAATTTTATTCTATAATTTTCCATGATTTTTTTAAATTTTCTAATACTGTTAAATATTTATTATTTATGTTAGTATTTATTTAATGAATTATTAAATGTTGTGCAACAAATTTCTGTGATTTTATTATATAATAAAATATAAGGGATTGTTCTGAACCTCTAGGAAGTATGTACTCTCCTTAGATAGATGGTTAGATTTTGTACTCTCAGCTTGTATTAGTCAATAAAAAATAATAAAAAAATAAAAAATAATGACAATATAATTTTTGTTGAGACTTAGAGTTCCCAATTGTAATACAACACATATTGTTTTGGATCTAATGAAATGCATCTCGATCTAATATTTCATTTTTGGAATAATTTATTACATACATTCAGCCAAGTATGCAAGAACTGATTTAGGCAATTACAAAATTTTCGGATTGATTAAAATTTTTCATTAATTGATATAAGTGCTTGGCTGCCAAAGTGGCTCATTTGTTGATATTAATGAAATTTTTTACTTGATCATAAAGGATATGAGATTGTTATAAATTATTTTCTACAATTGCCTGCCTAAAGGGGTAGCTGTATAGAGTAATTTTGGATACACATAAAGCATTAAGATAATTTGTATATCGGTTTAGAAAATTTATCTGCCCTAAGGGGATAGGCTTTTAAAACTTGGATGTTCTTGTATTAGCTTTATGGAAAAGTACCAATTAGTACGTTACATTCTCTGCCCAAAAGTGAGTTTGTAGTGATACACTTGGACTTTTCAATTATTGTTGGGATATAATGAATTATGTTGTTTGCTTATCCCATAATTGCCCATTAATGCATAATTGTTGCATTTTGTTTTAACCAACGACTGTCACCGTAGATAAATCTCTATCTACTATCGAGGTTCTAAATGGATCCAATTTTAAGAAATGGGATGAGGACTTGCATTATGCCTTGGTGATGACTGAGATTGACATAGCCCTACATGTTGATGAGCCTGCTGCTCCGATGAAAGCACTGCTAAATAAAAAAAAAAATTCTATAAAAAGTGGGATAGAGCAAATTGCATGTGTCTATACACCATTAAGAGGATTGTTTCTGAGCACCTGTTGAGTGGTTTGGATACCATTGAAAATGCCAAGAAGCTTTATAATGCTATAGAAGAGAGATACAAAATATCAAGCAAGTTTGAGGCTGGGAACCTTATGAATGAGCTGATGAGTATCGGGTATGACTGTGTTATTGGGGTTAGAAATTTTATCATGAAGATAATCCACATTCAATCCAAACTTAAATCTCATGACATAATCCTCCCTGACAAATTCATAGTCCACCATACTTTGAATACCCTACCTATTGAGTTTATCCAAATCAAAATAGCCTACAATATTATGAATGACCTCTGGAACATTAATGATCTTATTTCTAAATGTGTTTTTGAGGAAGAAAAACTCAAGAAACAAAAGAGTGAGAGTGCATTGTTAACCATCCATTCCAAACCACACTTTGCCAAAACTCCTAAGAGACTTGAGAATTTCAACTCCAATGCTTCTAATAGAGTCCAATATCATAAAAAGGCATGGTAGTAATCAGATCAAGAAGGTAGGAGGTCCCAATGTTGTCATTAAGAAAGATATCATGTATTTCTATTGTAAGAAGAAGGGTTACATGAAACATATTTGTAATAAACTCAAATCTAAACTAAAGAAACAAAATAATCAAGAAGGTCATTTGCTTGCTCTTGTTTGTTTTGAATCCTATTTTGTTAGTGCTCCACCTAATACGTGGTGGCTTGATACTGGTGCAACTACTTATGTTGCTTTTACATTGCAGAGGTTCATAAACAAACGGAAGCCAAGAGAAAAAGAGTCAAAGATTAGAGCAGGAAACAATGCTAAAGTAGAAGTTAAATTTGTAGGAACAGTTAGTTTAAACTTAGAGTCAGGTTTTCAGCTTGTTTTACAAAACGTTTTCTATGTACCGTCGTTTAGACGAAACTTAATTTCTATTTCTGTTTTGGACAAATTAGGTTATTACTTTGGAATTGGAAATGGAAATGCTGATTTATATTTGAACTCTAAAATTGTGGAAAATTTTATATTAGTTGATAATCTATATAGATTATGTTTGACTTCTAATAAGGAATACAATTACATGAATGTTGAAAACATAATGTCTAAAAGGTCATTCATTAAAGAAAAATATTCCTTATTGTGGCATAAAAGGTTAGGTCATATCTCAAATGAAAGAGTTAATAGATTAATAAAAGATGAGATATTACCTCCACTAGACTTTAGTGATTTAGACACGTGTGTTGATTGTATAAGGGCTAAATTGACTAAAACCAAAAAGACTAGTGCAACACGTAGTTTTAAACTTCTAGAGATCATTCACAGTGATATCTGTGGACCTCATACCTCTACTTTGTGTGGTAACAAGTATTTTGTTACATTTATTGATGACTTCTCTCGTTATGATTACATATACCTAAATGCCGAAAAATCTGATGCACTTGAGAAACTAAAAATTTTTAAAACTGAAGTTGAGAAACAATTAGGTAAAGTCATCAAGATTGTTAGGTCTGATAGAGGTGGTGAGTATTATGGCAAGCATGACACAACTGAACAACATATGGGACCGTTTGCCAAGTACCTGTATGAATGTGGTATTGTTTCTCAATATACCATGCCTGGTAGTCCTAAACAAAATGGCATAGCCGGAAGGCGAAATCGCACCATAAAGGACATGATGAGAAACATGATGAGTAAGACTAAACTTTCTGAGTCACATTGAGGTGAAGCTATTAAAACTGCTTTGTACATCTTAAACAAAATCCCATCTAAATATGTTCCTAAAACACCATTTGAGTTGTGGACAAACAGAAAACCTAGTTTAAACCATTTCAGAGTCTGGAGTTGTCCTGCTGAGGTTAGAATTTATAACCCCACTGAAAGAAACACTAAACCTAGGAGTAGTCGTTGTTATTTCATAGGGTACCCAGCACATTCTAAAAGATATCAATTTTCTACCTTACACGTGGAACTAAAATTGTGGAGTCACAAGTGGTCAAATTTTTGGAGTTTGATGTCTTTGATTGTGATGTTACAGTTTAAAATTTTGGTGAAAGTGAGCCTGTTAAGCATGTTATCATTCCTCTACCTGCTTCTCACAGTGATGATACATGTAATGTTGATGATGTAGCTAATAATCAAGAGCAATGTATGAATCCAGTGAATCCTGCTCATATTCCTCAAGATCAAGGTGTTAAAATTGAAGTGCTTGTAAGAAGATCCACTAAGCAAAGGAGATCTGCTGTTTTAAATGATTATCTTGTTTACCTTGGGGAAAATGATTATGACATTGGGCACGTGATGGATCCTGTGACTTATGATGATGTTATATGTTATCCTCAGTTCCACATGTGGTTAGATGCAATGAGAGATTAGATGAATTCAATGGCACAAAATGGAGTTTGGTATGTTGTTGACATTCCAAATGGATGTAAGCCAACTGGCTGTAAATGAGTGTACCAAGCCAAGAAAGACTCTAAAGGTAACATTAAAAGATTTAAAGCTAGATTGGTGGCTAAAGGATTTAATCAAAGGGAAGGTGTGAATTATAATGAAACCTTCTCACCAGTTTCTTCTAAAGATTCCTTTAGAGTCATCATGGCTTTGGTTACACACTTTGACTTGGAGTTCACCAAATGGAGGTAAAAACAGCCTTCCTGAATGACGACCTTGAAGAAGAAGTTTATATGTAGCAGCCTGAAGGTTTTCAAGAGCCAGGGAGGCTAAAGGATTTAATCAAAGGGAAGGTGTGAATTATAATGAAACCTTCTCACTAGTTTCTTCTAAGGATTCCTTTAGAGTCATCATGGCTTTGGTTGCACACTTTGACTTGGAGTTCACCAAATGGAGGTAAAAACAGCCTTCCTGAATGACGACCTTGAAGAAGAAGTTTATATGCAGCAGCCTGAAGGTTTTCAGGAGCCAAGGGAAAAACATTTGGTGTTCCGACTTAAGAAATCCATTTATGACCTTAAAAAAAGATCTCAACTGTGGTTTCTGAAATTTGATAAGGTAGTTACTTCCATGGGTTTTGAGGAGAACAAAGTAGATGAATGCATATATGTGAGAACTGTAAACTTTATGTACCTTAGCTATAAGATTTGCAATGTGAGAATTTGTAATAGGTAAATGTAATTATGATTTGTTGATATACACGCAAGTTTCAAATCTAATGAAGTATAAGGAGAAGTTTTTAAGTCTTAAATGTGTATAGATTGAAATATGGCATATGGGGTAGATTAAGATAAGTTTTACATTGAGTTTCCTGCAAATGGATGCATCAGCAGTAAGATTTGTGAAGGCCAGATCGATCTCCAAGGGAAGAGAGATCGATCTCATGGCTCCAGAATGCAAAAAAATGTGCAAAAACAGGAAGGTAGCTCGATCTCTTATTGACTCTGCCTAGCCAGATCGATCTTGTCACAAGGGCAGATCGATCTCCTTAAGTCTCTGCCTGGGAGAGATCGATCTCCACCCTCTACCAGATCGATCTTGTAGTTGTTAATGGAGCAGTTGAAATCAAGCAGAGATCGATCTCCATTAATGCCAGATCGATCTCATACTCCCTGCCTATATAAGAATCATAGGATTTTACCTGAAAACCGAGCCTCTCCAACCTTTAAACCCCAAAACTCACCATTTTCACCCAAACCAAGCTTTGTATCTCTAAGATTCACCCTATTCTAGATAGAATTAGACAAAGGGGTAAGAGACAAAGTTGTTCCTTTTAGTAAAGAGAACAACATACGAGAAGAGCAAAGATTGAGTTTAACAAAGGAAAGGGGCAAGCATTCTACAAGTTGGTCAAGAGGAGACAAGCTAGGTGAGCTCACAAGATCCTTGTTTCTCTTAAGCATTATCATTATATATGTTGGTAAATGGATATATGTGTGTGTGTGTGTGTGTCTATATATATATATATATATATATAAATGGAAACAACCAATGAGTATAGTTGGAAAATGAAATGTGGATATCTTGTATTGATTATGAACTAGCTAAGATGAGGATTAAGATGTAGGAGAAGTGTTGAGACAATATATGTGTTAAGAATTGTAACTTGGATATAGTATAGATATAGGAATAAATGAGGTGAAAAGAGAAATAAGAATGATGAATAATGACCATTTAATAATGTTTGGACAGCTCGAGAATTTGACACGGGGAATGAGGCTAGTCCGAGAGCCGGAGGATATTGTGCCACTCAAGGTGTAGGAGGTAAGGGAAATAAACCATTTGAGCTTATGAGTTTTCGAATGATTGAAAACGTTTTGACAGCATGAAAATGGTTTAATGAAATAAGCATGTTTATGAGAAATGAGATGATTTGATTCTTTGATGGACGAGTAAGTGTTTTATCGGTTTGAGCTCAGTTTTGATGAGTTTTGTGTAATTGTGAAAATGATGTTTTATAACCGAATGAGTTTTGTAATAACCACTATGAGCTCTACGTGAAGGTAAAATGATTTTAATACAACAATGACATATTTTACTGAGACAATGGCTTGTCATGAGATGCACATCGATACTCCGCTTGATAGTGTTGAGTAGCCTTGCTCTAGTAGTATGTAAGACCGGACCTTGTTATAATAGCATGTAAGACCGATATCTCCATTTTGGTAATGAGAGTTAACCTTGCTATGGTAGAGATGGGTGACCTTGCTTTAATAGCATGTAAGACCAAGCCTTACTTTGAATAGGATGTAAGATCGCAGCTGTACGACTCTGATCAAGTCTACAGCGAATCATGGCGATGTATTTATGTCGACGTTTCCCTCTCTTGAGGATGTCCACCAAGGGGACGATGTGACTTATTTTGATGTGATATGTCTATGCCAATGATTTTATCTGAGTTTTATTAAATGCCTAGTCTCGATTTCCTTGATGAATGATGTGTTTACAACTGTGATTTCTATCATGAAATGAGATTTGATGTTATGATGATTTGTGATCTTTATCACGTGAATTATGTCAATGCCATTTTTTTTCGCCGTTATTTTTATAACGTTTTACATGCTCGAATAATTCTATCATATTGTGTTGTGATGATGATTTTATAACTTTCCCTTATCCTCCTTACTGAGCGTTTTGAGAACTCACCCTTTTTCCTTCCCCTCCAGATTTCTTGCAGTGAGTGAGATAGTGCCTGCCGTGTACGTGATATAGGCTGGTCGACAAGATCTCCCCAAGCTATCGCTTGTACACGATTAAGGTATAATTCAGTTCGTTTTGTATCCAGACAAGGATGTAATACATACATTTGTATTAAGTATTTTGGGATGTAATTAGGATGATATGACGAAAATGAATCATGTTTTGTCGATTGATTCCCTTTGGATATTTTGTAATTGGGTTTATTTAATAGAAATCGTGTGATCTTGGGGATTACGATTTATTATAAATAAAAGTGATTAAATGACATTGTACAGGAATGCAAATCGAGTAAGAGGTTTAATATAAGAAAATTTTTAAATTAGCCCTAATTTTCGCGCTTTTGGGCTGTCACAAATTTTCTTAGTACCAGAGCAAAGGTTGCCTAATACTGTCAGTGTCGAGTAATTGGAAATAGATTGCATCCCAAGTGTCTGTATTGTCTGGTAATAAATTAAATTTAACAGGTAGAATTATAATCGATGTTTAAAGAATACGCGTAGGTACATAAGAGATAGGATATGAGGCGAAGAAGAGGATGTTCTGGGAGGTAGGCACAACCACCTCCACCACTTGCCCCACAGCTGGAGAGTCCTAACTCTCGAATGAATTGACTAGAGCATGATGTGCGACAGGGATTTGAGCAGATGGCAATGCTATTCGCGTAACATTTTGGGGCGAATGCCTCGGGTACTACACCTGTTTCGACTCCTCCACCACTACAAGGACCACTCGTACTCCCATTACAGTCTGACCTGGTGCCCTCTGCCACACAGCCTCCAGTGCAGACCCAGCTTGATGACAGAAATAAGGGTCGATTGAGGGACTTTTTGAAGATGAACCCACCTACTTTTAGAGGGGTAAAAGATCCCGCTGAGGCTAAGGAGTAGCTGACAGAGTTACGAGTCATTTTTGACTATTTGGGATGCATCGATGTCGAGAGGGTCAGTATGGGTGCTTACATGTTAAAGGGACAAGCCCGAGACTGGTAGAGCACTACTCAAAGTATAATGATGACTAGCCATTAGGTGATTAGCTGGAAGGCATTTCAGTCGGCATTTAGAACTCAGTATATGCCAAGAGCTGCCCAGAGGAGAATGCAAGCTGAATTCCTAAACTTGATTCAGGACAATATGACGGTTGATGATTACGAGAATCGATTTGTCACTCTACTGAAGTATGATCTGGAGACCCTTAAGGATGAGGAGCTCCGTACAGAGCGATTCGTGTATGGACTGAGGCCCGTCATTAGAGACCGGTTGATAAGGCTCTGTGTCATTGAGTTTAAGGATGCTCAGAGACGAGTACAAGAAGTAGAGTGGGGATTAGAGTTGGTATAGTTCCAGACTGAGTCTCGAATTTTGACCAAGGATAAGAGTAAGCGACTCGTGACCTCCTACACAGACTTTCACAGAGGTTCTTTTAAGAGGAGACAGTTTGAGGGAGCGAGAGGAAGAGTTGACAGACCCAGGGTTCCTCCCATTGTTATGGAAACCCCTCGAAGTACTAGGCTAGAGGTTAGAGTTTATAGAGATTGTAGTTGACCACATGAGGGAAGTTGTTCCAAGACCATACAGGGATATTTCAAATGCGGGGATATAGATCATAGAGTGAGAAGTTGCCCGCAGCCGCAGAAGCCACATTCTCAAGAGCCTCCTAGACAACAGCCTCAGAGGATAATTCCCCAGAGATGAGCTACGGCTGCTGATAAGGGTAAGAAGCCGGTCATAGAAGGACGTGTGTTTGCCTTGGATAAGGAGACTGCAGACACTTCATCTGAGACTATACGAGGTATACTTCTTGTCTGTAATCGTGAGGGTCATGTGTTATTTGACTCGAGATGCACACATTCTTTTATTGACGTACATTTTGCATGTAAACTGAGTTTAAAACATGAATTCTTAGATTATATTTTACATGTAAATACCCCTATGCGTGAGTCATGGATGACTGATATGGTGTGTAGAAGGTGTGAAATCAAGGTGGCAGATAGGGTGATGTCAGCAGATTAAGTGTTGTTAAACATGTGTGGTTTTGATGTGATTTTAGGGATGGATTGGTTAGCGACTAATCGTGTGAGTCTAGACTGCTACACCAAGACTATAACTTTCTCCCTATCGAAAAAGTTTAGTGTACGTTTGAATGTAAAGGAATAAAGACGTAAGAAGTTTATCATGAGAAATTTTAAGATATGGTTATTTCACTGTTAAACACTGATTTGATTATTGATGTGAATGTTACATCGCACTCATCTCATATGTGAGTCGAGAACATCCGAGGATAGAGGACATACCGATAGTATGTGAGTTTTTGGATGTATTTCCTGATGAATTGACGAGCTTACCACCGGAGAGAGAGCTAGAGTTCACTATCGATTTAGTGCCAGATACTCAGTCGATCTCTAAACCTCCTAATAGAATGGTGTTGGTCGAATTGGAAGAGTTAAAGAAACAATTGCAAGAACTACTTGACCAGGGTTTTATTAGGCCTAGTATGTCGCCTTGGGGAGCTCCGGTGTTGTTCGTAAGGAAGAAGGATGGTAGCTTGAGATTATGCATAGATTATAGATTGCTGAACAAGGCTACGGTGAAAAACAAGTATCCCTTGCCAAGAATAGACGATTTGTTTGATTAGCTGAGTGAGGCTTTTGTCTTTTCTAAGATTAACTTGAGATCGGACTATCACCAGTTAAGAATCAGGAAAGAGGATATTTTGAAGACGACCTTTAGGACTAGATACAGCCACTACGAGTTCTTAGTGATGCCCTTTAGTTTGACGAATGCCCCTGCTGCTTTTATGAGTTTGATGAATGAGGTATTTAGAGACTATCTAGATCAGTTTGTGATAGTCTTCATTGATGACATCCTTGTGTATTCTCGGTCTCACGAAGAACATGCACTGCACTTGAGGATTGTGCTACAGATACTCAGGGATAGATAGCTTTATGGAAAGATCAGTAAGAGTGAGTTTTAGCTAGATCAAATAGCTTTTCTTAGGCATATTGTATCTCAGGACGGGGTGTCAGTTGATCCGTCTAAGATAGAAGTTGTACTTAATTGGGAGAGACTGAGGACAGTTACAAAGATTTAGAGTTTTCTAGGACTTACAAGGTATTATAGAAGGTTTGTTGGAGAATTTTCCAGGATTGCCACTCCTTTGACTAAACTCACGCGTAAGGAGACTCCTTTTGAATGGTCTGAGCAGTGTGAGTAGAGTTTCCAAGAATTAAAGAGGAGATTAATGACGGCACCTGTGTTGACTATTCCAAATGGACCTGGAGGCTTCGCAATATATAATGATGCCTCTCAACAAGGATTGGGGTGTGTGCTCATGCAGCATGGGAGAGTGGTCGCCTATGGTTCGCAACAATTGAAGGATCATGAGCGGAATTACCCCACACATGATTTGGAGTTAGCCCCAGTGGTGTTTACACTAAAAAGCTGGCGACATTAGTTATATGGGGAAAGGTTCCAAATATTTACTGATCACAAGAACCTGAGATATATATATATATATATATATATTCGACCAAAATGAGTTAAACATGAGACAAAGGAGATGGATGGAACTTCTTAAGGACTATGATTGCGTACTCTACCATCCTAGGAAGGCGAACGTGGTCGTTGATGCCTTAAGTAGGAAGAGTATGATATCTGCTATGATGATTAAGGAATGAGACTTATTGGAACAGTTCGTCGGACTCAAGATCAGAGTTGAAGAAACAGAAGTCGGGTTTATGGCTAGCCTACGGATAGAGCCCAGTATTGTGGATCAGATTAGAATTGGACAACGAAGTTATCAGAGGCTATTGGATGTGGTTAACTAAGCTAAACGAACCTCGCAGTCGGATTTCATGGTTAGCGACGATGGGTTATTGAGGTTTAAAGGTCGAATTTGTATTCCGAACGATGATACTCTGAAGCAACAAATACTGAAAGAGTCTCACTGCTTATGATACACCATGCACCCAGAAAGTACCAAGATGTATCAAGATTTGAGAAGGGTGTATTGATGGAGTGGTATGAAACGGGACGTGGCAGAATATGTGGCTAGATGTTTGGTCTGCCACAAGTGAAAGCTGAGCACCAAAAGCCCAGGGGATTGCTTAAGCCTTTTCCTGTGCCTACATGGAAATCAGAGCATATCACCATGGACTTTATCATGGGATTACTGAGGACCCGAAGAGGTCATGATGCAATATGGGTGATAGTAGATAGATTAACGAAGAGTGCCCACTTCCTTTCCATTAAGAGCACGAATACCTTAAGTACCTTAGCCGAGCTGTATGTTAGAGAGATAACTAGACTGCATGGGGCTCTAGTGAGTATTACATCTGATAGAGATTCTCGATTCACCTCTAGATTTTAGACCTATTTTCAAGAGGCCATGGGGTTTCGGTTGAAATTTAGTACCGCCTATTATCCTTAGACTGATAGTCAGTCCAAGTGGACTATACAGACCTTGAAGGACATGTTGAGGGCATGTATAATGGATTTTAAGGGATTATGAGATGATCACCTGCCCCTTGTCGAGTTTTCATATAATAACAGCTATCATACGAGTATTGGTATGGCACCTTATGAGGCTCTATATGGTAGGAGGTGTAGATGCCCCATAGCTTGGGAAGAAGTGGGTGACAGAAAGGTAATTGCTTTCGACCTAGTTGAGCAGGTAGTTCAGAGTGTCAAAATCATATGTGAAAGGTTACAGGCTGCTCAGAGTCGACAAAAGAGTTACGCGGATGTGCGTAGACGGCCACTTGAGTTTAAAATTGGAGATTTTATGTTTCTTAAAGTATGTCCAAGTAAGGGTATCATGCTCTTCGGGAAGAAAGGGAAATTGAGTCCCCGATATATAGGACCGTTTGAGATTCTGGAGAGAGTGGGAGACGTTGCCTATCGATTGGCTTTACCTTCGCAGTTTTCAAGGATACACAATGTCTTCCACGTCTCGATGTTAAGGAAGTACAATCCAGATCCCACCCATGTCATTGAGTATGAAGCATTGGATATTCAAGGGGATATGAGTTATGTGGAAGAACCCATTCAAATACTTGATAGGAAGGAAAAGGCACTCGAAAAAAAGGATTCCATTGGTTAAGGTTCTCTGGAAGCACCACTCAGTGGAGGAAGCAACTTAGGAACTAAAGAGTCTTACGAAGGAGAAGTACCCTCAACTATTTGATGGATCGGGTTGAATTTGGAAGACCAAATTCTCTAAATGTGGGGAGGATGTGAGAACTGTAAACTTTATGTACCTTAGCTATGAGATTTGCAATGTGAGAATTTGTAATTGGTAAATGTAACTATGATATGTTGATATACACGGAAGTTTTAAATCTAATGAAGTATAAAGAGATGAGGTTTTTAAGTCTTAAATGTGTATAGATTGAAATATGACCTATGGGGTAGATTAAGATAAGTTTTACATTGAGTTTCCTGCAAATGGATGCATCAGCAGTAGGATTTATGAAGGCCAGATCGATCTCCAACGAAAGAGAGATCGATCTCATGGCTCCGAAATGTAGAAAAATGTGCAAAAATAGGCAGACGGATCAATCTCCTATTGACTCGGCCTAGCCAGATCGATCTCCTTAAGTCTCGGCTTTAGAGAGATTGATCTCCACCCTTTACCAGATCGATCTTGTAGTTGTTAATGGAGCAGTAGGAGCAGTTGAAATCAAGTAGAGATCGATCTCCATCAATGCAGATCGATCTTATACGCCCTGCCTATATAAGAATCACGAGATTTTACTTGGAAATCGAGCCTCTCCCACCTACAAACCCCAACACTCACCATTTTCACCCAAACCAAGCTTTCACTCTCTAAGATTCACCCTATTCTAGACAGAATTAGACAAAGGGGTAAGAGACAAAGTTGTTCTCTTGGTAAAGGGAACAACATACTAGAAGAGCAAAGATTGGGTTTAACAAAGGAAAGGGACAAGCATTCTACAAGTTGGTCAAGAGGAGACAAGCTAGGTGACCTCACAAGATCCTTATTTTTCTTAAGCATTATCATTATATATGTTGGTAAGTGGATATATGTGTGTGTGTGTGTGTGTGTGTATATATATATATACATATTTGGTTGGAAATGTCTAAGTCATAAGGGAAACAACCAAGAGTATAGTTAGAAAATGAAATGTGGATATCTTGTATTGATTATGAACTAGCTAAGATGAGGATTAAGATGTAGGAGAAGTGTTGAGATAATGTATGTGTTAAGAATGGTAACTTGGATATAGTATAGATATAGGAATAAATGAGGTGACAAGAGAAATAAGAATGATGAATAATGACCATTTAATAATGTTTGGACAGCTCGAGAATTCGGCACGGGGAACGAGGCTAGTCCAAGAGCCGGAGGATATTGTGCCACTCAAGGTGCAAGAGGTAAGGGAAATAAACCGTTTGTGCTTATGAGTTTTCGAATGATTGAAAACGTTTTGACAACATGAAAATGGTTTAATGAAATGAGCATGTTTATGAGAAATGAGATGATTTGATGCTTTGATGGACGAGTAAGTGTTTTGTCGGTTTGAGCTCAGTTTTGATGAGTTTTGTGTAATTGTGAAAATGATGTTTTATAACCGAATGAGTTTTGTAATAACCACTATGAGCTCTATATGAAGGCAAAACAATTTTAATACAACAATGACATATTTTACTGATACTATGGCTTGTCATGAGATGCACATCGATACTCTGCTTGATAGTGTTGAGTGGCCTTACTCTAGTAGCATGTAAGACCGAGCCTTGCTCTAGTAGCTTGTTAGACCGATATCTCCGTTTTGTTAACGAGAGATGACCTCGCTCTGGTAGTGATGGGTGGCCTTGCTTTAATAGCATGTAAGACCGGGCCTTACTTTGGATAGCATGTAAGACCACATCTGTACGACTCTGATCAAGTCTACAGCAAATCATGATGATGTATTTATGTTGACGTTTCCCTCTCTTGAGGATGTCCGCCTAGCGGACGATGTGACTTATTTTGATGTGATGTGTCTATGACGATGATTTTATTTGAGTTTTATTAAATGCCTAGTCTCGATTTTGCTTGATGAATGATGTGTTTACAAATGTGATTTCTATCACAAAATGAGATTTGATGTTATGATGATTTGTGATCTTTATCACGTGAATTATGCCAATGCCATTGTTTTTGCCGTTATTTTTATAACGTTTGACATGCTCGAATAATTCTATCATATTGTGTTGTGATGATAATTTTATAACTTTGCCTTATCCTCCTTACTGAGCGTTTTGAGAGCTCACCCTTTTTCCTCCCCCCGCCAAATTTCTTGCAGTGAGTGAGATAGTGCCTGCTGCGTACGTGATATAGGCTGGTCGACAAGATCTCCCCAAGCTATCGCTTGTACACGCATAAGGTATAATTCAGTTCATTTTGTATCCAGACAATGATGTAATATAGATATTTGTATTAAGTATTTTGGGATGTAATTAGGATGATACGAGGAAAATGAATCATGTTTTGTGGATTGATTCCCTTTGGATATTTTGTAATTGGGTTTATTTAATAGAAATCATGTGATCTTGGGAATTACGATTTATTATAAACACAGGTGATTAAATGACATTGTAAGTAATGCAACCCGAGTAAGAGGTTTAATATAGGAAAATTTTTAAATTAGCCCAAATTTTCGCTCTTTCGGGCTATCACAATATACCTCAAGAACAGTGAGAGTATGTACATATTTCTTATTTATATGTGGATGACATTTTTCTAGCATGTAATGATGTAGGATTGTTGTATGAGATTAAACAACTGTTATCCAAAGCTTTTGATACAAAAGATCTTGGAGATGCTTCATTTGTTCTTGGCATTGAGATTCACAGAGACATATCTCAAAATTTGTTGGGACTTTCTCAAAGAGCTTACATTGATCGTGTGCTCAGAAGATTTAATATGGAGGATTATAAAGCTAGAAACATGCCTGTGGTGAAATGTGACAGAATTAATCACAATCAGTGTCTAAAGAATGATTTGGACAGAGAATCCATGAAGAAGATACCTTATTCTAATTCGATTGGGAGTCTCATGTATGCACAGGTTTGCACTAGACCAGACATAGTTTTTGTAGTCGGTGTTCTTAGTAGATATCTGTCTAATCTTGGTATGGATCATTGGATTGGTACGAAGAAGGTCATTAGATATCTGTAGAAAACGAAGAATCACATGCTGGTGTATAGAAAAGTTGATAATCTTGAGATAGTTGGGTATACAGATTCTGATTTTGCTGGATGCCAAGATGACTTAAAATCCACTTCTGGGTATGTCTTTATGTTGGTTGGTGGAGTTGTGTCCTGAAAAAGTGTCAAACAGACACTTGGCATCTTTAACTACGCTTTGTTGCATGTTATGAGACTGCTACGCATGCTATTTGGCTTAAGAACCTTATCTCAAGACTCAAAATTGTTGACTCTATCTCTATTCCACTTAAGATCTATTTTGACAATAGTCTGTTGTCTTGTTCACTAAAAATAATAAAAGTACTATTGGATCCAAACATATGGAGATTAAATATCTCAAGGTTAGAGATCTAGTGAAAAACGGTGACATTCTTGTTCAGCATATTGACACAGATAGCATGATTGCTGATCTTTTAACTAAGTGATAATTCTATTTTTAATAGAATTATTTGTGCTTAATTTCCTAATTATTTATTTAATCCCCATATTATTTTATTAATTATTCCCTTTATTTAATTAAAATTCTTTAATGTGCAGGTAAATTAAATCCGGATGAAACTCAGTTGTTTCAGTCGAAATTGGGCTGAAAACGGGCTAAAGGAGACTGGACAACTTCCAATTTGCAAACCGAGTCACCAGTCGTCTAGACACTCGTGATGCCAGGTGTCTGTATTTTATTTGCTTCGAAACGATAAGATCGACGGACACCGTATGAACCTTTTGGAAGACACACACCGGGCCACATTGCACAACCAACTGGACAAATCGACAAGTGACGTGAAAATATCTACTCTGCAGCAAATAAAATGAAGACAAGTAGCCAAACAATGCCAACTCATCTAGGATGGAAAATTACCATTGTACCCCTAAGTGTGTGTATAAATAGAACATGATGGCAATTGAAAAAATCAAGTAGTGTAGGAAGTAGCCTAGGGTAGAATAGAAGTAATTTAGGAGTAGGAGTAGGAGTAGTGTTAGAATAGTTTTTCTTGTTTCTTTAAAAGCTTTCCCGATTAGAGTTCTTTTTAGCCACCATTGTTTTAGGATTGCAAGTTTTACTTTTCCTTTAAATTCAAGTTAGATTCTCGTTTAATTGTTTTCTATTTACCTTTGGATTTTGTTTCTCTGTTACTGTTTATTTTTGGGTTCGAGGGGGCTGGTGACAGCAGTCTTCTTCATCACCATATCTGTCGTTTCATTTTATTTTTCTGCACTTTGTATTTGCTGCCTAATTTTCTTTGATTCTAGCTACTGTTTTAGTTTCAGTTTTATTTTTAACCATTTTATGTCAAGTTTTATAGTGATTTCCATGTTGTTTACAGTTGGTTAGAAAGTTTAAAATTTTGTTTAGACACCTTTATTTACGAAAAGTTAGTTTAATAATGAATTTTTCTTTTCGGTGTCAGTTTTTTTTTTTTTTTTACGCTTTAGCAATTTTTTTTTCTCATGTGCAAATTCTATTCGATGTCAATGTTTCCTGTTTCAGTTCCTTTTGCTTCCTTTTCTTCATCTTGTTCTTTAATAATTCCATAGTTTAGGTTTAGGCTGCATTAATATATCAGTTTTAAATTTAGTTGTTTAGTTTTTAAATCCATTTGGTCGTAGTTCTCTGTTCAGCTCTGTTTTGAGTTTTTTTTTTTTTTTTTACTGTTCATTATCATTTTTCTGGCCATTTATGCATTCCTTCACTGCCTCAAGTCAATTCTGCTATTAGCTTGTATCCCACTATATTAATCTATCCTTGCATTGCTTTGTTCATCTCCACATCATTTCTGCAATCTCCCTTGACTGCTTCGATAGTTTTAGGAACCAAGTGACAGAGACTAGCTTCATTTTGTCATTTTTGTGTCCAGCAAAGTTGTGTGATACAGGCTTGGGTCATTTGCAGCTAGCAAAGATCGGGTAACCAAGTGGGCATGTGCAGGTGTCACACCCCGTTTCCACATTTAAATCATTATTATTCATTCTTACACACACATAACGGAGCAGACAACATACGGATGGTTAGGCACACGAGCCAATATTGACCTTACACACTTAACTATAAACCGTACATGATAATTGCTTTACTTATTTATATATGTATTTACATACGTACGTCTACATCCCCGTAATTCTTAATATACATAACTGTGCCTTACAAGTTTAGATATAAAAGCGAAATAAGTGTATACCTTTGCACACAATGGAGTGTGGGCTGTCAACTGCTCAAGATTACCGCAACTCTCAAGCCTTAGGTAACTCTGTGGAGTGGAAAAAAAAAAGGGTGAGCTAACGCGCTCAGTAAGAAATCACGCAAGCAGGTAGATAACTATACTACCTACATGCATGTCATGTAGAAAATCTTTACTTTCTCAATCCCAACTAAATATCTAAAACCACACACGTATGCTTTCTCAAAGTCATGTAATATCACAAACGAATTTCTCAAAACACATGTTCTCATAAAGCTGATTTAAATCAAATAGGAGATAAATCAAAAATCTCGAAATTTAAATTAGAAATCATACAAGTATGGAGACAAAGCAGAGCATATGGAAACGAATAGACATATGGCCATAGTCATGGACTCCATGCAATCACGGATTAGGTGTGCATGAATGTCCTCGGATGGCTGATGATAGGGGGGTCAGTCTACCATCAGACATAAACAAACAACACGGTACGTCGTACTCCATGTGCGTCCACACGGTACATTGTACTCCATGGACCCCAATATCTGAAATCAGCGAGATTAGGAGTGCCCATTCAACGGGTCTTATCATCCCATCTCCAGCTATATCAATACTGAGTCTCCAAAAATGCACGTGCGGGCATATCAATCAGTGTGACACCTAGTCTACATGAGGCTTCAGCACGGCTTTATCAAATCACGTGCGAGGATCAGTGCAAGCTTACACAGCCTACACGACGTCTCCAAACACGATTTTATGCACATCATAAAAATCGAATTTCGATGCGAGCAAAGCTCTAGCACGGTATCATGCACAAATTATGTAAAATCTAGTGCGAGCAACGCTCTAGCACGACTTAAATCTTAAAAATTGATAGATGGCTCGATGCACATAAGGGGCGTACAAACCAACCTCAACCACGGAAGGTAGTACCCACTTGAGTGAGAGAAAACATTTTCTATCAAATCACTCATCAAACACTTTTTATTTTGAAAACATTGCAATTTAATGCAAATAATCAAATTCAGAGCCATTCTATCACCACTTATTCACAAAACATGCTTATTCATGTAAAACACATCAAAATAGGTCATTTTGTCCATTTTCATATTTTTCGTACCTAGGGGCATTTTCGTAATTTTTCCATGTTTGGGTACTATCCAGATATTTCATATTCATACTGTATATAAAAATTTAGGTGTACGTAAATGACGATAATATACGTACAGCTATCTCTAAGAGCTTACGAAATCCCTTACCTCGAAATGAGTCGACTGCGAATTTTAATTCTTGATCTCTCTGGATCTCGCAGTCTAATTGACTTCGGATGTATTCTCGAAAGCCAAATCTTTCCTTGGTGGCATGTAAATCGAGATCCACTCGAACTCGTACACGTCGCCTACTGTTTTTTCGCTACACAGCAATACATATTTAAACCGATTAATTTCGGTCTAATATAAATTCAAATTAATTATCCGAAAAATAATTCGACTGATTTTCGACCACTTACCGGTCTACTGCTGTGCCGGGATAACACTGAAGTTTTTTCCAAAACTTTTTTTTCTTCTTTCTCTCTCCTGCTGAACCGGTTCGGACCGGTTCAACCCCTTTCACACTGAATCGGTCCGACCGGTTCAGGTGCGATTTTCGCCGTTCGGGGCGATTCCGGCCGGTTCTCAAGCCACCGCTGGTGCCGTGTGGCACGCCTCAGCCTGGGTAACCTTCCGCTGGAAGGGCTTAGCCCAAATCGGCGCCGGTGGTCGCCGTTCTTCCCTTCTCTCCCGTGGGTTCCTCCCTCGCCGATCTCCTCACCGCCGGCGATCTGGGGCGCGCCGTTGCTGTCGGACGCTTCCTCTGGGCCGGTCGTCCCTTCGCCAACCGTCTCGCGCCCGTGTTCCTCACCGTTCGCCACCGGTGAAGCAGACAGAGGAGGTCGGGTTTTGGAGGGGGGCTTCCTCGCGTTTTCGGGCTTCTGTTTTTTTTTGTTTCAGATTCTATTTTTTTCTATTTTATTTTTTTCTTTTATTTATATATATATTATATTATATTCAATATAATATAATATATATTTCAAAATATCTACCAAAATACCTATAATAATACTAAAATAATCTTATAATTTAAAATATAATAATAATAATAATAAAACAAATATTATTATTATTAGTATATTTTATTCTCATAGTGTATTTTATACACTAAAATTTATACATCCTTGTACATATATTTTATTTTATTTAATTCCACCAAAATATATGTACATTCCATTTCATTTTATCTCATTTATTTATCCCTCCGAAAATATTATTTTTCTATATTTTCGGGGTAAATTGTCAATATAGGGTAATTTTCGATTTATCATTTTCGGATAACTTTCCTTCTTGGACTCCCTATATTTTCGCATTCTGAGTCCATATTTGCAATCGGTTTAACCTAATTTCATTCGATTTGTCTCAAATTTGCCCAAGTTCTTATTTCGGTACTTTAAAGCACTTAGCTTTATTTCTTGATTAAATTGAACTTGAAATTGCATCATTCCTTTTTTTAATTAATATATCATATTTACACGATTAAAATGATATATTTGTAAGGAAAAATGCCAAGTTCGGGTCTTACATTTTCTCCCCCACTTAAAAATTTTGGTCCTCCAAATTGACCAATACTCAACTCTCGAATAGGTGCAGATACCTCTCACGCATCAGGCTCTCTAATTCCCACGTAGCTTCCTCAGGTGTGTGGTACTGCCAGAGAACCGTGACTAGAGGAATCATCTTAGACCGTAGTACTTTCTCCTTCTTATCTAATATTCGAATTGACTTCTCCACATACATCATATCCTCCTTGAGCTTCAATGGCTCTTACTGAATTACATGTGTCAGGTCCGGATGATATTTTCGATGCATGGAGATGTGGGGTAACGCTAGCCTGTAGGCCTTATTTCCCACTTGGTCTAAGATCTTAAGTAGTCTGATGTAGCGAGGACTTAACTTGCTCTCTTTTCGAACCTCATAATACCCTTGGAGGGAGAAACTTTCAAAATACAGGTTCACCCACAGTGAATTCTAGAGGTTTACACCTCGTGTCAACATAGCTTTTCTACCTGCTCTGAGTTGTCCTCAATTTATCACATATCAACTAGACATCCTCAGAGGCTTGTTTCACAAGATCAGAGCAAATATCTTTCGATCACCCATCTCTTTTCATCCAATGGGAGAACGACACCTGCTATTACCATTCCAATACTCGAGTGAAAATTGTTGTTGTAGGCGAATTCAACTGATGGCAAATGGTCATCCCAGGAGTCTTTGAAATCCATCACATAAGCTCTCAACATATCCTCCAGAGTCCGAATGGTCCTCTCTGACTGACCATCTGTCTGAGGATGGAAAGCTGTACTGAAACTCAATCGGGTTTCCATAGCTTCCTGAAAATGTCCCTTAAAGTAGGATGTGAAGCGAAAATCCCTATCAGAGACTATGCTCACTGGAATGCCATGTAGCCTCTCAACCTCTCGTACATACAAATTTGTCAATGCACTCAGAGTATCCGTAGCCTTCATAACTAAGAAGTGGGTTGACTTCGTCAATCAATCAACGATCACCCAAATAGCATCATGGTTCATTCTAGTCCTTGGTAAACCCATGATGAAATCCATGGTGAGACGCTCTAATTTTCATGTCGGTATAGGTAGAGGCTGCAATAACTCTACAGGCTTCTGTTACTCTACCGTAACCTGCTGGCATACCAGACATCTAGTAACATACTTGGCGATGTCCCTCTTCACACCTGACCACCAATACAACTTTTCGGAGTTTCTTATACATTTTACTACTCCTTGAATGCAAGGTATACCTCGAAGAGTGAGCTTCTAACAAAATCAATTTCCTCAACTGCGGATCATCGGGAACACACACTCTGTCTCTGAACCTCAGTAACCCATCGGTGCTCAACTCCCAGTCGGCACCGGCACCTATCTGTATCTGACTAGCCATATTAATACACAAGCGATCCACTCACTGAGCTTGTCTGATCTGGTCAACCCACTCTGGTTCTAACCTCAGACTAGCTATCACACAATAGGCCTCAGTATTAGAAGGGGTCACATATAAGCTGAGGCTCACAAACTCTGCTAGCAACTCGTGTTCCCTGATCATCATATGAGATACCATCCCAAGGCTCTTTTTGCTCAATGCATCAACAACCACATTAGCCTTACCCGAGTGGTATAAGATCTCACAGTCAAAATCCCTCAGAAGCTCTAACCATCTTTGTTGCCTCATATTCAATTCCTTCTGTGAAAACAGGTACTTGAGGTTCTTATGATCGGTATACACCTGAAATTTCTCACTGTATAATTAGTGGCATCATATCTTCAGTGCAAACACTACGACAGCCAACTCTAGATCATGGGTAGGGTAGTTCCTCTCATGATCCTTCAACTGACGGGATCCATAAGCAACTACCTTCCCATCTTGATATCAATACACAGCCCAGTCCCTGATGTGAAGCATCAGTGTACATAGAGAAACTTCCTGAGCTGGTCAGAATGGTGAGAATATGTGCGGTGGTCAGTTGAAGTTCAACTCCTGAAAGCTTCTCTCACAAGCATTATCCCATTCAGATGCCATATTCTTTTGAGTGAGACGAGTTCAGAGGAACAACCAATTTTTGAAAAGAAGACCCTCTACAGACCTTCTTGTAATACTCAACTAAACGAAAAAAAAAATTCAGATCTCAGTAATTGTTTTGGACCTGTCCCACTGGACTACAATTTCTATCTTGGACGGATCCACTGATACCTCATCTTTCGATACCACATGGCCTAGAACTTATATTTATTTCAACCAGAAGTCATACTTACTGAGTTTAGCATATAATTCCTTATCTCGGAGGGTTTGTAACACAATCCTTAAATGCTGCTCATTATCTTTCCTGGACTTCAAATATACCATAATGTCATCGATAAAAACGATAACAAATCTATCCAGGTACGGCTTGAACACATCGTTCATTAGAGTTTTAAACGCTGCAAGCGCATTAGTCAACCCGAAAGGCATCACAAAAATTCATAATGGCCAAAATGGGTATGAAAAGCTATCTTGGGTACATCTTTGCTCCAAATTCTCAACTGATGGTACCCATACCTCAAATCGATCTTGGAAAAGATCTTTGATTCCCGAAACTAATCTAATAGATCATCTATTCGTGGCAAGGGGTACTTATTCTTGATGGTAGCCTTATTCAACAACCGATAATCAATGCACAGTCGGAGGCTTTCATCCTTTTTCTTCACAAATAGAACCGGAGTTCCCCAAGTCGACACGTTCGGTCTAATAAACCCCTTATCCAGTAGCTCCTGTAACTGCTTCTTTAGTTCTTCTAACTTTACTGGTGCTATTCTATACGGTGGTCTCGATATAGGCTCAGTACCATATGCCAAATCAATATAAAACTTCATCTCTCTGTCTGGTGGCACTCCTGGCAGATCATCCGTAAAGACATCAAGAAATTCTTTTACTACTGGAATATCAGTCAACTTTGGACGTGCCTTATCCATATCGATCACGTACACAATAAACCCTTTAACCATATCAGATGAAACATTTGTTGTGTCTTGATCCAATGCATACACATATCCTAGGCCAGTAGTCTACTTCTCTTTCTCTTCAACTGTGGCCTTCCTTCTCTGGGGTAGGGGTACAATAGGAGCTTTCTGTGGCTCCTCTCGCCTCTGTGAAATAGGGACTGTAGATTTCGGGCAGTCTCTCATCAAGTGGCCCATCTTTCCGCATCTAAAACATGCTCCAAATACTTAGTAACATCGCATACCACCATGAGGTTTCCCACATACTCAACATGACTCAATAGTAGGTCGGAGTTCACCAATCATATACCTCTAGATGGAGCTGAAATTGACGAAATAGAGGGCTTCACTGTCTTATCCCGAAATTCCCCAAACTTTGGCCGTTTCTCAAATGACCTCTTCCCTTATCTGAACCTTTTGTACTTTACAGTTCTCTTTCTGTCCTTACTGAACTTACCAAATTCAGGGGCATGCTGCTCAGAATCCTGTTCACACAACTGAGCTTTGCGCACTACCTCCTCGTAAGTCAGAATATCCAAAGGATCTAATCTAGCTCTAGTGGTCGGTATCAACCCATCCATAAGCTTCCTGACTTTTCTATCTTCACTACTCATGGTGTCAGAATTGTACCTTCCCAGAGACGTAAACCAGGACTCATACTCATCCACTGATTGGCTGCAGTAAGTCAGACTAATAAACTCCCTCTGTAGCCGTCTCCGAGCAGTCTCTGGAATATATTGCCTCCTAAAAGGCATCGAGAAAAATCTTTCAAGTCACTATTTGGTTTCCGGGTCCTCAATATAGGTTGTGCGAATTTTTACAATGTTCCACTTTGCTTTCCAACACAAATGCAGCAAAGGCCACCTTCTCGTTCTGGGAACACTCAAGTACCAATACAACTTCTCTAATATGTTTACCCAGTTCTCTGTTGCTACCGGATCTTTGACTCCAATAAACAACTTCTATCATGGTACGGGATGTAACGGCCCAGCCCAGTCGGACCAGTCCAGCCGGCCATGGCCACCCCTCTTAGGCTCACAACATCGACTGCTGTGACATCGACTGCTGTTAACATCGTTACTATCCATACTGTCCTCTTTGGGGCCTACTTGTCCTCAAGGTTTTCTTTCACGTTCAATTGTACAGGTGGAGAGGTAAAGGACAACTAATCAGAAGGTCCAGCGGTCTATGGTACAGGCGTGACAGGGACTGCTATGGGTGCACTCATACCCTGCAGACTATCCAATCCAGCCATCGCCCGTCTAAACAACTGTGTCATACTCTCCACAGTCCGCTTTAACCTCACCATGCTTATCTCAGTAGTCTCTACTGGATCTTGAAAGGCATAGCCAGAAGGTGATTCAGTACGTCTCTCGAGCTTCTCTCTCTACCCTTGAGATCGAGAACTTTCCCCTCGACTACGGTGTCTATCAGTCATACTGATGATTTTCCATTCACACACAATCAATTCATATTACATTAACAGCCCGGTATACACATTTGTATCTAAACAAGGCACAATACCAAAGGGATGTAAACTTTTCTAACGTTTTATACCGACTCGTATTTAGACCAACCCTTCTCTGATACCAACTTCTGTCACACCCCGTTTCCACATTTAATTCATTATTATTCATTCTTACACACACATAACGAAGCAGACAACATACGGATGGTTGGGCACACGAGCCGATATTGACCTTACACACTTAAATATAAACCGTCCATGATAATTGCTGTACTTATTTATATATGTATTTACATACGTAAGTCTACATCCCCGTAATTCTTAATATACATAACTGTGCCTTACAAGTTTAGATAAAAAAGCGAAATAAGTGTATACCTTTGCACACAATGGAGTGTGGGCTGTCAACTGCTCAAGATTACCGCAACTCTCAAGACTTAGGTAACTCTGTGGAGTGGAAAAAAAAAGGGGTGAGCTAACGCGCTCAGTAAGAAATCATGCAAGCAGGTAGATAACTATACTACCTACATGCATGTCATGCAGAAAATCTTTACTTTCTCAATCCTAACTAAATATCCAAAACCACACACGTATGCTTTCTCAAAGTCATGTCATATCACAAACGAATTTCTCAAAATACATGTTCTCATAAAGTGATTTAAATTAAATAGGAGATAAATCAAAAATCTCGAAATTTAAATCAGAAATCATATAAGTATTGAGACAAAGCAGAGCATATGGAAACGAATAGACATATGGTCATAGTCATGGACTCCATGCAATCATGGATCAGGTGTGCATGAATGTCCCCGGATGGCTGATGATAGGGGGTCAGTCTACCATCAGACACAAACAAACAACACGGTACGTCGTACTCCATGTGCGTCCACACGGTACATTGTACTCCGTGGACCCCAATATCTAAAATCAGTGAGATTAGGAGTGCCCGTCCAACGGGTCTTATCATCCCATCTCCAGCTATATCAATACTGAGTCTCCAAAAATGCACGTGCGGGCATATCAATCAGTGTGACACCCAGTCTACACGAGGCTCCAGCACGGCTTTATCAAACCACGTGCGAGGATCAGTGTAAGCTTACACAGCCTACACGACGTCTCCAAACACAGTTTTATGCACATCACAAAATCGAATTTCGATGCGAGCAAAGCTCTAGCACGGTATCATGCACAAATCATGTAAAGTCTAGTGCGAGCAACGCTCTAGCACGACTTAAATCTTAAAAATTGATAGATGGCTCGATGCACATAAGGGGCGTACAAACCAACCTCAACCACAGAAGGTAGTACCCACTTGAGTGAGAGAAAACATTTTCTATCAAATCACTCATCAAACACTTTTTATTTTGAAAACATTGCAATTTAATGCAGATAATCAAATTCAAAGCCATTCTATCACCACTTATTCACAAAACATGCTTATTCATGTAAAACACATCAAAATAGGTCATTTTGACCATTTTCATATTTTTCGTACCTAGGGGCATTTTCGTAATTTTCTCGTATTTGGGTACTATCCAGATATTTCATATTCATACTCTATACGAAAATATAGGTGTACGTAAATGACGATAATACGTACAGCTATCTCTAAGAGCTTACGAATTCCCTTACCTCGAAATGAGTCTACTGCGAATTTTAATTCTTGATCTCTCTGGATCCCGCAGTCTAATTGACTTCGGATGCATTCTCGAAAGCCAAATCTTTCCTTGGTGGCATGTAAATCGAGATCCACTTGAACTCGTACACGTCGCCTACTGTTTTTTCGCTACACAGCAATACATATTTAAACCGATTAATTTCGGTCTAATATAAATTCAAATTAATTATCCGAAAAATAATTCGACTGATTTTCAACCACTTACCGGTCTACTGCTGTGCCGGGATAACACAGAATTTTTTTTCAAAACTTTTTTTCTTCTTTCTCTCTCCTGTTGAACCGGTTCGGATCGGTTCAGCCCCTTTCACACTGAACCGATCCGACTGGTTCAGGTGCGATTTTCGCCGTTCGGGGCCATTTCGGCAGGTTCTCAGGCCGCCGCTGGTGCCGTTCGGTGCCCCTCGGCCTGGGTAACCTTCGGCTGGAAGGGCTCAGCCCAAATCGGTGTTGGTGGCCGTCGTTCTTCCCTTCTCTCCCGATGGTTCCTCCATCGTCGATCTCCTCACCGCCGGCGATCTAGGGCGCGTCGTTGCTGTCGGACGCTTCCTCTGGGCCGGTCGTCCCTTCGCCGACCGTCTCGCGCCTGTGGTCCTCACCGTTCGCCGCCGATGAAGCAGACAGAGGAGGTCGGGTTTTGGGGGGGGCTTCCTCGCGTTTTCGAGCTTCTATTTTTTTTTTTTTGTTTCAGATTCTATTTTTTTCTATTTTATTTTTTTCTTTTATTTATATATATATTATATTATATTCAATATAATATAATATATATTTCAAAATATCTACCAAAATACCTATAATAATACTAAAATAATCTTATAATTTAAAATATAATAATAATAATAATAATAATAAAACAAATATTATTATTATTATTAGTATATTTTATTCTCATAGTGTATTTTATACACTAAAATTTATACATCCTTGTACATATATTTTATTTTATTTAATTCCACCAAAATATATGTACATTCCATTTCATTTTATCTCATTTATTTATCCCTCCGAAAATATTATTTTTCTATATTTTCGGGGTAAATTGTTAATATAGGGTAATTTTCGGTTTATCATTTTCGGACTAACTTCCCTTCTTGGACTCCCTATATTTTCATGTTCTGAGTCCATATTTGTGATCGGTTTAACCTAATTTCATTCGATTTGTCTCGAATTTACCCAAGTTCTTATTTCGATACTTTAAAGCACTTAGCTTTATTTCTTGATTAAATTGAACTTGAAATTGCATCATTCCTTTTTTTTAAAATTAATATATCATATTTACACGATTAAAATGATATATTCGTAAGGAAAAATGCCAAGTTCGGGTTTTACAGCAGGACTGTCAGGAACGTGGTAGCAGCTAACCAGTAGCATTTGGTGGCGAGAATTGAAACTGATTCCAGAGCAGGACCTGGTAGCAAGAGCAGACGCTTGGCTGATGTTGTGCGCGACTAGCTGGTACGATGCTTGAAGGCTTGGCAACAGCCGTTACCAGATTGAAGGAATGCCGGTGCAGGGAACAGATAGAACCGGGAGCTAGAGCAGAACCAGCAAGGAATGTGCAGCAACACCTGCAGCAGATATGCGAACCTAGACGTTGAGGCAGCACCTGAAGCAAGCAGTTGGGAAGTGCATTGTACTGTGCACAGCTGTACAGAGGACAGCCACCTGCAGTAGATGGCAAGACCGAGCAGACCAAGGGCAACGCCTGGAGCAGCAGCACGATAGGAGAAGAACCAATATAACACCTGGAGCAGAAGCACTGAACCGAGAACTGAAGAAGACGTGTACAGTGCATCCAATCGGGATCACTTGGTTGGATTATTTGATTAAGGCCATGTTTGGCAAATTTGGAAAAGTCCCACTTTAATTTTTCAAGCATTTATTTTATTTATTTTTATGGTTGTTATTATTCCTTTTGATATTATTAGTTAGCTTAGGTTAAAGTAGAAGTCTTTAATTAGTTTGCATGTTAGTATATTTTCTTAGTTTGTTAATAGTTAACATTGCACAATAGGATTTAAGGCTTTAATAAAGTAGTATTCATATATAGCATATAGAGTAGAATTATTTCGTGCACTTTTAATTTAATCTTCATGTTAAACTTTAAAAATCGAAAAATATGTTTCATGCATTATTTACATTTTGTTTCATTGTTAGTATTTAGTTAGAGTTAGGTTTAAGAATTTCTTTTGGTAAGTAGATTTTTATTTTAGTAGACTTTAAGTTAGTTTAAATTGCATTTTCTTAATTGGGTTAATTACACACACATTTTATTTTAGGTTTGTTTAATTTTAGTTAATTAATTTTGTTTCTTTATTTTCATATTTGCATTTTTAATTGCGTTAATTAATTTTAACTATTTTATTTTTCTTTTATAGGTTATTTGCTTTTAATTACTTGGAGCTTTATAAGTAATTTTAGCTCTGTTTAATTTTTTTTATAGTTTTATTATTTTCAGTACTTGTTTAATTTTAGCCTTGTAGATCACATATTAAGACTTCATAATTTGCTAGGATATACTGAGGGTAAGATTAACCGGTAGTTAATTAGGCTAATCATCTTCTCTATGGGACGATAATCCGGGACTCAAATCCTATTATTACTTATACGACCCGTGCACTTGCGGATAATACGTTTAGATCGTATCAAGTTTTTGGTACCGTTGCCGGGGAAGTTTTAATTAGTCGTTAATTAATATCGGTAAAATTATGCTTATGTGTAATTCTAGCTTGTAAATATTTAGGTTGTAAATATTTAGAGCCTTACTTAGGTTAGTTAAATTTTCTCATAATCAATTAAAAAAAATTGAAAAATTAAAAATTTATAAAAAAAAATTTCTAAGGACTTTTTGGTGTTTGCATGCGTAGATCTAGAAGTTATGATTGCTTTCCTTTATATCCTGAAATTGAACGAACACTTAGAAAAATTCGAAAGGATTCTAGGAAATTTATAGCGCCGCTGCAAAACATCATGACAGAAAATAGGAAAATTAGGATCATTGGAGATTATGCAATGCCGACTATTAGAGGATATTATACCGGCATTAGGCCACCAGCTGTCCCTGTTAACAATTTTGAAATTAAGCCTTCCATCCTCCAGATGATCCATACCTCTTTATAGTTCAGTGGGCTTCCGCACGATGACCCACATGCTCACCTCTGGCAATTCCTGGACCTGTGCAACACGTTCAAGCACAATGGATTATCTGATGATGCGCTTAGGCTTAGATTATTCCCTTTCTCACTTAGGGATAAGGCGCGACACTGGTTAACCTCCTTGCCTCCAGGATCTATCTCTACTTGTGATGAGTTAGCCCATCAATTTTTAGCTAAGTTTTTCCCTCCCTCTAAAATGGCCAGACTCCGTAGCGACATATCTTCTTTTGTCCAGTTCGATTCTGAATCTCTTTACGAAGCATGGGAACGATATAAGGAGCTTCTTAGGAAGTGCCCTCATCATGGCCTACCTTTATGGCTGCAAGTCCAGACCTCTTACAATGGACTTACAACCCAAAATAGGACCATTGTTGACGCTGCTGCAGGTGGAGCTCTAATGTGCAAAATAGAGGAGGAAGCTTATGAGCTCTTAGACAAGATGGTTTCTAACAACTATCTATGGTCCTCAGAGAGGTAATTGCCTAAAAAGTCGACGGGTATCTATGAGCTCGACACGCTGTCTACCTTGACCTCTCAAATCGCTAACCTTACGAAGAAGGTAGAGTCGCTCAGTACCCAGCATAATCCTTTTACCAGTCCTAATCCTGTTTATTCTGTCCAAAGTCCTTTTCTTTCATGCGATCTGTGTGGTGGTACACACTCTGTAGATAGGTGTCCGCTTAACTTAGAATCGGTTTAGTACGTTGCCCCATCTCAGAAGCAACAGAACAACCCATTTTCAAACACCTACAATCTAGGGTGGATAAACCATCCTAATTTTTCCTGGAGCCAAAATCAAGGGCAATCTTCTAACTCCATATCTGTAGGACCCCCTGGTTTTCAAGCTCCATTGGTTCATGTACCACCACATCAGCAAGTTCCACACCATCCACCACATCATCTATTTCCACACTATCCACCTAATCATCCCCATCCACCTCACTTCTATCAACCACCACCACCACCACAACCTATGCAGCCACAACTTTACCATGCACCAGCACCTAAGAAGAAGCCCTCGCTTGAGGAGATGTTCACAACGATCCTACAAAATCAAGCTGCCTCAATCAAGAATTTAGAAGTTCAGGTTGGACAAATAGCCAATGCTCTTAGCCAACATCCACAAGGGACCCTTCCTAGTAACACTGAAGTTAATCCTGTTAGGCAAAGGGAGGGTAAGGAATATGTTAAATCCATCACCCTTAAGAGTGGTAGAGAGCTAGATGATCCACAAGTTAAGTCTAATCCTGTTAATCTCACAGTGGTAGAGCCCTTAGGGTCTAAAGAGGCAGCTCAGGAAGAACAAGAACATTAGGATCAATCTGCAAAGGAATCCAAGTTAGGGGCTTCTTCATCTTTACGTTCTTCTTCTTCTTCACAACCTTCCTTATCCTTTATGCTACACATGTTACCACTACATCCCTTCCAATTAGACCACCAGTACCTTTTCCTCAGAGGTTTCAAAACCAAAAGCTTGATCAATAATTCGCTAAATTTCTTGAGATTTTTAAGAAACTTCACATCAACATTCCTTTCGCAGATGCCTTAGAGCAAATGCCAAGTTATGTGAAGTTCCTGAAGGATATCCTCTCGAGGAAGAGAAGATTGGAAGACTATGAGACGGTGGCCTTAATTGAGGAATGTAGTGCAATTATCCAGAGGAAATTACCCCCAAGCTCAAGGATCCCGGGAGTTTTACCATACCCAGCACTATTGGAAATCTTTTCTTTGGTAGAGCCATGTGTGATCTAGGAGCTAGTATAAATCTGATGCCTTGGTCAATCTACCAAAAGTTAGAAATAGGGGATGTCAAGCCTACCACAGTGACCCTTCAGCTAGTTGATCGATCCATTAAATATCTGAATGGGGTCATTGAAGATATGTTAGTAAAGGTGGACAAGTTTATTTTCCGTGCGAATTTTATTGTATTAGACATGGAGGAAGACAGGGAAGTCCCCATTATACTAGGTAGACCTTTCTTAGCAACTGGTAGAACATTAATTGATGAACAAAAATTAGAGTTGACTATGAGAGTCCTAGATCAGAAGGTGACATTTCATGTTTTCAAACCTTTAAAGCTCCCTGATGACTCTCAAGACTGTTTTAGGATGGAGGATATAAGGCTTGAACATAAGAAATTTGAGACAAAGAAGGAAGTAGATAGAGCTCAGGAGGATTTAACTGTTAATATTTTGTCACCACTATGGCTGATCCTCCTACTCTTCGCCTTGCTGCTGAGTGTTGTGTTCTTTAGCTACATTTGAAGTGGCTTAATTTTTCTTTTCACTTTGTATATAGTTCTTTTTCTTTTTCGTTGTTTCTTTCTTTATTTTTGCAGATTTCTTTTACAGCATTACCTTTTCAATCAAGCTTCGATTGTTCATCATCATCATCAGATAGGGGAGTACTTTGTTCTTGAGCTTAAATGTTTATATTATCTGCACACTGAGGACATTGTGCACTTTAAATTTGGGGGAGGGGATATCACTTGAGCATTTTTCAAAAATTTGAGCAAAATTGAAAAAAATTTCAAATTTTTTTCAAAAATCTGAGTTTAAATTGTTTGATTTTGGGATGATTTAGTACTTAGCATGTAGTTTTCCCATATTCCGATGATATGACCCCATGATTAAGTCTGATTGTGATTGAATGAGAAGCATGATTATAGGAAAAGCATGAAGTTGAATTCTTGAATTTATCTTGATTCTGATTGTGATTTTCTCATCTTATGCACATGTCATGTCATGAATCTGTATATTTATTTAGAGAAAGCTTATGTGGACATAGGATTACATTTGTTCAATTGATTTTGTGTATCATATTCTAGAATTTGTTTGATCTGATCTCGAGGTGAAATATTAGATCACACTTAATTAAGGGAATGATTTAGGCCATCTTTGGATCGTTTGAGCCTTTCGAGCCATCTCTGTACATACTTTACCCCTAGTCACCCATCTGAGTCAAATAAGTTTTTCTCTGTAAATACACCTGCATAATTTTCCTTAGCTTAAATACTTTGTTCCTATCCCTTACCCCGAAAGCATGAATAGTCATTGGATATATTGTGAGCTTTGTACATATGGGTATCTGGTGATAGTGAAAATTCGAAAAAAAAATGAAATGTTATAAAAAAAGAAAAGAAAAAAAAGAAGAAAAAGAAAAAGAAACAGAAAAGAAGAAAGATGAAAAAAATACAAAAAATAGAATAAAATGTTTAGTGAAATAAATAAGTTTGGGGGAATAAATATGAGCTCTTACATTAAAGATCCTAGAAGTAATGCATGTTAAGGGGTAATTAAACCTAAATCGACTTTATCATACCTTTACCCCAGCCTTACATTACAAGTTTAATGAAGTCTTATTGATCTTTGGTTAAGTGTGACTACATTAGTGAAGAGAGAAGTGAAAAGCAAACTTATGGAAATGATCAATTGTCATTGACTTTGCATTCACTGTGTTTGCGTAATCTGATCTGGATAATGTACTGTGAAGTGGCTTTGACATTTTCACACACACACGAGGAGTCCAATTTGGGTTAGGACTTATGATTGAATGATTCTAAATGTTGGACTTGTAATTGTGAGTCTTTGAGATCATAGTCTGTACTTTTTCTTTGAGGATAATATTGGAAAAATTATTATGTTGCTACTTGTCATTCCTACATTTGTTTTGTTTTGCTTGAGGACAAGCAAAAGCTCAAGTTTGAGGGTGTGATAATTCTATTTTTAATAGAATTATTTGTGCTTAATTTTCTAATTATTTATTTAATCCCCATATTATTTTATTAATTATCCTCTTTATTCAATTAAAATTTTTTAATGTGCAGGTAAATTAAATCCGGATGAAACTCAGTCGTTTCAGTCGAAATTGGGCTGAAAACGGGCTAAAAGAGACTGGACCACTTCCAATTTGCAAACCGAGTCACTAGTCGTCTAGACATGTGTGATGCCAAGTGTTCGTATTTTATTCGCTCCGAAACGATAAGATCGACGGACACCATGCAAACCTTCTGGAAGACACACGTCGGGCCACATCGCACAACCAACTGAACAAATCGACAAATGACGTGGAAATATCTACTCTGCAAAAATAAAATGAAGATAAGTGGCCAAACAATGCCAACTCATCTAGGATGGAAAAATTATCATTGTACCCCTAAGTGTGTGTCTAAATAGAACATGATGGCAATTGAAAAAATCAAGTAGTGTAGGAAGTAGCCTAGGGTAGAATAGAAGTAATTTAGGAGTAGGAGTAGTGTTAGAATAGTTTTTCTTGTTTCTTTAAAAGCTTTCCCGATTAGAGTTCTTTTTAGCCACCATTGTTTTAGGATTGCAAGTTTAACTTTTCCTTTAAATTCAAGTTAGATTCTCGTTTAATTGTTTTCTATTTACTATTCGGATTTTGTTTCTCTGTTACTGTTTATTTTTTGGGTTCAAGGGGGCTGGTGACAGCAATCTTCTTCATCACCGTTTCTGTTGTTTCATTTTATTTTTCTGCACTTTGTATTTGCTGCCTAATTTTCTTTGATTCTAGCTACTATTTTAGTTTCAGTTTTATTTTTAACCATTTTTTGTCAAGTTTTATAGTGATTTCCATGTTGTTTACAGTTGGTTAGAAAGTTTAAAATTTTGTTTAGACACCTTTATTTATGAAAAGTTAGTTCAATACTGAATTTTTCTTTTCGGTGTCAGTTTTTCTTTTTTTTTTTACGCTTTAGCAATTTTTTTTCTCATGTGCATATTCTATTCGATGTCAATGTTCTCCTGTTTCAGTTCCTTTTGCTTCCTTTTCTTCTTCTTGTTCTTTAGTTTTTCCATGGTTTAGGTTTAGGCTGCATTAATATATCAGTTTTAAATTTAGTTGTTTAGTTTTGAAGTCCATTTAGTCGTAGTTCTCTGTTCAACTCTATTTTGAGTTTTTTTTTTTTTTTACTGTTTATTATCATTTTTCTGGTCATTTATGCATTACTTCACTACATCAAGTCAATTATGCTATTAGCTTGTA